>CM036610.1:5387089-6587089 GCA_020745705.1 Hemiprocne comata | reverse complement strand
CCGTGGTGTCAGCAGGGGTGACCACCTTCCCCTCCCAACTATCATCTGGGCCCTTAGCAATAATACTGAGTGTCATCTCCAGGGGAGATGCTGCAGACCCTTAAGCATATTCTTCATTTATGAGGGATCCATTTATTAATTTGAGTATGGCCTCTCTGTGGCCTTTTCATACCACAGCAAATGTCTTCTCTCATGCATTACATGCTAGCATTTAACATCTTACTAAAGCAAAGCTAAAGCCATGGCAGATGCTGCTCTTTCCTCTCCATTTTCATGGCCTTTTACCCAGTACACATTGCTTTGACAACTCATTTTTCACTAGCCACACTGGCAATGACTTGTTTACCTGCTTTTTCTTCTGTGTGTGTACAAATAATAGTAAGTGTTTCTTTTCCTTCAGGAATTGAAAAATTGTGTGGTCTGGAGCCTCCCTTTTTTACGATTGTCTCTTCTGTTTTCTTTTTCCAACTTTCCCTTCATGATAGACCTCCAAGTTGTCTGTGGTGAAGCCGTCACAGCAATGGAAAAGTTTCTTGCTTGTATCTGCACTCTCTGGGCTGCCCCTCACTAGTCAGGCCATGCTCTGCCCCTTGGACACTGGTAATAAGTCCAGCAGCCCTATAAGCACCATTTCCCTTTTCGTGTCACCTCCAACCACTCCTTAAGGGTTTTGGAAATAGAAATCTCTGGTGTGTAAAACATTCCTCTCTTTAGGCACTTGCCCCAGCCCAGATACCATACTGGGATGACTCTGTTATCCAGAGGAGTGGGTGCCCATGATGTTCCAGTTCTGGAAGGAACAAGTAGGTTCAAGACAGAGACTGGTCCAGAGTCAAAAACTTAGCCTTTCCAGGGGTGCACAGATGATAAAACCTGTAAACTCACATGCATGGATCTCCAGGAGGTCAGTGAGAGAAGGTGGCAGCTGACCAGCTCAGAAATACCCCTGGGGTCCAGTTCTGACCCTGCCTGAATCACGAGAGCTGGTCAGACACCCATCCCTGGGGCAGAAGCACTGCCACCCAGTGTCTCCTTCTCTCCACTCACTTGTGTAGTTACCTGAGTGCCTTCTCCATGCACTTTAGTCACTTCCATTCCTGAGAAGTCCTCCTGGATCCTGCCCACTCAGCCCAACAGCTCCAGTCACCTGGTGTCTCTGGAGCCCTTGAGCTTGTTGGCTTTTTTCCACAGCAGCCCCAGTCACTGCTGCAAGTTGTGCCAATGTCACCAAGCCCCTTAGCAAACAGCCATGGGGTGGCTCTTCACCCATCAGGTCTGCAACTGTCCCACAGGCTGAATAAGAGCACAATGGACACGGCACTTCCCACTAGACCAGACTGCACAAGGACTCATCCAACCTTGAACACCTCCAGGGAGGGGGCATCAACAACCTCCCTGGGCAACCTGTTCCAGCACCTTCCTACCCTCATGGTGAAGTATTTCTTCCTAATATCTAACCTAAATCTCCCCTCTTTCAGTTTAAAACCATTCCCCCTTGTCCTACCACTACACTCTCTGGTGAAAAGTCTCTCCCCAGCTTCCTTGTGGGCCCCCTTCAGACACTGGAAGGTGCTCTAAGGTCTCCCTGGAGCCTTCTCTTCTCCAGGTTGAACAACCCCAGCTTCCTCAGCCTGTCTTCATAGCAGAGCTGCTCCAGCCCTCAGATCATCTTTGGGGCCCTTCTCTGGACACTCTCCAGCAGGTCCATGTCTTTCCTGTGCTGGGATCACCCATACAGCACCAAACCCACCCCTGGAACCCATTGCTGCAGGATCCTGGACCACCACTCACCTGCTTGGCACCACACAAGCTTGCTGAACAGCCCTGGGTGGCCAACATGGTGCTTTCCAACCCCTCTAGTTTTCCAACAGGAGCCCAGGGCTGTTTCAGAAAAAAAAGCAGCAACATCCTCCATTTTGTGTCCGGCTTTTATTTTTTTTAACAAAGTTTTCTTTTTTCTAATTATAGGATGTTGCAGAACAATCAGCTGAGTCGCATCCCTGCAGAGGCACTGAGAGATCTTCCAAACCTCCAATCTCTGTAAGTCATTAAAATCCAATGCTGCAAGTTGCACAGTCCCTTGGGGGCCTTGGGCTTCCCAGCATTTGAGTCATTAGTTCCTCTGTCAAGGATGTTCTGTCCTTTCTTCCTTTTCTTTTCCAATTAAAGCAGAGATTACTGTCAGTGTAGAAGGGAGGGGAGGGCAGTTTTCAAGGAAGGAACACTGGCTTGGTAAAGGATGTTGAAATTACAGCTCCCCATGTGTGTGCCGTGATGAAAAGGCCACCAGTGCCAATGTGTGTTTCAAGGAATGCTGGAAAATATCCACCCAGAAGGGGCTCCATGGACCACAGTGGAGAAGAGACCTGCTAGGGAGCAGAGAGGATACTCTGGTCAGACAACATGGGACTTGGGCTGCTTTGTCCAGGTAGAGGGTGGTTATGTCAGGGTAGAAATGCTTTAAAAGACTTTTAGTGATTCAGTCATGAGGAGAAGCTGAGGCTGTGATGGTGCTTTTCCCTTTGAGTGACCATATCCACAGCAGGTTTGTGCTACTGCATTCACTAAATGTCATATGGCACTGAAATATTTGCAGGTTTCCTGAGTATGGACACACTTGAGATAAGATCCTGGCAGTGCTGCTGAATTTAGGGAAGGTCTGTTTGGGAATCACCCAGCTGGTGCAAGCAGCACTGCCCAAGCTTGTAAGAACATTCTGAATTGGTCTGAACCACTGCAAAACAAACCTTAACCCTAATACTTAACTTCAGCCCTAGTCTTACAATGTCTTCTTATCACAGAAATTTTGGCTGGAAGCAGTTTCTGGAGGTGTCCAGGCCAGCCCCCTGCTTGGAGCAGGACTATCACCAGTATTAGGTGGGGCATTTGCAGCTTTGTCTAATCAAGCCTTGAAACCCTCCGAGCATGGAGCTTCCTGCCTTGCTGGTGACCTGGCCTGGGACTGTTCTTCCTGAGGAAGAAGCTTTTCCTCAAGTCCAACCTAAAACTCCCAGAGAGCAGTTTGTGGTCATTGCTGTTTGTTAGATCACTTGGAACCACCCAGAAGAGCTTGGCTGCATGATCTTCAGCTGTGGGTCTCTAGCAGATCTCTCAGCCACTTCTCTGCTGGGTGAAACCAACCCAGCTCCTTCCACCTCTACTTGTGCCCTGGGATCCTGCTCAGTTGCCAGCCCCACTGCACCCACCTGGTTCCTCTTCATCCTTCTCACACTGGGCAGCCCAAAACTGGGCACAGTTCTCCATGTGTGGCCCTCCCAGCACCAAGTAGCAGTTTCTGCAAATATTAATTTAAACATTAATTTGCAATGGGGGTGTTGGCTGTGCAGAAGATTAATGTTGTTTCTGGCAGGAGACATTTGAAACAATTGTTGCTGAAACACCATTGGCACATGGCTGTGGCTGTTATTAAAATGTGTTGACATCACCACCAGTGCCAGACTCAAAACCCCCCACTCCGGGGAGGTTGGTTTGTTTTCCAGGTGACTTCCCTTTTGAGGGAAAAGTGATGTGGAAGGTCACTGCAGCTCTTCTCCAAGATAGTGATTCTCTGAGAGAGTTGTTCTCCAAGAGGACAGGCACAAGCCCTGCCTGTGTCTCTAGCTTGGCCACTCAAAAGGGTGGAGGGCACATGCAGAAAAAGATGATGATGATTTGTTTGCACTTTCTACTCTTGATATAAAAAGTACACAACTGAGAGCCCTTGGGCACCGTGAAAGCCCAAGAACCATGTCTGGTAGCTAAGCCCAGCGTGGCTGTGAAGCACAGCCCTGCTCTGTGGGGTGGGGACACTTCTGAAGACACACAGTGTGTGCTGTGAGACTGTACCACTGCTGTGTCTCACACTGACCTGAATTCATCCTGGGTCCCCACCCTGTGCTGCTCCCCCAAGGGAGAAGCCAGTGCTTACAGGGTTTTGCAGTTCTCCTTCTAGCTCATGTTTAGAGATACTCTTCTGTAGCCACCTTTTCCTTCTCTCTCTCCATTCAAACAGGGAAATGATCCACAGAGATTTGAAAAACAGGAAAGGCACAGCATGGACACTCACTAGGTCTTAAGGGCTGGAGCAGCTCTGCTCTGGAGATGGGTTGGGAGAGTTGGGGTTGTTCAACCTGGAGAAGAGAAGGCTCCAGGGAGACCCTAGAGCACCTTCCAGTGCCTGAAGGGGCTCCAGGAAAGCTGGGAAGGGACTTTGGACAAGGGCAGGGAGTGAGAGGCAAGGGGGAAAGAATTAAAACTGAAAGAGGCAGATTTAGGTTTGACACAAGGAGTAAATTCTTTAGTGTGAGGGTGGTGAGACACTGGCCCAGGTTGCCCAGGGAAGCTGTGGCTGCCCCATCCCTGGAAGTGTTGAAGGGCAGGTTGGATGGGGCTTGGAGCAACCTGGTCTGGTGGGAGGTGTCCCTGCCCATGGCAGGGGAGTTGGATCTAGATGATCTTTAAGGTCCCTTTCAACCCAACCCATTCCATGATTCTAAGATACTCTGCTTGGTGTTCACTGGTGATGCCATGACTTCTCCAAATGTAGTTACCAACCTCGGGCCAACAGCCTCCAGTACAGTCTGTGTTAGAGATATTTTCTTTCCCCTCTTTTTCAAACATCTGAGTCATTTCCACAAGTTTATGAGACTCCTGTGTATTCATTGCCAAGCCATTAGCCAGCCTGGAGCACTCACAGGTCCCCCACAGCATGGTTTCCAGACCTAGTGTACTCCTGTTGCCCAGAGACTGTTTTTTCCATACAGGAGGGGACATGGTTTCATGGCACATCATGACAGGTCATGAATGACCAGACTTGTATGGCACTTTGTGGAATATAAGCAGGCAGGACAGCTGGAAAAGGGGAGTGAAAATGGGAGCCACCAGGAGTGAGGTGGAACAGGCAGCTGTACTAGACAGAAAGGGATTTTGTGCTGGTTATTTTCTTGCTCTTTCAGATAATTGCACTTGATGTCCATGTCCATCATTCTGGGATTCAGGAAGGGTTGGAAGGGCAAGTATGTATCTCTCATGGACCAGGTGACACAGGAGGGGAAAAGCAGACCTCTCAGTACCCAGGTCTTTCCTCAGGTTTACAACAGAAGCAGCCAAACTAACCACGAGCTGAGAACAGTTGTTTTCAGTGTAGCTCTACCTCTAGGGCTTACCCAGCAGTTCACGGGGTGAAGTGGCCAAACAAGTGGGACAGAGGGGGACCTTTTTGTCCACTAAGGGACAGAGAGAGGTTGGTATTTACTGCCTGCACAGCACTAAGTTAGAGCTGAAATGTAGCAAAACCTAATGTGTCAGTGGAGCCACTGAAGTAGGAAAGTGAAAAATAATTATTTATAAACTCCAGTTGTCTCCAAAGGTGGCAGCTGTCTTGCCTCTTGAGCATCCAGAGAGGATGCCCACTGAGACAGGACACGTGCACCCAAGCCTTGGTAGCACTTGGAACTGAACTGCTGGGATCCAAGCTGGCGTCCCAGGCATGAGGCATGCTCAGACCTGTGCTGATGTCCCTCTGCTTGAGGGCTGAGAGTGCCAGGAGTGCAGGTGGCCAGGTGCTCCTCAGGCTCTGCAAGATGCATGCTGTACCAGGTCATGGTGTACCAGGAAGTTTACAGCAAGTTTAGGAGTCTCTCACAGCGTGATATCAACGTGTACATTCATGCTCAAGGAGAGGAAAGTCCAGGCAGAAAGAAACTCCAATAAACATTGTCACTCATTGAGCAGAAGGAAAGATATTCCTCCTTTTGCTTGGGGGATAATGAACAGGGAAGCAGGAGTGTCCTGTCCAGAATGCTCGGAGTCGGTGGCACCCTTAGGGCATGAACTCTTCTCCAGAGCACCTTGCCCCCAGGGAAACATGTTCCCCACTGAAGCCCTCCTGCATTGCACTCACCCTGCCTGCCTGCCCACACAGATGGGTTTGTGGCAGCTGGAACAAAGGGCTCCACCTCCTGGGAGAGGGAGCAGCAGCTCCCTGTTACTATGGCCTGGGTCCTGCTCTCACATCTGGCTCTAGAAGACCAAAGACAAGGAAGCAAAAACACTGGCCGGGTGTCACAAAGCCCATGTTTACACTGCTCTCCTTCTGAGGGCCTCTGCCTGCTCTTCCCTTCTGATCTGGCTATGATGAGGATCTGTCTTCAGGCAAGGAGCCTTCTCAGAGCTGCCAACCCATGAGCTTCAGGTATGCAGGGTTTTCCATGGCAGGTGTGGTGGCACCCACAAAAGATGTATTGTGGTGCAGGAGCCAGCAATGGGAGGACACTCATTTTAAGTAACCTAGATGAGGTTGTCAGGAAATCTAAGTTACTGAAGTTCCAGTCCTTCACAGGACAGACAGCATGCTCAAAAAATTACCTTTAGATTCAGGCAAGTTTAGGTGAGATGGGAGGGTCATGGTGTTCCTAGTGCCTTGTGTGATCCCCCATAACTTTTCTAACCAAAGAAGATGCAGTCCTGACTTTTGGCAAATATTTCAAGCACACTAACAGGGCTTCCTCCTGCAAACTCAAACAGAGGTGCTGGGAAGACTGGCAAACCAGGTGGGGTTTCCATTCAACATAACTCTGTACCAGGGGCATTCGTAGCTCTAGGACACCCATTCCCATCACTTCATGTCCTGACCTAAGGCTTGGCTGCTCCAGGTTGGCTCACTTATCAGGGACTTCATGAGGTCTGGGCCACTCCTCCTCCAGAAGGAGACATCAATAGGGTTCAGCACTTTCCAACCAGAGGTGTCCATGACTCACTCTTCCCCATGGATTCCAGCCAGCCTGGCAAGGCAAGTGCCAAACCCACCCAAATGCTCCTATCCCCATCAGACACCCCTGTCCTTACAAACGGCCCCCATCACAGGTCCTAGGAAGCTGCAGCCCTGCCCTTGGGCCACTGCCAGACCTGCCCTGCTACTTGTCAGCTACAGGATGTGGAGGCATCACTGCCTGGAGCCCCAGCTGCCAGGAAGGAGACCTTGGCTGGGATCTCTGGATGAATACAAAGAGGAATTTGGATTTCAAAAGAAGATAATACAAAGTTCTGGAGATTGAGCCTCCTACCAAGTGTGAGGGAGCTGCTTCCCAGCAGGCTTGCTTTATCTGGAAAGCATGTTGGGAAGCCTGGTGGGGAGGATTAGAGAGAACACGCACACCTGATGGCACCGGTCTGAGCCCTGCGCCGGGTGCCAAGGCTTTACGTAATGCTCTGATCCAGTTGTGATCCTCTGGCACAGGATCTGGTTCCCCGTGGTTTAGAGGTGCAGTAACAACATACCATGTGGATGCTGGAAGAGTCGTGTGTCAGTCTAATTAACGACTTTGTGGTTTTTGAGCACTTACCTGAAGCAGATGGGCACTGTGTCTGTTCCTTTGCCAGGCAGAGGCAGTCCAAGGCATTTCAAAGTCAGCAGGTGCTATAAATTATAATTACCAGGCTTGCAGAGGTAGAGAAAGCAAAGAGAAAAGAAACCTGATGGATTAAGAGATCAAGATAAACTCGAGTTTTCTTTTTCAAATACTTATGGAAAGTGATGAGCATGGCTGGCTCTGGAGTTTCTCGCAGCTCAGCACTTTGGTAAGGTGCTGAGCATGTGTCTGGCTCTTCTGGGTGGGTGCTACCTCCACCCCTTTGGAGGGGAAGAGGGGATTAGTGCCAGCCAGAACAGTGTCAGAGCTTTATGGTGGCCTCAGGACAGTCACCACAGCTTCTCTCACCTGGCTTTGAGGTCAGGAGCTCCATGAGGGTAAGATTTCTAAGTGGGTCAAGGCAGCTTTCCCAAGGTTACCACTGTAGCTCAGGTCCACAGCACCAGCTGTGCTTTCAGGGAGGGGAGGTCATTTCTGGCCTACGGCCAGGAACCCCAGAGCTCTGCATTTCCTTGGGGTTCCCTCCACCAGCCTGGGGAAGAACTTCACTAATAGCTAGTTGCTGGGATTTTGAGGGACCTTGGTCATCCCTAGGACAGGAGCAGGTTTTCTGACCCAATGAGACACAGCAGCACAGCCACAAAGCTCCCACAGCCACATTTCTCCCTGCTGGATAAAGGCATCCACTTGTTTATCTCCTGCCCCCTGGTAGCTCATTTCTCCTCCCACAGAGGACTCGTGGCTGTACATTGCTGACACATGTAAAGTGTGTCTAGTGTCTAATGTCTAAAATCTAACCCATAGTGGAACATCAGCAGTGTGGAGGGCTCCAGCTGAGCACATCTCCACGTGTCTGAGCAGCACTTTTAGTCAAGAGAGAGAGAAACTGGGAGAGAAACTCATCTTCTGGAAAGCAGGCACCTACCTTCAGGGATGGACCCCTCACAGCAGTGTCTGGTCTTCTCCATTCACAGCTGGAGAGGGACACAGTTCAAAAGGAGACATCTGAGTATAGTTGAGATGACTTCTAGCTGTGATACCCACTTGGGTATCAAACTTGATGTCCTCATTAAGGCCTTGGCACCTGGAGCATGGCATGTGAATCAGGGAGTTAACCTCAGTCCTGGCCTATCCCCTGGCCTGCATGTGCAGGGATTTGTCCAGAAACATCTAACCATCTGGTAACCCTGATCCAGAGGAGAGAGAGCACGTAAATCACACTCTATCAATACTAAAATTTGGGATACAAGAGAACTGGTGTCTTGGCTAATGGTCTGCAAAACCCATTCAGTCCAAGGAAGAAATTTTCGGGTATTTCTGCCTCGTGCAAGTGATCACCAACAGTCGGGGCCTTGGACCAGCCTTGACCATGGGATTTCCCCATGGCTGTTGCTGCCCCAGCAGCCTCCAGCCCACTCAGCCCATGTCCCACCTCACCCTTGCATTTTCAAGCACAGAAACCAACTGTGCCACATGAGACTTGGAGAACAGTTCCCCACCACTTCTCTCCAAATCTCTCCATTGCATTCACCTCCCCCTCTTCTGTCTCTCAGCCGTGTCCCACTCCCTGCTCTCCAATATTCCCTTTCCCCAGCAGCAGCACTTCTCTGCATGAGGAGTGAAGCCTCAAGATCCTGAACCACTAGGTCAGGCTCTTCTTACCTCCTTTCCACAGTGCACTTTAAGTTCTCTCTGGTCTCCCTGGCAAGATGCCCCTCAGTGCTGGCAGACACTGGTTTCAGTCCTTGCAGGTTCCTTAGTCCTGTGTCCCAAGAGGACTGACTCTCTTGCTCTTGGCCTTATGGTGCATCTGCTAGAGTAATGGAGAAAATATCCTGTGATGGTGTCTCCATCTCCTCTTGGCAACTCCTCCTGTCTACAGCACGTCAGGGAAGAAGCTGCATAGAAGCAAGAGACCATCCCTCCATGTCACCAAGGCAAACCTGTCCTGCTACCTGGTGGGTGGTGCCCTCAGGACACAGCTGGCCATCCCCACTGCAACCATACAACGACGTGGGCAACAGCCTGATCGATCCTATTCCCCAGGATCTTGTCCTGGCCCTCATTTTAGTTCTCCTTGCTCCCTCACCATCCCTGTTCACTGCATCCCTCTGAAATATTCGCAGGATCCACTTGCCACTCTGCCACATTCTGTTGTTCCCAGCCCATTTCAGATGCTTTATGACAGCAATGTCTGTCCTCTCTACACCTGTCCTGCAGAAGGATTCAGGGTCTTCATAAGTGGATGGGATGCAACCTGGAGGACAAACTGTCCTTTACATTGTTGTTAAAAATATTTCCAACATTTCCATGTTTTCTACAAATACCATTTCCCATTATTTTCTGACTTCATTCCAGCTTTACTTGACTCATAATCTCCTAGTGTTAAATCAGCCTGACATGTACAAGCCCTGCATACAGGTTAATTTTATCTCTACCTAAAATAATCTAGTCTCTCCAACACATTGGTTTGCCACTTCTCTGGTACCTTTAGCAGGAACCTTTAGGAGACTTGTGGAAATGCAACAAAGACTACTTTATTCCTTGTCCCTCAAGGCAGGTAATCATTTCTATACATGTGGCCAGAGATTAAAATACAAAGAATGACTTACAGCAATTTGAGAACACGTGGACTTTGATGTAGACAAAGGAGGAGAGCTCTTCCCACCTGATCAGATTCTCACAAGTATATAAATCCTTATGACAGAAAGAAAAAAAAAAAAAGTATGTTGGAATCAGCATGGCCTGAAGAGCTCAGCCAATTCATTCCTCATTTGGCTTCTTTGATCTGTTTGAGGTTTGACAGTTTACTGTTACCAGCAATATTCTTCTCTATAAATCACATGTGATGCAGGAAGGTTGAAGAAAGGTGGTGTTTCCATTGGGCGGTTCGAGGATAAAAGCTATGGAAAAACCAGAGATCTATAAAATTAACAGAACACAGCAGTGACTTACAATCTGCTGGCACAGAAGTTGTCTTGTGGCAAGATCACCTCAGTCCTGGGACATGGTTTATTTGCTACAGGGTCTTTCTGGAGAGCAATGAAAAAGAAGTCAGGGAAGAGCAATGAACGGCTGATCTATCTAAAGACAGCCTGAAATTGTGGTGGATTTCTTGGCAATTGCTGCTGCTGAGGGCACAGGACCTCTAATGTCACCTGTTACAGACCACTTTGCAGCAGAGAGTGTGCCAGTGTCTGGGAAGTGAGCCCAGAACAAGTGTCACAGTGCAGGCAGCATGCTAGAAAATGTCCTTCCACTCTGGAGGACACTTGCTGCTCAAAACCTTCCTGCTCCATCCCTGAAATCCCCTGTTTTCTTGGACACACCTCTACTCAGCAATCAGATCTGGAGAGGGTTACAGCTAAGTCCATGGAGTTTTTTCCCCATTCTTGCTTTCCAAAGTCTGGTCTCCATTTTGGCATTTCAAGTGTTTAATGGTATTTCTGCAAAGAAGAAAGTCTAGGAAGGGCCAAGAGCAGATGTCTACCCCTCCAAGTGAGCACTGCAGTCAGGTGTGCCACACATCTGGATGTTCTGCAGGAGACTCCCATGCAGAAACTATGGTGTGATGAGTCCTTGCTGAGGTTTGGTTGCTGTTCACATTCCTCAATGGCTGCGTGGAGGCAGGAGCCTCTGGCTATGGTCATTCCTCCCAGGGGTAGTGGGCACGATCTGAGAGTCACCTGAAAACAGCAAGGTGACCCCTGAAGCTTGTGTAGTTGAGCCAGTGCACAGAGAGTGAGGAAATGTTACAGGTGGGTTTTCTTTCTTTGGATTCGGGTGGGCTGATGACCCTTGAAGGGACTGAGGCAATTCTCCTCCATGGCCACAAACCAGAATATGGTTCAGGAAATGACAAGTCAGATTCAGAGGAGTTCCTGCTTTTTGGCATAGACTTTGAGCAGACAAGATTTTCCTGGTTCTGTGTACCAGCTTCTGGGGCACAGACCCAATCTGAGCTGTCACTGAAGATCTGTGCTTGTCAGCAGGACTGGCAGCAATAGCTTGGCCATGTCATAGAATCATAGAATCATAGAATATGTTGAGTTGGAAGGGACCCATCAGGATCATCGAGTCCAACTCCTGTCCCTGTGTAGGGCACCCCAAGAATCACCCCATGTGCCTGAGAGCATCATCCAAATGCTTCTTGAACTCAGACAGGCTTGGTGCTGTGACCACTTCCCTGGGGAGCTTGTTCCAGTGCTCAACCACCCTCTGGGTGAAAAACTTTTTCCTGATATCCAACCTAAACCTGCCCTGATTCAGCTTCCTGCCATTTCCCCCAGTCCTGTCACTGGTCACAGGAGTGAAGAGATCAGGACCTTCCCCATCTCTTCCCCTGGTGAGGAACCACAGACTGCAATGAGGTCACCCCTCAGCCTCCTCTTCTCCCAGATGAACAATCCAAGTGACCTCAGCCATAAGTCATCCCATCCAGACCCTTCACCTTCCTCGTGGCTCTCCTGTGGACACTCTCCAATAGCCTGATGTCCTTTTGACATTGTGGTGCCCAAACCTGCAGGCAGTGCTCAAGGTGAGGCCGCACCAGTGCAGAGCAGAGCAGGACAATCACCTGCCCTGACCAGCTGGCAACGCTCTGCTTGATGCCCCCCAGGACAGGGTTGGCCCTCCTGGCTGCCAGGGCCATCTTCAGTTTGCCATCAGCCAGGACCCCCAGGTCCCTCTCCACCACGCTGCTCTCCAGCCACTCGTTCCCTGGTCTGTACTGAGCACCAGGGCTGCCCCGGCCCAGGTGCAGAATCGGGCCCTTGCCCTTGTTCAGCTCCATGTGGTTGGTGACTGCCCATCTCTGCAACCTGTCCAGGTCTCTCTGCAGGGCATGCCTGCCCTCCAGGGAGTCGACAGCTCCTCCCAGCTTTGCATCAGCAGCAAACTTGCTTAGAATTCCTTCCAGCCCTGCGTGCAAGTCATTGATGAAGATGTTGAAGGGGACTGGGCCTGGGATGGAGCCCTGCGGGGCCCCACTAGTGTCTGGTCTCCAGCCTGATGTGACCCCCTTCACTGTCACTCTCAGTGCTCCACCTGTGAGCCAGTTGCTCCCCCATCGTATGATGCCCTTGTCCATCTGTGTGCTGGGCATTTTGTCCAGGAGGAGACTGGGAGAGACAGTGTCAAAAGCCTTGCTGGACTCCAGGAATATTCCATCCAGTGGCTTCCCTTGGTCAGCTAGGTGGGTTACCTTGTCAGAAAAGGAAATTCCGTTTGACAAGCAGGACTTTCTCCTCGTGAGGCTGTGCTGGCTGGGACTGATGACTGTGTTGTCCTCCAGGTGTTTTTCAATCCCTCCCAGGACAATCTTTTCCATCATTTTACCAGTCACTGAAGTTAGACTGACTGGCCTGTAGTTTCCAGGGTCCTTCTTGCCCTTCTTGAATATTGGAACAACATGAGCCAGTTTCCAGTCAACTGGGATCCCTCCAGATTCCCAGGACCTCCCAAAAATCATCACGAGAGGCCTGGCGATGACATCAGCCAGCTCTTTGAGGATTCTTGGATGGTACTCTCATACCTGTTATAGGAGGTGCCAGACCTGCTTGTTGGATTTTCAGAAGCAGGAAAAACCTTCTTCCTGGTACGTTTAGTGACCCACACCGACCATATCTGAGGAGAAAAAGCTGCACTAAAATAGCAACCCAGCTCAGAATTCAGATTTTGGAGATGTTACTCTGCTTATACTGATTCAAATCCCTGCTCTGAGTTCAAGAGTATTCCAGACTGGGAAACCAAGTGCATGGCTAGACCTTATTTCTTATTCCAGCAGCTTTCTCTGCCATGCAGCCTGTCTCCCCATGTGGCTTGTGGAGCATTCTCCAGAACCTTTGAAGAGTACTAGCATTTTTACTGCAATGATGAGCAATAATACATTTTCAAAAACCATTGGCAAATCCACTTGGCAGAAAATGCACCAACCTCTTTTATAGGGGCAAACTGTGGCTTGGTCACTGTGTTCTTGGTGGGACCCAACAAGGAGCTTCACTGCCCTTTTCAGCCCTCAAAGAGCAGCAGTGGGATCAGCCACACTGGCATCTGGGTTTACAGCAGAGCAGCCTGGGCCAGGTTTGTAGCTGGGAAGTCGAGTGGCCAGGTCCAGCTGGCTGGTGTGTTCATATTCCTCTGCTATGACTGGAGTGCTGGATCCCTCCCTCGTAGTGGGAGATCCTAAGATACCACCAGGAAGGAAATCAATTTATTCTGAATCATGCTCCATGGCCTCACCATACAACCTTCCTTTCCTTCAGGTAAGCTTCTGCTGTGCCCACGTCTCCCTTGGGCAGCCCAGGTGGATTTGTCTCCCCTGGCCATAGCCATGTAGATATTACTCATCTCAGCTACTCAGCAGTGGAAAATGATCAGCCTCTCCAGAGGGTGAATCATCCCTGTTATCTCAGAGCCCTGCCTGGGGGAATGAATTACTCTCTGGAGGACTCTGGTGTTCTCTTCTGGCTATGGAAGGACCCTGTGTGAATAAGGCTGGGTAAGATGTGGTTTTTCTACCCCTGGAGAGGAAAAAAAATGCCCCTCTCCCCAGTCCCTACTTTTATCTGGCAAAACCAGATCCCCAACCTAACACACATCATCAGAGCATGGGCACCAAAGCAGAGCTGAGCATCTCTCCTCCCCCATGGCCCCATGCACATGACCCAGAAAACACTTGCGTAGCTCTCAGAGAAACCTATCAGAGAACACATTCTTGCCCAAAAATACAAGAGCAAGAATCAGCTTACCCATTAATCAGAAAGGAATTTCTTTGCACTCCAGAGCTGAAGGGATTTGAATTTGTCAGCATTTTTCTGGAGGCAAGTCAGAAATGAGAAAGGCTTCTGACATGGGAACTGGCTGCATCACAGACATGGCTTTTTCCTGTCAGTAGGAGGGACTCAGCTGGTCAGGTTAGAGCCTTTTCTGCTTCGGAGTAAAAAAGCATGAAATGTGATATCCCACTATAGTGACCTCAGTAGCTTTGTTTGAGAGAGACCACACACAAACTGTTGGACGTATCATCCTCAAGGAACAGTTCTCTTTAGCAGCGCCCCAATAAATCCCTGCCTCCATTTGTCTTTCATCCATTCCTCCCTGACTTTGAGCAATGAGATGTTGTCAAGTTTATGTAAAGGAAGGCTCTGAGCAACCCGATCTAGTGGGAGGTGTCCCTGCCCATGGCAACGGGGGTGGAACTAGATGATCTTAAAGGTCCCTTCCAATCCTGACAATTCTATGATTCTATGAAATGTCAATACGGGTCATGCTTGTGTGAAAAGCAGGGGTTTCATCTCCTTACAGTTTCTGAAATGCTTTCCTAGAAGATGTGGAGAGTAGATTCTTCAGTTCCCAGTGATCTTGAGTTGGGCCATTGTGGCAGGCCAATATTAAAGGCTACCAGGGGAGAACTAGTCCATTCCCCGCATCCATCACGTTCATGATGGTCCTGAGTCAATTCCTCTCTTGAGACTTCACTTTCTAATTTTCCCATTCATTAAGCTTGTGGTTGGCAACACTTGGCAGGGAGTGATGATGGGTGACACTCTTGTCATGCCCCAGCAACTCTTGGGTTCACCAGTTGCTCCCAAGTGAAGAGGTCACAGCACAGTTTGGGTGGCTTGAGCTGTATTTGCCTGGAGCTTGGCAGAGGTTGTACCTACCTGCCTATGCCCATTATGCACTGTTGCCACCTCCAAAGTCTTCTATATTGACTGCTAGCAATCCAGTGCAGCGACCAGGAGTTCCAGCAGGATAAACATTCAAGAGATTATTCCCACCAAGCTGAAACTGGTAGTCACTTGTCTATCTTGTTCCTACCTCTCCCTGCCCGCACTGCAATGACTGCAGTACCCCCTTTCAATAACCAAACATCACTCAGAGCAAACTCTGACAAACACAGAAACTTAATTCCATCTTCATATCCTTCCTTGTCAGCTCCCATCTCAGGCTGTAAAAGCTTTCAGGAAGAGGCACATGCCCTGGTACCACCCTCCCAGTGCCTAGAATATTGCAGACACTAAAGAAACACTAATCACAGCTCACATCCACAATCCACAGACACACACTCTTGCATATGAGTCATATATCACAGAATCCCAGGATGGTTTAGCTTGGAAGGACCTTAAAGATCATCTAGATCCAACCGCCTGCCATGGGCAGGGACACCTCCCACCAGACCAGGTTGCTCCAAGCCCCATCCAACCTGCCCTTCAACACTTCCAGGGATGGGAAAGGCTGAAGGAGCTGGGCCTCTTTAGCTTGGAGAAGAGGAGACTGAGGGGTGACCTCATCAATGTTTACAAATATGTAAGGGGTGAGTGTCAAGGAAGAGGGAGTTAAGCTTTTCTCAGTGGTGACCAGTGATAGGACAAGGGGTAATGGGTGCAAATTGGAGCATAGGAGGTTCAAGGTAAATATCAGAAAAAACTTTTTTACTGTGAGAGTGACAGAGCACTGGAACAGGCTGCCCAGAGAGGTTGTGGAGTCTCCTTCACTGGAGACATTCAAAACCCACCTGGACAAGTTCCTATGTGATGTTCTCTAGGTGACCCTGCTCTGGCAGGGGGGGTTGGACTAGATGATCTTTCGAGGTCCCTTCCAACCCCTAGGATTCTATGATTCTATAGGGCAGCCACAGCTTCCCTGGGCAACCTGGGCCAGTGTCTCACCACCCTCGTAGTGAAGAGTTTCTTCCCAATGTCTAACCTAAATTTCCCCTCTTTCAGTCTGAAATTATTCCCCTTTGTCCTATCACTCCATGCCCAGCTTTCCACTTTCAGGTACTGGAAGCTGCTATAGAATGTTCCAATGCGTTTTCCATTGACCTTTCTTCTGGGGACTCATGAACCTGAACTCCCTGGTGCATATACATGACTATCCAGGACAGGCTGCACCTCCCTGGTGACGACTCAATAGGGAAGGTGGACGATGGGTCCCAGATGTTACCCAGTCGACACAGTCACAGAGCAGGGAAGATGGGGCCCAGATGTTACACACAGTAGATGTGTCAGTGCAAAAGGAAGATGGGTCCCAGATGTTACATGCATCGAATGTGTAAGCACTCCTGATGGACCACGGAGAGGCCTCTGGGAAACTGGAGATACAAAGGCAAGCAAGAAATGAACAGCATATTTAAACTGGCACCCAGCTATGCAGCATTTAGTCCTGTCTGCAAGACACCTTAGTCTGCTCTCATCTTTAACACTCTGCCTCTTTCATAACCCTGGGGACTTCAAGAAGTTCCACCCTTGGCAAGGTAGATGGGAGCAGGATCCATCTAGTGAGACTCAGGGATGAAAGATACAGAACTGTCTCACCACCTGTGTTGGCAGCATAAACCCCAAGTTAATTTTTAGCCAAGTGATGTGACATGCATAAACAAAATTTTGGGAGCAGCAGGAGCCAGCCCTGTGCGTGACAGGTGCCACCAGGCATGGGATCTTCAGCAGCAGGAGCTCAGTGGCATGATCTGCAAGGTCCCTGCTAGTGCAGACTGCAGATGGTCCAAGCAATTGGTCTGACAGCTCCTGGCAGTGCCAACCACTTTGGGTGGAGGCAGCTGCCTGCACAGCCCCTGGCAGCACAGAGCACAGCTAGTGGTCCCATTGGACAGAGGAAGAAGGAGGTGAAGAAAAGCCACACAACTTGTCAGGGGTCACAGGGAGCACACAGCAGAACATGGCACTGGACAGCCAGCTCCAAAGCCCAGCCAAGCAGACCATGCACCACCCAGTGTTACACCTCAAAAGCAGCCCCAGCTGCCAGAAAGGGCAGAAGAGCCTTCCCATGTCCAGCTGCAGTGAGGTGGCTCAGAACTATGGTGTCTGGCCCATGGAGGATCCCCCTAGCCAGAGAGGAGCTGAGGGACAGTCCCACAGACCACTGTGTGGCTCTGGAGGGCTTGTGGCTGCCATGCTGCTTAAAAAAAGCCCCATAACCTGTGGAAGGGCTGAGCCCAGAGGGCCTCAGGTCCTGGTGAGATGGAGAGCTGTTATCCCCTCCAGTAAACCTCTGTCCAGCTGTGGGTCACTCATGTTCAGTGAGAAGTGATGCACCACGTGCATGACCATCAAGGCTCTCAGCAGAAGCCAGTGCTTCTCCTCAGTAGCCTAAGAGCTGTAAGGCTGAGAGTGATTTAATTTCTAAAACAAAGCTGGTTGGAAGGACACGGGGGTCCTGTGGGTTCTCACTCAGCACAAGGAGGCACTTGAACACACCAGGGTACAGTCTGGCACCTGAACAAAAGGAAGCCCCCACCCAAGTGTCCATAAAATGTAATCACCACTGGTCTACAAATGATTGCCTGAGTCAAACACCACAGGCTGGATATCTGGAGCCCTATCTCCATGTCAGCTCACAAGTGGAGAGTGGATGAAGCAAGGCAGACAGGAACCCAGCTGTGACACCCACTACCAGACCAGGACCGTGGGATGTGTCTGGTCTGGCCCTGGTCCCAGTGCATTCAAGGTGTGAGCTGGCTCTTATGCCCCAGTACATGATTGGCCTGGGGGACCTCTTGAGACACCATGACCTGTTCAGAGCCCCTGTCCCCAGGAGCAGCATGTCCTGTACCAGCTGTCCCCAGGAGCAGCATGTCCTGTACCAGCTGTCCCCATGAGCTGCTCTCCCTGCTCTTTTCCAGTTGGCTTGTGTGCCTGACAAACACCATATTTCCCTGTAAATATGCAGGACTCACACTGCCTGGTGGGCTTTGAGCCATGCTGCTTAGCTTCTGGCTACTTTCTGTACCTTCCCCTGGCACCTGGGCAAGGGGAGCAGTGCCAGGAGCCAGGGAGAGGACTGTTGAGGGAGTCAGCACAGCACTGGAGAGCAGCTGCCCCATTGTCAGCAGTTCCTGAAGCTGCACAGAGATTTTGGCAATCCTTCTTGCACAGTTCTGACCTGAGGGATTTTGGAGGTGTCTGCAACTGGGGATAACAAAGCCCTCTTGTCTGAACCGTAGGCACATTGTGTGGAGTCTTGGTATTGCTCTGATTTCATTTCCTGAGCATCCCTCATGGAGGGCTTCCTGGAGGAACATGTCCCATTAAGTTGGGAGTGAAGACTCATTATGGTCCAGAGTCCTGCAAACTTTTCCACTAGATCCTGTTCCACAGCCAAATCAGAACATGTCTGCACCTTGAACCCTCATTCACTGCCTGGAATAGTTTTCACAAGATTTTTTAACCTGGAAATGGAGCTTGGGAACCCTTGTGAGTCTTGCGTGAGGGCTGTGAGCTCTTCTGGGGCAGGGGCAGAGAGCCCAGACATTGCAGCAGGCCTCCAAGGCAATGTCTTACCTATTCAATAATGTGTCATTCATAGAATCACAGACTGGTTTGGGTTGGAAGGGACCTTTAAAGATCTAGTCCAACCCCTTGCAGTGACCAGGGACATCTTCAACTACATCAGGTTGCTCAGAGCCCTGTCCAACCTGACCTTGAATGTTTCCAGGGATGGGGCATCTACCACCTCTCTGGGCAGCTGTCTGTTCCAGCACACCCATCATAAAAAATGTCTTCCTAATATCTAGTCTGAATCTCCCCTCCTTCAGTTTAAAACCATCACCTCTTGTCCTGTTGCTACAGACCCTACTAAAATGTCTGTCCCCATCTTTCTTATAGGCCCCTTTAAGTATTGAAGGGCTGCTCTAAGGTCTCCCTGGAGCCTTCTCTTCTCCAGACTGAACACCCCCAACTCCCTCAGCCTGTCTCCAGAGCAGAGCTACTCCAGCCCTTGGATCATCTTTGTGGCCTCCTCTGGGCTCACTCCAACAGGTTCATTCTCCCCCTGGATCTGCAGTACGTTATGACCACAAGGACATGGTAGGCAGAGCAGAAATTGAACTCAGTTCCTCACCTTTCAGGTTGGCGCTGCCATCCCTGGCTGCTCCTACCCCATTTGGTATCAGTTGATGGAAGAAGTCCTTGCTCCTCACCTGGCTCATCTAGGCAGGCTCAGGGACCCAGAACCTCCTGCCTCTGTGTGTCTGGGCCCCATGAGGTGCTGTGCCTGGCAGAGAGAGCAGCACACGTGGAGCTGGCCTGCAGGGGAGGATGGCAGAGGGGACAGTGTTAGAGAGGTGACAACATGGCAGAGGGGACACTGTGCCTTGGAGCAGGACGTTCTGCAGGGCTCCAGTGCCCTGGGCTCCTTGCACATCGAGCTCCCAGTTAACTCCAGGGCCAGGCACTGACTCAAGGCATCCTGGAGTTCTGCCTGAGAAAGGAGCTGAGGTGTTGGCTCCAGTCATTAGCAAGTTGTCGGAGAAGTTTAGCTGCAGTGACATCATCTCCTTCTTATGTTACTACAAGGAACTCAGATCCTATTATGGGATAGGAGGTAACTCAATCGAGCCTTTCAAGATAAATTCAGACAGGAAGAAAGACATGATTGCCTGAGGGCACCAATTAGACATTTCTGGTGAGATCAGCTCTGTTCCGCCGACACATGTGCACGCTGGGACTAGGGAAGACAGCAAGCACCTTGCTCCAGGAGAGGGGTGGGCAACCAGCCCTTCCTCCCACTGCTGCCAGGGCAGTCCTCCATCCTGCCAGGCCCACAGCTCCCTCTCCAGACTGTCCTTCCTTTATGTCCTATATTCTGATTTTGACAGACAATCAAGATGCAGAGGAGCTCCCCAGCTTGGAGAGGGAACAGCCAGACCAGTACCACCCTGTGCTGCACAAGATACAACATCGAATTGTTTTGGTTGAAAAGACCTTTAAGGTCATCAAGTCCAACCATTAACCCATCACTGCCAAGGCCACCACTACCCCTTGTCCCTTAACCCCACAGCTACAGGACTATGAAATCCCTCCAGGGATGGGGACTCCACCACTGCCCTGGGTACCCTGGGTCAGGGCCTGACAACCCTTTGGGGAAGAAATTGTTCCCAAGATCCAATCTAAACCTCCCCTGGCACAACTTGAGGCCATTACGTATTGTCCTATCATTTGTAACTTCATTAAACACACCGACCCCCATGGCTCAAAGCTCCTCTCAGGCAGTTGCAGAGCCAGAAGGTCTCTCCTCAGCCTCCTTTCCTCCACACTAAACACCCCCAGCTCCCTCAACTGCTCCTCTTTAACCTTTGATGACATGTTTTCTCCAACACTATGAAGGGACATAGTAGCCCAACATATTGCAAAAAATACTGGGAGGATGGACTGGAGTTTGAGGTCCCACTGTCCTGTTTTGACTGGGCAGTGGAGGAACATCACAGAGTCCATCCTGCAAACTGGTTACTGCAGAGTTTGTCCCTGCAATCCAGACAGCTTTTATTGGCTCAGCTGTGTGCAAGGAAGGAAGGGCAGCAGCAGAAGTCAGGGTATTTCCCAACAGCATGGCACTGGGCACATTTCTTGGTTTCCAGACTGCAGCTCCACAGCCAGAAGGAATAGGAAAGATAAGGGAAAGCTGTTTGTGCCAGTCACTGCCTGAGGTTTGCACCACATCTGTGAGGGAGCAGATGGGTTGTTTCTGGTTATGCACTGACCACACTTCTGCCAGTCATGTTACAGGCAGCAGGATACTTACAGATGTCTAGGAAATGCACTTGTGCCCCTTCTGAAGTGCTCTGGAAGCAATTCTTGGAACAAGACAGTTCTTAGCGACTGCTGGGTCTGTGGCACAGGAAGCCAAAGATCTCTCAGATTATAGCTCAACCTGTCAGAATTAATGCAAAACTCGTGGCCTGCTCACTGCACTGGCAGCTGCACAGAGCCCCCCACCACCCAGGTCTCTGGACTGCTCTGACTTCATTGCCTTAGCTTCTGCACACCAGCAGGAGGAATCTCCCACTCTTGACTTTGTCTCACTAGAAAAGGGCTTCCCTACTTGTTTGGTTCCTTCTAGGAATCTTTCTGATCCTGGCATCATCTCTGGACTGTTCCTAGCAAGAAGGCAGGCAATGCCTCCTCAAGCCTTTATCAAACACAGGCAATGCTGAAGCAATGAAGTAGCTCTTCACAGCCATGCTGAGCTCTCCACCCTGCACTTCCCCTGCCCAAGGGAATTCTCCCCTTTCCCACCCCACAAGTTCTTCTGACTCCCCAGAGCTGCCACTGGCTACAGCAGCTGGTGGCACTCAGACATACTTGCATCTGGTGCTGACCTGCTCCTCTCACCATGGCTCAGCACAGATGTGAACACCTGCTCAGGGAACAAAGATGACATAGGACCCAGACCCAAAGCCAAGGGACTTTTTATGTTCTTCCCAGGCATCTCCCTCTCTCCCCATCCCTGTAGTCCCTAGAACAGAAAACTGAGTAAAATCTGAGGTGATTCCAGGCACTTTTAGGTCTTTTGACTAAGTGCCATTTTGAACTCATGTAAATGCCCTGTACCTATAAGAAGCAGATGCAGATCTAAAGCAGGACACTGAGACTTTCAAGCAGCTGGTGATTTCCATGTGCCACTGAATGTCCCACTTAAAATCAGCTCCTTTTGCTGCAACTGATGGGACGATGCTTTTCAGTGCCTTTCTTGAGCCTGTGAAGTCCCTTGGAAATCCTCTCCATGCAGACATCTGGAAATCACTGTGTCTCATCTGCTCTCCAGACCTGCAGCCCCGCTCAGCAGCAGGTGTGAGATCAAGTCCCACTTCTAAGCCACCCAGCAGCTCCATGGAAAAGGCATCACCCTCTGTGAGCAACAAATGGGTTAATGCTTGCAAGGAAAACCAACAAAGTGATTTGGTGAAATAAAGTATAAAACATCCCCGTGGAAGGTGAGGAGCCAGCCCCAGCCTGCACTGCCCCATTTACCCACTAATCAGCCCAATTATCTCAGGTATAAATCATAACACAAAACACTTACGGGGCCAGAGTCACACACTGAAGAAAGGAGAGATCTGTTGGGTTGGTTTTTGTTTAGTATAATTGATATAATTACTAACAACTCCGTGCCAAGAACTTCAGCTTTTCTCCTTCCAGAGAGTGGAGAGCTGTCTGAAAGCCATAGCAATTAGCAATCCCCACATGCACAGCTTTTATTAGAAAGAATGCACCTCTAGTCCAGAAAGAACCAGCAGCTCCCTGAGGAGACATGGAGACCTTTTGGTGCCAGGAGCTGCCACCACTTAGTCCATGTCCCCTTACAGGTGGTGCAAAGGCACATCAGGAATCCTGTGCTTCATGCTGCCTGTGAAATGCCTTCACCAGGACACTTTCTTGTCCCCAGTGTCAAATTTACTGGCTCCAGATAAGTGCATTTGCAGTGTGATGGTCCAAGCAGGCTGCTGCTTCTGAGGTTGCTCAGGACCTTGTCCAGCTCATTGCAACCAGCAGAAAGTCTCCGTTTCCCTCCACTGAGGAATCTGGCTGAGCTCTGGTTTTCACACTCTGGAGCAGATTAAGGCAACAATTACTTGGCTGGAGCTCACCAATGTGCCCCAAGCACGGTGCTCTCCAGACATTGTCTGATGGACAGAGGCCACACTCATCACAACACCCCTGGTGTCCACCAGGCAGCCCCTGCAGAGGTGAGGGGTTCATTTGAGTCTTGAATGAACACTTGGAGTTCATTTGAGTCTTGTGGAGGTGGCCTCTCATTGGCAGAAGGGTGTGGAGACATGGAGCAGAGCCTGGCTTGGAGCTGCAGGATGTCCAAAGCCAGTTGCCACCCAAGAGCATTAACAAACTCCTTAGTTGAATCCTCCCTGTAGTAACCATGGGGGTCCACAAAGACAGGGAGATGCCTAAGAATGCAAAAAAAAAATCCACCAAGGACCCATGCTACCTCACTGGCACTTCTCTCATGCCTATGGACCATGGATATAAAAAAAGTGCCTTAAAACTTGACGAGAGGAGATTTAGGTGAGACATTAGGAGGAAATTCTTCACTGTGAGGGTGGTGAGACACTGGAACAGGTTGCCCAAGGAGGTTTTTTGATGTCCCCTCCCTGGAAGTGTTGAAGGGCAGGATGGATGGGGCTTGGAGCAACCTGGTCTAGTGGGAGATGTCCCTGCCCATGCAGGGGGTTGGATCTAGATGATCCATCAACTGAGGCACTGTCACACTAAAGACAAGCTCCATCCTGCCCCACATCTGTGGCTTCACCCAGGGGTTCATGACCACAGTGGGACACAAAGCTGAGCAGCCAGGGGTCCACCTCACTCCCATCCCTGTCTTGGCCAGCTCAGCCTGGTGTACCCACCCTTGGCTCTGGTTTAACATCTCCATTTCTTAAAGTTGAACTCGGTTTTGAAAAACTGTAACTCTCCTCAGTGTATATTTTCATTTGTCTGTTCTTTAATTGATTAAATTTGAAACAGAGTGTTCACTTTAAAATAATTTTCAGTAAAGATATAGGGGCTTGGATGAAAGAATCAGACAATTACAAGCAGTACTATTTTATTTTTCTTTTTTTTCTTTTTTTTTTTTTTTTTGAAAAACAGATTATGGTGCCAAAAACGAAACAGAATTCTTCTGCTGAAGAAGGAATGGAAAAATTAAGCAAATATTAACATTTCCCACACAGGTTTTAATTCTGGTCCAAAAATTCTTATTTGTCCCAAAACATTTTGATGAAAGTTTTCAAATGGAGTCTTTCATCTTGCCCTGAGCTGCAGGGTTTGCTTCTCTGCTCTTCATTCCCCGCATTTGTCTTCTCAAGAAGATGAATGATGTTATGCTCTGATTTGTTTGTAGTCCTGGTGACAGGAGGCAAATTGAGGCAGACCTTTCAACATGCCCCCTCTCTTCAAGAGGAAAATATGCACCATGTTGGGTCAGCCCTCTGAGCAAAGATGCAAATCCTGTGGAACTGACTGAGCTTTGGGTGCCTTGAGCTTTTGTCATCCACACAGGAATCCACAGAGCTGGCTGGGACACTCCCAGCTGAGCAGCCTTGCACCATAAAATGCCCTCTGCTGCACTGCAAATTGGCAAAACACATTATTGGGGCAAAATGGGGGTAACAAAATAGGTATTTGTCCAGTGTAGGTATGATTTCAGTTTGAGGTGATGTTCTATCAAGACCTGCACCACGCGTTTAGAGTGTAGTTGTCAAGGAGGAGCTCAGGAAGTTTTGACTTCTCAAGCAGGTACAAATCTCCAGCTTTGTCACTCCAGGTTGGGGCAGCCAGTGCAGGAAATGCTTCACTTTGTGGCGTGGGAAAAGGGAGGTTTCCCAGGATTATCTGGGAATTTCACAAAGGAAACACCACCCCTACCCCGACCCTTCTGCAGGGACCAGGGTTTGCACCTGGGCTCATCCCTGCTCATCCCAGCTGGTCTCCTCCTTCAGACAAGGGGCTGGTACCAGGGGGAACAGTGTTTGGGGCTCTGCTCCAGGGGCTGACTTGCATCAAAACCATTACTTTATATAGTCAAAAATATGAATTTCTATAGCAGAGTCCTTTGGGGAGGATTGTCAATTTGAGGCCATGACAATTACATCAACTTCTTTCTCTCATGTTTTAATAAGAAACAAAGTGCTTTCTCTTTTGTAATATGAATTCTAAGATCTTTCCATTAGATAGCTTGGAAAAATCAAACAAGATATGTTGGCCCAGAATGGAAATCAGAATTTGCTTTCTCCGTGGTATAATTGGTTCCTGGTATTTCATCCAAATTTGAAGTGTTTTCCTCTTATATTTGGATTTTAAAATCTACAGATAACACATTGTATCCTGCTCACCATTGTTGGAATAAG
The DNA here is from genome assembly GCA_020745705.1 of Hemiprocne comata. NCBI lineage: Eukaryota > Metazoa > Chordata > Aves > Apodiformes > Apodidae > Hemiprocne > Hemiprocne comata. The sequence continues at coordinate 6,562,057 of CM036610.1, read as the reverse complement.
AGACCTTCAAGGGAGATGATTCCCCAAACCTAGGTTTTTAACTTTTTTTTTCATAATAAGATTAATATTTTTGGCTTGTCATTTTAATATGGAACAAAAACAAGTCTTAAAAATTCAAGTTTCTCCCCAAATTAAACCTCAAATTCAACCGCCTCAAGGTTTCCCTGGTGATTAAAAAAAACACCAACAAAACCAATTGGCAAATCAAGAAGAAAAAAAGGCCTGAACATGTGTGAGATACAGAGCACAGGCTTAATTCCTGCACCATGAGATATGGTCTGGCTCATCCGTGGTGATTTGCAGGTAGCTCTGGCTGTTGGGATCCAACACAGGACCCTGAGCAGGGCTGCCACGTGTTTCACATCTCCAGATTTAACCTTTTGTTCTGGAATGGGGCTTTGGCCACATGCTTGCCTGTCCTGAAGTGGGTCTGAGAAGTTTGTGGGTGCACCAGGTAGGGCCCTGCCTCTGCAGATGGGCTCAGGCAGGTCCAGGGCAAGCCCAGCCCCAGGGGATGCTGCTTTGATGCTCATTTTTAAGAGGGGCACCTGCAAGCCACAGCTGGTCACTGCCCACCTGATGGCTTCCTGAGAAACATCTTAGCCCAACCACTTAATTTCAGAAGCTGCCATCAGTTGGTGGCACTAAATGAGGGGATCATCCTTGATGGTGGTCAAACATCTCCAAGCACAGGCAGGAGTCTTGCACCAAGACCTCCTTATGCTAATCACTATATGCAGCCTAATCCAATCTCCCTGGCCATCAATCCTTCCAAACTCCCTTTGCATAACACTGCAGGCACATAAAGCAATGCTGGACCTGTCTCTGACTTCTCCCCACCCTGATTCTTTCCCACCTAGACGCCTGGATGCAAACCTCATCTCTGTGGTGCCCGAGAAGAGCTTTGAGGGGCTGCTCTCCTTACGTCACCTGTGGCTGGATGATAATGCCCTGACCGAGATCCCAGTCCAAGCTCTGAACCACCTCCCAGCGCTGCAAGCCATGACCTTGGCTCTCAACCAGATCTGGCACATCCCTGATTATGCCTTCCAGAACCTCAGCAGCCTCGTGGTGCTGTAAGCTTCTCCCTTGTTACTCCCTCACAGCGCGGCATCCTCTTTGCTGGAACTGCTGGCAAATCAGTCATAGAGTCACAGAGTCACAGAGTGGTCAGGGTTGGAAGGGACCTCTGGAGAACATCGAGTCCAACCCCCTGCTAGAGCAGGGTCATCTACAGCAGATCCCACAGGAACACATCCAGATGGGTTTAGAATGTCTCCAGAGAAGGAGACTCCACCACCTCTCTGGGCAGCCTGTCCCAGGGCTCTGTCACCCTCACAGTCAAGAAGTTTTTCCTCATGTTCATCTTGACCCTCCTGTGCTCCAGTTTGTGCCCATTGCCCCTTGTCCTGTCACTGGGCACTGCTGAGAAGAGTCTGGCCCCATCCTGCTGACACCCCCTGGAGATGTTGATAAGGGTTGATGAGATCCCCCCTCAGTCTCCTCCTCTCCAGCTGAACAGCCCCAGCTCTTAGACCTGGTGGTCACTTCCCAGGAGCAGCTTCTTGCTGCAGGGGCAGCAGGCAGAGATTTCGTTCACAAGGGTTAAGGAATCCCCACTTTTCAGTATGAAATGCCAAAATTGGATCTTTAATTTTTATCTTATTTTTCCCACTTTTCACTGAAGAGCCAAAAAACTCCACAATGTCATTCAAAAAATGGTTTGCATTTTTTTTTAAATTTGCAACAACCTGCAGTCAAGTCAAAAAGCAATTTCTATTTTCTTGGAAAACATGCCAAAAAAACTTTTAGACCACTATGATTTTGAACAAAAGGTTTAACCTCAACCCCTTGTCAAAGCCTGTGAGTGCTCTGCATCATCATGTTACAGAAGCAGATCAACTATTAAGCTGTAAGAGGGGAGATTTAGGTTAGAAATTGGAAATAAATTCTTCACTATGAGGGTGGTGAGACACTGGAACAGGTTGCCCAGGGAAGCTGTGGCTGCCCCATCCCTGGAAGTGTTCAAGGGCAGGTTGGATGGGGCTTGGAGCAACCTGGTCTGGTGGGAGGTGTCTCTGCTCATGCAGAGGGGTTGGACATAAATGATCTTTAAGGTCCCTTCTAACCCAAACAAGTCTGGAATTCTAGGATTCTATGATTCTCTGCAGGTGATCACAACTCCACATGCATGTTGCTCTCCTGTTTGAATGACAAACACTTCACTGAGAGCATCAGAGCAATGCAGAGGACAGTGCTGCTCACTGCAAATACCTGGTCCAGGAGGGAAACATTTACTCCATGGGCAGTGAGAGACATTAAGCCACTCTGCAGCCTGTAATCAGAAAGCAAACTGATGTCTTTGGCAATGCATCCTTTGGAGGTTCATCACAGAATCACAGAATCACAGGATTGTGCTTTCTGTCAATCATGGCTTGTATAGTATCTAGCTTTTAAAAGGAATTCTACCTGTGCAAGTTGCTTTGTCATTGCTTTGTTGGTGTTGATAGCAAGTTCAGGTGTGATTGTCAACTACTTTAGAGCTCCTGTATCTACACAGAATCATAGAACCACAGAGTGGTTTGTGTTGGAAGGGACATTAAAGACCATCCAGTTCCAACCCCTTGCTATGGGCAAGGACACCTCCCACCAGACCAGGTTGCTCCAAGCCCCATCCAACCTGCCCTTCAACACTTCCAGGGATGGGGCAGCCACAGCTTCCCTGGGCAACCTGGGCCAGGGTCTCACCACCCTCACAGCAAAGAATTTCCTCCTCATGTCTCACCTAAATCTTCCTTCTTCCAGTTTTAACCCACTCCCCCTCATCCCATCCCTCCCTGCCCTTGTCCAAAGTCCCTCCCCAGCTTTCCTGGAGCCCCTTCAGGCACTGGAAGGTGCTCTAAGGTCTCCCTGGAGCCTTCTCTTCTCCAGGCTGAACACCCCCAACTCTCTCAGCCTGTCTCCAGAGCACAGCTGCTCCAGCCCTTGGATCATCTCCATGGCCTCCTCTGGACATGAAATACCACCTTTCAGTTTGGTCATATGCATTTATATCAGTGTATTAGCTACCCTCAGCATGTGGTGCCCTAGTGAAAGTTTAGCAATTGTTTCCCTTTCAAAATCTAAAGTGTTTACTGAAACCATCCAGCATAGAAAGTGCTTGGACAAAGCACAGTCCAGAGTTTTATTAAACATCAACTTCAGCTATTTAGACAAAGCATAAAGACTTATTTAGGAGAAATGCTAAAAGCAACTTGAGAAATGTCAAGTAAGTAGTTTTCACCCACAATAGTGTTCGTTCTACAGGACATCCCATGACCATCATAATGCAACTGCTTCATTCAGCTTTAATAGCCAGCACTGCGGGTGAGCTGACATTTGGACTTTTATTTCAGTCTCGAAAGCATGCTGCTTTCATTCTGCCTCATCCCATCCTCTGGGTGAGAAGTAACTCCTGAATTAAACAGGCAAGCTGAAGAAATAAAAGTCATTGACCATTAGGTCACAAGGGAGAGAATAATGTCCCACCACAGACAATTGGAAGGGAACACATGCGTGATCCTGCCAGGCGCTGTGGGACACAATGCTAGATTTTTGTGGGATCACAAGTGTTTGGCAGAGCTGGCCCCATAAATCTCTCCCATGTCTCCATGCACACCCTTGTCAGCACACAGGCAGTGGAAAGTCACCCAGTGTCCTCCCTGTGTCCCTGCTTCAGACCCACCCACCAAACATCCCCAAAAGCCAGCAGAGCTGGGCAGGAAAGTGTTTGAGGAGACTTTCTTTACCAGGATGCAGATGATACGTGTGCTCATTCCTCTGCAATCTGGAGAATGGAGAAGCCCAATTCTGGGCTCCCCAGTTCAGGAGAGACAGGGAACTGCTGGAGGGAGTCCAGGAGAGGGTGACAAAGGTGACTTGGGGATTGGAGCATCTCCCTGATGAGGAAAGGCTGAGAGAGCTGGGGCTGTTCAGCCTGGAGAGGAGAAGGCTGAGGAGAGACTTTGTTAATGTCTGTAAGTATCTAAGGGTGGGTAGAGGGAGGATGGGGCCAGACTCTTTTCAGCAGTGCCCAGCAATGGGACAAGGGGCAATGGGCACAAACTGGAACACAGGAAGTTTCATCTGGTCATGAGGAAAAACTTCTTGACTGGAAGAGGCTGCCAAGGGAAGTTGTGGAGTCCCCTTCTCTGGAGACATTTAAGACCCACCTGGATGCAGTCCTGTGTAATGTGCTCCAGGTGATCCTGCTTTAGCAGTGGGGTTGGACACATCTCTAGAGGTCCTTTCCAACTCCAATGATTCTGTGATTCTGTGAAGAGCTGGCTGCTACTATGAACATTGGGAAACTTCTGGCCTGAGAGGTGTGAAAATGAGCACCTGGGGGAGGAGAGCCCAGGGCAGATGTGGAGGAGCACACCAAGGTCTCTCCTATATAGGATAATTAATACTCATGGCCAGGGCTGACCAGGGATGAGGGCATGGCCTTCCCAGGGGTAGAGATGTGCTTGTCCTCCTCCACACACCTTGGGCCTTTGGGGAAAAGTGGGTGACTCTCTGCACTGACACCAGGCACCAAGGTCAGCATGGTCAGGCCTCCATCAGGAACAGATTAAGGGGTTCAGCCTCTGCTAATAAATCACACCTCTGTTGAGGAATCCACAGAATCACAGAATTCCCTTGGTTGGAAAAGACCTTCAGGATCATTGAGTCCAACTGTTAATCTAACACTGGCAAGTCCTTAACTAACCCATATCCCTAAGTACTGTGTCTGTATGACTCTTAAATCCCTCCAGGGATGGGGACTACCCTGGGCCAGGACCTGACAGCCTTTTGGGGAAGAAATTGTTCCCAATATCTGATCTAAACCTCCCCTGGCACAACTTGAAGCTGTTTCCTCTTGTCCTATCCCTTACAACCTCATTGAACAGACTGATCCCCCCCTCACTCCAACCTCCTCTCAGGCAGTTGCAGAGAGCAAGGTCTCCCCTCAGCCTCCTTTGCTCCAGGCTAAACAACTCCGGCTCCCTCAGCTGCTCCTCTTCATAAGACATATGCTCCAAACCCTTCATCAGCTTCCTTGTCCTTCTCTGGACATGCTCAAGTAGCTCAATGTCCTTTCTGTAGTGAGGGGCCCAGAACTGACCCCAGTACTCGAGGTGTGGCCTCCGATTCCCTGATCTTATTCCCACCTATTGCTGCTGGAGATTTCTGAGCAGAGCTGTGGAGTGTTCAGCAAGCAGACCCCCATGTTGATCCTTCATCATGAGATCTGTGAGCCTCAGTAACTGGCACCATCTGTTCCCCAGCTTTGACAACAAGGCCTTCATGTTGGCACTGCTGCTGATGGCAGAAGGGAGATGTCTGATCAGGGTGGCTCATAGGAACAGGACACTGAAGATGTTGCCTCAAAGTCTGATCTATTCAGGATAGGATGTGTCTTAACATCTACAAGCAGAAACAGCCCTGAACATTTTTCAGCAAATTACTTTTAAGAAGCAAAGGGGTTTTTTACCAAAAGCATCTTCTTTCTCAGGCATAAAAGGTTTTTCATTTAGAAGCAACATCTGAAACCCCCATGCTGTTGTGCTGACAGGCTGATAAAGTGCATGACAGCAGTTCTTGTTAGTGTCCCTCAGCTCCTCTGTCAGCTGAACTCAGCAGAAAGTCAACTCTTCCTCTAGGAATCCCAGCAGCTCTTTCAGCCAGGGCCCCAGAGGGATCCACTACTCCTGCAGCAAAATCTCAGAGGGGCAAATTTGGGCACTGTAGCCAGGAATTCCCCAGTGTTGCAGATGTGTCTGTGCTGCCACGGCTCTGCACTGTGGGCTGCAGGTCCTTCCTTTCCTGGTGTCACCAAAGGAGCTGGGATCTCTGAGCAGAGACCTGGGTGTGGGAGGGACATGGAGTCACAGCGACCTCTCCTCGACAGACAGGGCAGTAGAGAGGTTTCCTCTCAGCTCTGTAATGACAGACCTGGCTAGAGAAAATCTTTGGGTGCTTTTACCTTCATCATATACTCATTGCTTTATTGACTTATTAATAACTGCAGAAAATGCCAGCAAATACTGAAGTTGTGTTTTTAGGGGGCTTCATAGTGATTATAACACTGACCACTGACACTGAATATATGAAAATAAGTCCCCTTTCTGGCCTGTGGCATGAAATTGAGGAAGCTACTTTATGGGTTTCTAGCCAGTTCCTTACAGCAAAAATAATGGATGTGGTGCTGAGGGCCATGGTTTAGTGGTGGCCTTGGCAGTGCTGGTGTAACAGTTGGATTTGGTGATCTTAAAGGTCTTTTCCAACCCAAATGATTCCGTGATGCTATGATTCTGTATGTCAGGCAATCCCTTAAGTTAGCACAAATGAAGTCAAAACCCAGATCCTTCTCTTTTTGGGTCCACAGGGAGCCTTAGCTCCTGGAAACCCCACTGGCTCAGACATTCCTGCAATGCAGAAGATCCCACTGTCAAAAGAACCCACCATTTGCTGCCTGACACACAAAGAGCTTGGAACCAGTGAGTGAACTTGGCACTTTAATGCAAAAAAGATGTTCCACTGATCTGGCCCTGACCCTTGTACCTGCACACCAGTCTTTCAAACACCAGAGCTCTGGGAAAGTCCTTTTCATGCCACTACCCGTTAGTTTTGCTTAACACCCTCTAATTCTTGCTCTCCATCTCCTCTGTGTCAGCTCTGCATTTGTTACTGTCACCCCCTTCCCTCACGGCAGCCTTTTCCAGTCCCCATCCAGTTCACCATTTTGCAAACAGAACTTAGTCAACATGTCACACTTGTTTGATCCTCCACACCTTTGAGATGGAGACACCATGTAGCAAAGACAAAGATTACTGCCAGTTTATATTGTGGCATGATGCCATTCCATAGCCCCTTTTCACTTTTTTTCATCCCTACAATTCGATTTTCGTTTTTGACACCTACCAGACACCAAGACCTCCTTCTTGTAGATATTGAAAGCCTGGTACTGCACATGCTCATGTAAGACTGGCTTCCCCATTTCCCCCCCAGCACTTTACACTCATGTAACCTGAATTTCAGCTGATGTTTTCTTGTCAAGGACAAGCCACTCACCTGCAAGTGCTTCTCTCTTAGGTCACCCAGCAAGACCTTCCAGCTCAATGTGTTCAGATCTGAAGACAGTAAAGGAAGGATATTTAGTAGAATTTCTCTTTCTTACAGTTTTTCTCATTTAGGGACATGATGCAGCTCTCTACCAGCATGGTTTAGTGACTAGAGGAGAAAACTGGTTTCCAGAACTCCTGATTTCCTTTCCCATGCTGGTCCTTGTTCTAGTGTTACTCTGGCCAAAACTTTCAAAAGATCCCACTGATTTTCAGTGCTCTCTCTGCCTGGGAGCAAAGGTCAAACATCTCATCCCTGCTTTCCAGGGGGGCTGAGCACCAGTGGTTCCAGATGATGTTTCTGGGACTCAGAGCTCCCCAACACAGTGACTCCCATTTGTGATTCAGGTTTCTCTACTTATCCATGGCCAAATTGATGAAAAGAGCAATTTTGCCACAATAGAGCTGGAAATTCATTGTGGCAATGGCTGGTCCAGTTCAAATCATCTAATGCAAATAACTGATGGAAAATGTTTGCATTTGTCCTTTTGGAGAAGTAAAAAGAAGTTATTAGAAATGACAGTGATGGAGAATCCACCCCTTCTCCTTGTAGTTTGTTCTAGTGGTTCATCATCCTTAGTGTTAAAAAAAGAAACAACTTGTATTTCCCATTTGAATTTTCTTTGGCTTTGACTTCAGACATTTTTTCATATGATTCTTTTCTCCACTAAATCACAGAACCATTTCAGTACCATTTTCTGTACGTTATGCTTTACTCACCCCCTTGATTTACTTTTAATAAGCTAAACAGATTCAGTTTTCTACGTCTCCATCCTAGTTTTTTTCCAGCCCTTGGATCATTTTTATTGCTCTTCTCTGCACCCAGTTCCAAAGTGTCATCACCCAGGTCCCAGTGTGAGCACCAGAAACACATTTAGCCTTCCAGAGCCAGTTTCACCAGTGCAGGATGCAGATGTAATATAATCTAATATCATTTCCCTGTATTTGCAGTCTGCTCTCTTCTTCCTCAGACAAGCACCTTTATTGAACCAGTTTTTAGCACATTAGCTGAACCTGCTCTCCCTTGTGTGTCAGACACATGACAGAGGTGCCCTGTCCCCTTGGAGGTGGCAATTCCAGGCTTGGAGCTCACAGTGCTACTGCCTGTGTTGTTCAGTACAAGGATCTCCAGGAACTTTTAATCCACTGGAAGAAGATATGGAAAAGGGAGTGAAATGAAAATGAAACAAATGGGATGATTTGGAAAAATCTCATTTATGCCCCATTTGTGATAAGAAATTGCTGGCAAGGACAAAAAAAAATCTCCCTCCTAGAGGCTGTTGTGCTTATTTTTTTTGTGGATACCAGCTCCAATAGCAAGGGCTTAAAGACTTCTCATGGGTTTGCATCACAAGAGGGGTTTTTTATAGCCCAGCACCAAGTATCTTGAGCTGCTTTCAAACCAGCTGTAATTTACAGGGCAGAATATAACGTCGTGTGGGCTGAGCTCAAATTGACAAACACTGGAAATGTTGCAATTCCACTTGTTAAAATTTGTTTACCCAGGGAGGAAAAAAAAAAAAAAGGCAGCATAGAAGGAAGGAATGTCTTTTCAAGTGTTCACCTCCCAGATGTCCTGTTTCCATTATTGTCATGTGGTTGGATAACAACTCTAGAGTTCAACTTGGACAGCAATTTTTTTATATATATCTATATAAAAAACTCTCTTTTTTGGTTGCTCCTCATTTTCTCACCAACACCCTTCTGATGATTTTCATTACTCTGCCCCCAAACAGAGCACTTCAGGGCCAAATATAAACACAGCAGGTGATTGCTTTTCTATTCTGTCTCCTGGGCTGACTGGAGGGACAGCAGTCAGTGGCTCAGCATGTCCCAGCTCAGATGAGATGTCCCGTTGTCCCATCTCAACACATCTCCAAGGAACTCACATCTTCCCCAGCCTTCAGCATGTCTTTTCTCCCCACACCATCCCCTCACAGGACTCAGAGGGATGGGACAAGGGGTTCCTGGGGTACATCTTGCTGTGATTACAGAGCAACTCCAGGTCCAGAATTTCATTTGCCAAATACAGCAGCCAGTGCTCAAAGGGACCCAAACTGTTGGCACCAACTTGTACTGGAAGTGCCAAGTAAAGCAAGAGCAACATGATCTGAAGCTACCCTGTAACATTTGATAGAGGAAACCACATGGACTTGAACTTCTTTTCTTGTGAAGGAAAGAACTGTCTTCTGTAAGGTTCTGCTTCCATTCTTCTATTGATCTATTCTTCCATTCTCCTCTAAGAGTCACAATAAAACCAAGTTTTCTTGCAGCCAACTTCCTTTTCTTTTTTCCTGTTGGCTCAGAGGAGAAAACACATTTTATCACCCATCTTTCCCCTCCCTTCCCCTTCCTCTGAAATGTTTGTATGTTCTCATCCCAATGACAAACATCCATCTTGGGCTGGTTTCTGTTTTGCAAGCCCCCACCAAACTGCCCTAGAGCCTGGCAGTTCCTCCACTCCCAGCTCCCTCCGGTTTTACCCGAGAATATTTGGCAGTGGGAGCTTCCTGTGCTCAGCCAAACAGCTCATACTTGAATCCAGGTGGAGTGAGAGGTTTTTCGAGCCAAGACAGATTTAGATCAAGCAGCAAAACCCAAAAAAAAGTCATTGATCCACCTGCCAATGTGGAGCCTCCCCCAGGCTCTTGGAAGGAGGCAGCAGAGTTGGACAAAGGCTGGAGCAAGAGAGAAAAGGGCCCCAAAGGCAAGTGGGGTGGCAGCAGATTAACCACATGGCATTTCTGTTAAAGGAGAACCTGGACTGGAAAATGAACTCAGGAGGAAACCTACTCTAGCAGAGAGCAAAGAAAGTATCCTGCCCAGAGGACCTTACCTCCTTGGTGGACATTTCTCTGCACAGACCATCCCAGTGCAAGCAAGGACAACTCTCATGTGCTTAAGGGCAAGCTGGTTGAAGTGCAGGCTGGGCAGCAGTGGGTTTTCTCCTGGTTTTCAGAAGGTTTTCCTCAGGTTGCTCCAAGTTCTCTCTCTATGGACTTCCAGGTGTCCTTGAGCGTGATTTCAGAGGGAGATGCACAATGAGCCATGGAGCTCCCACCAGCTGTAAGGGAAGCCAGTTGGCAAAAACACTCAGATGTGCCCTCACACCACACACACACACACAGTGTCTGGCAATTGGAAAGGAACAATCCAGGAATTAAGGTCCTGGATTTGCTAAAAAATTGAGATGTGAGAGTAAAGGGCCCGTGAACAGAGAGCCCAGCAGATGGGACTCCAGGGGAATTCACCACTGATGGACCTTCCAAGGCAAAACCACCCTAGGTGGCTTTGCATACCTTGGGGCCCCCAACACGTGGTTTTCCAGCACCAGCAGTAAGGTTGGGAGGTCGAGAGTCCCTTTAGCACTAGATACTTATGACATGGAGCACCAGGATGAAGGGGCACAGGGAATTGCTGCCTTGGTGGGCATCAGCCTGTCCCATGGCCCCTGCTCTTCAGCCAGACACTCTGAAACACTAAACAACTTCCATTGCAATCAAATCAGAGCTAATCCAGGACCTGGCAGCATTTTCTTTTTTGGTTTGTTTTGGTTTTGTTTGTTTGTTTTTTCAAGGTAATAAACTGTGACTAACAGCATGATTTTGAGTTCAAAGCCTTCCTGCTGCTACTACAGCTCTGAGGAGGTCAAACGTGAGTGTGTCCTTAGGTAGCTCCCAGTGCCCATGAACAACTATTGAAGCAGCCTGGCACATGGTAGGGTTGGGCCCAATGTAAGGTGAGATCTAGAGTGTTTCTTGAAGACTTTTGCTTAAGCATGTTCATCCAAAGTCACCTGGCAGCAGTGAAAGAGGAGGTCTCAGGGAATCTCCTACATCAGCCTGGAATTCCTGGGAAAGATGGGAGCTCCGTGGCTGCTCTGCAAGAACTATTGCCCCCAGAGTGTGCCTCAGGGGGCAAGAGAGAGGCCCCTGGAACACCCTTCCTCATGGATGGAGGTTCCAAGCAGTCACTGACCAGCAGGAAAAGGTCAGTGACACCTCCATTGACTATCTCTGCTTTGTCCACAGGCACCTGCACAACAACCGGATCCAAAGTCTGGGAGCCAACGGCTTTGATGGGCTGCACAGCTTGGAAACTCTGTGAGTCACCTGGTTTCCTCTGTCCTTCTCTGACATGTGTCCACCCCCTGAATGTCTCCAACTGTGGGGAAGGGCTGGTGGCTCTGGGTCACTCATCACCACGCTCTGAGGGCAGCAGCAGGGCTGGTTCCAGGCACCAACCCACCAAGTAGATGCCCAGGGCATGATGCTTCCTGGGGTGGTGGCAACCTGGACCTTCTCCCTTGGTTTGTGCAAGGTGGTCAGGCTGCGCTGGTGCTGCAGGGGTGGGGGGTGTGGGTGGAGTGGCTTGGAGGGGGCTCTGAAGTCCTGGACACAAATCTAGTCCTGGTGCAATCCAGGGATGCTCAGGGAGTGTCCCCACTGCCTCATGACATGCACGTGGTCCCAAAGCTTCCTAAACACCTGACTCTACCAAAATGAGGGGCTGGATAGAGTTCAATGCTGGTAACATCCTCTTTGAGATGGTCTCATGTCACCTGGCATCACCCATAGCCAGATGACTTAATCTAGCACCATGTTCTTGGCATGGCTGGGCAGAGAATATGTCAGGAGACCTTGGCAGGAGATGGGAAGAAGGAATGAACTGTCCTCCAGGACACACCCTTATTAGCAGCAGATGGGTCACCCTGAGACTCAGTCAGAGAGACTGAAACCTGATGGCCTTGCCTTCCACACACCACATCTTTGGTGGCAGTAGGAACTGCTGGGGTTTCCTGTGCTGTGTGTTGGCCTAGGAGGAAACATAAACAAGCACCCAGGCTCTGGAGGAGTGGCCAACGTGCTTGTTGCCTCCAGTTGTGCAGAAACATGTCGCATCATGCAGACCTTGGGGTCAGAGTCAGGTCCTCGCTCCTTGCCAGGGAGAACAAGGGGGTTGGGTGATGGCAAAAAGAGGTGACAATTCCCAGTATTCAAGTGCCACTCAAGGAGGCAGAGCCCCTCTGTGCCCAGCACGGTGCCAGCAGCAGCCATGGGGTGATGGTGGGAGAAGCAGACAAGCCCTTGGTCCCCAGACATGCTCCTCGGGCAGGACCATGACACGCATTGTCTCTTACTTTCATGCTGGCACGTCCTGGGGCCACCCAGAAAGGCTCAGCTGGGGAGAGGTCGAACAGTGCCAGGGATGGGGGGGAGAGGCTGCTGGATGGTCTCCTCTGGTGACCCCCAGGTCCCCTTGTCACTATGCCAGCTCAGCTTTCTCCCCAGTCACTTGTGGTGGGCACAGGCACATATGTGAGGGCACAGTGGTGGCACCAGGCAGCACAAGGGCAGGTTGCAGGAGGTAGTGGAGGACTTCCTGATGGAACAATCTCCTGTGTACCCAGGCAGACCATGCAGCAACATCACAGCCTATCTCAGGACAACCTTATTCTGCAGCCAAGGGGTTAAAGCCACCCTGCTGCCCTTCCCAAGGAGGATGGAGCTCCAGAAAAGAAGCCGACCTTTTATTTACTGTGGGCAAGACTAAAGGGCTTCCTGTGCCCTGGGAGATAATTTAGTTTCCACAGACACTTGTGCTCATAGCTCATTTCCCCCCCTCTTTCCCTCTGCTCCTGACTTCTGCAGCACCTCCAAGATACCCCCAGCACCCAGAGGAGCTCAGCATCTCACTATCTTGCTCTCATGCTCTGCAAGGACAGGACGGCCCAGCACTACAGGGACACAGCTCTGTCCCTGCACAGACTGAGTCCTGATCAACCTCCAAGGGTTGTTGCCTTGGAGCAGAGCTCTTCCTGACCACTTCTTGTGTCAAGGCTCTGATGGCCCAGACCTGTGGTGTGTGTTTCCCACAAACTCTGTCCTCCACCAGCTGCCCGCAAGGACAGTGCTGTGGGCAAGAGCTCCAGACTCTCCTCCTCATCTGATCACACGAGTGTCACAGAGTGGTCAGGGTTGGAAGGGACCTCTGGAGAACATCGAGTCCAACCCCCCTGCTAGAGCAGAGTTACCTACAGCAGATCCCACAGGAACATGTCTAGTTGGGTTTGGAATGTCTCCAGAGAAGGAGACTCCACCACATCTCTGGGCAGCCTGTCCCAGGGCTCTGTCACCCTCACAGTCAGGAAGTTTTTCCTCATGTTCATCTTGACCCTCCTGTGCTCCAGTTTGTGCCCATTGCCCCTTGTCCTGTCACTGGGCACTGCTGAGAAGAGTCTGGCCCCATCCTCCTGACACCCCCTGGAGATGTTGACAAGGGTTGATGAGATCCCCCCTCAGTCTCCTCCTCTCCAGCTGAACAGCCCCAGCTCTCCCAGCTTTTCCTCCTAAGAGAGATGCTCCAGTCTCCTCAGCATCTTTGTAGCCCTGTGATGGACCCTCATCAGTAGCTCCCTGTCCTTTTTGAATTGGGTTCTCAAGAGAGAGTGAGCTGTCTTCTGCTCCTCTTGGCCCAAAAATCTAATTCTCACCTCCAGGCCAGCAAGCATTTCAAGTCACTGATCCCTGAGGAGCACGTGGTTCCCCAAGTGAGCCTTGCCCCTCATGTTCATCCCCAGCACCCTCTGCCCCACTGACCAAGGCTGTCCAAGCTTTGTGGCATAGAACAGCCAAGCATTTGGCTGCAACAACCCAAGCTGCTGAACCTGCACCTACCCACCACCTCTCATCTGTTACAGCCTCTGCACATCCCCCTTAACTCAAATCATGATCACATTCTGCTGACAGCACTTAGCACATCTTCTTGGCTTGTGGAGGCCAAACTGTGCTCTCAGGTACCCCGTGGGCATCACCTCCTGGATGGCAAATTTGGTGAAGACAGAAACTTCTCCAGGGTTCCTAAAAGGAGAATTTGGGGCCGGATACTGATTATAAGCCAGGCACAGTTGAAGAACTGTAGAAGTTGAGAGGAAAAAAAAATTGTCTCAGGCTTTTCAGAAAGACCCATGAAGTTTGAGGTGCAGAAACCTCTGTTCCCTAAGGGAAATGTTTCTTCCCATATTCAGCTAGACAGAGAAACTTCTATTTTTATCAAATGTAGCCAGAACTTTAAGGGAAGCAGCACCCACTGCTCCAGGCAGCTCTCAGCAGTGTGCAAGCCTGTGCACAACCACCTCTACCCCAGGTCCTGTCATTTCTGCAAAAAACAGATCCCAGTGGATCATCTCTGTTCTTGGAGAGGGCTTGGCCCAGATATTTTAGGAGAGCAGCAAATCTAGAAAGAGGTAAAGTGAAGCCAGATGAATGACTTCATGTTTCTCCTGCGTTGACCTTAAGCTCCTCTGCACGAGTCAGCTCTGCCAGGCACACAGCAAGAGCAGCTCTGTGCTTTCTCTGCAGGTAGATGTGCAACACCCGCCAGGTCTCAACCAGTCCAACACCAGCATGTAGCTTGAGAAAGCAGCTCCAAGAAAACTTTCTCTGTCAGGGCAAGATCTGGCCCTTCACCAGCCCCCCCAGCCTCCTCCTTCTGGGAAGAAAACCTGGGCAGGCGGGTTGGAAGCCAGTCAGAGTTCCTCTGGCCAGATTCCCAATCAGGTTTTGAAATAGCCTTGAAACCTTGTGAGATTCCCTCACCAGTTCCCAGTAGCCTGAGAGGTGACACAGAGCAACCCTGCAGGGATGTGGGAAGAAAAGCCAAGGGTGGCTGAGCCATGAAACCAGGTATTAGGTGGTCGAAGCTGGTGATAATTGGCATTTTTTAACCCTCTCCCAAAGAAACAGAGTAAATAAGAGTGTAAATGTCTTTGTGTGGCATGTTCTTCCTGTAGCCCCTTTGGGTAAGGGGCTGGATTCTCTAAAGACAGTGTCTGGGGGTGCTCATAGGAGATGCAGAGCAGAGCCAGCACTGCCAGGTGAGCAGGGCAGGGTTAGCTGGGCAGGGGGACTTGAAATAGCAAGGAAAGGACAACTGGAACCCTTAGACATGCTCAGAGGGCCAAGGTGAGGGTTTGGACCACAGCAAAGGGCCTGGTGGAGTGGGGTGGGGGAATGCCCAGAGGGCTTTGGGTGAGGAGGGCAGTAGTGAAACGAAGGAGACAAAAAAAGTTGAGGGGAACCACCATCTTCTGGAAGAAGTAGGAGCAAGTGCCACAAGCTGAGGCTTCAGCTGTGCTGCTCTTCATGTCACTTCACTGCTTCCTTCTCTTTGAGTGGAAGGATCTTAACTTTTACATTCCCTGATTATTTTGCACTCTGCTTTCTCAGTCTTTAATGATGCGGGGAGAAGGGGAGGGGGATTGGATTATACCTGTTCTGTAGCATAAGCCTGGCAAGTAGGGATGTGTATGGAAAAGCTGATGTAAAGAGAAGTCAGCTGCAGCCAGGAGCATCACTGCAATGATGGAGGTTGATCCTTGGAAACATTCAGACCTCGTGCTGTGGGTTGGGGGCACGGCCCCAGGGAGACAGGGCTGTGCTTTCATAGACCCACAGACTGGTTTGGGTTGGGAGGGACCTTAAAGATCATCTAGATCCAACCCCCTGCATGGGCAGGGACACCTCCCACCAGACCAGGTTGCTCCAAGCCCCATCCAACCTGCCCTTCAACACTTCCAGGGATGGGGCAGCCACAGCTTCCCTGGGCAACCTGGGCCAGTGTCTCACCACCCTCACAGCAAAGAATTTCCTCCTCATGTCTCACCTAAATCTCCCCTCCTCCAGTTTTCATCCATTTCCCCTCATCCCATCCCTCCCTGCCCTTGTCCAAAGTCCCTCCCCCGCTTTCCTGGAGCCCCTTCAGGCACTGGAAGGTGCTCCAAGGTCTCCTGGAGCCTTCTCTTCTCCAGGCTGAACACCCCCAACTCTCTCAACCTGTCTTCATAGGAGAGCTGATCCAGCCCTTTCAGAGGAGCAGCAAGGAAAAAATGCCAACTAAAGGCTTGTGTGGTGCTACTACAGAAGCCAAGGTCTCCACTGCTGCATGAGGACAGTGCTTTCCATGAGGGATCCCTGTGGCATGAATTTCCACAGTGGCAGTTGTCTCATGCCCAGGTTTCCAACTTGCCACCTTCTGGAAAGCTGACCATTGTCCAAAGAGCCTTGAGCTTTGCAGCTACCCTGGATGGAGTTTAAAAACTGATTAATAATTGCCCTGTAGTACTTGACCTTGACCTCACTATATAATTGTGATCATGCTGAACTTACCCCCACTGCTTCCTTGGAATATAAATGTTTCATGCATCAGACCTGGAAGGACAAGTGAACGCATTAAGTCCCAGTGGTGTCCAGTGGCAGAACAAGGGGTAATGGGCACAAACTGGTACACAGGAGGTTTAACCTAAATATAAGAAAATACTTCTTTCCTGTGAGGGTGACAGAGCCCTGGGACAGGCTCCCCAGAGAGGGTGTGGACTCTCCATCCCTGGAGACATTCCAAACCTCTCTGACATGTTCCTGTGGGATCTGCTGTAGATGACCCTGCTCTAGCAGAGGGGTTGGGCTAGATGGTCTCCAGAGGTCCCTTCCAACCCTGACCACTCTGTGATTGTGTGTGGCTGAGCCCAAAGTCACTGTTCCCTGCAGGGTGAAGGGATGCAAAGGGCAGGCAACTTGAAACTGTGCAGCCAAATATATGTAGAGAGGGGAGTGGGGGGTGGGGGGTGGAGGGGGTTGGCAGAGAGTGAAAATGTGTCCCAGCAATGTCCTGCCTCCCCATCCTCAGCAGGGCTAAGGAGGCTCCCGGAGTAGAGGAAGGGATGGGAAACAAACAGCTGCTCCCAGAACCAGCCCAAAACACTGAAGGTCTCCAGGCTACAGCCCAAATAGTGATGATCTGCCCCAAAAGTGCTTCTCCTCTGATTGTCTGGGCATCCCCAGCCCATCTCTGACATGGCCGTGGTGGGGAAGTGGTTCAGAGAGCCCCTAACCCTCACCCGGCCCCTGTGCCTGCGATGACCCCGCTGCTTCCCGCCTCTCCGACTTCTCCCTCCCCATCCACATCCCTGCCAGCTCCTCCACTCATCAGACAAAGGAGATAAATCATTTGTAAAGAGCAGATCTCCATTCATCTAAAAACCTTTTAATTTCGTTTCTTTAAAAAATAGCACCAATAAATTAAAAACGTCTCCCAGACGGGCTGAATCCAAAACCCTCTGGGCTCCAGGCATTTTATCTGCCTAACCTTGCCTCACAGGAACTGGCCTCACCACAGGCTCCTGCAGCACGCTGCCCTATTATCTGGGTAATTAGTTGAGTCTGTAAATGAAGAGCAGAGCTGGAACCTACCGACTCCTCCAGCGAGCTGGATTTTCTATGGGAGAAGAACAAAAAACAAACAAAAAAAGAAAATTAATATAAAGTGCACCTCGGGCAATGAAGGCAGGAAGAAGGAAATGGGAAATATCTCCAGCATAGCTCATCCAAGGGTTGTTTAACCCTTTTAGGGCCAGGCAGGTTTCACTGTTCTCCTGGAAAACTGTCTGCCAAGTGATACCTTGCTCCTCAAGTGACATTTGTCTCCATTAATTTGTAAGCTTGTGTGCTGTCTCTTGGTGCTAATCCCAGTCTGTGCAATTCCTGAAGTAGCTGATGGGTTCGACTCCTCCAAGGGTGTCCTGTTTGCTGCTCTGAGCTGTTCTCTTCCTCCCTCAGCATCCCAGTGCTCCAGGCCGTGGGTCAGTGTGGGTCCCCAGCCACCTTGGCTCTGTCGTCTCCCCTGCCTTGCCAGTGGAAGGAGGGGGTTTCAGCAGAGGTTTGGGCACCCAGACTTGGGATGGAGAAAGGAAGAGGGCAGGTGTCATTTTGGGAAGAGGGACCACAGCTCAGGGCTCTGGTTGTGTGGGTCTCTGTCAGATCTATGAAGTTCATTGTCTTCTCTGATCACCATGTGAATGGAAGGTGACTTTTCCAAACACAGAAAGCTGCCTGTAAAACTGGATTGGCAAAAGCATGAAGCACTGTCTGGGGGCATAGACACCAAACCCTTTCCTCTTGGTCTCCCAGGGCCAACTACTCCCAGTTTGCTGAAACCTTTTCTCCCAAGAGCAGCAGCCTGGACTGCCAGAAGTGTGTCCTCACTGGTGCAGCTCTGGCTCTGAACCAGCTAGGTACCTCCCAGCAGGGCTCTCAGTTTTGGCTGAAGACAACCCCAAGCAGACATGATATTTTGCAAGATTGCAAACAAAAAAGACAGAAAGTGAAGGCAGTGAAGGTGGAAAGGTAGTTCTGGAACAATTTCTCCATGGGCTGTGTCTCTGCTGCAAAGCTCATCTCCTCCAAAGGGCTCTGCCTGTTCTCCCTCTGCCCACTGAATCCTCACACCACTCCTCCTGTGCCCTGCCAGCTCTTCCTGGAGCCACTGGTCTTGCAGGGACATCCAGCACCAAGTCTCCCCAGACCTCCAAGCCCAAGACATGCTTGCTGGACCTGCCAGAGCTCCCCAACTCCACTAGCTCCTTAGGCTTCATGTTGCTCCGAACCTTCCCCTTTGGACACAGATCCTTTCACAGAGCAAGAGCTGAGCCTCTGCCGCCCAAAATGTGTGAGAGGGAATTGGCTGCCTGAGAAAAGGAGGAGCAGAAGATGCTTCAGGCAGCAGAAAAGTCAGCAGAGGAAGCTGTGGGCATGTTTCCCCTGGGGATGTGCTGACCTTCTCCCAGCAGCAGCACACTGCAGGGCCCCAGGGCTGATCACCAGCAGCTCCTGCACCTTGGGGGGTAGGAAGAGGTCTCCAGCTTCCTTCCCACAGTAAGAAACACTCTGCTGTAGATCAGCCTTCCTGAAGTCTGCCTTCTCCCCCTGCCTGGCAAAGTCCAGCAGCCTCCTCCGTGCCTCCCCTGCCTGAGTCATCAGCTCCATGGTTATTGTCAGTGCATCCCAGCCAGCGCTGTCCCCGCTGCTCCGCTGTGGTCACCTCCCTTTGTGCCTTGGAAACGATACGTGCAGGGCAGTGCCCGGGCTCCAGGACCCCCCCACGAGATCCCCTCCTCAAGGGCTTATTTTGACCTTGTTAAATAAATCAAACAAAATTGAAAACATATTTCATCAGGTACCTTCCTCAGTTGGAGAACAGACAGAAACACTGGCTGGAACAGACATTCTGGGCAGTGCTGCATGCTCAAGTGGACAGCAGAGCTGTGCCAGGAGGGGTTGGTGGCTGCAGGAGCACAGGACATGATCTACAGACAGGTCCCCCCCACCTCAGCAACAGACTTTCAGTGCCACAGAAACCCTGTAAATGGTGCAGCACGGTGTAAGTGAGAGGCTGGGAAGTCTCCAGGCTGTCAGAAGGAACCCTTGCCCAGAGGTTGCTACCTGCTCCTGGCAGGAATCAGATACCATTAGCACCTGACAACCTTCCCATAGTGTGGAGACATAGCTCTGCTCCTTTAGGACACCCATGAACTCCATCACAGCCTGGCTGGGACATTGGATTCCCAAATTAAAACACTGTCCCTAGCAGATGAATCCTGTGATAGGTCATTTCTCTCTCCTGCATACACTTGAGCATCCCTCTCTTGCATGTCTCCATTTAGAGGACGGGCAACCAGACCACCAGATGTGTGCTCTGGGTCCTGTCACATCCCCCTTCCCACCTTTCACTTATTACAAGCACTTGCTGCATCTCTTCATCCAAATGGTGCTGGGGAAGGGCACACACTCCCTGCACGTGTTGGTGGCCACCAGGAGAGCAGAGTTCATGCTGATGCTGTAGCACAGAAATGCAGCACCTCGTGGCATGGTCACTCTCCATACTCTGGACTAATCAGACAGCTCTTCCCAGCTCAAGCTCAAGCCATGACCTTGATCCAAGGCATCTGCTTAAAGCTTTCTGGCCAGTGCCAGGCAAGAGGTCAAATTCCATGGTCAGAATGGCCCCCTTGGGCTTTCAAACTAGCAATTAAATCATTTCTAGTGCTTGATTTGGCCACAGTCACCAGCGTGAGGAGCAGCAGCAGTAATTGCACTTGCTGCCAGCTCCATGAGATGCCAGCATGGGACAGGTGGAAATGCAGGACCTTCTCAGAGACTGTGCAAAGCCTTCCTCCAGGGCCCCCCAGAAACATCTCTGACTACACTAGGACTGAAATAGTCAGCAAATGTCCCATCTCCAGCTTCTAATCTTGCTGCATCTTCAGGTTTATTAGCTGCAAATTTGTGGTGTTTTGTGGCTTACAGAAGAATTTATAGTACTATATAATTTTTTTTTTCCTTCCTGTGTGGAACCACTAATAGTCCCTAACTGGCAGAAAATTGACCTGAGACTCTTTCCCCTCCTTCTCTCCTTTTGGCCCAACTGAAGATATTAATAGTTCCAGGCTGCATGTTGTCAGCTTCAAATCACCCTGGCAGTTAAAATAACTGTGCCTTTGATGTCCATTTACTTTTTATTTCTAAATAAACAACAGGGTTGGTGAAGATCTTCCAACTACGAAGCTATAGGCTCACTCTAGAAATAACAACAGTGGAAAGCCAGCCAGTTCATTGTGTCTTGGGCAGAGATGGTGACATTTCAGGGGTTTTCATTTTAACTGGAAGAACAGACAAGGCTCCTTTCAACATCCCACTGTGATCACTGGAGCTGGTAACTTGGACCCCAACTAAGGAAAGCAATTTTTTTATAGTCATTTCTCTTGCACATCATATCTAAACATCTTGGCTGGGTGATCTTGATTTCAAGAGCCCTTGATAACAGGCCAGACTGTCTTCCTTATGCCATGGCCATGGTTTCTTTTTTTGGTTTTTGAGGCTTCTCTGTTGTTTTGGAGTAGCCATGGCCATGATGTGTTGGGTCCACTTTCCCAGGTGTGCCAAGAAGGGCAGCACCCCACAGCCAGGAGACCCCAGATGTAACGTGCAAAGCCTTGGGGCAGACCCCAGAGCTGGAGCAGCTGAGACTCCAGCAGAGCCAGGTCCAGCTCCCTTGGGCCAAGAGGCCACCCCAGCCCATGTGCCACAGCAGTGCAGTGGGGAAGTGTCACCTGGTGCAAGTTGGGCTTTTTGCATCTTTCCCCACATCATCCCACAGCTGGAAGCAATGGGAAAGTGTCAGAGCATGGAGCTGGGACCAGCAAAGCACTGCCTAAGCAGCTCATCAGGCAGGGAAAAAAAGGGACACTTGGAGGCATTTTCTACAGCACGTACATGTTCCATATCCACCCAGCCCCTGGCAAGGTTTTGTAAATGGAAATCTGTACGATTCACAGACGTGCTCAGGGGAGGAAATTTTGTTGCCACAGAAATCAAAATGCAAAATCCTCCCCAACACACTGAGCTCAGACTCCTTTCACCTGCCTTGACCCTACAGTGGGAAGGAAGCTCTGGAGACCCACCACAGGGCCAAGTTCACCATGAGAGAACAGAAGCAATCTCTGGGATGGATGTAGCCCTGCTGATGTCAGACACCCATGGAAAGACCAGAGGACTGAATCACACCAAAGCAGCAGAAACTTCTCCACTGCCACTAACACCCACAGCCTCCCCCGTGGTGAAGGCTGGAGGCTATTTCTGGATCATTGAATCAGAGCCTGGCTCAAGTTCTGGGAAGAAGAGAGCAGGAAAAGGAATCATAGAATGGTTTGGATTGGAAGGGACCATCTAGATCCAACCCTCTGCCATGGGCAGGGACACCTCACACAGACCAGGTTGCTCCAAGCCCCATCCAACCTGGCCTTGAACACTCCCAGGGATGGGGCAGCCACAGCTTCCCTGGGCAACCTGGGCCAGTGTCTCACCACCCTCACACCAAAGAATTTCCTCCTCATGTCTCACCTAAATCTCCCCTCCTCCAGTTTTCATCCATTCCCCCTTGTCCTCTCACTCCCTGCCCTTGTCCAAAGTCCCTCCCCAGCTTTCCTGGAGCCCCTTCAGGCACTGGAAGGTGCTCTAAGGTCTCCTGGAGCCTTCTCTTCTCCAGGCTGAATAACCCCAACTCTCTCAGCCTGTCTCCAGAGCAGAGCTGCTCCAGCCCTCTCATCACCTTTTTGCCTCCCCTTGACTATCTCCAGGAGCTCCATGTCCTTCTTATGCTGAGGGCTCCAGACCTGCACCCAATTCTCCAGGTGCAGTCTCACCAGAGCAGAGCAGAGGGGGAGAATCCCCTCCCTGGCCCTGCTGGTCATGCTGCTGGAGGTGCAACCAAGGACATGGTTGGTTTCTGGGTTGACAGCACACATTGTCAGCTCATGTTGAGCTTCTTGTTCACCATCACCCCCAAGTCCTTCTTGAAAGGAAGCCACCCTTGTGTCCTGGTTTGGGTCTGGGCTTCGAGGAGACATGTCCTACTGCAGTAAAGAGATGACACCTGGGGACTATCTCAGGTCCTGGGTTCTTCCAGCCTCCTCCAAGCAGATGAACCCCCTGAAATTGGCAGGTCTTGGCACAGGGCAGCACTGGGGGCAGGTCCAGGTGGTGGGAGATGCACAGGGATCAGGAGCAGCTGCTGCAAGCAGCACTCAGGGGAGCTGGGAAGAAGCAGAATCAGGTTTGTTTTCCAGGAGGGAAGCTCACCTCCCCGAAACCCAGGAAGCTCCAGCAGGAGCAAGCTTGGGCACATTATCCCTCCTGAGCAGACTGGGGGTGCTGGCAGCCAGGCTGGAACAGCATGACTACACCTGGTTGCATTTCCACTTTCCAACAAGGCCAGGATGTGCCAGCATTCCGAGATGGCCTTTTTACCCAGAGGGAGCTGCTGAACACAATGGTCTTTGTACCTGGCAAGTGCAGGGGGGAGGGAGGGGGGCACCGAGGTGCTGCCAGGGCTGGGAAAGGTGTGTGTTGGCTCAGGAAGAACTGGTCCTGTCCATACTTGCACAGAGGTACAAACAGAATGTTCATGTGCTGATGAAAGACCAGCCTGCCTGGAAGAGACATGGGCTGGAAAGGAAATGCATTTTTAAAGAAAGACAGGAGCAAATATTAGAGCCCACGGAGTTATTCCTTGTAAATACTATTGGTTACAGATCTGAGATCCTCTTTTCTGTTGGTGAGCCAAGCCTCCTTTCTTGGGCAATATTTTCCATCTGTGGGCTCCTCACAGACACATCGGGTGTCGCTGGGGAGAGACTCAGCCCTGCGCCATGGCAGAGCTGCCCCCAGCGTGGGTGACAGGATGGCAGTGGGCTGAGTGTCACCTGGGGACAGGGCTCCCGGTGTCTGTCACCCAGGGTGCTCCCTTGGCATCTGGCAGGCTCATCCCAGCCCCTAGCCTGTGCACGGGAGGGATACAGTGGGCAGACACCAGCCTGGCCTGACCTCTGCAGCTTCCCATGCCATGAACCATCGTTGCAACCTTGGGAAGTCATGGCAAGGTGGAACTAGTAAAGGTGTTCAGCACCTTATATGCAGATAAGCACCTTACATGCAGAGTTGTGGTCAATGGGACAGAATCTAGTTGGAGGTCTGTGACTAGTGGAGTCCCTCAGGGGTCGGTGCTGGGACCAGTACTTCAATATTTTCATCATCGACCTGGATGAGGGAACAGAGCATGCCCTCAGCAAGTTTGCTGATGACACTAAACTGGGAGGAGTGGCTGACACACCAGAAGGCTGTGCTGCCATTCAGAGAGACCTGGACAGGCTGGAGAGTTGGGCAGGGAGAAACTTGATGAAATTCAACAAGGGCAAGTGTAGAGTTTTGCATCTGGGGAAGAACAACCCCATGTGCCAGTACAGGATGGGGACTGACCTGCTGGAGAGCAGTGTAGGAGAAAGGGACCTGGGGATCCTGGTGGACAGGAGGATGACCATGACCAATGTGCCCTTGTGGCTAGGAAGGCCAATGGCATCCTGGGGTGCATTAGAAAGGGTGTGGTTAGTAGGTCAAGAGAGGTTCTCCTCCCCCTCTATTCTGCCTTGGTGAGGCTGCATCTGGAGTATTGTGTCCAGTTCTGGGCCCCTCAGTTCAAGAAGGACAGGAAAAGAGTCCAAGTGGAAAGAGTCCAGTGCAGAGCCACAAAGATGATTAAGGCACTGGAACATCTCCCTTAGGAGGAAAGGCTGAGGGAGCTGGGCCTCTTTAGCTTGGAGAAGAGGAGACTGAGGGGTGACCTAATCAATGTTTATAAATACGTTAAGGGGGAGTGTCAGGAGGACGGAGCCAGGCTCTTCTCAGTGATGTCCAGTGATAGGACAAGGGGCAATGGGTGCAAACTGGAGCATAGGAGGTTCCATGTAAATATCACAAAAAACTTCTTTACTGTGAGAGTGACAGAGCACTGGAACAGGCTGCCCAGAGAGGTTGTGGAGTCTCCTTCACTGGAGACATTCCAAACCTGCCTGGACACGTTCCTGTCTGATGTGCTCCAAGTGATTCTGCTCTGGCAGGGGGGGTTGGACTAGATGATCTTTTGGGGTCCCTTCCAACCCCTAGGATTCTGTGATTCTGTGTGATAGGGATCTGGGACTGTCAGCTCAGGCTGCTGATGCCTTCTGCTTTCCTTCATTGCAGCCATCTGAAGGTTAATGGGATTTGAGTGGTGCCCGGTGGTGTCCTGCCTGTACTGTTGATCACTCATTCTCCCTGGAAATCCACTCTTGTGACTCCTTGAGCTTCTGTGTTTTGGGCAATTCATTCTTAAACAGATCATGTGGGGCTCAAGCAGAGAAGACTGGGACTTTTTACTAGGTCATGTAGTGAGAGGACAAGGGGTAATGGATTAAAACTGGAAGAGGGAGATTTAGGTTGGACATGAGGAGGAAATTCTTCACTATGAGGGTGGTGAGACACTGGCACATGTTGGCCAGTGTGGCTGCCCCATCCCTGGAAGTGTTCAAGAGCAGGTTGGATGGGGCTCTGAGGAACCTGGTCTAGTGGTTTAACATCCCTCCCAGACCAAACCATCCTATGATTCTACAAAATCACTGATCTGCTGGGACCCAGGTGAGACCTGAGTGTGTCACAGCAAGCTCTTCAGGACATGCAGACCTCCCATATCTGATATGAGCTGGAATGAGGAGGGGACACATGGCTCCTATCTCACCCTGAGCCCTGGGGACACACATTAGCTTCACGTGTGCTGGGATTCTGCTGCTTCACTGCAGGTTGGACAGAGGAGGAAGGCAAAGCTTGGTGTCTAGTCACCAGCCCTGTGCTCCTCTCCTGCTGATCACCAGCACTGGCAAATATTAGACTATTATCTGAACCCTTTCCAGACCTTGAGGGGCAGGTCCTACAAGAGCAAGAGGCATTTGCTCAAATCCATACACATAGTGCAGGCAGCCAGACTCCTTCTGTAATGGAGGAGGGAAAATAGCCCTTGGTGTGGGGACAAAAACCTCCAGCAGGACCTGCCACATCCTCTGGCTCCAAAAGGAATCCAGTCACAAGGTCTGATATGGACCTTGTCAGGGATACACAAGACAAAATCCACCCAAGACAACCTCATTTTGTATTTTTCTTCTGGTTTTGTCCCCTTTCCCATCATTCCGTGGTAACTATTCCCTAAGGACACCAATCACAGAATCATAGAATGCCAGGTTGGAAGGGACCTCAAGGATCATCTGGTCCAACCTTTCTAGGTACTACTCTAGTTGATATGAGGTGGCTCAACACCCTGTCAAGCTGAGACTTAAAACTGCCCAATGTGGGGGAATCCACCACTTACTTCCCTTGGGAGACTATTCCAATGTTGGACTGTCCTCATGGGGAAACATTTACCTCTTGTGTCCAATCAAAATCTCCCCAGGAGCAACTTGTGCCCATCACCCCTTGTCTTTTCCATGTGACTCCTTGTAAATAGGGAGTCTTCATCTTCTTGGTGGCCACCCTTTAAGTACTGGAACATGGTGATAAGGTCTCCCCAAAGCCTTCTTTTCTCAAGGCTGAACAAACCCAGTTTTCTCAGCCTCTCCTCACATGGCAGGTCCTCCAGTCCTCTGATCATCCTTGTGGCCCTTCTCTGGACCCTCTCCAACCTGTCCCATCCTTCTTGTATAGCAGGGACCAAAACTGACCACAATAATTCAGGTGTGGTCTGAAAAGCACCAAGTAGAGCGGGATGATGACTTCTCAATCTCTGCTGGTGATGCCCTTGGTGATCCAGCCCAGCCTCCTGTTGGCTTTCTTTGCCCTCATCACACTGGTCACTCAAGTTGAGTGACCAAGACCCCCAGGTCCCTTTCCACAGGGCTGCTCTCCAGCCAGGTGGATCCCAGTCTGACCTGTGCTCCTGGGTTATGTGTTCCCAGGTGCAAGACCTTACACTTTTCCCCCTTGAACTTCATAAGTTTCCTGCTAACCCTGGAGGGTGGCTCTCTGTTTTGGAGTGTCAACCTCTCCACTCATCTCGGTGTCATCAGCAAACTTCATCAGGGTGATCCCAACATCCAGGTCACTTATGAAAATGTCAAACAGCCTTGGGCCCAATACCAACCCTGGGGGACCCCACTTGTGACCGGGTGCCAGTTTGAGGAGGAACTATTTACTGTCACCCTCTAGGTATGGGCTTTCAGCCAGCTCACCACCCACCACACAGACCACTTGTCAAGGCCATAACAACTAAGTTTCTCCAGGAGGAGGTGGTTGGGACCGTATCAAAAGCCTTGGAGTAGTCCAGGTAGATGATGTCCACCGCTTGCCCTGCATCAACTGAGCGAGTCACTTTGTAGTAGAAGGTGGTCAGGTTTGTCAAGCATGATTTGCCCCTGGTAAATCCACGTTGGCTTTTCCCAGTCACGTGTGTCAATTGACTCACAGAATCACAGAATCACAGAATCACAGAATCACAGAATCACAGAATGTTGGGGGTTGGAAGGGACCACCGAAGATCATTGAGTCCAACCCCCCTGCCAGAGCAGGACCAAAAACTAGGGCAGATCACTCACAAAGGCATCCAGACAGATCTTGGAAGGGTCCAGAGAAGCAGACTCCTCAAGCTCTTTGGGCAGCCTGTCCCAGGGCTCTGTAACTCGTGACAGTCCCCAGGAGGATTTGCTCCATGACTTTTATATAAGCCTGGAGTCCTGGACGGCACAAGGAAAGCCCAGTGTGGAGACTCTCTGGGTTGATCTGCTGTGTAAATACCTACAGGGCAAAGCTGAGATGGTCTGTGGATTCATTCCCAAGCAGGGACACTGGTGAAGGAGAAGGCTATGTAAGAGAGAGGGGGCCAAGAGAGATCCCAACATAATTACACCGTGCCTGGGCCCAGAGGATGGGAATTACAAGGTAATTGGGCAGCAGCTCAGTGCTGGGTAAATGCAGGGTTATTTCTGTTCCCTAAACCACAATCCAGGTTACATGGTAATTACTTTGAGGTCCATTAAGTGTAATTATACAGTAATCTGCAGGAGTCAGTAATTACCCTCATGTTCCAAAGTATCTACCACAGTGAGTTCCACACAGGTAGGAAGCATGGTTGCCAGACCTCATTGTGCTGGTCTGTGGGGTGGCCAGGATGGGGTCAATGTTCCCTTTTCAGCTGGAAGTGCCTTTCCCAGGAGACCCCTGGGCATGCCAGCAGAAGAGTGGCCCATCTCTACAGCCCAGCCAGTCTCCATAGGCCCCCTCCAGTCAAAAGCAGGATTGGTACCTTCAGAGGGCTGCTCCTCCAAGGGCTAGCAGTGCCCCAGAGCTCAAATAAATCCTTTTCCAGAGGTGCCAGCTCATCTTGGAGAACAAATATGGCCCATGAGGTTTCACTCAGGATTACATGTCTCTTCTGGTTGCCCAGTCAGGGCAGGCAAACTCTACACTTGGCATTATGACCAACATACTATAGTTTACTTAATTTATTACACTGAAAATTAAACTTCCTGCTTATCAGTGTCAATACCTCTTGCATGTCACTTCCACCTTTGGCTCAGCCTACAATGTGGGGTACACCCCAACCATCAGAAGAAGACAGAGGCCTTCCCATAGCCTGCTCTTCCCAATAGTCCCAGTCACAGCATGTCCCAGTGATGGAGTAATTAGGAAGAAATTCTTCACTGTGAGGGTGGTGAGACACTGGCCCAGGTTGCCCAGGGAAGCTGTGGCTGCCCCATCCCTGGAAGTGTTCAAGGGCAGGTTGGATGGGGCTTGGAGCAACCTGGTCTGGTGGGAGGTGTCCCTGCCCATGCAAGGAGCTGTATCTAGATCATCTTTAACACCACTCCCAACCCAAACCAACTATGATTCTATAAGTGCTGCAGTGTCCCCAGGACAAGCACCAAGGAAATGGTCCCTGATCCCCTCTGCACCACAGGGTGAAGGACCCAGAGAAGCCCTTTCACAGGGCCCACACGACTGAAGCTGCTCTTGTGCTTCTTGTCTTCCATAAAATCCTGCTTTGAAAGGCAGGAAAGGCAGGAAAAAATACTCCCAGTCAAAGGCCCTGGGGGTGTCAGGGCACTCTGGAGATGTGAAGCAGCAGCACAGTCCATGGAGAAACTTGGGGGGAAGGAGTCCAGGGGGCAGCAGCCACGGCTTGGACTGGCTCCTGCCTGACAGTGCTCCTAGCAGGGAATGTTCCTGCTGCAGGAATGTGTGAGATTTTGTTTCCAGGCAGTGGCTGGATCAGCACAGAAGGAAAACCCTGTCTCCTGTGCTTAACAACCAAGTTTCCATGCTTTCAAAGCACAGATGCACTCGGTTGAGTTCCTACAACAACCTTAATTAATATTTTTCCCTTCTCTGTCTTTCAGGGATCTAAACTACAATGAGCTACTGGAATTCCCTGGGGCTATCAGGACACTGGGCCGACTGCAAGAGCTGTGAGATTTTCTATTTATTCCTTTTCAAAAGCATTTCCCTACAGACAGTGGCCAATAAAGCCTCGTGTGTGCTCTGCCTTGAGGAGAGCACTTGGTACAAGCCTGTTTTCTGTCGTGCATGTAAAAGCAGTTTATTCCCTGGATTTCCATCACCTCCCATCATCTCACCATCAGCCTCTCCACTATGGCTGGTGGAGGGGAGTGGGAGATTCCCCATCAGGCTTCGGGCAGGTTCCTCCTGCAGCTCTTCATGTTCCTGTGGCATCTGAGGAACGCAAAGTCCATCTGACATCCAGCTACTTCTAATGTCCATTCCTCAGCTGGGGAACACAACCATGGAGTTATCTGTGTTATTATGGGGCCATGGCTTCTGCAGGCCCTGTGCCACCTCCTCTGATGTGCAGCAATGGTTTGATCTCCCTTAGGACAAATTTATAATAGGGAATTACAAAAGTTCATTACCATTTTAGTGGCCAATTTTCTCTCCTTTAACCAGTCAGTCTGGGAGCCACTGAAACTGGGAAACCATCCCACTTAACTCCCCCGAAGGTAGAAGTCCCAGGATGGGGTCAATCAAGTTGTTGTGGAGCCACAGTTCCTGTGGATCCTAAGACTGTGTCACACTGGTGATAGGTCAGGGTGGGACAAAAGCAGCTGCTTGGTGCTTCTGGGAGGCTTGGAGTAAAAACCTGACACTAGTTTTTACTTTTAGCAGAAGAAATCATCATTACTCTGACATTCAAAATGAGAATGAGATCCTCAATCCACTTTGAGATAGCCTTTGAAATGCCCTTCACTAAATAAGAGGCCAACTTCAAGCAGCCATCCAACACAGACTCCTCTGGGGTCAAACAACCCAGGCATCACCCAGAGCCTGGTCTTGGTCCTGGACACAGGATCCTGTGGCTGCCTTTGCTGTGCATGAGATCAGCCTGTGGCCACAGAGCTCTCTTCTGCTGCAAAAGTTTGCTGATAGCAGTTTTCTCAAGCTTACCCCAAAATATCACGGCTGGATCTACAAATACTTTAAGGTCACATGGGCCAATAACTCCTGGTAGGCTGCACCCTGGGTAACAGCTGTGGAGCTATAAAACAGACCATCCATAAAAATTGGAGATCCTGGATCACAGAATCATAGAATGGTGAAGGTTAGAAGGGACCTTAAAGACCATCAGGTTCCAACCCCCCTGCTATGAGCAGGGACACCTCACACAGACCAGGCTGCACAAGCCTCATCAACCTGCCCTTGAACACCTCCAGGGTGGGGGCATCAACAGCCTCCCTGGGCAACCTGTTCCAGTGCCTTCCTACCCTAATGGTGAAGAATTTCTTCCCGATGTCTCACCTAAATCTCCCCTCTTTCAGTTTAAAACCATTCCCCCTTGTCCTATCACTACTTTCTGGTGAAAGGAGGGTATAAACTAAACATATTTTGTTTGCTCCTATTTCCTGACCTGTATAAACCTGAAGCCCTTCCGTTCTTGATGGGTTCAGCAGAGTGGCCTATGGAGCACCAACCTATACAAGAGTAAATCCAGCAGGATGAGGCCTTTGTCCTGCCAAGAACAGACTTTACTCCCTTGCTGGGATGATGCTACAGCTGGAACAGAGCCTACACATTCTGGTTTCTGTGTTTTGAAGGCTCTCTGCCTTTAAAAGTGTTGAGGAAAGAAGGTGTCTCAAAGCCTTTCACATCCGTTAATATCAAGATGTTTGTTTCTCCCGACAGCGGCTTCCACAACAACAACATCAAAGCTATTCCAGAGAATGCATTTGTTGGGAATCCCCTCCTCCAAACAATGTAAGAAAATTAAAGTGTTTCCTAAATCCCCATATCCCCCAGAAAGGGACATTTCGTTATGTCTTTGGTTGGGACGTCTGACAGTTGTCAACATGATCACAATTTGACTTTTGTTGTACATGGGCTGAACTCCAGCTGAAATTAGATCCTCTCAGCTACACCCAAAGTTTTGTGCCATGGGTTCTCCTTCCTTCACAACTGAACTGTGCTGCAGTGCAGGCTGACAGCAACGAAGGAACAATGGGTGGTGTGCATGGAAATCTTGCTGTGCACAACAGGCTTTTCTAACCCCTGGTTGACATCTGCCTGGGTTTATTCCTTGTGCTTGGAAGAGCTGCTCGGCAGCTACAGCTGTGTCAGGGAGCTGGGACACCAGATCATTGTGTGTCTACCCCATGGACATGAAGTTCTGCAGATAAATACACGCAGTTGTCACCTCATTTCCCCTCTGACCCAGACACAGATGGAGATTTTTTGATAGTTCTTTCCTGAACCACATTGATATTGGAAATCATGGCAAGTAACTGAAGCTCTGCTTGGTCAGTCTGGGACTTGAGCTGCAGAAATACCAATATCTGGACAGTCCTGGTGACACCGGGGGAAAACAGTCACTTCTCCAGTCAAAATAAACCAGCCTCATTCTCATCTTCCTTGGGCACCATCCTTGGAGTGATGGAGGGGTGGGACACATCTGGAATACTCATGTGTCCATTGGATCTGCTCCTTCACAGTAAGTGGAGAGAAAGTGCTTCTTGTAGGAGATGATTCAACTCCTTCTAAAGTTGGATTCTAGAAGAGTTCACTTCTCTCCACTAACTGTGACAAGCAGTACAGATGCTGGTGCTGTGGATATGTAGGGTCAGAGGAGGTGTCACCAATTGCAAGGTGTTTCCCAGCAGGGCTACAGCAAGGCTGAAGGAGGAGTTTGCATCTTTCTAGCCTGCTTGGTTCAGCAGGACCCTAAAGGGCCATTTCAGAGCAGCAGGAGACCTCAGGTGTACCCGTGTTCAGCCAAACCAGGCTAGTGGGAGAGCCTGGGGTTATCTGGAAAACCAGGGTTCCTCCCAGGATAGCCAACACCTCCTGCAAAGCTTGCTACTAGTTGCTCCACAACTTTTGACCTGTAGTAGCATCTTCTCTTCATGCACAGCAGAATCTGACCAGTTACTCATTTCCTTTGCAGCCACTTTTATGACAATCCCATCCAGTTTGTTGGACAGTCTGCTTTCCAGTACTTGCCAAAGCTCCACACTCTGTAAGTTCACCATGCACACAGGCAACACATCCAAGCTCCAAGCCCTGTGAGCTGGAGCAGCCTTCTCCATCTTGTTTAGCCCTTCTGTCAATGGAAGACCATGATTCCACTCTCCTGGCCAGCCCCAAGGGCAGTGAGCCAAGGAGTAGACACTGCAGATATTTTCTGCCAAGGAAGAATAATTTTGAGAGGGGCATTTTTGAGGGAGCAATTCATTCCTCCTGCCCACCCAGCTGACAGGCCCTGTGGTCTTCTAGGGTCTACACAGCTGCATCAGCCCCAGCTTTTGCTGCTCAAGGAAACCCTGAACTGTTGTGTAGTTGCCCCAACACAAGGAACTGAAGGCATCTGCTTCCTCCCCAAGATGGAGAAGTGGAGGAACACGTGTCCCGTAACACCAATGCCTCGGCACAAACAATCTTACTGGGCAGCCAGCAGTGACAGTGCCTCCTAAGCCTGCCCCGGGGCCACCACCATGTGGTGGGTACCATCTGGACCACAACAGCTGCTCCACGGTGGCTGACCTGGACTGGCTGGCTTGTCAGCTAACCTATTGTGGCTCAGCACTAAATACTGAGGCAGAGGCAACCTCAACATCTCTATTCATGAGCCTCACCCAGCCTCTCACTGCTGAACATGCACTCGGGCAAATAAAATAAATCCTTCCAACACCTCTGGATGCTCTAGATCCAAATGCTTATCCTCAGGGAGGCTGGGGTGGGACACCCTGCTTACATTCCCCATGGTAATTCCTTGGCTTTTTTTTTAATTTGAGTAGAGATCATGCCAAGAATGTCAGTGATTGGGGTAGATCCTGGGCCTCTGATCACCACACTTGGGTGTGAGGAAGCAGATTAGCCACCAAGGCTGATGGGTCTGGAACCTTGGGCAGCTCCACTTGCTTCTGAGTCCTCTGTCCTCCTCACTTCACCCTCCTTTACCTACAGGTCGCTCAATGGTGCAACGGACATCAGAGAATTCCCAGACCTTAAAGGCACCACCAGCCTAGAAGTTTTGTGAGTGGCAACTCTCTCCCTTTTACCCTGCTATTTGTGCTTCTCCTCCTCCAAAGTGGTCCCAGCTGTTTCAGTGAGGACAACTTTCACAGTGCTATGCAGTTGGTTGTCTTCAGCTCTGCCTCTCCCTGGCCATTCACCTCCTGCTTCGTTTCACCCCTGTGGCTCCTGATAGCAGCTTTCCTCTCCGTGAGTTGCTCTCTGGGTACTGTTGAGTGTGCTCTAATCTTTATTTTCTTTCTTTCTTTCTTCCTTCCCTTCTGTGTCTGTGAAGGAATGAGCCTTTGGGTGTGATACTCCAGCATGGTCTGCTGAGACCCAGTGTCCCTGCCCATTCTGGGACCAGCACTGGCAGGACAGTGCAGTGAGGGACACTTCTGCCACCCCAGCTCATGGAACTGGTTTGGTCCCATCCTCACACCACCAGAGTCAGGAGAGCAGGAACTTGGAGGGCATGCTGCCTCTGGCCACCCATGAGTCTCTGCTCTAGGGCATGGGTCCACACACTGTGCCCAGACTGGGACCTAGCTGAGCTCCAGCCCAGGAGTGTGACCTGGCCATGTCTTGCCTCATGGACACAGGGACACGCTGCCTGCCCCCCCTAAATGGGCTTCTGAGGCAGTTGTGGCTCCAGGAGAATCACCAGGACAACAAGGAACTGGGATGGCAGAGCATGCCATGGAGGGCACTGCCACCTGCCCTGGAGGTGGCCAAGGACAGCAGTGAATTCAGTACTCAGCAGCATCCCAGAATTTCTTATAGACACGTTCACCTTCACCCCAGCAGCAGTGCCCATTCCCAAGCCAGCTCTTGTTTGTCTCCAGGTATTTCATTATCCCATTGATATTGTCCTTCCTGCCACCATCTGGGACCAGTATCTGGGCTTGTGGGTGACAGACTCTGTGTGCTGGCTCTCAGTAACACCATTTCTTCTCTCTCCTCCACCCTTCCAGGACCTTGACCCGAGCAGGAATCCATTTACTGCCCAGAGGGATGTGCCAGCAGCTGCCCAGCCTCCGAGTCCTGTGAGTAACACGTTTCTCTGTCCTTCTGGGTCTGTAGAAAAATGCCATCAGAAACCACTCTTGCTTCTTCTCTGGCTCAGGAAGGTGACAACTGTGGCACACCAACCCATGGTTCTTGTTTCCATTATCCCTTCCATGCAGAAACCACCACCTCCTTAGGCACTACCTTGAGCTCTGCACATTCTTGAACTTGCTTCATCCCAGCATGATGCTCTGGACTCAGGCACATCCACCTTTGCCTCCTCCCTGCTCTGAAGCAGTGGGGACAGTTTGGCCCACGCAAGGAGGGTGGGAAGGGTGCCAAGGGGGGGATATGAAGGGCAGCAGAGTTCCAGAGCTCCTCACTGACCATGGCACAACAGCCAGGGGTAAATCACACTCACACAATGTTCTGCCCCAGCCGTGGCTCCCTGCAGCTGCAGGAGCTCCAGCAAGTGCCATCAGCTGGAGGAATCATAGAATCATAGCAATTGGAAGGGACCTCTGAAGATCATCGAGTCCAACCCCCCTGCTGCAGCAGGAACAACCCAGGGCAGATCACACAGGAACATGTCCAGATGGGTCTTGAAAGTCTCCAGAGAAGGAGACTCCACAACCTCCCTGGGCAGTCTGTCCCAGGGCTCTGTCACCCTCACAGGAAAGAAGTTTCTCCTCATGTTCACATTCCAAACCCATCTGGATGTGTTCCTGGGGGTTCTACTGTAGGTGATCCTACTCTAGCAGGGGAGTTGGACTAGATGATGTTCAGAGGTCCCTTCCAACCCTGACCACTCTATGACTAAGTTGCTTTGGCTCCACCTGCTGAACGGTGCTGAGCAGGGGATGGACTTTTTTCTTGAACTTGGTGCATGATGAAATCAGCACCTCAGAAAGAACACTGCATCTTCTCAGGAATCACACCCCTCGTTCCTGAGATCCCCAACTTTGTCTGCAGTAGGAGACATCCTCAGGAAATGAGTCATGAGCCAGATTTATAGGAGTCTGCAGCCTTAGGGCAAGCAGCAGCCTTGCCTCTCGTTGGTCTGTACACAGGCAGGGGGAAAATAAAAACAAGTTTGTTCCAGGAAAGCAACAGGAGTGAATTCTTGTTCACAGCAATTGGAAACAGGAGCAAAATGTAAAAATAAAAGAACACAGCTTGTAACTTAGCAGAGCAGTATTTTGGCTCCAGCTGTCCCTGTAGGAAGAGCTCTCATCTTTAGACATCTGGACCAATTCAGTGGACATCTTACCCCCAAAGTGTGGCCTTTGGAACGGCCCAGGCTGCAGGGCCCAAGTGCTCTGTGTATTTTCATGAGTTATCAGACTGAAAACCTTCGCAGCAGAGCCTGTTCTTCATGCCTGCCCCTCCTTGTGGGAGAGTTTTTTGGGACACCCCACCTAGTTCCTTGTTCCTCTTTCCCAGTTCATTTTACTGACATTAATTGCTCTGCTTTCAGAGTTTGGAGAGTATGTGGGCCAATGTTTGTGCATATTTACATCTCCTGCCTTTGACTGTTGGCTTTCTGTCCCTGCAGAGCCAGTGGCTGCTCTCCCTGCTTTCCCCCACTTTGCCAGCCCCTTGGCAGGGTGACATTACAGCTGTGATACATCTGAACACAGATGACACAGTTAACACCACATTTCTGGCCTCCTACTGCTCCCACCACGCTGCAGATTTGCTGCAGATCTTGCACCAGGGCTGCAGGACCCACCACGGGGACGTGAGGCTGGTCGTGCAGCTGTCCCAGTCCACAGCCTGTGCTGCAGGGAGCTGGGCTGGATGAACAGGTGAACCACCAAGCAACCCGTGCCTTGGGTAGATCCTCAGAGCAAGCACCAGGCGTGGGAGAGGAGATCCCCTCACCTGGGGTTCTGCTCTCTGCAGCTGTTCAGAGGGGCAGTCAGGTCACCCCCCTTCTCCTCTCCCTCTACTCTGCCCTAGCGAGGCCACATCTGGAGTATTGTGTCCAGTTCTGGGCTCCCCACTTCAAGAGGACAGGGATGTCCCTCTTGAAGTCCAAAGACAGCACTTGAGAGAGTCCAACGGAGGCTAGAAGGATGATGAAGGGACTGGAACATCTGTCTGATGAGGAAAGGTTGAGAGACCTGGGACTGTTCATCCTGGAGAAGACTGAGAGGGGATCTTATTAATGTGTACATAGATCTGAAGGGTGGGTGTCAAGAAGAGGGGCCAGTCTCTTCTCAGTGTTGCCCTGTGATAGGATGAGGGGCAACTGATGCAAACTGGAACACAGGAAGTTCCACCTCAACAGGAGGAAAAACTTTATTGTAAGGCTGACAGAGCACTGGAACAAGCTGCCCAGAGAGGTTGTGGAGTCTCATTCTCTGGAGACTTTCAAGACCCATCTGGACATGTTCCTGTGTGACCTGCCCCAGGTGATCCTGCTCTGGCAGGGAGGTTGGACTCGATGATCTTCAGAGGTCCCTTCCAACCCCCACCATTCTCTGATTCTATGATTCTTCCCAGCAATACCTGCTTTCCAAGGGAGGGCTCAAGGGCATTCTTGCTCTCCTAACATTCCTCTACTGGTCCTTCTCTTGCAGAGACCTGTCACACAACCAAATCGAAGACCTGCCCAGTTTCCATCAGTGTCAGCAGCTGGAGGAGCTGTGAGTAAAGAGATGTTCCTGCTCTGGGGTGGAAGGGCTGTTTGATGGGGACATAGGCAGTTCATACACACAAAA
Organism: Hemiprocne comata; assembly: GCA_020745705.1. NCBI lineage: Eukaryota > Metazoa > Chordata > Aves > Apodiformes > Apodidae > Hemiprocne > Hemiprocne comata. Next base: position 6,525,475 of record CM036610.1, on the reverse strand, counting down.
CTCAAGCATCACTGAGCACCAGGAAAGCTGAGTGTCCTCACTCCCTGTCTGGACTACAAATGGACCAGAGCTCCACCCTTTGCCCCTGTGCAAAGGTAGAGAGAATAAAATAGGTAAAATAAAAGGTACAGAGAATAAAAATACAACCCCTGCGCATAGGAACTTAACTCACTCAGGTCTTTTCAGAGGTCACAGCAAACAGAAGTAGGATGTGACAGCTCTGAATTTAACTTCACTAAGTCAAGTCCCAGCATGTGCTAACCAAGAATGGGGTTTATACCATAAATGTCTTCTGCTGCAAGGTGGGGTCCCATGCCATGGGCACAAAGCAGTTCTTATCCACACTGCTCAGGGCTAGCCACTCTGTAGAGAAGATTGAGGCTTCCTCAGGTGTAGCACTTGAGTTGGGTCTCCTCTGGGCCCTGGGAGGCTTCTCTGTAGCTCTGAGACAGCGTTATTAGTGTTCAGTTTCACATGTCTGGAGATCTGGCCCTACACTTTACATCTAACAGAAGTTCATGGCCTTTTTGAGAAAAAGGAAGGAAAGGAAAGGAAAGGAAAGGAAAGGAAAGGAAAGGAAAGGAAAGGAAAGGAAAGGAAAGGAAAGGAAAGGAAAGGAAAGGAAGGAAAGGAAAGGAAAGGAAAGGAAAGGAAAGGAAAGGAAAGGAAAGGAAAGGAAAGGAAAGGAAAGGAAAGGAAAGGAAAGGAAAGGAAAGGAAAGGAAAGGAAAGGAAAGGAAAGGAAAGGAAAGGAAGGAAAGGAAAGGAAAGGAAAGGAAAGGAAAGGAAAGGAAAGGAAAGGAAGGAAAGGAAAGGAAAGGAAAGGAAAGGAAAGGAAAGGAAAGGAAAGGAAAGGAAAGGAAAGGAAAGGAAAGGAAAGGAAAGGAAAGGAAAGGAAGGAAAGGAAAGGAAAGGAAAGGAAAGGAAAGGAAAGGAAAGGAAAGGAGAAAGGAAAGGCAATGATTTTTTTACTAGAATTCTGCAACCTGAAAGAACAGATCTGTGGGAGCAGCATCCCAGCAAAAACACACCAGAGGGGCTGGCCCTGGTCTCTGCAGCACCCTTGCCTGGATGGCCACACCAGTTCATCCAGCCTTAGCAAAACCAGACATTAGGACACTGTGAGATCACATGGAAAGGGGACTTACTCGACCCTTGATGCCTCTCTGGGAGCTGTGAGGACAGAGTGGGAATTGAATGTCTTTTTATCTACAGTATTCCTAGGAAAATGTTTGAAAAAGTAGAAAAGACATCAAATGAAGGACAAAGTTTCAGAATCCCAAACCTGTCGTCCCATGCATTGTGCCTAAAATTATTCTAAAAATAATTCAGAATGCCCCAAGTTCAGACTTAACACTAACATAAAAGCACAGTAAACCCCTCTTTCAGACTACTTAAGTCAGACAGAACATGTCTTAAATTAACATTTTATTATAAAATGTGTATTGGGTCCCTTAAGCCCAAAGTTACCATCCTGCAAGCTCCAACCCCCCCTGGGCATCACCATTCCTGCTGGGAAATGAGTTGGAAGCAGTAATAAGTTTGGTGGTGCGTGGTGGTACAGCCTGGCATGCAAACCCCTTTGGTGTGCCAGTCACCCTGCTGTGAGTGCCAAGGTGCAGGTTTGTACCTGGGGGTCCCTCCTTGAGTTCCTCCCACTAGCTTGCTCCCATAGCCCTTCTTCCCAAGCTCCACCTCTCCCACTACAGGGAGCCCCCAAATCTGTGCACAGAGCTTCCCGTGGCCCTCACCTGAAACCTCAGCTGGAAGGAGGAGAGATGCCTTCTTGGCTGTGTGGGGCCCTGAGGAACCTGCAGATGTGAGAGCCTCAGGTCCCTGACTCTGAGATATGAACGTGTGGGCAAACACCAGCCATCACCTGCAGGTCCTTGTGTGAGAGGAGTTGAGATCTGAGTCCAAAGGCAGGTTGGACACCCAACAAGCACCCTGGGAGCTGTAGTAGGTAGAGCATTGGGCAGTGGTTGTCTCCCCTTTCAGAAAGCCACACATGGAGGAGAGCACTTCTGCAGGTCTGGGAATTCACTATGGGCATTTTACAAGGATTTTTCAAAATATTCACCATTATTCCACACTAGGGAAAAGAAAATTGAGTCCAATACTTGCATCCTATTGGTGAAGGCTGTGTCTGTCTCGATTTAAAGGGACAGTACACTTTAATTCAACTGCACAAACTCAGCAGGTGGGGTCTTCAAGCAGAGGGGGGTAACTTAACTTCTGGAGGTGTGGTTTTCACTCATAATCAGCAAAATTCACTGCAGGGACATTACTCTGGCTGACCTAAACAGTTCTACATGGTTCCTTGGGCTGATTGTCCAACTTAATTTGAAGTTCCTGTTTCTAATATCTAGATGTTCCCTTATCTTAACCTTAAATTAATTACTCCTAATCATTCAAGCAATAAACTAAATTATTTATTTAAGCCTATATCTTTTTTACTAAATCCCTTAAAGATTTTGCCGTCAGTGGGGTCAGGAAGACATCAGGATACTTCTTCATGAAAAGCTGAGATGCCTTCAGCCTCAGATCCCCTTTGTCATCATCAAGGCAAAGGGCAGCACTGTAGAGTCCTTCCTGAAGGGTCCCACAGAGCCTTTCCAGATCCAAGCTCTCCTCTTTTGCTCTAGAGGAAGATTTTTGCAGGCTCAGGGTGGAACAGAGTGGGAAATTGGAGATAATGGAGCACCTTTAACCACCACACATCAATGGCACTTGACTGTGCTGTGATGGCATCAAAAGGAGAGGCTGTCTGAGCCCCGGAGCTGCAATGGGAGAGGAAGGCTTTGAGCTGCCTGGTTGTTCATCCTGTTTGCCCCTTGGAACAAGAGTAGGTCACCCAAGCTCGAATTACAACTTCCACTGGGACAGTTGGTGTCTGCTGCCATGGGACAAAGATCCCTACAAAGTGTGAATGCTGCCTTCAGCTGTTTCCTCAAACCAGTTCCTGTTTTTTCAGTGGTCTCCAGCACAACAGGATCCACGAAATCCGAGCAGACACCTTTGTGCAGCTGGTGGCCCTGCGCTCCATGTAAGTCCTGTCTGGCCAGGGGAATGACTGGGATTATTGCTGGGAGAACAGGAACCACGAGCACCCAGCCAGGCTGACATGGGGTTCCCCCACCCAGCTCCCCCTGCTTCTGCCAGCAGGTTTTGCTCTCCAGTCCCTCTTCCACTTCCCTTTACAAAAGAACAGGACACAAACCTTCTCCCTTGGCTTTCCTCCTGCATGCAGACACCTGTAGATAACTGCCAGGCCTGTGGACACTCCACACCACGTGTTCTAACTCACATGTTGCACAGCCCCCACCATGGACACCCACCTCCTGAATTCCCATGCAGACTCACCACAGTGTGCACAAGCTCCAGCACCCCTTTCCTCACACATGCTGGTCCTGCACTCCTGCACCATCCATGCAGAACATCCTGTTGGATTTGGGATGTTTAGAACCCACCCATGTAGAGACCCAAATGTGTTTGTCTCCAGGGAGCTGGAGTGAGACAGAACTTGGTGCTGACCAAGGGGTTTGCATCAAATCCCTCGACAAGTCAGTGTCAGCAGCTTCACTGCCCTGCTCTGCACCCCTCTTACTGGCATGTCCTTGCCTTGCAGAGACCTGAGCTGGAATTGCATCCAGTTTATCCACCCTGAAGCCTTTGTGACCCTGCACTCCCTCACCAAGCTGTAAGTTGCAGTGATATTTCTTTCCCAGAGGGCCTTGGCCACCAGGTATCTGAGGAGCTCAGACTGACTCCCCAAGCTACCAGGACACCAGAAGGCTGCAGTGCTGAGGTCCATGTCCCAGCACTGACATGGGCAGACCAAATCCCAGGGTTTCCTACCAATATTAAAGGGATGATGAAAGAGCAGAAGGAGCCATCTTCGAGGTGCTCTCATCCTGAACACTTAAACTCCCACTTTCTGGTGCTTTCAAACCTGCCTTTGATGCCTTTATAAAAGATCAGCATGGTAGACCATTTCAGCAAGAGTCATTGAGGACCATCTCTGGTGGCTCTGGAGGGGTCCCAAGTTTTCAGCCCCCTCACTCTTGGGTATTTTATGGGCTGGGAGCTGCATTCATACCTGACCTATTTTGGAGGGACTGTGGGGGGAAGAGGTGCATGGAGCAGATACAGGGAGGTAGACACCACCCAGAGCTTCCAGCATGGGCATTAACCCCTGCCCCTCATTATCCCCAGGGATTGCAGTATCCATCCATTTATCTCCAGAGGATCCTGGTCCCCATGAAGTAGCCAGGCCCACCGCAGCATCACATTTGAGGGAGCAATCAAGGCCAGCAGCACTGTTCTCCCAGCCTCTGCTTGGCTGAGATCCCCCCACCAGCACAACCCTGACCACAGTCTCCCTCTCTGCTTTCCCTTCTCCAGGGACTTGACTGACAACCGCCTGGTCACGCTGCCTCTGGATGGTTTGGAGGGACTGACCCATCTGAAGCTCCAAGGCAACCCGGCTCTCTCTGAGCCCTTCGCCAAGGAGAGCTTCCCCAAAATGAGGTACTGGTGGTGTTGGCTCCTTCACTCCTGGCACTCGGCACAGCCTGGATTTCCTGAGAGCAATCAGCCTCCTGCTTCCCTTGTTTATCTCCTGCGTTCCTCCACCCTTCCAGGCCAATAGGTTGAGGAGGCTTCATCTGCTGCTGATGGGCTTCAGCTTTTAAAGTCTTCCAGGGGAGAGCGGTGAAGCGCTCCTGGGCCTGTCCCCTGCACCACACACACACACACACACAAGTGGAAAGCGTGGAGCTGGCCCAGCTCGGGGCTCCTCTCAATGGAAAACATTCCCAGAAGCCAGCCCCAGCTAATGACATCCAGCTTTCCTTCAGTAAACTCTGTTTGTGTGGCCGTGTCTCGTCTGCTATGGATTAATGAGGAGCCTGGAGGGGTCAAACTGAGGAAGATGAGGCTGCAAAAGGCTGGGAGCACAGAGCTGCACCACAGGCCCTGCCTCTCCTGATCCTCACTTAATGGTGGGTCTCCAGAGGGCACCTGCCTGCAGGCTGAGGGGCCCACGGTCCAGATGACTCCAGTTCCCCTGAGGTGAAGCCACCTTTGCTTGGATCTCCCAGGAGGTTCCCTTGGAGCCAAGTGTGCACGAGCAGATGCTCCTACTCATCCAGTAAGGGTTTCCAAGGCTGGAGCTTGTCCATTTTAGACACCTACTGCTGGAGTCACAGGCCACTGCATCAACATTGGGGTTAAGAGCTCAGGTCCAATTAAAGTGAGGAGCTCTCACTCTGGTCTCCCTCAGCAGTGGGGCCTGCAGGACTTTCTCTTCTGACTTGTTCTGACTCACCATAGCTGGGATCTGCTGTATAACTGGTTTCCAGGGGACTCCAGAAGTTTCTGGAGGGCCTTCCACACCCCAGATGGCAGTTGCCTGTGCAGAGCAAGTCAAGTTCAGCACTTCCAGGGCCATTCCTCCTGCAAACTAATTCCATTGACATCTGTGGAGCTGATTTCCATCTGTACCAGTCTGCAGGAGTGGTTCATTGAGCCACGCCAGGAAATGGACCCATTAACATTTCCTAAACTGGGGTACTGCCATGAAGTAGTTCTATTCTTGGGGCATATGTCTGGAGGAATCCTCTGTTCTTAGCCACCCTGGGAGGATCTGTACCTCCCTACCACCTTTCAATAAGAGGATTTAATTTGGAGCTTCTAACAGGAAGCAAGCTTGTATACAGAGTTTCCATGGCCTGCTGGGGCTCAGCCAGAAATGTTTGGGAACTTAAAACAAAACCATATTTTTAGAATATAGAGTTTCACCATATTTACTGATCTTGTCAGAAGACCTTAATTGTCTGGAAAACCTGAGGTTCCTTTGTCTTCATCAGCAGTCATCCTGACTTCCAGCAAAGAAGCTTGAGTTTGCTGTCTTTAAAGCAAATGCAGCTGCTGCCTGATAGCCTGGTGTTTCATCCAGAAGACATTCAGCTGCTGTTTAATTAACCTTGTAATACAGGCTATAATTAGCAGCTAACAAGTCTACTTTCAAGTAGAAATCAGACACGTTAAATTAACTTGCTGCTGTTGAGAGACGTGAGGTTTCCCTGGCAGGGATGAGCACACTCATGGAACTGGAGGCTGGAGGTGTCTCTGCCCTTCAGCAACAAGTGAGGGGGACCTTGCACTTGCTCAAGCTCTTGGGAAGCTTCTCACCTTGAGCAAAAGAAAGGATGCCCAGAAAAAAATGGCCTTGGGGTTAAAAACTAAGGCTCCACATGCCAGAGGCCATGGGAAAGAGAGGCTTGTTCAACCTTGGGAGAACTGCTGAAAGGTTGTTAGGAATTATCCTAAATTTCTCAGAGAAGTGGTAGGTGCCCCATCCCTGGAAATGTTCAAGGCCAGGTTGAATGGGGCTCTGAGCAACCTGGTCTAGTTGAAGATGTCCCTGCTCACTGCAAGGGACTGGACTAGATGGCCTTTGAAGGTCCCTTGCAGCCCAAACCATTCTGTGATTCTATGAGCCAGGAATTTCAGTGAAGTTTCCAAACCACCAGGTTTGGCAACATCCTATCAACAGTGTCTTAAGTGCCAGAAGTGGGGCGGTGCAGAGACACCATGGGGTGACTTGGGTCCACACTCTGTCCTACATGGAGTCCTTTCCTTCACCAGAGCAAAGTCCTGCTCCAACGTAACCATCACCTGATAGACTTGCTTCTGTCACATGTGGAAATGAAGCAAAAAGTGCAAAGCCGTGGAGGTGAAGCCCCTAAAACTTCTGCTTTCCTCCTTTGCAGAGTCCTCGAGGTGCCTTATGCCTACCAGTGCTGTGCCTATGGAAGCTGCAGCAGCTTCTTCAAGATGTCCAACCAATGGGAGGCAGAAGACATGAGCCCTGAGGAGGAGGATCCCCACAAGAGGACCATGGAATTGTTTCCAGGTCACACAGATAATCACTGTAAGTAAACTGGGCTGAATGGTGACCAGTCCAGGGGCAGGGGATGCTGTGGGCTTGGAGGTGATCCAGCATTTGCAGGAGTGGTCCCACTGCCAGCTATGCACTTGCTCCATGGAGTTACACCTGCCTCAGGCACAACTGAAGGCAGCCTGATCCTTCTCCAGCCCTGGTGGCCAGGTATTGAGAATGAGCTTCAATTAGTATTACTGCATTGGAGAAAGAGCTGACCTGGTGCATCCAAACATTCACAATCTAACAGAAAGCTCTGGCAGTCCTCAACAGCATCGAGATGTTTGCTGGTGTGGCCTTGTTGACTTTGGAGGGAGGCTGCCCCAGCCCCTGAAGGTGGCTGAGGTTACATGGGACAGCTTCTGGGTTTGGTGATTAGACCCCTGGGAAGTACAGAGCCTTTGGCAGGACATCAGTCTGTGTGGCTGCCACATAGAGATGATGGACCCTGGGATTAATCTGAATAAGAGAATGAACTCAAAGAACAGGAATGTGCAGAGGTAGAGAGTTGTGTGTCACAGAGCCAGCATGGTCAGGGTTGGAAGGGACCTCTGGAGATCATCTAGTAGATGCCCTGTAGAGCAGAGTCACCTACAGCAGATCCCACAGGAACAAGTCCAGACGGGTTTTGAAAGTCTCCAGAGAAGGAGACTCCACCACCTCTCTGGGCAGCCTGTCCCAGGGCTCTGTCACCCTCACAGTCAGGAACTTTTTCCTTATGTTCATCTTGACCCTCCTGTGCTCCAGTTTGTGCCCATTGCCCCTTGTCTTGTCACTGGGCACTGCTGAGAAGAGACTGGTCCCATCCTCCTGACGCCCCCTGGAGATGTTGATAGGGGCTGATGAGATGTCAGTGCTACTCTTGTGCACATACCCTGGTGCTCCAGCAAAGGTCAGGGTCAGGTATGAACAAAAGGACACGTTTGGTGATGTGATGAGCTCAGCACAGGGACCAGGCCCTGCAGGGGAGAAGTGACTCCAGGTTACAGATGAGCAGCTCCTTCTGTTCCAGGGTCAATTTAATCTCTTCTCCAAAACTCACTTCTGCATAGACCTCCATGAAATCTGTGGCACGAGGCCAGCAGAGGAGGGTGCAAACAAACCTCCTGCAACCACAGTCTCACAGCAGCAGCTCTGGGTGGAAAGCTGGTGGGAGCCCTTTGCCTGGAAACCTCAGAATAACATGAAGAAAACCATGAGCTTCCTCTGTAACTGCTGGAGAGGGGAAATAGTATTTCAGGACACAGCTTGGATGCTGCATCTGTTTATATGTTTGTGTAAATACAGAGGCCACTGAGGCAATTCTGTGGCCTGAAATGTCCTGTGGGCAAAGCCCCATGGTGCTGTGAAACTGCAGGAGATGGAGAGGGCTGAGCACCCTGCACCCAGCCATAGCCAGGGGCTCTGCAGGACAGCCTGATGCATCCCAAGCTGGTAGAACCGCATCTGGAGACAGATATAGACCTGGTGTCCAGAGGAGGCCACGGATGATCTGAGGGCTGGAGCAGCTCTGCTCTGGAGACAGGCTGAGAGAGTTGGGGGTGTTTAGCCTGGAGAAGAGAAGGCTCCAGGGAGACCTTAGAGCACCTTCCAGTGCCTGAAGGGGCTCCAGGAAAGCTGGGGAGGGACTTTGGACAAGGGCAGGGAGGGATGGGATGAGGGGGAATGGGCTTAAACTAGAAGAGGGGAGATTGAGATGAGATTTTAGGTAGAAATTATTTGCTGTGAGGGTGGTGAGGCACTGGCCCAGGTTGCCCAGGGAAGCTGTGGCTGCCCCATCCCTGGAAGTGTTTAAAGGCAGGTTGGATGGGGCTTGGAGCAACCTGGTCTGGTGGGAGGTGTCCCTGCCCATGCAGGGGGTTGGATCTAGATGATCTTTAAGGTCTCTTCCACTCCAAGCCAGTCTGTGGTTCTATGATCCTGACAAAGTTGGACTCAGCAGTGACACACAGGATGATCCAGACACTTCATGACACAGACCCAGCAAGCTCCCTGTGTCCCTGCTCCTGCCATCTGCCCTGCCCCAGTCCTTCACAGACTGAGAATAAGCTCTAGCAATGCAAAAAGTCCAACCAGAGTCTAGCAAGTGTGGTTGCTACCAGCATGCTGTGGCTCCTGGAAGCCTGGTAGACTTTGTGACTACGCTGGGCAGGCAGTACAGAGGAACCATATGTTACGGTCACTGCTGCAGGAATTTATTCTCAGCTGGGTCAGTTTTTCCATCATTACTGCAGCCCAGACTTTAACCACCCTTGTCTGTACAGCTGGGCCGTGTGTGCAGCGAGTTACAGCATCTGTGAGAAGACCTGTGTTGGAGCCAGGGCCCATAGTGCTGCTCATAGACCTGCTCTTGCTGGTCTTGCACCAAAACATTGCAGGTCTCACAGGATACTCCCTCCTGGCCCTGTCAGCAGTCAATACCTACTTCAGGATCCCAGGCCTCCAGGGCCTCAGGGATTACATGTGTGTCCATGAGATACTGGGACCAGAGGGGAAGGCTGGCTGATTCGGACATGTGCCAGATGACACTATTAGCAGCTCATAAAGGTTCCCATTTTCAGATGTTAAAGCACTGGGTTTCTCTTGAAATATCAAACTGTAGAGGTGCAAACATGAAATGCACCAGAACATCGTGCAGGTCTTGCAGATGAGTCTTCTTACCAGACCCATTCTTACCAGTCACTGATGCATGGTCTGCTCTAGATGAGGAGGGTTTTGTGATACTGCTGATTTACTTCATAGAATCACAGAATCATGGAATGGGCTGGGTTGGAAGGAAACTTAAAGATCATCTAGATCCAACCCCCTGCATGGGCAGGGACACCTCCCACCAGAACAGGTTGCTCCAAGCCCCATCCAACCTGCCCTTCAACACTTCCAGGGATGGGGCAGCCACAGCTTCCCTGGGCAACCTGGGCCAGTGTCTCACCACCCTCACAGCAAAGAATTTCCTCCTCATGTCCGACCTCAATCTCCCTCTTCCAGTTTCAATCCATTCCCCCTCATCCCATCCCTCCCTGCTCTTGTCCAAAGTCCCTCCCCAGCTTTCCTGGAGCCCCTTCAGGCACTGGAAGGTGCTCTAAGGTCTCCCTGGAGCCTTCTCTTCTCCAGGCTGAACACCCCCAACTCTCTCAGCCTGTTTTCCTAGCAGAGGTAATCAATAATTGCTTTATTCCTGTTCCTAGTGCCTTCTTTCTGATGGCCACCAGTGGTATTTAGCTGTTACAGGAATCTTATAACAATTCCTCATGAAAGAGGAAAAATCCCAAACATTCCTCCCACACAAGAGATAAAGTAGCCTCGTTAACAGGAAATAACTCAGAGCTCTGTCCCTGCAGAGGGCAGCCAGGCTTGTCAGGGCACTTAGATGCTGTGGGAGAACTGGTGAGGAGGATGGGGCCCAGTTCCAGCTACCCATGTCCCCTCAGCCCTGCCAGGTGCTTCCAGCCAGGCTCCGAGGAGCCCTTTCCAAACCCGTCCACAGAACCTCACAGCTGGGGGGTGAAAGCAGCCATGGAGGAGTGAGAAAAGGCTCCTGGGGGCACAGCCCTGCTCCATCAGCCAGGCAACGTGTCCTGCATCCAGCACCCATCGCTCAGAGCACCCAGTACCCTCTGACACCAGCCACAGAGTGCACGGGGTGCCACAGACCCTGGGGCCAGCTCAGCTCTTTCCTATCCTCCCAGGGCTCCAGATGTCCAGGAACCCCCAGGACTTCATCCAAGTGTGTCCATTCACATCTGAGTGCTGGCCACTCAAGGTCCAAAGGAGTGTGGTTAGTGCACGTCTCATAACTCGTCACCTTGTCACAACAGATATTGAAGATCACATTTCCCAAATTTTAGGTGCTTGGGATATGCCTCCTTGGGTTACAATTGGTGGCATTCAGCAGAAACCCTCTACCCCCAGGCTGTCCTGTGTGGCTGGGCCACAGCCCAAAGGTGGCTCAGAGGCTTGTCACCCAGGACACCCACCCAACGCCCATGGTAGGTGGCTCCTGCCATGATCCTGAAACCGGCTGTGGAGGGAGGACAGGAGAAGAGCAACACCTACCACTGCCACGGGGAACCTCCAGCACAGCCCCAGAACCCCCTTCAGGACCACTGGCTTGAGGACAGAATGGACTGTATTTATTTACAGGTGCATGTTTGCATTGATGGACCAAAGCTATAGACAGCAAGAAGACAACACACTTGCATGGTTATCGTTGACAGCAGGACACGGCTTTACCCAGTCCAATATCTCCATTAGCTTCTAAAGCTGACTAATTAACTTTTGCAACCATTCTGCAAACCCTGGAGGGTCCTTAAAGAACATTTTTCCTGCTTCTGCCATTCAAGAAGGCAACTCAAGCCCCCCAAAAAGCACCTGCCCAGCCCCACTGCAGCCACCCATGTCCTAACTCGGAGGGAGAAAGCAACTATCTGCAAACCCCAGATGGGGACTGACTGCTCTGGCTGAGGCAGACAATACACGAGAGGAGGAAGCACCCAGCCCAATATTTTTTTCTTCTACCCATTCTCCAGTAATTCTCCTCCTCTTCCACTGCAGTGCTGGTACAGCCAGTTGGGAACTATTTTCCATGGAAAGGTCACTACTACCAAAGTCATTTTTTTCCATAAGGCCTCCAAAGGTGGAGACAACTTGACAACATTCAAATAAAAAAGGGCTTCTTCAAAAACAATGCAGTCTGCCTTGCTAGAACACAACAGACATTTTCTTCTCTCTACAGTTCCCAGGCTGGAAGCCCTGGTTTCCAGCAGACAGAGGTACATTTTCTGGTTTGGATCCCACTGTGCTGGCCAAGGATTGCTTTGCAATTCACCGCTAGCTCAGTAGCCCAGGCAAAACAAAAGGTTGTTCCTTCACTTCATGCAAATGTTCAACCTGTGCTAAAATTTGGTGCAGTCTGGCCCTTTGAAGAGCAAAGGGATGGGGCAGATCACACAGCAACATTACCAGGGGTTGGGTGGCAGAAAGTGCAAATCTCTGCGTCGGTTTGAGTATCGTGACTGCGCAGCGCAGCCTCTGCACCGTGGATGGAAAAGACACTGGAGATTTACAAGACCATGAAATACAAAGAGGAAATATTTTTCCATCCCACTGTGAGTGTTTTCTTGCCAGACTCCAAAGCAGCAGTAATATTGCAGCTTTTCTACAGAGAGATTTTTTAAACGGCATTTTTTTCCAAAGCTCGCTGAAACCGAGAAAGCCACAATGCTTGTCAGGAGGCACTAAAGATAGCACGTTGTTTGTCATCGTTCTTGAATCAAACAATCCCAGTTGTATTTTCAAACACAGGCAGGGAGCAGACCTCGTGAGAGGCACCATTTCTAAGTAGATTAGGCAGTTAAATGCCACTTAGCTTCTCCATATCTTCAGCCTTGTGGACACTCACCTTCCTGGCCAGTGTCTGAGCTGCCAGGTGCACACCAGGCCACCAGCATCAGTCCTACCACCCCCAGCAGTGTTCATCCCACAGCCACAGATCCAGCTCCCTGGCCATCAGGCTGTGGCAAGCACAAAACATGTCCTTTCCCCTTCCTTCCACTCGCAGAAAACCCTCTGGAGGTCTCCACTGGGAGCAGAAGGCCGTGCTGGTGCCATGGGTGGGGATGGTGCAGGGGGACAGCAGCTGTCCTCACTGCGTCCCAGTCCTGGGAATCAGTGGTAGGAATCAGTGGTGGTTTGAGAAGGAACAAAGCAGAAAAGTGTGTCTTGGATTAGGTTAAGAGGATGCCATTCTCCCTGGTGAAGAACTTCAGCTACAGGCCATCAAAACCAGAGCTGAGGTCTCAGACTCTTTCTCTCCCAGCAGCTTCTCCTTCAGCCAGGGAGTCTCCACCTGACCCTCAGAGAGCCCAAGCCTGGCTAAGGGTGCAGCCACCAGCATGATGGAGATGCTGGCCCAGCTGGCCCGGCTCTCAGGACAGTGCAGTCTGGTTGTGTGGACCCCACAGATCCACAGTCTGCAGGCACAGGCCACCAGTCTGCATTTAAGTAAAGCCAGGACTGGGAACCTCCAGAGGTAAAAACAAGGCACTACAGTCCCAAGAAGTCATAGGACATAAAATAAAGCCATAAATGTTGGGTTTTCTTGTCTTTTTGCTTCCGAGCCATTTGGCCGCGGTGGTTGCTGACAAAGAACTTGTGCTGCAAGGAAAGGCTAATGGCTCTCTTTGAACAAAGGTCCAAAGTCCTTGTTGGTGAACTAACATGGGACCAGGCCTGCCCAGAAAGATTCCATTTAGAAGATGCATTTGAAGGCTTTGTTTTCTTTAACCACACAGGCTAGAATATTTCTTTATTTTTAATAAAGCATGTTGGGAGGAGTGATCTGCAGTCACACAACTCTGGGATCTGGGCTCTTACACCACAAGTGTTGGGAGTAACCTAAAAAAAAGGGACAAACTGGACACCAGCAGCTACTTTGAACTTCTGGGCTGGGAACAGGCAGTGGGAAAAGCTTCTGGCCCAGTTAGTCCTGATGGCCCTGCTTGTTCTTCTCTGAGCACCATTTCTTGTTGTTTTTTCCCCAGATGACCTAGATGCAGATGACCTCCAGCTGGACCTTGAGGAATCAAAGTTGCACCCCACTATTCAGTGCACACCAAGCCCTGGTGAGCAGCCAGGGAAACCTTTTGAACACATCTGGGATCCTTTGGGTTTCTCCTATGAAGACAGGCTGAGAGAGTTGGGGGTGTTTAGCCTGGAGAAGAGAAGGCTCCAGGGAGACCTTAGAGCACCTTCCAGTGCCTGAAGGGGCTCCAGGAAAGCTGGGGAGGGACTTTGGACAAGGGCAGGGAGGGATGGGATGAGGGGAATGGATTGAAACTGGAAGAGGGGAGATTGAGGTTGGAGATGAGGAGGAAATTCTTCACTGTGGGGGTGGTGAGACCCTGGCCCAGGTTGCCCAGGGAAGCTGTGGCTGCCCCATCCCTGGAAGTGTTGAAGGGCAGGTTGGATGGGGCTTGGAGCAACCTGGTCTGGTGGGAGGTGTCCCTGCCCATGCAGGGGGTTGGATCTAGATGATCTTTAAGGTTCCTTCCTTCCCAAACCAGTCTGTGATTCTATGGTTCTCTAAGACCCCAGGCTCCCAAAACCCTTCCTGCTGTGTCTCACAGACACGCAGGTTAGAAACCTGAATGGTTGGGCTTTGGGCAAACTGGGGACAATTGAGAAGCTTCCTTCTCCCAAGCAGATGTAGCTGCCCTCCTACAAGGAGAGGACAAGGTCATGGTATCCCATGCAACACCAGCTCCTCCAGCCACCAACCTGCCCGAGTCAGACTCTGGCTCTGAACAAGTTCCTGTTCCCTGGCAAGACTTAGACTTTGCTTTGCCCCAGCTGGCCAAGAACATTGTCTGACAAGACCTTGTCCTTGATCTCCTGATTTTTGCAGCACTGCAGACTGCAGGATACTTTACCCTTTTTCCTGACAAAAGGAGCTGGCCAGCACCCCACCACTCTCTCCTTATTCCATCCAAAACATGCCAGCAGGGCACTGAACGAAGAAGCTGCCTTCTGATTTTTGTCCCCATTTGCAGCTCAGTGGTGTCCTACACAAGCACAGCTGGAGGCTGGAGAGGCCTGGCTCCAGCCAGGCAGCTGAAGGACACTGGCAGGAACAGAGTTTTTGCCACTTTTCTGACTGAGTTTGCTGTAAAAGGTTCAAGAAAAACAAGATTTCAGGAGAGGGCATGGCCTGATGCCTGGGTCCAGAGGTGCTGGCTCTCTGAGGAAGTCTAGCCAAAGCCCTCCACCTCCTTTGAGCTGAAGAAGATTTCTCAGTTCCCCCTACTTTCCCTTGCTCTCTGCCAGCTAAAACTGGTCCCGTCCTGAGCCCTTCACTGTAACAGAATCACAGGATCACAGAATGTTCGGGGTTGGAAGGGACCTCTGAAGATCATCGAGTCCAGCCCCTAGGGCAGATCACTCAGAAAGGCATCCAGACAGGTCTTGGAAGGCTCCAGAGAAGGAGACTCCACAACTTCTCTGGGGAACCTGTTCCAGTGCTCTGTAACCCTCACAGTACAGAAGTTCTTCCTCATGTTGAGGTGGAACTTCCTGTGCTCGAGTTCGAATCCATTGCCCCAAACCCCTTCCAGAGACAGCTCTCTCATTGCACTGGCTCTCCCTGCTCTCTTCTTTTTCCTTTGGCAAACAACATCCACCATCAATCCCCCTTTTACTGGTCCACGACCTTCCCTTACTCACTTCCCTTCTCCCCATATCCATCCTCCACCATTCTTTCTCCTGACATCCTCCCACATTCTCCTTCCCCAAGCCCCTTTGTCCCTCCCTGCCACCCCAGCTCCCTCCCATCTGCTGTTTCTCTCCCCTGCACTAACCCTTGGTCTCACCTTGGCCATCCCTTCTGTGCAGAGGTTGTTCCTGCAGAAGCAGTAAGACATGGCTTAGCCAAGGTCTTGGGCATACAGCAGAGGTTGGCAATGCAGAGCTGGATTCAGCATACTGCCACCTCTCACGTGTCTCCACACCACTGACTCCAAGATCTCAGGGGGTACAATGAGAAGGAGCAGCTAATGACTGAGTGGCCCAGATGCCAGGCTGTCACCAGGAGCGTTCTTGGGTCTGGAGTCCTACAGAAATGTCAGGCTTCACGGTCATAAGTTGGATAAAGCCCCACCTTAAGCTCAGATCCTGCCCATTCAACAATGTAGGGCAGGTGGGACATGAGAGCCAAAAGGCTTTGTCATGCATATGGTCATGGGGTAGTGATGACCTTTCTACATTTTAGGAGGCCTGGTAAGTTGGCCATTTCTCACATTTTGCATATCACCTCTCCCTGCACCTCATCCAGCCGTGGACAAGATCTGAGAGGAGGCCCTGGTCAGCACCCCAGAGACACCCCAGTGTGGGGACAGGAGCCCAAGGGAGCTGGGACAGAGCCAAGAGGGCAGACAATGTTGTGCGCTCCCTTCCAGCCCTCAGCATTCACCAGGCAAGGGGCTGGTGGAGCCAGAAGAGGGCTTGGACCTGGGCACTGCTCTGAGCAGCACCACTAGAGCCCAGAGATATATCCTGGGTGGAACTTTTTGTTTTGTTTTCTTCCAGGTCCCTTCAAGCCTTGTGATAACTTGTTTGAGAGCTGGATCATCCGCCTGGGAGTCTGGGTCATTGTTCTGGTCTCGGTGCTCTGCAATGGGCTGGTCATCCTGGCTGTCTTTGCTTCTCCCAGCTACCTCTCTCCAGTTAAGTTCCTCATCGGCTCCATAGCTGGGGCCAACATGCTGACGGGTGTCTCCTGCAGCCTGCTGGCTCTGGTGGATGCTCTGACCTACAGCCAGTTTGCTAAATTCGGCGCCAGATGGGAGACGGGTGTGGGCTGCCAGGTGACGGGGTTCCTGGCGGTGCTGGCCTCCGAGGCCACCATCTTCCTGCTGACCCTGGCTGCCCTGCAGTGCAGCGTCTCGGCCTCCAGCGTGAGGGGCTATGGGAAGTCACCCTCCCTAGGCAAGGTCAAGGCTGCTGCCTGCTGCTGCCTGCTGCTGTCCTCTGTGGCTGCCGTTCTGCCTCTCTTCTCCATTGGAGAATACGGAGCATCCCCTCTCTGTCTCCCGTATCCCATCCCAGGTGGGAAACCTACCACGCTGGGCTTCACTGTGGCCTTGGTGATGACAAACATGCTCTGCTTCCTGACTATCATGGGCACCTACATCCGACTCTACTGCAATCTACTGAAGGGGGAGTTCAGTGCTGTCTGGGATTGTGCCATGGTCAAGCATGTGGCCTGGCTGATCTTCACCAACTGCCTCCTCTACTATCCAGTGGCCTTCCTCACCTTCTCCTCCACACTCAACCTCTTCCTCATCACCCCAGAGGTCATAAAATCTGTCCTCCTTGTGGTCCTGCCCCTGCCCGCCTGCCTGAACCCCTTGCTCTACCTGCTCTTCAACCCCCACTTCAGAGATGACCTCCGCCTGCTGAGGCAGAAGGGCCAGGACAAGGGGAGGTACCCCCAGTCCTGTAGGGTCAATGACATGGAGAAAAGCTCCTATGACTCCACCCAGGCTCTGGTGAGCTTCTCCGACATCGACCACATGTTAGAGGCACCCGACTCACTGGGAGTGCACCCCATCCTCGACAGCTACAGCTTCCCCTCCATGACAATTGTCCCCTGCCAGCAAAGGGTGGGCCCCAGAGGGAAGGAGAGGGGCTTCTCTGAGCACTGTCCTTGCCTCGGTGACAGTGAGGTGCTGATCTCTTCAGAGACCCGAGACCCAGCTGGCAGCAGCCTGCGGATAGCCTTCTTCCCCACCCCACCCACACCACCCTACACATCTCACTTATAAACCTACTCTGAGTAGCCCAACAGCCCCACACCACACGCTGAGGGCCAGCCCCAGCGCCGGGTGGCCAGCAAGGTGACAGCAGGCTGCTCCATGTAAAGCACCAGTACAACCCAACTACCCTCACCCCCCATCATATCTGCCTGGGCATCCGGCACTGTTCTCCAGCTGCCACCTGCCTGGAAGGGCCCTGGCCGAGCTCCAGATACTCAGGGCTGGCCATGGGAGGAGATAAACCCCCTGCATGAGTGTTCCCCTGCCTAGGGACTGACTGGAAGAGAGCTCCAGCAGCTCAGGAGTTGGGTCAGGGAGACCCACCTCCTCATCATCCTACAGCCTCACAAGCTGGCAGAGTCTGAAGCAAAGCCAAGCACGTCTTGTCAAGGCAGAGATGTCTTAGCAACCAAAAGCTATTGCTGTGTGGCAGAGACACATGGAAATGGCTGACTGCAGTGACGTGGCCACCCACAGGGACCTCAGGCCTTGTCCTCCAGGGTCTTCCATAGGTCCCACAGCCCCTTGGAAATGGGCATGTGTCTGGTCCACGCCATCGACTAGAAGAGCAAAGGAAGTGGATTAGAAGCAGTGTATCCATGTGTGCACCTGAGGGTTGGACCACCTCTGTTTTGGGAGGCTCCACTCCATCCACTGGGAGCCTCATGGTTTGGACAGGACTGCCGCTTTCAGATGATGCCAGGAGCTGGGGATGCTCAGCTCCTCTTTCAATCTGGCCCACCAGGACTAACAAGGGGTCTCTGAACCTCAAGGCAGCCAAATCCAAACCCCTCCCCAGAGAAATGTACGTGCTTTGCCTCAGGTCACTTGGCACCACCTGGTCAGGGCACCCAAGGGAACACCAGGCTCCCTCCACCTTCACAGCTCCCTTCACCTCTGCACCCTGCAGCACCCCTGGGGCACTCCAGGAACAGCCACCGGGCTCCTGGGCAGGGCACTGGAAATGGGGTCTGGCTCCCTCACTGCCCCCAGCCCTCACTCCTGGAAGAGCCTGGTGGTTCTTGGGCACTTGTCCTCCACGCAGAAGAGCCCACCTGGGGGCTGCACTTGCCCTCCCCTATTTTAAGGGCCGCTCGTTTAGAAGGAGGAAACAGAAATCAGCCTTGTGGGATGATGGCATCAGGAGGTCACAGACCACTGGGACCAGTCTCAAATTCACTCCCTGCAGCTCAGGGATCTCCCAAATCCATCCCCTCCATCCCAAACCCTCCCACTGCCACCCAACGCAGCAGGGAGCCCGTGGTCAGAGCTCAGGCCCTGGGCAAAGCTTTGGTTCTGCTGACACCACTGCAGCTGTGTAAGTCGTTCATTCTTGTGAGATAATAAACGAGCCCCGTTGCTGATCAGTGGCTGCTTCTGTCCTCTTGCATGTGAAAAGCACCTTGTTGGTTCATTCAGGGCTGGCTGCCCCTCTCAGCCAAACCAGGCTGCTCCTTGGACATGGTCTGTACTGCCTGAGTGAGGACTGGGGTGCATTGTGTCCTCAGGAGCTGGCACCAGCCTCCCCACCCCTCTTCTTCAGGGGGAAGAGCCAAACAGCCTTTCTGCAGCAGAATTGCACCCCCAGTGTCCCTCTTCAGACCCCATGGACCAGACTCACCTGGTTGCTCCCCCCAATCTGCTGCATCTGGTGTCTGGGCTCATCAGCAGGACAGAGTCTGCAGCATAAAAGTTTAGGGACATCAAAAGACAGACTGCCAGCCAGAGCTGAGCTCTGCTTCCCTTCTCTTCACATGAGCCCTGTAGACTTATCTCAAGAAGAAAAACTTGAGAGATCAGCAGGAAATCAGGGGAATGAAACCCAGAGATTAGAGAAGAGTTTGGGAACCCCAAATTTGGTGACAAATCCAATGCTCTGCTATGCATTCCTGTTGGGAGCTGTGAAAAGTAAGCCCCGTTGTAACACTTGAATCCTGATCTAGATTTCTGATATCCTACAGATGCTCAAAATCATTTTGCCATGCTTAGCTTATTAAAAACAGAGCCATTTTCTTCCATTTCCTGAGGGCTGCTCATGTGCACGTGACTGGGAAAGACTCACACCTGGCTTGATTTGCAGGAATAAAATGCTCCTTCAGAAGTGGGATCCTTGGCATAAACCCAAATTCCCCAGCGTAACTCCATAAGGAAATCCCAAATTATAAAACACCCCAAAATGAACCCCACTGACACTGACATGATGGGAATGGTTACAAGTCCCAGACCAACCACAACACTGTCTTGCCTGGAACCTCCTGCCTGCACTGCTGCCAGGAGCATTCGTGCCACACCAGCCAGCATTAAGGTACCCAAACCCATGTCCCCAGTGGATGGAGCACCAGGCCATCAAGGAACACTCACACAACATCATGGTAGCAGGAGCTGAGCAGTACTTGAGACAACAAAAGCAGGATGCTGCATGGTCACTGTAGCAGAAATTGAGTTCTCAGTTGTCCCAGCTGGTAGACAGGATTCCCAAAATGTCTGGATGCTGTGTTCCTACACACACACAGCAGTGTGCATGGGCAGGCTGCCATGGCTGCAGAGACTGTGGTGTAGGACCAACAGCTTCCTCCTGAGACTGCATGGATTGCAGCCCTCACTGCCTGTCCCTTATACAGCCTCAGCCCAACCCAGCACATCCCTTGGTGATGTTGTCATGAGTGCCTCAGGTGGTGACCACCATGGCACAGGCCAGACATCCTTCCTAGCACTGACCACAGAGGAGCAGGTGAGTCTGTGTTCAGGACTGGCAGGGGTCTGGCACAGCCAGCTCTACAGGGCTCCTGCTCATCACCTCTGGAGCTGGCTGAGGAGCAGGAAGAACATCTGAGAGTGCCCAGAGCAGAAAGAGCCTGAGATGATGACAAGGTTGATGCAGGCACAGGCACTGTCCTTCCCAAAAGCAACAACATTTCCCCAGAAAGCTGTGGAAAACTTCCTGTGAGGCTGGACAGAAGTCCTCTGGAACCTGCAGGCCCCTGAGAGTCAATGTGGGACTTCCCAGTTCTTCTCCCCCTGATGAAGCAATGGCCACCAGCCCTGCTGGCCTTGTCTGGGCTAGAGCACAGCCCAGCTGAGCCCTACAGCACCCCAGTCCAACCCTCAGGGCACCCACAGCAGATGCTGCCCAGGTACTTTCTGACCATTACCCCTTGCTCACCCACAATCCCTGCTTCACCCTGTCTTCTGCCTTACTTGTGTGTCATCAGGCACGTGTCTGGAGGGTGGCCCTGGCAAGAGGGATGTTGCCCATGCCAAGGAAGGCTGCAGGGCACCTCTGGGGAGGGAGGGACTGAGAGGGCACCAGGCCACCCCAGAGGGCTTTGAGTCCAGAAAGCAGGCAAGTGATGAAGCACAGAAACACTCCCCTGCTGGGGAACCTTTTCCCACCCAGGGTCTGTAGGCTGACTCCAGGGAAGGTCTGGTGGTGGAACAGTCGACCCTCAAAGCCAGTTCCCCTCTCCTGGCAACCCAAGAACTGCCTGCCCCAAAGAGAACAAAGCTACTGGATACAGGTCCTGGATAAGGCCCCAGCCAGCACCCTCCTTCCTACCCCACAGAGCCAGCTCAGAGCCTTTCCTCATGCACTGGCCACTCTCCCTCCTTAACTGAGCACAAACTTGTCCTGGAGCAGGGATGGGATCTGTGCCCTCTGCTTCCCAGGGATGGGATCTGTGTCCTCTGCTTCCCAGGGATGGGATCTGTGCCCTCTGCTTCCCAGGGATGGGATCTGTGTCCTCTGCTTCCCCGAGGCCACCTGGAGCCCTCAGAACCCATGGAGAGCAAACACACCCTGAAGAGCTCTCTGAGCTGTGGCCCTGGCAAAATTAGTAAGAGGAAAGGAGAGGAGCATAAACAGGGACTATGTTCTCTCCTGGCCCACAGAAGTGCCTGAGAAACAGTGAGAGTTTATGGATCTGCAGAGGTGCAGGAATCAGAAACCAGCACCCTTCCCTCTGCTACTGCAGGCCACAAATCCAGAGCATGAACTCTGGCAGATGCTCATTGAAGGGCTTCCATCACCTCTCTAAGAGCGTGGCTGTCCACACCACCAAACACTGAAGTCAGCAATTACCACAAACAAAAGTAAAAGCAATTCTACACCACTCCACCTCCTTCTTAGCAGCTGGTTTGGCCCTCACTGGTGCCAGGCTGGCCACCTTCATGCAGCTCAGCCCTCTGCCAGTCACCAGGTAAGGGAGAGTAACCACAGCAATACAACCAGCCTGGATCACCAGTCCCATGGGCAATCAGGAGCCAGCCTGGACCATGTAAACCATTCTGGTCCACCAACAGAGGTGTGAAATTACTTCAGCAAGCCCAGAACTGCCCACATGGGCCAGCTATGATGCCTCAAGGACTGGTGCTCCCAACTCTGATGAAGACAATGTACCCTTTGTGGAACAGGGCCACCATGGAAATGTGTGATCCCACAGGGGCTGCTGGCTGGTAGAGGAAATATCACAGCAGTGTTTGGCAGGTGGTGACTATAACACACAGTGCTGGTCATCTTGCTAGTTTACTAGATAGATCCTTCTCCACAAAGTCCTTTCTGTGCTGGAGCTCCTGCTGTTTCAGGAAGTCAGGTTCAATTCAGGGGTGAATACAGTCAGAGATGTGACTACAGCTTATGTAGATACACCTGCCTGGGCTTTGAACAACCATGGTAAACGTTGCTACCATTATCTGGAGAAACACAAGCTCAGGAATGGCTGTAGAGCAAAAAGGTTTGGGGAGGAAAACTCAGGTAGAGTTACTATGGAGTATATCCCACATGGGAAGTTCTTGCTCCCCACCCTCCATTATCAAGAACTCAAGAGTCTGCTCTTCTGCCTTCTCTACTAAGCTTTGTCAGAGAGATACCACACTGTCTGGATACCTTCCTTCCAGATGATCCTCTTCAAGGCCACCAGATGTTAGCATGGGCCTCCCAACAGCAACCAGAGGTCCTGGAGGCATCACAAGGTCTTTTCATTGGAGACAGGGCTCCCCTGGTTCCCAGCCTTTGGATGGGGATGTGTGCAACTAAGAGCATGAGAGAGAAGTTTAAGTTTGTGCTTCCTCCCTATAGCAGGATTGCTCCTGGCTGGAAGAGCTCTGGCTGGCAAACAACCCCGGATAGCAGCCAGGGAGTTGGACCTCCTGGTTGGATGAGTGGAGCTGGACTATGAGTCCCACTTGCAGGAGGTGGTGGTAGCACGCTTCACAGGCACCGCCTGCAACTCCCTGTGCGGGGCACAGAGGTGGTGGGACACACTGAAAGGGAACAAGGTCACACTGCCCTGTGGGGTACATCTTGGCTGATGTGGCTTGTTCCAAGCAAAGGCCCTCTGGGTAACTGGATGACACGCTGAGCTGCTCTGGAAGCCATTGTCAGGGCTGGGCACCTTTGAGGTTTCCCCTACACGTCAGCAAGGCACTGTCAGGACACCCTGAAGGGGACAGACAGCATGTTTCATGGAGGGTTTTGGCCCTGAGGGACCCGGAAGCATTGTCTAACAGGACAATGTAGAGACAGTCTGTAGGCACTCTCAGATGTCAATTTTTCACTTGTCCAGCCCTCATGGCTGTAGATGTGCAACTCTTCTGAAATAAAGCCAGTGAAGCAAGCACCCTACGGTATTCTTTTTTCAACCGCATTTTTTTTTTCCACCAACATTGTGATTTCTGGGAACCTGGGCCATGATCTGGGATGTATGGTTGGACACTGGAACAGGCTGCCCAGAGAAGCTGTGGCTGCCCCATCCCTGGAAGTGTTGAAGGGCAGGTTGGATGGGGCTTGGAGCAACCTGGGCTGGTGGGAGGTGTCCCTGCCCATGCAGGGGGTTGGATCTAGATGATCTTGAAGGTTCCTTCCAACCCAAACCATCCCATGACCCTGTGTATATGATGCAGTGGATGTCACCTACCTTGAGCTATTACTAATAGCATATCAGGTCCTAACTTCAAGAGGGGAAACAGGACATGCCAGGTACATTGGTGTCCAAACCATGGAGAGCACTGGGACATATTTTCCACATAAAAAAGTAAATCAAATATGCTCTTTCATTACTCATTAGTTTCCATCACCCAAAAATAAAAGGGCAGAAATGCCAGGCTGCTAAAGTACTTCCACTGACTGTATTAAGCAACTGCTCATTCACTCATGACTATCATCACAAATGGATGGCAACAATCAGGACACTCAGAATCCATTTTTTATTTATTCCTTCTCCAAGTGTTCTGAAATAAAATACAAAATAAAAAGCAAGAGCCACCAGGGGACACAGGAGACCCAATCTGCACAAGGAATAAAGCACTGTGTGTGAAGGTAGTGACTACCACCATGTCCAAGACAACAACCTAAAGCCAGAGGGGACAGGCCACCAGTCAGCATCACATATAAACATTTTAAGATCCTTTTCTTCAAACTGATTAGCTGGTTTTCTGAAGTGTAAATCAACTTGACAGCAAATCCATCTATAAACTGAACATGCATTTTCCCCTCTTCCTGATGACAGGATTTGCTTTGCTTGGGGAGAGACTGGATTCTCTGTGGCATTGTCTCCCTTCCTTACCCAGCAGCCTGGGATAACCTTAGAGACAAAGAAAACTTCTAGCCTGTAGGACATGACCCATGGTCCTGACTCTCCCATTGTCCAGCTCAGGGACCTCCTTCCCCTCCCAGCCTTCATGTGCAGCTTAGAGAATCACAGAATCATGGAATGGTTTGGGTTGGAAGGGACCTTAAAGATCATCAGGTTCCAACCCCCCTGCTATGAGCAGGGACACCTCACACAGACCAGGCTGCACAAGCCTCATCAACCTGCCCTTGAACACCTCCAGGGTGGGGGCATCAACAACCTCCCTGGCTGACCTGTTCCAGCACCTTCCTACCCTCATGGTGAAGAATTTCTTCCTGATCTCTAACCTAAATCTCCCCTCTTTCAGTTTAAAACCATTGCCCCTTGTCCTCTCACTACTCTCTGGTGAAAAGTCTCACAGCTTTTCCTATCCCATGGCAGAGGGACAGGAGGGAAGCAGGGGAAGATGCACAGTTGGTCTCATCCTAACAGAACACTTGACCAGAATCATTGGGGGGCCTGTTTGCATAGAACCAAACACACTTTTTAAAACTTATTAATCTAACCTTCCCAGCCAAAGATGTAGAGGACAGCAAAGGGCCAGGAACTTTGTGAGTAGAGGCAGAAACTAGCTCCTCCTCCCCAAAATACCATCCTACATCCTTGTTTACACCTCGGTGCGTGGGAAGAACAGATCCTGAACTGCTGCCAGTCAAGGGATAAAATCCAGCAGCAGCTCCACACCACCTAGGAACTGTTTGAGGTTAATTCTGAACAAAAACAACAACAACAAAGGCTGGTTTCATTAGGGATGATTTCCTGAACCAGGGGAATAGAGGAGGACGAAGCCAGATGAGTTGTTTTGGAGGCAATGCTAACTTTTCCTAACATCAGCTGTTCAGGAAACTCCAGCCTTCAGCAGCAGAGCCAAAGTGACCCAAATTCTCCAGGAAAAAGCAGATGTGCAGTTGAGTCCAAACGTGCCACTGAGGTTAAAGGGGTGTCCAAAAAGGAATCCTCGCTCCTGCACGGAACTTCACAGCCAGGCTCTTCCTCTCCTTTGCTGCCCCACAAGAATGGACTCAGTTAACAAACAAAAAAAAAAATTTGCACCAAAAATTCTGCAGTTGTTTTAGCTCCAAGCCCCCAGGAAAAAAAAAAGAAAAAGAAAAAAAAAGAGTGACTTTTATGCTTTTAATTTTTTGTTTTTCTCCTGCATTTTTTGCCAATTGAGTCGATCAACTAAAATAACTGGATTGTTTTCCTCTCCCACCTCCTCAAACCCACCTCTTCTCTTCCTTCTTCTCCCACTTTCACATTTAGGACTCTATCTTTAATTTTGTTTTTCAACTTCTGGTTTGGAAAAGTTACACATTTCCTTTGGCCACCACATTGAAGACACTTGAGGAACACAGGGAAGTGAATTTCACCCTGGACACACACATGTGCAGTTCCAGGAGAGGCAAAGGGAAAAAAGACAAGAAGGCAAAGCTGGTTCCACTCCAGGTTCTCTGGCTTGGCTGGCCTTTCTCTGCCTTGCTGGGACTGATTGTTCAAATCCTTCACCCACCCCCTTCTCTTCATCTCTCCTTTGCTGCACCACTTCTCCTCTTCCTGTTTCATCTCAGTCTTGTTTCTGTTACCTGATTTCTCCTACATACACCTCTTCACTCCATGCCAAACAAAATCCATTCTAAGAAAGCAGAAATCAAACTGTGCTGCAGATCTGAAGCTGCCAGGTTTAAGTCAAGTGAGCAAAGCTTTGAAGAGACTCTTTTTGACAAATGCTGGCGAATAAGGAACATCCCAGACCCCTGAGGCTGGTGGGGGACAAGGGTCTTGATCTGACTGTAAGATCTGTCCTGCCAGAGCTTGTCTGAGACAGAAGCATTAGTGGAAGAGGCTGAGGAGACCTGTGCAACCAGGGCAGACAGGCTGAGGCCCTGCCTGCTTGGCAGGGAGCACGAGCAACAGTGGGGAAATGTTGTCAAGGCTGAATCTTGGCCAGCATGAAGAGAACCTGCAGCTCCTGATCTAGTGGGAATGTCCCTTCCCACGGCAGGGGGTTGGAACTGGATGATCTTTAAGGCCCCTTCCAACTCAAACCATTCTGTGATTCCCAGGTGAGTACATGCCCATCAAAGAGAGGCTGAGATGTTCCCATCACTTGCTGTCATCACTATTCCTGTGGCTGAAGCAAATAAATGGTCCTTTGGTTTTACTCCCACCACATAATGGACAGCTAGAGCCCTCATCTGTCCTCCAGACCTTTGCTGAATCAGTGCATGAGGTTGGGATTTTTGGAAAGCCTCTTCTCCCTCAGGTTTATCTGAAAAATCCAGTGTTTAAAGAACAGAAAAACACAAAGGTGAGAAGACACAGTCAGGCTGCACCACCACTTTCTTCATGCTCCCACATCCACAGAAACAACTAAAGAATCAAAGAATTATGGAATGGTTTGGGTTGAAAGGAACCTTAAAGATCATTAGTTCTAATCCTCCCTGCATGGGCAGGGACACCTCCCACCAGACCAGGTTGCTCCAAGCCCCATCCAACCTGCCCTTCAACACTTCCAGGGATGGGGCAGCCACAGCTTCCCTGGGCAACCTGGGCCAGGGTCTCACCCACCCTCACAGCAAAGAATTTCCTCCTCATCTCCAACCTCCATCTCCCTCTTCCAGTTTTCATCCATTCCCCCTCATCCCATCCCTCCCTGCCCTTGTCCAAAGTCCCTTCCCAGCTTTCCTGGAGCCCCTTCAGGCACTGGAAGGTGCTCTAAGGTCTCCCTGGAGCCTTCTCTTCTCCAGGCTGAACACCCCCAACTCTCTCAGCCTGCCTTCATAGGAGAGGAGGTCTCTGCCCGCTGGGTTGGGCCCCCCGTGCTATTCTAGAAGTGGTCCCTGCTCTCAGGGGAGCTGTGCTGGGGCTGGTGGCCAGCCCTGCTCCATCTCATCCAACTTGCCACATGCCCTGGACCTTGTTATCTAACACCCACACATAAACTGGTTTAGAACAACATTGTAAAGCATTCTGAGTTGCAAAACACAACTGAAGGAAGTTTCACCTTGGTCTAATGAACTACATAAAGATTGTGGAGCCCTTTTCCTCCACAAAAAAGCCTGTAAGCAAAACATGAAGGCATGTGAGTGAACACACCACCACCAGAAAGAAAATCTCTTCATGTCAGTTCAGGATTTTGAAATAATTTATACTGTTCCAAATATGTTAGAACAGCAACCAACCTGCCCCCGAGATCTTGGAGTTTCTGGACAGAAAAAAACTTAAGTATATTTAAAAACTCCTATAATATAATATACAAAAATTAAGAAGAAATGCTGGAGCTTTTATAGCCTTTAATAGGATGTTCAGATGAAGCTTGAACACAGCCCTGTGTGCAGATAGGTGGAAGGAACCCAGCAGACCTGGAGCTGCTCTGCCCTCGCGTGGTGCGTGGACATCCCTGCAGGAACGCATCTCCGCATCTTTTGGGCTGTCCCTGTGTCACACCCTGAAAACTCAGCACTGTCACCTCCTCATCAAGGCCTGTAGAAGATGCCGAGCTCATTTGTACCCGGGCTCACGGGCCATTCTGACTGGTGACATCCAGCAAACACCTAAACGACATCCCAGAGACACGTGGCATTTTGAAGATGGGCAGAAGTTGTTACTAGATGCTTTAGAAAGCACTTCTCAGCTCACACTCATGAGACATTTCTTACAATATCCCTGAAGACACTCCCCAGAGCTGGAACCTTGATATCCAGAAGTCATTTTAAATTGTCTCAAAGACCTCACCTAGGGGACAGAGCCAAGAAGAACTTGAAAAATCAAACTAAAGCCCCAACCCAGGAACCATCCTGCGACTCCTCTGAAAGCTACAAAATGTTCTGACCTACAGATGCAGCACACCAGGAACCACAGCCAAGGGCAGTTTTGAAAATATATAGATCTAAAGCCCCACCCAAGCAATTTATCAAATGTCTCAGTGATCCCATCAAGGGACATTTAGAAAATGCCCTTAGGGCACCATTACTGGCAAAACGATTGTGAAAATCATCAAGGCAGTTGTGAAGCTGCCCTGGAGTCAAACCCTATGGATTTACGGGGAACATCTTGGTGATTCAAAAATCGCCCCAAATAACACCACATGGAAGCCGTTTTGGAAGTGATCTGCAGCCATCAACACCCCCTTAAAAGGACTATTAAAAAACAAACAAACAAACAAACAACACAACCAAAAAAACAACCCCACAACCAAAAAAGAAAAAAAATCCCACACAGCATCCAGTATTAAAAACCTTTTGTGTGATTTTTGGAAGCGTTCTCCTGGGGGCCTTTGGAAGGGATTTATACAGTGATGCCTCCATTTTTTACAGTCCTATTTACAATAGCTCCTTTGTGGGAATTTGGGCTTACTCTTGAGAGCTCCTTGGCAGTATTTTTGGTCTCTTCAGTGTGTTTTCACAATAGGACCATGCTGGAGGTGAGGTATTTTTCAAGAAGCATTTCCTCGATCTTTTTTTGAGGCAGTTTACATAATGCTTATGTAATGGTTTCTTAAGGGAGGATCAGAGATTTGACTTCAACTGTCTGAATCGTGTTGGATTTGTGACTATTGTCCCTGTGAAGGCTACATCCATAGGACCACAGCCCTCGTTTTATGCCACAAAAAGCAAAAAGAAGACAACCATAACCACAGGATTATGCTGACTCCAGTTGTAGGGGAAGGGCTAGAACAGCCTTAGAGCAGCCAGCTGAAGGTAACACCAGAGGGAAAATAATTAATCAATCAATCTGCTCTCAATCTTGCCACACTCACAGACTGCAACAATCCCAGACTGATCATCTGACCTGCCAGCAGGTCAAGGGAGATTCTCCTCCCCCTCTACTCTGCCCTAATGAGGCCACATCTGGAGTGTTGTGTCCAGTTCTGGGCTCCCCAGTTCAAGAGGGACAGGGAGATACTGGAAAGAGTCCAACAGAGGCTACAAGGATGATGAAGGGACTGGAACATCTGTCATATGAGGAAAGGCTGAGAGACCTGGGGCTGTTTAGTCTAGAGAATAGAAGACTGAGAGGGGACATGATTAATGTCTATAAGTATCTGTGGGGTGGGTGTCAAGAAGAGGGGCCAGTCTCTTTTCAGTCGTGCCCTGTGATAGGACAAAGGGAAACAGCACCAAGTTACAACACAGGAAGTTCCACCTCAACATGTGGAAAAACTTCTTTCCTGTGAGGGTGACAGAGCCCTGGGACAGGCTGCCCAGGGAGGCTGTGGAGTCTCCTTCTCTAGAGACTTTCAAGACGCATCTGGACACATTCCTGTGTGACCTGCCCTAGGTGTTACTGCTGCAGCAGGTGGGTTGGACTTGATGATCTTCAGAGGTCCCTTCCAACCCCTATGATTCTATGATTCTGTGATCTGTCAGGGTCCAGCAGTGAGCCAGGCCAACACTGACCTGCTGCCAGCTGCCAATCCCCTACAGAAAACATGTCAGCAAAGGAAGGTGTGTGGGGTAGCCCTAGGAGAAACACAGCCATGGTGGGTCAGGTGCAGCTTCTCTTGGAGATGTACCTGATTGTGACCCAGGAAAGCAGCTGAGATGTTGCATGTGCTTCATCTTATTGCTAACCTCAAACTCTAGCCAGGCTTGTGTTTTGCTTCTTCTAAAAGCAGGAGTCTCCTTGACATAAACCTTGCCCGGAATTGTTGCTTCTCTGATCACAGAGGCCAAAGCCCTGAGGTGACAGTGTGGAGACCTCTGCTCAGACAGGAGATGTGTGTCCTTCTGACTCCTCTGGGCTGCAGACAGTGACCATCACCTTCAGCACCACATCTATCCTAGACTGGCTCATGTTGCCCTCTGCCCCCCCAGTTGATGCCCTTAGTGCCCCCACACACAATCACTCCTGCCAGACCTCAGCACATCCCTGCAGAGGTTGGAAAAAATTCAGATCATGGAAATCATCCCAACCTTGACAAAGACCTTATGTCTGGCTAGGAGGAGAGCTCCTCTTAGACTCCCAAGTCTAAAGCACCAATGATTTTTAAGGGCCATGCCAGAGGTTCTTCCCTACCCCCTCTAAGTCCGTCCTGGCTCCACATTCATGGAATATCACCAGAGGCTCATTGGAAGTCTCCTTTCCACAGAGTTCAGGTAGCAATCATCAGAAGACATGCTGGCCCAGAAGCACAGCTGCAGCCTTGCTGCTAACCTTCCTGAGTTGTTGGCTTTTGCTGTTATTACTACTATCCATATTGGTGTTGCCCTCAGGTGTATCCAGCCTGGCCACCATCCAGGGAAGTGACCTTGTGCTGCTGTACTGATACGTTACCAGCTGGATGGTTCCCAGGTCCCTTCACAGCTCCAGAAGGACCCTTCCAGACACGAGAGAGACAAAACCACTTCCCTGCAAAGAAGAGATGGGTTGTCACATTTTCTTCACAGGCTTTGTAGAGGGATATTGAAACAGAGCACAAAAGGAAGAGTGGAAGGTATTGTGGAATATTTGGGGAGAGCTATGGGTGAACATGGACCATAACAGTGACCCTACTACTTCTTGAGGAGCCTGGTTCCCTTTTCCACCACTCTCCTGCCAGTGACCATGGATTTCTCACCCAGGGGATCCAGTTGGCTTGCTCCACAGTAAAGCCAGATTATAAATCAACATGCAATAAGTGGAGGATCAAGGAGTCTGTGTTCTTCCAGCACCACAGCCACAATAATTTTGCCCATCCCAAACTGGTAAACCACTGCTGAGGAAGAATCTGGAGTGGCCTGCTCCTGCTCTGGGCTTGAAGGAGAGCTTGAGTGCTCAAACAACTGGCTCTTTACCCAGGAAAGTCAGTTGCTCTGATATAAGAAATCACCTCTTCCTGCAAACCTTGCCTTGTGTCCAACTGAAGAACATCCACCAGGCAGCTGGACTAGAACAGAATGAAGACAGTTCTCAACCCAGGGCTTGTAACAAGAGCTGAAATGCAGTAACTGGCTTTTTCTCCAAGAAACTGCTGCACAAGAATTGAAAACAGACTCAGATGAGCAGCCCAGTCAATGCCCAGCTGAAGCCAGTAAGCACTTGGAGGCTGTAGCCTTTGAATGCCTCAAGGATTGTCCTTCGGAGGATAAACATCCTCTAGAGGTTGTTCCCAAATCTGGTGGTGGCTTTTGTCAGTTCTTACTGAAGGGACTCCCAGTCAATACAGTTGGGATGGATTTGTAATGGTTTTGCCTGTACTTGGTGAAGGCTCTTATTGATCTTGCAGCCCAGAAACCAACCGTGTCCTGGGCTGCATCAAAAGCAGCATGGCCAGCAGGTCAATGGAGATGATTCTTCCCCTTTACTCAGCTTTTGTGAGGCCCCACCTGGAGAACTGTGTCCAGTTCTGGAGCCCCCATCACAAGAAGGACATGGAGCTCCTGAAGAGAGTCCAGAGGAGGCCACGAAGATGATCCAAAGGCTGAAGCAGCTCTCCTATAAAGACCGGCTGAGAGAGTTTCTCTTCTTCAGCCTGAAGAAAAGAAGGATCTGGGAAGATCTTAGAGCACCTTCCAGTACCTAAAGGGGCTCCAGGAGAGAGGGAAGGGACTTTTGACAAGGGCATAGAATGATGGGATGAGGGGGAATGGGCTTAAACTAGAAGAGGGGACATTGAGATGAGATTTTAGGAAGAAATTCTTTGCTGTGAGGGTGGTGAGACACTGGCCCAGGTTGCCCAGGGAAGCTGTGGCTGCCCCATCCCTGGAAGTGTTCAAGGGCAGGTGGGATGGGGCTTGGAGCAACCTGGTCTGGTGGGAGGTGTCCCTGCCCATGCAGGGGGTTGGATCTAGATGATCTTTAAGGTCCCTTCCAACCCAAACCATCCCATGATTCTATGATTCTATGAAGTAAATCAGCAGTACCACAAAACCCTCCTCATCTAGAGCAGACCATGCATCAGTGACAGCTAAGAAGACTCATCTGCAAGACCTGCACAAATGCACGTTCTGGTGCATTTCATGTTTGCACCTCTACAGTTTGATATTTCAAGAGAAACCCAGTGCTTTAACATCTGAAAATGGGAACCTTTATGAGCTCTGCACTGCTGGTCCCAAGAAAAACAGCCTGAGTTGCTTTCCCAAGGAAGAAGATGGAATAATACATCTGGGAGAAGGGCTGGAGTCGAGCCTGAGATATTTTTCTTTGTGGAGATCTCATGTCAGAGTACTTTACCTGTGGGACCTGGAATGAATCCTGGGTCAAACCAGATTTGATGTGCAGCATGAGTGGCTTTGTGACAGTGGTTTCCCCAGCATGGCTGGTGCAGGAGACACTGAGCAGGATGCACAGCAGCTCTGGTGAGCCAAGCTAGTGCATCTGCTGGGAAACTGCTCCTGATGTCCCAGCACAGGGGTGGGAGAACCCCTCAGCCCCCATCAGTGCTTGTTTCAGTCAGGCCATTCTGGGGGGCATGAGGAGCCAGGCCCTGGTGGGCTGAACAGGTCTGCCCCCCACGAGATCCGGTACCATCGACCCCAAAGGTCATAGAATCATAGAATCCTAGAATCCTAGGGGTTGGAAGGGACCTCGAAAGATCATCTAGTCCAACCCCCCCTGCCAGAGCAGGGTCACCTAGAGTACATCACATAGGAACTTGTCCAGGTGGGTTTTGAATGTCTCCAGTGAAGGAGACTCCACAACCTCCCTGGGCAGCCTGTTCCAGTGCTCTGTCACTCTCACAGTAAAAAAAATTTTTTGGATATTCACCTTGAACCTCCTATGCTCCAATTTACACCCATTACCCCTTGTCCTATCACTGGTCATCACTGAGAAGAGCCTAACTCCATCTCCCTGACACTCACCCCTTACATATTTGTAAACATTGATGAGGTAACCCCTCAGCCTCCTTTTTTCCAAGCTAAAGAGACCCAGCTCCCTCAGCCTTTCCTCATAAGGGAGATGTTCCACTCCCTTAATCATCTTTGTGGCTCTGTGCTGGACTCTTTCAAGCAGTTCCCTGTCCTTCTTGAACTGAGGGGCCCAGAACTGGACACAATACTCCAGATGTGGCCTCACCAAGGCAGAATAGAGGGGGAGGAGAACCTCTCTTGACCTACTAACCACACCCTTTCTAATGCACCCCAGGATGCCATTGGCCTTCTTGGCCACAAGGGCACATTGCTGGCTCATTGCTGGCTGGTGGTGCCACACAGGCCAGCAACAGGGCTTCAGTGTCAGGCCCCATCCCACCACATCCCAGCTGCCTCCTCCAAGATGCCACAACGCAGGTGGCTCCTCCACTTCCTGGGCTAGCACCATTCCAGAGACAAGAGGACTCCCAGTTTGAGCCAGCCCGAGGGAGCAACCCCAAAAAAAAGCCTATGGATAAGGTTCTCCCAAGTTCTTCCCCATCCTGTACTAGCTGGGACCTTTTTATGCAACCCCAGAGGACATTGCAAGGACAGGACATGTCCAGCCAAGGAATTCAGCTCTGTGGACATCAACATAGACTCAAAGCACAATTTAGGTCGGAGGTGTAGAGATCTCTGGAGGTCCCCAGGCCCATCCCACCCAAAGCAGAGGCAACACCAACACTACACTAGGTTGCTCAGGGCCTTTTCCAGGTACATTCTGGGTATCTTTGAGACCAAGGTGTATTCTTACAGCACGTCCCAGACAGCACCACCATTGTGTGAGGGAACCACATTCTCCCAGACAGGGAGGAGATGTTTGTTTCCCAAGCCTCTGCGTGGCAAATATTAACTTACTCTGGAACAGCATTTCTGTGATGTGTTTATTGTACCTTGTTTCTGAGCCCTAGGATGTCCCTTGTCTCTTGTTTACACATTTTACAAGTTGATGGGTTTGATTTTTCTCTATTTTAACTCATTTTTCCTGTTTTAAAATACTTACTTAAAAGGAAAAGAAATATTACAAACATGAAAGTGGAGAGCAACAATCTGCCAACATTCCAAACCTAAGGATGTGGGCTTATTTCTGAAACACACAGTATAAAAGTGCTTCCTCTGTAATATTTTTCATCCTTTGTGACACAAAGTTCAATTTCAATCTGCACTTTTTACTGTGGCTTCCTTAGTTTTCCCTGGATGCAAAAAGAACCAAAACCAATCATGGAAAAAACAAAGGGAGTAATGGGGTTTTATTAAACAGGTCTTCAATACTGCCAGGGGTTTCATCTGTATCCTTGGAAAATCACCCCGAGGTGGATACAGAGACTGATTTGATGTGTCTGTTGGAAAACAAGGAGCATGCAGTGTGAAGGTAAGCACTGAGCAGGCATATGCTGACTTCTCATCTCCATTTCTCCAGGCTGCATCTCCTGTGGACTGACAGTCTGTTCTGACACTCTGGTCAAACGTCCCTCTTGATTTTAAGCTCCAAAAGGACCCTAGGATGATGTAGCCTGACACAAAGTTTCACTTACTGGTACCTGCCTCCAGCACAATAATTTCTGCTTGACCTGGATTTGGAGAGAGGCTGCATGTGGATTTAAAGATCCCACATGGCAGAGCATCTGCCAGCTCTGAAGGTCGTGGATAACTGCCCTCCTGGCTAAACACCAATTTCTCATCTCCAGCTGCTGGATCTTGCAGATCTTTTGCTTGCTAGATTTGTATGACGAAGGTCTAATAAACCTTCCAAACTCTTGTTCCACATGCAGCCCCAAAACAGGCTGAGGGAGCTGGTGTTGTCCAGCCTGGAGCAAAGGAGGCTGAGGGGAGACCTTCTGGCTCTGCAACTGCCTGAGAGGAGGTTGGAGCCAGGGGGGGTTGTTCTGTTCAATGAAGTTACAAGTGGTAGGACAAGAGGAAATGGCCTCAAGTTTCCAGGTGAGGTTTAGATTGGATGTTAGGAAGAATTTCTTCCCTGGAAAGGTTATCAGGCACAGGCTGCCCAGGGCAGTGTTGGAGTCACCATCCCTGGAGATATTTAGGAGTCGTGTAGACCTTGTACTGATGGATATGGTTTTGTTAAGGACTTGTCAGTGTTCAGTTAACAGTTGGTCTGGATTATCTTGAAGGTATTTTCCAACCAAGGCAATTCTGTGACTCTGATTCTGTGATCCTGCCTCTCTCAGGAGGAAGTTTATTTATTAATGATCAGTCTCCAGGCCAGAGTAGTATCTTAACCTGTGTACAGATTTCTTAACTTACATTCTACATTTAGCTCACATTTAACTTACGTTCTACATTTTAGCTTACGTTCTACATATAGCTGAGGCTTTAGCTCAGCTCCCTAACAATGGCTCTGTACCTGACAAAATGGCTAGGTTTGGGTTTTAAAATGCATCCCCAGCCACCTGGCAGGATGGAAAGGAGCTGAGGGCAGGGGGAGAGCGGGGGTGGCCACCATGAGCTCAGGGCTGTCAGCTGGAGATCGCCAGAGATGTTGTGTGTGTGGGAAGAGCTCAAAAATAGAACTCACTTAAAAATCCTGGGATTTTGAAACATTCTGGGGCCTTGCTCCTTGTTTGACTCCAGCCGATTGGTCCCAGCAGGGCCAGTTCCAGGGTGTTCACCCTCAAGGAGTGACGCAAGGGCAAGGCAGGTCGTGACCCGTGCCCGGCACTTGTGAGATGGGCACTTCCCGTGCTTCCAGGCCCATCCCTACCCAGGCAACGGGCACTTAACCTGTCATATTTCACTCCGGCTTCCCCAGACCCGAAGAAGCCCAGGCGGCTGCCACCGGGGCCACGCTCGGCACCGCTTCCTCCCACTCCCGTGCGGCAGCGCTCAGCGGGTCCCGGTGGAGGCCGCGGGGCCCAGGCCGGGCCGGGTGGCGGCAGGAGCCCGTTGCCCGGCAACCACCCGGCTCCCAGGGGAGGGGCAGCGCGGCGCGGCGCCATGACGGCATCAGAGCGCGCCTCGCGGGGAGAGGGAAGGGAGGGGGGAGGCGAGGTGTGCGGGCCGGGACCTCTCCCCGCGGCGGTGAGTGCGGCCGAGCCGGACGAGCGGGGACGCGTTCCGGCGGTGAAGCGGCGGCGCGGGGCTGCGGGCGGCCCGGGGCTACCGGCGGGCCGGGGGCGACCCGGGCGGGGCAGGGAGAGAGGGAGGGAGGGGCGGTGCGTGGCGCCGCGGTGGGCGGGCGCCCCCTGGCGGCGCGGCGGGCGGGCCGTGACATGTGGCCGTGCTGGCTGTGCCCGCAGGTGCCGGGCGCCATGGCCCCCCCCAAGGACATCATGACCAACTCGCACGCCAAGTCCATCCTCAACGCCATGAACGCCCTGCGGAAGAGCAACACGCTGTGCGACGTCACCCTCCGCGTGGAGCACAAGGACTTCCCGGCCCACCGCATCGTCCTGGCCGCCTGCAGCGACTACTTCTGCGCCATGTTCACCAGCGAGGTCGGTGCGCCCCTGCAGCGCGGGCTGCCACGGCCCTGGCTGCGCCGCGGTGGAGCAGCCACGGCTGCCCAGTGCTCGGGTTGCTCTATGGCAAGCTGCTCAGGAGCTGGCCCAGGGTCCTCTTACTGTGGAGCTGGATCTCCCCATAGTGGCTCTAGATCCCCCCAAGGTAGCCCTGGGTCTCTCTGGAGCCCCTCTTGGTGGCCCAGGATCCCCTCGTGGTGGGCCTGCATCCCTCTGGATCCTCTCCTGGTGGCCCTGGATCTCCTCGTGGTGATTCTAGGTCTCCTTGTGATGGCCGCAGAGCCCTTTATCATGACATGGTGGGAGTTAAGAGGCTGCAGTTGGGTACCCGGTCTCGGATCATTGTCTGCTGCATGACCAACCTGTGCACCAGAGAGCTGCCAGGCTGAGCTGGCAGACTGGAAGGCTCTGATGCATATACTGATTTTTCTAGTGATGCTTTGTGATCTTCATGCTTCTGGGCATCTTGCTTGCCCAGGGTACCAACCCCAGTCAAAGCTGTGCTGTGCCACTCGGACCAAGCAGTGCAACCAGGCAGCCCTTTAAAACTGCCCTGGAGGGATTTACCTCGTGTGCTGCTCTCGGTTCTGCACTGGCTGAGCAGCTGCTGCCTGTTGGGTTGTGCTGTTGCTCTGGTGAAGAGGATGTCACCTCCTGCTCTGGGACTGAAGGAGGAGACTGAGATCAGCAGATCTGGCAGTGAGGACCTTTGCTTTTGCAGCACTGCATCGGCTGGCACTGCCTGCAGGCTGGCTTTTCAAAATCACTGACAGGTGTTATTTGAACAAAAGTCCTGCTCTGGCAGGGGGGTTGGACTTTATGATCTTCAGAGGTCCATTCCAACCCCTAACATTCTGTGATTCTGTGATAGCCCTCCTGCAGGTTGTTAAATATGAGGTGCTTTGCCTGGCTTTGTCTTTTCTGAGTTGGAATCAATCTTTGTGGCTTGTTCTTAGAGAAGGTGCTTTCCTTCTTCTCACAACTTCCCTGTTAGCAGGGGGAAAAATTACTAAGTAGCTCAAAGGTCCTAAAGACCTCCCTGCTAACCCAGTAGTCCTTGCAAGAGAGAATCCTTTTCTTCTTTCTTTTATCCAGCAATGAACACTGTTGTGTGTGTGTCTGCTTCTTTCAGTGCTGTGTTGGGTGAGCAGGTGTCTTGGTTTTTAGAGTCTTGTGCAAAGCAACCAAAAAATGACATTATGTGGACTGACCAGATGCCAATATCTTTTCTGTCCATGTCTTCATGAAATGTGTCAATTTGTCAGGTTTGTGCTCCTTCTCTGCATAAAGGGAATGGAAGGCTTTTTGAAAAAAAAATACACAAAGCAAATTCAGTCCCTGGAGCCAAAGTTCTTTGTTTACCAGTAGCTTTGAGGTGCACAGCAGCTCAGCAGGCTCTGCTTCTCTGAGTTTGCCCCCACGTTCCTGTCAGAGCTTTTGTCTTCCTGGGCTTTACCTGAGCAGTCTGCAGAGACCCATCACTCTGTGTGCTACAGAACATTCTTTGTGGCTGTAACAAAGGCTGAGGGTTGATACACTTTGGATCTAAGCTGAGATTCTCTTCTTCCTTCTTTATCCTCTCCTTTTAACTGCAACATTGTAGTGACCTTAATTCATAGTTTTAATTCTTCCTAGAAAAATCAGTGCTTGCAGTGCCCAGTGGGCAGGATTGCTCCATCCCTCACACTCCCCAATTGCAGCTGCTTTGAGAGTCTTACTTATTTTGTTTGTATTTCTTCCAAATCTACCTTTTCGTACGGAAAACCCCAAAATGCCAAACCTGCCAAGTGGCAGGCCCAGTTTCTGAGGTTTTGTGGGAGTGTTCTTTCTAGGAAATGACAGCCTGGTCAGCCTCAAAGTGGACCTGTTTCCTTGGGGTGTCAGTGGCAAGTGTGTTGGTGAGCAGGGGGGGACAGCACTTGGTTGCTCTCCAAACACTTGTGGGTACAGAGTGTTTTGGCCATGGCTGTAACCTGAGGGAACTCAAAATGCTGGATTGAACAATGGACTGACAGTCTCTGTGAGGGCTCCTTAAAACTGGAGGAGAGGGGATTTAGGTTGGACATGAGGAGGAAATTCTTTGGTGTGAGGGTGGTGAGGCCCTGGCCCAGGTTGCCCAGGGAAGCTGTGGCTGCCCCATCCCTGGAAGTGTTGAAGGGCAGGTTGGATGGGGCTTGGAGCAACCTGGTCTGGTGGGAGGTGTCCCTGCCCATGCAGGGGGTTTGGATCTGATCTTTAAGGTCCCTTCCAACCCAAACCATCCCATGATTCTGTGATTCCTGTTCATCCCATGTCTCTCCTCCTGCCCATCTGGGCACTACCTGCCTGGGTGAGATGTGGCTCCTGTCAGACTTGGGTTGCACCAGGGGTTGCTCAGAGCTGATCCCTGGTTGTGCCCCATGTCCCTCAGGATGTTACAGCTGTGCATGGCCCCTGTAGCACTGACACTGTCACCAGAGGTTATCATCATAAAGAGCTGCTTTTCCCAGTCCCTGTGTTCTCTGGTTTCCTTCCTTTTCTCACTCCTGGCTTTAAATTTATTTTAAAACCTACCACAGGGGAGCAGAAACACTCATCACTTTTACCTACAGGGTTCTTCCTTGCAGTGAAAATCGATAAGCAGTTCTAGCAGATGCTTCCCTGGATCCTAGTTTTGCACTGGGATTTCTGTCTTTGTTTGGACAAGTTAGCATAACTGAGCATGTGTTAAGAGCTCATCATGGGCTGCACCTCAGAAAGAAACTAGTCTGTCTTCTCTTGGAGAATCACAGAATCACCAAGGCTGGAAAAGACCTTTAAGATCATCAAGTCTAGCCTAAGGGTAGAAATTGAAGGGTTTGTTTTTTTTCTCCTAGAAGATGGAGAAATATTCTTATTCCAAAATCAAGAACTTGTGTTTCCAGGTCCTTGTGTGGTGATCCTCACTGTACCACACCTTCCAGAATGCAGTGAGCCACACATTAGCACTGTCATGCCAGCATTTCTTTTCCTCTACATGTGAGAAGAAGTTGGAGGGGTTTATGATGAGATAGTTTTGTGTATCTGCATCAGGGAAGGCAAAAAACAGGAAGTGGCCTTGGGTAAGAAAATGGTTGCAAAATTTGAGGCCCAGTCTGCAAAGTGTGTTGCATGATCTGTGGCTGCAATGATAGACAGCAACATTGTGTTTCACAGCAGAGCTGTGACCTGCAAGCCCTGCCTTGAGGCTTTCAGCAGCTTAGGCATCCTGGGGTGAAACTCCTGATGTCTCCCAGTGACCCTCCTTAACGATGGGAATGCATTTTCCCAGGTGCTCCAATTGCTTTCTGGATCTGGATCATCCCTGCATGCAGGGATGTGTTAGAAATGTGCTTGTACCAGGGCATGTCAATCCCTTCCTGCTTTACCTCCTGCTGCTTAGCAGAACTCCCAGAGTCACAGAGTGGTGGGGGTTGGAAGGGACCTCTGGAGATCATCTAGTCCAACCCCCTGCTAGAAGAGGGTCACCTACAGCACATCCCACAGGAACACGTCCAGATGGGTTTGGAATGTCTCCAGGGATGGAGACTCCACCACCTCTCTGGGCAGCTTGTTCCACTGCTCTGTTACCCTCAGCATAAAGAAGTACTTTGTTCAATTTAGGTTAAACCTCCTGTGTTTGTGACCATTGCCCCTTGTCCTGTTACTGGACACCACTGAGAAGAGTCTGTCGTTAAACAACAAAGAGGAAAAATAACTTGACATTAGAATCATAGAATTTTCAGGGTTGGAAGGGACCTTTAAGATCATCTAGATCCAACCCCCCTGCCATGGGCAGGGACACCTCCCACTAGACCAGGTTGCTCAGAGCCCCATCCAGCCTGGCCTTAAATACCTCTAGGAATGGGGCTTCCACAACCTCTCTGGGCAACCTGTTCCAGTGTCTCACCACCCTTATGGTGAAGAACTTCTTCCTAACATCCAATCTAAATCTACCCTCCTCCAGCTTGGAGATTCTAACAGCACAGATCTAGAGATTTGTCTTGTACCACCAAACACCTGCAAAAGGAAAGCTGCTCATCCTGTGTTTTGATCAGCATTGTGTGACCATCATTTTGCATTGCTTCTGAGCCCAAATCTGTGGATCTGTGGGTACAGGAGGGATTCTCTCTGTCCCAGCAGCACCACCACTGTGTGCAGTTCCCTAACACTGGGTGCAGTCTGGAGCTACACCTTAGGGTCTTCATGGGATGTTCAGAACCAAGTTGTCTCCACTCTGAAGTCTGTCTTGAAGGTGTGGTGCTGGGACACCACGTTCTTCTGTATCATGTACATTATGTGAAGTTCTTTGAAATATTTTCTTCCTTGCAAGCATGTGAGTAAACTGTGAGCCATCTAAGGAGCAGTTAGTGGAGTAGAAGTAGAAGGGAAGCAGAGGTGATTGTCTCTGTAGTGTTACCATTGTCCCCATGGTTTGTGTTTTGGTCAACAGTCCAGGGTATGTGCATGGCTGGTTACTGAATGTTGGATATTGGTTGTGGGGACAGGAGCTTCCTTACCAGCTCCAGGCTGATCTGTGTAGAACAGTTGTCTACAGCTTCTACCTGGTGCAGTGTGATCCATTGCCAGCAGGTCTGGTGCTTTGTAACCTGTCAATAGATGTTTGTAACATCTTAGAATTGTAGAAACATTTAGGTTGGAAAAGACCTTTAAGATCATCCAGTCCAACCATTAACCCAGCACTGCCAAGGCCACCACTGACCCATGTCCCTCAGCACCACATCTACACAGCTTTGAAATCCCTCCAGGGATGGGGACTCCACCACTGCCCTGGGCAGCCTGAGCCAGGGCCTGACAACCCTTTTGGGTAAGAAATTGTTCCCAAGATCCAATCTAAACCTCCCCTGGCAGAACTTGAGGCCATTTCCTCTTGTCCTACTGCTTGTTCCTTGGGAGAAGAGACCAGACCCCCACCCTGCTTTCTTATCCTCTTTCTTCCAAGTCTGTATTGCCTACATCTCCATTTGCTTGTTGGAATCATATTAACATCTTGTCTGATCATTTGGGACCTTAGGTGACATCTGTCCTTTACCTGTTGTACCAAGCAGCTTAGTCTTGTTCTGGGAGTGTTTGGGCTAGTCCAAGTTAGGAACTCATTTTAGCTTCTCAATGCAAGGCATGGCCTGTCCTACAGCAGGTCAGACAAGGTCATTTGCTGTTCCTCTCTGACTCTGAGTGCCATAAAGTTTGTTCACTGTGTCAACACTGTATCACCAGTACCTCCCAAGGTTGTCTTCTCTCCTGTGAAGTGCATCTCTCTGTGTCATAGGAAAGCCTCAGGCTCAGCAGAGACATTTCTTGCCTTCTGCTACCGTGGCACTGGATGTCTCTGCAGGGCTGTCCCAGACTGCTGCTACTTTCTCTGCTTCTGTATCACCTCGTTTTTCCCCAGCTGAGGCAGAGTCTAAGGCAGGTGATCATGCCTTGGTCATAGAATCATCATAGAATGGTGAAGGTTTGAAGGGACCTTAAAGATCATCAGGTTCCAACCCCCCTGCTATGAGCAGGGTCACCTCACACAGACCAGGCTGCACAAGCCTCATCCAACCTGCCCTTGAGCACCTCCAGGGAGGGGGCATCAACAACCTCCCTGTGCAACCTGTTCCACCACTTTCCTACCCTCATGGTGAAGAATTTCTTCCTGATGTCTAACCTCAGTCTCCCCTCTTTCAGTTTAAAATCATTCCCCCTTGTCCTATCACTACAAACACTAATAAAAAACCCCTCCCCAGCTTTCCTGGAGCCCCTTCAGGCACTGGAAGGTGCTCTGAGGTCTCCCTGGAGCCTTCTCTTCTCCAGGCTGAGCACCCCCAACTCTCCCAGCCTGTCTCCAGAGCAGAAATCCTTTATTTTTTGATCATGTTCTCTGTTCACCAAGTCTCTGCTCAATCTGTCTGTAACCAACTTCAGGCTTATTCTTGGCAAGAAAACTCCAGGCCTTTCACCTGAGTCGTGCTTGCACTGATGCTGACTGCTTCAAAGGTCATGGGGAAGAAGGCTGGGTTTGCAGTGTGCTGCATGGAGACACCTTCTGTTGAGGTCCACTCCTGCAGACCAGAGCTTGCAGCTCTGTGCAGGGTGTGATCAGTGACTCCACCTTCTATCCCAGTG
The DNA here is from genome assembly GCA_020745705.1 of Hemiprocne comata. Classification (NCBI taxonomy): domain Eukaryota; kingdom Metazoa; phylum Chordata; class Aves; order Apodiformes; family Apodidae; genus Hemiprocne; species Hemiprocne comata. The sequence continues at coordinate 6,483,158 of CM036610.1, read as the reverse complement.
CCTGGGAATCACCAGCTGTGGTGCCACCAGCTCCTGATGGACACAGGGAACCACTGAGCTGGTGCTTTGTGAAAGATAATCTCAGCTTTGTGCCTATAGAGTTGCAGATTTGATGGGTACACAGAATTTACTGTTCCCAAAGATTGACTGCTGAGAGGACAGTGTTCCTTCAAAGAAATTATTATCCCAAAATTATGTCTCTTAGAGGTTAGAAGATGGTAAGGGGACAAAATCAGGATTGGGTAAGTACCAACACTGGATGTCTTGTTGTTTTACTTGTTAATGTTTAAGCTAAACCTATATGTAACCTTCAACTCTGAACTTTCTGGCCTGTAAATAGTCGTGCTCTTTAGGGACCTTCACCATACACTTCCAGACTGGATCAGGAGTTGAACAGTCAGGAAATACTTTCCTTTGGTTTGGTTGTAGAGCTGAGTGGGGAGGTGGGGACTCCACACTCCAGCGTGTCGCACACATCCCGCCCGGGGAGGAACCCCCTGGACTGTCTCTTCACAGAATCACAGAATCCTTAGAGTTGGAAGGGACCTCTAGAGATCATCTAGTCCAACTCTCCCACTGAAGTAGGATAACCTAGAGCACTTCACACAGGACTGTATCCAGGTGGGTTTTGAGTATCTCCAGAGATGGAGACTCCACAACCTCCCTGGGCAGCCTATAAAGGTTGGAGTCACTGCATGGAGGGGAGAGTTTTCCTGCACGAATAACACAGTAATTTCTGCTCTCTCTGATCTCACCTTGCTCATTTTACAGTGCAGTCTGACTGTCCTGCTGATCCATAATGAACTGGCTCTTTTACTCACCCTGTAAGTGAATTCCTCAGGGAAAATCCCTCCTTCCCCTTATTCTTTCAGTGAGCACAAGAAGAGAAGGACAAACCTCTGTTGACACCTCTCTAGCAGATCACATTTTAAAACAAACTGCTGAGCATTCTTGCCTTTTTGAGCACATTACTGAAAAAGAAACCTTGGTGTCCTTTCTGATTTACAGCTCTCTGAGAAAGATAAACCCTACGTGGATATCCAGGGCCTGACAGCTTCCACCATGGAAATCCTGCTGGACTTTGTATACACAGAAACTGTCCATGTGACAGTAGAGAACGTCCAGGAGCTGCTCCCGGCGGCGTGTCTGCTTCAGCTGAAAGGTACTTGCCAAAGATCAGCACAAACTGCACAGTTGCTGCTGCTGCTGGTCAGAGATTTGGTGTGTCTGACCTTCTGGAGATGGAAGACAGATTGTGGGAGGCATGGTATTTATAAGCACTTGGGTCAAACTTCTTCTGTTGTCTTGTGTGCTGGGGTTTTATTGGTAGAGGTGGGGAAAAAAGATGATAAACCAGGTTATTGTTCCATGCTTTGGGGTACTGGATGTCTGCCTGAGAATTCCCAGGAGGAATTGTGGGCTGTACAGCACCTACATGTTACAGCTCAGTCAACTTATAATAATAAGCAAATTGTTGATGTCATTTGGCCTGTCATCAGTGTGTCTTGGTGATTAACCAGCTGGGTGAGGTCACTGCACCTCTGGAGCTATCCCAGGCAATTATCCCAAATCCCAGGCAATTATCCCAGATCCCAGGCAATTATCCCAGATCCCAGGCAACTATCAACAAGAATCTGGAGAAAACCTGGAAATGTGGCAGCCATATCCACGAACATGTTCCTTTGTTTTTGTTTCTAGTCCATCAGGCTGGGTACAACTCAACATTTGAGTCTTTTTCTGCTATCAGATTGATTTAATTTTTGCATCTAAATAGAACAGCCAGAGATCAAACAGCCCAAAGACATGATCTACTGACCTACTACCCAGCCTCTTCACATCCCTCCAAAGAAATATTTGCATGTTTGTGTTTCTGTCGTATTTTTAAGCTTGTGCTTTGAGTTGGATTTTCATGACTGTTTAGGACTTTCTTTTCTGAGCCCTTTTCAAAGCAGTGGATGGACAGTAAGAGTGCAGTGCTCATTCACCCCTCCCAATTTTCCATAGGTGTGAAACAAGCTTGCTGTGAGTTTCTAGAAAGCCAACTGGATCCATCCAATTGTTTGGGCATTCGGGATTTTGCTGAGACACACAATTGTGTTGATCTAATGCAAGCTGCAGAGGTCTTCAGCCAGAAACATTTTCCAGAGGTGGTGCAGCACGAAGAGTTTATCCTCTTAAATCAAGAAGAGGTTGAAAAGCTCATCAAGTGTGATGAAATTCAGGTAAAACCTGAAAACTACCGTTACTGTGCAAAGCATTGAAGTAAAACCTTGAAACCAGTAAGAAATTAGTGTGTATTCATAGGGTGGACTTTTCACCCAGCTGCTGAATTTGAAATTGAATTTCCAAGAAGCTTCTTCTGATGTTTTAGCCATGTAATCTGAAATTGATCAGTAGCATCAAATTTTTATGTAAGGACCTGTTGTCACACAGATGTTTCTTGCAAGTGAAGCAATCACAGTTAGCTGCCCCTGCAGAGCTGTTGTTCCCTTGTCTCCTCCTTTCCCTGGAGGAGCTTTCAGAGGCTACAAAGACAAGTTGTCTCAATGCCTACATTTCAGAAATAGCCCCAAGACTTTCACTTCTATTTGTAGCCCTGTGCATGCTGCTCAGCAGCACAAGGAATGCCTGTGTCATCCCAGGCATTCAGGTGTCCTTTACTCTTACAAGCAGCAGAACATGTGATGGTGCAGGGTTGTCTCACTCTTCAGGGACTTCTCTGCAGATTTGCTTCCCTTAAGGTTGGTTTCTGGAGGATTTACTATTTGGCTGGAACCCATCAAGCACTTTTTTTTCCAAATTTAGTATGAAAATATATGTTCTTGAGGATTGAAGTAAGTCAAACATTCCTTGATAATGGGAAGGGGACTTGTGGTTTTCTTTTATTGAGATGAACTTCATTGAGAGCTGATATTTGCTTCTGTTCTAAAAGCAATGATTGAAGGAATCACTGTCCAGAGTTCACAGTAACATGAACTCCTGGAAGCAAACCAGTGTAAGTGATATCTCTGGTGGAATTCCTGAAAAGCCAAGGCAGGAGTACCCAGAGGACATTCCTTGATGGATGTCTGCCTTGAAAGTGGCCTTCAGCCAAGCTGACATCCTCTTTTAATAAGTCTGCCTGACAGAGAGCATGTGGGAGCACAGTGAAAGGCCCTGGCACAAGCTGAGAGCAGCAGCAGAGAAAGGCTGAATGTGTTTGGTGTTTAAGAAACTGCAGCTTTAGTGCTGTGAGGGTTTGAGCTGAGGTGGGTTGTGGTGAGGGCTGACATCATGACTCTGGGAGCAAGTCCAGAGGAGGCCATGGAGATGATCCGAGGGCTGGAGCAGCTCTGCTCTGGAGACAGGCTGAGAGAGGTGGGGGTGTTCAGCCTGGAGAAGAGAAGGCTTCAGGGAGACCTTAGAGCACCTTCCAGTGCCTGAAGGGGCTCCAGGAAAGCTGGGGAGGGACTTTGGACAAGGGCAGGGAGGGATGGGATGAGGGGAAATGGATGAAAACTGGAAGAGGGAGATTGAGGTTGGAGATGAGGAGGAAATTCTTTGCTGTGAGGGTGGTGAGACCCTGGCCCAGGTTGCCCAGGGAAGCTGTGGCTGCCCCATCCCTGGAAGTGTTGAAGGGCAGGTTGGATGGGGCTTGGAGCAACCTGGTCTGGTGGGAGGTGTCCCTGCCCATGCAGGGGGTGGGACCAGATGATCTTTAAGGTCCCTCCAAACCCAAACCAGGCTGTGAGGCATCCTGTGAATGCTGCTGGGTGGTGAAGAGGAAAAAATGAGGAACTTGAGAACGACCTGGCCAAGCTACAGATGATCCACCCAGGCAAAGTGAAATGCAGTGGGTGTTGGAAGGAGTGATCCAGGCCTTGCAGAGCACAGGGAGGTGTGTGTCCATGGTCATACCTGAAGAAGGTGAATGAAGCCAATGGAGCTGTTACTGTGGCAGTGGGGAGGTGAGGTGCTGTGCCAGAGGACACTGAGGGGCACCCTCAGAAACCCCCCCCAAGCTGTCCCAGAGGTATAATAGCAGGTCCTCACTGCCATGCTGTGTTTAGTGTTACTCATAGTTTATCAGAGAACAGAAATGATTTCATGAACAACAAAACTGTTAAATGTATCAGCAGAGAGTCAGTTTGGGAGGGGATAAAACAATGTGGCATTTGAAGAGGAGGTGGTGAGAACTGGAGACAATGAAGTACTCTGCTCTCCTTTTGTGAGCTCTAATTGTCCTTCCCCTGTAATTCAAAGAGAAGGAGGCCATTTCAGGTCACACTGTAACAGATATAAATCAATGCCTTGGAAGAATTGCCTTCCATAATTAACCTCTGTGGCTCCCTGCTTCAGAACGTTCTGCAGCAGCTTCAACCTGAACTTCCAAGTGTAGAGTCATACTGGTAGGAAGGCTCAGTCCTCTTATTCCTTTAATCTTCATATTTAATAACAGCAGACCTCACAATGATAAATTCATGTCTGATTTGCTTTTATGCTGAACGATCTGAAGATGTGCAAAAGGAAAACCAAGCCCAAATAATATATTGTAGAGCTTTTTACAGTTCTTTCACTTTTGGTAATCATAGATATCCCAAGCACCTGAGGTTCTCTGAAAGGATCAAAGCTGTGTGGTTTAGTCAGTGTCATTTCTGAAAGTGGTGTAAGAACCTGCATGTGCTGGTCCCAAACAGACAGAGAAATAGACTGATCAGAACAGTGACATTCCCACCCTGGGGTTCTCCACTCTGAAATCCAGTTGTTTATAGTTTCTTAAGTGTGGGTTGAAATAAAAAAATCCCTTAAATATACCTGGAGTGGCTCAGGTGTTAAAGGGGCTGTGGGTGGGCAGGGGTCCACCTGGGGGTGGGCAAGTCCCTGAGGAGGGACTTGTCACAAGGGCTTGTAGGGAGAGGACAAGGGGGAATGGTTTTAAACTGAAAGAGTAGAGATTTAGGTTAGAGATCAGAAGGAAATTCTTCAGTGTGAGGGTGGTGAGACACTGGAACAGGCTGCCCAGGGAAGCTGTGGCTGCCCCATCCCTGGAAGTGTTCAAGGGCAGGTTGGATGGGGCTTGGAGCAACCTGGTCTAGTGGGAGGTGTCCCTGCCCATGCAGGGGGTTGGAACTGGGTGATCTTTAAGATCCCTTCCAACCCAAACCATTCTATGATTCTATAAGGAAGACTCTGTAAAAAGGAAAAGTTCTTCTGGTCATTTTCATGATGGTAGAGCTAGGTTAATGGTTGGATTTTATTATCTTAAAGGTCTTTTCCAACCTAAATGATTCTGTGATTCCATGATGGTGTTTGTATTTTGCAGAACTGCAACTCCTGCTCCACTGAGCAGTTGGGAGCTGCCCTGGGAGTTAGAGCCTGTTCCTTGGCTCTCCCAAAAGTGGTGGCTGCAGCTTCAGGCTCTGCTGTGTGCCATAAAACTCACTTTTCTGGCATTTGTTCTGCCAGTTGTTGATCTCAGCTGGAAGGAAAAAGCGATTCTATATTATGGAAAAGAAAATGAGGGGATTTCATTGTCATATGTTTAGTTCCGAAAGCCTCCTTTGCAAGGCACCAAGCCTCATTTGGAGGGTTCAAAGCTTTCATGCCAGGGTTGAAAGCCTCCTTTGGAGCAGCCAAACACTCACTGTTAGGGCCCACAGCTGCATTTTTAGGGTCCAGTGACTCCCTTCGGGGGGTTTGAATCCCTTCTTAGGGCAGAAGGGCTCCTTTTTAGGTTCTAAACCCTCCCTCTTTTAGGGCTGAAAGCCTCTTTCTAGACTTCCAAGCTTCATTGACAAGGTTCAAATTCTCTCCCAAAAGCCTCATTTGGAGTGTCCAAATACTCATTTTAGGGTCCCAGCTCTCACTGTAGTGAACACATCTTCCTCTGGACATTCCAAAGCTTAATTTGGACAGTCCAAAGCTATACTCATCACCTCCAAAGCCTCATTTCAGGGTCCACAGCCTTGTTGCTTGTCTCTCAAATCCAACAATGAGGCTCCCAACTTGATTTTTTGGGCCCAGTGCCTCCTTATCAGGCTCCAAAGCATCATTTCTACAATCCAGCCCCTCATTTTCAGGGTCTCAAGGCCCCATCTCAAGGGTCCCAACACCCATTCCTAAGGTCCGTAAACCCTCCTGTTACAGCACAAACTTGTCGAGCTGGAAGTTGTCTGCTCCCCAGCAGCTGCTGAAATACCATCCTGCAGTCTGCTCAGCCTGTGTCTCCTCTCCCCAGGTGGACTCAGAGGAGCCAGTGTTTGAGGCAGTGATCAACTGGGTGAAGCACTCCAAGAAGGAGCGGGAGGCGTCGCTGCCCGAGCTGCTGCAGTACGTGCGGATGCCGCTGCTCACCCCCCCGCTACATCACGGACGTGATCGACACCGAGGTACAGCCTGGGGACAGGGACAGCTGGGAGGGGTGGCCCCGTGCCCTGATGAGACTCTGAGCATCACAGAACCACAGAATGGCTTGGGTTGGAAGGGACTTTACAGATGATCCAGTTCCACCCCCCTGCATGGGCAGGGACACCTCCCACCAGACCAGGTTGCTCCAAGCCCCATCCAACCTGCCCTTCAACACTTCCAGGGATGGGGCAGCCACAGCTTCTCTGGGCAACCTGGGCCAGTGTCTCACCACCCTCACTGCAAATAATTTCCTCCTCATCTCCAACCTCAATCTCCCTCTGCCAGTTTCAATCCATCCCCCTCATCCCATCCCTCCCTGCCCTTGGCCAAAGTCCCTCCCCAGCTTTCCTGGAGCCCTTTCAGGCACTGGAAGGTGCTCTAAGGTCTCCCTGGAGCCTTCTCTTCTCCAGGCTGAACACCCCCAACTCTCTCAGCCTGTCTCCAGAGCAGAGCTGCTCCAGCCCTTGGATCATCTTTGTGGCCTCCTCTGGACTCCTGCTGTTCCAACAGACCATGTCAAAAGCTGCTGTCTCTGCTGATGCTTTTTGATGCTGACACTGTGGAGTTGTCCCTGTTCAGCTGGAGCACCCACTGTTTTCCTCAGAAGCAGTTTGCTGTGCCAGCAGTTACAGCACCCTGCTTTTCAGCTGGAAGGGTGCCTGCCCTCCCTCCCAACTACTGCCCAATTACTGCCTCAGAATCACAGGGTTGTCAGGGTTGGAAGGGACCTCTAGAGATCAAGTCCAGCTCCCCTTGCTAAAGCAGGATCTCCTGGAGCACATTACCCAGGGCTGCATCCAGGGGGTTTGGAATGTCTCCAGAGAAGGGGACTCCACCTCCCTGGGCAGCCTGTCCCAGGGCTCTGTCACCCTCACAGTAAAGAAGTTTCTCCTCATATTTCAATGGCACTTCCCATGTTCCAGCTTGTGCCCGTTGCCCCTCGTCCTGTCCCTGGGAACTACTGAGCAGAGTCTGGCCCCATCCTCCCTGCACCCACCCTGAGATACTTACAGACATTAACAAGGTCTCCCCTCAGCCTTCTCCTCTCCAGGCTGAACAGCCCCAGCTCTCTCAGCCTTTCCTCATCAGGGAGATGCTCCATCCCCCCCAGTCATCTTTGTCACCCTCCCCTGGACTCCCTCCAGCAGTTCCCTGTCTCTTCTGAACTGGGGAGCCCAGAACTGGTTCCAGTTCTCCAAATGTGGCCTCACCAGGGCAGAGCAGAAGGGGAGAATGACCTCTCTTGACCTACTGGCCACACTCTTCCTCATGCACCCCAGGATTCCATTGGCCTTCTTGGCCACAGGGCACATTCCTGGCTCATGGATCATTTAGCTTTCTTACTGCACGGGGTGGCCTCTCCATGCTGGAGGTGACACACGCTGGTGGGATGTCACCACCTTTAGACAGCATGGAGAGGAGAGCATTGCCCCTGTGCTCCACCAGCTGCTCTGAACACCCTGGCCTTCCTGCACAAACACCAAGAACTCGTACAAATAAATCTGAACTTACTGCAGCAGATTTAGCACCAAACAGCCAGAGGGATCTGAATGTTGAGCACTCAGGGGAGGTTGGTTCAGGGGGGTAATCACACCACGTTGTTCAGGGAGGGGATGAGACTGTCCTTGGGCTGCAGTGGCACCCACTTCTTTTAAAGAAGGCCTTACTGCTTCTGTGTTCCTTCCATAGCTCCATGTCCCACGGGCACAGGGATGAAGATAACAGACCCAGCAGAACTGCTTCCTCTGCTGTTTGGGTGAGGGCAGGTGCACGCTGAGGGTGGATGATGTGGGGCAGCTCCAGCCAAACCAGTTGCAGCTGTAGTTTCACTGCCAGTCCCCTTTCTCACACATACTCCTGCTGGCTTAAACGTAACAGAAGGGGCTTTTTCCTTTTTTTTTTTTTCCTTTTCAATGTAGTTATTTTCATCGTGGAACCTGCAGTGCCAGACTGGGTGTGAGAACAAACTGAGACGTATCTTTTCAGCTGCATTTCCTCACGTGCAGTATTTGCACCAGGGCCCTGCTATCCACAGCCTGCCCACAAGTCATTGTGGTGCTGTCTGAACTGACAGAGGTGGCTTTAGGACAGTTCCTGTGAGGGATCTCCAAGTACCTGTACCAGTGACCCCTGTTTTGTCCTCAGCCCTTCATTCGGTGCAGTCTGCAGTGCAGAGACCTCGTAGATGAAGCCAAGAAGTTTCATCTTCGGCCCGAGCTCCGGAGTCAGATGCAAGGACCCAGGACAAGAGCACGTCTGGGTGAGCAGCAAGGGAAGGGATGCTGAGCTGGTCTGGGACACTGAGCAGGTCTGGGGCATTGGCAGGTATTGTGCTCCACACCTTGTCATTGCCCTGAAGTGCTTCACAGCAGGGACTTGTCCATCCACAATCCCCCGTGGTACAGAAAGGGACTGGAGAAAAGGACAGAGGGACGTTTTTTTCAGAGCACAATCCTTAGTGGCAATGCAGGAACTTGGTAGTTGTCCTTAATCCCACGCTTCTGCTGTAACCATAAAACCAGTTTCCTGAGTGGTTGGTGTCTCCAGATATGTTTGTCTCAGCATGCAGCTGTCTAAGAAGAGTGGGGAGAGTTCTTCCTGTCTAAAAAAGCAGGTGTCAGTGTCAGAAACAAAAAGAGCTGCAAGGTGAGAGACAGCTGTGCTACAGTGAAGACAAATTTTCAACAGGGAATCTCAGGGGACTTGTTATGATGTGGTTTGTCCTCCAGCATAGTGCAGGCCACAGCATGTCTCCTGTTTTTCTGGGAACATCCTGCATCAGTTTCAATGATGTGCAGTTCAGCTCAACCTGTCTTTTCAGAAAGACACATTTCATTTTGTTCTGAGTTGAAATGCTTCACCTGATAAAGGTGACATCACAAAACTGTTTTATTGTTTATTTGTACAGGCAAAAACTGTGCACCTTGTTGCTAAGGTTCATCTGGGTTCAGCCCTACCTTGTTTAATTCATTCTATGCCATCTGCTCTCAGCAGCCCTCATGTCAGGAACTGTGACCAAGTTGTGTATTAACTTTCTGGGGGATAAACTGAAACGATTCTGCTTTTAGCTGTCATGCTGCACAGGAGGCTTTGAAAGTGAAAGAGAGTGAAAGTCACTCCAACTTGATTCCAACCCCTGCACGTCCCTTCCACGTAGCAATAATAGAGTGAACCTTGCCCTCAAATTTAGTTTAGCTTTCATAGATCTATATTAACATCACCTTCTCCTGATATCTTTATCAGTGATTCTTTGTGCAGACTTAAGATGTTCTGCTGCTGTCTGTGAGAGGAGTGCCCACATGCTGGGGGTGGCTGTGCTCTGTCATGCCCCATGAGCTGACCTTGCTCTCCTCCCCTCCTTGTCTCTCCACCCTCTCCTGAACTTCAGGAAACATCCGTGAGCCTGGAGGATGGATAAACCTCCTGGGCTGAGGGGAAATAGGTTACTTTTTGCGTTTTGAGGCAACAGATAAAAAAGGATGTGCAGTTCTGTACTGGCACATGGAGATAAACAAAGGATTCAAGTGATTCTGGGGTCTGGGATTTCTTGAGTGGCTGAGGAGCACTAGCAGGACTTTGGAGGAGGCTTTCCAAATTGTTGTTGCAGCTCTTTTGTGAATCCTTCCTAGTTCTTTTTTTAGATTATTCTCCTTCATCTGAGGTGGCAGCTGTTCTGTTTTGTGCCAGACAGGGTGTTGTTAAATCTTTGTTCCTTGGTGTTCGGTCCTTCTGCAGTGAAGAGATGGATAGTTCTAAATTCTAGTAAAACTCCCTATTGCAGAAGGGACCCAAGGGATTCAGGAGCTGCTAATCTATTTTTAAAACTAGAATGGAAACCTACCACTACCCATTAGAAGGGAAGTTAAAACCCTCCAGGTCACAAGTCCTGTTCAGCTCTTGGGGAGAAAATAAGAAAAATTCAGGGACAATCTCAGAGGAAAGAAATTAGAGGGAGAGCAACTTGGAAATAAAATCTGTAACACTTAAGAGACAATTCCTCTGAAAATATTTAATTAATTCTTCAGGCTTCAGTCAGCCTGGCTTGTTTCTCAGTGAAATGGTGCACAAATGTGCCATCTGGCCTGGATGGCATCCAGAGGGGAGAAGGCCCTGTTTGGTGAGGAGGCTGCAGGGAAGCAGCCGCCCTCCTTCAGCTCTCAGGGGTGGGAAGAGGTTTGAAATAAACATTGTTGAAAGAATGCAAAAGGAGATATAAACAAGCCCACTTCAGCACCTCACTCAGCTAGCTTGTCTTCTCATAGTCCCTCTGACTTCAGGAGCAGCAGCCTCCAGCAGGCAGCTCCCAACAGCCCAGCTGGTCTCACTGCCACACGCTGTCCCTCTTCCTCCCCACTGGGGACAGAGGGACTCCAGGTGACAGTACCCAGGTCAGGTGCAGAGTAGTGGTGAAAAAGGAGGTTTAGAGGTGACTCGTTTCACCAAGGAAGATTCTTCAGGTGATTCCCTTGAGGTGACCCATTGGTTGCCAAGGGACTGACTTGGCTTTGCTCTCCTCCCTGCTCTAGGAGCCAACGAAGTCCTGCTTGTGATCGGTGGCTTTGGCAGCCAGCAGTCACCCATTGATGTGGTGGAGAAATACGACCCGAAGACTCAGGAGTGGAGTTTCTTGCCAGTAAGGGACCATTTTTGACCATCACGGGGTTGAACAGACTGTGATCAAACACTGCTCCTGTAGTACCAGCCATCTAACATTCCCCTTTGGGCTCTGCTTTGTGTTCCTCTTAGAATTTCTGCCATCAATTATTTAGAGTTGCTGAGATTAACACAGCAGATGTTGATACCACTTCACATTTGCAGATTTGCTAATTAAGCTTTGTGTAAGAGGTGATTGTCACATTTCTAATCAGCTGAGCCTACAGAGACCCACCTCTTTGGTGTGGGAGTGAGAGCTATCGTGTTTCTTATTGAAGGAGTGTTAAGCTTTAAGGTTAGTGATGATAAATGTCAACAGGAAGAGTATAATCAGTCCTGCTCTCAGGCAGGCTGCAGGATCTCTCTGGTTTCATTGTTTCTGACCATCACAGGAGGTGGTAAGGAAAAGAGAATTCCTGCACTGATGACCACTGAGTGGTTGGACACTGGAACAGGCTGCCCTGGGAGGTGGTGGAGTCACCATTCCTGGAAGTATGTAAAAGAAATACAGATGTGGTGCTTAGGGACATGGTTAAAGCACTGAACAGGTAGATTAGGTTATGGTGGGTGGATTTAGGTTATGGTTGGACTCGATGATCTTCAGGGTCCTTTCCAAACAGGATGATTCTATGATTCTGTTTTTACCCAGATTTAAAATCATCTTTATGTGATTTTAATCACCACCTATGCGAAACGGTGGAGAACTGCCTCTTTCTTAATATCACAGAAGACCCTGTATCACCTGGTGTCCCAAAATTGTGTTCCTTTTTGGAGGCTAAAAGCTTTAGATATTTTCATCAAATATTCCGAGTCTCCACATTTTCCCATTAACAGTCTCTGCAGGGAGCCAGTGAGAGGCACACAAACCCCTGGGATGCATGGAAGATTCAGTGACAGCATAAGATAAATGACAATTAATGCAAAACATTTCAGTGCCAAGAGGGCTGGCCATGAGAAGAGAGAATGGCAGAGGCAGAGGAAGGCAGACACAGTCATGAAGCATTTTAACCAGGGCTGTATCCTTTAAATCCATAGTTCAAAAGAGCAGCAAAAGAGGATGCAAGAGCAGCAGTTGGTCTCCATGCATGAGTGTTATTTCCTCCCCTTCATAGAATCCCAAGCTGGGTTGGGTTGGAAGCAACCTTAAAGATCATCTAGTTCCAACCCCCTGCATGGGCAGGGACACCTCCCACCAGACCAGGTTGCTCCAAGCCCCATCCAACCTGCCCTTCAACACTTCCAGGGATGGGGCAGCCACAGCTTCCCTGGGCAATCTGGGCCAGTGTCTCACCACCCTCACAGGGAAGAATTTCCTCCTGATGTCTCAGCTCAATCTCCCCCTTCCAGTTTTCATCCATTCCCCCTCATCCCATCCCTCCCTGCCCTTGTCCAAAGTCCCTCCCCAGCTTTCCTGGAGCCCCTTCAGGCACTGGAAGGTGCTCTAAGGTCTCCCTGGAGCCTTCTCTTCTCCAGGCTGAACACCCCAACTCTCTCAGCCTGTCTCCAGAGCAGAGCTGCTCCAGCCCTCGGATCATCCTTGTGGCTTCCCCTGCACTTGCTCCAGGAGCTCCATGTCCTTTGTTCTTTTTCCATCACCTTTCTGTTCCTTTCCCTGTTCCAGAGCATCACCCGCAAGAGGCGCTATGTCGCCACAGTGTCCCTGCACGACCGAATCTACGTGATCGGGGGGTACGACGGCCGCTCCCGCCTCAGCTCCGTGGAGTGCTTGGATTACACATCAGATGAGGATGGGATCTGGTATTCTGTGGCTCCTATGAATGTCCGGCGAGGCCTGGCAGGAGCCACCACCCTTGGAGGTATGTCCTGGTGCCCATGGCCCCGGGGCTCTGCTCACCTCTCATCCTGGGCTGGTCTGTGCAGTGTGGGCTGGCGGCGAGGGAGGAGGCGAGTCTGAAAGTCCTTCTGGTTTCTCAACATTTGGATGTAGAAATGGAAAGCTTGCCCACACATCCTGAGAGGAGCTCTGCCTCCACATGTGTCCGTGCGTGGAGGGAGAGGAGCTCTGTGAGGGATGATGGAGTGGGAAGCTCCCGGGGTGCTGACAGTGTCGTTATTCCTGAGCAGAGGACACCACGTACAGGAACAACCATCCAGCACTGGGAGAGGCTGGAACTGGGGCATGTGCAGAGAAGGATTCCTAGGATAGCCTTGGGAGAAAGAAGCTACTGAGCAAACCACAACACTTCAGGTTGCTTATGCTGGGAAAGCAAAGGCCAGGAGGGCACTGGATTGTTTCTGGGAGTGTAACTTGGCGTGAGAAAGAAATGGGCAATAGAAGAGTTGAATGAGAGCAAACAGTTACCAACAGGCCAGGGAAAAGTTGGTGTGAAAATGAGAGGAAGTTTTCTAGCCATTCAAATAGCAGTCACTCTAATGGATATTCTGTGCTTTAGTGCTTATAGTACCTTCTTAATAATTAATACTGGTTAAATAGTATTAATTTAGATTGTTAGTAATCTATTCTAATGAAAATTCTCTTTAAAATGCAGCTGCTTTGAAGAAGGCAGATTTGTGAAACTGTTGCCTGAATTAGGTATAAGGGACTGATCTTGAAGATCCAGACATGGCTTATGGATCTTCTTGCCTTTTGCTGCTTGTGTGTTTGCTGCCCTGTGAGCACTCTGGGGAGGTGCAGCCAGGGTGGTAGGCAGGGTTTGGGCCTGGCTGTGGTTCAGTAGGTTCTACACCATGACAAAGAAAACTGGGGGGGTTTGTGTGTTCTCTTTCACCCCTCAGCCAGAATCATAGAATGGTTTGGGCTGGAAGGGACCTTAAAGATCATCTAGTTCCAACCCCCCTGCATGGACAGGGACACCTCCCACCAGCCCAGGTTGCTCCAAGCCCCATCCAACCTGCCCTTCAACACTTCCAGGGATGGGGCAACCACAGGTTCCCTGGGCAACCTGTTCCAGTGTCTCACCACCCTCACACAAGAAGCAGATCAAAGGGCCAGCTGGGTTTTCTGTTTGGTTGTTTGTTGGGGCTGTGAGCAGGGCGATGCCGTGGGCCAGCAGGCAGGGCCTGTCCCAGCTGCCACGTGCCAAGATCTGCAGTTGGTCCTGTATTTTGCAGTCCGTGCTCTAGCTTTGCTCCATCTCTGAGGGCTTCCTTGCTCCATGTGCATCCTTGATACTCGACCTGCTGTGTCCAACCTGTGTCTAACATTGCAGACATGATCTACGTTTCCGGGGGGTTTGACGGGAGCCGCCGTCACACCAGTATGGAACGGTACGACCCCAACATTGACCAGTGGAGCATGCTGGGAGACATGCAGACAGCACGGGAAGGAGCAGGGCTTGTTGTAGCTAATGGAGTTATCTACTGCCTCGGTAGGTACCCTGAGAACCTCTTGGCATTCTGCAAATTGTTGTTTTTACTGGAATGACAGGGCAGGTGCTCTGTGGGGAGCACCTCTTGTGTCATGTCCAGGTTAGAAGAGATTTAACTTCACCACGTTGGGCTCTGCACAGCTCGGCCTGTTCTGACACAGAATTACAGAATTACCTTGGTTGGAAAAGACCTTCAAAATCATGGAGTCCAACTATTAACCCAGCACTGCCAAGTCCTTATCCATATCCCTAAGGACTGTGTCTATATGCTCTTAAATCCCTCCAGGGATGGGGACTCCACCACTGCCCAGGGCAGCCTGGGCCAGGGCCTGTTACCCCTTTCCATGACAAAATTGTTCTCAAGATCCAATCTCAACCTCTCCCAGCACAACTTGAGGCCATTTCCTCTTGTCCCATCCCTTGTTCCTTGGGAGAAGAGACCAACCCCCCTGGCTCCAACCTCCTCTCAGGCAGTTGCAGAGCCAGAAGGTCTCCCCTCAGCCTCCTTTGCTCCAGGCTGAACACCCCCAGTTCCCTCAGTTGCTCCTCAGCAGACTTGTGCTCCAGCCCCTTCCCCAGCTCCATTGCCCTTCTCTGGACACGCTCTAGTAGCTCAGTGTCCTTTCTGTAGTGAGGGGCCCAGAACTGATACCATCTGGCCTCACCAGTGCCCAGCACAGGGGTGAGGTCACCTTTGTCCCCATCACAGCAGCTTAGGCTGGAGCTGCCCCATCACTACAGCCAGTGCTGTCAGCATAAACTGGACACAGTCAGGCTGCATTTGAGGGGTGGCTGAAGACTGAGGGGCAAGCATTGCCAGATAAGGTTTGCAAGGACCAGGCAGTGGCTGAGATGCCCTAGAGCTGTGAAGCAGACAGCCACAGGACAGAGGGTGCATCTTCTCCACACAGCAGTGTTGGCTGTGGTGCTCCAGAAACATCCTGAGCTGTGTGTGTTCCAGCTCCTTTCTCAGCACTCGTTTCATTTCCAGAGACCCACACCAGCTGTGAGCAGGGTGGCACTGCTAGTTCTCTCAGAAAAAGCCAGCCCAGCACTGTACCCACATTACTTGTCCTGTTCCTGGGGAGTCACAGATGGTGGACACTGGTGTATGGGTTTCATTTCCTTCTCCCAAATTCCTTTTCCTCACACTGTCCCCCGAGGCAGATGCCAGCAGGCTGCTTTTGCTTTTGCTGAAGCTGCACAGTGAGGTTTCTTGGTGTCCCCTTGTGAAACAGCCCTTTGAGACATCCCACAGATGCACAGAAAACGTTTTCCAGAAGTCAGACCCATGGTTTGCTGCTGTGTTTTGTTTCAGGTGGCTATGACGGGCTGAACATACTGAACTCAGTGGAGAGGTATGATCCCCACACTGGACACTGGACAAATGTCACCCCAATGGCCACTAAGCGCTCAGGTAAGAGCCCCGGGTGCCTTGAGGCCAAAAAGTTCTGTGCAGTCACTGCTGGCTGGCTCTGCTGCCCTGCAGGATGTTGAGTGGCCCCAGTGGGTGGTTTGGATTTGAGGAGGGATGATTTTAGGACAGGCTGATGGAACTCCCTAAGAGAAAGATTGATTTTCACATGCCTGATGTCTCCATCCCATGCTAAGATGTGGACAGAGGAATGTGGGGGCATTTATAGGTTACAGGGAGGGAGAGGAAGTCGTGTGTGGCTTCCATGTCTTGGAGAAGAGCCAGCTTGGAGAAGAGCTAGCAAGGCACAAGCTGCAGTTTGCTAAGCTGGTACTGGTGAGCTGCACAGGACACGGCCAAGGCAGGAGGGCCCTGGCAGACCCTCCTTCAGCTGCAGGCTGCCCTGTGACACCCTGAGCCCCATCTCCTGCAACAGCTCTGGCCCTGAGAGCAGCACTGCCAGGGGCCTGACGTGCTGCAGCACTCTCACACTCATGAGGTGAAACCTGGTGCAGTCACAGGTTCATTACCCACCACCAGCTCTCAGTTTGTCTTTCCTGCTTGGCACCCTCTCTGAGCTTGAAGTTTGACAGCTCTATCTAGGAGAAAAATACAGTTGAAATCCTACTTTTGGAGCAACTTGCTGTCTCAGCTCTCCTCTTTTTCTCAAAGGGGTTCCTGTGGGGCTTGTGCAGCTGCTGTGTGCTCCAGAGCTGGCCCTTTGCCATTGCACTACCCCTCAGGCCACCTACCCCAGGCCTTGCTCAGCCACATGAGGCTGGGCAGGGTGCTCGGGGCCTCCACAGCTTTGTTGTTCTCCATGGAGTAGTTCTGCTGTGCTTACAGGCCCTCTTTCAAAACCCTTTTGAAGTCACTTTAATTCTTGCCATGAGTGTCCTTCACAGTCAGCCTGGGCAGCATTGTTTCTGTTTGTTCTCTGCTGCAGTGGTTGTGTTTAGGGATGAGTGCTGGTTAGTCAATGAAAACTGGTCTCTGTTCTAAAAACATTTAAGCTTTCTTCTGCCTGCAGTGGCATTCACCAAAACCCC
Organism: Hemiprocne comata; assembly: GCA_020745705.1. Lineage (NCBI taxonomy): Eukaryota > Metazoa > Chordata > Aves > Apodiformes > Apodidae > Hemiprocne > Hemiprocne comata. Next base: position 6,466,305 of record CM036610.1, on the reverse strand, counting down.
AAGCTTTAAATATTTACTCCTGTGACAGGGCTACTCCTGGTAAGTGAGTTGGAAAGTATTTCTCATACACTAGGAGTGGATTTGATTTAGAAGTTGGTCACTGATTTTCCACATCCAGGAAAACCTCACATACAAACAGGTGAGAAAATCTGTGGGTTTTCCTTCATCAGAGGCAACATCTGAGACCTCTCCAGGGATCTCTAGAAAGCTTAAGGATGAGACAGCTTTCCCCAGAGGGTCTGTGGTGTGCACCAGAGGACATGGCTTTGGGCAAGACCAAAAGCAAAGAGCTCAAGGGAAAGCCTTTTGTATGAAGTGTTTCCCAGGTCCATGCTAACTTCCCACAAGATTCTGAGGCTTTTGGTAGCTGCCTCCACCCACAGTGTGGGCTCCTCTGTGCCATGGGAGAGCAGGAATGTTGGGAAGCCCTTGACCCCACTCTGACCCAGCCAGGTTCCTTCCTCCCTTCCTCACTGCTGTGACCTGGAGCACTGAGGCCTGAAATGGGCGTGTTGCCAAGAACACTTTTTGGCCCAGGTTTTTGTGCTGCCACCCCATGGTAGTGACAGCCCGAGCTGCTGGTGGGTTAGGTAACAGTTGCACTTGCAACCTTCATCCTGGTAGTTTCAGTCCATCCATCCTGGTGACCATGGACCCTGGAGGACATCTTTTGCCCCAAGACCTCGGTTAGAGGTGTCTGCTTGCAGGCCCTTGATTTCCAAGAAAGTCCAGGACTAAAAGTAATCTTGTCTTTATTCACAGAGCTTGTCCCCTCCCTGTTTCTCTTTGACTCTTGGGACAGGTTCTGGAGGTAGGCCACCCCTCAGAAACCATGGCCAAATTGCACTGCTAGACCCAACCTCCCTGGTCAGGCCTTGGTCTGGTCTTTCTTCTCAGCCAGGGTCTTCCTTGGTGAAGCTGTCAGAGAGGCCCTTGGGGCAGCCTGGCCATTCCCAGCTGTTCTGCTGCTCTCAGCAAGGACAGACCACAGAAGTGAGGTTGCATTTAGTGGAACAGAAAGTCTTTATACCCTGTTTGTAGAAGAAACAGTTCAGAGCCCAAGAGCTGCAGCTGGCTTGTTTCCTTCAGGGTGTTCATCAGTGCAGTGTGTTGGTGGGAACAGCCTGAGTGGGTTTGCTCTGCTCTCAAGATGCAGCTCAAACAGCAGTGGCTGTTGGCAAGAGCACCTGAGGCCCCTGAGAGCTTTGTTATCTTTGTTGTTCTCTGGTGCTTTACCTGAAGGGGTCTGCAGGTGAGGAGCAGAGGCTGCAGGTGAGGAGCAGAAGCTGCAGAGGTTTATTTTCTGCTGTTGTCATAAATTCCCAACTATTCTTGATGGCTGTTACTGTGAGAACAGCTGTTCAGGCAGATGCTTCGGCCACTTATGCTGCAGTGACTGTGCAATGGACACTGGGTTTCATTTCCCTGCCTCCCAGAGGAGCAATGTCAGAGAAATCCCTCCCCCCGCCTGACATGGAACAGTGTCATTCTTGCTACAGCCAGAGGCTGGGTGACACCAGGGAGCCAGAAACACCAGAGAAACCTGTCTCTGTAGTGACAGAGTCCCAGTGAGCTGCCCGCCAGCAGAGTGAGCCTTGTGCTGGTCTGCTCAGGGGCTGAGGAGCCCTTCAGGGGATCATCAGATTGTTTTGGTTGGAAAAGACCTTTAAGATCATCCAGTCCGACCATTAACCCAGCACTGCCAAGGCCACCACTGACCCATGTCCCTCAGCACCACATCTATCTACATGGCTTTGAAATCCTTCCAGGGATGGGGATTTGACCCCTGCCCTGGGCAGCCTGGGCCAGGGCCTGAAAAACCTTTTGGGGAAGAAATTGTTCCCAAGATCCAAACTAAACCTCCTCTGACACAACTTGAGGCCATTTTGTCTTATCCTGTCACTTGTTCCTTGGGAAAAGAGACCAACCCCCCCTGGCTCCAACCTCCTCTCAGGCAGTTGCAGAGCCAGAAGGTCTCCCCTCAGCCTCCTTTTCTCCAGGCTGGACACCCCCAGCTCCCTCAGCTGCTCCTCCTAAGGCTTGTGCTCCAGACCCTTCACAGGGGGTGTTCAGCCAAGGTGAACATCTCACATTGCTGAAGCTGCCCTGGCTGTAGTGTTGCTCAGGCCCCCTCATGCCAGAGGTTCAGCAGCACTGGTAGAATTACAGGTTTTTTAGGACCAGAGGGAATGGATCCAGGCTGCACCAGGGGAGGTTTAGGCTGGATATTAGGAAGCATTTCTTCACTGAAAGGGTTGTCAAGCATTGGAATAGTTTGCCCAGGGCAGTGGTGGAGTCACCATCTCTGGAGGCATTTAAATGGCCTGTGGAGCTGGTGCTTAGGGACATGGTTTAGTGGTGAGCTTGCAGTGTTAGGTCGAAGGTTGGACTAGATGATCTTGGAGGTCTCTTCCAACCAAAGACATTCTGTGATTCTGTTTTCATGCATCATATTGGAGACAACAGCAACAGAAGACACTGAGTTCTGGCAGCTCTTCCGTGGGAGATATAAACATAAGAAAATGTCCTCTGGAAAGGAAGGAACTGCCCTCGTTCAGGCTGTACCAGCCCTGAGCACGGTGCTGACAGCCGCCCGTGGGTGTAACTGTGCTGCCTTCTCTTCCCCCAGGGGCTGGAGTGGCTCTGCTGAATGACCACATTTATGTGGTTGGTGGGTTCGATGGGACAGCTCACCTGTCCTCTGTGGAAGCCTATAACATTCGCACTGATTCCTGGACAACTGTAACCAGCATGACCACCCCCCGCTGCTACGTGGGGGCCACGGTGCTGCGGGGCAGGCTGTACGCCATCGCGGGGTAAGGGGCTGCCCCGGGCTGGGGGGGACCTGCCCTGCCTGTGTCTGCTGGAGCAAGGGAGTTGAGGGGACACAGCCTGCTGCCCTGTCTCAGGTGGCATCTCCTTGCATTTCCATTTCAAGCTTATAAGAGGGAACAGCCCACAGAGTCACTGTGCTCAAGCGAAATAGGCAGCATGATGGTTCAGGGCTGAGATTGGGGCCTACAGGAAAGCTGGGGAGAGAGTTTGGGCTCGGGCAGGGAGTGAGAGGACAAGGGGGGAATGGATTAAAACTGGAAGAGAGGGGAGATTGAGGTTGGACATGAGGAGGAAATTCTTTGCTGTGAGGGTGGTGAGACACTGGCCCAGATTGCCCAGGGAAGCTGTGGCTGCCCCATCCCTGGAAGTGTTGAAGGGCAGGTTGGATGGGGCTTGGAGCAACCTGGTCTGGTGGGAGGTGTCCCTGCCCATGCAGGGGGTTGGTTCTACATGATCTTTAAGGTGCCCTCAAACCCAAACCGTTCCATGATCATTCCTTGAAGACAGGCAGGAGAGCAGCAGCAGACAGCAGAAGGAGCCAAATGCAGGGGTTTCACTCCAGGCCAGAGCTCTGAGCACCTCAGCCTCTTCCTTCAGCAGCATCCCTCACCTGTCACTTTCTGTCCCTGCAGATACGATGGCAACTCACTGCTGAGCAGCATTGAGTGCTACGATCCCATCATTGACAGCTGGGAGGTGGTGACCTCCCTGGGGATGCAGCGCTGCGACGCTGGGGTCTGCGTCCTTCGGGAGAAGTGATCTGGAGGGAGCTTACAAAGAACATCCTAAGAAGTCTCAGCTGGAGGAAGAGTCCCAAGTGATTTGCAGTGACTGTTCTTGAGAGTTGTGGATGCTGTGGAAATAGTCACCAGAACAGCAGCTTTCTGTGCTGCTTCTGCCTAGAGCATGTGCATAACCGTGTTATCTCAGCAGTCATTTGAAATCGGGGGCTCTGTGTGGAGCTGGAGAAAGGTGGTGAAGTGGGTCAGGAGAAGCTGCATCCTCTGCTGTTCCTGGGGCTCAGTCTATCAGCAGAGCAGAGGTGCTCCCAGCCTGGGCATCAGCCAGCCTGGAGAATCCTCCCAAGGACATGTACATACAACTGGGGGGTCTCTTCAGCCACTGCAGGAACACGCAGGTCCTCTGGTTGCTCTCAGCCACGTGGATGTGTGAGGGTAAATCCAGCTGCTCTGATGTTCCAGTTTCCAATCATCTTGTACATACTGAATGTGTGAACGTGCTCCTCAAGCACACGGGAGCGCAGAGCCAAACGGAGTGAGCATGTCCAAGGGGTCCTGCACTTCCTCACAGCTCTGCACACAAAAGGAGTCGCAGATTAAAGCTGTCAACTACTGAGACCCAAAAGCCCAAGTCTGCAGGGGCAGAGGGTGGGGGCAAAGCTCGTTGCCTGGTGTAGAAGCAGGTCTGCAGCATTGTGCTCTGGTCAGGGGGCTCAGTGAGGGTCATCACATCAGGGTTCCCTCAAAAAGCTCAACAGACCCAGCTGCAAAGCGCTGTGTTTTCTGGGGCAGGAGGCTAGCTGTGCTGGGCACTGCCCTCAGTCCCACCCCCTGGGGAGGTCACCTTGCAGAGGTGAGGCCCTGGCAGCAGAGACACAATTGCTGCCACCCACATGATCTTGCTGCTGAGCGACTGGGGTTCGTGGCTGTTCAGCCGTCCCTCTGTCCAGCTCACCCACCTCAGCCTTTCAGAGAAGTTCATTGTGGCGATAGTCCTTTTATCTAGGATTTTTCTGCTTCCAGGGCCATTTTGGAGTGACATCCAGTATTCCATTTTACCCTCTGTTTCTTCCCTGGCCTCCTAACTCCACCTCCTCTTTCACTAGCTATCCTTTGCCTGTCCCACGAGCCCCAGGTGAGAGCGTCCTCCCTGGCTCCCTCTGCCTCTCCTCAGCATGTCTCCTGCCTTGCTGCCTTCCTGGGAGCAGGGGCTCTCCTCAGCTTGGCCCCCCCAGTGCCTGGGCTCCGTGTTCTGCTGCTCGTTGAGCTTCCTGCTGACTCCTTGCTTGGGGGACAGGGTGGGATCAGGGACGTGGTAGCATGACTTCATGATGCACTTTCAGCCAATGCTCTGACCTTCTGCGTTTGTTTCTATCACACAAGTGTTCTGTGGTTTTGTTTCCTATGTTTATTTTTTAACGAAAATATAAAGAATAAAATATTTCCTGAGCCAGTGGAAATTTAGCTTCTGTTCTCTACCCTCAAGCCATTTGTCTAACTGCTGTGTGGAGGGTATGTAAGAACATGGTGTTAGACCAGGCAGCCACCTTGGGCTGAGCCTCTGCCCCCCAGCTTCAGTGTGGTGGTGAAAAATAACTGCTCCATCTGCAGAGATCCAGGCAGAAAAATGTATCAGGCCCGGAGGACTTGCTAATTGGTGGTGAATTTGTTGCAAGATCTTCTGCTTGAGAAGAGCATGGCAGCAGAGATGAGGGAAGGACTCTGGTGCTACTGTTACAACAGTGCCCCTGTAACACCTGAGGCAGCACCTCAAATAACCTCAAACGGGGTCAGTTCTGGGCCTCTCACTACCAGAAGGAAGTTGAGGGGCTGGAGCGTGTCCAGAGAAGAGCAACCAAGCTGGGGAAGGGTCTGGAGAACAAGTCCTATGAGGAGAGGCTGAGGGAACTAGGGGTGTTTAGTTTGGAGAAGAGGAGGCTGAGGGGAGACCTCATTGCTCTCTGCAACTACCTGAAAGGAGGTTGTAGTGAGGTGGGTGTTGGCCTCTTCTCCCCAGGGAATAACAACAGGACCAGAGGAAATGGCCTGAGTTGCTCCAGGGGAGGTTTAGACTGGATATTGGGAAGAATTTATTTACCCAAAGAATAGTCAGGCCCTGGAACAGGCTGCCCAGGGAGCTGGTGGAGTCACCACTGCTGGAAGTTTTCAAGAAACATGTAGATGTGGCACTTAAGGGCATGCTCTAGTGGGCATGCTGGGTTTTGGGCTTTTTTCTGAGTCGATAGTTGGACTCAGTGATCTTCAAGGTCTTTTCCAACCGTGAGGATTCTGTGATTCTGTAACAGAACCTGCACTTTGTCCACCATGGAAACGTGGGATGAACAGATCCCAGTATTAATTGGTCAGTGGTGTAGCTACCACCTACCTCTCCAGAGTTCTTTGATTTCAAGGCAAGCAGCATGTCCTGCCCCCACAGCCTTTGATGACTGAGAGTCTCCCTGCTGCCCAGTCCCTGAGAAAACACCTCACCCCTTATTCCAGATCTCATATAGCTCCTCCTGACACATCTCCCTCAGGATGAAGGTCTCTGTCACCCTTTAGCCAGCGAGAACTACATGAGGAACCAAAAAGTAAAAGGCCCCAGTTTGGGAGAGTGTGGTGTTCATGAGGAAGCACTCACTGATTTCATATGTGGCTCTTGCCCTGGGCACCTGTGACACCTGCAGGGACACAGGCACGTGGAGGGGGGGTTTCCAGCTACCAAGCCTGGAGCTGTCAGCAGCTCCTCTGCCAGCTGGACCAGCCCAGCTCCCCTGCAAAGGTCTCAGGGTGGAATTCAGCTCCAGAAGTGACTAGTGCTGAAAAAACCATGCCCAGAGCGTGGTTCTGCTGAAGCTCAGCAGACTGGAGCACCACCATGGGAGCTGTGTTGCAGCAGGACATGACCCATTCACCAGCAGACCCCAGCATGGCCCTTCCAGGACAAGATGTACTGAAGGGTGTGAAGAGGAATTGGCATTTCCAACAAAATAAACCTGCAAAATGGTCTGTGTCTGTGCTGAGCTGGAGATGAGAAAGCTTACAGGCTGCCGTTGAAGATAAAGGGTCAAAGGATCTGCTTGGAAAGAAGCTGGTATTGATGCTCACAGACCAGTAAAACTGACACCTTCTGCTTCCCAAATAATCTAAGAGAAAATGCTAAAATGCAGAATTAAGCATGAATTTAAGACACCAGACAGCTCTCCCTCCAGAACATTAAAAATTGGCCAAAGATCCCATTGGTAGGTTTTTTTTTCTTTATTTCTTGAGAAGTTCCAGAGGACTGTGGTAGAGACCCACCACACCAAGCAACCAGCCCTGAACCACCAGCCTGGCAGCAGCCATGGACCATGGGCTGGGAGGTGGCAGGGTAGTGTTGTGCCACTTGGGGGTTTTGTGGGTGGTGGATCTTGCCAGGAAAGCTTCATCTCACAGTAATTTGACGAGCAGGTGGCATCGAGGTGAGTGTTGATGCCACACTGTTAGCTTTGGACTTGCAACCTGCAAGGACCTCACCTGGGTCAGGCAGAGGGCTTCTTTCATCTCCCCCATCTGACCAAGAGCTCACTCCCTACTGACTGTGCTTCCACCTAAATCAGCACACACTTGATACCACCAAGTGCAGCCCAACTAATGTGCTACACCATGTCATGCTACAACCAGACCAGGGAGCCAAGGGCCTTTCCTGCCTCCTCCAACAGCCAACGTGTGGGCAGGAGCTGTGCTTTCCTTGGCTGGTCACGGGAGGCAAGGGCAGTGACCCTTTGGGAGGCTCTGAAGTTCTAGAGGGGAATAATAAGTGAAACCAAACTCTTCCTGCTCGGGTGCCTTTGGGGCAGCTTGGGTCGACTGGCTCTCAGGACACAGCTGCTGCCTGAGCAGGGATGGAGCCAGGGCTCCCAGACACCTTAGCTCATTTCTGTAAAAGTGGGGTTTGCAGTTACACAAAAATAAATCACAGAATTGAAAAATAATTGCAGTTGGGAGTGGCCATTTGGTGGTCGCTAATCCTGCTCAGAGGAGACCCAGTTTGGATCAGCTTCGTGTTCCATCTCCAAGCACAGTAATCCTGTAATTCTCTGAGCCCCTGAGTCACTCTGGTTTCAGAGCAGCTCAATGAGCTGCTCTGTGCAGCAGGAAAAGAGCACAGCACAGAGCCTCAGGAGTGCTGATGCCATCACTGCATTCAAAATATGTGCAGCAGCTTCACAGGGAGAGGATTTCCCTTTGTCCAGCATCAGCCGGGCTTTGCTTTCTCTGCCTGCTGTCACAGAAGTCAAGCATCTCCAAGACTCCCATGAAGTGACTGACCCTGACGGGCTCAACTGGCAGGCAGACAGACTTTTACTGCCAACTGCTCAGTACCAACTTGTGCAACAGCCCCGGATCCAGCTGGATCCTCCACACCGTGGAGCTCAGCCCGCACTGCCCTCCCCTCCACCATGGGGAGCTGTGTCACAGCGTGGCCAGGGTTGGAAGGGACCTCTGGAGATCATCTAGTCCAACCCCCTGCTAGAAGAGGGTCACCTACAGCAGATCCCACAGAAACACATCCAGATGGGTTTTGAAAGTCTCCAGAGAAGGAGACTCCACCACCTCTCTGGGCAGCCTGTCCCAGGGCTCTGTCACCCTCACAGTCAACAAGTTCTTCCTCATGTTCATCTTGACCCTCCTGTGCTCCAGTTTGTGCCCATTGCCCCTTGTCCTGTCACTGGGCACTGCTGAGAAGAGTCTGGCCCCATCCTCCTGACACCCCCTGGAGATGTTGAGAAGGGTTGATGAGATCTCCCCTCAGTCTCCTCCTCTCCAGCTGAACAGCCCCAGCTCTCCCAGCCTTTCCTCACAGGCAGATGCTCCAGTCCCTGGGCTCCCTCCAGCAGTTCCTTGTCCCCCATGAACTGGGGAGCCCAGAGCTGGGCTCAGGCCCCTTCGCCTCACCCGGGCCTGAGCAGAGGGTTCTGCACAGCCGCTCACGGGCTCCAGGCCACCTCAGTCCCCGGAGGCCTGGCAGGAGCTCAGAGGCCATTTACTCCTCGCGGCTTCACAACACGGCGGCTGCGGACGCCCACGGCTCCGCTTCCCGCGCCGAGGCCGCAGCCCCGCGTCCTCACCCTTCCCCTCACCCTTCCCCTCACCCTTCCCCTCACCCTTCCCCTCACCCTTCCCCTCACCCTTCCCCTCACCCTTCCCCTCACCCTTCCCCTCACCCGCGGCTCCGCCCGGCGCCGGTTCCGCCCCGGGGGCAGGGACACCGCGTGCGCCTGCGCGGCCATGGCGGCGGCCTGCGCGGAGATGGAGCCGGCGGCGGCGCTTCCTCCCTCCCCCCCCCCTCCGCCCGGCGCCTCACCGGGTTCGGCCGAGCTGGTGTGCGCGCAGGGCCGGAACCTGAAGGCGGTGCTGTGCCAGCGCTGCGGGTCCCGGGTGCTGCTGCCCGGCGTCGCCACCTTCGCCCGCCGTGAGGTACCGGGGTGCGGGGGGGGGGGAGCGGAGGGAGGCGGCGGGGCGGAGGGGGGGGTGCCGGCAGGGCGGTGACTCTGTGTCCCCGCAGCTCCTCCTGCCCGCCATGAGGAAGAAGGCGGCGGCGGCGGCGGGCGGCGGCGGCGGGGACCTGCTGCGGGAGCACTGGTTGGTGCGCGACATGTTCTCCTTCGAGAACGTGGGCTTCACCCGCGACGTGGGCAACGTGAAGTTCCTGGTGTGCGCCGACTGCGAGGCGGGGCCCATCGGCTGGCACTGCCTCGACGACAAGGACAGCTTCTACGTGGCGCTGGAGCGTGTGGCCCACGAGTGACACCGGCGCTGCCTCCTGGGCTGGGGACAGGGGCGATGGTCCCAGGCACGTACCTGGGGAGCTGGGCTCGGCCGCTGGGAACCTCTCCTGCCCCGTGGCCTGGCAGCGACAGACTGAGCCAAGGTGCCATGGGTGAGCACGGCCTGGCCACCCCACAGCCTTTGCCCGATGGCAGCCACGGCCCGGCTGCCCCACAGCTGAGTGACTACAGCCCAGCTGCCCCACACCTGAGTGACCATGACCTGGCTGCCCCACACCTGACTGACTGTGGGCCGGTGGTCACCCCACAGCCCAGATCCGTGGCCTGACCAGCACCAAGAAGCACAGCACCAGCGCAGCTCCTCACCTGAGCCCACCTGGGAGGACATCATCAGTGGGACCTACAGGGACAGCTCACCGTGACAATTTTGCCAAATACCTTGATCTGCCCCAGGCCTTCTTCTTTCTGTGGCTGCTGTATTTCAAACGTGCTAAGATGTCTTTCAAGCTGTGGGTGACACAGCCATGTCAATGTGGGTGCTGGCAGAAGGGCAAGGGGAGGACAGGACTGCTGCATTGAATCATCTTGGCAGCTTAAATTGTCTGAACCACAGCCAAAGCAGTTCCAGGGTTTAAGGCTGTCTCTTCTGTTGATTTTCAGAAGAAATCTTCCCTGCCCCAAACCCTAACATGTAGGGTCTCTAAAACCTCATCCTACTTGACAACTGTTACCTATAAGAGTGTATGGCACCTGAAGTGTGTCTAAGGCATTTTAACTAACATTGTATGCAGTTTTATTAACTGAGTACTTGGAAATAAAGTAAGATACAGTTAGAACTTGCAGACAGCATAGGCTGACAGAATGGCAAACGAAGAAAATGTGCAAGATCACAGTGTTTCCAGGCAGAAATCTGAAAAGCATTTGAGTCATTGGACAAGGAGTGTCCAGTGACTGCGTGGCTCAGTGCTGAAGAATGTCAGAACAGACGTGTGTGTATTAAGCAGAGAAGTCAGGAAGGAATTTCTCTTCTGTAAAAGCAGCTGGTCAGCACAATGCTGGGATATTGTGTCCAGTTTTGGTCCCTGCCTATTAAAAGATGGACACAAAGCTGACTGAAAATTGGAGGAGGCTGCAGCAGCCACGGGTCTCACTGCATTGATCTTTTGGTAATTGTGGTCCAGTGTGCATGCTCTGTTTGCTGACCCCTGTATGAATAACACAGCAGCTTCCCAGTGGTCATCGTGGGTGACAGAGGCCATGCCTGACTGCAGGAGGTGTATCAGGGCTAATAAACACTTGGTGCCAACACAGCTGTAAAGGCACACTGTCATTGTGCTGGAATGGTGGAGTTGTATTTGTCACCCAGATCAAGGTTGGTTTTAGTTAAAGACTTGCAGTGTTGCTGCCACGAGGCTGTGGGAGAGACCTTCTCACTTCTCTGCTAAAACATTTTTGCTGGCAGGAGTCTGTACAGCAGGCTCAGCCTCAGGTGGATTTTGCAGAAAGGCATCCTGACAGGGAGTTAAACCTTCCTTCCAGTGCTGGAGCACCTGCACTTTTAAGGTTTGGAGATTCTGCCTTAACATAGAAATAGAACAACCAGGATATTGGCTGTTCTGGGGCTGCTCTGTTAGAAACCTCTGCTGTGGGCAGCCAGCATTTATTACTGGGAGGGAGAGAGCCATCAACTGGGGAGAGACTTTTTACAAGGGCATGGAGAGGACAAGGGATAATGGATTAAAACTGGAGGAGGGGAGATTTAGGTTAGACATTAGGAGGAAATGTTTCACTATGAGGGTGGTGAGACCCTGGCCCAGGTTGCCCAGGGAAGCTGTGGCTGCCCCATCCCTGGAAGTGTTGAAGGGCAGGTTGGATGGGGCTTGGAGCAACCTGGTCTGGTGGGAGGTGTCCCTGCCCATGGCAGGGAGTTGGATCTAGATGATCTTGAAGGTCCCTTCCAACCCAAACCATTCCATGATCCTGTGATATAACTCTAGACTGGTGACTAAGGCTCTCACTTGAGTAAGAGGTGAGTCCTGTGCTAAATCTGTCAGGTGCACATTTGACATGAAAACTTTCCTCCCTGCCCTTCTTGTTTAGCTCTAAGCCCAGTAACAAACAGGTTCCTCAAGGAAGTGTACCCAGGGGAGCAGGAGAGCTGTGTTTGGTTTCTGCACAGGCACAAATAGTGGGATCATGTCACTTTAATTTCACACTTTCACTTAGATTGTTGTCTTAGGGAATGTGTTTCGACCTGTAATACCTAGATTATAGTCCATGTTATTAAGTATGTTGTGCTGCACAATAATTCCATTTTGAAGACACCACTGTGCACAACAGGCTTGTGAATTTAAGCTTGATTAATGCTGAGTACATGACTCTTCTCAAAAAAAAACCTGTACGTGTGGATTCCTGATACTGGGGAGTAGTCAGGTGGTGGCACTGGGATGGAGCTGGGGTGGTGGCAGCAGCTTTTCCCATGCTTCCTGGAGACCTCGGGTCAAAGGCCTTCTTCATATCAGCACTGCAGCCATTTGAATCCACTTCCGTGGGGTCTTGCTCAGTGGTGGTGAGTAAAGAAAGCTCCTCCTACCCTTCAGTGTGAGAGGAGGGATGTGCTGAAGGGACACATCCCCCACGGGATCCAGGTTTGGTTCTTCCTGACTCCTAAATATGAAGTAGGATCACACAGACTGTGAAAATGCTAAGAAGAAATGTACAATCTGTTAGGAATTCCACAGGAGGAAACTTTTGCTGACATCTGGGCATCCTTCAACCTTGGGTAGATTAATAGAATCATCAAATCATTTTGGTTGGAAAAGACCTTTAAGATAATCAAGTCCAACCATTAACCCAACTCTGCCAAGTCCGGTGCTAAACCACGTCCCTGAGCACCACTTCTACACACCCTTGCCCAGATAATCTAAGGATCTCAACTCAGAGTCATTCCTGCAATTAGCCACCTCTCTTTGACCTAACAAATTTTTGGTATGGCCACTAGAACTCAAGAGCCCGTCCTCAGTTCCAGTTATGCCTGAAAACTCAGTTATATCCTCGTTGGGGTAGGATCTTGGCTTCCTGCAGCTTGGAGAAGCCATGAGGTACACCCTTGAAGTCCAAGGAGCACAGGCAGGGACATGGTGCTGGTGGAGGGCAGCCACACAGGACAGCTCTGCACTTTGCTGGTGCTGAGGAGCCCATCACCAGGGCTAATTCATATCCCCAGAGGTGACATGAGAATTATGAGGGCACAAAAGGAAACCTGGTGAAGAGAAAAAGGTAACATCAATGTGTGGAATTAGAGGCCAGGCAGCTGCACTGTGATGTTACATGAGGTTTAGAGGAGGAATGTTTGCAGTCAGCAAACCCCACCTCAGGGAAGGTCTGCTGGGTCAACACCAGATTTGGGAGCATCCAGCAAAGTGCTGAGCAGCTTTTTGTGCTAATGAGAGCTAATAAAAATGGGGATAGTCTCACAAATACAATCTTTTCACTGCTTTTTATCTAGTGTGTTGAAAAACTGTTTTCCAGTTGCCTGCAGGAACATCTAGGACAAGCATAGTCAAGAGCCAAGCCTTCAGGTACAGGAAGTGCTTCCAGGAGACCTGTCATGCTCATCTTGCAGCCCGTCTTCACCATCAGTAACAAGACAGCACTAACCACATTTCCATGTGCAGGTCACCTTTAAATTAATTTGAAAATTGATTCTTCTACATAAATGGCTGGATAGATTTTATCTCATTAGACCCATTCAGTGTGGAGCTGGAGCAGTGCCAAGAGAGGGGATACTAACCACCCTGCTCCCAAACCTGTCCCAGGACACACACAACCTCTGGCACTGGGGGCCTGGTCTCTTTGCTGCTCTTGGGTGGGGGCAAATAATAACAGTTTTGCCTAATTGCTTCCCCATCTTGACTGTAAGGCATGCCTGTTTATATTGGTTAGGTGTTTATATACATGAATAGAAATGTATTTAAGATGGGTAAAAACAGATCTTGCTCCACTCAGACTGAGGTTCACAGCCCCAAAACCCTAGTCTGGGCTTGGACTGGTGTTGACACCTCGGGTAACTTCACCTCTGCTGCCTCTCTTACCCAAAGCTCTCCCTCAAGGCAGCTGCTGAGCCCTTTGCTGAGAATGTTCCATTTGCTCACTTATTGTAAAGCTTTTTTTTCAGGCTGCAGGGTTAGAACTGGGCAGGCTGAGCTCTGCAGCCTGCGTGAGGTAAGGGAGGCAGTGGCAGGGGGTGGGTTCTTCCCTGTTTTGGCAGCAGGAGGCTGTGAGATCAGCTGAGCTGCCCCGGGCAACTGCCACAAGTCATCCCTTGCCAGAGGTCACATTCACACTCTTCCTTCCCTCAATGAAGGCATTTCAGTGGTGCTGGGAGCAGGGACTGGAAGCCATGGCTCCCATTTCCTCAGCTCTGCAAGTCAGCAGGAAGGTCTCGGTTTCTGGGCCTGACATCACCCAGGGACTCTCCATGATTGCTCATCTCTTAAAAGTGGAAACGTTTGGCAGAGAAGCTATGACAATATGGACTTTGAAGTCACAGCTTGGAAGAGGACTTTGCTGTTTGCCTCCCTGCTGTGTTCAGAGCTCATCCAACCTGCCCTTCAACACTTCCAGGGTTGGGGCAGCCACAGCTTCCCTGGGCAACCTGGGCCAGTGTCTCACCACCCTCACACTAAAGAATTTCCTGGGCAGCCGTGAGGGTTTGAGGTAGGATCTTTGCAATACCTGCAGCTCAGCATGTCTGTGGAACCTGCTGCCACCATGTGTGGAGGCCAGGAGCTCAGCAGAGTTCAGAAAAGAGCTGTGGATTGATAAAAACCAGGCCAGCTTTGCTCGGAGAGGCATTTTTGGCATGACATCTCCTATATACCTTGCCCTGCTTACTTCCCCAAACCACCAGCACTCACTCTAGAGCAGAACTGCCCTGTGTGAACAGACACAGGCAGCTTCTACGACTTGGGAGTGTTTGGGAGAAGACAGATAACTGAAATGGATTATGAATATTCTCTGAAGGACATTTTACATGCCTGACATTACACTCCCTGACAGGAACAAAAGAAGTAGGAGAAAAGGAAACAATAGAGAGGAAATAGCTCTGGGGTCCCTCAACAAACAGTGCAGGAAAATGCTTCCTGCCTCCTGCAAAGCCAGGTTAATAAAGGCCAAACCCTAGAATCAAAGGAACACTAAACCACTCAATATTTTGCAGCTGCTGGGTGACACGGAAGGAAACCACAGCAGATGAGTGGAACTTGGCATAAAAGTGCAAAGAGAAAATAAGGCCTTTGATAAAAGCCAGCTTTATGCTCCTTTTAACCAATAATTTCTGTTCTGCATTTCAGCAGAAATACTTTTGTGCTGAGTTGTGAGTCAGGTTCTTAAAGTGCAGCCTTTTACAAGTGCAGCTGGATGTTTTTGTGCTGGTGGGGGCAGAGGAGATGGTAGCCAAGCAATCCAGATGAGAGGAAAATTGGCTTAATCGTGGCTCACACCAGGACAGAGGCACTGAACTGTGGGGCTGCACCCCCCGGGTGAGGGAGAGAAGCTGTGCTGGCTTTGGCTGGGGTAAAGATAATTTTTCCTCATAGCTGTGTTTCAAATTTGTACTCAAAACAGTGTTGGTAAGTACAGGGCTGTGGGGCTGTCTTGGCAGGATTGTGCTTCAGAGGAAGTGCATGGGTGTCTGAAAATTAGCTGACCTTGTGGAGAGTAAAAATTAAGTGCTTTGCTCCCTAATTGCAGCCACTGAGGAACAGTGAGCTAAAATTTGATCCAGAGTGGCACAGTCCAACCCAGGGGTTGCTGCAGTTCAGTTTTTAAGTACTGCCTCTCTGAGAGAGCTCCACAGAAGGTTTGGGTTGGAAAGGACCTTAAAGATCATCAGGTTCCAACCCCCCTGCTATGAGCAGGGTCACCTCACACAGACCAGGCTGCACAAGCCTCATCCAACCTGCCCTTGAACACCTCCAGGGTGGGGGCATCAACAACCTCCCTGGGTGACCTGTCCCAGTGCCTTCCTACCCTAATGGGGAAGAATTTCTTCCTGATCTCTAACCTAAATCTCCCCTCTTTCAGCTTAAAAGCATTACCCCTTTTCCTGTCACTACTCTCTGGTGAAAAGCCCCTCCCCAGCTTTCCTGGAGCCCCTTCAGGCACTGGAAGGTGCTCTAAGGTCTCCCTGAAGCCTTCTCTTCTCCAGGCTGAACAGCCCCAACTCCCTCAGCCTGTCTTCACAGCAGAGCTTCTCCAGCCCTTTAATCATCCACGTGGCCCTTCTCTGCAGCTCTCCACCCTCTCCAACAGCTCCATGTCTCTCCTGTGCTGAGGGCTCCAGAGCTGGACACAGCACTCCAGGTGGGGTCTCACCAGAGCATGGCAGAGGGGCAGAATCCCCTCCCTGGCCTTGCTGGCCACACTTCTTTTGCTGCAGCCCAGGACACAGTTGCCCCTCTGGGCTCCAGCACTCACTGGCAGCTCATGTCCAGCTTCTCATCTCCTCCCACCCCAAGTCCTTCTCCTCAGGGCTGCTCTCCAGCCATTCTCCCCCCAGCCTGGATTTGTGCCTGGGGTTGCACCGACCCAGGGGCAGGACCTTGCACTTGGCCTTGTTGCACTTCATGAGGTTGGCACTGGCCCAGCTCTCCAGCCTGTCCAGGTCCCTCTGGATGACATCATCACACAGTCACTTCCTAGAGGCTTCAGTTTTGCCTTTGGTCAACATGAACTGTTAAGATACAGCTTCTGCAAGGAGAAACACAGGGTTACCCTTCCCTCCTTGGCACAACTGTCTCAGAGGTGTAGCTGGGGGTGGCAGGGCACAGCCCAGGGCAGCTGTCACCTCCTCAGTGTGGCTGGGCCTGGCAGTGGGGCATGTTCTGGCCAAGGCAGCCACCATTCAGCCACCAGAGGAGGCCAAAGCAAAAGCACCAGAGCTGTGTTTGTTCCAGCAGCCCGCTGTGCTGGTGGGTGGCAGCCTGGCAGAACAGGTCAGAGCTGCAGGCAAAGTCTCACCTTGAAAAGTCTTTGAGGGCAATTGGTGGCATCGATAGGAGCCACAGGGCCCTGGGGCGAGAAGCTGTGCTGGGAGAGTTCCCTGTGTGGATGTTTGTTTACCCACTCTCTGTGTGGATGTGTTTATCCAGCTTCTCCTTGCCAGGGAAGCACGTGTGTACACTCAGCTGTGCTTCTGCTCCCTGTTCCATGTTCCTTATCTTCCAGGAGTCTCTGGATTCCCCCGGAGGAAGGGAGGCAGTTGCTAGCCCTAATCACTGCACGTGCAGAGGCAGAGTGCTCCTGCCTGTGTGCCAGGAGCCACCTCTGCCAGTGCTCAAACCCAGCTGGAAGAGATGCCCTGTGAGCAAGGGAAAATAAGCAAAGCCATGTCAGCACAGGTATCCCCCCTTCCTCGAGCAGCTGGCTCTGCACACTGTCTGAAACACTGTGAACAACGTGCTCTTTCCATGGCAAACATCCAGACCACAGCTCGTTTCAGAACCTCTGGTTAATTTGGAATCTGGCAATGGAACATGAGGACGTGGCTCCAAGAACTTGCTGGCTCCTGCTTTCCTGGGGAGGGAGCAGTTGGTGACTCCTGTTCTCTAACACAGGCAGAAGGACTCGGTTCTTTCTGTCAGACTGGCAGGTCTGAGAGGCTAGCACCAAGAAGGGCAGGAGGCCAGAAGTGCTGGGACTCAGCAAACACAGGACCCAACTCCTGAGCAGAAAAGATCCTCAGAGAAAGGAGCAGGTTCAGACTCAAACAGGAGGAACCTTCCTTGATAAGGAATAAGCAGGAGTGAGGGATGTAGCTGCAGGTGGCAGCAGCAATTTGGAGGCTCAGTGCACTCAGCAGCTCTGTCCCTGCTGCAGCCACAGGTCCCCAGTTTGGCTCTGGCACTGAGCCCCAAGCTGCCAGCACCTCTCAAGGAGATCTGGTTCTATCCCTTCACTACAGGCCCCTGTTGGGATTTGGGAATTTCTGCTGGAAACCCAGTGTGCTGGCACTGAAAGGCAACATCTGTGTGCAGCTGGCCTGTACCTGAGACCCAGGTCCTGATTCTGGGAGAGGTGAAGCCACGATGCCCAGTGCTGCACATACACTGTGAGGGTGGTGAGACACTGGAACAGGTTGCCCAGAGAAGCTGTGGCTGCCCCATCCCTGGAAGTGTTGAAGGACAGGTTGGATGGGGCTTGGAGCAACCTGGTCTGGTGGGAGGTGTCCCTGCCCATGGGGGGTGGGACTAGATGATCTTTAAGGTCCCTTCCAACCTAAACCATTCTTTGATTCCATTCTATGATTCTATGTGGGCTGTTTGCTACATTCACTGATGCACCATCAGCTGTTTGGTTTCTTGGTCAAAAGGACCAGGCAGCAAAGAATCAGTACAGACAGGAATGTCCAAACTCTGGAAATATGAGTAAGTTGGTGGACGGTGCTACTGCTTGACCAGGGGAAGAAGGTTAACTGCTCAGTGAGGGAGAGCTGGTCTAATGAGTGATTTTAATTACCCACACAAAAAGGCTAATTATTGCAGCAAGACAGAACAAGGTATATTTTCAGTATCTAAATCAAAAGTCAGTGGTGGAGAACACAACAAAATTTGTAGGCCCAGGTAACCTGGGCCAAAAAGTTTAACCAATACAGTTATCAAAGTCTGACACCATTTGAGGTGCAGGCCAACCAACCAACACAGCAAGACAAAACTTGCAATCCAGAGATGGCACTGCAGATTGGTGAGTAACCCAGCAGGCCTTTTAATTGTAAAATAAAGAAAACATCAGTGGACTTGATGGAGAAGCTGTTCCAGCTTCAACATGTCTGATGGAGGTTGTTCCCCCAGGCCAGGAGGGAAGCAGGCAGAGAAGTACTGTGTGAAATTCAGGGCTGAAGGAGAATTTAAACCAAGCAGGGAATGGAATCAGCCCCTGCAGTGTGGACTTGTGAGGAACAAAACAATAGGGCAGGTAGCCAAGTCCCTGCTTGCAGGAGCAGGATTAAAACAGTTGGAAGACTGTAAGATAATAATGTAAGACTTAAAACCAGGGAATTTATTGAAGGCCATTAAAATCAGGATCTTATTTCAGGATTACTGACAAGAAGCCATGCTAATAGCACATTAAGGTTACAAAGTCAAATGATCAAGGTAGAAAACACTGATACTAAACTTGGTTGTGAAATGTTAATCTGTGTACTAGACTGCCAACTATCAGGTAGGAAATCTCACAAACAGAAGCAGAGCCCAGCCCTTTGGGGTTCCAATCTGGCAAGTCAAGCACATTCTTCCACTTATTTTGACACTCTGTGCAGGGGAAGGACCCGGTATAAAGAGCTATAATCCTATAATTAGAGAGATACCAATTGCACATGTTCAGTGCTCAGCAGAGGAATCACTCCTTCCCTTGTTGGAGCTGTTCTAGCTCTGCTGCACTCATCATTCCCTTAGCTAAGGATTTCCAGCCCATCTGGAATGGGAGTGTTTAGGTCAGAAATCAGTTCAGCCTTGTCTAGGTGGGTAGTTTTCAGCTCTAAATTAAAGACATTTCGTGGCACCGAGCAAACATTTCCAAAACCCTCCTGGAGAATCCACATCCTCCCATGGAGGTTTTGCCTGAGATCAGTGGATTAAGCATTTCCAGCCGTGGTGGGTTCCCCTAAAATGTTCCTCCTTTTGATACAAAACATCCAGATATGCATGATGGGTTCAACATCTTGCACGGCCACCAAAGCCCAGTGATATGAACTGGTTTGTCACAGGATTTGCAGCGTCCCACTCAGACTTTTGGGTCCCAGGCAGCGGGTGCTTCTCCCCTCGCACAACCAGTTCCTGCAGGGTCCTATTCCCCCCGGCCCGGCCCGGCCGTGCTGTCCTGCCTCTCCCCCTGGGCTTGCAGAGGAAAGGCGTCCTGCCGTGCACGCACCTCCTGCCGCAGGGGCAGGGAGCTCTGCAGGGAGTCCTGCCGTGGTTTCCCATTGAAAACCCGTCCAAGGAAGCAGCGCGTTCCACTCCGTGTTCTACTGACCGGCAGGAGTCCTGCAGCTCACACCGAGTCCCTCGGGCAGGGGGGTCATGGGGGGGTCTGCCCAGGGAGCCGGGCACCGCTGACAGGCAGCAGAGTGTCCCTAAGTGACACCAGACTGGTGGCCAGGGGAGCAGGTTCAGGCAGTATGTGACCACAGCCAGTGCTGAACCAACGACAAACCTCCTCCCTCAGCACAGGAAACGGCTGGTTTTCCTCATGCTTGCTAGCTAGGCTTTCTACAAGTTTTCCTAACCTGCCATTCCCTTCCCAGTCTACACAGAAGAAAAAAGAAAGAAAAAAGGACAAAATCCCTATTTCTCTTCCCTTTCCAGCTCTCCAAAAGGGCAACAAAGGTGCTGCTCTACTTGATGGCAGGAACCTTGTCCCTCTCCAGCCCCTGCAGAGCTGAGTGTGTTTAGCACCAGCCAAAGGTCAGGGCTGTGCAGTAGGAGGCTCCATAAAATTCCACAGCAAGCTGCTGTGGGCAGGGTGTCAGGGTTAGAGCAGATCAGGTGATCCTGAGTGCACTACACCCAGCCCAGCAAAGGAAGATTAAAACAAAACCAAAATACATTAAGATCCCTGTCAAGACAGTTTGGAAGGAATGTCAGTAAAAAATAGCTTTTTCTGTACCAATACAGGACCCGAATTCTAGAGGAGAATCTGTTACCTTCAGGGACCCTGGCATTCGGGGACCTGGGAGGGACCTGGGAGGAATGGAGACAAAGACAAAACCAACAGGCACAAACTTGTAGCCAGATGAGTCTGGGATGAGGAAATACAGGCTAGCAGTTCAGGAATTCTCTGTGAAGGTGGGGAGAATTTCCTGGGGTAGTGATGCTGTTACCCTGGCCCTTTCCTGCATTCTCCCCAAGGCATTTGCTATGAGCCACCCTGAGAGAAATAATGCTGAGCACAGCAGGAATATATCTGAACCTGCACGACTCTTCTTACTTTTATGTCCTTAGCAAGTTCCTCACATGCATAGTCTCCCCAGGATTAAAAAATACATACATATATAAAACAACCTCTCATTCTCTGCCACACCACCAAAACAACCATTAACCATGCAAAGAGGGACCCCACACCAGCACAACAGCACAAACACAGGAAGGCCATGGAGCTGTTGGAACGAGTCCAGAAGGGCCACAAAAATGATCCAAGGGCTGAAGCAGCTCTCCTACAAAGACAGGCTGAGAGAGTTGGGGGTGTTCAGCCTGGAGAAGAGAAGGGTCTGGGGAGACCTTAGAGCACCTTCCAGTGCCTGAAGGGGCTTCAGGAAAGCTGAGGAGGGACTTTGGGCATCTGGATTTGGTTTTCTGGGATTCATAAAGGAACCACTTGGGAGGGCGACTCTCCCATGAAACCCTTGAGAGGCTGTAAACTTCTGGAAGGGGCCAGATAAAAAGCCAGGGTGAAACACAGGACTGAGGATGGATATTTCAAACGGAAGGAATTTGCACTCAGAGAGGAGGAGATGTACCTGAGTACTGAAGAAATGAAGACTTGGTAAAATATTGTCCCCTTAGCAATAAAATTTAACATTTTACTCTAGCTGTGCACATGCAGTCATCAGTCCTCACACCCAGACAAGTTTTCTGTGACCTGGGAATGAGGCAAAACGTCACTGAAATCCGTGCAGCACCTTGGTGCTGTCAGTCTGAGTGCAGGTGTTCAGCATGGAGAAGGCTCCAGGGAGACCTTAGAGCACCTTCCAGTGCCTGGAGAGGCTCCAGGAAAGCTGAGGAGGGACTTTGGGCAAGGGCAGGGAGGGATGGGACAAGAGAGGATGGCTTTAAGCTGGGAGAGTGGAGGTTTAGGTGAGACATGAGGAGGAAATTATTTGCAGTGAGGGTGGTGAGACACTGGAACAGGTTGCCCAGGGAAGCTGTGGCTGCCCCATCCCTGGAAGTGTTGAAGGGCAGGTTGGATGGGGCTTGGAGCAACCTGGTCTGGTGGGAGGTGTCCCTGCCCAAGCAGGGGGGTTGGAACTCGATGATCTTTAAGGTCCCTTCCAACCCAAACCAGTCTGTGATTCTATGATTCAGCCCAGGGTTAATTGTTCCTGTGCCAGATGCACTGGGATCAGCAGGGACATGGGCCCTCACTCACTACAACCCCTCATTGTGCCAGGTGATCAATCCCTGCTCTGGAAGGCACCACCCCATCTCACCCCAGCAGAGAGCCCTGCAGCCTGCTGACAGATCAATAACCTCCCTGCAGGCCCTGTGCCAGGAAGGGAAGGGGCCATGTATGTCAATTATTCACCTTACCCCTTCCCTCCCTCTGAAACTCAGTCCTGTCCCCAACCCCAACCATTTGTTTTCCTGGTGCTGTTTCATCTGACCTGACCAAGAGAAAAGCTGGGTACCCATTTTGGGAAAAGTGATGAGGAAAGAAGAGGAGTGAAGAATGAAAGCACATTAGTAACATTAGTGTCTAGGAGAGAAGAAAGAAGGAAGATTTTAGATGCCAAACAGCACAGGGTGTCACGAGCAGGTGTCCATGGAGGCTGCAGCCAGTCCCAGCCGTGCCTGCTGCAGTGGGAGGGAGGTGAGAGGAGTGAGCAGATCCCTCCCCAGTCATGGTTGTGCAACTTACCTTGTCAGAAGGTGAAACTCACATGAAGGAACTGGCTGCTGCAACATTCTACTTCCAACTCTAAGCTTCTCCAAGCACACACTGCCCTTCACCAGCTCAGCCAACATCCAGGGGCAGTTCCAGACCTTGCATCTAGAATTTAATGAATCAAATCTGAGAGACTGGAAAAAATAGAGACTGGAAGAGTCATTCAGAGCCACAGAAGAAACCCTGTCCTTGAGGAGCAAGGCCCTCACACTGAGTAGGTACCCTCCCAACCCTGGCCTAAAATGGGCTGAAACATCTCATGGTGTAAGGCTGGTGGCCACGGGGCACAACTGAAACCAGGGCAGGAAAACCTGCACTGCCCAGGGAGACACAGGGGCCCTGTCTGGTCTCACCCTTGTCTGCCCTGTTGCTGTGTAGGAATTTTCCAAACAGGCATCTGGATTTGGTTTTCTGGGATTCATAAAGGAACCACTTGGGAGGGCGACTCTCCCATGAAACCCTTGAGAGGCTGTAAACTTCTGGAAGGGGCCAGATAAAAAGCCAGGGTGAAACACAGGACTGAGGATGGATATTTCAAAGGGAAGGAATTTGCACTCGGAGAGGAGGAGATGCACCTGAGTACTGAAGAAATGAAGACTTGGTAAAATATTGTCCCCTTAGCAATAAAATTTAACATTTTACTCTAGCTGTGCACATGCAGTCATCAGTCCTCACACCCAGACAAGTTTTCTGTGACCTGGGAATGAGGCAAAACGTCACTGAAATCCGTGCAGCACCTTGGTGCTGTCAGTCTGAGTGCAGGTGTTCAGCTTGGAGAAGGCTCCAGGGAGACCTTAAAGCACCTTCCAGTGCCTGGAGAGGCTCCAGGAAAGCTGGGGAGGGACTTTGGACAAGGGCAGGGAGGGATGGGATGAGGGGAATGGCTTTAAGCTGGAAGAGGGAGATTGAGATTAGACATAAGGAGGAAATTTTTCACTATGAGGGTATTGAGACACTGGAACAGGTTGCCCAGGGAAGCTGTGGCTGCCCCATCCCTGGAAGTGTTGAAGGGCAGGTGGGATGGGGCTTGGAACAACCTGATCTAATAGGAGATGTCCCTGCTCATGTAGGGGAGGTTGGACTAGATGATCTTTAAGTTCCCTTCCAACCCAAACCAGTCTGCGTTTCTATGACATTTCAGTTTGAGTATCCAGCAATGCTTCTGTGAAACTGGGTTCATTCTTGTTGGTGCATCAACTATGGAAAGGCACAGAGGGGCAAACCTGGCCTGAAGTGCCAACTGCATGGTCCTGCTCTCTGGATGCCCCCTTTGATGCCACAGAAGCAGCACACTGAAGCCCAGGCAATGAACCTTTATGGCACCTGATGCAGTGTGACAGAGCAGATTTCAGCTGCCCAAGTGGCTGCATGAAATTTGACAAAGTAGCATCAAAACCTGAATTTCTCACCCAGGTCTGACAAATACTTCATGCAGTTGGAGCAGTCCTGGTAAATCCAGGGATAACACTGATTTTCAGAGCTCTGGTACATGTCAAAAATCCATTGCCCAATAGCTGTTAAGACAAATCAAAGCAGGTAATTAGCACAGGCATACTGAGACACCCCCCAGCCTGGCCAGAATCTCTGGTTTTGTTTGTCAGCTAAGCTGAAAATACTGCTCACTGCACTCACAACATGATGCCACCTTCATTTGCTGCTTTTGTGAGGTATCTGACCCTTCTGGTTTCATGGTCCAGTCATGTTTTTGAAGGAGAGTAAAATACTTCAGTGTGCTTCTGTCCCATGGACCATTCAGGGTCTGACCCACTCCTAAACTGCACTGGCAGAGCTGGAAGGACAGTAAGAGCACTGGGAGTGTTGTTTCAGGTCAGATTATTTTAAAAACATGAATCAAATCTTTCAAACTCCTAAGACTGGTTTAAAAATCACAGCACTTTGGAAAAATCATTGTGGGTGCATATTTTCCATAGGTTTTAGAGCTCAGGTAAAACTTTGCTCAGAGGTTACTGAGGATTTCCTCAGTAGTTTGGAAGAGCAGAACCAAATACATCTTGTTGAAAGACCACGTGGCTTCCTCAGGCTCACCTCATGCCTGCATGGGAGGCTCTAAAAAGAAGGAAAAAAAACAAAAGAGAACACTGAAATATTTTTAATACAATTGCCAAATCCAATTTGGCCTGTTTTCTCTTTTATCCTGCAGCAAAAGGATTCCTGAAGCTGGTTTGCAAAGGTCTGATCATGTGGTGCTGATATTTTTGTTTCCAGCTGAGAAAAGCACAACACATGATAAGCAGAGATATAAAACAAGAACACTTAACTGCCTTTTTTTTTTTTCTCCAAAACAAACAAAAGAAACTAAAATATTGTAGCTATTTTCCTCATTCATCTTCCATTCATAATTGCTGTGATGGCTCATGAGCACTTCAAGTGGGATCCCTCCCATCTGAGCATGACCACCTATGACTGCAGGTTTCAGTTCTGTCTGTCTCAGACATCAGGACTGTCCTGATCTTCTTTACCAAACAGCTTCACCCAGGAGTCTGTCTGAGCCAAAGGCAGTTGCAGCCCAGGTCACACCCCAGCCAAGCAATTAGTAGAGAACAAAGGAGATAAAACAAGTTCTTTCAGGTCTCAGAGCTGACTGGAGTGTGTTAAAGAGGTAGGCTGAAGAAGGGGCTGGGGTTATTAGTAGTTTAATACTGAGTGGCTTCTTCAAATATGTACCAACTTGATAGCATTCAGGAAATAATTTGTGCTTGTCAAGGATTAGATTACATAAATGCAGAGGAGATGTATTTTTTAAAAACTAGTTGCAGAGCTGTATGTACTCCCCTGGTGTCACCTGGCCTGGTCACCCAGCTCGTGGTTGGAAAAAAGGTTTCTGTTTCTCACTCACAGAATGTTTGTGGAACAGGAGCCAGAGGAACTAGATCCTGTTTTCTTCTTGATAAAGATACTTGCATGTGTGATCACACTCAACCATCCCTCCCACCCTAGACATCCTCACTGGTGTGGAGACAGCCACATTCTCTCAACACAGACAGCTTAGCACTCTTTCATCTGGTTTTCAGCCACTCATTGCATTTGGCATAATCCTTTGGAAAGAACAAGTACATCAGTATTTGTGGCTTTCTCCCTTTCCTTCATGTCCATCCTTCTCTCTTGATCCCCTGGTCTTTGCTTTCCAGAGGACTTTCTTGTCTTCTAGTAATTCTGGGTGTGCACCCACACTGGCTTAATTTCTATCCTCTGTATTGAAATGATCACAGTGAAATCGATAACAGCAACTGCAGGATCTGCAGCAGGCTCCAGGTCTTGAGGTCAGTAGGAGGGAGGCAGCTCATCACTTCCCACCACCCCTTCCAGCTGACTCTAGACCCAGCCTGAAATCACCCCAACACACTCCCTTCGCTCTTGTTCAGGCTGCTCCTGGAACCAGGGATCCACGAGGAAAGAGGAAAACATGAGCTACTTTGTTATCGTTGAAAATTGCTTTACATACCGATCCTGCCTGCAAAAGCTTAGCTCAGATGGGGGAGAAGCCATGTCCTGGAAGTGGTGCCCGTGCTGCCCTGGAAAGCATGATGTCCCAGGTACCAAACTTTACACATGTCCACTATGGCAGCTACTTTCCAGCCGGGAAGGAAGTTGGGCAAATTCATTAACATTTCTGTTAATACAACCCTTAGGACACACCACGGGGGTTTTCCCATCTAAACACCCAGCTTAAACTGGGGCACCCAAGGTACTGATTTCAGTGGGGTCTATGTGGCTTTCCAGATCTGGACCTTGGGCTTTAAGTCTTTTCCAGATTCGGTCTTTGGCCTTTAAGTCCTTTCTACTGCGTGACTCTTCATTCCAGTACTAGTTGGTACAAGCACTGCTTTGCCCAGTGACCGTGCAATGGAGATGTCTCCTTCCTCCTTCTCGGAAAAATACAAAGATTTGCCCACATCCCACTCTCCCACCTTCAGAGAGGAGCACTCCTACAGAGCCAGCCTGCTAGGCCGGGGGTTTTGGGTGTCCCCTTTGCTTTGCACGGCCTGGCCGTTTCGCTGGTTGCCTCAACAGGACTTGCTGTGCACAGAGAGTCCAAGGGAACCTCACAGGCGGAGGGGCCGAGCGCGGCCCACAGCGCTGCTGCCGCCCTGCTGCGCTGAGCTCTCAACCCTTCACCTGCCTCAGGCCTAGGCGAGCGCTGACGGCCAGGCTGCCCGCAGCCAGCAGCGGGCTCGGGACCTTTGGGCGGGCACAGTTCTGCACTCCCCTCTCCTCCGCGCCAACCGCTGGCTCCGGGCGACAGCGAGGCCGCGTTCCGAGCCCGTCTCGCCCGCCCAAGGAACCAACGAAACCCGCAACAGAGCCGCCGAGCGCCCAACGTTGAGGAGGGGAGCTCCGGCCTCCCTTGGCGGGAAGAGTAAGCCCCGCCCCCGCCCCGCCCCTGGTTACGAATCAACCAATAGCGAGCGCAGGAAGGTGAAATTCATATCTGCGATCCAATGGCGCGCAGCAGGGCTCATGCCACGGGGCCGTCGCCCGGCTCTGATTGGGGAACCAGGAGATCTAGACGAGTAGACACCCAATAGTGCGGCGCGGAGGTTACGCCTCCGAGCAGGACATAACCAATGAGCAAGGCGTGGGGAGCCAGACTCCCCGCCCCCTTCCTATATAAAGTGTGGCCGGGAAGGGCGACTGCTTTTGCGCTGCTGCCCAGACACGTTGCGCGTCTGCTACTCCCAGCGCTACCGGCCTGAGCCATGGTGAGCGGGGCGCCGGGGAGGGGGGTTCCTGGCGCCGCTCCGCACGCCGAGGCAGTGCGGAGGGGGCCGTGCGGCCCCGCTCGTGCGCGGCGGGAGGCACGGGGCAGCCCCGGCCTGCGGGGCCCGTGGCGGCCGGGACGGGCCTCGCGCGGGACCATGGTCGCCGGCGGGCCCCGGGCCGCGCTGCCCCGGCGGGTCTTGGTCGTGCCGCGTCCCCGTCCCAAAATGGTGGCGGCTCCTCTGAGAACATGGCGGCCCGCGGTGGGGCGACTTTCCGCAGTGGCGGCCGGACCCTCTGCCCCCGGCTGCTTCTGAGCTGGCGGCTCCCTCAGCGGTGGCTCCGGCTCGGAACCTGGGGAGCCGTGGGCTGGGCCTGGGGAGGTTCCTCCGGCCTCGGGTGCAGTCAGCCTCAGGGGCCCGCGTCTCTGCGGCCTCCCGAAGCGGGACGTGGCGGAGTGTCCAGACCCCGCACCGCGGTGAGGGCGGGAGGCTGTTCGCTCGGGTATTTCTTGGATATAAAAATGAGGAGGGGGAACCTCGGCGTGTGGGGGACCTGGAGTGGCAGAGGAGGCTATCGCACGGGGTGTTGCTGGAGGTGCAGCTCCTTGTCCCTGCTGCCCTCCTGGTGCTTGACCCCGCCGGTGTGAGGTGGTTTGGAGGAGTCAGGGAATGGGCTGATGGGGGAGGATTCCTGAAAGACTTTGAGACTGGCTGGGTAATAAAGCTGAGGTGGAGTGACCTCAGTTCGGAGTCAGCCTTGAAGTGATCTCTGTAAGGTATGATAAATGGCTGGCACATCATAAAGAGGACAGCGAGTTCCTGGGCAGCACACGTGGGAGCTGTCAGGTGGAGTCTGGGACAAGCCTGAGGTCCCTCTCCATGTGGACCTTTACCCTATAGATGTATTTTTAAAAGCCATTGTCGATGTCAGAGTGTTACATGGATTTTAAAGATGTAGCAGACTGCTTCTGTATGATAATGAATGCGTAGGGAATGTTTGTTAAACTGAAAATGGTTAGAAGTTAGGAGAGCATTGAAAGGACTGATTACCTCATTCTTACCTGTACATGGAGAGCTGTCTATGGTCATGTGTTTTAAAATTAGGCCAGAAAAAGTGTCTGAATGTAGTTTCCCTCGTGTTTTATCCTGGGGAAACCACGTTCCTCATTATGGTATGTTGTTGAACTTGGTCTCAGCTGGTACAGCCATTCTTATGAAACTTGGCTTTCTGTCAACTTCACACAGGTGAAGCTGTACCTGAACTGCTGTGCTGGAGAGTACCAGGGACAGAGCATGATCCACCAGTACAGCTGGAGAGAGCTGGGCTTCTTCAGCCTGGCAGAGTACAGCAAGGGGCCACCTAGTAGCAGTCTACAACTACTGAAAGGGCTCCCAGCTGGAGCACATCATATAGCAAGAGGAGACAGAGGTAATAGGGGCTGGAGAGGTTCAGGTTGGGAAGATTCCCTGGGATTTCTCACTGAAACTGATTCTATGCTCAAAATTAGTGTAAGTGGGGGAGAGGTTTAGTGTTAATTACTTGAGGATTCTATATCCTGACTTGTGGCTTGAATATAGCACTTAACAGTCCTGGCTATCATGCATATTTAAACCTTATTAACTATGAAACTTCTGTCAGTCATGTGTTAAAGGCCCAGTGTTGTAAAGAGTGTGACAGTTCTCCTGCCTCTTCACAACTTGGAGGTTGCATTTTCAAGGGTCAGGTTTTGTTCTGTTCTTGAGTATTGTTGTACTGCAGGACTCCTGCTGTGAAGAGCCTGTGCAGAGCAGAACAGGCAGAGTCCTCTTGTGGCTAACAGGTTTGCTTCATGAAATAGCAACATACTACTTAAAAGCACTTGGTAGAGTTGCAGGAAAGTATTTGAGAGAAACTCTCAAAGCAGGGCAAACAGTAGCACTAGGCCAGGGTTTTGTGACTGACTTTGTCTAGCCAAGTTTTGCAAGCCTCCAAGGATGGAGGTTCCTTCCCACCTCTGGTGACCTTTTCCAGGGCTGCACCACTCTGCTGGGGAAGCTTTTCCTATTGCCCAGCCTGAATGTCCCAGCATCCTCCTAACATCTGACCTGAACCCTCCTGCTGAGCAGACAGAAGGCATCTTGGTGTGCTGCCCAGGTGTCTCCTTTTGTACCCTGGGACATGGATTCCTTAGTGAGGATGAGGGTGCCATGTTGAACACTCAGGATGGTTTCTGTGGTAACCCTCAGGATCTTTTCAGCAGGACTGCTCCACTAATTGCTTGGTTGTGCTGATAGGGCAGGTACTCTGCCCCAAGTGCTGAACTTTGTACTTTGGCAAAGTAAACATGCCACATGTTTAACACAGCACCTGGAGGACTTGGTCTGTGGCCATGTTGCCTAAGTTGTATGTTCAAGGGGTTCCCTTTGGAACATGAATGTTGGTTTGTGTAGTTTGAAGCAGTGGTGCTAGTTAGATGCTGGAAAGCTCACACATAGTCTGATGCCTTCCACATATTCACCTTCCTGGGTGTCCTGGTTCCAACACCACTTCCTTGCAGTGACCTTCCCCAGCTGCTTGTGAGCTTCACTATCAAAGCTTGGATCACTGGCAGGGCTTCAGTAGAGGTGAGGATCCAGGCTGAGATGGTGCTATATCTATCTTCTCTCACTGAAGGGTTGCAGGCTGCCCTCCTGCCTTCCTGAGAGGGTGGTGTGGCCTGATTCCTGTGTCCTGGCTCCTCTGGGGCAGTGCAGCCTGCTTGGGCTGCATGCTGGAGCTGCTTTTCTGTCACTCTTTTTACAGTGTGTTGCTTGACTGTTCTCTGCCATTGCTCACCTTGCCAAGCTCAGTGCTGAGGCCTGGGGAGCCATCATGGCCTTGCAGAGGAGTAGGGTGGCAGCAGCTCTGAGTAAGGCTGGTTGCAGGAAGGGTTTGGATTGCTCTTCTGGAAGCTCTGTATCTGAATGCCCAGCTTGGATGGATGGGGAGCTGAAAAACAGTTCTCAGCTGCTCAGTGCTGTGGCTGAGAAATAATAGGATATAAATTATAATTCCTTGGGGTTCTCACATAAATTGAAAGGAGTGTGCTCCTGCTTTCCTGCATTGACTTTTGATGAGGACTAGGCAGTTCAGGTCCTGCTTATCCTGGAAATTCAGGGAACTGATTAATTGTATCATGCAAGCATAGGGTCTGAACATAGTTAAATGGGACTGTTATTCAAAGCTCTCCTTTATGCAGGCTCTTCTAGAGTGTGTTTAGCTCAGTCACTCAAAACCAGAAGCTAAATATAAAATGCCACAGATGGACCAGGAGTTTGGAGGTGTTTCCATTGTGGTTTGGCTTTTAATATGCAAAAACCTATGCTGAAATATTACAGAAGCTGGGTTTATGCTCTGGACATCAAAGGCAACCTGAGAATCCGTAATTTGGTATGAATAGATCCTTTTGCTGACACAAACTATTTTCTGTATAACTTAAATGAGGTGTTTTTGCCTGGTATTGGAGTTCAGTACTTGGCATTCAGCAGTGGGACATGAGGCCTGATGTTCTGTATTTACAAAGTGACTGACACTAAGGGATTTGTTAGGCAAAGACTTTGTTACAGAATGGCAATGTTCCCTGAAGTGATTAGAAGACTTTTTCTGTTTTTTTTTTGTATATTAAACAAAATGGCCCTGGGTCTTGCAGAAGGTTTTGCTCCCTCTGGTGGCTTGAGTTCTGGGGGTGACGTTTTTTTCTGGACACTTGAGCCAGTGACAGGTGTAGTCATCAGTTTTTCTAAATATTTAATGTTAGCTATGAAGAAAGAGATTTGGAGGAGTTGATCAAAGTCTTCCTGCCTGGTTGAGCATGGGAGGAACAAGGAGGAATAAGTCTGTAAAAATGACAATGTCTAAAAGGGTCTTTCTAGCTGGAGGTGGATACTGACTGAAAGAGGCTTTTGTGTTCTGTTGTATTTTGTGCCAAACGCCCCCAACACCCAGACAATCAGGCCAATGTTTGAGTGGCTCTGCAGTTTGGGAGTTGAAGCTGGGTGTGCTGAATATCCTCTAAAAACAAGGAAGCTGCAGTTCCTGCTGAGTGACCCGTTTCTGTTTCCCCCCAGCGTGAGTGTATCTCCGTGCACGTGGGGCAGGCTGGGGTGCAGATGGGCAATGCCTGCTGGGAGCTGTACTGCCTGGAGCATGGCATCCAGCCCAACGGCACCATGCCCAGCGACAAGACCATCGGTGGAGGGGACGACTCCTTCAACACCTTCTTCAGTGAGACTGGGGCAGGAAAACATGTTCCTCGTGCTGTGTTTGTGGACCTCGAACCCGCTGTCATAGGTAGGTAGTGACCTGTGCAAGGGGCTGCAGCAGGTGCTGTAGGATTGGATTGAACTGACACGTTTTATTGACTAAGAGATTCATTTCTCTAGGTCTGCAAAATGCTTTGGGCTTCAAATTTTTACTACATAAAGCTTGCCTACATCTTCCTAATGATGGAAGATACTTGCCTTTATGTTGAGACTGGCAAATGTGCACTCTGGAGCTCTACAGGATTTAAATATTACCTTCTGCCAGTCCATGGAATTAAATTCCAGACTGGTTTGGGTTGGAAGGGACCTTAAAGATCATCTAGATCCAACCCCCCTGCAGGGCAGGGACACCTCCCACCAGACCAGGTTGCTCCAAGCCCCATCCAACCTGCCCTTCAACACTTCCAGGGATGGGGCAGCCACAGCTTCCCTGGGCAACTTGGGTCAGTGTCTCTCCTGAATATGCCTCTTTCTTTTACTGTGCAAGGAACTGGTTATAACCTCTTGA
This sequence comes from Hemiprocne comata, assembly GCA_020745705.1. Taxonomy (NCBI): domain Eukaryota; kingdom Metazoa; phylum Chordata; class Aves; order Apodiformes; family Apodidae; genus Hemiprocne; species Hemiprocne comata. The sequence goes on along the minus strand of CM036610.1, from coordinate 6,434,789 downwards.
AGCAATGACACAATGTGCACAGCAGTCAACAGGAGCCTTTTTAAAATTGTGTGTCATTAAGCAGATTTCTTTTTGTACATTGGAGTGATTCCTGTGCTTTCCCAAAACGGTCTTCTACTCTCTGTAGTGTTCACAGAAATGAGTGTTAATTGCTGCCTAAATTCAGGGACCTCCAAACTTGCATTACAGCCTCCTGATGCCTTATCTGTGAATAACAATCCACTCTTATCCTGAAAATCAGCAGTATCCCAAGCTCTGGCTCTTAGTGTTCAGATGTGGTCACATGCATCACCCACTGAGCAATCCCAGGTTCTGTGGCATTGGCTGCACTGGCAGCCCAGTGTGAGCTCCTCAGTTTCATAAGACCTTTGTTCCTTGGGTCATGAGTGTTGCTTTTGCTCTCACCAGTGTGTGTGCCTGAATTATTTCTGCTGGAGCTGGTTTTGTGGCTGTCTTGCCTTAAGTAGGGACTTGAAGCTGTCACAGGAGAGGAGCTCTGTGTTGCCTGTGCTCATGCAGTTGCTGTTTTTATTTCTGCAATAGTTAGGAAGGGGAGATGAGTGAATAGGCTTAGGCTGCTCCTATATACCCAAACTGTGGGTATCTTGTTCATTGTAACACCCCAAACCATTTTGTGTGGCTAAAACATGAAGTTCAGGGGAGCAGAAGGCTGTTGGGCAAGTCAAGGGTGGCAGTGCTGGACTGACAACTTTGTAATGAGCCAGAGCAGCCTTGGCCATGTACTGATCCCCCAGGAGCTGCTGCAGGTCTGGTTTTCTGCTCCCTTGAGCCCCGTGGCTGTTGCTTCCTCTGCTGCTGGCCAGGTGGTGGCTCTCAGCAACCAGAAAAAGGCTGAGAAAGGAGGTGAGGGAGAGCAGGTGGCAAAGCTTTCACCTTGCCTCTGGGGGTGAGGAGCTGCTGAGTCTTGGGACAGATGGGTAAGAGGTGGTGTTCCAGCACTGGCTAATGGTGCACATGTAGCTTGGGGGGATGAGCAAAAGGCTGTCTTATGAAACACTTGGTAATACTTAAAAAGTTGAGGGGTTTTGGTAAAGATTGCATCATGTGTCTTTCTGGGGGCTGGCCTTCTTTATTCCTGCCCTGCTTATCTGAAAATTTTTGATCTGGTTTCCTGGGCAGGGCTGGCATGATTCTATCCATCCATGCAGCGTGTCCCTCTGCACTGTTTATATTTAAACAACTATTGTGTGTACAGCAACTCTGCAGCTGCCACCTCTGTACACCAGGCATTTCTGGAGCTTCCAGATGAGTGCAGCTCAGTGAAAGCAGCAGGGTGCTGTAGGGGTGCACCAGCTCTGTGGGTCAGGTGATAAAATGCCATCAAGCTTGCCACCAAGAAATAGGGCTGTGACATGTCTGGGAATTCAGCACAACTGTCTTGAAAAATCTACCCCAGATAGACTGAAAAACATGAAGAGTAGCATTTCTGGGGAGAGCTTGGATTAGCTGTCCCTAAACTCTCAATTCTTTATTCCACCACACTTTTTTAGTCCAATGACTCTGAACTCTTCAAGTTTTGTTACTCCCCCCACAACCATCTTGACTCATACTGCCCCTACCAGCATCTTTTTCTTTAGGTTCTAATTTTTCCCTTTGACCATATTTCTTCTTTATAACTTGGAGTGGTAATGCAGAAGATCTCAGAATCGTGTGTTCTCCATGGTAGACTTCTTCACATTTATTTTACTTTGGTGCAGCTTGGAAATACTTGAGAGAATTGGATTGCAAACTGCAGTGGTAGCTGGTCAATCTAAATTGGTTCAAATACTGTATTTTTAAGTCTGGAATTCTACTTATTTTTGTCTTGCTCACTCTTTTTCAGATAAAGTAGATGCAAACAGGCAACTTCATCTGTAGTTAATAAAGCTCTTTAATTAAAATCAGGTGGAAAGCAGAGAATGCAATACTGCATTAGCATGCAGCTCAAGAGTGGCTTGAGCTAACCCAGAGACAAAGCTGTGGTAGGACAGCTTCAGCCTGCTAGAAGTAAGTGCCTATTTCTGGTGACTGGTGGAGATCATAACTGCATCATTCTCCAAATCTGCAGCTGGTGGGAGCTGCTGTGTGTTCTTCTGCACTGTTTTATAACCCAGCTGTTTGTGCTGGAGCTCACAGCTCAGTGGTTGAATTACTGAGTAGCTCCACAAGAGCATCTCCTGTCCCTTTTGAACATTCTTCTCCTCCCTTGGCAGAAAGAAGGGGACAAGCAAGCAGTGTAGGCTCTGACTGCCCACAGTTGCAGGAGCAACAAGGCAACATCCTGGAGGGCTGGGAAAATAAGGGGGAAAAGCAGGAATTCAGATGCTGATCTGCAAAGTGGGCCTTAAAAACTGTGGAATAATGGTTCTGCTGCTACAGTCCAGTTGTGAATTGCTCTGGCAGGTGAAAAATTAGAAGTTTTGTGTAAAATGGGACAGTTTCTTAAGCACTAACTTAATTTTTTGTAGGTATTCAACATTTAGACTGTGCTAAGTATTGTCACCTACTGATAAGTAGAAATCAAGCTGCTTTTATCTCTAAGGGCTTAGGTACCTTATTCTGGACACCTGGAAGTTTGAAAAACCTGGTCTATATAGAAAACTAACATATAAATAACATGAATCTTGTCTCCCCAGATGAAGTTAGGACTGGGACATACAAGCAACTCTTTCATCCTGAACAGCTGATATCTGGTAAAGAAGATGCTGCAAATAACTATGCTCGGGGTCATTACACAGTTGGGAAAGAGATCATTGATCTGGTCCTGGAGCGTATCAGGAAACTGGTAAGACTTTTCTTCACTGGATGCTCTTAAACATCTTCATCCTGTTTTACAGGACTTGGAAATGAGATGATCAAAAATACATAGTCCTGTAAATTGTGCTTTAATTTATTCTGTGGTAGGAAAATCTGTGGACTTAGTCTGCAGCTGTTTTTGTTAGTCAGCTGAGAATGGTGGGATTATTCCTGTCAGGTACAACTTTCAAGTGGCCTAAAATGCTCCTGGGGGTGCCCAACACTTTAGTTTCATGTTCAACTTCACACAGCCAGGACTAAGAATTGATTTGCATAGTTCCTGCTGGAAAATAATTGGTCTCTGGCTGGGGCTCATGCAAGGAAGTTTAAACAGGTGTGTTTGCTTGTGTGGGTTAGACTTCTGTTTGCATTTCCTGCTGTTATAAAATTTCTGAATTAATTTTATGGTAGTAACAGTAAAAAAGGAATAAATCTCCAAGCTGGGGTGTTTCAGGCTCCCCAGTACTTTGATCATGTGGTATATTTATTAAGATGTCAGCTTGAAAGGTTAGAGTTCCCTTTTTAGGGCTGCTAAGCAGATGTTTCACTGAATCTGTCCCACAAAGGTAAGGAGTTCTCATTGCACAAAACAATCCAGGATACACCTCAGGCTTTAATATGGAATGCTGACTGAGTCTGGCTGAAAGTACACCTTTTGCAGATCAAAAACCAGTATTATTCTCAACTCTTGGCTGCCACTGTCATTAAAGCTGAGACAAGTTTGCAGCAGGTTGTACTTTGACTTGGAAAATATGGTTGTAACTTCTTTTTAGAAGCTGTTGGAAGTTAGTGTCAGTCTTGGGAATCAGCTAAGCAGCATGGGGCACCTTCTGAGGACAAGGCAGTTTGGTTTCATCTGAGGAGACTACCTGGAATAGCAGTGGAATACACTGACAGCTCACTTCCCTCAGCTGAGCTAGACACTTGCAACTCCTACTGGATCACAGCAATAGTTCTGGGACAGGCAGTTGCTCCATTTTTGTGCAGGTAGAGAATGTCAGATTGGTGGGGGGGGCCTTGGAGGCTCAGGGGTTCTGGGAATGTTACTGCTTTTTTTAAGTCATTGTTAATGGCCTTGGCCTGAGAATTGGGGGTAGGGGAAGTTTTGAGGTAGTAATTCAGGTGGTCACCCTCCAACATCTAGGGGGCTTAGCAGCCAAGAATACAACGTTTTTTTATGGGGCAGTTCCTTGGTTATAGCTGGATGAATCAAATCCAATTCAGAATTACATACCTGAAGCTTGAACAACTGGTATGAGTCAGGATTCAGAGTTGTCTGAGCTTGTTTTGGGCTTCTTAGTGTCTACACAATTGTTCTAACACATGTATTTTCTCTTTCAGTCTGACCAGTGCACTGGCTTGCAGGGTTTCCTGATTTTCCACAGCTTTGGGGGAGGCACTGGCTCAGGTTTTACTTCTCTGTTGATGGAACGCCTCTCAGTTGACTATGGGAAAAAATCCAAGTTGGAATTTGCCATCTACCCTGCACCACAGGTCTCCACAGCTGTCGTTGAGCCCTACAACTCCATCCTGACCACCCACACCACCCTGGAGCATTCCGACTGTGCCTTTATGGTTGATAACGAGGCCATCTACGACATCTGCCGCAGGAACCTGGACATTGAACGCCCAACCTACACTAACCTCAACCGCCTCATTGGTCAGATAGTCTCTTCCATTACTGCTTCCCTCAGGTTCGATGGTGCCTTAAATGTGGATCTTACTGAATTCCAGACTAACTTGGTGCCTTACCCTCGCATCCACTTCCCCTTGGTGACCTACTCCCCGATCATTTCTGCCGAGAAGGCCTATCACGAGCAGCTCTCGGTGGCCGAGATCACCAACGCCTGCTTCGAGCCATCCAACCAGATGGTGAAGTGTGACCCTCGCCATGGCAAGTACATGGCCTGCTGCATGCTGTACCGTGGGGATGTTGTCCCCAAGGATGTCAATGCTGCCATTGCTGCCATCAAGACCAAGCGCACAATCCAGTTTGTGGACTGGTGTCCTACTGGTTTTAAGGCAAGTCTTGGTCACATCGTGATTTTTTATGGACTTCTCATTCGCTATCAAGGGTTTATGTTCAGCTTGGAGAAGAGAAGACCTGATGAGACCTCATAGTGGCCTTCCAGTACCTGAAGGAGCTACAGGAAAGCTGGGGAGGGACTTTTGGCAAAGGCTTGCAGTGAGAGGACAAGGGGGAATGGATTAAAACTTGAAGATGGGGAGATTTAGGTTGGACATGAGGAGGAAATTCTTCCCTGTGAGGGTGGTGAGACACTGGAACAGGTTGTCCAGGGAAGCTGTGGCTGCCCTGTCCCTGGAAGTGTTGAAGGGCAGGTTGGATGGGGCTTGGAGCAACCTGGGCTGGTGGGAGGTGTCCCTGCCCATGCAGGGGGGTTGGATCTAGATGATCTTTAAGGTCCCTTCCAACCCAAACCATTCCATGATTCTCATTCAATGTCATGGGTTTATGGAGCCTGTTTTTTCACTAAGATCTCACTTAGGCACCTGATTTGTGTTTTCAGAAATGGAGACTTAGGTTTCTTACACAGAACTGTTTTCTTGGGAGTGAAACATCTCATTCAATACTGTCTGACTGCTTTGATTCTAATCACTGTCAAGTGCTACAAAGACACTCATGGTCTCTTCTGCTTGTCACCTAGGTTGGCATCAATTACCAGCCACCAACAGTGGTTCCTGGTGGTGACCTGGCCAAAGTCCAGCGGGCAGTGTGCATGCTGAGCAACACCACAGCCATTGCTGAGGCCTGGGCTCGTCTGGACCACAAGTTTGATCTGATGTATGCCAAACGTGCCTTTGTTCACTGGTATGTTGGAGAAGGGATGGAGGAGGGCGAGTTCTCAGAGGCTCGGGAAGATCTGGCTGCACTTGAAAAAGATTATGAAGAGGTGGGCACAGACTCAATGGATGGAGAAGATGAAGGTGAAGAATATTAAATGCAAGAAAAGTGAATTGCAAGTCTGCCATTTTACTGCCTCTTCAGTAGTGGTGTAAATCATGTTAAATAATTGGAATAAACTTCTTTAATCAAGACATCTGGTAGTGTCCAAACACCATGTACATTCATTGACTATATGCAAATAGTCAGTAGTCCAGGAGATAAAACTTCTTTCTGAGAAAGATAGCTGAATAAAATAATCATGCTATGGATAGAGGAGTTCCTTGTCCTTATGGCATTGCTATTTGAAGAGCAAATAGTGCATGTTTTCCCCCAGAACACGAGTGGAATGTTCTTGACCTTCTTCTGGAAGATTAGTTAACTGCATTTTTTCAAGGAGCTGTTGTCACAAGAGGCAACAGGAACCAACCTTGTGTTACCCTTAAGGAAAGATGCAACAGCTTTAAAACCAAAGGTTATTTGAGTTTTCTCCTATACTTAGATGTAGCATGGGCCAGTTGGTGAAACCTGGAAGGGGAGATGTCCAGGAAGGCTGTGCCAGAGCATGAGGAACCTGCTGCTGCTCCTGTCAGGACCTGGGTGGTTGTTGCCCTCCTGTCCCTTTGTCCTCCTGCTGAAGGGGTGGTTTCTGTGCAGTCACCTTCTACCTGCAGCTGCATGGAGCAAAATCTCTGGGTTAGGTGGCCAGGGTTAAACACTGTTCCTTTAAGCACTAGTTTCCCCTAAAACTAATTAATTTCAGCTATGCAAATTACCACCCTTTGCCTTCCATGTAAGCTGATGGATTTGGTTAATCAGGTTATCTTCAGATGGTGGATGGCCTCTGAAACCCTTTACCTGGTCTGAGTGGGGCCTTTGGGGACACAATGATCCATAAACCACACAACCTGAGGGCTCTTTCTTGGAGCTGGGGGACTGAGGAATCCCTCCCAGGGAAGTGGCAAAGGTGGAATAGGCAGATGTGGCCAGATGACAAATCCTGAACGTACAGATACCAGAGTCTGAGTCCAAGGCTAAATTTGAGCTGGGGAATTCCTCCCTGTTCTTTCAACCTGATTTTATTCCTTCTGATTTAATAGCAGAGCATGATCCAGGAAAGCCTTGAAGCCTGTGTCAGCTCAAGATGCACATACCTGCTTAGCAGGAGTCTTGGCTGTGGTGTGAAAAGTGCCTGAACTTCCTTCTGTGTGTGGGAACCTGCAGTACTCTGGGAATGCTGCAGTGTTTGGCATAACTCCTAACGTGGGAATCTTTCCCTAACCTCAGTTTTAACTGACTTGGGTGAGCTTGTTCTACTAGCTGGAGACACCACTTTTAATTTAGATTAACAACCTGCTGCTAATTGAAGGTCCAAGAGGATGGCCTGGTCTGCAGGGGCTAACCAATAATTTCCTTAGGCTGAAAACCTGCTGTCCTGAATTACTGTTTGTTCTTGCAGCCATTGGGTTGAGTCAATCTGATTTGAAATTAACTTACTGGAGGTGGATGTTGCCAATTTTATAGAGATGGGGAGAACTATCTTCAGCTTCATAACCTAGATGAGCTCCTCAGATTGTGGTCTTGTGCAGAATATCCAGATGTAAATCACACCTCCTGCCATCCAGCATGGCTGAAGTTTCAGCAAGCTTCTCATTTGCTTTTGCTTGTGTTTTTATGTTCCAGGGTAGGCATAAGTGTAGAGAATTTCAAGTCCTTGACTTCTTTTCCTACTTACTGACTGATGAAGCAAACGTGGCAGGTGTAACCCCAGAGGTGGTGACAGTCCCTGCAGGTCAGACCGACTGCATTCCTGGGTGGTTTTCCTGGTGTGTAACACGGTGGCAGTGCCCACCAGAGGGACATGCAAAGGGCTGGTTCCTGCCTTGCAAGTGCCTGGATTTTCAGTGTGAAATCCTGTCCTGCTGGCAGGAGAAGGGTGCTGGGTGGCCACAAGTGCCTGTGAAAGTTGTTTTGGGTCGTGTGGGAGTGGATTTCTGAACTGACCTTCAGTGAGATCTTTTAGCAATGATTTGGCTCTTCTGGCTGGGATTCTTCATGTCATTATTTAAGGCTAGCATGCTCTGTTTCCTGCTCATACTGCCTGTTCTCTGTACCTGTGGGTTGCCCTCCTTTAGAACATTGTTGCTTGTGGCTTGCAGTGTGTCTGGTATCTGGGCACCTACAGTGAGGAGTGTGCAGGGCGTGGTGCTCAGGAGCACCCTTGTCAAAGGGCTTGTGCATATGGAATGCTGAGCTCTGTGAAAAACCTGGCCTGACAGGGAATCTCATGCAACGTGGGCAGTAGATCTGAGGTGCATTATGGTTTTAATTTTTAAAAATAACATGTCATTAGACCTGAGGTGCATTATGGTTTTAATTTTTAAAAATGACATGTAATGCTACTTTCAGAAGATGGTGAGCTGAACCACCACGAGCATCCACTGGTGGAAGGGTTTGTCAGGAGATGCTATGTCACTTGTTAGCCATTGGACTGGTGCTGGAAACACTAAACATTCTCAGCCTACATCATCATCAAATTTTCTTTATTTTTAAGAAACACTTGCATTAGCTAGTGGGCAGTTAGCTCTCAGTGTAGGCATCCACATACTGAGCTAAGATAGTGTTTTTCTCAGCTATGAAGCCAAGATAATTACAGCAGGAGAATCCTGCTGAAACTGCTCTTGCTTCAGCTAGAAATCCATAAACATGTTCTAATTAGTAGCTGCATGGCTGAATTAACATCTGGGTGGTTCAGCTGTTTCCTGAAATGGAGAGGAGAGCCTACACTGAATTAAAATGTTGAGTGTAAGAGTGAATACCTGAAACTTGCAGAGGTTAAGATTAGTTGTCACTTAAGAAAATGCTTCCTTTGCACTCTGAAAGCCTTTTTTAAAATTCTAAACTTCAATACATATTTTCTTTGAGAAATACCAGTATTTCTGCTTTGGAAAGTGATGTGCCTCTTTACACTGGCTGAAGTGCAGGGATTATCTAGTGTGTAACTAAATATATTTTTACCTATGTGGTGACACAGCTTTCTCTGGTATTGAGCTTGGCAATTAATAGCTATCACCTGATTACAGAATAACTTCTGTGACTCATGAAGTGGAGGAGGAGGAAGTGAGCTGGAGCCCATCCTGGATTGCTGTCAACTTTGTTATAAATTGCTGGTCTTATCTGTAAGATCTGAACTAGGATGGTTCTGGTGCAGTTCCAGGGGAATGCAGTGCAGCAGAATGATTGCCACCCACTCTGCCCTCTGAATAAGCAATGTGAATACCTTTTCATGTCTTAATGTCTATTATATATAAATTATGTGCATTTCTAGTCTCTACAGTAAGCATGACACAGTGTAATTGTATGATAAAAATCTGTTTAGCTTTCTGGACAGTACAGGTGACAAGCCTACAACTGCACATGCTGCCACATTTTTCCTACAGAGCAAATTTTTCTCAAATAAAATTCAAAAAGGGCTTTTGTGCCTCAGAGACTTCAAACCCTGTCAGGTAACTTTCACCCTGGCAACCTGTTGCTGAAAGGCATGAGGTTGGTTAGGAGAGCAGAACTCTTTGGTGTTAGAATTGGTGAGTGAGATTTTAATTGAAAGGGAATAAGTAAAGAAATACCAGGGTGACTCTGCAATTCTGGTGGGAAAAGTAGAGGGAAGATTGCAAATTATGCTGCAGAGTTTTAGGAAAATATGAAGCATTATCTGAAAAACAAAAAAAATTGATAATATGACTTGGTAATAAAAGATTCTCTGGTTTACCTTTCTCCACAGTAAAATAGTGAGGTGTCAGAGAATATCTCATGGGTGGTTTAGGGTGATTTCTTGTGACAATTTTGAGGAACTAGTAGTTAAAGCTGAGGGAATGGCAGTGTCCATGAATTTGTCAATATGCTGCTGTAAACGTGCATGTAGGTTTTGGTTACCTGGTCCCTCAGCCTTGTTAAACTCTGACCTGCTGCTGCTCTGGCAGATTCTCTTTGCAGGAGGAGGAGAAGCTCAAATGTGCACGTAGATGGTGACAGTGGAGGTCTTGCCACTGAAATACAAAGCTGCTGATGTGCCACCCCGTGCCACTCTCTTCTGATGGTTTTAAATGCCTGTATTTCTGCCAAATCAAACTTTGTTTGCCTTTGCACAAGGTCATGTTTTCCTTCACGTAGGAGATGCTGCACAGCAGCAGAGCTGCAGTTGTCACTGCTCAGAATGCAGAGCTATTTTGCTTCTTCACTTCCCTTGCATTGTAACAACCCAAGATGCCAACTGTGTTTTTACCACTACCTGAAGGGGCTACAGAAGAGCTGGGGAGGGACTTTTTACAAGGGCTTGTAGTGAGAGGACAAGAGGGAATGGTTTTAAACTAAAGAGGAGAGATTGAGGCTGGAGATGAGGAGGAAATTCTTCACTGTGAGGGTGGTGAGACACTGGCCCAGGTTGCCCAGGGAAGCTGTGGCTGCCCCATCCCTGGAAGTGTTGAAGGGCAGGTTGGATGGGGCTTGGAGCAACCTGGGCTGGTGGGAGGTGTCCCTGCCCATGCAGGGGGGGGTTGGACTGAATGGTCTTTAAGGTCCCTTCCAACTCAACCCATTCTATAATTCTATGGTTCTATTTTATAGATTTTTCAGTCAATGCATTTGTCCCTTTGAAGTAATTTATTTTACAAGCCTTTAGTTGAGGAAGAAAAATCAGCCAGAGCAGTAAAATTCAGAGATGCTGTATCTTGTGTAGGAGCTGTGAATCACCAGGGGTTGGGGAAGCAGAGAGGAAGTGTAACTGAGGCTCCTGTCAGGAATAAGATACTGGATCAGGTGACTCCTGATCTCACCAGTTCTTATGTCACCTTTGTAAGGGATTACTTCAAAAGAAAATGTTTTTATTTTATTTGAGCTATGAAAACAGGGACTGGGCACAAACAAATCCAGTAGTAAATAGCTGAAGAACAATTTTCCATTCTGTTGCAGAACTCCACTGGAAGTGCTGTAGGGATTTTCTGTGTGTTGACAAGGTGATAATGGTAATTCTGTCCTCCTATCTGGGTCTGAACTAGAGGGAGGACTGTAGCTTCCAGACTTTGCAAAGACTTTGATCTACAGATTTCTTCTCAAAGTTAGTCAAGAGGATTAAAGGTTTGTAGTCTCAACTGGCTGTTCATGGAGAGAAGGAATGAGAGCATGATGGAGTGGGAGAACTTACATTGCTCTGAAGGTATTGCAGGTGCTGGCTGACAAGAGGCTGAGAAACACCAGGAGACTAACAAAAAATGAAAGAAGAGTGGGGGTCACTTGAGTGGTGCCTTCTGAGGAGCTTTTCAGTGCATGGAGTTGGTTCAACCCCAGTTTCTTCATCTCTGATGCCATCTGTCCATGGCCAGCTTCATGTGACATAAACCATGTTAACTTGTTTAAAGATATTCTTTCTTGTGATACTGTCTTATTTCCTCAGGGATTTGTAAAACTTCCAGATATTTTTCAGGAGCATGTTTCAGTCTCTGCAGCATTGTTTTGGTGCCCTGGTCTGTGTCAAGAGGTTGGAGTACTTGGGCACTAGAAGTTAAATTCTTCTTTTCAGATGTTTATTAGAGAAGAACTGCAAATACGAAGTGTGAGGGTCTAGAAAACATTCCAGAAACATTTAGGAAATACATTTTTTCTAATATTTAACATAGTTTATTAGAAATGCTTGAAGACTTAGGAAGTCTTAAGTGAATTATTTCTGAGAAAATAAGAAAGTGCATCTGGGTCCCTATAAACTGAAGTACTCCAGATGAGCTCTAAGATCTACCCCAGGCTCCCTGGGATATTTGCAGTGTTTGTGTGAGTGGGCTCTCAGTTTTGGCCCAGAGTGGTGGTCTCTCAGTTTTGGCCCAGAGTGGTGGTCTCTCAGTTTTGGCCCAGAGTGGTGGTCTCTCAGTTTTGGCCCAGAGTGGTGGGCTCTCAGTTTTGGCCCAGAGTGGTGGGCTCTCAGTTTTGGCCCAGAGTGGTGGGCTCTCAGTTTTGGCCCAGAGTGGTGGGCTCTCAGTTTTGGCCCAGAGTGGTGGGCTCTCAGTTTTGGCCCAGAGTGGTGGGCTCTCAGTTTTGGCCCAGAGTGGTGGGCTCTCAGTTTTGGCCCAGAGTGGTGGGCTCTCAGTTTTGGCCCAGAGTGGTGGGCTCTCAGTTTTGGCCCAGAGTGGTGGGCTCTCAGTTTTGGCCCAGAGTGGTGGGCTCTCAGTTTTGGCCCAGAGTGGTGGGCTCTCAGTTTTGGCCCAGAGTGGTGGGCTCTCAGTTTTGGCCCAGAGTGGTGGGCTCTCAGTTTTGGCCCAGAGTGGTGGGCTCTCAGTTTTGGCCCAGAGTGGTGGGCTCTCAGTTTTGGCCCAGAGTGGTGGGCTCTCAGTTTTGGCCCAGAGTGGTGGGCTCTCAGTTTTGGCCCAGAGTGGTGGGCTCTCAGTTTTGGCCCAGAGTGGTGGGCTCTCAGTTTTGGCCCAGAGTGGTGGGCTCTCAGTTTTGGCCCAGAGTGGTGGGCTCTCAGTTTTGGCCCAGAGTGCTCGTGTTATGCCAGCTGCAAAATTGTGTGGGTTTTGAGGCTGAGGGAAAAACACAGGGTTAATTCTTTGTGGGTTTCAAAGTGGGGAAGGAGTCCTGATCATCTGCAGGAATATTTCAGTTCACTTTATAAGATCAGGGCTGGAGATCAGATGGTTGTGGAGGAGTTGAAAAAGCTTTAAGAAAACTTTACAGGCTTGAGCTTGTGTCCATATGGATACAATCAGCTCCAGAAAGGCTGTCCCAGAGGTGTTGCATTAATCCTGGTTAGGCATTTCTCCCACTTTCAGCCTTGTTACCTTGTGGAGGTGGTGGGTGATGTTGAACTGCTATTACACTGTGTTGAGGGCCTGTTTAGGACAGAGCTGCAGTTCTTTTATCTCTGGATATTTTGGGATTGAAATGCTGAGGTGCTGTTGCTGGTCTGTGTCCTGCCCCTCAGACATGGGGCAGCTCGTTGCACGGAGCAGTGGAGACGGGCAGGTCAGAGCTCTCCCAAACTCTGTGCCTTGTGTCTGGTGGGTAAGATTAATTTTTCCAAACCTTGTACCTGAAAGGGGGTTACCTGAGTTAGATCCACTAGGATTCTTTTGCAATATCAAGGGGATTAGGGGAAAGAAGGTAACAGGAACAGGGGGCTTTTTCTGTCCATTTTAGAAGGTAAAGTCAGGGATAAGTGAATTTCCCAAGTGTCTGCCAAAGGTGTCAAGTCCAGAGTGATGCACTTAACTTCTAGACACTTGAACTGGGACAAATCCCTCTGTCCAAAATGGCTCAAACTTTCTAAAAATCCATTCTCACCCTAGACTCGTAATGTAATTTTTGTGGATTTCCCCAGGACAATGACCTGTCTGAAGTTATTGGCTGTCAGTGTTGGAGTGTTTCAGAGACGGCTGCTGCAAGTGGCTTGTGGTGGTGCTTCAAACCTAGGGATGAACTCCAGAAGGCTGCCAAGACCTTCAGCATCTTCATGTTACTTTTTATTTTAGGTGTCTATGGCTGCAACTGTCAAATGCATTTCACAGTCTTACATCATTACCACTTGCAAAAGCTACTTTGCAGTTGTTTATCCCGAGAGCAGAGATCTTTGTGGCTTTTCGGTTATTTCAAAATCCAGTTTGTAGAACCTGCCTTGGGTGAACTGATACACATTGTTTGAGAGATGCTAATGTACCTTTTTGAGCCTGGCTTTGTTTTCCAGCAGTTCTGGAACTGGGCTGGTGCAATTCTGCACAAGTTGTCAAAGCTGTGTCCCATGCAGAGGTACTTCCAGTCTGTAGCTTGATGTCTGTAGCTGCTGTTAAACCAGCTGAGCTGTTGGCTGTTGCTATCCCAGTCCTCCCTCATGCAATCATGGTTTTACTCTGGCACTAAGTTATGTGTTAAATTGCCAAAAAACCTTGTCCCTTTTCATAGAATCATAGAATGTTTTGGGTTGGAAAGGACCTTAACGATCCTTTCATAGAATCATAGAATGATAGGGGTTGGAAGGGACCTCTGGAGATCATCTAGTCCAACCCCCCTGCCTGAGCAGGATCACCTGGGGCAGATCACACAGGAACATGTCCAGATGGGTCTTGAAAGTCTCCAGAGAAGGAGACTTCACAACATCTCTGGGCAGCCTGTCCCAGGGCTCTGTTACCCTCACAGTGAAGAAGTTTTTCCTCATGTTGAGGTGGAACTTTCTGTGTTCCAGTTTGTCTGTTACATCTCGTCCTATCATAGGGCACCACTGAACAGAGACTGGCCCATTCTTGACACCCACCACCCCTCAGTTATTTATAGACATTAATCAGGTCCTCTCTTAGTCTTCTCTAGACTAAACAGCCCCAGGTCTCTCAGCCTTTCCTCATATGACAGATGTTCCAGTCCCTTCATCATCCTTGTAGCCTCTGTTGGACTCTCTCAGGTAAATCCTTGTCCCTCTTGAACTGAGGAGCCCAGAACTGGACACAACACTCCTGATGTGGTCTCACTAGGGCAGAGTAGAGGGGGAGGAGAACCTCCCTTGACCTGCTGGACACACTCTTCTTAGTGCACCCCAGGATGGCATTGGTCTTCTTGGCCACAAGGGCATATTGGTGTCCCATGGAGAACTTGTCCACCAGGACTCCAAGGTCCTTCTCTCAGCTCCTAACCTGTACTGGTAAATCCCATCCTCTGGAGGAAGAAGGGCAGAGTTTTGTTCTGCTGTCATGAGCCAAGCTGGCTCAGTGTAGGATCAGCTGGAGCAGGGATGGGCCAGCGTGGGGTCCCAGCTCAGCTACAGCTGCTGTCCAACCACAGCCTGGCTGGTCTCTGCTGACTGGGACAAAATAGTTTCTGCCTTTGTTCTTCACAACTTCTTTGGAGTGTTTATGTGGAAGGGAAAAGCACGTGCCTGTGTGTATGGAAGTGTCCCAGGCACGTCTCAGGGTATGTTACAGAGCAGTTTCTGCCATGGGCCACAAGAGCTTTTGAACAGAGTGTTAATGTCTTGCAGTAAGCACATATGGCACCCAGAGATGGAGAGTTTCCTTCTCTGACTTCCCTCATAATTCAGGCAACAGTTCCTTGCAGTTCTGTGCAAAGTGCCCTTCAGCTTCTTATTTTACTTTTTGCTGTGTTTAGTGTGTTTCTTCCTCTCTCAGTTTCCAAATTGTTTCTGTGTTCACTGCTGTTGCAGACACCACAAGTGTTGAAGTTCCAGCTTTGTCTATTACAGCATCTGTGCTCTGGCTTCATTATCTCCACTGCCTACAAGCATTTAATGTCTAGTAAGTGTGTCTGCATGTGTTAGATTTGCCTGATGAGGCTGAGTGGGGCAGCTTGACTGCACGTGGGTTTAGACCTTGTTTACTTTTGATTATCTGTATGAAATACTTGTGTTTGCAAGAGACGACTCCTCTGAAGCATTTCTGTGCTGATACACCCATTCTTTGCCAGCTGTAGGTGCTGGCAGGTGAAGAGTGATCCTCACTGTTGTGCTTGTGGTGGCTGGAAAGCTTGTTCAGTCCTGTACTTCCTTGCAAAAGATGCTCTCAATTCTGTTGGAGCTTTTGAAATGTTTACATCATCTTCATCAGCTGTGTGGTTCCAGAGATGAGTGCAATAAACCAAGCTTCCTTTGCAAAAAACCCCCTCAGAGCTCAGTGCATTCTGAGGGCCTGATTTCTGTTTCTTCTCGTACCTTATTGACTGTAAAGCTCCTAAATTCTTTCCCTTGCCAGATTATTTAATCACACCCTTTCCCCCTTTGAAGGCCTTCTGGCCCCCCTGCTGGCTGTAAACCCATGTGCCCTCCACCAGAGCCTCTACCAGCCTGTCTTGGTGTGTGATTTATGGGGTTTCTTACCACCTTTGTCTTGAGTATTGTCTGAAATATTTTCTTTGCTGTAACTCGTAGCTCATACACATTCTTCAACAACCTGAGCAATCTGCAATGATTTCTGCATATTTAAATTGCTTCTAGAAGCAGTTTTTCCATGGCTCTTCATCAGTGAATGATGGTTCAAAAAAAAAGCAAAAACAAACTTTGTGTTCTGGCTCCTTGTCTGTTCAGCCTTGGACTGCAATTTTTTAGTGTGTTTAAGTGACCCACAAGGGCTGATGGCTGTGCATGCTTGCTGTTTGAAACCTGGGTAGTAGTTTGGGGGGTGTTGAGGGTTTGGGTATCTACATATTTGAACTAGGGGTAAGGGGTTAAAACTGGAAGAGGGGAGATTTAGGTTGGACATGAGGACGAAATTTTGCACTGAGGGTGGAGAGAGATTGGCCCAGGTTGCCCAGGGAAGCTGTGGCTGCCCCATCCCTGGAAGTGTTGAAGGGCAGGTTGGATGGGACTTGGAGCAACCTGGTCTGGTGGGAGGTGTCCCTGCCCATGCAGGGGGTTGGAACTAGATGGTCTTTAAGGTCCCAACCCAAACCATTCTATCATTCTATGAATGCAGCTGCAAGTTGCAAGCAGAGGGATCCCCTGAATCCTGTGCTGTTACACAACCCAATGCAGCATCCTTACTGCCTCTGCAGTGTTCCCCTTTACATGTCTAACAAGTGAATCCTGCAGCAAGTGTCTGGGCCCTGGAGGGGGATTTGGGCTGTGGCAGAGGCAGGAAGCTTGACTGGGAACAAGTTTTGTTACTTTAACACTTTCTGCAAAACCAGCTTCCCTCCTTGCCTGGGCCTGTGTAGTGTCAGTTGTAGAGTGGAGGGCAGAGGGTTGATCTGTGGTGGGGCAATGCATCACCTCCTTGTGACACAGGGCTCTGCAAGGCTGGCAGAAGCTTCAGTCTTCTGAGTTTGTGGGGTTTTTTAGTGCTGCTTCTGCTCACCCAGTGCAGAAACCACAGCTAAGCTCAGATACTTTTTGGGGAAGAGTTGTGATGGTACTCTGTTTCACTGCAGCCAAGGGGTCAGGGGTGGAGAAACTGTCTTCATTTCTGAAATAGTTTTTTCTAAGAAAAAAAAAAAAAGAATGCTTTGTGGTTTTATGCATCATGGCAAGCTGTGTTTCCCACGTTGCTCTGTTGTTTTGCCAGGGCTTCAAAGCAGGGTTCACTTTCCCAAGCACTGAGGTCTGGAGCTGAACTCTAGTCACTCAGGGTTCCCTGTACAGGGAAGTAAGGGAATTTAGAATCATAAAATGTGTGGGGTTGGAAGGCACCTTTAGAGGTCATCTAGTCCAGCCCCTCTGCAGGGACCTTTTTAACTAGTCAGGTTTGCTCAGGCCCCCATCAAGCCTGACCTTGAATGTTTCCAGGGATGGGACCTCCACCAACTCTCTGGGCAACCTGTTCCAGCGCTTCACCACCCTCAGGGTAAAGAACTTCTTCCTAATATCTGATCCAAATCTACCCTGCTCTAGTTTAGGGCCATTGCCCCTCATCCTATAACTCCCTGCCTTTGTCCAAAGTCCCTCCCCAGCTTTCCTGGAGCCCCTTCAGGCACTGGAAGGTGCTCTAAGGTCTCCCTGGAGCCTTCTCCTCTCCAGGCTGAACACCCCCAACTCTCTCAGCCTGTCTTTGTAGGAGAGCTGCTCCAGCCCTTTGATCACTTTTGTGGCCCTTCTGGACTCATTCCAACAGCTCTATGTCCTTCCTGTGTTGAGGGCTCCAGAACTGGACTCAGTTCTCCAGGTGGGGTCTCACAAGAGCAGAGCAGAGGGGGAGAATCCCCCTCCCTGACCTGCTGCCCACGCTGCTGTTGATGCAGCCCAGATGTGGTTGGTTTCTGAGCTGCCAGTGCACATTGTTTGCTCGTGTCCAACTTTGTCCCCTAGTCCCTCCAAGTCTCTGTAGGGCTGCTCTGACCTATTTTAAACACCTCCTTTAAGATAATGAACTTTAAAGCCCCACCCTCACTTACTGTCCTGGTGCTCCACTGCTGACTGGTCCCTTGCCAGCCTCCACACCTCCCTGGAAGAATCCCACCCTCTGCATGTCCTGCCTGGAAGCAGACTGTCCCACACGGCTGCCAGTTGCTATTAGCAAGCTGAAGAGCAAGAAAGGTACAACCTGAATTTGTTAAGCATGAGTCAGCAGCTGCCTGAGAGCTAATTGGGGCGTGTGAAACCACCTCAGCTCTGCCTCTCCAGCACTTCCTAGGGTTGTGGTTTCCTCATCCTTGTCCTTATGACAGTCTGGCCAAGGATCTAGAGTAAGACTTTAATACCAGCTAATGATAGGGTATGGGGCTTTAAGAATTGTATGTAATGCTGAGGGCAGCTGCACAACTGCAGAGGCCTTTCCATATTTGAGCAGAGGTGTTTTAGCCCTCCAGATGCTCACCAGCTGTTTTTACCTGCCTATTGACACAGTCCCCACCGTGTGCAGCTGTGGGACTGCCTTCCTCGGCCAGCTCAGCTCCAGCCCACAAGTGAGGCTCAGATTTCCTGCCTGCCCCTTCAGCCTGGCCCCTCGGCAGGGTTTCCTGTGGCTGACATCTTCAGTCTGCAGTCAGAAGAGTTAAGAGCCCGGTGGTGCTTGTTGGGCTCCCCCAGAACACACGGGGCACCACAGAGACAGGGAGCAGGGCTGTGGCATGGAGCACGGCCTCTGGAAAAAGGCAAAAAAGTACCAGGGCATCTAGGTATGGAAATCAACGTGTCTCTTGTAGCTGAAGTTTCCAGCAAAGGACCTAATTCTCTAAGAATGCTGCTGCTGAGACTCAGCCAGGACACAATGTGAGACAAACAGCCTGGGTACCTGGCAGCAAAGCAGGGGTCAGTTTGTCTGTCAGCTGTGCTTAGAAAATATTCACAGCCTGGGATATACAGCACCAAGCAGAATGAAGCCTGACCTAGTCGTGTGGAGGGTGTGGAGCACAGGTCTTAGGAGGAGCAGCTGAGGGAGCTGGGGGTGTCCAGCCTGGAGCAAAGGAGGCTGAGGGGAGACCTTCTGGCCTGAGAGGAGGTTGGAGCCAGGGGGGGTCGGTCTCTTCTTCCAAGGAACAAGTGATAGAACAAGAGGAAATGGCCTCAAGTTGTGCCAAGGGAGGTTTAGGTTGGATATTAGGAGAACTTTCTCACTGAAAGGGTTTTCAGGCCCTGGCCCAGGCTGCCCAGGGCAGGGGTGGAGTCCCCATCCCTGGAGGATTTCAAAGCCGTGTAGATGTGGTGCTGAGGGACATGGGTCAGTGGTGGCCTTGGCAGTGCTGGGTTAATGGTTGGACCTGATGATCTTAGAGGTCTTTTCCAACCAAAACAATTGTATGGTTCTATTCTATACTCAGAATGCTCCATATTTCTAACCAGGATCCTGAGATCACAGCTCTACACCAAGAGTCCATTTTTTCTCAAGGACTGACATGAAGCAGCATCTCTGGGAGCAGCTGGCTTTCTGCAAAATGTAAAATCCTTTTCTAGCCTTGATGATGAAACTCAAACTGTTTTGCAGGTTTGCACAGGCTGCTGGTTTGCCCAGGAAAACTGGTTGGGTTTGATCTGCAATAGATTCTGCTTACTAAATCTGTTTGTTCCCAGGGACCTGCTTGCTTAAGGAGCCAAGAGGCTCAGCAGATTTCCCTCCCTGCCCTGTACTGTGATCATCTAAACACAAGGGATTTTAATTAGGCCAAACTCTCTGCTGATGAAACGTGTGCTCTGACTCCAGTGGAGTTTCACTGATCTGTGACTTACATGGAGTTTACATCAGGTTTTTCATGTGGTGCTCTGGACAGGATAGTCTAAAACTTGGGCTCTCACAGGCAGGATCTCCAGCTTGCTCCTAGGTGATTCTGGAGTGAAGCTTGTGTACTATTACCATATTTTCTGATGTATTGCTAATTGCTGAGCCTCTGGGAGCAGCTTTCTCAGTGTCCAAGGTGCAGCTATCCTCTGTCTGCTTGGAGGTGCAGGGTATAGTCTTTCCTAAAGCTGATCCCACAGAGCCTCTTGTCCCAGACCAGTACAACCAGCACCCAGTGGTACCAGAGGAACTGGCTGCAGTTCATGGAATCATTGAATGGTTTGGGTTGGAAGGGACCTTAAAGATCACCCAGTTCCAACCCCCTGCATGGGCAGGGACACCTCCCACCAGACCAGGTTGCTCCAAGCCCCATCCAACCTGCCCTTCAACACTTCCAGGGATGGGGCAGCCACAGCTTCCCTGGGCAACCTGGGCCAGTGTCTCACCACCCTCACAGTGAAGAATTTCTTCTTAATGTCTTACCTAAATCTCCCCTCTCCCATCTTCTCTTGTCCCATCCCTCCCTGCCCTTGTCCAAAGTCCCTCCCCAGCTTTCCTGGAGCCCCTTCAGGCCCTGGAAGGTGCTCTAAGGTCTCCCTGGAGCCTTCTCTTCTCCAGGCTGAACACCCCCAACTCTCTCAGCCTGTCTCCAGAGCAGAGCTGCTCCAGCCTCAGATCATCTCTGTGGCCTCCTCTGCACTGACTCCAACAGCTCCATGTCCTTCTTACATTGGGGGCACTTGGAGCTCTTGCTGTGTTACAGGATTAACCTGAACAGACTCTGGGCTGCTGGGATGAGAGGTGTCCTGTCCTGAGGCCCAGCAGCTCCCCTTGGTGACTGCCCCTTCTCCCTGGGATCAACAGCTCTGTCGTGTGTGCCTGGAAACAGACGGGATGAGATTCAAAGTGATGAAGTTTCAATCTGAATTAATACTGACTTAACTGGAATCGCTGTGTTTGAACCCAGCTTTTGTCCAAAAAGGAAAGGTGGTCTCTGACAGGAGGGGCATGTACATGAAAGGGGGAAAGGATGGGGGGTAAAAAATTATTTTTGCAGTGTCTGAGTCAAAGATCTAAACCTAGGCAAGTCAGTGTAGGCTTTATGAACAAGGTGCTCCAGGCAGGGGATGGCTAGTGCAGAGAAGTGATGGAGATGCCTGCATTCCTAGGAAAGTTCCCAGTATGGTTCCCATCCAACAAAACAAAATAGGATTAGCTAAATATCCCTCTGGGCTGATGGGACTTCCTGCAGACAAATGGTGTGTGAAGAAGGCTGTGCTGGAGCAGTATGTGAAAGGACAGTCAGGTGTGAAGGAGTCTGGATGGATGCTCTAGTTGGAGCTCATGGGACTAGGCACAACTGAGGGACGATGGAGGAGTTGCCAAGGAAAAACCCCTGACCTTGCAAAGAGGACTCAGCTTCATCAGAAGGCTTGATGCTCCTCACCTTGGGCCAACCTGACCTTTGTTTCTGGGTGTCTCAGCTGGGTGGCTGCCAAGGCAGCAGCTGCTGTGTCTGTTGGGTATCACAGTGAGCTGCAGCAAATGGAGAAACGCTGGGAGAAAACGTAAGGGGCTTGAAGAAAGCCTGTCTGATCAAGGGCTTTAATGAATGATGGTCAGCTGAGCCATGAAGAAGGGATGTTTGCATTCTCCTTCCAACTGAGTGAAACCTGCTTTCCTTTCTGCAGTTTGTGCTTCTGTAAGACCTGGGGAATTCATCCCAGAGCCCAGAGCTGTTGCTTGCTGAGCCAGACAGTGCTGTGTCAGGGTGATGCCCTGACCAACAAACACTGCAGATGGCCCAGCAGGAGGACACATTGATGTTGATGAAGCAGGCACCAAGGTGGAGAGACAAATAAGATGCCTGATGGGGTATACAGACCCCCCCAGGGTCCTCCCTTAAAGGCCATCTTCTCCAGACCTGAGCCACCTTATTATCCTCCCTTCAAGACACCTGCTTTTTATTTTTGGGTCATCTCTTGATCTCCTTGCTCTGTGCTCACCTTTAGATCTTTGTACAAGTGCTTTTTCTCCTCCATCATAAGTGCCTGAGTAAAGCACCTGGCCTTGAGTGTGGTTTCCATCAGGGTCCCACAGGAGGCCTTTGAATATGACAGCAGATATGGTCCTGCTAAACATGCTCCTTCCAACTCTGATGGAACAGGCCCTCAGAGTCAATACCAAGCAGCCTGTTTGCTGTACACCAGAAACCACGGGTGTTCAAGCATCCTTGAAACTCTTGGGGAAAGTCTCAGCCCCAAAGTCACACAAGTGGTGTTGCTGGAAGTGTTCTCTTCTGCCAGAGCCCCTTGAGCTTTCAATGTGATGCAGAGCAGCTGTTTGAAGGTGATTAAACAACTTAGTTTTCTCTCCAGGTTGTGGTATGAGGTAGAGAGGTGGTTTACACTGGAGGTTCCCTTGGTGTAAAATGAAAGTAGAAAATAGGTACAATGTATGTTACTTATCAAGTTTAGACATAAATCTCAATATAACTCTTTCTGTACAAGGAAGAAGGTTCATTGCCTTCTGCCAGCTGAGGATAGAATTCAGCAAAAGAAATGGCAGGAGCCTCTTCCAAGAGCTCATGGAAGTCTGAGATGCTCCTGATGGCTGAGGTCTCTCCAGGGGTCTGAGAACCCAAGCCTGGCTGTCACCCTACAGCCCAGTCAGGGTGTGACTCCTGGGGCGAGCGTGTCCCTGCAAGGACAAGGCTTTCAGCAGAGCTCAGCTGGGTGCTGGCACCCAGAGCTGCACCCTGAGATGAGACACAGCAGATCCAGTGCCTGGCTCAGACCCAGCACCTTCCCTGGCCAAGCATGGCCTCCCAGCCCTTGGTGTGTGGGGCCAGGCTGGTGCTGCCAGGCTCAGAGCAGGTGGCTCATTTTCCATGTCTCCAGTGCCGGGCTGGGAGGTGTCACAATGTAATGGTTTGGGGTGGAAGGGAACTTAAAGTTCATCTAGTTCCAACCCCCTGCATGGGCAGGGACACCTCCCACTAGACCAGGATGCTCCAAGCCCCATCCAACCTGCCCCTGAACACTTCCAGGGATGGGGCAACCTGGGCCAGTGTCTCACTCCCCTCACACTAAAGAATGTCCTCCTAATGTCTCACCTAAACCTCCCCTCACTCAGCTTAAAGCCATCTCTGCTGTTTTCCCATCACTCCCTGCCCTTGTCCAAAGGTCTCCCTGGAGCCTTCTCTTCTCCAGGCTGAACACCCCCAACTCTCTCAGCCTGTCTCCAGAGCAGAGCTGCTCCAGCCCTCGGACCATCTCCATGGCCTCCTCCGGACTCTCTCCAGGAGCTTCGTGTCCTTATATTGGGGCCTGCAGAACTGGCCCCAGGGCCCTGGGTGCTTCACTCAGCTCTCCAGTGCCCCCAGGAAGGCTCCAGTGGGGATGGCTCGGAGTGGAGGATCCCTCCCTTTGCCATTGTCTGCAGGATACATTTTACAAAAGCCGTTTCCTTTCCTCCCCGCCTCTTGGGGCTCATCGTTCCAAACCAGCAGTGAACGTGCTCTGCTTCATTCTTCCCTTATTCTAATAGTTCCGGGACCTGATGGCTTCCTCCTGCCTCTAAACATTCCATGTGGAAAGTGTGTAGGGGAGCGACTGAATGACCCGGAATTGATGCGGTGAAAGTTTGTGCTGTGTTTGCAAACGGTGGCAGCTTTCCATGCAGGAATTTCCATCCAGGAATTCCCAGAGGGCTTCGGACCCCCGAGTTGTGGCTGCTTCAGTGCCCAGGGTCGGTCCCGTCTGTTCCGGACTTCTGCAGCCACCGCATTAACAACGTAGTGAACATCACTCAGTTTTCTTCAACATTTTAGGTCAACCAGTGAAGTGTTATTAAAAATTACAAAGTGAGCATCGTGTGCTCAGCTTCCAAGTTGTTGGGTTTGTTATTTTTTTTCCCGTTGTGGGCTGTAGCAGCACAAAGGTTCCTAACGAGAACGAAACGTGGCTTCGTGCATCCAGCTCCTGAAGCTTCCGTGGAAGTCGGTGCCGGGAGGGGGGTTCGGTGCCGGGAGGGGGCTCAGCCCGGGGGGGGGGTCGGTGCCGGGAGGGGGCTCAGCCCGGGAGCGGGGGTCGGTGCCGGGAGGGGGCTCAGCCCGGGGTGCCCCCACAGCCCCGGCGGGCTGGGCCCGGCTGTCCCCGTCTGCAGCAATGGCGCCGGGGTGCCCGAGGCCGCTCGGTGTGAGCGGGGACGCGCGTGGGCAGCGCCGGCGACCGAGCCCCGGGGGAAGGGGTGAGGGGGGTGGGGGGCGGGACCGGGACCGGGACCGCCCGGCCCCGCACGTGCGCTACGTGCGGCGCCTGCCGCTGTGGCGGGGCCGCCCCTCCCCCGTCCCCAGCGCCGCGGAGGGGGGGGTGGAGGCACCGCACCAAGCCCCCTCGGGTAGGGGGAGCCCCCCCACCCCTCAACCTGGGTAACGGGGGAGAGGAGTCTCGGTGTGCGCCCCGGGGGGGGCTCATAAACCGCTGGGACGGGGCGGGGGGGGGGGGGGGAGAAGCACCTCACAGTCCTCTCTCAGGGCCGGGGGGGTGCGCCCAAAGCCCCGTTGCCGGTGGGGCGAGTGGAGGGCACCCCAGGCGGAAAATGGCCGCGGAACAAAGAGCCCGGCCCGGGGCCGCGGGGGCTCGCAGCGGCCGCCGAGAGCCCCCGTGGTCCCGGGTCAGCCCCGAGACAATGCGGAGCCGCGCCCCGCCCCTTGACGCTCCGCGGCGCAGCCAATGGCGGCGGACGGAGAGGCTCTTTAAAAAAAGAAGCGCCGGCCGGCGGTTGCTGTCAGCTGTGGTGGATCCCTCCGCGCATGTAAACAGAGCTGCTCGGGCCCCTCGGCCCATGTGCTGCTCACAGCCCGGGGCGGCGCGGAGGCTCCTCCGGTCGCGTCGGGATATAGAACGCGGCCCCGGATCAAGGGGACCGTGGTGGGGAGCCGTGTTGATGGAAGTGGCGGGTACAAAGCCCCAAAGTGCAGTGTGAGGCCTCTCCGAACCAGCGGTGCTGGGGGGAGTGACCACCAGAGGGGCTGAGGCCGGGGCGAGGGGCTGCGCACAAAGGCGCCCGTGTTGCGGGGCCGAGAGCGGAAGAGCGCGGGGGGAGCTCCCGGGAGCCTCAGTGAGCGGCGCCTCCGCCGCTTGGGTCCCCACCGGCCTCTCAGCGCCGAGTCCGGGCTTCGGCCCTCGCTAAGGGGAACCGCCACCGGCTCTCCCCGTGCAGAGCGGTACCCGCCGGTAGCCCCGACCCCTTCGCGGGGTCCGGCCCCCGCGTCCCCTCACAAAGGCGCGTGACGGGGCGGGGCGGCCACCGCCCCCTCCCCCCGCCCAAGCCGGGGCGGACTCTTTTCCTCTCGCGCTACAGATCCTTGCCCCCCCCTCCACCTCCCCGCCCCCCCCTCCGCGCGGACGTGCACGTTCCGTTGAGCGGCGTTCGAGCGGCTGTTGGAGGATTGTTTGGAGCGGCAGCGGCGAGCGGCCCCGGCCCGGGCTATGGCCGAGTTCCTGCCCCCGCCCGAGTGCCCCGTCTTCGAGCCCAGCTGGGAGGAGTTCGCCGACCCCTTCGCCTTCATCAACAAGATCCGGCCCATCGCCGAGCAGACCGGCATCTGCAAGGTGCGGCCGCCGCCGGTGAGTGCCCGCATGGCGCCGCCGGGCCTTTGTGTGGCGGCCCGGCCCGCACCGGCGACCACCCGCCCCTTTTACTCCCCCTTCACGTCGGCGGCGGCTCCGCTTCCCTCGGGCGCGCAGGTGATCCCCGGGCAGATGGGGCCGGCCGGAGAGGGCAGCGGGGCCGCCCCCTCCGCCGCTCTGAAGTTTCAACGCCCCCGGGCCGGGGCTGCGGGACTGGATCCCGGCCGGCCGCCCGCCCCCCTCCCGCAAAGTCGCTCCCAAGTGCCGGAGTTCTGTGGCAGAAAAGTGGCCGGAGCGGCCGGGGATGCGAGCGGGGTAACGGCTGGGCCGGGGGTAACGGCTGGGCCGGGGGTAACGGCTGGGCCGGCCGCACCGCGCTCCCGGCCGGGCCAGGCCTCCCGCTGCCCCCGCCGCTCGGTCCCAAAAAGTTACAAGTTGTCTGGACCCCCACGGCTGGAGCGGCTGCTGGGGGCGAGCGGCCCCGCGCCGGGCCCCGCAGGAGGCAGCTGCCGGGGTGCTGCCCTCCATGTTGGCATTGTGGTGGGGAAGGGCTGCGGGGACCCGCCGCGCCCCGCCGGCCCCCGGGGCCTCCCCCGGCCCGGCCCCCCGCTGCCCGGGTTCGGTGCAGGTAACTGTTCCCTCAAGTTGAACAACACCAAACTCCGCAGCTGTGAGTTTGGCTGGTGGCTTTGCGAACTGAATCCTAGACAGACATGGCCACCATTTTAGAATGCAATACACAGTGGGAAGAGTAATAAGCCTTCGTCTTCATCATCATCATCCCTACCCGTGGTCTAGGAAGCTCAAAATTGGAGTGTAAATCCAAATTTCCTTTTGTTGGTCGACTCAGTTTACTGAGAAATACTGCAAAGAGTTTAGAACCACAGTTTGTGAAGTCATCATTGTTAGTTTGTTTAAAGGGATACAACCACACTGGTGGGGAGAGGGGCTTCTAGAGTAAAAAAATCAATACATGTGTGGGAATCGCCTTTATTTTGACTAAATTGCTCTTTCTGTAAGTGGAGAATGGTGCAAGTCTGGGGTGGTGTAGCTGGCTCGAGGTAGTTAACACGACTGCAACAACTACAACGCTAAACAGCAACTGAGAGCCTGAAATCTCCTCCAGCAAGAGGTGAAGCTGACAAAACATTTCTGCAGACTTAAGTTTTGTGATTGAGACTTTGAGTCCAAGGAAATAATGTTCAGAAACACATGCTCCTCAGTTTCATGTTTTGATCATTGCCAGGACTTCTGTTGGTAACCATCCTTTTCCTTCTGAATTAAAATAGAAGGGACTGGCTGCATTTCTGCCTGCGATGGTAGGAATTGTTTGTAGCAGATTTAATAATGTGAATCTCATTGGAGAGGAAGATGTTGCTGTTCTCTGGAGGAAGACTCCTGGTTTGCAGTGGTATGAAGGCACACGGAATGCTCTTGAATGTGTAGGTCGAACATGGCAGTGCCCCTTTTCATGCCGTGTGGCCAAATGCTGGCAGAGTTTAGGGGGTAAGATGGTTTTCATTATACACTCAATATTGAACTTGTGTAATGTTTTTGAGTAGAATAATCTTTTTGGGTTGTATATTGTCAACAGTATTTCAGCAACTGTGAGCAGAACAGAATTTTTATGAAGGGTTTTTTTTTTTTCTTTTGGGATTTGTTTAAAAAAAATAAATCTCATCTGTTTCTTGGCTGCTTGTGGAAAAAAGCTAAAACCCTTGTAACCTGTATTGTCTGTTAGGGACTCAGAAATTAATAGCTCTCCTAAGGAATGAATTACTTATTACAACTGCATTACTCTCATCCTCACTGAAGAGCTAATATCTGTGTTTATCATCATGTTTCACTGAACATATTTAGAAGTAGGATGAAAATAGTTGGAGCTGCTGAGGGCTGAACACCTGGTAGTTGCATGGGGCCTAGCTTTCAGGAGAGCCGAGCCACCATGGCTCTTATCTGCCCTAGATAATGACTTGGGTGACTTGTGCAAGTGCAGTTGTTGGTTCCTGGCCTTGCAGCATAGAGGGAGCCCTTCCAGATCCACCAGAAAAAGCCGTGAAGTTGACGTAGTTCCTGGCCTTCCTCCTGACAACAGGAGATGCAGTGAATATTCCTGTATTCTTTTCTGTGTCATCAAGTGGTTAATAGTACTATGAGCTACAAAGTACACCAAGCTTTTCACAAAATGATGGATGTTCCAAGCAAGTGCATTGTTTAGTGGGGTCTGAAACCTTTATGCATCTGAGTGAAGCTCTTGCCTGAGCTCCCAGGCGGGGGGACGTGCTGGTGAGCAGGTAGGCAGCACCACGGGCTGGTGGGATCTGTGCCGAAAAAGGAATTGAAAATTTGATTGCTGGGCTTGCTTCATTTTAGCTTAAACTCTGCTGGATAATTATCAGCAGATTAATTTGTGCTTTTGTGGCTGAACTGCAGTATGGAGTAATGTGTGAGACTGATAGTGCACAACTGTAGCTTCTCGGTATGATTCATGAAGAAGTCCTTCCTCCTGAGCTGGCTTTGATGTTTCGGCACCAGACCAGGAGGAGAGCTCCCTGTTCTCTGAAGGGCCAAGATCATCATTGTCTCTAGTACCTCTATGTTAACGTGAGCTGGGCACCAGATGGGCTTGGAGAAACCATATCTGTGGTGGCTTCTCTTGCATGACAGGTTAGGAGGACAGTGAACTGCTCTCTGAGGGGTGTATCGAGGCATCTCATGTACTGTAGACATCTGGGTGGAAGATAGTGGATTGTGGGTAATCATTGCATGTTCATGGGATGAAAGCACATCCAGGACTCTTAACAGGAGGTAGAATTTCTGCACAGCAGGTTCCAGTTGCACCCTTAAAAGAAGCTTTCTTCTCTTCATTCCAGTTCAGTTCGTGCCAGTCATCACTGATGACTTAGTTTTGCTCTTACTTGGGTGATTCTGGGATACTGCAGTGGCTGTCTTGTGGAGGGTGCAACAATAACCATATTCACTGCCACTATTTTGCATGGAACAGCAAAGCCAAGGCTTTTTGTCAACAGACTGGGGCATAAATAGATGGTCCCATTGGCAGCAGAGTGTGCAGATGAGACCTGGGGCTCTGCCAGTGGTGGTTGCTTCTGGTAGTTAATGTGCTACATAAATGAGAGACACTTGGACTCTTTGCTGCTGAACTGGAGCTACGTGCAGAGCAGTTGATGATGTACACCTTGTTGTAGTTGGGGTTTTCTTCTATGAGCTGAAAACATCCTTTATTATCATTTCTATATTTAAATCATAATCTGGAACAGTGATTTATTCCACAACTTGGCATGTCAAGTGGTGGCCTTACATTCTGGAAGGTGTTACGGTAGCTCTGCAGATTATTGGGGACAATTAGGAATGAAATGTGTTGCTTGAGAATGACATCATTGTTTGAAACAGGTAGTTAACAGTAATTAATGAAAGCAAACAGTCCAACAAATCTGAACTCCAGCTTGAAGAACAGAAGGTAAAATGGAGAGCATATGAAACCCTTCCTGCTCCACGTTGTTCTTGAGAATGGACTCTTCCCTCAACTTCATTGCAGAGTTGCTTTACTCCTATGAAGAAATAGGTAATGACCATTACTGAAGCCTTACTGAGTGTGGAGAAGTACAGTTAGGCCTCCAAGTAACCTGAAGCCTGTCCTGATAAAACCAAGCATTTTATGATTAGGAAACCTGTATTAGTATAGCTGATCTTGAAGGAATTGACACTGGAGTTCTAAATTATTGACTTGCATTTTCCAGTAAATCCTGGAATACTGGGAAACTTTCAAGGGTGCAAAAGAATTATCTTTATTATGTGTTTAAATTCTTTTTGGGTGCCAGAGTTGTTGACCACATCTCACTCCAGAATAGAAAAATGTCTGATACAGCCTTGAATAGGAACTCGAAAGGGGATAGTATGAAATGTGGTTGTATGAAAACTGGCATTGCTGTATTAGTTTTATTGTTTTCTAGGAGACTGTGTATTTGGTGAAGTCAGTTGTGTTGTCATGATCTGAGATCTCTGAAGTAATTGTGCTTCAGTATTCTAATTATAATAATTATTGTGCAAAATTGATATCCTGCTGAAGGAATCACAAATTATTCCAACTATTAATGAGAATTTGTAATGAAGGATACATTTCTGATGGGTCTTTCAGAATTTCAAGCCAAGGGTATCTAATTTTCATTAAAAGTCTAGGAGAACAAAAGAAATGATTCCACACAGATGACCGGTTTGCGGCGGGTAGCTCATTGTTAGAGAGGGATCCCAATTGCCTAATAAACAATGGATGTTATGAAACAGTAATCACTTAAGTAGGACTCAATGTGAGGTTTTACATGTAGGAACAAAGGAGCATAGGTCAGCCTTAGAGGAGGGAGGATGGTGGAGAAATAAGTGTGGGTCCTGGTGGAAAGCAGAGTGATGGTAGCATGGATGCTTGGGCTGAACCGTGAAACGCAGCTCTGGAGGTTGGCGGTGAAAAATAGGGTGATTTTACCTCTGTTGGGAGTAAGAGTAGAAAATACTGCATTCAGAGTGCTGCCTTGTCTGAGAATTTTTAGAAGATTTGCCAACTAGAGGGGGTGTGGAGAAGTGTCAAGAAAGTTCTGCACAGGAAAGAACGAGTTTTGAAAAATGTAACCTTAGCGAAGCCTGAGTGCTGAAACGCCAGGGCAGAGGGCTTCCCAGGACCAGAGCTGCTGCTCCAGGGACACGTTCTCAGGAGCAACATTGATTGGAACAGTGTCTGTTCAGGCTACTCATTCACATGTTTGCTTGATTTATTTTTATGGAGAAAAAGAAAACACAAAGCAAAAAACATTAATTAAACTATAGACTAAACCAAAGTCACTTTTGGAGCCACTTTGTCGAGGGTCCTGGTGATCTGGTGCCGGCTCGTAAAATACTCCACTGCTCAACTGGGAATTAATGCAGAGAATTGCCATTCCCTGCCCTGAACAGGAAGTTGGTCATGATGATCCCTCTGATTTGATAATACACAGAGGATCAGTCAGTTGATTTTATCAAAAAGGAAACAGGGAGATAACTCAATAACAAAAGGTAAGTGAGCTTTCAGAGGGCACATCCTCGGTTCCGTGTCGTTTGTCAGTCGGGATGAGCCGCTGGCTCCTGCTCAGCTAAGCTGGCTTCACGTGAGTTAGATAACGAGGTGTGTGGCTTCAGCTGGGAGGGTGATCAGCTGATAGGAAAGAACAAAGGGGGGGTGCCCCTTTCTGGCACTTTGGGACCAAGAATGGGTGGTTTTTTTGGGAAGAAATGTTTTAGGGCTAAGGTTCCTGCTCACACAGTGTCAAATTCTTGTGAAGAGTCGCCAAAACTCACGGGGAAATTTTTACTTTCAGCAAAGAATTTGCTGTGTTCGATCCAGGAGTCATACAATGAAATTTGGTCAAGTCAGAGTAGGTTAATTAGTGGTCTCCTCTGATCTTTAATTATCAGGAAAGTATGAAGAAGGAGTGTTGCTTTCCTGTGGGCAGCTACCATGTGCAGCACTGCTGCTGTCACCATTTCTGCACTGAACCACTGGAGTGTGCCCGGGTGGTGAGGTGGATGGGAGATGGTGAGAACATCCTCTCCTTGACTCGGTCGTTTCCAGTGATTGGTTTTAAACACACTTCTTAGCTCATTGAAAATTTGAGATGAAACCATTTAGTTTGGAGCTCTCTATATAGGGCAACAATAGTGGGACATTTGGGGAGATTTCATAGTTTTCTGTTTGTTTAACTTGAGATAAATGGTGCCAATTAGCTAAAAGCTGGAATTAGAGTTTCAAACTGAACAGAACTCCCTTCCCCAGCAGTGAAACTAAAGCTGCCAATGAACAGAAGCAGTTCATGCCTGCCTATCCATTAGGATGTGCTTTCTCTCAAGCCCAAATTCCTGGGTTATTGCTGGGAAGTGCTGGGGGGAGATGCTGTGTGCGTGTTTGGGAGACCAGGCTGAGTGTTTTTGAAAGTCAGGGAGAACTTCTGGGATCATACAGCCTGCCACCCCTGTATGTGTCTGAGTAAATGTTCTTCACTGAACTAGGTGCTTTACAAGTGACAGTGAACCTGAGCAGCCTGACTGGGGGTGTTGATGGGCAGGGCGGTGGTTGTTGTCACAGCAGCCACAGGAGAATCCCCAGCAGAGGCAGAGCCCTGTTGTCCCTGGCTGGTCTGCTTCTCTTCTGGGGTGGCTGTTCAGTTCACATCTGTTCTTAATCCAGGTTATGCTGGGATTAAAATCTAGATTGGAAAGCTGCTGGTGACAGCTCCAAAGGGGGCACAGGCTGTCTCCAAAGGGCTGTGATGGGAGAGCTTCAGAGACAGTCATTGGCTCTGCCATGCTGCTTGCTGGTTGGACATCATCTGGGAACGTACTGCAGGAGCAGACCAAAGGTCTGTCTACAATGTGCTGTGTTTTGAGTGAAGGTGGCAGAAGCTCTTGGGGCCTGGTGCCTTTGTACACTGACAGCTGAGTCTGGATCCAGTATGGGTGATGCTCCACTTCAAGGTCTAGGTTGGTGCCTCTGAAGGGAATTGGAGATCTTGGATTTGCTGCCAGTGCACTGACCCCAAAGGCCTCATCTATCTTCAGCTGTTCATGCAGTGCTCCTGGTACGTGGCTTGTTCTTGCCTGGTGCTGCCAGAGCCTCTCTGTGTTCCTTGTGTGCAGTCGCCTCCATGGAGAGAAGACTGGTATCTCGTGTATCTAAAACTGCTTCCTGTTTTGTGTGGATGTTCAAACCCTGTGTATAGTTTCCATCATCTGCCTTTGGGTCCCAAGGAGCAGCTGGCTCTGACACTTGAGAATCATCTCCAGTTTACCTGAGCTTTTATTCCTCTCCAAATTTGGAGCTGGCACAGAAACACTGGGATCTAGGGTGGAGATTCCCATTTCAAGTTTGTCTTTGGCTGTGGTTCTCAGATAGGAAACATTTCTGGTTGTGTTTTCTCATTTGTTAGTCTGAAGTACATAACAGAGCCAAATTTTGTCTCAAATGAGAAATACTCCACCAAGCTTTTATTACCAACAAGTTCTGTGTGTACGATGTGTTACTGCACCCAGGGTCCCTTCTTAGCAGGGAGGAATTCAGTGTTCTTGTTGCAAAAATCACCTGCAGTCAAAATGACCAAGCAAGGACCGTGTCACCACAGATTAGCTGGTGATTGGAGTTACCAACTAACAGGGTCAGTGCAGGGTTAGTTCCCCTTCAGCTTTGTGGATGACCTGCTGACGTTGCTGGGGCAGTAAATGGTGGTGCACATCAGGTTTGCATGGATTCTGCCATCTGAGTTTCTTTTGAGGGTGTTTTTAATGTAGTCATAAAACCACGAGACTAAAAGGGACCTCCTGAGTCAGGGAGTCTGCTCTCCCTCTCGGCAGCAAGCCTGTAACACCTTTGCAAAGGCAAGATCAGAGATCTGGGAACAAAGGATGTAGGTCAGGCTCGGGGGTGGGCATCCTGGGAAGCAGTGAATTGCTAGAGTTAACTGAATGAATATGTGTTTCTCCAGCAAGAATTGCTAAGATATTCTTTTGGATCTTACTATGAGATGCTGTCTAGCAAGATAATGAAAGTGACATCTTTTTTTTGTGCCTGACATTGGAGAGATTGCAGCTAAAATGCTCCTTGCAGTTTTCAAAAGATGCTGAAAAAATAGGAGAGGTTTCAGAAAAAAAGCCTGGGGAAAATATTTGCAGGGCTGGAAAGCTGGGTCCTGTGAAGAGAAGCAAAAAAAATATTTGTTTATTGAAAAATGTCTTGAAACGTGGCTTGGGGGAAGCATTCGTGAACAGCTTCTTGGGCAGTAAGCAAATGAGGTATTTGGTTAAAAATGAGAGGAGGATACAGGAAAAAAGGAAAGTCAAAGCTAACTAACTTGTAGAACAGCTTACCAGTGACAGTGGTAATTTCTTGTTCACTTGGATTAAGGGAGTGGTTAAATTTTAATTAGAGAGTGAGTTTGGCTGAGGTGCAAGGTTTGTTTACCGGCTGAAATGATAGGAAGCCTGACATGCCTGTAACAACGAGTCTGGAAGGAGGAGCAGAGAAATCCTCCAGAAGTAGTTCTGCCCCTTTGTAGTTTGCATTAGGAGTCGAAATATTAATGTGTGTGCCTGCTGCACAGCTAGATTGGTCTGTAAAGTTTGTAGGAAAGTTTGAAATGTGATGGGTCTCATCTTGTTGCCTGGCTTGGTGCTGAGGTTTGTTGTGCTGGCTCTGGTGAGCAGTGCACACTGACACAAGGCAGATGCCTCCGTGTCCCCGTCACAGGCTTCTGACAGCCCGGGTGGACAGCAGGGACAGCAAAGACTGGGCAGTGTAAAAACTCCTGATTCTTTTAGGAAATTCGGGTTTTCTTGCTTTTTGCACGTCCTTAATCTCCTAGCGTGTAGCATGGTTGTTGAAAGAAACTTGAATTATGTTTTAAACTTCTTTAAAAAAAAAAATAAATCCAGAGTATTCGTTTTTGAGGACCTTGGAAGCGCACGTGGATGGAAATGGCAATTCCCTCAGATTTCCCAGACACAAACCTAGGGGAAGTGAGCCTGTGGAGCTGGTTTGTGGGTGCTCTGCTCTTGTACAGCAAAGCTCCTCCTGCGGATCAGCAGCTCTGCAGTGGCCTTGCCATGGCAAAGCTCCCTCTCGTGGTGCTGCTGCATTTCCGAGGTGCATAAAGGCATTCCTTTCAAAACCCACATCTCTTAATACTCCTTCAACGTCACATTTATTGTAATAAGTTGCACTTGAAAATGTATGCAAGCTTTTTGTTGAGTAAATAATACAGAAGGATTGAAAACATCATGGTTAGGAGTTGAGGAGCTTGCCATACCCTGGAACATAAGGTTGTATTATTCTCATTGGTTATATAAACTTTGAGTAGTTCAGATGCTCCAAAATCAACTGTTTGTGACTTGAAACTGGATCAGTGATACCAGGGGTGGCCTGTTCACTGCACCTGCTGGAATTTCTCCACACAGCAAATGGCTGTTTATCTGTAACTGTGACCAACATCATATGGAACAGGTTGTGATAAATGGGATGTGCAGTAGTGAAGACTTTTTATAAAGAGCTAATGTGACCTGTTATTTAATAGATAGCGTGCATTTCCCTCAGCTCTACCTGCTTAAAAACATTAAAAGCCTGAGTAAATCTAGTGTTACTTTTCATTAAGCCAATTTACTGTATCCCAGCAGTTCTTGCAATGACCTTCTCCTTGCTAAAAGTAAAACACTTTTAAGGCTGTTAAATTTTTGTGTCTAGTTGATGGACCCATCTGCCTGATGGACTGCAACGCTGTCTTCTGCAAGTCATGTACTGAATAGATGGAGTTCCCAAAGCTTCTCTTTGTGAAACAGCTGAGGAACCATCAAAGTGTTCTGGTGTATGTTGAGTTTATTCAGTGTCACTAAACTTAGAAACTGCAAGGTGTAGAAAATAGCTCTTCTGGAAGCCTCTGTTGTCTGGACTTGTGTTACTTTTTCCTGTGAACTAGATAACTCGTTCTTTGCTAGACCGAGAGCCTTTGGCTGAAAAAGAAGAATTTCCCAGAAGGTGTGCCCAACCAGTAGAGTCTCCAGCACTCTCCCTTCCTTGGTTCATGGTCTGCCAGACTTTTTCAGCAGGCGATGCCCTGAAGCACAACATCAGGCTCAGTAACAGTGTCATACAAAGTGTCCTTGCCTGTGTGAGCTGAATTCTTGCTCCTGTTCTTTTTATTCCTGCTTCTTGTCCTCTGCAGGTCCCTGTTACAGGATCCTGATGTAGGTGGTGCATGGCCCACCTGGGGACAGCCTTGGCTCATCACTTGGCTTAGCAGTCAGTCAGCACAAGCCTCTGTGTTTTAATTTACTCTCTCAGCCTGAGCAAAGCATTTAGGATCTTAGTTTTCCCTTCAGCAGTGTCCCCTGTGTGTCCCAGGGGTGTTGTGTGTCATTACCAGTGTGTGTCCTCTCCTGGTTTGGTTGTCTGTCTTCTGTCTCTCTCTCTTCACACACAGAGCAAACCTCAGACTTGTGACTATTGATGTAACCAGTTGGTTTAGCTTGGAAGTCAGATTTGTTGTGTTGACTTACGACACTTCAAATCTTGCCCTAGATGTTCCCAGTCATATTCCTCATCTTATAGTTTGAGGGCCAGGAGTGATTCATTACCAGAACATTATAACAGAATGTCAAATATTTCCTTCATCAGACTTGCTATTTTCATTGTATTTGGTGTTCTGGAAAACAAAAATGTAGGGTTAATTTTGTTTAGTTTTTTTAAGAACATCATTGGACACCAGTCTTATTCCTGTGGTTGAAAGAACAAAAATAAGCAGCATGGAGCAGCATGTTCCACTGGTTGAGGGCTGACCATCCTCCTGATAATTTGTCATCTTGACCCCCCTGTTGTCATCTAACTTGAAGTTTGAATTTTAATTTCAACCTTTTCAAGTTTTGATGTGCTGAAACTGCCTTGTCGGATCAGAAAACTTTAGGGGTCTGGATTAGTCAATGTGTGTTTGATAAAATGCAGAGATTGGTGTCCCTCTGCTCCTCAGGGTTTCCACGCTCTCAGTGGCTCTTGCATCCATTCTGTCTAGTTGTGAGAACACCTCATTCTGCTGTGGGCTTCTTCTAGTGGCAGGAGGGTTTGTCACAATATAGAATTGAGCCTGAGTGTTTGTACATAAGGGAATTGCTCTGCAAATCCCTCACAGTTGTTTTTGACACTAGTTTTCATACTAAGTAGGCCTGCTGAAATGATGAACCCTCTGCTTGTGATGCTGCCCTTTGGTTGCCTCAGTCTGCAGGTGTTGAGGAAATGTTCTTTTTCCTGGTAGAAAATTCTTGTCTTACTCCACCATCAGTAGCTCTCACATATGTTATCTTCATGCTGTAATTAGTGATAACAAGATAGCTTTATATGTAATAAATTACTGTCAAGTTCAAATCAAATCTAATTTGGTTTAGTGAAGTTGTGTATTGCCAAACCAACTGCATGTGATAGGTGTCAGAGATCTAAAAGATAAAATCACTTTATAGTTGTTTATATAAATAACACTACCAGTTGCAGGTATTTTGTCAAAGTAGTAATCTTTTTTCAGTTGGTCGTATTCCAGCTGTTCCTGGATGTTTGCAGACAAGGAATTCAGAAAAGAAGCTTTTATTTCTGTTTTTAGTGCAGCTGCTGTTTGTTTCAGAGACCAGCAGGTATGAGCACTGGCTGCTGCATTTGTCCTTCATGAGCATTTACAGTCTCTGCCATCAAATGTCAGCCTTCCCAGTCAAGGGAAGTTTGGATTGTGGGTTATGAAACTTCACTTTGTTCTGTGCTTTGCATGGTGACAATACAGAATTTGTTGAGGTCAGTGATGTCCCATCTCAGAGTTGTCACTGAGTGTCTGTCCTTCCCGTGGAAGGTCTGGGTGGGTTTGTCTTGCACATGGCAGCACTCCTGGGCCTTCTGCTCTCCATGTCCAGCTGACAAAGGCCTCGGCTGTCGTATGGAGCCCATTTGGGAACAGGCTTGAGCAGGTGGGGTTGGCCTGGGACTGGGTGCATGGCCTGGGCAGCACCTTGAGCTGCCCAGCATGGGTGGGTAGAAGGTGGACTGACTTGGTGTGCAACTGAAGGCTTATCTTTGAGGACAGGTCGTTAGTTCCAAATGATAATGTGTTTTGTGGTTTCACTAACTGTCTGTTTTAAAGGCACAGTAAAATATTTTAAGGGGTAGACAATGAGGTATCCTGGCTTGTGTCAGCAATAGTGTGGCCAGCAGGACCAGGGCAGGGATTGTCCCCCTGTGCTCAGCACTGATGAGGCCACACCTGGAATCCTGGGGTCAGTTTTGGGCCCCTCACCACAAGAAGGACATTGAGGGGCTGGAGTGTGTACAGAGAAGGCAACAGAGCTGGGGAAGGGGCTGGAGCACAGGTCTGACAAGGAGCAGCTGAGAGAACTGGGGATGCTCAGCCTGGAGCAAAGGAGGCTGAGGGGAGACCTTCTGGCTCTGCAACTGCCTGAGAGGAGGTTGGAGCCAGGGGGGGTCAGTCTCTTCTCCCAAGGAACAAGGGATGGAACAAGAGGAAACGGTCTCAAGTTGTGCCAGGGGACGTTTAGATTGGATATTAGGGACAATTTTGTCGTGGGAAGGGCTGTCAGGCCCTGGCTCAGGCTGCCCAGGGCAGGCAGGGATTTAGAAGGCATGTACATGTGGTGCTGAGGGACGTGGTTTAGTGGTGGCCTTGGCAGTCGAAGAAGGAGGTGGCAAGAGAAGCAGAGCTCACCACAGCTGGAGCACGGGGGGTTGATGGCTGACAGGTCAGATGCAGCTCCTGCCAGGGGAACATGCTTTGTGGACTAGAGCTGAGGAGGGTTTGGAAACTACGGAGG
Organism: Hemiprocne comata; assembly: GCA_020745705.1. Taxonomy (NCBI): domain Eukaryota; kingdom Metazoa; phylum Chordata; class Aves; order Apodiformes; family Apodidae; genus Hemiprocne; species Hemiprocne comata. The sequence continues at coordinate 6,397,383 of CM036610.1, read as the reverse complement.
CCTCTTCCGTGCTTGGGGTTCACCTGGCTTTTCACTGTCACATAGAGAAGTGTCCTTCATTTTCCTGGTCTTTTGATGAAGCTCTTCTGTTTTTCCAGGACTGGCAGCCTCCATTTGCATGTGATGTTGATAAGCTTCACTTTACACCGAGGATCCAGAGGCTCAATGAACTAGAGGTAAACTGTAAAGTTGAGTTCCCACTGCTTCTGCTCCAAAATGTGTAAATACTGTTTGGAGAGGTGGTGTTTTCCAGTGGATTGACTGTGAGCTGTGTTTGACTTGAGCTGACAGCACTCAGGACCTCTGAACATCAGTTTTTAATTGGCACAGAAATTCATCTGGTTCAGAATCTCGTTAAAAACATGCCAAGCATAAAAAGTGAAGTTAATGCTCATTAGAGGAACAGAATTTGGGTCTTTTCCACGCAGAGGTGCTTCTAAGTGGTTAAACTCAAATTCTCAAGTGCCACAGACTGGTGTCTGTGTTTTGCACATGTCAAGCATCTTTTAAAAGTAGAAGAGCTGAAACATACACAGAGTGCTTTAAAAATAACAAGCCTTTTGGAAGAAACGATTGCAAAATCGGGATTCAGTTGGTGGAAATTTGCTGTTCACAAGCACTTTCATTCACTGCTTTGATGAATCCAGACTAGAAGGGAATGGTGAGGAGTCCTGCTTAGCTGGCTGCTGGTCAGGATGGGAGTGATGGTGACTCTGCCTGCTGGCTGGTTTTTACCTTAAGAATAGAAAATGTGATGAAAATAAAATGTGCCAAAACTTAACTCCAAGCTACATTAACATATCAAGTAGTTACCTGCCTGTGTGAATTGCTGGGCAAACAGACTGATTTGCTTTCCCTGCCCTGGCCAGGTTGTATCCATAAAAATGGAATAAATGGAATTGGGAGTGAAAAGGGGTTACAGAAAAACCCTTTACATTTTGTTTCTAATAATCCATAAATATTAGTTTATTTCTGGTTTATTACGAAGAAACCAAGTTGTAATAAACTATTACATTTATTAATGGAATACAAGGAGAAAATGCAGAGTTACCCTGGCAGAGGGAAGAGCCAGGCCCTCAGCTGAGGCTGAAGCATGGTGAGCACTGGGATACAAAAGCTTCATCTGCATTTAGTGTGGAGTTAATTTTTTTGTTGTGTTTTGGTTGTTGTTGTTGTTTTTCTTCAGGCCCAAACTCGTGTAAAGTTGAATTTTCTGGACCAGATTGCAAAGTTTTGGGAGCTTCAAGGATGTACACTGAAGATTCCCCACGTGGAGAGGAAGATCTTGGATTTATTTCAGCTTAATAGAGTAAGACTGCTACAAGGGGGAAACTTGTCCTGAAATAGGTTGTTATCTCAGTTTCTCTGATGGTGTCACAGTTGTTCAAGGGAGATTTTGGAGTATAAGCTGAAAAAAGTGTTACTTTGTTTAACCTAACAGAGCTAATGTGACTAAATAGTAAGAAATACAATATCATGGGAGTTTTCATGTGAGCTAGGTGATCAAATCAAACTTCCAGCTCTTTTTTAAGATTGAACTTGGATATAAAAACTCATCAAGAATGAACCTAGGCTTTAGGAGAGAGCTCCTGAACAGCCACAGCCGTGAGAAAAACAGTTTTCCATTAGAAATGTGGGAGAAAACATTGAATTCCTTTTAGGTTGCATTCTGATATTAAGCAATGGGATTCACTGATCCCAGGGCTACGTTCACTGGTTTCTTTGTGTTCAGGATAGTTTTTATTTTGTTGCTTTTGAGCCTGTTTCATAGCACTTGTTCCAATGAGAAGAACTGCTCGTGCTGTGCTAGGAAGTTGTTGTCACACAGAGTGGAGGCGTGACAAATTGCAGCCAGGCAAACTCTGAAAAGTGGGCTGAATTACTGTTTGGTCATCTAATGCAAGTGCTGACTTGTTTGTAAAGTAATTCAGCAAGTTTACAATTCCTGAATAGGTTTTATGCTGTGTGGTGCAGTGATAGCTCTGAAACAGCTTTGGTGTTTTGTGGGGTTTTTTCCATCTACAGTTTTCTGGTTTCAGGTAGCACAGGGGGTGTTGTCTTGCCTTTTAAGCTAGCAGTGCTTTCCTTAAACACTGATTGTTTTTGTATTACATGTATCACCTTCTTTTGTTTTCCCTTTTTAGCTAGTTGCAGAAGAAGGAGGATTTGATGTAGTTTGCAAAGAGAGAAAATGGACCAAAATAGCCACGAGGATGGGATTTGCTCCTGGCAAGGCCGTGGGCTCCCACATCCGTGCGCATTACGAGCGCATTCTCTATCCTTACAATTTATTCCAGTCTGGAGCAAGCCTATTGGTAAGCTATATTGAACCTCACTGAAATCCAATGCATTTAGCAGCCAGGCTGGTGGGTTTGTGACCAGTGGAACATTTCCAAAGGCTGCACTGAATGCTCTGTGGCCTGCAGGCGACAAGTCTGTGGTGCTGAATTTGGAAATTCAGGGTGAAGCAGTTGGGAAAGCCACAGGAAATTTGTAATCAAAAGTAAAGTTTTTAGAATTACTCTTCAAGGTAACCTCTTACTGACTGCTCCAAGTACTGCCTTTTTTGTTTTTCCCTCTACAGCTTACAGAAACCTCATGAGAATGGACTTCCAGTCTTCCTGCAACGATGTCTTTAATGCTCTTTTGTCTAATGCAAAATACCTCTGTATTCACAGATTGTTTTAGGTCCTTCTCTCTTTGGAACAGGAATGTTGCTGCTCTGCATCACTTGCACCCACAGTGACTGAGGGACTGTATCAAGCCATGGCAATTTTGTGGCACTAACTCATCTTGCTTTCACTAAGAGTGTCCAAGTTCAAGAATGCTTCATGGAGCTTGCAGTGTACCTAACAGTGTGGCTTGTGGCTTTCTTCAAGCTTAAATCTTCATCCTTCCTGCTTAGATGTGACCATTAAAACAAAAATCTGGGTTGGTTGAGAGTGGAAGCAACATAATTTCTAATGAAGAACAGGGCTTTTCTTTTAGAGCAGTAGTCATTTATTGGGAAAACCAAAATAGGTTGCAGCTGCCAACATCCATTTTCCTTTATGTGAAACACCCTTACTATGGTGATCTTTCAAAAAGAGGTGTTGGCCTTTTTTGGAGCAGTAAAAGCCAAATCCTGTTACAAACATGTCTCTGTCCACAGAAATCAACACCAGCCTTTCACATAAAGCTACCAAAATGATGGAGGGATTTGACTAAGGTCAAGAGAGGTTGGAATTGGAGGCTTTTTATTTAGGTAGTGGTGATCACTTTTCAGTGAAGGACAGCTAGATCCTGTATGCCCTTCAGAAGAAAAGCAGTTTAACTTGTGTAGGTTTGAGTGTTTGGGAAATGGAGGATAAGAACAAACTGTAGTTGAATATAAATATCTCTGTGATAGGGAAATTGCTGTAGGAAAAATATTTTGCCTTGCCTCAGGGACATTGATGTTGTGCAGTGGAAAGCAAGACCATTTTCTGAAGGCATTTCATTGAAAAATTCATATTTTTATTACGTCTGGAAACTCTGGATCCTCTTTCTTTTTTTTTTTTTTTAATCTGATGTCTGTTGTGACACCCAGCTTTGCTTTCCTGTTTTTCAGATACTGTTGCACAGGGAAAGATCTAATTAAAAGTTGTAAACCAGCTGACATGGCACCACACTGCCTGGGAAACACAGGCTCCCTCCCCAGTGTCTGTCATGCAGCTGATGTTCACTTTGGGGAATCTCAGGATTGGACCCTTTGGAAGAGAAAAGGGCCTTTTCAAAGGAGGTCACTCTTCTTTTTAAATGTAACTTCCCAAGCTCTCACTTGCAACAGGCACCTGACATTCCCAAACTGATGTGTTTAGGAGATGCAGGTCAGGAGAAGCCTGGTAGGTGTGGTTAACTTCATTTTTTAACTCCTCCCTCCTCCCAAAAGCTGGTTAAATACTCCCCTCCTACATGTGGCAGAGACATATCTTCTAAAATAACTGAAAGAATCCACAGAAATATGTAGGGCTTAGCTCACTTTTCACTTAATGTTTGACTTCTTTTTTATTCTAACAGTATTGTCTTCCAGCTGAGTTTCTTTTGCAATCCATTTTTTAAGGGAGAATCTCAGATGTGATTCTTCTTGCCTTTCTTCCACGTGTCCTCAGTAAGTGGTGCTTTCCCAGATGTTTCCTGTGGAGGTGTCCATTTCATGGTGTGTCTGTTCAGTGCTTCACTGGGGATCTAAGCAGCTCTGAGTTTTGGTTGTGGCAAAGATGTAGCTATCTGACTTGACAGCTGTCAGTTGGAGATGTGTGGTTCCTTCTTGTCATATTTCAACAAGCCTTTTGAAGGAAACTCTTCATGCAGCCAGGATGATCATCCATAAAACATTAGTGCTAGCATTCACTTTTTTTTTTTTAAATTGGTAGTACTTGCAATATTCATTGACTTTTTCCTGCAAAAGCCAAAAATATGAAATGATGTCGTTTCCACTGATGACTCTGCTCCAGCTTGAATCTCATCCACATCTGTGTACAGCAGGAATTGTTTATGTGTGGCTTAAATATATGTTAGGCTTGCTTCAGGAATTATTTTGACAAATATCCCAGCTGGAGATATTTCTATATACATACTAAAATAGGAGAACTCTTAGGAGCTGTTCAGGGGTGAACAGATAGCATGTTTCTATTAAAGCTCTTGTTCAGTCAAGCAGCAAAAATTTCTGAAATCAGCCAGTTTCTAATACTCCAAGCAGCTCTCCACAGGGATGCATTTATTTTATTCTTCTCTTGAAACATTGGACTAGACAGGTCTTGGGTGTTTGTCTCCAGAGTGGTGCAGCAGAGCTGTTGGTGAACTGGTTCTGTCTGTGCTCCCCTTGTATTTTGAGTAACCATGAGTATGATGCTGCAGGATCCTGCTCTGTGCCCTGAGGGATAAATGTCCCCTGACATGAGCTGCCCAGAATCTTCTGTGATTTGCTTGATTTAAAATGCAACTAGAGTTCCAGGGGGGCCTTGTGGTTTGCTGTTCTTCAGTGAATGCATCTGATTCACTAGGTCTGGGTCAGGTCTCTTTTCCAGTCTAAGGCTTTAATGTCCTGAGTGTGAATCACGGAATCATTCTGGTTGGAAAAGCCCTTGAAGATCATGGAGTCCAACCATAACCTAACTCTACCAACCATTAACCCAACTCTGTAAAGTCCAGTGCTTAGTTCCCAAACGCCACATCTACACGTCTCTGGGAACAGACTTCCCAGGGAAGTGGTGGAGGCACCATCCCTGGAGGTGTTCAAGGCAAGGCTGGATGTGGCACTTAGTGCCATGGTCTAGATGGTGTGGTGGTGTTGTTCACAGGCTGGACTTGATGATCTTCAAGGTCTTTTCCAGCCTTGATAATTCTGTGATTCTTAAACACCTCCAGGGATGGAGACTCAGCCCCCTCCCTGGGCAGCCTATTCCAGAGCTTAATTACCCTTTCAGTGAAGAATTTTTTCCTAATATCTAATCTAAACCCTCCCAATTCATATGTCCAAAGGTTTATGTGTATGCCTCTAATAAGATGCTTCTATGTGAGATAGTTCTCCAGGACCCTTTATTGTTACTGGAGAAAAATAAGCACCTCTGGAGTTTGGTGGTTCTTATCCTGAGGTGGATACATAGCAGGGGGTAGACCAGTTGTGTTCTGCAAGTACAGGGAGCTTGGGTGTTTAGCTGTTGTGTAAATTACTACTTCATAAACATCTAAACCAGGTTAATTCTAGCCCTGGGTTTTTTTTTCCATCTTTTGACATCCTGGAGGCCTTGTGGACATTCCTGCTGTGTCCCCTGCCTCCTCCAAAACCATTAAGGAGCAGCTCCTTTGCCTTGTCACTTACCCTCTGCCACCATTTGGGGTTCAAGGCTTAGCTGTGCAACCACAGGCTGGATCCCACTATGTAGGATGAGCTTCTGGTGAAAAAACCTTACCAAAAAGGCTGTGCTGGCTGGGAGAGGAGAGGCCTGAAGAGCTGGCAGCTGTTGAGGAGCTGCACTGGCCATCGATCGGGTCAGTCTGGGAGCAGAGTAGGTTCAGAGGAATTCCCATCCCTAAGACAGGACTTAACACTTCTAGTTCTAGATACAGTTAAACATGTTTAGTAGCAGCCATTTCATACTCCTGCTTTGCCTTCAGGTGACTGAGGCACTGGGAAATGTTTCTGCTTAAATAGATGTTGAAACCTCAATGTTTAGGGAATGTTTTCTGGGCTTTTTTCAGTGAACAGTGCCTCCTTTTTTTTTTTTTTTTTTTGCTTGGACACTACTGAACTACTGAAGGGAGGCAAGTTGAGCTGTTTGTTGTTTTTATCTTTCAAGGTTTCATTCCCCTTTTGTTTAGGAAAAGCTGTTTGCCTTCTAGATGTTGGCTTTCAAGGATCATATGTCCTCTGTCACCACAAGGAGTAGAAACTATTTTATTATTTTCTTTTTTTAGGGAAGGATTTGGGGTTTGCATGAGTGCATGATTCAAGGAATTAGATTTTAATTAAATTTGCAATGTTCTGTGTAACAATAATCTCATTTCCTTTTCTCTTCTCTCACTTTCATATTTTTCCTCCTCACTTACCTTTGCTGCATGTCCATGTTCTGTTCCGAGAAATTGTTCATTTTGACTTTCTCTCACTGATGTTAACGCGAAATAATTTCACATCATCATCTTTCAGTGTGACCTGTAAGGGAGCAGCATCCTCTTCTGAAGAGTTGCAGTGCTCTGCCTCTGAGCACACAGCATGGGACGTGCCCAGGACTCGTGTCTAAGCTGTGAAGTTGTGTGGGTTTGTGTATCTCATGTTGAAATGAAGTCAGACATTTGCTTTCAAAGATTTTCTCTGGACTTGAGTTTACGGAGTCGAAGATGAAAGGCAGCCCTCATGAAAACAGAAATTCTGGAGGTTTCTTTCAGCAGTGTTGTGGACTGTCTGTGGATGATAGCTAATGATACCCTGCTACCTTTGACTGATACTTCTTTTTTTGTTAAATAAATATTTATTTCAGCATCGACCTGCCTTCTAAAATGCCACTTTTCCCTCCTTTTCCATCCTCCCCTCTATCATCTGTTTCTGAAAGTCCCATTTCCGTGCTGTCTACAGAGCATCAGTCCTTAGGTCACTGCAGTGGTTCTTGTGCAGTTCCTGCTTGTTTGTTGCTGAGATGGAAACAGATTGTTTGATGCTTGTGATGGAAACAGATTAACAGACCTGGGGAAATGTGGATCCAGCAATTAGCATGAAATACTCTCTGACAACATAAGACTTCTTCGTTCTTTAGGATTTGTTGTTTACTCATTGAAAACTGTTATATTTTTTCTGCTGTTACTGACTGTTGTGTGGCTTGACAAAGTTGGAATTGTCATTTATTATTTTCCTTGCCAAATGTATGCACAGTTTTCAGCAATTCAGTGTGTTTGTTCAGCAGCTTGAAAGAGCTTAGACTGTTCTTGCATCTTCTTCCCTTCTGCCTTTAGTTCATGCAGCAGAGTTGTCCTCTCCAAAAGATGTTCTTCAGCCAAAGTTGTATTTCAGTTAAGACAGGGATGTATCATAGGCTGTGATTTACTTTTATATTGCTCTGTATGTTGGTGTTGCAGTAACACAACCTGAGGACACTGCAGCAGTTTCCAGGATGCTGTTGGTACAGTCTCCAAAAGCCACATCTGCTAGAAGACTTGGTATTGGCATTCCCAGAGAGGAATTTCAGTGCTTATAATGTTTAAAGGAAAACTTTGGCTTTAAGATCCTTTATTCTGGTTGTTGCATTTAGTAAAAGGGCAGGAAAAAGTGATTTTGTGACTTGTTCTAATAGGTAATGTTGCAGTTGTCATAAATACTGTTTTTGTTAACTCGGCACAGTAATTATTAAAGCCCTGTCTACATTCTTTCACATTAGCCAGGAAATTGTTCTGGACGAAGTTTGTATTAGAAGTTAAGTAATAGTGTCTCTCTAGTGCTTGCAGAAACCAGATCTCACCAGTGACACAAAGGACAAAGAATATAAGCCCCATGATATTCCACAGAGACAGTCTGTTCAGCCATCTGAAACTTGTCCACCTGCTCGTCGAGCAAAGCGCCTGAGAGCGGAGGTGAGAGTCTGTGTGTGGGCACATGTCCTGGGGCCACCAGCCCCACGTCCCAGCTCAGTGCTGCTTTGCCTGGCCCCGTGGCACAACAGGTTCTAGTGAAGTTGCAGGGCAAATGTTCCTTTGTTCAGATCACTAAATGTATGTGCAGAGTGAACAGCTGTTTAACTTTGTCCTTGTTGAACATACGTAAATATTTATAAATGCGCGAATCGTAAATAATGTGACAGGGATTGGGGGGTAGTTGAAAAAGTGTGTTACTGAGGTTGGGAGTTGTGAGAGGGATCTGCTCTTGAAGCTGTTCCACTTCCACACCAGTTAGGAGTGTGGATGCTATGATGATGTTTTAGCATGATTCTAAATAATAGGGGCTCACAGATGAAAGTGCAGGTGACAGGTTCTAGACACGAAACTTGTCTGCTGCAGTTTGGTCGTTTCCTCAGAGGACAGCCAGGGAACAGGAGCTGCTCTTTAAATGTGTGGGGAGGTTTCTGTAGATTCTTTCGTGAGCTGAAGCCAGATGTTAGAGCAGAGGTTTTTGTTGCAGCATTAGCTTTATTGTATTTCATTTTTTACTCTGAATTCTATAAATCTGTCATACTTTCACCATGCAATATAAGGGAAGCATTGCATAACGTGAAGTCAGTATGGTTTTGTACAGTCAAACAGGATTAATCTTCCACGTGCTTAAGAAATAATACTTATTTGGATAAGCAGAACATTTACTTATTATATTTTAGGAGATTGTGATATGTCTCCTTTGTTACTCAAAAACTGTAATACCGTGGCTTCAGTCTTTCCAGCCTGATATTCCTGCCTTCAGAGAGTTTACTATTTCTTTTGTTTGAGCAGATGAGGAGCAGGGAAGGCTTATTCCCAGGAGACAGTCCTATTAGTGGTGACATCATGAGTTAGGAAGGTCACGATTGACTCTCTTTGTTTATAATCCAGATTTCTATTTAAGTTTGTTTTGGACTCTCTAGTAACTCCCATTGTTCTAGCCTCAGTCTTTATAACTACCAAGCAATAAAGCTACCAAGCTTTGTTGCAAATTCTGCTTATCATTATTCTCAGTAAAGAAGTTACAATTAAAGTTTTCTAAAGCTTTTCCACTCAAATACCTGGTTACAAGTAGATTTATAATTCTGAGAAAACCTCAGTAGTTTGGTCTAAAACCTTCCTTTTGAAGTACCTGCCTGTGGTTGAGAGATGCTAGTTCTCATGGATCCTTCAAAGATACATCAAGATGCAGCAGGGCAAAGGTATTTGAAAATGTTTGCTGTTCCTGTCACTGGTGTAAGATGACAGTGACTAACAAAGAGTGCACGTTTTTGGCCTTTCTGTGGAAACAAACTGCTCGTGCTCAGCCAGAATGCAGGGCTGCATTCCCAGCTCTTTCCCTGAGCACTGGTGATGGCAGGCACCTAATTTTTGTGGAAAGAGGCCGACCTGATTGCAAAGTAGTAAAGTTTTGGTTTATGTGTCTCAACTTCTTGCTCCAACAAGTTACACCAGGATTTGTCAGTGTCATAAATGGTAGAACTGAAGTTCATTCTCATGTTTACCAGTTTGACATTTCCTTCTTTTGAAAGGTCTGCTATAAACCTTTGAAATAAGTGAACTATAGGCAAGAACTGTAAATTATTCTTACTAGCAAAATATGCAGCCCGTGGGGTAAGTGTTAGTTGGCAGCTTTAAGACACATACAGTTTTACTTTGCCCTTTCCTGCCTGGTGAGTAAAGACTTCAGAGAAAATGCTTAGAATGAGAAAGCAAAAGGGCAGTGACAGTCACAGGCTGGTTTGGAAACACAGAGGATTTGGATGCTTGTTGTAGAAAAGGTAAGTGTAAACAATGAGGATAATGCTGTGGAAGTGAAAGTGTGGTGAATCAATGTGAGAACAGGCTCAGGCCAAAAAAAGCTGCTTTTGTGAAGCTAAATGTAGGCTTAAGCACAGAATACAGACACAACTCCTAGAAGTGAAAGATGCAGAAGATGGGGCATCTGTTTTTGCACTGCTTGAGGATCAGTGCAAACTGATCCTGACTCAGTGTTACTAAATACAATGAGTAGCATTTTTTTGTATATATTAAGCAATAGGACCTCTGCCTGGTCTCATGGGGACATTAATTTGGGCAAAGAGAACACAAAAAGTGAAGGGGAAATAATGTCAAAACCACCTCTCTAAAAATCCAAACTGAACTAACAAAAAAGCCTCAGAAAATAACCCCAAAGAGAGCAACAGTCCCTGCCTTTGCAAAACCTGGTGACACATTCAGGCTGGAAGTTGTTCTTTTAGAGCTCGGTCAGCAAGTCCCATTATTTGGGGTTCAGGGAGTGGTTGATAGTGGACTGACTTGGATGAGTAGCAAGAGAGTGGTTGCATGACCTCATTTCCTTAAGAAATTAGGCTTAAAAAGTACAATGTTGGAGAAACTCGTCTTTTTGCTGAGCGATATGAGAATTGTTCTCCCACAGTTCTCAAAACTTCAGGGAAGAAATATAAGAATTAAATGGAAAAACATTATTCTGTGTTGAAAGCTCCACAATACACCAACCGAGTTCCCTGCTGAGAAGGCTGGAGTATGTTCTGCTTCTCCAGAGTAAAAGCAAATCTATGAAAGCCCAAAGTTCCACACTCTTTGGCTTCTTACAAAGTTCCACTGAAATGAATCTAAACACATGGTGTCGTTACTGGCACAGGCTTTTTGTAGGATTGCCTTTCAAATCTTCAGGTCGTTCCCTGGGTTATTTCTCTCTGAACTCTTTTTTAAATAATTGAAGACAAGTATTTCAGAAATTCAGAATTCAGGTTGCCTTTTTAGACTTGTGTAAGTATAAAATGGTTCTCTGAGTTCAAATGAAGTCCTCAAAGTCTTTATACGACTTCCATCTGCCTTTTTCCTAAAACAAGTCAGGTTACAGGTTTAAGACCTCCCTTGTTACCCCAGTGACACATCAGCTTGTTCTCTGAGCCTTTGCAGTCCTCCCTTGGTTTTTATCAGAGTGGATGAGGAATTGTCTGCAGAAATAGTTTTTTTAATTTGGAAGTCAAAACTGTCTTTTCTTTCCCAGCTCTTTTTCTCAGCACTAGAGAGTATTGAAGTGTATTTTAAAACCTTGCAGGGTCTGCCACCAAAGTTACTCAACTGTAGAGACTTGCAGAGAATTATTTGGACCTTATCAGGCACTTCCTTGTCAGGACTGAGGGCTGGATGTGTCCAGCTTTTCCCCCCCTCGGGCCACAGTGCTGGGGGGCAGGAGGAGCAGGGGGCAGGCTGGGCCTTCCAGGGCAGCCCCCCGGGGTCTGACAAACCAGCCTGAGCTTGAGCACCTCTCTTGGGTTTTGATGGCAGTGAACACAGTCACAGAGTGGCTTTGGTTGGAAAAGACCTTTAAGATCATCAAGTCCGACCATTCCCCCAGCACTGCCAAGGCCACCACTGACCCATGTCCCTCAGCACCACATCTACATGGCTTTGAAATCCCTCCAGGGATGGGGACTCCACCACTGCCCTGGGCAGCCTGGGCCAGGGCCTGAAAAACTGTTCAGGGAAGGAGTTGTTCCCAAGATCCAATCTAAACCTCACCTGGGCAACTTGAGGCCATTTCCTCTTGTCCCATCACTTGTTCCTTGGGAGCAGAGACCGACCCCCCTGGCTCCAACCTCCTCTCAGGCAGTTGCAGAGCCAGAAGGTCTCCCCTCAGCCTCCTTTGCTCCAGGCTGGACACCCCCAGCTCCCTCAGCTGCTCCTCCTCAGACTTGTGCTCCAGCCCCTTCCCCAGCTCTGTTGCCCTTCTCTGGACGTGCTCTAGCAGCTCAGTGTCCTTTCTGTAGTGAGGGGCCCAGAACTGACCCCAGGATTCCAGCTGTGACCCCACCAGTGCCCAGCACATTTCCCAGATTTTCCTAAATCCAGCTGTAAAACCAAAGTGTTCCCTCTAATAACATCACTGATTTTTACATTATTTTTTTCTTTTTGTTGTTGTTGTTTCTTTTCTAAGGCAATCAATATTAAAAGTGAATCTGACTCTCCAGAAGCCAGAACTCATAACCTGAGACGTAGAATGGGATGTGCACCTACCAAGTGTGAAAATGGTGAGTGGCACGAGGGGAATGAACCAGACTGGGAATGCAACTTCTGTTACTTTGTACAAACTCATTTTAAGACCAAAAGTTAAATTCAGCAGTTGGAACAATTCCAAGTATTTAAAAAAAAAAAAAAAAGTACTTCTGTTGACTTTATTCTAAAATTGGAATTTATTGTGAGTTCATTAAGTTATTTTATGGCTTTGAAATCCTTGTGTTTGTTTTGTAAGTGGTTGAGGTTTCTTAGAGAAGATATTCTCAGTTGAGAAAAATGTTGCTACTTCTTAAAACGTCAGTGTCTCTTAAGGAGCAAGCAGAAATGGGATTTGAGACATTTCTATTTTGTATTTTAAACAGCATGAATTTGCTGGGTTTAAAGAGAGGAAACATGTTTAAGAGTGTATCATATTTCAGACACTTTTAGGAAAAAATTTGAATTTGAAATCAGGAAATTAAACTCAGGAAGGCAAAAGATAATACGCTGTGAACTAGACAACAAAGTTCCCATAATATGTTTTTTAAATTGCTTCTATCAATAGTTCTGAGTCTGTTGTTATCTGTCTTTAAGAAATAATCATTTCAGACTGGGAAGAAATGTTTAATGCTATCAACAGAAGAATAAGCTTGTTGACAAGTAATCTGGCAAAGCAAATACAGGAAACATTTACAGCCACTTAATAATTGAAATTAAGCAATTTTTCAGCCTGTTCATTCAAAATTTTTTTTTCCAATAATTTGTATAGGCTGGGGGGTTTTTGATTTTTTTTTTTTCTTTTCTTTTAAGGAGTGTCTCTAGTCATTAACCTTTTTTCCCCTCTGAAGAGCAGAAAGAAAATGCTTGGTTTTTTTTTTTTAATGCTTAATTTTCTGATCTATGTAGGCATTGTTCTCTTTAGTACATTTGTGAGCTCTGGAACTCCAAGAAGTGCTTTGGCTTGTCTCATGTCCAGCTGTAAAGGTCTCTCTCTGACTTGTAACTCTGGCTAAGAGCTTTGTTGCCCCCTTGTCTTCAGCACCAGGGTGCTGGGATTCTCCACACTCTGTTTCTTGGATTTGGGTGGGTGGGTTTTTGGTTTTTTTATAATGTCAGGAATGAAGACTTGAGTAGAGACATTTCCAAATGAGGGAGGAGTGTAAGAATGTAGAGGAACTGCTTCTTTCCCAGGTCACTTTTGCTGGGTACTCAGCTTTGACAATACATTTTAATGAAAGCTGCTGCTTCCAGAAACTGAGGTGTGAAGATCATTGTAGGAAGCTGTAGTGTTGTGTCATGTCTCCATGTGACACCCTGCTGTAAAACTGATGGAGTAATTCAACCATATTTGTGAACATGGTGTGGAAACAAAATCTTGGCTTATGAAAATAGTCATCATTTAAATTAAATGGGATTTAAAATACCCTTTCAAAAAATGTGGGCTGGGATAGTTGTTGCTAGCTGGTGGTGGCATGCTTGGCTCTTTGGGTAATACCAACTTCTGGAGGCATTTTTAGGTGTGCAGATGTTACCTTAAGCCAGCTGGAACAAGTGTGTGTATGGGATAACAAGAAATTCAACAGAGAACTTGGAGTGATGCAGTCTAACAAGTAATAACAAATAAAAAATAACAAGTAATGCTAAGCATTAAAACATGTTGTCATAACCCCCCCCCCCCTTTTTTTTTTTTCTCTTCACCAGAAAAGGAAATGCATAGCACAGGGAAACTCCCTGAGAAGAGAGAACATGCTGGGGAGCCAGAGAAAGACAAATCCAAAGTCCGGTCTAAAAAACCCACTAATGCTGTGAGTACAGCCTGCCTTAAATCATAGAATCCTAGACCATGCTGAGCTGGAAGGGACCCATCAGGATCATCAAATCCACCTCCTGTCCCTGTGTAGGGCACCCCAAGAATCACCCCATGTGCCTGAGAGCATCATCCAAATGCTTCTTGAACTCAGGCAGGTTGGTGCTGTGACCACTGCCCTGGGGAGCTTGTTCCAGTGCTCAACCACCACCCTCTGGGTGAAAATCCTGTTCCTGAGGTTTAGGTCAGCCTTCCCTGCTTCGTGTTGGTTGCAGGTGTTGCTGGGTTTCTCTTGGGTATGGAGGGAAATCTCCTGTCACCTGCATCACAGCAGGGACTCTTGTGTTCTTTGTGTAACCCCGTGGCTGAGGCAAAGCAGGATCTGTGCCTGCTGGAACATACCTGCTCCTCAAGCTTCATGCTGTTACAAAGCTGAGAACCACAGAACAGTTCTGTTTCAGTATCTACAACTGAAGAGCTGGTTGCTGTCTCGGGTACAGTCTCAAAATAAGAATTTTGAAGGAAGAGTCCAAATAGAAATGGTTCTCCTGTGAACTGATCTCTCCCCATTGCTCTTTGACCTCAAGGGAACCTTTGCCACCTGGCTCTCCAGCAGACCTGTTACTTATTTCACAATTCCAGCACTAGCTTGGAAAGTTTATTATTCAAATGTTTCTGAAAAACCCAACCTGCTCCAACTCTCCACACACCACCACCTCCCCTCCAAAAAAAACCCAAACTGAAAGCAGTGGTAGTTTGTTTCACTTTTGAGAAGGTGATGGAGATTCTCTGTCCATGGCCACTGCTTGGGTCCTTCCTAAGACAAAATTTAATCTACACCTTTAGCTAGATACCTGAGAATGGAATGTGCAGATGCAGGAAGGTGGAGACCCCCATCCCCAAATGGAGGAGCAGGAGATGCTGCTGCTTATTTTAACAGTGGAAGACAACAGGGTCTGCTTGTCCCCACAGCTCTGTTCTGTATTTGAGAAGAGCCTTCCAGCCCAGGCTGGTGCTGATGAAGGTGTGGTGTAGGACAGGCTGGAGACAACCCTTCCTAGGTTTGGAGGGCCTGCACCTCTTCTTGGGGTTCAGGGGCTGCTGTGTGAAACCTCCATCAGACTTCAACAGCTGCCCCCCTGCCCCAAAGCACCTTGCTCTGCAGGGCAGCTGGGGCCTTTCCAAATTAAAGTGAAGGTCTTGACTGGTATCTCTGGGGAAAAAGAGGAACACTCCCATCAAGAGGAACCCCCTTTCTCTCTTCTGAGCTTCCAAATGGTCTCAGATGAGAACATCTGTGCACATACACTGCACGTGAAAGCAACAGGAAGAAGGATTTGTGAGCCATGTTATGTTCTACCTGCTGAACCCCCAGTGCTGCTGCTGGAAACTGGGCTGGCCATGGAACCAAACCTGGCTTTTGCAAAACAAACCCATGGAAGGGCTGGCAGCTCTAGTGGTCCTTCCTTAAGTGACAAAGTGGGATAATTTAAACTTTTATGTAAATATTGTGTGTTTGCTTGTCTCATTTCCATTTCAGAGATGAGGTAAAAATAAGCTTTGGCAAATGTCATGGGTGACTGAGTTACCAAACTGCTCTTTCACCAGGAGTTCCCTCAAGTGCTGGAATTCCCACTCTGGCAATTGTTTGTTGCAGGTGGATCTGTATGTGTGTCTCCTGTGTGGCAGTGGCAACGATGAGGACCGTCTCCTGCTGTGTGATGGCTGTGATGACAGTTACCACACTTTCTGTTTAATTCCACCCCTCCATGATGTTCCCAAAGGGGACTGGAGGTGTCCCCAGTGTCTGGCTCAGGTAACGCAACAAACCGCACAAGTTAAGCTGAAGGGTTTTTGTTTTTTAATTTTATGGGTTGTTTGCTTTTTTAAATTTGATCCTAAAGATTGAAAATACCATTTGTTTCTTACTTAAGGTTGTGCAAACAAGGTGATAGAGGGTAAAGCTAAAATGAAGGCTGGTCATGCTTCAAACTGGGAAGCTGCCACTTCAATATTTTGGAGGCAAGAAACTGAATACATTGGGTTTTAACTAGCACCTTTCCTCTGTATTTAAAATGGGTGCTCACACTGGGTGCTTCAGTGTGGAGGCTGATGCATTTTTTTCCACTTAGCTCCACTAGAGGAAGGATAAATTAGTCATATTAATTAATATTTATGCAGATTTATAAATAAATTAGTATTGTGATTTGGTGAATTAAGCCAAGTAGTGTCTTCTGGCTCTATGCGACTTGGGGCAGACGTTTTGTTTCGGTCAGGTGTCCTGTCTTCTAACCCATCAGGTGCTGCAGTCGTAGCCCATGTAGCTGAAATCTGAGCACAGATTGTCTTATTAATACATTATAGAAATAAATTATCTTTTTAATTACAGGAGTGCAATAAGCCTCAAGAAGCATTTGGTTTTGAACAAGCAGCAAGAGACTATACACTGCGCACATTTGGAGAAATGGCCGATGCATTCAAGTCAGACTATTTTAACATGCCAGTACATGTATGTTCTTGCATTTATCCTGATGCCATAATGTAGTTTCCATGGGGTTTTTTGTGCTTAGTTAAAATATATACATGTTGAGGGGGAGGGGGGAAATTCCAAGTTTAAATGAGATGAAATCTCAAATCAGAGGCTCACATTTAAGTCAGTGAATCCTTGTTCTTTCTGGTGTTGTGGTTTCTTGTTCCACAGGTTTCTTGGTTTGTTTTGTGGTTCTTTTCATTTCTGAAGAGGTGTCTCTGTCACCCATTCCTGAGAGGACAAAGCATGTCCTGGGTGGAACCACATTTCTGCTGCATTATTTTTTCTCTTGTTGAAATGATTCTGAAACAGGGAAATGGTTTGAGCTACTGAAGGTTCCTCCCTGGGATAACTTCAATGCACATGCTTTTTATATACTGAGTGCACCTTGTTTGTCTTCTTCTCATACCTAGATGGTCCCCACTGAGCTGGTTGAAAAAGAATTCTGGAGACTTGTTAGTACCATTGAAGAGGATGTGACAGTAGAATATGGAGCTGATATTGCTTCAAAGGAATTTGGAAGTGGCTTCCCAGTTAGGGGTGGGAAATTTAAAGTTAGACCAGAAGAAGAGGTAGGTCTCATCTTGTGTATGTTTGCATTGCAGTTCTTCATTAAGTAAGTCTCTTTGGTACAAAGTAAGACAATGAAACTGGGTTGCAAAGTGTTTGTTTTGTGTATCTGGCACAGTGTTTGAAGAGGAGAATTACATTAGAGTTTGGGATAAATACAATTTTCTGTGATCAGACATTAAAAGCTACAGGTTTATCCTAGAAGTTAGTAAATAACTTCCAAACAACAACAACAAATAGTCTCATTTTAACAAAGCAGGTCAGGTAAGGTTTGTGAAGGGAGCAAGGACAGTGGAGGTTTTGTTCCTTGATTAGTTGACCTGTTTCTTATACATTTTCAATTGGGAAAGATGCTTTTCTTCTGTTGCTCTTCTGACACTTTGATCTTCTTGGGTTTTTTGACTTCACGTTGTAGAAACCTGTGACTGTTCTGTTCAATTTTCAGGAATACCTTGATAGTGGCTGGAATTTAAACAACATGCCTGTGATGGAGCAGTCTGTTCTTGCTCACATCACTGCAGACATATGTGGAATGAAACTGCCCTGGCTCTATGTGGGAATGTGCTTTTCTTCATTCTGTTGGCATATAGAAGACCACTGGAGCTATTCCATTAACTATCTGCACTGGTGAGTTTGAGGATAAACTCAGCCTGAGAAACAATCTCCCTTTCATTCCCCCTTCCCCTTTTTAATTAGTGGACTAAAACCAGATCCATAGAGCTCAGGCCAGAGTAACCCTTGCAGTCCTGTAGCAGCAGGGTTACATTTGACACAGTGTGATTCCTGCATTGATTTGCTTTTGGACAAGAAGGTCCTATTTTGGAAAGAGACATCCATTCCCAGATCTAAAAAATCCATGAGAGCTGCAGCAGATACTCCATCAAATGTTTTATTATGCTCAATGTAAAGCTAAAAACCATGTAAGTTTTTTTAAAAATCATCTAGCTTCAACTAACAATCTTAGGATCCTGCATATTTTTTTTCTCTGTTAGAAAGATCATTCTATTGTAAATCCTCTCATCAAGCAGACACTTGTCCAGTGTCATCAGGACAGATCTTTGCCATCTCTTTAATATTCTAAACAGATTGGACTTAAACTTCTTTCCTTCCAACAGCTTTTCTAGAGTTTGCATTATTCTTGTTGCCCTTCCTGAAATCTGTCAAGCCCTTTTCCTTGTTCTCAGAAGTCTTCCAGCAATCTGGTGAAACCACATCCCAGTGGATCATCTTTTTGGTTGGTTATTCAATTGCTGCTCCTTGAAATAGCTGCTGCTGTAGCACAGGCCAAGTAGTCAGTGATTTAATTTGCTTGCTTTATTAGCACTTGACTATAGTAACACAAATGTTTGAGTGAGGGGAAGTAAATGATTGATAGGGATTCTACTGTAAAAATCGTGCTCCTTGTAATTTTTTTTCTTTTTTTGTCTGAAAACTGGGAAGGGGAGGAGGTGTTTTGTTTGAAGTAGAAACTTCATTCCTTCAAGGAGAGCTTCCCTCACTATTGTCAGAGTGGCATGGGGGCCTCCATAGTTTTTCCTGAACTGCATCCGTGGTTGCAGGCAAGGCCAGAAAGACTTTTAAGTGATGCATGTTCCTGTGCACACACATGTAGATTCACAGACACGTGTGGAAGTTGCCCTGCCTGCTTTTAATTGATTTCTTCAGCATGAAAAGTCCTTCATGTCTTCTCTTTTCATTTGCAGATATTCTGTATTTCCCTTCCACTGAGAGGTTTAAGTCTGGGGGGTCTTAGCCTGTTTAAGAGTAGTGTGTAGTTGAAGTCAATACTGTTCTTGGCCAGAGGAATCAATCTTCATGACCTGCCACTGAAGAGCCAAAGCTCTGGAAAGATTTCACAAGGCAGGACTTATTTTTGTGAAACACTGAGAGTGGCACATCCACCTTCAGGGTTCCACAAACCTTGAAGGAGCTTGTCTCCTGGGCCAGTATTTTGAGCAAACAGTCCCAAGTGAGCCAGGCTACAGCAGCAGACCTTTCATAGGGTTGAAGGCAATAGTCCTGCTGCAGGACTGTGTCCTGTGTTGGTTTTTAAGATGGTAGAAGGAGAAAAAACCAAATAAGAAATAAATAAATAAGATCTCAGTCCTGGTCAGAGGAAGAACTACCATCAATGATGCTGGTATTGCTGAAGGCAGGAGTGAGAAGCTGTCAGCAGTGTGGAAAGAACTGTCACCTTCACCTGTTCTGCAGGTTGCAGCCCTCATAGGTCTGGCACCTTACCACATCCCTTAGAATCCTGTCTGTCTCCATGATCTGCTCTCCTGGAGTCCAGAGACCCCTGGGACCAGTATCCTGGTCCAAGTTTAGCACAGTTCAGAACTGCTGCCACTGACACATACCAAGGAGCAGAATTCTTGACTGACCCAGTGTTGGGTCAGGTCACAGGACAGTTTTCAGTTGTGGCTGGTCATCATGAATTCATGGAGTTGTTCCAAGGTGATGACCAGGCTGCACAGTCATTCCACACTGCATAGTGATGACTCTCCTTGTGCTGTTCTTTGTGTAGTACCAGTGTAACTGCCCTTCCACAGTCCCTCCTGCTCCCTGTCCTCTTCACCACAACAGAGGTGAAGGACAGGAATAAGCTCCTAGGTGTGAGGGATATGCTTCTGGATTCACTCTCTTCCATAATCCTCCCAATCACTTCTTGATTTATGGGAAGAAAGAACACTGTTGGGTCAACTTTACTTTGCCAGCTCTTCAGGAGTCTTGGGAGAAGGTGATTTGTCTGTTACCCTCTTTTCTGAATTCCTTTTCTAACGTTGCTCTTTGTGAGGGATTGGAAGGCATTGTCATCTTTGTGCTGCAGGAACCCAGCTCCACTGTGAACCTGAACCAGTATCTACTGGAACACATCTGCATACCCTTAATTTTCTCAGCTGGCTTTTCTTGGGTTAAGCTGTTGCTAAAAAGTTCTTTGTTCCTGCTCTGGATATGGATTTTTTTTTTTTTCCCCTCAAAGTCTTTTTCATAGTTTGGAAGTTTAATTTCTACTTACTACACGTTGCTTTTATGGCAATTATGCACGAGGCAGAAAGAACTGTCTTTGGTTGTTTGATCCAAGAGGGAGTTTGTGTTCATGGTAAAAGACAAACAGCTTATGTTTTGAAGTTGTGCTGGAATCAGCAGAACTTCACTGAGGACTTCTTCAGTCTTTTTTTTTTTTTTTTTCTCCCAGAATATTTAAAATATGTTCTCACAAATGCAGTTAAAAACTGAGGTCTGGAGGAGGGACCTGTGTAAGCTGTGAGGATCAGGAAGGTGCATCAGCTCTGCATTCCTTCCTGGTGATAGAGCCTTCTTGTGACGTGGTGTATTTTAAAGCAGAAGACTGAAAATGTAACTTACAAGCTTGCTTACATTTTAACTTTTTTTAATAATCTTGCAGGGGGGAGCCTAAAACGTGGTATGGAGCCCCAGGGTATGCAGCTGAACAGCTGGAGGATGTAATGAAGAAGCTTGCTCCAGAGCTATTTGAATCTCAGCCAGATCTCTTGCACCAACTTGTCACCATAATGAACCCGAATACTTTGATGGCCCACGGAGTGCCTGTATGTTGTTGGACTCCTGTGCTACTCCCCCAAACCCAACCCTCCTTCATTTGCACTGATTTCTACTTCAAAGCTAATAATTGAAGCCACTTCTATAACAGAGATGATGTGGTAGTTTTCATGTGTGTTGTATCTTCCTTGCCTAGTATAATGTGCCAGTGTGAACAGATGGGCAATGAAGTCATTGCTTTTGGAGTTGCTTGGCAAAGTCTTCTCTGGAGATCCACCTTAGAGTGTTCCTATTCCTGTATCTCAGCTGGGAAGTTTAGTCTTGACCTTTGAAACAGGGACAGGAGCTCTTCCTGTGTCTGTCTAATCAGACACCATTTTTTTTTTTTGGCATAGAGTTTCTGGCAATGGGCCAAAGTCCATTCTTCCTTTGTCATCCACATCCTCTTATTTTTCTCAGATAAGTTCTTAGGTATTTAAACACGTTTTTTCATCAGTTTTCATCATATTCCATACTAGATTATTCATGGGAATTATGTCCCTTTACAACTCAATTAGCTTTTTGACTAGCTGACCTTGGGACTTAAAGGAAAATTGGGAAGAAGTGGCAAAATTTGTGGTGTGAGAGACTCCAAACTGGAGGACGTGCCTGCTCTCATGCTGGTCATCCAGCACAAAAAGCATTAGATGTACAGCAGTAGGAACTTTTGAGTAGGTTCCAAATTTCTCTTCCCCTTCAGCTCCAGGTTGGAAAGAGCCTTGCCTGTGCTTCCCCTGGTGAGTGTGCACAGAGCTGGCCATGGGCACAGGCAGCTGCCCTCAAATGCCTCCAAGTGCAGGTATGGCTGGTGGAAACCTCTTTGCTTTCTAGGGACAAGTTACCAAATGCCACTTGCAATTCTTGGGCTTACGTTTTAGAACTATCCAAAGTCATCATAGAAGTGACTGGGAACTGGAAATCCCTCTTCTCTTCAGAGCCTTCAGCTCTGTTGAAGTCTGACCTAATGCTTGTCTGTCTTTTCTCCTAGGTCTATCGAACCAATCAGTGTGCTGGAGAGTTTGTGATCACCTTTCCAAGAGCCTACCACAGTGGCTTCAATCAGGGGTTCAATTTTGCTGAAGCTGTGAACTTCTGCACAGTTGATTGGGTATGTTCCAAGAGCAGTATTTTGTAAAGTGTGGCTCTCCCAAAGTTGCTCCTGCCTGACCTACAGCTCTAATGTCCTGCTGATGCACAGCTTGGGTCCACAGGTCAGGAGGAGCCTGTTGGTGGATGCATGATGTTTTGCTGATGTCCCGATGGAAGGTGGTGACAAGTGGTGTCCCTCAGGGGTCCATAATGGGACCAGTGTTGTTTAATAGCTTCATTAATGATACTGGGAGCACCCTCAGCAAGTTTGCTGATGGCACCGAGCTGGGTGGTGCAGTCAATACACCAGAGGGATGGATGCCATCCAGAAGGGCCTGGACAAGCTGGAGTAGTGGGCCCAGGTGAACCTCATGAGGTTCAACAAGGTCAAGTGCAGAGTCCTGCACCTGGGCTGGGACAACCAGGAACACCAATAGAGGCTGGGGGAAGACAGGCTAGAGAGCAGCCCTGTGGAAACAGACCTGGGGGTACTAGTGGATCCAAAGCTGGACATGAGCCACCAATGTGCAACTGCAGCCCAGAGGGCCAACCCCATCCTGGGCTGTATCAAAAGAAGTGTGGCCAGCAGATCAAGAGAGGTGATTCTGCCCCTCTACTCTGCCCTGGTGAGACGTTACCTGGAGTGCTGTGTCCAGCTCTGGAGCCCCCATCACAAGAAAGATGTGGACCTGTTGGAACATGTCCAGAGGAGGGCCATCCCTGGAGACATTCAAGGTCAGGCTTGATGGGGTTCTGAGCAATCTGGTCTAGTTGGAGATGCCCCTGCTTATTGTTGGGGGTTGGACTAGAGGACCTTTAGAGGTCCCTTCCAACCCAAGACACTCTATGCCCAGAATGAGAAGCACCAGTGCTGCTAAAATCTGCTCCTTTTGTGTTCCCAAATTCCATTGCAATTGTCAAGAGCCAGAATAAAATGTTTGTGTTTGTTGCACTGGAGTTCTCCAAGAGGTGCTTTCCTGATAGGGACCTTCCAATACCTGAAAGGAGCCTGTAAGAAAAAAGGTACAAATGCATTGACTGTAAAATCTATAAAATAGAATAATAGCATTATAGAATCATGGGATGGTTTGGGTTGGAAGGGACCTTAAAGATCATCTAGATCCAACCCCCTGCATGGGCAGGGACACCTCCCACCAGACCAGGTTGCTCCAAGCCCCATCCAACCTGCCCTTCAACACTTGCAGGGATGGGGCAGCCACAGCTTCCCTGGACAACCTGTTCCAGGGTCTCACCACCCTCACACCAAAGAATTTCCTTCTAATCTCTAATCTAAATCTCCCCTCTTCCAGTTTTAATCGGTTCCCCCTTGTCCTGTCACTACAAGTCCTTGTAAAAAGTCCTTTTTGTCCTTTCTTGTAAAAGAAAATTGCTCTTCTTGTGATTATTTTTTTCCCCCAAAGATGATCTTGGCTATTGTTAATGTAGCCCATCTAAAAATGTTGCTAGATTTAAAAAAATATCACTTAGAAGTAGGAGATGACCCAAACAGGAAGAAAGCTTTCTGCATTGGGACTGTGCATGTATCAGTTGTTTTTCCTCTTGTCCTCCCAAGAGTTTCATACCAGACTCTAACATGTAACCTAATTGTAACCTGGGCATCACTATCTGCTTGGGGAAAACAGCTCTAAAATAAATCTCTGATTAACCTGCCCAGTTCATAATGAATTGTTTCCTCTGCCTGGGGTCAGTGAGGGACCTCAGTGGATCAGGGAGTCAGTGAGTTTCTCACGCTGCAGCACAGTTTGTGTCCTACATAAAACAGCCACATGTCTTGAGGAAAAGGTCTAACATAGAATCATAGAGGTTGGAAGGGACCTCTGGAGATCATCAAGCCCAACCCCCCTGCTGCAGCAGGAACACCCAGGGCAGATCACACAGGAACATGTCCAGATGGGTCTTGAAAGTCTCCAGAGAAGGATGCCCAGCAACCTGCCTGGGTCAGGACATCCCTGTACTTCCCTTTGACACTTCCTCAGCCCCTGCGTGGTTTTAGCTTGGGTCACTTGGTTTAGTGATTGAATGACCCCTCATTATGGTCTCTTCCAGGTAGTGGATGCAAGTGTTTTATCTGGGTTCAGGAGGGAAAAGCAGCGTCTGCTGTAAAGCAGCTACGCTGGTTTCTGAGAACTCGGGACCTTGATTGATCTAGTTTTACATTCTGAATTAGGAACATTGTTGCTAGATTTGTCTTGGCCTTTCATTTGGATGGTTTTTGTTTAGTAGCAGACAAAAGTCAACATCTTAATTTTCCAACTGACTCTTCCTTGGTGTCCTGTTCCTCCTGCAGCTGCCATTGGGCCGTCAGTGTGTGGAGCATTATCGGCTGCTGAGCCGCTACTGTGTGTTTTCCCACGATGAGATGATCTGCAAAATGGCTTCCAAAGCAGATGATCTGGATGTTGTGGTAGCATCTACAGTTCAAAAAGACATGGCTATTATGATTGAGGAAGAGAAGAAATTGCGTGAGAAGGTGGATAAACTGGTGAGTTGGAGGGAATGATGCTCTAGTGAGTGAAGGAGCAGTTGGAGTGGAGATGTTCTGGGACTTGGTCTGTGTTGTCGGTGGCTTAGAGCTGCAGAGAACCTTCCTGAGCAGCAGTGTTGATTTCAGTGGACCACTTGGGTACCCCAAAGGATCACTTATTGTGCATCTGGCTTTAGCATCTGCCCGTTAATATTGTTCAGAATGTCTCTTTTAAAGTAATATCTGTTCTTTCAGTAATTTAGTCAGAATAGCTGATTTAGCACTAGCCAAGAGAGCTGTCTTCCTGGTTTTAATATCTTATTTCTCAAGTCATTATTCCTTTGATAGGTTTAGCTTCTGATATTTCAGCTTGGAATAATCACCTCTTCATTAGACTTTGAAGTGATGTAACCTTCTTTTGCAGGGAGTGACCGACTCGGAGAGAGTGTCATTTGAGCTGTTTCCTGACGATGAGCGACAGTGCTTGAAGTGTAAAACCACCTGCTTCATGTCTGCTGTTTATTGTCCCTGTAAACCTGGATTATTGGTGTGCTTGTACCATGTTGAGGATCTCTGTTCCTGTCCTACCTTCAAATATAAACTGGGGTAAGCTTTAGGTAGCAACTAATATTGTGTTTTGAAGGCATTTGTGGTATGTGTAGCTATTGCAGCTTGACAATTCAGTGCCTGATCTGTTTTGTCAGTGGTGCTGGTGTCTGTGTTCTGTTTCTCTCAGTCCTTTGCAAATACAGTACCCCAAAACAGAGTCCATTTTTTGTGCTTGTATACAAAGACTCTTTCTTTCCAGCATTCAGCTCCTCTTGCTCTGTAAAGGCAAAAATTACTGAAGAAGTTGGTTCGCTTTTTTTATTTATAGCAACAAGGTCATAATCCCTTACATCCAGTCCTTGCCGAGGAGTATTTATTTGCTTTTGTTAGCTTTCCTTCCTGTTGCCATCTTTCCTTTCCTGTTGTTTGTTACATTTTTGTCCTACATGGCTGTAGCTTGTAAGGCAATTTCACAATTGCTTCCGTCGCAGAAGCAGTGCCAACGTCGAAATTCTTCTTGGGGGATGTAGGCCTTAATTATACACCCCTGGGGGCACAGGAGATAATTTCTGTGTATGTGATAATTTGTTGGGTGGACCAACAAATCCTGATGCTCCTCCCCCCCCCAGTTTTTGCTGGAGAGTTTGACTTGTGCTCCATGCAGGTACCGCTACACCCTGGAGGAGCTCTACCCCATGATGAACGCCCTCAAGATGCGCGCGGAATCGTACAACGAGTGGGCTTCCGCCGTTAACGAAGCTCTGGAGGCAAAAATTAACAACAAAAGAAGTGAGTACCTTGCCTGTTGTCTGCAACGTGTCGTTTTGAATGGCTAACTTCCCAGTTTTGAGTTGCTGAACCTTAGCAACTTTTGTCTTATACTTACGTGACAACCCAAAGAAATAATTGATCATTTCCATTCTAGGATTCAAGCTTGAGAGCAAGTGTTTTAGCTGGGGTAGTCCCAGAGGTTCTGCTAAGCTGTCTCTGTGGGAAAAGACTGGAAATGACTTTGACACAAAATATAACTAAAGTTAAAATACATTTAATGTGTTATTCAGCCTTACCATTGAAAACCCATCAAAAAAGGGGGACTTCTGCTAACTTACTGTCTTTCCCAAAAGGTCTCATCAGTTTTAAGGCTCTGATAGAAGAATCAGAAATGAAGAAGTTTCCAGACAATGACCTTCTGCGGCACCTCAGGCTGGTGACACAGGATGCAGACAAATGTGCCTCAGTTGCCCAGCAACTTCTTAATGGCAAAAGACAAACCAGGTAAGTGTTACTCTAAGTGTTTGCAACAAAATCGAGTGACTGAAGATAGATGCCCATGGCCAGGGATAGATGCCAGTGTTCTGCAAGCCTTCAAAATGGAAGCAGTCTCTTTGTCTTCCCAAGGGAGCCATCTTTTACAGGGAGACTCACTTCTACTGCACGTAGTAAGTTAAACATTCTGAGCTTTCAGGCTCTTTTTCCTGTTTGACAGTTGGGCAGTAAATACATTCTAACGTTCCCTGAAAGGAAAAAATTGGTGTGGTACTTCCAGACAGAGCAACACCCAATGAGAGACAGTCTTTGTGCCATGGGGACTGGAAGCCTGTCACTGGTGCCCATGCCATGATACTCATTACACTTCATGCCTTGTGGAAAATGAAGTGTCTGAACTTCTGAGCTGCTGCTGCTGGGAATACTGGGTGAGATCTCTGAAAAATATGTGCACTTTCTTTGGCAGCATTTCTGTTAAATCTTTTAGACAGGTTATGTGCTGAAGGAATTCTGAATGCAGTGCAGTGTCTGCTAACACATTCTTTGTGAACTGGAGGTCTGGCTGCTTGGTCCTGCTTGCTAGCACATTCCATGTCTGAAATTAGTTGAAAGGAGTCAGAAGATCACAGAATCACAGCATCACCAAGGCTGGAAAAGACCTTGAAGATCATCAAGTCCAGCCTATGACCTCACACCACCACATCAGCCAGACCATGGCACTAAGTGCCACATCCAGCCTTGCCTTGAACACCTCCAGGGATGGTGCCTCCACCACTTCCCTGGGCAGTCCATTCCAATGTCTGATCACCCTTTCCATGAGGAAGTGCTTCCTGATATCCAACCTAAACCTCCCCTGGTGCAGCTTCAGGCCAGGCCCTCTTGTGCTCTCACTAGTTGCCTGGGAGAAGAGCCCAACCCCTGCCTGACTACAACCTCCCTTCAGGTAGTTGGTGTCCAGAAGGACAAGGCCAGATCTTCTTATTGCATCAGTTTGGTTGTGACTGTCACGATGTGCTCATCTTCTGGGGATCACAAATTGTAGATTCTCTACCCAGACTTCCAGTGGCTGCATCTGACCTCGTGGGATGGTAGATTTCTAAGAAAATCTTGGGTTTATGTCAAGGACAATATTGTCAGCAGTCTTAAGTGTGAAGTACTTCAGGAAAAACTCTTTTCTCTCCTGTTCCATCTGGACAATTTCCACCTGTTTCTGCTGCTTTGAACAATGTGTGTGTCAGAGCAGTTGCTCTTTGTGCTGCTGTGACTACATGCATGTGGTTGCTGCATATTTCCTGCCTCAGCAGGAATCCTGAAGCTGGTCACTCCCTGTGCCCCTGCAGTACTTTGGAGACTGATTTCGAGGGACTTTGGTAGTAGAATATTCAGCTACTATTTAGACATGATTCTTGGAGCTGCATTTTGCCTTCCTAGTAATCCTTGCATAAGTCTTTGTAGTCAGGACTTGATTAAAAATTCACCTTCCCTGCGTGCAGTCACGAGAGGATGAAGCCTCTGTCACAGCAACATTAAAATATTACAACAGAAAATGGAAAATTCAACCCTCCAACAGATGTGACTTCTGCCAGAGAGCTAATTCCCACCCCAGAGATTCCTAGGACTGTTACCAAAGGACTTGTCCACTCCTTATCTCTTCCTTCATGCAGCGTTGAGCCCCCTCTTCTTGCTCTGACATCCCCAGTCCCTGTGTTCTCCCATCCTTGGTACTTGCTCAGGCCTCCTGATGGTGAACTTGGAGCAGCAGCCAGGCCCTTTCCAGCTGCTCTGAGCCAGGTCAGCTCACCCAAGAGTCTTTCCTGCTCTTCAGATATACCCAACTTTGCTTGGCCTGGAGCAATTTTCATCATCATCTTCTTAACTAGGTGTGTTCCTCTGTCACCATGATAGTGGATCAGCCTTTCCCCCAGCAGTTTTGCCAGCTCCTTCAGCATTACAGCCCCCAAGTGTTGCACCACGCAGGATCAGAGCAGTGCTCTAGAAGTGGTTTCACCCCTTCTCTCACTGCTTCTCCTTTGAGCTTTTTGTGGCGTGTTGCTGGGAAAAACCCAGTTGTGTGTCTTCATAATTAGGCTTTTAAAAACCTATGTTATTGGATGGATTCATTTTTTATTCTTAAACGATTGAAGAGGGAAGCGCTCGTAATCTATGCGGGAAGAGAAGAAGTGAATAATCTGCTTAAAATCTGAATACATGTTTATATCAAATACAGTTTAATCCCCATGAAGGTCACACACCTGCAGGATGACTGCTGTGTCCTGGTTAGGAAAGACTGTAAATTCTGCAGAAACTTTGGTTCATGCTCTTGACAAACTTTCCTGTATGGACTGAGCATTTTGTTCCGATCCTGGGTTCGGAAGAGTCGTGCAGCAGACTTGACTTCACTTGGCTGCAAGTGTCACCCCTGTTAATCATGGTAGGCAGTGGTACTCCAGGATCTCCTCCTGTGTGGTAGACACAATAGTTCCTGAGGAGAAAAGACCAAGGTAGATGATCAGTATTCTCTGAGAGTAAATCCTGTGACTCTTGTTCACCATCTTGGACTTGAGGATCCAGGCTGTTCAAGAAGGTATTTGAGCCACCATCCCTGGAGACATCTAAAAAGACAGATGTGGTGCCAGGGGACAGGGTTTGGTGGTGGATGTGGCAGAGCTGAGGTAGTGGTTGGACTCGATCTTGAAGGTCTTTTCCAACCAGAATGTTGATACTATGATCTTCTCTGTAGTACCTGAGGAAATGCAGATGAGCTGTACGAAGCCATCCTGACAGATGCTTTTGGGCAGATTGTTCTGTGAACAGCTGTCTGTGGGGCCAGAGGACAGCATAGCCCTCGTTCCTCTCTGGCCCTGGCATGAATCCTGGGGTCAGTTTTGGACCCCTCACCACAAGAAGGAAATTGAGGGGCTGGAGCATGTCCAGAGAAGGGCAACAGAACTGGGGAAGGGGCTGGAGCACAAGTCTGCTGAGGGAGCTGGGGGTGTCCAGCCTGGAGCAAAGGAGGCTGAGGGGAGACCTTCTGGCTCTGCAACTGCCTGAGAGGAGGTTGGAGCTGGGAGGATCGGTCTCTTCTCCCAAAGAACAAGGGATGGAACAAGAGGAAATGGCCTCAAGTTGTGCCAGGGGAGGCTTAGTTTGGATCTTGGGAACAATTTCTTCATGGAAAGGGTTGTCAAGCCCTGGCCCAGGCTGCCCAGGGCAGTGGTGGAGTCCCCATCCCTGGAGGGATTTCAAAGCTATGTAGATGTGGTGCTGAGGGACATGGGTCAGTGGTGGCCTTGGCAGTGCTAGGTTAGTGGTTGGACTGGATGATCTTAAAGGTCTTTTCCAACCAAAACAATTCAGTGATCCAGTGTAGATGATGTTGGAAAGGAGCAGTATGACAGCAGGGCAAATGCAGAGGGATGCTCTTATTCTCCATCCCCTTTCTTCTTGAGGCCTCATGACACCTTTTCTGCTTCTTAGAGTCACCAAGAGTTTAGAGACCTTGTGCTTAGAGATCTTTGTGATTAATAACTCTGGATGCATGTGGGCTTCAGGACTGTAATTTTTTTTGTTGTTTTAGGCTCATGTAGTTTCTGGTTCTTCAAACTATCTTGGTGACAGTTTTGCAGTTCGGGGGGGGTGTGTGTGTGCACACATATGTATGTATACACAAATCTTTCTTTATTTTAACAAGTCATGCCTTTTCCTGGAAGATACTGCAGAACTTCCACAAGAAATAGGAAACCCTGTAGACCATAAAACAGCCTGTGTTGTACCTGAGACTTTGGATTTTTGTGATCTTGGCAAATCCTTTAAAAATACCTATCTTTAACATAAAATGTTGAAGAGATATTGATTATATAGTGGCCACATTCCAGCCATGCTGGCATATCCTGCTGTGATGTTGTTTTCCTCTTTTGTTTAAATGACATATTGTGGATTAAATTGGAGCCAGCATTGTAAGAGGTTGCTTTCCTTTTCTGTTCAGGGTTCTCAGGCCTAGTTAATATTGGCTTGAGTTTAGAGAGGTTTTTAATATTGGTTGTTAACCCTTGTAAGCCACTCGTTTGATACAAAGCTTGCAGATAAAAATGGAAATGATGATTTCAGCGTAAAGAGGATTTTTCAGAAGTGCCTACACACCCTGTGAGTATAAAACCCATTCAGAATTGGGATTTGTTCTCTTTTGGTGTGGGCATGGGGAGAGCTTACTACAATAGCTCTTGCAACATAACTGAATAGTTGATCCACAATTGCTTTGTGCTCTGGAAAAAAGCCTAATTTTAATCCATAATAACCAGTGCTTTCCCAAGGCTGAGTAGTTGTTCCAGAACAGTATTTAATATGAAAAGAGTATTTTCAACAATAGCTTATTCTGCTGCAGCTAACTGAAGTTCTCCCATGGATGCAGGCCCTAGGCTGCTTGGATGCTGTTGAATATTCTATTATTTGTGAGTCAAGCTTGACTTCGGAGAAATCATAAGCAGATTTTTGAGGAGTTTAGGTTTTATTTTCTCTTTTGGTGGCATCCAACCGAGTTGAATTGTGTTGAATTGCAGGTACCGCTCCGGGGGAGGGAAGTGTCCAAACCAGCTGACTGTGAACGAGCTGCGGCTGTTCGTGAGGCAGCTCTATGCTCTGCCCTGTGTCCTCAGCCAGACACCCCTGCTGAAGGTAACTTGGGAAACCCAGAATCACAGGATTGTTATGGTTGGAAGAGACCTCTAAGATCACCAGGTCCAGCTGTCCACCCAGGAGAAAACCAAAAACCCCAGACCACCAAACAAACCACAACACAGCAACACCCCCATGCCCACTAGAGCATGCCCTCAAGTGCCACATCTGCACATTTTTTTAATACCTCCAGGGATGGTGACTCCACCACCTCCCTAGGCAGCCTGTTCCAGTGTCCAACCACTCTTTGGGTAAAGAAATTCTTCCCAATATCCAATTTAAACCTCTTCTGGCACAACTTCAGGCCATTTCCTCTGGTCCTGTCGTTATTCACTGGGGAGAAGAGGCCAACACCCACCCCCCCTACAACCTCCTTTCAAGAAGCTGTAGAGGGCAATGAGGTCTCTCCTCAGCCTCTTTTTCTCCAAACTAGACAATCCCAGTTCCCTCAGCCTCTCCTCATAGGACCTGCTCTCTAGACCCTTCCCCAGCTTGGTTGCTTTTCTCTGGACATGCTCCAACCCCTCAGTGTCCTTCTTGTAGTGAGGGGCCCAACTCGAGGGCAAAGAGCACAAGCATTTGTCAGTGATATTTCTGCACTGCATTCATCTCCTATTTTACTATTTGCTCCAACAATAAATACCTTTAAACTGGCAGCCCTGGGTAACTTGTGCACATGAGTTGCTCAGGAAGGAAGCTCTCTGACCTGCTGGTGTTCATGGTCAGGGAAAATCATCGGGGAAAATCAAAATGTTACTGTTGCATGGAGCAATACAAAAAAGCAGCAGGATGACCTGAGTAACTACAGGTTAAAAGTTTGGGGTCAGTTAACTAGTCTGAAGAGTGAAGCCAGGTTTACCTGAGAGGTTTCAAAGCTCCATAGTGCCCCAAGTGACAGTTCTGCCATTGGTGTCACTTCCCTGCTGTGTCAATCCACAGTCAGCTTTCTCACAGTCGTGTTGTTAGAGACCTCCTCGTGCTGTCAGCCCCCTCCCAGGAACCAGCACAGATAAACCCAGCTAAAGCTACCACCCCAAATACTTGTTCTAGCAGAGTACCTGCTGCTGGGGGTGAGTCAGGTCACTGTGTCTCCCCCAGTCATCAGCTGGTGCTCTGTGTTTGCACCCCGGATCATCAGCCCTTGGACAAGCTGGAAGTAATTCAAGATTTGCTTTCAGAATTTGCCAGAGTGTGATCACGCTGAGGGGTAATCAAAAAAAGGAACATGAATTCTGGGCAGCTGCAATCCCTGTCCTAATGGAGAAGGACTTTGCATATTTGTGACTCTTAGAACCAGGAGATGCAGCATCCAGCTCCTGCCCTATCTCTGAAGTGTCCACACAACCCTGTGAGACCAGACAGTATCGTGTGACTTTGAATTGGAACAGACAGGTTCAGTTCAGCTTTATGTCTGTTGCTTCTGAAGCTTTTTCAGGTCTGGAATGTGTGAATCAGATTTTATGTAATCCTATTTACAGTTATTTGTTTATAGCACTGTATCTCTGAAGTTATCTTACTGTTTCAAAAGGAGAAGTTCAGAAATGCCAGAGATGCAAACAGTTCCTCTCCATCTGGCATTCTTGAACAGGGAAATATCAAACACATATGGTCAGGATATTCTCTTCCATCATTCCCAACAATCCTACATGATGTGTAGTCATGCAAATGAGGCTGTTAATTTAAATGACCAACAGTTACTGGAGATCAGTTGACAGTTTAATCTGTCTCTAAAAGGGCTTTTTTTTTCCATTATGGGTGGGATTGTTTACCCTGGCAAACAACCTGATTGGCAGAATCCCAAGGTGTCAGCTGTGAAGGGAGGAACTCACTGCTGGAACTGCATTTCAGCCAGGACTGGAAGCACTGGGCAGGATGGCTCAACACAGACTCATTACAGCCTTTGCAGTGAGGTTACTCTGGCTGACTGTCCAGCATCCTGGGTGAGGTGCAAACAGCCACACAGGTATCTTTTAGGGGTAATTAGCTGTTGAACATAGGGAGGGAGAGAAGGTGTTGCACTACATGAAAGAAGAGAATGCCTGTGGCTTACAGAGACACTGGGGTCCAGCTCAAAACCTTAACAGCACAGCAGAAACAAACCCCAGAAGCTCCATGCCCTTCCCAGCATTCTTCAAAGCCTTCTTAATCTTGACCTTATTTTCTAGCCTTCTCAATCATTCCAGAACAAAGCCAGAAAACAGCATTGATGGAACACCTAAAATTTCCTTTTAGATCCTTTCTATTCTTGTGAGACCTCTTTGACACCTGTCTCTTAGTTCAAAGGAGTTTGGAATTCCCTTGTTCTGTGATCTTCAAGCTGGTGGACACATGTATGAGGAGATGCTGATACACACACTGTGTGTTGAAGACACACTTATTTAAGTGTTCCAGATGTTTTGGAGACTCCCCTTTTACAAGGAGTCACACGGAGAAGATAAGGGGTAATGGGTACAAGTTACTCCTGGGGAGGTTCTGATTGGATTCCAGAAGGAAATGTTTCACCATGAGAACAGTGAGACATTGGAATAAGCTCCCTAGGGAAGTGGTGGATTCTCCTACACTGCAGAGTTTTAAGACTCAGCTTGACAGGCTGCTGGGCCACCCCATTTAAACTATATTTTTACCTAGAAAGGTTGGACCAGATGATCAGCGTGGAACATCTCCCTGATGAGGAAAGGCTGAGGGAGCTGGGTCTCTTCAGCTTGGAGAAGAGGAGACTGAGGGGTGACCTCATCAATGTTTATAAATACATAAAGGGGGAGTGTCAGGAGGACAGAGCCAGGCTCTTCTCAGTGATGTCCAGTGACAGGACAAGGGGCAGTGGGTGCAAACTGGAGCACAACAGGTTCCACGTAAATGTAAGGAAAAACTTCTTGACTGTGAGGGTGACAGAGCCCTGGGACAGGCTGCCCAGAGAGGTTGTGGAGTCTTCTTCTCTGGAGACATCCCAAACCTGCCTGGATGCATCCTGTGGGATGTACTCCAGGTGATCCTGCTCTGGCAGGGGGGTTGGACTAGTTGATCTTTCGAGGTCCCTTCCAACCCCTAGGATTCTGTGATTCTGTGATCCTTGAGGTCCCTTCCATTCCATGACTCTCTCATAATTTGCCAGGCAGGTTTGTGCGTCACACTGTGGTGTTTGCCAGCAGGCTTGCATGTAGGTGTTGAAGAGATTTGGCAGTTGGTTTTCCTCCAGTTTATTGTTGCATTTGTATATTTCAGGATCTTCTTGATCGTGTGGAAGCTTTCCAACAGCGAAGCCAAAAACTCCTTTCTGAAGAAATGCCTAGTGCTGCAGAGCTCCAGGAGCTGCTGGACATCAGCTTCGACTTCGACGTCGATCTGCCCCAACTGGCTGAGCTGCGGACACGGCTGGAACAGGCCCGCTGGCTCGAGGATGTGCAGCTGGCTTCTGCAGACCAGAGCTCTCTGACTCTGGATGACATGAGACGTCTGATAGACTCAGGTGTTGGACTGGCTCCCTACCCAGCAGTTGAGAAAGCGATGGCGAAGCTGCAGGAGCTCCTCACTGTGTCTGAACACTGGGATGACAAAGCCAGAAATCTGATAAAGGCCAGGTAGGAGCTTTGTCTTCATGGTGCATTTTGTAATTGCATGAGCTGGTGGCAATGGAAATCATTGGCTTTACTCCTGAGGGGGCTTTTCTGTTCATCCAGTTCCCAACACCAGGGCAAAACTTGGTGCCACAGAGAAGGGAAGGGGATGGAAAAGGGGGATGAGGGACTTAGCCATGTCAAACGTTGCTGTTGGCTTGCAGAGTTGGTGGTGCTTCACTATCATTGTGCAAATCCTCCTTCCACCACGAGGGAGGGTTTTAAGACACATCTTCCTTCCTTCCTTTCTGCCTTCTTCCCACCCCCAGTGTCAGGCTGGTAAAATTTTATCATATGGACTAATTTTTTTTTTTCAGATTGGAAGAAGGAAACAAGCAAATACATCTTTAATGAGAAAAATTTTCTTGCTTCTTGCTTTGACCTTTTGATTTATAAAGTAAAAGTTTAGAAAAGTGGCTCAAACTTATATGCAAGGTTTCCTCCCTCCATATTCCTGGTTTTTACTTCTTAAAAAATTCTTTCCCCCAGCCTCATAGTTAGGAAAGCATTTGAGCCTTTCTTACCCATCAGTAATCATACTGTTTGAAAATGATGCTCCATTGAGCACAAAACTGGAAGAAGTTTGCTTTCACCCTCCAAACTGGAGATGCTGTTGTGTTTGTACCTTTCTAAAATGTCAGAATCAAATTGTGAAATACAGGAAAGCCATCTCCAGGGGGTTTTTGGTAACTTTCTAATGTAGAATCACTTGGCTGGTAGTGTTTTAGGGTTCGTTGTGTGTTGGAGGACCCAAGGTTCTTGCATTCAAAAGTTAATGAATGTTAAATCTTCCTTAAGCCCAAAAGTGTGACTGTGCTGGTAGGAGTCCATATGTCCATTTTTAGAAGTACCTGCATGGTTAGAGCCCTGGGGGTGCAGCACTCATCTCTAGTGCTGGACAGGAGGCCATTAGGTGGTGTAACTCTGGATTTATTAACTCAGATGAGCAGGAGAGCCCCCGTGGCTGCAGCAGCTTGCACTCTGAGGTGTTGTGTTCCCACAGACCACGGCAGGCGCTGAGCAGTCTGGCCGCCGCGCTGAAGGAGATGGAGGAGATCCCAGCCTACCTCCCCAGCCGTGTGGCCCTGAAGGACGCGGTGCAGAAGGCCAAGGACTGGCTGCAGGAGGTGGAAGCTCTGCAGGTACATGAGCAGTGCTCCTGGTGAGGGACAGGAACCCCTGTCAGGTGAACAGACCCACTCTGCTGGGCGTGCCTGAGGCTCCCACCTGGACTGAAGGATGGAACATCTGTTGCCTTAGACATGGTGCATTGTGGTCTGAGGAGTGCTGGTTCCTGGGCCTGGTTTCTGTTCCTTCACCTCACTGGATGCAATCAACTGTGTGAAGGATGGATCTAAAGACACTGTACTGGGGAGGGACTGTAGACAAGGGCTCATATTGAGAGGACAAGGGGGAATGGATTAAAACTGGAAGAGGGGAGATTTAGATGAGATATTAGGAAGAAATTCTTTGCTGTGAGGGTGGTGAGACACTGGCCCAGGTTGTCCAGGGAAGCTGTGGCTGCCCCATCCCTGGAAGTGTTGAAGGGCAGGTTGGATGGGGCCTGGAGCAACCTGGTCTGGTGGGAGGTGTCCCTGCCCATGCAGGGGGGTTGGATGTAGATGATCTTTAAGGTCCTTTCCCCCAAAACCACTCCATGATTCTATGGAGCTTTATCTTAAGGTAAATTTTGCTCAGTCACTAATAACAATGATCCTTTTACCTGATAATCCAATTTTTTTGTACTGTTCTGTGGATGAAAGAAAAATAGCATCTTTGTAGTTTTCTTGTGAAGTTCACTTTCATGTTAAATAATGATAAACATTCTGCCTGCTAGTGGAAGTCATTTTGCTAATACACTTCAACACTGTCTGAACTTAAAGGAATGAGTTTTATTTCAGAGGGTGCTTTGACACCAGCAGCAGGCTCCAGAACAGCCTTACTATAAAGATGATCATCATCTTCCTGTGCTCCTGTTATGGAGCAGGTGACACTGCTGAAGTTCTGCTTGCTGACTCTTGAATGAACAAAACCCCTAAAGCACTGAAGTCACCAACAGTAGCTTTTTGTGGCCTTCATTTGGTTGGCTAAACAGTTTTCCTCTAGCATCTTCTAAAAAAGCCCCAAGATTTCCTGATCCAGGAATATTCTTGATCAGACACGTGTCCTGTCTCTGCATTTTCTCCAGTTTGGAAGGTGCCTTTCTGGAGCATAACCCATGTACTGCAGGGAACATCTCACCAAGGCCTCATGATACAAGGACATTGACACTGGTGGTGGAATCACCTCTTCTGAAGCCCCATAGAACTTATTTGCAGTTTCCTCTGCTGTATCTTTAGTGATATTTCAGACTTTTCAGATACTCAGTATTTCAGATATTTGGTATCTCAGGTATTTCCTGTAACTGGGGGGTTTCTCCTCACTCCTTACCCATTAAGTGTGGCCAGTTCCAAGGCTGCTGCTGCTTCTACTCCTTTGTGATCAGCCTTTGATTTCATAGATTCAAATACTTGTAATTTTGTAGTAGTTCTGTGGGAATTTTGAGATGGAATTTCTCTTCTTCCTTCCCTCTTCATCCTCTTCCAGTTTTTGAGCTTAGTGTGATTTCCATGTCCATGTTCACACTCTGAACCAAACCTTCAGCTGAGCACAAAGCTGATGGCAGAGAGAGAAAACCAGAGTCAGCAAAACAAAGTTTTCACCCAGGATTTCACCTTGGCTTTTAGCACTTCCTGCTGGAATCTTTTTATTAACCTTTCAGACAGTTTGATTTGTGGAGCCAGTTTCCTTTCCTGTGTTTTTAGGTTATTTGCTTCTTCTCCAGTTCAATGGCAGCCTAGTTCTCCCCTCTTCTCTCAGCACTGTTCCTCCTGCAGCCAGACTCTGCTGGTTCCAGCCCCAGGGAATAATCGTGGTTGGGCCCAATCCTTGAAGTGGTTCCTGACTCAGCAAGTTGTTGAGCCAGGGGTCAGTGGGTGATCAGGAAAGGGTGGGACATTTTAATACAAGTAGCCAAATACTTTCTTATCTTTTATTTGTCCTCATGCTTTTTGCCATAAAGTGAACTCTGATCTGATGGGCTAGTATTTTCAGGCCTATCTGACCTGAACTGGGCTTTTAATAAAAACTTCTTTTGAGTCAAGAAGCTTTTATTTAAAAAAATCAGTTGTCCTGGGCTTTAAAATTTTGAAGGAACAAAATGCATGTCATACTAGGTTTTGTTTGAGGGCTGTCTTGAGAGGACTTGAGTGAATTGTTCTTTGCCTTTGCTGATTTCTTGGTTAGGGTTCTGAAATTCTGCCTCCTGAATGTGGAAAAAAACGTGTCTGTGTGTGCCAGGGATTCTTGCTTCAGTTCTGCAAAGATTTTAGTAAATGCCTGAGGTCCCTGTGACTTGCAGGAAGTTCTTGGTATCTGTACTTGGAGGTTTGCTGCTTAGAGATGTTGGGGTCATTCTGGGTGAGCAGTTCAGTCCCGATTTAGAAATCCCCTCTCAGAGCTGCTCTGCTGCTGCACCTCTGGTAGCTGGGTTGCCTCAGGCAGAGGCTGCAGGGGACTGCACAGAGCTGCTCTCAGGTGGCACACTGAAGGCTGGAGATGGCTCCCTGCTCCTGGTGAGCTGGGGACAGGGTCAGACCAGCCTTCTGGGTCTGCTGCAAAATTCTTTTCATTTTCTGCTGTCAATGCAGATTGTTAGATTGGGAGTCTTGCTTATATTGTTGGCAGTCTTTTTTCAGCTGCCATTTGGTAAGTGTATTCTTCCCCCCTGGTGTTTTATTAGTTTTGTCTGTGTGCTCAGAGACTAGAGCATGAGAAGCACAAATGTTGGAATAACAGCTGTGGAAGTGACTGAAGTGTCTGAGCTGTACATCTCATTTTTAAAAGCTCTACCTTCAGTTAATCTAAATGACTCGCTGGGATTCATGGGAGTGGTGTGTCCTACAGACATCAAGCATTCTTTAAATTATAATCTGGCAGGTTGGAGGACGTGTGCCTGTCCTGGACACACTGGTGGAACTTGTCACAAGAGGTCGGTGCATTCCAGTGCACCTGGACTACCTGCCCAGGCTGGAGTCCTTGGTGTCAGAAGTGCAAGCGTGGAAGGAGTGTGCAGCTAACACCTTCCTGTGTGAGAACTCCCCTTATTCTCTTCTGGAGGTAAGAGATTTCAGCTCTGGGTTTCTGAGACAGTCAGGAATTCAAGGCAGTCCCTGGAATCTTCTCCTATTTTCCAGGACTTGCAGCTTAAATCATGTGGAGGCTGCTCAGTGTGGCAGCTGTCTCCACATTACCAGCCATCTGAATGACACATGGAGGTGTTTGGGGTCTGTCCATTTCATACAACTGAATTTTTAACCTTCCAGCTCTCCTCATTTTCCAGATAACCTCATTGTAGTCCCCCAAATCTTTGATGGAAGAAACTGCAGGAATCCCTGTTCTACCCAGTCAAACGTGGCTGTGTTGGGGCAGGATGAGTGCAGGAGGAATGTCATGGACAACACTGCTTTCCTGTCCCTCAGGTCTTATGTCCCCGGTGTGATATTGGAATGCTGAATCTGAAGAGAAAGCAGAAGAAGCTAAAGGAGGCAGTGCCAGGTGGAAAGAAGAAAAGCACCAAGCTGGAGACTCTGAGTGACTTAGAAAGAGCTCTCTCTGAGAGCAAAGACACTGCAGCTGCGGTACGTGGCCTCAGGGCTTTTACAAACTAGAGTTTCTTGTAAGTTCCTTGAATCTTTACGTTTGCCCCCTGTGCAGGGGCGTTCCCTTCCACTCTTGCTTGCTCTGCTGTTCTGCAAGAAGGACTCCTATGGCTGCACTTCCCTGGGCTTCCTTCTCACTTTTCAAAATTGGAAAATTTTCCCCACTTTTAGTGGGAAAAAACGTGTGTTGTCTTTGTGCATGAAGTCATCCTACTCCTGCTCTCCTTCCCTCTGCTCTGCCCTGGTGAGGCTTCACCTGGAGAGCTGTGTCCACTTCTGGGCTCTCCAGGTCATGAAGGACAAGGAGCTACTGGAGAGAGTCCAGGGCAGGGCCACCAAGGTGCTGAGGGGACTGGAGCACCTGCCTGTGAGGAAAGGCTGGGAGAGCTGGGGCTGTTCAGCTGGAGAGGAGGAGACTGAGGGGGGATCTCATCAACCCTTCTCAACATCTCCAGGGGGTGTCAGGGGGATGGGGCCAGACTCTTCTCAGCAGTGCCCAGTGACAGGACAAGGGGCAATGGGCACGAACTGGAGCACAGGAGGGTCAAGATGAACATGAGGAAAAACTTCTTGACTGTGAGGGTGACAGAGCCCTGGGACAGGCTGCCCAGAGAGGTGGTGGAGTCTCCTTCTCTGGAGACATTCCAAACCATCTGGATGTGTTCCTGTGGGATCTGCTGTAGGTGACCCTCTTCTAGCAGAGGGTTGGACTAGATGATGTCCAGAGGTCCCTTCCAACCCCCACCACTCTGTCACAGTGTGATTTGTCAGGCAATGCCTGTAGCCTAACACAGCATGGGAAAATAAAAATTTGAGACCTGTTTTCCCCCAGCATACCAAAGCCTTGCTAAGGATAGGGCAGGGTTTTCCCAAGTCTGATCCTGTCAAATAACACAACACCATTTATAATTAAAACAAACACCATAAATAAGTAACAAAAACCTCATTTATTATGAAGTCAGTAAAACAGAGGCTCTGGATGGAGCAGACTTAGTTGCTGATGGCAAAGTACTTGGTCCCAAAAGATGAATTTCAGAGCCTCCACCACAGTCAGATTAAACAATGTCCTGTGATTATTGTGAAACAGCAGCCTGGTTTGGTAGGGTTTGACTATAATTGTCCCTTTTGATATGGGACATTTAAGTTTTAACCTATGGCAACTACTTGAAACCTGCATGTTCAGCTCTTTGGTTTTGGCCTCCCTTGTCTGGGAGTCCAGAGCCAAACCCTGAGCCCTATGAGTGCTGGCAGGAGAAGAGCCTGGGTCCTCTGAGTCATGGGATCACAGACTGGTTTGGATTGGAAGGGACCCCTGGATCATCTAGTTCCAACCCCCCTGCATGGGCAGGGACACCTCCCACTAGACCAGGTTGCTCCAAGCCCCATCCCACCTGCCCTTCAACACTTCCAGGGATGGGGCAGCCACAGCTTCCCTGGGCAACCTGTTCCAGTGTCTCACCACCCTCACAGGGAAGAATTTCTTCCTGATCTCTAACCTAAATCTCCCATCTTCCAGTTTTAAACCTTTCCTCCTTGTCCCATCCCTCCCTGCCCCTGTTAAAAAGTCCCTCCCCAGCTTTCCTGGAGCCCCTTCAGGCACTGGAAGGTGCTCTAAGGTCTCCCTGGAGCCTTCTCTTCTCCAGGCTGAACACCCCCAACTCTCTCGCTTTGAATGAGAATCTTTTAAAGCCATGATGTGTGAAATAACTGTCCTGTATATATTTATATACCCTCCTGTTGACATTTATTTTTATATCCATAATAAAATGTGGAGAATGTATTATTTGCAGCTGCTACTCATAGGCTCTTTTATGAAAGTGAGATACATTGCTGTATTTAATAGCAGCTAATGTGAAAGGTTCCTTTAAAAAAAAAGGATCTCGAGCAGATGTAGAAAAGGCAAACACCACATTCAGGAGTACACCCGAATTTCCCTTGGTGTTTACAAACCCCAGAGCAAGCAGAAGGGCTGAGATACAGCCCTGGGCACCTGACAGTGTGTGCAAGGTGGGATCAGAGATGAGTTTGTACTTCTGAAAACCACCCAGAAGTGTTTTGCACAGAGTCAGGCTGCATCTTTGAGAGGCACCTTCACAGAGAAGCACCTGCAAGCCCCATCTGCCCTTGTTTCAGAATTTAAGCTGCTTTAGTGCAGTGCTTTCATAGTACAAAAATGCAGGATTTGGAATGGGGAGGAAGGGAATGAGGAGGTTATTTCTGCAAGGGAATGAGCTTTGTATCTCTGGGCCTGATGAGAAAATGGAAGGAAACTGCAGCCACGTGGATGCACGTCCTCAAAACTGCTTCGCTTCAAGCATTCAAAGCCTTGAGCAAGGGTGAGGGGCTTCCTGAGGAGCTGAAATACTGGCTGGCACGTCTGCAGAGTGTGGCTGTGCAGAGGTCAGCCTGTTTCTAATAACTAAGGTTCCTTTTGGGATTACACCCCTGTCTCTGAACTCCCTTTCAGATGGCTACCCTTGGGGAGGCCCGATCAAAGGAGATGGAAGCGCTGCGCTCCCTGCGGGCGGCCAACGAGCTGAAGGTGCTGTCAGGGGAAGAGGAGGCAGAGCTGAAAGTGTGTGTGTGCCAGAAGGAGCCGGCAGCTCCCATGATCCAGTGTGAGCTCTGCAGAGGGTTCTTCCACACTGGCTGTGTTTCCGTGCCCAGCGCTGCGCCGGGACCTCGTGTGTGGCTCTGCCCACAATGTCACCGCTCAGAAAAGCCACCTTTGGAGAAGATCCTGCCGCTGCTGGCCTCCCTGCAGCGCATCCGCGTGAGGCTCCCTGAGGGGGACGCCCTGCGGTACATGATCGAGAGAACTGTGAACTGGCAGCACAGAGCACAACAGATGTTATATTCAGGGAATCTAAAACTTACACAAGACAAAGTTGGCTCAGGATTACTGTACAGCAGATGGCAAGGCACGGCAGGCCAACTGCCCGAGACAAACAAGGTGAGGCTGGGCTGCTGCTGGGGCTCCTGGGTGGTGTGTGGCCAGCAAGAACAGTCTGTAACACCTCCCCAGGCTTTGGGTTCCTTGTTTCTGCCTACAGCTGCTGGCAAGGCAGATTGTTCGTGTGTTGTTCACAGATATGAGGAGTTTGGGTTCTGCCCTGACTGTTAGTCAGGACGTGTGTCCTCCTGCAGCAGCTTCGTGTTTGCCTTCCTGCTGGAATCCTGGGAACCATTGCTCCTAAAGGGCCCGTTCTCCCTTCTCCTTTCAGCTCCTAAGCTCTAATGTGACACTGTTAACTACAGAGTTGCTGAAGCTATTGTTTCTAGAGTGCTTGGTATTCAATTAGTCTTCATGTTCTGTTCTTGCAAGTATTTCAGTATAGTTTTAAGTGTTGAGAATTAGTAACAGAGGCACAAACTGTCCAGTGTGTCCATTGCTCTCAGAAGGGGTTGTTTTCAACAGGGTATCTTCAGCCATTAGTGCTCCTTCTTCTCCTTATCACTTAAACTACAACTCCCAAGCTGAATATTCTGCTCACACTGAATTAATCTACAGAAACTGTTTCAGATGTGGTCATCAGGGAGTTTCAGACTTCTTCCAGTGAAGATCTTTCAGCACAGAGAAAGTGGGAAACAGGTTAAGCACCTCTGGTTTTCCTGAGATAATAAATGCAGAAAAAATCTGAAGTACAAGGTCTGCAGCATAAAAAACATAAAACATCCCCAAATGAAATGCACTCTGCTTTTATTTTTTGGTTGAAAAACCTTACTTTTGCTAGCCCAACCCTGCTGAAGTTAGCCTGTGTGGTTTTTGTTTTCATGCTCAGTTATGTTAAAACATAAAATGTGCCCCACATGCTCAGAGGTGCTGTAGCTGCTTCTCAGGTAACTGTGACACCAAGTTGCCTGTGTTGACCACATTTTTCAAATAGACAAGCCGAGGTTTAGAAATTAAAATTATATTTAGACACCCTAAGAGAATTTCTCTGATAATTTAGGTTTGACAGTATCTCTTTTTTACTAGACCAAGTAGTATAGTTGAAAAAAAGTGGGTGTGATTTTGGGCAGATAAGTGGATGTTTGGGGCAGAAATGGAAACAGTAAGGTGGTGAGTTGTGGAAGCACTGTTTTATCAGGTCACTGTGGTACTGAGGTTCCTCAGAGCTGAAAGCTGTCTCCACCATTTTTGTGTGGTCTGGAGCTCAAGTGAGTCAACCTCCTAAATCAGGGTAACTCTGTCAAAGCTCAGCCAGCTCCTTGTGACCACGTTTCCCCCATCAGAAGTCCCTGGGAAGCTCAATGGAAGAGCATCTGACCATGTGCATGAGCTTGGGTCCCTTGCTGTGCTGAGGAGGCTTCCTGGAGACAGTGGTACTGAGGGCAGGTCAGAGGTGGCCTCCAGAGCCAGCTCTGCACAGGTGCTGACCCCAAAGCTTTGGTCTCAGTGGATTTGAGGTGTTTATTTGGTGAATCTGGTGACTCAGGATTGCTGTCCTGTAACAACTGTGTTTTCCATGTTACCTGGGGCAATCCAACGTTCTCGTTCCCCCAGAGAAGCTCACAGCAGGAACCACTGGATTTTGGCTTCTTTGGCACTGGCCAAAGTTAAGAATATGGAGTTAGAGGAGTTTGAAAAATTCACTTGAAAAACAGCTGTGAGAATTGATGAGAGCCACATTTGGAAAGGTGCCCAGACACTGAAATAGGGAGGGAGTCAGTATCTTGGAATGTGTCTGGTGAGACACTTGTGAGTCCAAAACAGACACTTGGTGGCTTCAAGAAGTGGCCTTTGCATAAATAAGCACATGGTTTGTCATGGACGTGTCCTGTGTGCCTGCTGAGGTGAAGAGAAGGGCTTCAATACAGTGTGATGTCTGATCAGATCAAGGCAGTGAGAAATCACTTTGTTCTTGTGAAGAAACCAGGGAACTGTAATATTTACACTGAGTCAGTTCCAGAGCTGGAGCCCTCACTTCCTTGAGCCCAGGATTGTCCCTGCAGTGTCCCTGCCTGTGCTGTCTCTGCTCCCCAGGCTTGCTCTCCTCTGGTGGGTCATGCTGCCACGTGCACTAGGGCTGGTCCTGATCACTGTGGAAATGATAATTCCCAGCTAAGAACTGTGGCAATAAAGTTGCTGTTGCCTATTGCCCCGTGTAGGAGGAAGGTTTTTGGGCTATCAGATGGAACAGCTTGCAGGAATACAAGATTTAAGCAATTGTAAGAGAAACGAGTTTTAATTCTGTTGCAGTTGTTTGACACTTCAAAACTCCATGGTTAGTGACAATATCTGTGCATTATGTTCTGTTTTGTTTTCTAGGTTTCCCAGACTATTGGAGCTATGTCATTCTCCATGCCTCATGACTGGGATAACAGAACCATATATTTACATTCTCCATTTTCTACAGGACAGCACTGCATCCCACTCCATGGTTTGTAATCTTCACTTTGATTTGTTTTTTCTTTCCCTTTTTTTTCCTCTCTGGTTTTGGTGGAGAAGAGAGGGTGTCCTGGTCACCAGGAGATGGCTGAGGCAGGGAGGCACATGACAGTGCAGGACACCTGGTTGCCTCTCCATCCCCTCAGCACCTTTGGAACTTAATGTCCAGCTTTGGCAGCAGGGTGACATTCTCAACAGCTCACATTTCTCATGTGTGTCATGAAAAATGGGGCATGGGAGGAGAAGAGGGATCAGCCA
This sequence comes from Hemiprocne comata, assembly GCA_020745705.1. Lineage (NCBI taxonomy): Eukaryota > Metazoa > Chordata > Aves > Apodiformes > Apodidae > Hemiprocne > Hemiprocne comata. The sequence continues at coordinate 6,352,747 of CM036610.1, read as the reverse complement.
AGAGCCCCTTCCCATGTGAGGAGCACAGGGGGCCGTGGCCAGCCCAGATGGGGAGGGGAGACCATAGACATTGTAGGACCTGGATGGGAATGATGGAGGGAGGTAGTGCTGGAGACCACTTAATCCACAGGATAAGAGTTCACCTGATTTTTTCTGCAGCAGAACTGTCCCAGGGTGACAGACTCAAGGGTTCTCCTTGCTGTGCCCCAGGTGCTGTGGCACTGGGGCTGCCCAGACTCTGGTTCACTGGGCTGACACAGACCTGCTGGAAATCCCTTCCTTTGGTGACTGTAAAAGAACCTGCTTATCGTTTCTTTCCTCCTGATGCATAAAGCTCCAGGGGCACAGGTCTATCTAACCTTACCTTCATGTTTTCAAGTTGGTGCAGCTTAGTCCAAACAAGACATGTACTGCAGTTTAACTTTACAGTTAAAATCAAAGGCAGTCCTGTGTACAGTCAGATTTATTCAGGCCATAATTGAGTTGTACAGGACACTGTATTAAAAAGCTGTTATTTACACAAGGATTTTGGCCTGCCTTGGCTGTGGCTGTTTCAAAAGCCCAGGCAGGTTTTAAGCTTGATAGCAGCAGCAGAGGGTACAGCAGGACTCCACAGCAGGGCTCATCCTCTCTGCTTTCCTTCCTCTCCTCTCTTGGCTTCATTTATGGATTCCACTCAGTTTGTTCATCTTACACACTTGTTAGGCAGTGAGGAGATCATCACACACCTTGTAGCTCCAGAAGCAGGAGAAATGGCAGCGAATGGTGGGAATTGCTTATCCTCAAACCAGCAAAAAAAAAAGCCTGGAAGGGGCCTAAGCCACAGTGCATCAACTGCTGTGCAACCCTTTGATCTGTCTTTTTAACCCTGCTGTTAAAAATGAGCACTGAAGAGGGAACAGATAGAAGTTAATTCATACAGTTGCAGATTTTAAAAACTCTTTCACAGTTTTTTTTCGTATGTACCAGAGAAGAATTTTCATTATCTGTGCAGTTCTCAGCAGTGCTGACACTGAAGAATTCATTTTCTCCTCTCTCCCACTTTCATAATAGTCATTAGCACAGAGCTGGATGAGCTGATGATGGAAGCCCAGCTGCTACAGGTTTCTCTGCCTGAAATACAGGAGCTGTACCAGATCCTGTTCACAAAGCAAAGCCCTGTTTTGCCAGCAGAGCAGAGATCATCCCTTGGACCCACAAATGACAAGGCAAGTGTCTGGCAGCAGCAGTGGGGTAGGGGACACGCTGGGGCAGGGGCTCTGGGCCCATAAGCTTTACAAAGAGGTTTGTGAGTGTGTCTGTGCTGCCAGGAGAACACAGCCTCACAGGCTTGGGGATGAGGGGTTGGAAAACTCCAGGGTGGAGAAGGACCTGGGGGTGCTGGTTGACAGCCAACTTAACATGAGCCAGCAGTGTGCCCAGGTGGCCAAGAAGGTCAATGGCATCCAGGCCTGCATCAGGAATAGTGTGGCCAGCAGGAGTAGAGAGGTGATTGTGCCTCTGTGCTGGGCACTGGTCAGGCCACACCTTGAATACTGTGTGCAGTTCTGGGCCCCTCACTACAAGAAGGATGTTGAGTTGCTGGAGCATGTCCAGAGAAGAGCTACCAGGCTGGGGAAGGGTCTAGAGAACAAGTCCTGTGAGGAGAGGCTGAGGGAACTGGGGTGGTTTAGTTTGGAGAAGAGGAGGCTGAGGGGGGACCTCATTGCCCTCTACAGCTCCTTGAAAGGAGGTTGTAGGGAGGTGGGTGTTGGCCTCTTCTCCCCAGGGAATAACAACAGGACAAGAGGAAATGGCCTGAAGTTGCTCCAGGGGAGGTTTAGACTGGATATTGGGAAGAATTTCTTTACCCAAAGAGTGGTTGGACACTGGAACAGGCTGCCCAGGGAGGTGGTGGAGTCACCATCCCTGGAAGTATTTAAAAGAAATATAGATACAGTGCTTGGGGACATGATTTAAGTATTGAGCAGGTAGATCAGCTTATGGTGGGTGGATTTAGGTTATGGTTGGACTTGATGATCTTCAAGGTCCTTTCCAACCAGGATGATTCTATGATTTTCCTTGTTCAAAAGGGGTCAAGAAGTTGATAACTTGAATTTGTTACGAACTATTGAATATAATTTGTGGCCTAATGCATTTTTGCAATTTGAGTCTGGCTTTTATGGTCACTCTCTGTCTTTTCAATATATCCTAAATGTGACACTTACCCTGGGTTCCTGAGGCTTTCTCAGAGAGCTGCCTCCAAAGTAGTGGACTCAGAGGCAGGGAATGAGAGTCTTTTTCTCTACAAATCCTGTCACTGGAGTGTGACCCTCACCTTTGCTCCCCTTACACATCCTGCTTCTGCTGAGAAGGCAAAACTGTCAAACACTCTGCACTTTGACTTGAGTCTGTTCCTAAAAGCAGGGTATGGAGCCCAGGGTGAGGATTCCTAGTTGCACACTGACCATTTTGCCAAAATATATTTCCAACAGAACGAGTGTTGCCGAGGAAAAAAGGATGGAATTAGTTACATGGAGAGAAAACTAAAGCGGCGTTTTGAGAGAGAGAGTTTTTGTGATGAGAAGAGAGCAAGAGTAAAAAAAATAAGAACACCCAAAAAGAAGAAGCTGAAATTGAGTCACTCAAAGGATCTCTGCACAAACAAACTGGAGAGAGAGCGGGAGCGTCTCTTGGAGATGCAGCGATCCAGTGAAAGCCACTTGCTTCCCTCAGACATGTCCTTCTCTGAGCAGGAGGACTCAGAGGATGAAGATGCCATCTGCCCTGCTGTGAACTGTCTCCAGCCTGAGGGAGATGAGGTCAGTAGAGGCAGAGCTGCTGTGGTGTTATGAGTGCTGGGATCTAGCATTTAGATCCATCTAAATGTAGATTGAGGTTGGACATTAGGAGGAAATTCTTTGCTGTGAGGGTGGTGAGGCTCTGGAACAGGTTGCCCAGGGAAGCTGTGGCTGCCCCATCCCTGGAAGTGTTGAAGGGCAGGTTGGATGGGGCTTGGAGCAACCTGGTCTGGTGGGAGGTGTCCCTGCCCTGCAGGGGGGTTGGAACTAGATGATCTTGAAGGTCCCTTCCAACCCAAACCAGTCTGTGTTCAACTGCAGAAATGCTCTTTACAAGGAGAGTGTGAGGCACTGGGCAACCCAGCAACAGGGTCTGCCACTGCTGGGACAAACTTCCTAAAGGTCCTTCCCACCTTCTCCAAGAGCAGTTTTGCAGCTGGGACTGGAGAAGGCAGGTGGACATCAAAACATCTGCATGGCATCAGGAGGAAGACGTGGGGTGTGCAGACACCGTGTCCACCTCTGCTTTTGAAACACGGGTGTAGACAGACCTGGTGGGTTGCAGCCTTTCTGCAGGTGGGGGCAGTGCCTGGGAGCTCTGCACAGGTCCATCCATACTGGGAAATGGAAAAGAGGGATGTCCCCAGGAGCCTGGGAGGGCCATGGTGAAGTTGCCATCAACAACACTTTTGCTGTAGGTGGGAAAGCAACAGGGAAGATCTGGGAAGTGTGTCCTTCTCTCAGCTTCAGAGGAGTGGGACTGCAGGAGTCCAGAGCAGACTGAGCAGGAGCTAATGTCCAGCAGCAGCCAGCTATAGAATGGGACATTTCATGCTCATCTAAATAGAGCAGAAGAGCCCAACAATGACTGATCAATGCTGTTATTTGCTTGGTCCTTCTCTAAACACCAGCATGTCTGTTCTTCCTTAGGTTGATTGGGTCCAGTGTGACGGCAGCTGCAACCAGTGGTTCCACCAGGTGTGTGTGGGCATCTCTCCAGAGATGGCAGAGAAGGAGGACTACATCTGCATCAGCTGCTCTGGGAAGGACTCTCCATATGGGAAGTAAAACTCCCCAGAAACCATTCAGGACTTGAGTGAAAAAGGTTATCAGAGTTTTCCAATAAAGCCACAGGGGCTGGTTTAAGAACCAGATGGCAAATGGTGCTACTTCTATCCTTATGGGATCATTTTCCAGAACTCAAAACAATTTTTGACACTTTTGTATTTTCCCTTGATCTGTTTGTGGTTGTTGAGGTTTGAGATGCTGACTGTTTAGCAGGGGTTTCCACCAATTGAGAAGGCATTTGGACATTGCACCTTTTCTTGTACAGCATTAAATTACCTCTCTGGGATTTACCGGCGTATTTAATTCAGCTTGGTTTGGGTGCAAAAAAAAAAAAAAACAACACCAAAACCTGCACCATGAATTTTTCCAATAAATCCTCTTTTGAGGAAATCCCTGTTTACTCTGTTAACTCTTTGGAGACTTTAGTTTTTTTCCACTTTGTTTTTCGTAGATTAGGTTTATTTATCTGAGCAATAACTTCTATGTCTGGTTTCAGTGACTGGAATGACCATTCTGAAGAGCGTGTTGCTTCTAGCATTGGTTGATGTACAGAAAGCAAATGTTAGATCCTGGTGTCACTGAGGGCCCAGTGATGTAGAAGACAGGAGAAAAAAAAAAAAAAAAAAGCTCTGTAAAGTAATTGCCACAGCTGTATTTTGGCTTTCTCCTTTTTTGGGTAGCTTGTATCAAATGTTGCAGTTTATATTGTGGAATAAACCCCTGGTTATGTTATAAAATTAAATGTTGGTGTTTTTAGAGAGCTTGAAATGCAGTTTCATTTCCCTGTGGATCAATCCCGGTGGCACTGGTGAGTTCTCTTCCTCCAGAAAAAATCAATCTTCAAAAAAAAGAAATGCAAAAGCCCTGATATTTTCTTCCCTCACTGGTCTACTCAGGCTTGGGAGGAGAAGGCAGATCATAATGTTACTCACACCAAAAAGAAAACAAAAGAACCTTTCTGAAGTTATTTTCTAAAGCTTTTCCAAAACTGAAAGGGTTTTCAGGTTGGGTGAATAAAGGGTTGAAACTCCAGTTTGTGATGGGGCAGGGGCAGGAATGGGGAATTCACACGGGAGGCAAAGGTGTGGGGCAGCTCCTGCCAGCCTTGTCCAGCTGGCTTTGGACAGAGGGACTTTCTCCACAGCATTCAGCAGAGCAGGTGCTGGTGGGCCACTGAGTCTCCCTGGCACCAGGCAGGCTCCATTCAGCTGCTTCTGCTTGGATTTAGGCTGAAAACCTGAGGAATGAGGAAATTCCTGGACTGGTTACGATTCAGCCAAAGACTGTTAAGGGACCTTGGCCTGGGGGAGGCAGGGGCAGTGCAGGTGGTGGCACAGCAGTGTTGCCTCAGAGAGGACTAGACAGCTGAGGGGCAGAGGGTGTGTGTTTAAGTCCCTCAGGCCTTCCATGTGGGGCTGCACCTGGAATCCTTTGGAGATCCATGGCTCATGCAGAATGTAGCTGCTGCTCCTTTGGAAATGGCCTGGTGCTGGTGGGGTGGCTCCGTGGCCTGGCAAAGGTGGAACTTCTGGCGCCCTGGAAGATGAGATATTTGTATCAGAGAGGGCTCTCCTTACACATCCTGTCATCTCCAGCAACGTGCCAGCATTGGTGTTCCCTCTGCTCATCACCAAGAGGAGTTCCTGGTAGCTTTTTCCCTGCTGCTTTAGCCCTTTGCCCGTGGGCAGAGTCGCTGGGTGCAGGGCAGAGCCCTTGGGCGTGTATGGCTGATGGTGACGTGGGGGATCTCTGTGTGGAGCCAGAACTGGGCAGCAATTCCTGCTCCCAGGCCTTTGGTGTGGGCTTTTTTTTGAACATGGAGCATGCTTGAGTCTCATGTTGATTTTTAACTGTTAAAGAATCTTCAGGCTGGCACAGGTGATCTGGTGGTGGGGAAAGACAATCTGACTGCGTGTGCATTGGTGACATGTGGATATGATTCCAGAGCAGGACTTGTCTTTTTTATTTACTGTAATTATGGAAACCCCATCCCTGGAAGTGTTGAAGGGCAGGTTGGATGGGGCTTGGAGCAACCTGGTCTGGTGGGAGGTGTCCCTGCCCATGCAGGGAGGTTGGATCTAGATGATCTTTAAGATCCCTTCCAACCCAGACCAGTCTGTGATTCTATTATTACCAAAAGGATGTTTTTGTGATCTTTTTTTCTTTTATTATTATTTTTTCATTTGATTTGATTAGAAGTCTGTGCAAGGCTAAGATAACAGCCCAAACCGTGGGGAAAAAACCTGATCTGTAACAACTTCCTTCCAAAGCAGACAAACAAACTTGAAATAGAAAGACCTCACACAGTGTTCTGATGTAGCTGAAAACATTACAAAAAGTTCTGTCTCCTTTTGATTTTTTTTTTTTCCCATTGAAGAAATGGCTGTTCAGCAAAAGGTGCTGGAGGAAATGTGATGCAGGTCAGTGCAGTGTGATGATTCAGTGTAGGACCAAGGGAACTTGTCATAGGTGCTCTTGACAACAAAATTTCTCATCAGGATTGATGAACGCAGTAGAATTAGAGTATGATGTTTTAGAAATTACATCTTGGCTTGAAAATTTTCAAGAAATGGAAAACCCAGCCCCTGGGTGAGCTGTGCCTGCAGCACAGGATGTCTGCTTAAGGATTTGCATTTTATTCCCTGCTGGAGTGGTGGCCTCAGGAGCAGGTGGCCAGAGGTTGCTGCCGAGGTGGTGGTGCCCACTGTGCCTGTTGGGTTCCATCCCTGCCTGGCTTCTTCACACTGGATTAGGTCGGGGGTTGACTTTGTCAAACTGAATAAGCAAGAGGTTTGTTCCTTGCTCCAGGGTGGGCTCTTCTGGCAGCACCCAGTGGAGATGGTGAGGGCAGAACACAGCAGCAGAGGTGGGTGAGCTGTCAGGACCAGCTGTCCCTTTCACCCCTCTTTTTGTCCATCCTAGATTTCCAGAGGCTAAACCAAAATAAGCAAAGAAGTCCTTCCCACCCCATTCTGCTTTTTTTTAGAATGAAGCAATCAAGAGCATCAACCTCCCTGGATTGCTCAGATCCCAGTTCTTTAATAAGAACAGTTTATGGCTTCTCCGTTAGTTTAATCGTAAAATAGAAGGAAAATCAAATTAATTCCCCTACCTGTGGATTTGAGGCTGAAAAATCTGATTTTATTTAAAGCTTGTCTGTACCATCCCTGAGGGCATTGGGATTTAATCTGTTATGCCACGTTTGATGTGCTTGATGTGCACTTCCTCATGCTACATGAGGAGCATCAGCACAGCCCAACAGGTGCCCAACTGCATCGGGTTTGGTCACACACAGCACCAACACGACACCACGTGAAGGAGAGGCAAGGATTTGGTTCCACCTGCTGCTGGTTTTCAACTGGAGCCCGTAGTGCTGAGGCTGTTGGTGCATTTCCAGCACCTAGTTGGAAAGTTCCTACATTGTTTGCATTGGACTTTCAAGCAGTGTGACCCCTGTCTGAGAGCAGAGCCATCTGTGGGGCAGCCCGTTGTCCTGGCTCTTTGTTTTGGAAGCAAATAAGGGATTATGTGGCTTTGTGACTCAACAGAAGTTGGGGATGCCACGAATCCTGTCTGTGAGGGCTGGGAACCAAAGGCAGAAGGGAGGCAGCTTTGGAGGATGACTGGAAATGATGGTCCCCATGTGCTCTGATCCACAGTGGGTGGCTGGGTATCCACATGGATCTGCAGCCTTGGAGCTCTGCAGAAAGCAAAAGTGGCAAAAGAGGTTTGGGGCAGTTATACCCCTGAAGCTGCCACCCATTTTCACTTCTCACACCCCAATAATACCCAGGGTTTATTTTCCACAGGCAGAAACTGCTGCTGGAATTGCACTACTGGTGTGATGAGTGGGCAGCACAACTGGCCACCAACAGGGACAAAAAATGTGTGGAACAAAGTACATTGGGAGAGAAGAGCACACCAAGGATTTGGTGTAAAAGAATCCAGTCCTCCCCTTCCCCAGCACCTTCTGGGTGGTGTTTTATGCTGGGACCTCTTCTTTGGGGTGAGAAGACAAGAAACATGAGTAGAGGTTAAAATGAGTTCCAGATACAGAAAAGGATGTAATTTCTTAGGGACAACACCTAATGTTGTGTATACAGATGAAGCTGGGTTATTCAAACAGCATGGATTTGGGGAGGGGAACGGTCCCTTCTCAGCTTTGGGGTCGTGTGTTCCCATGGCCCCGGGAGGGGAAAAGCAGAACTGAAACATCCCCTTGGTGCAGCGTGGGGCGCCAGCAGCGTGTGCCACCCGACCCCGGGGCGAGATGGGCGGCGTCCAGCGCTCACTGCGAACACACAGCCAAGGAAACAATGCGAGGACCGACAGCTAATATTGCAGCCTGACCCAGAAGCTGTTCTGTGTTAGAGCTGAGGGATGCAGGGAGGGCTGTGGAAGCGTTCGTGCCCTTGAGGGAAGGGGAGGGACAGAGAGGGATGCAGCTGTGGGCCGGCTCCTGCCGGGCAGCAGAGCAGCAAGGAGCAGTGTTGCAGCTGCTGTGTCTGCAGGACATGACTGCAGGTGTCACATGGCATTGAGGAAGGGAAGGTCTCCAGAACACACCCACAAGCAGCAGCTACCTGCAAGAAACATGAATGTGCTGAGATGGCTTGTCTACAAGTCTAGAAATGGGCTTTTCCCAGAGAAGGGCTGAGCCTTGAAGAAGAGCTTTATCCTTTCTTCACAAGTGAATAAGTCACATATTGAGGATTCTCCTCTAGGATGTAAACATGTCAGTCTCTAAAGGCAACAGAAGAGGAGCATCAATAAAAATAAAAGCTATGTCTGGGAGAGGAGATAAAGCAAGTCACACTGGCTTAGTAGTACTGCAGGTTCAACACTCAGCTTCTATTTGAGACAGACAGAAATGGTATCAGTGGGTTCCAGTAAAAAGGTCTTGGGTGGAAGGAACAAATATTTTATGTAAAAAAAAAAAAAAGTATGTGATGATGTGAGATGCTGCTGGGGCCAAAAAATTCCAAGTGCTGAGAGGAAGGTTTGCTGAAAAGTGGTTGAAAGTAGTGACATACCCTAAATTAAAAAAGGTGCAGCTTCATGAGCTTACGTCGCACAGTTTTCTCAAGTTCTGAAATATTTGTTAATCCTACTACTTAAGGTAATGTCTTTAAAGGTACTTGGCTGTTTAATCACAATACTGGACCATATTTTGTGTGTGTGTGTGTGTGGTTACCTCCTGAAATCTGTGAGTTGGGCATCTAAAAATGTGTAAATACTTCATAAAAAAGTAGCACAAACAGCAGCTCCCTGTCTGCAGGACATGCAGGGTGCTCAGAGAGTATGTCCATCAGGTTTGCTGAGGACAAAACCCATGTTGGAGAGTCTCTGGGGGGTTTTGGGGCAGCTTTAGTGTCAGTTGGGCTTTCGGGGTTTCATGTTCTTGTTGCTGCCTGGGCTTAAATTTTAACCAAGTGGGGCCAGGTCAGCACATCCCAGGCAACGTCCCTGGCTAGTGTGTGGTCACTGGGGCTGATGTTGTGCCTGCCCTTGCACAGGTCCCTGTTCCTGTGGAGGGTTTCTGCTGGTTGCAGCCATCCCACGTTGGCTGCACATCCTTCTGTGGGGTCTTCCTTGGCACAGGTCTGCAGCACAGCTCCAGGGCTTGCGTGCCTTGCCCGTGAGTTGAAACGTCAAGAGGAGGAAACAAGGAGCTCATCATAAAGTATCTGTTCATGCTAATAATATAATTTTTTATGGTGACTGACCCTTCTTCCCTACAGCATGTCCAAAGAAAAGATAGATGTCAGAACCCATCTGGCTCTGAGGTAGAAGGCATGGCATGTGCAAGGCCAGCTCAGGCCTGCTGGCTTTGTGGGAAACGTCTACACAGGAAACGTGAAGAGGTGGACAGAATAGATGGGAATTCAGACCTGAAAAACCTGGAGGCTTCAAATAAAGGTAATATCTGCAACAATGGAAGGATGAGTTGAAGAATTCCGAGCAGTTGTATGGTCACTGGAGCAAAAAGGATTATGGGCTTAGACAAGCATTGCTCCAGGATACCCCTCCTGACCCTGAACTGCGTCGTTGTTTTCTGCAAAATGTTGGTGAGCACAGAGGAAACAGTCCTGATGGGTAAGAAAGGACAAAAATGATCACCAATACTTGCAGAGACACCTTGGTCCTGATGTAACCAGCCAGCCCCAGGAGCCAGCAGAAAGTCTGGTGTGATAGTCCTGGGCCTGTCTCACAGATTTTGGGGCAGTGGGAATTCACTTATGTTTTCCACTAAGCCAAAGTACCAGGACAGTGCAAAGATGAGCAGATGACCCTGGGCCAGCAGAAGTTACACCCTGTATGTTTTTGTTCCACCAGCAGAAGCAGCATTCTGGACTGGGAAGAAAAAAAGAGAAAATTGGTCCTTATGCCCCTTGCAGAGAACTCTGTGGTGCTGGCAAGGAACGGGGCAGCCAGAGGGCTGGGGGGCACATCCTGGCCCTGCTGTGAGGTGCCAAGGCCCAGTCTCTGCCTCGGGGTGAGCAGTGTGGCTGAAGGCTGCCCTTCTTCCCTCTCCACATGAAAACACTAACATGAACTGGTTGTGCCCATGCTGCCAACTGGGAATGTCACTGCTGTCCCCAGCTGCCTGCCACTGCCAGGGGAGCACAGCTTGGCATGGGACACGAGGAGTGCTGGGCATTGCCTGAGCCTGTGCCCTCGTCCTGTCTGGGGTGGGGGGAAAGATGGGGTCCCTCAGCCCAGCTTCCCTGACTTCTGCAGGAAAAAAAGCCTAATTTCATGGTGTGGGAGATGTTTATGTAACTATCAGCTCATAACTAAGTGCAGCTCTCTGGACAGCATCTAGTGTAAGCACAGAGGAGCTTCTGGAGAGCAGTTCCCATCACCTCCCTGGCCTGGTTGGGATGTGAAGTCACCTGCTGAAGAGCTGCTGCTGCCCGGGCAGGGAGACCATGCAGGGAGACCCTGGGGCAGTCACAGTGTAAGGGCTGTGCTGAAAGGAGGAGCTTCTGCTCCCACAGGGGAGGTGGATCGGCACTGACCAGCAGGGCTCCTGTCTGGTGGTGCGTGGCTGTGCCTGTCCCGGTGCTGCTGGAGGGGAAGGGCTGGGGTGAGGCAGGACAGGTGGCAGCAGGACTCACCTCCTCACTGTGGCTCTAGGGAGCTGAACCCAGGCTGGTGTTTCTGTCCTAGCTCGAGTTGCTCTTTCTTCTTGTAGAGAAAAATCTTGGAACTCAGGTTGCAGAAGTTATATACGTGATTTTTAAGAGAATTTTCTTGCATTGCTCTTGAGAAGAATGTTTGAAAACATATCGGTGGGAGAGAATGTGACTGGACATGTTATCCCAGAGGAATGGACTCCAGCTTGGAAGAGGCTGGCAAAGCTGCCCTGGAATTTAATGAAATACACAAAAAAGAGCGATGGGTGGATGGGGACAGGATGTCTTTAGGAGGGGAATAGGATGTGCACAAGTGATGAGGCATGCTTCGTTATTAACTAGCACCTGGACAAGGCTGAAAACCAAATACTCCTCATGGCAGCACATCCATTACCAGGTAATCACTTGATAACCCTCCAGTAGCTTTCAAGCAGAAAAGTGTCATGGGCAAGGAGAACGATTCCTCACATCAGCCAGAGGAAGGAAAGGCTTTCTCCTGAAACAGAGGTTCCCACATGCTGTCCATAGTCTAAATCATAAGAGAAGGGGTAAACAGTGCCCAGCGCAGCCAGAGGCAGTGTGGGGATTCCTTAACACAACTGCTGTCCCTTTTGTGCTTCCTGTGATCACCCTGGCACTGGGCTGTGTTCATACACAGATCACTGGCCTAAGGGGCCTCACTGCAGAGAAGCAACAACCAAACACCACTGGGCTCAGAATCCCCAGGAACACCCCGCTCCAAAGCACCTGGGATCTGCTCACTCAGACCTGCCAAAACCAGCTCCATCACTGTCCTTCATGTAAGAAGGCATTTTGTGTGTGTCAATACTGCTTTTTGGTACTTGCAATGATTTGTCAAGTTGTTAACACTTTGGGATATTTAGGTTAAACATTAGGAGGAAATTCTTTGCTGTGAGGGTGGTGAGACACTGGCCCAGGTTGCCCAGGGAAGCTGTGGCTGCCCCATCCCTGGAAGTGTTGAAGGGCAGGTTGGATGGGGCTTGGAGCAACCTGGTCTGGTGGGAGGTGTCCCTGCCCATGCAGGGGGGTTGGAACTGGGTGATCTTTAAGGTCCCTTCCAACCCAAACCAGTCTGTGATTCTATGTCTTAGGTGGTTGGAGTTACAGAGCTTAAGATATTGTGTCCTTTTGGTGGACTTAGCTCATTATGTCACTATAATACTAAAAATCACACCCCCAGGTCAAAAAGACCCCTGCCCAGGTGAAGAGCCCTGCCCTTTCCCTGAGCATGTGTGATAGTAGAAATAGTGATGTAACCATATTATATTTAAATCACTAACCAAGCACTGTGAGGAGGATCGATTTGGAAGCTTGCTAACTTTATAGTTTTATGTATAAATATGTCATGAAAATCTTGTTGGGTGTGCTTGATTTGTGGGAAGGCACCAAGCACCCAGCTTTGTACAAACCTGCATTAAATAACAATGTCTCCTTCTTAAACGTAGTCTCTTTGCCTTTCGGGAGGGATTTTAAAACAGTAACAGCGAGTCTCAGACCTCTTTGTGTGCCACCACCTCAGCGCCTCCACAAGGAAAACCTCATACCCAAGAGTGACCTTCACACCATTAGACAATCAAAACTCAGCCGGTTTAGCCCAGATGCCCAGAGCCAAGGGCTCTGCCTGACCCTTGGTTCCCGCCATGACAGAACTCCCTGCTGTGAGGAGAAGTTCGGCCCTGAAGGGTAAAGGGGCCCCTCAGGCTCGTACTCCTGGGTGCTCTGGGGCCGAGGCAGCCCCCCCATGGCCGCCGTTTCCCCCCCCATCCCTTCACGCTCACCGATCCCGCCGATCCGCCGGGGGGCGCTGTGAGCGCCGCGCCGACCTTCTGCTCCGCCCCGCCCGCAGCTCCGCTCGGCCCGGGCCGCTCGTGCGTGCGTGCGTGCCGCGGGGTTTGGCGCGCGCGCGGCGGAGCGAAGGGGGGGGGGGCGGGGGGCGATGGCGGGAGCGGCGGCGGCCGGAGGAGGTGGGGGTGGCGGCGGCGGCGGTGGTGGCGGCGGGCCGGGAGCGGGGCCGGTGGCTCAGGGGTTGAAGGAAGCGCTGGTGGAGACGCTGACGGGGATCCTGTGCCCGGTGCAGGCGGTGCGAGCCGCTGCCGAGGAGCAGGTGAAGGTGCTGGAGGTGACGGAGGGTGAGTGAAGGCCGGGCCGCGCTGAGGGGAGTGGAAGCGGGGAGGGGAAGCGGGGAAGGGGGCGGGTTGGCGGTGTCTGGGTGGGGAAAGGCCACTGGTGTCTTCACGGAGTATTTCTCGGTGCCGGCGCCTCGTGGCCGCGCGTTGGCCTCGGCCAAAACTTCCAGCGGCAGCGCTCGGGCCGGCGGGCAGCGGCTGCTTTCCTACCGGCTGTTGCCCGGTTTGCCTTGAGCAGCCCCTGCCCCACCTCAGGAGTTCAGCCGCCGGTTCGCCGTGTCCGGCCTGCAGCGGAGGTCGCCGGGCGAAGCCGCGGGAGGGTCTCTTCAAGGCACCGGCGAGAGGGAACCGGCCGTGCGACGGCGTGTTGTGGCCAGGGAGCGCCCTGGGGCCACTGCCTGGGGGCACGGAGGAGCAGGTGGGGGGGGCGAAGCAGCAGGCCTGTTGCTTTGGGCACCTCTTTCCTCAGGGTTGCTCACACGATGGTGATGGACAGCCTGCCCGTGGCGTGTGTGCCCGCAGGCCCTGCCCCACTCCCACAGGGACGCTCTCCATCTCTGGATCTGCGTGCCCAGGTCCTGCGGGTCGTCTCTGTGCGTGTGGTGTTCTAGGCTGTGTGGTCAGGATGGAGCTGTACCCTGTTCTTGTGTGTAGCTCCTAGGCCGGGGCTCTATTGTCTGTCGTGGAGAGCTGAGGACATGCGAGACACTGGGGCTGGATGGCAGCCGGCCTAGGGCTTGGAAAAGACAGAGCTAGGAAGAGCAAGCACTCCAGATTCAAGCAGTGTCTCTAATTATTCCATTACTCATCTGGCCTTTTTATGATGGTTATAAGCTAGTTCATGCACTTGCTGTTTTTCCTGAGTAGAAGCTACACTTGAAAACCCGTTGATGGTAACATTTTATTTCACTTCAGCTTGAATGTTGTGACCCATCCCAAAGAACTGGAATCTGTAGAAACCACTAGTAGATGTGCAGGTGGTGTGACAGGAGCTGGGCACTGCAGCCCTGGGCCCCAAGCTGTGCCTGTGGCCTGGCAGCCTGATGGGCTGGTTGGTTGTTCATGGATCCTCTTGGAAATTTTGTCTTGCCTTTGTCTGATTGTGCCATTCTGGAAGTGTTTTGTGAAGCGTTTTAAAATCTTTCTGCTCCTGAACTTTAGCTCATAAACATTATTGAAAGAAGTTTATGGTAAAGAGAAGGAAGGTGTAAGGGTGTGACTGGGGCAGGAGTGGTGTTGTGATGAGGTTACTCTGGGAGTGAGACTGGGGTGATGAAGAGAAGGCAAATTGATAAAATGTTCCTGGTTGTGCAGTCATAGAATCGTAGAATCACTAAGGTTGGAAGGAACCTGAAAGATCATCAAATTCCAACCCCCCTGCCATGAGCAGGGAACCCTACCACAAAACCTCATCCAACCTGGCCTTAAAAACCTCCAGGGATGGGGCATCAGCAACCTCCCTGGGCAACCCATTCCAGTTCCCCACCACCCTTATAGTGAAGATGTCCCTTGACTTGTGCTTGTGACACTCTCAGGTTAAGTCTTGCTTGATACATGATGGGTTAATTGGTGCTGGAATTAATCTGTGGTTGCAGTCCCAGAGGATTGCAGGATACAGGTCTGTGCAGGACCTGTACCTGTGACCTGGGGGAGGCGACTGAATACCTAGGTGACACCAAACTGGAGGAGGAGCAGTGATGTCCTTGAGTTCATTGCTGTTGCCCAGAGAGCTCTGCAGGAAGGGACCAAGAGGAACCTCCTGAAGTTCAGCAAGGAGAGATGGATACCAGGTTCTACACCTCTGAGGCAGGAGAACCCACCTCAGGGATGTGTGTCAGGCACTGCTGGGCTGGGGAGCAGCTTTGTGGCAAAGGGCCTGGAGATCCTGGTGGTCAGTGGGTTGGACAGGGCCAGAAGTGTGCCGTGGAGGCCACCTGCATCCCAGGCTGTATGAACAGGGTCAGAGGCAATGATCAGCCCTCTCTAGTCAGCACTTGTTAGACCACATGTAGAATAGCTTGTCTGGTTTTGCTCCCACCTCCCCAGTGACAAATGGGAATGAGTTCTGCAACGTGCTGTCAAGTCTGCTGAGAAACTACAGCACTTGAGGAGACACTGAGAGAGAGGGTTTTTCCAGTATGGAGACTAGAAGGTTTTGGGGAGGGGAATCAGCAGTTTCTGGTAGCTGTAAGGAGGTTGTCAAGTCACTGGAGGGTGGGAGAGGATGGAGGAAAAGGGACAAACTGAAGCGAGAGGTTCAGACTGGATATAAGGAGAAATTTTATCTCTGTGAGGAAAGCCAAGCTTTGGAGCAGATTGTCTGTAGAAGCTGTGCCATTTCTATCCTTGAGGATTTCCAAGAGCTGCCTAGAAAATGCTCTGAGCAACCTGACTTGCTGCTGCTTTGATCATGGAGGTTGGACTGGAGACCTCCTGAGGTCTTTCAGCTGCATTACTCTGCCCTTCTATGATTCTTCCTCCCTTGTCCTAGTCAAGCAGCATGTGAAGAATAAGCAATGTTCTCCTTTCTGTGCTGTCTTTGGTGTGGAGAAACTTGAAAAACCAAGAGGAGGAGCTAAAGGAATGTAGTGTTTGCCAACACTGGATTGTGGAGGTAGAGAAACACAGATCATGTGTGTCAGAAGTACTTTAAAGAAAACATGTCATTAAGCAGCGTAAAGAAGATGCTGAAAGTAAAGTGAGGGCAGTAGAAAAGAGCACAAATATTGGCACTTTTAATAAAAAAAATTAATGGATCTAGGCAAAAAAAAAACCTGAGGAAAAACTTGTTAAAGACATAAAAATGTACAGTGCTTTCAAATGTTGCAGGAGGAGAAAGCATTTTGGAGGTATTTGTAGCCACCAGGTGCCTGACGTGTGCAGGGGACATTCAGGGAGCACAGGGCTGCAGAACAGCTGGATTTCTGGTGCTGGTGTTGGCTAACTTGCCATGCTGAGGGGCCTCTGCAGGAGACACACTGGAGAATCATAGAATCATAGAATCCTAGGGGTTGGAAGGGACCTCGAAAGATCATCTAGTCCAACCCCCCCTGCCAGAGCAGGGTCACCTAGAGCACATCACACAGGAATGCATCCAGGTGGGTTTTGAATGTCTCCAGTGAAGGACACTCCACAACCTCCCTGGGCAGCCTGTTCCAGTGCTCTGTCACTCTCACAGTAAAAAAGTTTTTTCTGATATTTACCTTGAACCTCCTATGCTCCAATTTACACCCATTACCCCTTGTCCTATCACTGGTCATCACTGAGAAGAGCCTAACTCCATCTCCCTGACACTCACCCCTTACATATTTGTAAACATTGATGAGGTCACCCCTCAGCCTCCTTTTTTCCAGGCTAAAGAGGCCCAGCTCCCTCAGCCTTTCCTCATCAGGGAGATGTTCCACTCCCTTAATCATCTTTGTGGCTCTGTGCTGGACTCTTTCAAGCAGTTCCCTGTCCTTCTTGAACTGAGGGGCCCAGAACTGGACACAATACTCCAGATGCAGCCTCACCAATGCAGAATAGAGGGGGAGGAGAATCCACCCCCAGTAGAAGCAGTTTCACTTACCAGTTTACTTCAAAGAGCAGGTGGATCTCCAAGAGTTTTAAAGGGACTCAAACACCAAGTTACCACACTACAAATTGTGTAAAACTTGCAACTTGAAGTCACTTAGGGACCAGATAAATGTACGTTTTATGTAAAATGGACAGGTTTTAGTAAGGGCTGTGAGGTGAGGGGTGGATGTTGGGGTGGTTACAGGCGAGGCAGTGTGGCTTGTGCACTGCCTGCAACAGTTAGAATGATACCAAGAGCTGGAGTGAGGAGAGCAGGGTACATGAGATTGTTGTGGCAGAGCCAGCCTATGTTTAATAGAAGAGCTCTTTGAAGGAGTCCTGGAACTGCCAAAAAGCTTTTAGAAACTTCTCTTACTGAAACTTTTTGAAGAAACTAAAATGCTGCTGGTGCTGCTTGGTCTGGCCAGAGTGGGAATTGGTGGCAAAAACGACAGGATGATTTCACAAGAGTGAGCTGAGTGTGCAAATGTCAGGTGTGGGTCAGCAAAGTAATGCTGGGGGTGGAGGAGACAGCTCAGATGTTACCTTCACAAGTAACAGGCTGCCCTAGCTATTGGCAGTGGGAGAAGAAATCCCACTGTCAGCCTGGAGAGTTTCCTGAAAATACCCGTTCAGTGCCCTGCCCTGCTCCGAATGCCAAACGGACCGTTAAGGAGGGAGCAGAGAACAAAGCGAGGCAGAAATTCCTCCTGCTTCTGCAGCCCCAGTGCCACGTGCAGCGCTGGCTGCTGCTGTCGGGAGGGGTGAAGCAGGGCAGTGAAAGTGCAGCACAGACACGGTCACAGAGGCGTGCAGGAGCCTCTGTTCTGAGAAGCAGTGAATACATCGACTTTTCTGCCTGGGAAAGAGTTAGCAGAGATGGGAGGCTCTAAAATCATAAGTGATGGAGAAGGTGAGTGAGGAGTGATTGTTTGTGACTTCCCACAAAGCTAAGATCAGAGGAAAATTAATGTTAAACAAGCTGAAGGGAGTCGATTGTTTCCCCCCTGTGTGTAAACCAGGGAACTCATCAGTGCTGGATGTTAGAAATAGTTTCAAAACCATTTCACATTCTTAAAAGAGAAAACTCATCAGGAACCGTGAAACACTATGATGAGACACACCACCGGCTTCAGGAGGTTCCTAACGCCGAGATCTCCGGGGGGTGTGTTGGGGGCGTTGCTCTGCCCTCACCTCTTCTCGTAAGCTGCTTGGAGGTGGGGTTGTGTAACCGGTTAAGCCAAAGCAGGGGTCAGCTCTCCCCGGTGCTGGGTGCTGCCCCGTGCCAGCACCCTCTCTCCTCCCTGCAGGGTTTGGTCAGCCCAGGGTGGTTCAGCTTCTTGTGAGGATGCAGTGGAGCTCCCTGAAGGTGGGTCTGGGCAGTGCCTGTACACAGGGATGGGTAGAAGTGCCCAGCCAGAGCTGAGCCTCTGGAACAGGCTGAACTGTCCAAGAGGAGTCTCCTGTCTGACTTGATACAGCTGTTCTGGAGGAACAGGGGAGTCAGCTCTGGAGTAGGGACGTTGTGGCAGCTTCCTGCTGTCTTGTCACCCTTTAGCAACTTGTCCCCAGTCACTCAGCCTCTTCCCTGCTTCTGTGCTTTCTCTCTGCTGAGAAAGTGAAAATAAGCACCACCTGACAGCTTGGGGGTGGGGGATGCATTATTGTTGGTCTCCAAAAAGATGAAAGTTCACCTGGTGACCTTTGTTGTCTCTAGGTTTTAAATGGAACAAAAATAAAAGCAATGCCTCAGGCTGTTCAGGGGAAGGCAGGGGAAAGGAGAGCTCTGGGTGGAGGAGCTGTGCATGTCTAATTTGGTTTGAATCCACCATCAACTTGTTCCCAGTGAAGTGGAGATAGTGCTTCGATTCCCCCTGTGTCAGGTGACACCATACACACCCCTTCTAGTGGTGTACGTGTGCTCTACCACTGATGCCACCTGACTTGAGGATAATTCCTTCATGTGCAAAACTAATCTCTTACTGGAGAACACGTATGGAGGCCAAGCTATCTCCAGGAATGTCAGAGCAGGGACAGTGTCACTCTGAAGGAGCTGCGTGTCCACCAGCAGGGATCATACTTCCACCCTATGAAATGGAGCAGTGACTGTAATACATTCCTCTAAATTATGCTGAGTTTTAATGCCAGCTTCTTACACAGCTGAAAAATGCCACCACCTGCTTGCCTGGTTAGATAACGAGTTGGATGTGTTGTGATGGGATTAAGTCTCTGAGCTGTTGGCTCTTGTGCTCTGGTGGTGATAGGTGAATGGCTTCAGGCTGGAGAATTGCCTGTCTACATTGTGTTCCTTTTTTGCAGGTGGAGAGGGCATTTATAAGGCTGTCTTCAGTGTGGCTTATGTTGTGACATCTTGTGTATGTGAAGCCATCTTCAGCTCAGTCCTTTGCAAGGTCGTTTGTTGCCAGAAGCTGAGATATGCAGGTGGCTGTGAAGATGGTGGTGACCTTGGCAAATTGACTCATGTTGATCTGGGCACACTGACCCTCTTTAAAGTTTCTTGTCCATCTTGTTTGAGACTAGGCCTGTGTAGAAGACAACCATTGCTTTGGTTTGAGCGTGATCTCAGATCTGAATGTTGGATTTCCAGGTCTTGTAAATTTTCTTCTAGTGTCTTCTCTTCCAGAGTTGGTGGCTCAGCATGTTCAGTTTGATGCTTTAAAAACTCCCTTGGTTCTCTGATAATGTTTGCATGAGATGGTTTGGTGTCCATTTATATTAGAACAGTTGTAGGTACAATGATAGCACAAAACTTGTAGAAGCCACCAGTTCAGCATGTTTCTGCTTATGGTCAGCTCCTTCCCAACATGGTGTTGAGTGATTTCTGGTTACCTCCTTGAATACATCATTTAATGCCATAAAACCAAGTATTGTGTGGAAGGAGGGATTCTGGTGAATCTGCAAACATGACCACAATGTGTGGTTGTACGAGTGGTCTCCTGGCTGTAACTTGAATCATAGGAGAGTGGGTGATGGGCAGAAGTGGGTGGAAATCCTGTGAATCGATACATTGAGCTGAATTTTTAGCAGGAGTTAACACTTTAACGTTGAACTGCATTTTTAACAGGGAAATTGAAACAAGAAATGGCCATGTTGGGACATCACTGCACTGTGAACTGCTGCAGATGTGTTGAGTGTAGCGAGATGTTCTGAAGAAGGGATTTCAAGTGAGACACTTAAAACCAGCATGGGTGCTGGAGAAGACTTGCCTTAATCTTTCTGTCCTTTGCTGAGAAGTGAGGAAAATACTGTTGTAGTTTTCAGAGGTGTGCTGAAAAAGAGAGTGCTTTTGGAATAGTCCTTAAGCACCATGATGTATGTTGAAGAAGCTCCTCAAAGAAGAACATTTGTAGTGAATGAAAATTATGGCTGAGCATTAGGTACTTATTGATATTTCTTCCTAGTCTGTCTGCAGATGCCCTCTGTGCATCACTGGTGTGACCTTGTGGCTGACCCTGCTTTGGGCAGGAGGTTGGACAGGATGACCTCCTGAGGTCCCTTTCAACTCAGATTACTTAATGATGATCTTCTTGAGAACCAGCCCTTTGGAAGAGGCTGTGTGGCTGAAGGCAGCAGTGCACAAGGGTGGGCAGGTGTTGGGTCTGGGGAACTGCTGCACTTGTGAGGTCTGGTCTCTGCAAACTGAATTAACTTGGGGTGTTGGCAGCCACGGGGTGGTGGGTTCCCCTGGGAAGGCTGCAGCAGCTGCCATGGCCTTGTCCTCTGCTGCTGCCTGTCTCTGTCCCCAGCAGAGACCACTAAAAGGGACCTGTAGCAGCGCATGAACCAGCTCTGGTGGAGGCACCATCCCTGGAGATGTTCAAAAAAGGGGTAGATGTGGTGTTTCATAAGATTAGTGGTTGGGGGTTGTAGGGTGGGTGGATGGTTGGACTTGATGATCTTGAAGGTCTTTTCCAATCTTGATGATGATTCTATGATTCTATGTATGAATGGACTGAGCTGGACTCTGTGCTGGTCCACTTCAACAAGGCAGGATGTCAAGTGTGGTGATTCCTGCTTGCTTAATTTTAGTCCTGCTTGCTTAATATTTTTTTTTTTTTTGTTTGATCCAGTCTAATTTCTCAAAAAAAGTTGCAAGTGGAGAGGTAGTAGGTTTTGCAATAATAGGAGCTTGGTTGTGTAGGAGGAGAGTTGCAGAGTGGGATTTAACTAATACTGAGGTTAATGGAGAGGAGAAGCGGAACTGGGAGGGAAGGTGTTTGCTAAGTGTTCTCTGCCATGGGAACACTTAAATTAAAAGTTTCTAATATTTTGGTTTTACAGACTTTATCTTGGGAAGAAGACTTGATGTTTCTGGTATCTCAAGTCTACAAAATATAAGTGGAGTAAGAGCTTATGAAGAGATGCATTTGAACTGCAATTACCCCTGATAAAGATAGAAAGTTCCCAGCCAACTGGGGAAAAAAAACAATAATAAACCAATTTTTTGAGAAAAGAGGAGGCAGCAAGCTATGCAACAATCAGTGTAATTTCAGCCTCTTGGAGCAGCTCATTAAACAGCTTGCCAGTGTCTATAATATAATAGGATAAATAGATGCTACCCAGCTAATACTGTTTTATATGATCTGTTCCCAATAAATCCATCTAATTTGTGTTTGACAGAGAGCTGGCTTATTGCTTAAACAGACAAGTGCTGGGTATGAGTGATGGGAGCTCAGCAGGATTCCTGATGAGGATTTGCCACACCAGTCGTGTATCAGTTAAGAACAAAGAGTTTTGTAGTATTTGTAAGATGCAGAGTTGGCTGAAAACCTGTGTGTGGAGTTGTCATCAGTGGCTTATTGTCAAACCCGAGGGGCTTTTAAGACAGAGCTCTTGGTCACTGCAGCAGTGGTGGCACTGCAGCCTGCTTGGAGAGCAGGGTGAAACAGATGTTGAAAGGTTGGAGAGATGGCCTAAAATCCTTGAAGGAAAATCCTGTACATCAAGTGCAGAGCACTGTATGTGAGGGGGAAACCCCAAATGTGTGTGATATATGCAAGCAGATTTAAAGACTGCAAAACTAAAATCTTAATAGTGAGTTGCAGCTAGGTGAAGCCCTTGCATTTATTCTGGCTTCTTAATTCATTTGTAGCCTTTAAAAATGGGGCTGAAATGCGATGCCCTGTGCAAGTCTGGAATGTTGCAGACAGCTAGCAGGATAATTACTGCTGCAGTTAAGAGGAGTGTTATGTTAAGTACATCTCAGAGTGAGGCTCCCTGCTTTTGCAGCCAGGATAAGAGGGTTTTTTTTCCTCTTTTTAAAATGCATGATCTCTGAGGAAAGGTTGAAGGAACTGGACATGTTCACTGTACGCATGGGAAAGTGAGAGGCAATTCTCTCCCAACACAGAAAAGCCTCTTACTGTTGAGGTGGAATTAGGAGAAACTGAGATAACCACATTGTGAAGCACTCGAAGATGCTGTCAAGGAAAGTTGCAGAAGCCTTCATCAGAAGAATTTTCAATGCCTTTTGTAAGCAGTTTATCCTGGCTGTGGGAGTCAGGTGGTGCTAGCAGCACCTCAGGGCACACCTTCTGCTCCACAGTTGTTGCAACTAAAACCTCACAAATGCGTTTCTTAAGCAGACTAGTGAAACTAAATGAAGTATTTAGTGCAGTTGTCAGCTACCCGGAACTTAAAGTTGCAATTTGAAACAAATTTATCAAGGCATATGGATTTACCATACCAGAACAGCTGCTCTTCCTGTTTTTTATTTCCTGTGCTCAGTCATCAACAGAATTGGTACAAGAGTTTTAATTTTGCCTTTGTTACAGAACTTGCTTGGCAACTGAAAGAGGCTCTTGCTTTTGCTGGACAAATTTCATGCTGGAGAAGTTCCCATGGCCCAAGTGATCGTACAGGCAATTCCTGGTGTCTGTGTGCTCAGGCAGGGTTTGCTCAGGAAGGTGCTTGGTGGGTCCTGAGCTGTCTTGGAGTGTGGTTTGGTGCAGCTGAAGGGATGCTTCCAGATCACTTTCTGGATGAACCCAGCTACTCCAAAAAAGTCCTGCTGACTGACAGTCTTACTCCATCCTGGGTCTTATCCCTGCATCCCTCAAGTAGGAACTTGACTAATGATGTTACACTGTAAAGAAGATTTTTTTTTAAAAAAAGTTGTAAATAATTTGCTTGTTATTAACCTGCATTGCAAAATATTTTGCCCACGAGAGAAAGAAATAAGTTGCTGAGGAAATAAATGAAATTTGTGCAGAGAGAACAAGGGAGAAGTAATGTTCATGATTCATTGAGTAGCTGTGCTTTGGAATTGTCTCCTTCCCACATATGAGTCATTGAACTGGTATGATGTCTTTCTCCAAAAATCTTCATGAGTTCTGCTGTGTGGGAATGAAAGTTTTGATACCAGCATTTAATTTTATTTTTTTCCTTGCAGAATTTGGTGTTCATTTAGCAGAACTGACTGTAGATCCCCAGGGAGCTCTGGCCATCCGTCAGGTGAGTTTGCCTGCCACTGTAGAAGGAAGTTTGATGGCAGTTTCCATGGCTTTTAAAATATTCTCTCATGTTTCCAGGTGAAAAATTTGAGCTGGCTTTTCATTACTGCTTCTCCATTTTCTTTTACATCTCTCTAGAGTTGTTACTTTCTCTTTCAGCATTATTCAGGTGTTATACACTTAGCTGTTTTGAAAATAGTGCTTTTTGGACTTGATAAACCTGGTGCTGAGACAGTACAACTTACTAGCTGGATGGCAGGCATCAGCAAGCAGAAATGTGGCTTGACCCTGCAGCAGCTTTTTCTGTAGTTGTTTTCCTCCTTGAAAAGGAAGTTTGGGTTCTGTTTTTCTTCAGTTACCATGCAGCCCATATCTTGTGCCTTTTTAGAGATAAGGAAATAAAGCTACTGCCTTGTGTCAGTGCTGTCCAGGCCATTGTTGCTCAATGAATGGTCCTCAGTTCAACTTTTTGCTGCAGGAGCTTTTTTTGTCCCTTTCACAAAGATTTTGCATTTTTGGCAAGCCCAGTCTGCCCTCTAAAAGCAGCTTGGTGTGATGGGAGGCTGAGCAAATGGGCCAGGGGTGACACTTGCTGTGGTTGCAGGATTTGTTACTGATTCTTGACCTCTCTTCTGACACAGCTGGCATCTGTCATTTTGAAACAGTATGTGGAAACTCACTGGTGTTCTCAGTCTGAAAAGTTTAGACCTCCAGAGACCACGGAAAGGGTAAGATTTGGTCTCATGTTGTCTACTTTGAGACACTTTGTCCATCAAGAATATTAACTGTGTAGGTGGTTTAAAAAGTGTCAGTGCTCTGGTCCTATTGTGAGGATTAATGGCTTCAGTGAAGGTTTTCTGCTGTTTCCACTTCAAAAATCTGTTTTCAGTTGCTTGAAACAACACTGGACTTGAAGCTTGGGCTAATTCCTGTAGCAAAGTTCATCCATAATGTTTCTGCTGCAAGACCAGAAGAAGCTCCTTTCTAAGCTTTACAAATACTGATTTTGGCAGTCCATTTCAGAGCTTTGCTAAAACTTAAAGGCTATTTTCCTATCATTTCAACTTCAGTGTAAAGGTCTGCCAGCTTTCATTCAAAATCTGTTCATTGGAATTACCTAACAGCTAAAATGGCCCGAGATTCCAGCCCTTTGCCACTTTGACTGTTGACTGGACCATCTTTCACATCTAGGATATGATTGATCTCATGCAGAAGTAGTTGCTTGGGACAGATTTTGTGAATTATGCCTCAGAGGTGCTGGCTTTTTTTTCCTGTCCCCTCAGGGTTGGGTGACTAGTTTTCTTTCCCTAAAATCTTCCAAAGCAAGCAAATGTCCCTGGCACTGGAGCTGGGAATTATCTTGCCTAACTCTGGCTGTTTGCCATGTAGATACCTACATCCTATCTAACTGCAGCTGTGAGCTACTTATTGTGTGCTTGGCCCAGTGTGAGGACAGTGCTGCAGGACAACACACTGTGCAATTTTCCATAAAAAAACATCCCGGGGTGGAATCTGCAGGATTTTCTTGTCTGACGAGCGTTCATTTGTAAAAGCAATGCTGGATCCCTACCAGGGTGCAGTCACAGGTATCTGAATTTTTTCTGTTGAGTTGTTTTAGAGCTGGGGATCTGTTTTGCTAAAATCATGTTATTCTCTGCAGGCCAAAGTTGCTATTCGGGAGCTGCTGCCCAGTGGGCTGAGGGAATCCATCAGCAAGGTGCGCTCCAGCGTCGCCTACGCCGTGTCTGCCATCGCCCACTGGGACTGGCCCGAGGCCTGGCCCGAGCTCTTCAACCTCCTGATGGAGATGCTGGTCAGTGGAGATGTGAACGCTGTGCATGGAGCCATGAGGGTGCTCACAGGTACGTGGCTGCCACTGCCTCGGCCAGGCTGGGGTAGGGAGAGGTTTAGGCTTTTCTCTACCTTAGGATCTTACTGAGTTGCACGATCAGCAGCTCATGGAGGCCGAGGAGGAAGGTTCTGTGCTGCAGGTTATAGCTCAGAAGGAACTTCCATGCAAAGCCCTGTTTTCATAGAGCCATAGAATCATCCTGGTTGGAAAGGACCTCGAAGATCATCAAGTCCAACCATAACATAAATCCACCTACCATAAGCTAATCTACCTGTTCAATACTTAAATCATGTCCCCAAGCACTGTATCTATATTTCTTTTAAATACTTCCAGGGATGGTGACTCCACCACCTCCCTGGGCAGCCTGTTCCAGTGTCCAACCACTCTTTGGGTAAAGAAATTCTTCCCAATATCCAGCCTAAACCTCCCCTGGAGCAACTTCAGGCCATTTCCTCTGGTCCTGTCATTATTCACTAGGGAGAAGAGCCCAACACCCACCTCCCTACAACCTCCTCTCAGGCAGTTGTAGAGAGCAATGAGGTCTCCCCTCAGCCTCCTCTTCTCCAAACTAAACAACCCCAGTTCCCTCAGATAGCTGCAATTTTTAGTGTGGTATTTTTCTGTTGGCCTTCAGGGATTGCCATGGGGAGGCCAGAGGACACTGGTCTAGTCAAGTGCAAATCACTGTGTTCCCAATGTTAGTGTTTGCCAGAGATTCTGTTGTTGCTGGTCCCTACAACTTTGGTTTTTTAGAAGACCTTCCCTTCTTTTTCCATTTTCCAGAGTTCACACGGGAAGTGACAGACACACAGATGCCACTTGTTGCCCCTGTTATTCTTCCAGAGATGTACAAAATTTTCACAATGGCAGAGGTATGAACTTCACTATTAAGCTGGAACTGAATGGCACTGGTGGGAATGCTTCTTGGGGCAGGGAGGCTCTGGGTTTAGTGCTCAAACTGTTCTGTACTGTCAGTCAGACTGAAAGTTCATGTTACAACAGAAATGATAAAAGAGAATCGAGTTAAAGCAAAAAACAAATACAACTGAAAGAAAGTTAGAGGGAATAAAAGTGTCCTGTGTTCCTGATCTGTTATTTAACCTTCCCCCCAGGTGTACGGCATTCGCACGAGGTCGCGTGCAGTGGAGATATTCACCACGTGTGCCCACATGATCTGTAACATGGAGGAACTGGAGAAGGCAAGGGTTTGACTTCCCCTACAACACACATTGCATTCAAACTGAGGTTCTAAATCGTGGTTAATATGAAAATGAAACGTTGGAGAGTTATGTGCTCTGTCAGGTGTAATTCTGGGGAAGAGCCTGTCATTTAACACACGCCAAGGGGCTAATTCCCTCCTACATGTGCATGCCCTGATACTGTGCCTTGGGTCTCATAATTAAGTTAAACTTGTGAGATACCAACTGAGTGCTTGTAACAGCTCAGAAAAGGACAGTCGTGGTGGGGAGGAGATGGTCTGTCATCCCTTTGTGTGGAAAGCCCTGTCAGAGCTTCCAGTCTCCAGGTGACCCCTGTGTCCTGATAAACTGTTGGGCCTTGCCTGTCTGCATTGTGATGGGCAGTTTTCTTGCCCTTGGGCAAGGCAATGGTTACAAGCTCCTGGAACTTTACCAGTTGCTTTATCATTTTAGCCTTTTGTTCCTAAAGGGGAGGTGGAAACCAAACCAAAGCAAAGAAAATTTTAGAAGAATAGCAGTTAAGAAAAAAAACCACCTGTGCAGATAGGCAGCTTTATACCCATGAGTCTCTTGTCTGGCTCTGAACACATCTGAATTTCATATGGCCTTTAATAAGTAGGTTTCCCAGCATTCCCTAGACCATAAATGGTCCCTTTTAAGTTCTTGGAGGGTGAGGGTAGCAAAGGGTGACTCAGTCTAGTGGCTGGTCACTAATGAGTGGCTGTATCTGCTGTTCCCTCCCTGTGTGCACAGGGAGCAATTCAGTGCAGGCTTCTGGGGAGCTCTGGTAAAGACACCGAGTCTCCCCTGCACTGACAAGGTTACTGATGCACTAACATCATGCAGCTGGTGCCAGCATCCAAAACATAATAGCAGCTTCCCACTGTCCTGTTCTGGAGGAGGGCTGAAAGTGTCCTTTACAATGTATGCACAATTTTTTTAAAAAATAAAATTTAAATAGAAAGTGTCAATCTTTTTATAAATTGCTAAGGTGGTATTTCATAGTTGATTTAAACCTGCAGCTTTGCTGTCTTAGCTGTGGAGTTATGAGAAATATTCTCAGTGAAGTTATTTTTGTCTAGTATTGCTCTGCCAAGCACTGCTTTGACATCTGGAAAAATACTTCCTGCCTTTTCCTAGGAAGAATCCTCCTGGTAATCTCCAGGCCAGCTGTTGATACTCAGCTCACAAAGCTTGTTTGGTCTGGGGGAGGGTGACTCAGGAGGGAGATAAATGCCATCTGCAGGGCTCAGGGTAATTGCTGCTGTGGGGTGTCACCAGCCCAGCTTTCTTTTCTAGCTGGGGGCTCTGGGAGGTTGGGTGCAGGGCCTGACTCCTCTGAGCCAGTGGAAGTGCCTCTTTGGGAGGCCTTGTGCCACTGCTGAGATCCTCCAGACTGGAGTGTCTGGCTCTCCAGGGGCTGAACAACTAGCTCAGCTGTAGGTGTGTGTTCTGTAGCAGTCTGTGCTGTGCAATATTGAAGGGTGGGATTCAGCTGAGCTTAATTCCCAGTATGAGGAGAGAGCCAAAGTGATGTCTGAAACAAGTATTTCATCTGACTTCTCTGCTGTTGCCATGAGTCCCTCTTCGATTTTTGCAGCAGGAAAGTGCAATTTCCATTGCTTCTGGTGCTTTGCTTGTCTGACGTGGGGGTTCTGTATCTGGCATTCACCTGTGCTTGCATTGCTTGTGCCCAGGGTGCAGCCAAGGTCCTGATTTTCCCTGTGGTGCAGCAGTTCACAGAGGCCTTTGTTCAGGCCCTGCAAATGCCTGACGGACCGACATCAGACAGCGGGTTTAAGATGGAGGTGCTAAAGGTAAGTCACTTAAGGCTGATTAAATGTAGGAAGAACTGAATACCAGTACACTATCAGATGTGCTGGAAAGCGGAGAAACTTGAGTCCATGTCACCTCTCCTAGTACTGCTCCTATTGTGGAGTTTTTTGGCTGCCAGCGCTGTACAACACAGAAATAAATTGTTCTGCCTGTACTGAAGGTACCTGTGATGAGACCCACAGGGATCTGCCCATAAAATGATCCACAGGGGTTGATCCATAGGACAATCTGTCATTGTCTTTCGCTGTTCCAAGACATCTTGGATGCATCTTTTTTGGACACAATACTCACTAGTTAAATATATCTCTCTTTTCTAAAGGTGCTGCAGAATTCTGCTGCAGTGAAGTTTTAAAAGCTTATTATGTGCAGGTGCTTTTCTAGAACTTGCCTGCTCTTTAATACTGAATTTTCTCTGCAGAAGAGAGATGGAAAGTCTTTGTGTTGTCCCTGTTTCCCAGAGAAAGACAATTGGCTCAAAGAGCTCTCTGTGCTTGTAGCTCAGTGTATGGGGCTGAGAGGGGCAGTGGAGGTATGGAGATCCCTTCAACAGCTGGGAGAGCACTGCAGTTGTAGCACAGAATCGTTTAGGTTGGAAAGGACCTTTAAGATCATCAAGTCCAACCATTAACCAGACTTTACCAGGTCGGTAGAGCAGGGTTGTAGGGTGCTCTGCCTGCAGCAGGGGAGAGAGAAGAGGAGCTCAACAGCATAAGTGGCAGAATCAAACCCAGATCTTTCATTCACTTGTACATGTGCCAGGGTGAGCAAGACCTGGTCACAGTGCACACCTTTCAGAAGGTGAGTGGCTGAGGCCCATTCAGCCACATTCCCTGAAGAAAACAAGAAGGAAGAATTACTGAAGACAAGCAGCAGAAGTTTTTCATAATGACCAGCTTTGTGCTGGAGCCATGAAAATGAATGCTTGGGAGGTGCAAGAGGATGCTGTCGTGTTAAACAAACTAGCAACTGCAAAGCTCTGTGTTGCAGAACTTGTTTTCTCAGTCCTGTGACAGGCAGCAGGGCTCTGGTTATGGCACCCAGGCTCTCTTCAGGGATTGCAGGTGTTGTGCACTGGCAACAACAGGAGCTCGTTCCTTGCTGTGTGCATCAAATGGAGGGGGGGTGGGATGTTGGCAGGTTTTAGGAGAGTGTCTAGTGTTGCAGTATTTTTTCCTTTCTGCTGGCTGGGCACTGGGATTCCTGGAACAGCAGTGAAGAGGAAAGCTGACAGGAGGGGAATCCTCTGCAGGGTGTAATCTCAGTTTGGACAGGGTGCAGCTCCAGAATGGCTGAATCTCTGATTCCAGATATGTACATTTGGACTCTTAATGAATAGAAGAAGTTTTCAGCCTACGTGGAAAGCAGTTGTAACTGGTAGTTTCACTCCAACCATAGACTGCTTCTTCTGTTCATGCTACATTCATAAACTCTGCAGCTTTAATAACTTTTTTGTTATTTATATAACAGTGCTTGCTGGAATTGGAGCTATTTGTATTTTTATGTCTGCACTGATACACAGCAGTAGTCTCTTGAAAGATGTCACAGGCTGGAAAAGTGAGGAAATGTCATCATGTTCTTGCTCTGTTCCTGAACTGTGTGTGGGCTGCTCTGGGGCACTGCTGGGCAGGTGTGGTACCAGAGAGGGGTTTGCTCTGAGTGCACTATTGGGTGCTGGCTGGCATTGATGGCAGCACCAAGTCAGGATGGATTTAAACAGTAAATTCAGGACATCTGCTGCTGACAAGTGGATTGTAGGAGGCTTTTTGTGAAGAGGTGAGTGTTCTGGCTGTTGACTCAGTGCAGTTCATGATTTTGTCACTGAGGGTTTCTAAGCTGATGATACCAATTTTCTAAGGGAAAAGTGATTGAGGTGAAAGACCCATAAATTGCCTTTCCTTCCAGAAAAGTGGATTTTATAGTCATTGTAATGCAGAAGTAAGAGACCTCAAGGGATTAGTTAAGCCAGCTCTACAGATGAGATCATTTACAGGAACCCCTTGAAATGCTGATGCAATGGAGGAGGGAATTGAGACTTTTTTAATAGTACATTTTTAACCAGATGTGAACTCAATCCTTTTTTTTTTTTTCCTTAATGAAGTGCTATGAAGCAAACAACAGGAAGATTGGTTTTTTCTTCCTTGTCTCTTGAGAGCTTTGTACTCTGAGATCCACAGAGTTCTTAGTGGAAATCTGGAGAACTGTGTCCAGTTCTGGAGTCCCCAACACAAGAAGAACATGGAGCTCCTGGAGAGACTCCAGAGGAGGCCACGGAGATGATCTGAGGGCTGGAGCAGCTCTGCTCTGGAGACAGGCTGAGAGAGTTGGGGGTGTTCAGCCTGGAGAAGAGAAGGCTCCAGGGAGACCTTAGAGCACCTTCCAGTGCCTGAAGGGGCTCCAGGAAAGCTGGGGAGGGACTTTGGCCAAGGGCAGGGAGGGATGGGATGAGGGGGAATGGGAGAGGGGAGATTTAGGTGAGACTTTAGGAGGAAATTCTTTGTTGTGAGGGTGGTGAGACTGGAACAGGTTGCCCAGAGAAGTTGTGACTGCCCCATCCCTGGAAGTGTTGAAGGGCAGGTTGGATGGGGCTTGGAGCAACCTGGGCTGGTGGGAGGTGTCCCTGCCCATGCAGGGGGGTTGGATCTAGATGATCTTTGAGGTCCCTTCCAACCCAGACCGGTCTGGGATTCTATGAATGAGAGGCAGCCCTGACCTAAAATGTCTTGTTTTCCATGTAAGGACTTTATGCAGGACAGTGTCCAAAGCTTTAATGAATGATACTGGGGTGTACACATCTGCCTGATCCACCAGGACAGTTCTCCTGTTTGGGCAGGTAGGTGGGTTGGGTCACATTGTGGTGAACCACAGATTGTCAATTTGTCCCAAATCTTTCCAAGGGTAGCCACAAGTTCAGAAGCAGTTATCAACAGGCAAGTCAGTGCCTTGGACAAGATGGGAGGTTTGGCCACAACAAAAATATTTTCAACCACGAGGACTGGAACGAAATGCCAGTGGTGTGATTTACTGTTTTGTTGTGTGGTAGTTAAGCATGAATTAAATCAGTATCTCTGAGGTTGAATGAGCTGCAACTAAGTGATTCCTGAGTCCCAATTCCAATGTTGTTGTTGGTCAACATGCCACTATGAATTGTTTTGAGAGAAACAGAGTGATTAAACATGCAAGGTAACGAGTTAGGGCAAATTCCATAGCAAGGGCATACAAATATGATGTGCTCAGTATGCAGTAATTATATCAAGAGCACCAATTAACGAGCAGTCTGAAGTACCTTACAGCCTTGCTTTAGTGCTTCTTCACTCAGGCTTAAACCCTCTTTTGACACCTGTATATTAGGCAGGTCAGAAAAGTTATGCTTGTATTTTTCCTGCTGTTGGAACATATAATTGGTCACAAAAACCAATCCTACCCTCTTTGTTCTTGGATGGAAGACAAGGTGTTGGCCAGTGTTGTGGGAGAAAATTTCTGAAGTTGGTGAGCAAAGCACAGAACCTGTCCCTGCTGCACTCCTTGGCTTTAGTGTCCTCTCCTGCTGGCCAGCTGATACTTCAAGCTTTTTTATCCAGATTTGGGGATTCCTTCTTGTCTAAAGACACAAGTAGGAAATGAAACAAGAAGAGGCTTTGATGCAGAGTGGCTTTAAGGAGCTGCGAAGCCATGAGTGGGGATGTGGTTGGATGTTTGCTGGTGGAACAGTTGGGAGAGGTGCAGGAGCTGTGGTGCTGCCCCCCCAGCTGTGGTTTTGGTGAACCTGGGCAGTGACTTGGGGGCAGGTGTGGATGTGCTTGCCTTGGCCATTAAACATCCTGCTTGGGGAGCAGCTTGGCTTTGAAGAGAGATTGTAATGGTTTTCTTGGAGGATTTAATAGGTGGTGGAGCAGTACATGGGGGCTGGCAGAGGAGGAGACCTCTGAAGCAGTTTCCTTAGCTCAAACAAGCAGTGCAGGTTGGCAGGATGAGAGGCCAGGGGTTGAAACACAACATTGGACAGGAGAGAGTGCTCTTCTTTTTTTTAAATGACTTGCACTGTGGGAAAGTGGAGAACTCACAAATGCAGCCTTCTGTTGTTAGAGCTGCTGAGCTGTTGAGCTGAAAAGCTCTCTTACCACTGCAGCAGTGCTTCTTGCAAGGTTGTGCTGGCATGTAGCTTAGCAAAACTGGCATGGGGGTCATCAGCAGGGAGACATGGAACAAGTCTCTTTAGATGCTACCGTGACACTGGGGTGTTGAGTTTGCAGCAGCCCAGCAGATCAGGTTCAGATCCTCTGTCAGCACCTGCATAAACATTTTTATTTTTCCAGAGGCTGTTTTTTGTCAACAGGTCTTTTCTGTCATGCTCCTATCACCTCTTAACCTCATTCTCAAACTTGTGTGTCTGGATTTTCTCTGGTTGCCCACTCTTGGCAGACACAGTAGCCACAACACAGATATTAGAACGCTGCCTTTTTTTTTCTGGAAGGTGAATTACTATTTTTGATTTCTATTCATGTACCCGATGCTACAAACAAACTGGACAAACTGTTGAGTTTAGTACCGGGTAAGGAGAAACAAACTGAGGCCCAGATACTTTGTGGAGGCTGCTGGTCAGGCTGTTTGAGGGGCTCTTCTGTAACCAATATAAGATAACTGGAGCTGTGCCCCTTCAGGAGGAGACAGTGTCTGTTAGGGGGAGGGAGCATTTGCTGGCTCCTGGAGAATCCCAGAAGCTTTTGGCAAGTGTCAGTGAAAGGGCTCCCCCTAAACCAGGGTTGATCAGCTTCAGGAAACCCCAGGCACAATCTACTGCAGGGCTGCTGGGCTGGCACAGCTGGATCTGCAGCTGAAATGGGAGAAATAATTGCTCTGGGTGGGTGTTTTCATCTGCTGCTATTCCCTGGGTGTGCAAATGGATGTTGTTTGCATGTGTAGAAGCTTGGGAAGTAGGCTGTGGTCTGCTTTCACTTGATGTGGGAGTTGATTTTCTGGGACAAGATAGCTTCCAGGTGGTGGTGGTATCCAGACAGTGCTGTGCAGTGCTGTACTTCTGACTGGAGTCTGTCCACCAAATAATTGCTTTCTCTTCATTTCCAGAGTTGTACATCTTGTTGTATTCCTTTGCTCCCCTGCAAAAGAGGAAATATGAAAAGAGGTCTGTGTGTGAGTTTGTGCAAGAGAGGGGACTGCCTGGTCAGAAGTGAGGGGAGGAGACCTTAGTGGCAGGAAGGCATTGGGCTGTCTCAGTTGTTAATGAGACACCAGCCTGTACTTTGTGTGTTTGTTGATGGTTTTCCCCCATTTCACTTCTGACTGATGGTTTTTTTCCTTTTGTTCCAGGCTGTGACAGCACTTGTGAAAAACTACCCGAAGCACATGGTGTCCTCAATGCAGCAGATCCTGCCCATTGTCTGGAACACCCTTACAGAAAGTGCTGCCTTATATCCTTTGTGGGGAATGGTTTTGGCTGGAATAGAGCAAGATAAACACACCATCACACAGCTGAAGAGCATGGCACAGCTGACAACAGGCATCTGTGGGGTGGATGTGCCAGATAGTTCTGTCAGTCAGCCCCACTAGGTCTCTTTTAGCTTAAACATCAGATACAAGGAATGATGTAGTGCCCGTGTTACACTGGCTGTAGAATTGTGTCCAATCTCTGCACTGCTTTTGGTGCTATTTGGTGAAAATTGTCTTAGAAAAGATGTCCTCATGTGAGGACTTCAGGTAAAGGAGAATCTACACTGTCCCTTGCTGCAGGAGTGCTAGTGGCTGGTTACACTTGCTGCTGCAGTTGATTTGCCTTTGGAATGTTGTAACAGTCATTGCTTCACAAACAGCCCTGCTAGAGGAGTTCTGCTGGTAGTTTGTCCAGTACTGGCAAACTGAAAAGTCAAATCTTTCCATATTGTTAATCCAAAGGTGCTTTTTTTAGCTTTGTATAACGAGGCAGTCATTGAAATACTGGCTCTTCTTCCAGCTTTTTCTGAATTTTGGTATGAACACCAGAACTGGACACTGTTGTGGTAACAGCATAAGGGTTGACTCAGCTTTTTCTCTGTAATTTAATGAAACTGTTCTCCTGGAGATCAGAGATCCAGACCTTCTGTCAAGGCTGTCTGCATAGTCCTGGTTGGCAGAATCCTGTTGCACTGGGTGATGGGCTCTTGCAGAGTGAAAATGGGCAGGGAGAACATAAAGTAGCTTTAGTTTTGGTGCAAGTAGAGGTTGTCTAGTTTCAAGCTCAGCTGCTCTTAGGGCTTTTTTTGTTTCTTTGTTTTCTTAGACTGCTGTTAAAATACAGGGAGCTGTTTGTTGAATTGTTGATGGTGCATGTCTCCCTCTCCTGACCTGACTCCCACTGCAGTCCTGCTGGCAGCTGAGCTGACAAAATAGTTTTTTTGTTTGCAAATGGGGAGAGTCTTGTCCTTCCTTCCCTTGTGTTGGCTCTGGCATTTGTTGGACCTTCCATTCACCATCCCCAAAGCAACTTCCTTCCTCTCCACCTCCAGGTTAGTTTTCTGCCACTTCCCAGGGTTTGAGGCTCATGGAGAGGCCTGAGGGGGGGAAGAGCCAACATATGGCAGCATGTGGGATCATGGATTGCTCCTCACCCTTTGACAGCAGCAAAGTGTGAATTGGCTCCTTGTCCAAGGACAGGGGGAGGCTGAGGGGTTCTGTTCTTGTTAAGTTTTAGCATAAATGAAGTTTGCAGTTCCCTTGGAGGATTTGGTTTCAGTGAACCAATCTAAAGGATGTACTAGAGTGATGTGGAAGTGGTCTTTGAAGTTGAGCAATGCACAAAGCTCCTGGGCCTTGTTGTCTCTCTGAAACACTGGGCTGTGTGTAAGGTCAAAGAGTTTTTCTCAAGAAAGAAAACTTCTGTAGTTATCAGGAATTTTAAGATAGGAACGGATTAATTGCCAAGAAGATGCATTTTTTCAGAAACACGTATTTACTTTAACTCCATCCACTTATGTGAGAACAGAAGTAAATTACACAGAAGAGGTGGAGGACCCCGTGGATTCTGATGGTAAGAACTTGTTAAACTGCACTTCTGCCTTCCCTTTGTAAGAGGAATGGACTTACCTCAATAGTATTGTTGTCAAAGCAGTGACTGAAACACTGTAGGACATCCTGCTTACAGGTACATTGATGGTGTTAGAACAGTGTCCATTGCTTCTTTGCAAGTTACTTGTGATTGTGATCAATGAAGCTGTGTTTTCTAGTCACCCAGGGAGTGAGTTCTGCAGCAATTTTGAGCTAAAAGTAATGGGACAAAAGAAAACCAAACAGGTTTCTAGGTTGAGCTTGATCAGTTTTAATCAGGGGTGTGCAGAGAGTTGGGTAGAGAGCAGGAAGTGATGAGGTCAGACATCCTGGGGCTGCTGCTGCCCTCACAAGCCCAGGACAAAGAATAAACATTATCTTGTCAGACAAGCTTACAGTTTGTAATTATATTTTACACCCATTTATACCTGTCTGCATGTTAGCAAAGTCACTCATGGGTTTTGTTCTCACCTGTGCCTTTCTGGTTTTTGGCATATTCAGTCATGTTGTTTTTTTTCCCATTTCTTTGTTCAGGTGAAGTGTTGGGCTTTGAAAATCTGGTGTTCAGCATATTTGAATTTGTTCATGCCTTGTTGGAGAACAACAAATTTAAGAGCACAGTGAAGAAGGCTTTGCCAGAGCTGATCTATTACATACTCCTTTATATGCAGATCACAGAGGAGCAGGTGAGTGTATTTGTCTTGTGTAGGAAGCAAATGAGATGACAACAACTGATGTCCTAGGAAGAGTTTCAGTGTGTGTGGAAGCTGCTGTAATCTAACAGTCTCTTTTGTCACTTTGCTGTGTCAGGAGTTAGGACAATAGCATCCAAATGTTCTTACATGGTATAATGTGGACAGCAAATCATAGAATCATGGAATGGTTTGGGTTGGAAAGGACCTTAAAGACCATCCAGTCCAACCCCCTGCATGGGCAGGGACACCTCCCACCAGCCCAGGTTCCTCCAAGCCCCATCCAACCTGCTCTTCAACACTTCCAGGGATGGGGCAGCCACAGCTTCCCTGGGCAACCTGGGCCAGTGTCTCACCACCCTCACACTAAAGGATTTCTTCCCAAGATCTCATCTCAATCTCCCCTCTTTCAGTGTGAAACCATTACCCCTTGTACAACAGGCCACTGTAAAAAGTTTCTTTCAATTTTTCCTATAAGCCTCTTTATACACTGACAGGCTGCAATATGGGCTCCCTGGAGCCTTCTCTCCAGGCCCCAGGGGGCCCCAACTCTCTCAAGCTTTATTCCTTCATGAAAGATTAATGCTATGAAAATGAGGATTATGAAAATGAGGACAGCCAGTTTTCTCTGATGGTGAAAAGATAGAGCTAGTAGTGTGAAAGAATTTGTACCAAAATTCTGCATGGCTGCTGGCCTGCCAAGCCTGACAGCCCTTATCTTTGTCTCCTGTTTAGGTAGGCATGCATAAGAACAGGCACTCTGGTTAAAGATTCATCTGCTTCTCCCATTCCTCATCTATTAATAAAACTCTAGCATTGCTTCCAGGTCAGTCATTAGTTCTTTCAAATTCTGACCTCAAATGTGGAGCAGAAGAGCAAGATGAGCTCAGAACAGAGAGGATCTTTTCAAAGGTTTCTCTCATAGACTCTAAGAAAAATCAGTTGAAGATGACAACTTCTTATGGCAGAGAAAACTTCTGAAAGAAGTTTTGCAAGACTGAGGTTACTGGGAACAGCCAAGCTGCCTTTTGCCCCTGGTGTTCTGAATTTGCCCCCCACCCCCCTGTCCTTCATTGCTCCTTTGTTTCAGATCAAAGTTTGGACTGCAAACCCACAGCAATTTGTGGAGGATGAAGATGATGATACTTTTTCCTATACAGTGAGGATTGCTGCACAGGATCTGCTGCTGGTATGAAATGTGTTCCCCATTTAGATGGAACCAAAATAACAGTAACAATAAATCTAGCTTTGTGTAGGGCACTTGGAGAAAAGGCCAACTTTTAAGAGTCTGTATCAATAAGTGTTATCATTTCCTTCTGTGCAGGCTGTGGCTGCTGATTTCCAGAATGAGAGTGCAAGTGCTTTGGCTGCAGCAGCTACAAGACATTTACAAGAAGCTGAGCAGGCTAAAAACAACGGTGCTGAGCACTGGTGAGGGGCTGGGGCAGCAGGGAACCACACTCTGGGAATGGCAAAGCCCTTTTGCACCACTGGGGGAGCACAATTTAGTCACATTTTTTTGGTGATGTTGCTGCTGAGGGACAGGGCTGAAATTGGAGAACTGATTAGAAGAAGAAGAAGGAAGTGCAGCAGTTCTTGAGCTAGATGATGGATGATGTTCTTGAGCTAGATGATTCCTTCATGAGGAATCCTCTCAGCAATTCTTAGCACCAGCTAGCTGTCCCCACACTCCCTCCCTTCAGGCCCTGACAATTCCTTAAAACATCCTTGGAAACTATAAATAGTTATAGGCAATCTGAAGATAAATTGGCAATACTTTCACTTCTTGTTGCATCGATTGAGCTCAACATTTCAGGCACCTCTTCTTGATGTAAAGAAGAGGTGCAGGTTCTGCCTGCAGATGTGGGTGTTCAATTTTAGAATTTCAAAGTTGCAGGTTTTAATGTTACACGAGGGTAGGAGGAGAAAGCTCAACTACAAGAGTACCCCGTTGGAATTCCATAACTATTCCCTCTTGTTTTTACAGTGCATTAGTTGAGCATTTCTGTTTGTTTTGAATATTCCTATCAGAGTAGCCACACTGCACAGTGAGCAGCAGCTGAATGTCAGAGAACTCTGACATTGAGTCCCTGTCTGCCTTAATTGTGACAAGCTTTAAAGTAGGTTATTTGCATTTGCCCATAACTCTTATTTAATTTTAATTAACAAAACTTAATGCAAAAATACACATTTTTAAACCTTTAATGTACTGGGTACCACAGTGCACTCCAGGCACAGCTGGAGGTGGAACCTTCATAGAAAAATCTCAATTGTTTGTTTTTTTTTATTATGGGAACAAAATTGGTACAAAAAGTAACGATCACTCAACCAACATTTTAGGAAGTGGTTGAGAATGCTGCCTCTCCTGGGGGAGTTACCAAGCCCCAACTTTGCAAATGTTGATTTCTTTCAGGCCCTTTTAAAATTCTCTGCTTTGGGATGAACAAAACAGTTGTGGGAGCTTAGGCCAACAAATTTGTAGAGTTTCATTTCAGAATGTTGTTTATCCACAGAGGCAGTGTTTGGGGAAGAACCTCAAGCCATTTAAATTCTTTTGCAGGTGGAAAATCCATGAAGCTTGTATGCTGGCCTTGGGCTCTGTGAAGTCTATTATTACAGACAGTGTGAAGAATGGCAGGATACATTTTGATATGCATGGGTTCCTGACAAATGTTGTTCTTGCAGACCTCAACCTTTCAGGTAAGTTGGCCCTTGCCATGACTCAGAGTAACTGCTGAGAGCCAGAACTTGGGAATCTCCTACAAACAAAAGTGTCTGATGGATCAGGTTGCTGTATGCATGTCATGGTGTGAAATGCAGTTGTGCACACTGTAGATGTGAAAGGGCATAAATCTTCTCTTGTGAGTTCCTCTGCTCTGCCCTGGTGAGGCCTCAGCTTCATGAAGGACAAGGAGCTACTGGAGAGAGTCCAGGGCAGGGCCACCAAGGTGCTGAGGGGACTGGAGCACCTGCCTGTGAGGAAAGGCTGGGAGAGCTGGAGCTGTTCAGCTGGAGAGGAGGAGACTGAGGGGGGATCTCATCAACCCTTCTCAACATCTCCAGGGGGTGTCAGGAGGATGGGGCCAGACTCTTCTCAGCAGTGCCCAGTGACAGGACAAGGGGCAATGAGCACAAACTGGAGCACAGGAGGTTCCAGCTGAACATGAGGAAGAACTTGTTGACTGTGAGGGTGACAGAGCCCTGGGACAGGCTGCTCAGGACAGGTGGAGCCTCCTTCTCTGGAGACTTTCAAAACCCATCTGGACTTGTTCCTGTGGGATCTGCTGTAGGTGACCTTCTTGTAGCAGGGGGTTGGACTTGATGATCTCCTGAGGTTCCTTCCAACCCTGACCACTCTGTGGCTCTATATGGCTCTATGACATGCTGCCAGGTCCTGTATACGTCATTTAAATGTAGGACCCTCTGCCTTTGGTTGCAAGACACTCTTCTCTGGATGCTTGAGCCTGGAGAGCTGGCAGATGGAAGGGCAATTGTTTGAGGAACTTAATGGGAAGGAGCTGTTGTGTTGTCTCATATCAGTTTCTGGGAAGGTCACCAGCAGTGTTTCAACAGGCTGGGTGCTTTCAGCAGAGAAACATTTGTTTAGCCTGTTACAAAGAAGGTTTCTACTGGTTTTAATTTTGAATGAAGAGATAGTGTGCAGAGTGTGCAATGTCTGTGAAAAACCAACCTCAGCTGCTCACAGATCTTTGCACACATGCACATCTGTGGTGCTTCAGAAGGAGCTGCTGGGTTCAGTGCATAGATTATCCTCAGAGGAGGTTGGTTGAATGCTCAGTAATAATTCAATGAAACCTTGCTTTTTGTAGTACTTGGTTAGAAAATAAAGCTTTTCTCCTGCTTTATGTCTTGCATAGAGTGTTTTATGTCCTCATCTTAAAACTAATACTTGCAGGAGTATAAAAAATGGCAGTAAAGATGCTGAGAAAGAGCATCATCTGCTTGAGGATAGCCTGAATAGATAAGGATACTTTTAGCCTGGAAAGAGGCAGAAGGGTTAAGTGTGATAAAGAGACCTCATACCTTGATGAGTGTAAACAGGTGAGTAGAGGAGAATTCACTATTTCTCTGGTGCTCTTTAACATTGTGTTCTGTCATTACAAGGTGGTGACTGGAAACCAGGAAAGTAATTATTAAAAAATCCCTGTATAGACGTGCTGTGCTTCTCAAATTCTTTCCCTGTAGCTTCTGCTGTTGGGGACAGAATATTGAGCTAGATGGACAGGAGTCACTGCAAGAGCCTTCAGTTCTGATCATCACTAAAGCATGTATTGCTGCTGTATGGGTGAACAAATTCAAGTGTATCTAGTTGAGGGAAGAAGTGTTTGTGTGTTGGGTTTTTTTAAACAAACAAGAAATTATTTTTTGAAATAACTAAGAACATGAACTGTCTTCTGCCCATAAATAAAAACTATTCGTATGCTTGCATACTGGTCTTCTGTCTTCTTTCTTTTACTGGGATGATAACATTTTGGGTAATGTATGGGTTTTTTGGTTTGTTTCAGTGTCTCCTTTTCTCCTGGGCCGTGCCCTCTGGGCTGCCAGCCGGTTCACAGTGGCCATGTCCCCAGAGCTGATCCAGCAGTTCTTGCAGGCAACTGTCAGTGGGCTGCACGAAACCCAGCCTCCTTCTGTCCGGATCTCTGCAGTCAGAGCCATCTGGGGGTGAGTAAACCCTGAGACACTCCAAAGCTCCAGGGTTTGGGGTTGTAGGGTGGATGGTTGGACTCGAGGATCTTGAAGGTCTTTTCCAACCTTGACGATTCTATGATGGGTGGAATAAATGACACTTCTAAAACTGGTATTTTAAAATACTGATCATATTTCCAGTCCCTGAAGGGAGCCTACAGGAAAGCTGGGGAGGGATTTGTTACAGGGCTTGTAGTGAGAGGACAGGGAGTAACAGTTTTAAACTGAAGGAGGAGAGATTTAGGTTAGAGATCAGGAGGAAATTCTTCACTGTGAGGGTGGTGAGACACTGGAACAGGCTGCCCAGAGAAGTTGTGGAGGCTCCTTCCCTGGAAGTGTTGAAGGGCAGGTTGGATGGGGCTTGGAGCAACCTGGTCTGGTGGGAGGTGTCCCTGCCCATGCAGGGGGTTGGAATTCGATGATCTTTAAGGTCCCTTCCAACTCAAACCATTCCATGGTTTCTGTATAGGCTGTGGAAGTGTTTGCTTTGAATGAAATAGATGAAAACTTAAAAAGTGAGAGCAAGCAGGTTCAAAACAGAATAGGACAACTTCTAGGACAAGAGGAAATGGGGTCGAGCTGTGCCAGGGGAGGTTCAGGCTGGATATTAGGAAAAATTTCTTTCCAGAAAGAGTGGTGAACAGGAACAGGCTGCCCAGGGAGGTGGTGGAGGCACCATCCCTGGAGATGTTCAGAAAACAGGCAGACATGGTGTCTGGGGAGATGGTTTAGTGGTGAGGGGTTGTAGGGCATATGGTTGACTTGATGATCTTGAAGGTCTTTTCCAACCTTGATGGTGATTCTGTGATTTTATAACTCTAATGAGGAATGTGAAATTGAGATAAAAGGTTGACTACAATCAAATGTTCTAATTGATACAGTCCTGAAGAGAAGCAGAACTATAGAGTGATAGAAAGTGTAAAAATGAAACCCACGTTGCTCCTGCTCAGTCACAGGGGTGGCTGAACAACATTGGATGGGCTGGTGGAGCAAATCACAACAAGGAATGTTTGGGGTGGGGTGGTGTTGGCATCCTGTTTTTGTGAATAAGTTGCAAGAATAAAAAGGGAAGATCTGCTGTGTTGATTTTGATGTGAAAATTGAACTTCAGTTTAAAAACAAACACACAAA
Organism: Hemiprocne comata; assembly: GCA_020745705.1. Classification (NCBI taxonomy): domain Eukaryota; kingdom Metazoa; phylum Chordata; class Aves; order Apodiformes; family Apodidae; genus Hemiprocne; species Hemiprocne comata. The sequence goes on along the minus strand of CM036610.1, from coordinate 6,311,130 downwards.
AAACCCCCACCAAAACCAGGCTATTCTTCCCCACCCCCAAAACCACCTTGTCCTCTATTTGCACTGAAATGATAAGGAATAAAGGCAGAGACTTACAACTTGGTTATTCCTGAACTTGTTTTTTTTCTTCCCTATAGCTCACTTGTAGAACATGGTGATTAAAGACATTGTGAGCAGTGAGTCTCTCACTCAGGCTCTTTTTTTCCCCAAGGTTTATTTTCTCCAGGGGTGGGCAGCTCTTGAGAGAAAACTTTCACCATCACTTGGCTCAACTCTGCTTCTGCAAACTATTGGGGATGGAATGAGGAGGAAAGGCAGCTGAGCTGTTGAGAGACAAAAGCATCCTAGATTGATGGGGAAAAGTCCTAGAGGAGAGAACTTCAGGAAGAAGAAGGGGTGGGGTGAAATAACCCCTTATATGTCATCTAGTGTGAAAAGTCTGAATCACTTTGACATGTTATGTATGTACAGAAGAGCTACCAGGCTGGTGAAAGGCCTGGAGGACAAGTCCTGTGAGGAGAGGCTGAGGGAACTGGGGTTGTTCAGTTTGAAGAAGAGGAGGCTGAGGGGAGACCTCATTGCTCTCTGCAACTACCTGAAGGGAGGTTGTAGGGGGGTGAGTTGCTCTCTTCTTCCCAGTGACTAATGACAGGCTGAGAGGGGATGGCCTGAAATTGCACCAGGGGAGGTTTAGACTGGATATTGGGAAGAATTTCTTTACCCAAAGAGTGGTTGGACACTGGAACAGGCTGCCCAGGAAGGTGGTGGAGTCACCATCCCTGGAAGTATTTAAAAGAAATATAGATATAGTGCTTGGGGACATGATTAAAGCACTGAACAGATAGATCAGCTTATGGTGGGTGGATTTAGGTTATGGTTGGACTTGATGATCTTTGAGGTCTTTTCCAACCAGGATGATTCTGTGATTCTGTATTTTTTATATCACAAATTCCTTGTCTAGCTACTGTGACCAGCTGAAGATCTCTGAGAGCACCCACGTGTTGCAGCCTTTCCTTCCCAGCATTCTTGATGGACTGATCCACTTGGCAACCCAGTTCAGCTCAGAGGTGCTAAACCTGGTGATGGAGACACTGTGCATTGTCTGTACAGTCGACCCAGCGTTCACAGCCAGTGTGGAGAACAAAATCTGCCCCTTCACCATTGCAATATTCTTGAAGTACAGTAATGGTATGTGTTCCAGGGAGATTCTCAAAGCACAGCTGGTTTTGCTTCTGAATCCTGGTGCTGAAAACTTAAGAAATGATAATTGAATGAACACCTATTCATTCCAAGGTAAAGCAGGAAGGGAAACTTGCTGCTTTGCCTGTTGGAAATAGTGGTAGCAAAAATTGAGATGTGTTTTTATGTTTTAGTAAATGGTGCTTTCTCTCTCCAGATCCAGTTGTTGCTTCTCTTGCCCAAGATATCTTTAAGGAGCTAGCTCAGATAGAAGCCTGCCAGGGTCCAATGCAGATGAGGCTAATACCAACTCTTGTCAGCATCATGCAGGCCCCTGCTGACAAGATCCCAGCAGGGCTTTGTGCAGTAAGTGCTGCAGTGGTGTGGGCTTGGCTGGAGCTGGTTCCCTGTTCTGTAACGTGTGGGATGGCTGGTCTGCAGAGAGCAGGAGGGTTGTTCTTCAGTGGCTTTGGAACAATGACTTGGGTCATTGGTGGAGGTTTCTTTGTGGAGAGAAGGCAAACTGCAGGTGGGGGGAGATGCTTCCAAAAGTTAACTTTAAACTGTTCCTCTGGCCTTCTTCCAGTCTCTGCAGTGTATCCCTAGTCGTTCTGCTTTGACAAAGCCATCTTCCACCACTAACAGTCTCCTCTTTTTGGTGGAATGTTCTCCAGCAGGGTGCACAGCAATTCCTTGCACTTGTTTCTATTCTGATTTATATGTCACGTGTATAAATTGCTGGAGATAAATTATACAGGTTTGTCCTTTCTATAAAAACTTACAAAAGATGAAGCATTGACTGTGTAGATTGATTGTATGAAATTAAGCCCATAAACATCGTTATCGTTATGCTTATAATCTGCCTGTTGATTAGAATGACTGTAATAATTGCTCACGGTCAATTAAAATAAATTTAAATCAATATAAACAACATGGAACAAGTCAGCAGAAACAGTTCTCTGGCTGTACTGATTAGCATGCATCAGGGTACCCTGAAACTGTGTGCTGTCTTTAAGTGGTTACACTGCTTTTAATGGTTGAACTGCCTTGGGAACCTCTGCAGTGCACACCGTGTGTCCAGGGCACATACAGGGGGGGCTGGGTTCATGCTCCAAGGGGCTCTGGTTTAAAAAATGTCCTAGGCTGTAAAATCAGATGTGGTGGCAGTACTGGCTCACATCCCTTCACAGCCTTGGTGCTTGCAGCAGTGGTGGGTGGCACTGACAGTGAGCTGTGACACTGCTTTTGTTTGTGTTTTCCTTTCAGACTTCTATTGATATCTTGACCACAGTTGTGAGGAATACAAAACCTCCTCTGTCCCAGCTCCTCATCTGTCAAGCATTCCCTGCAGTGGCTCAGTGCAGCTTGAACACAGATGACAATGCTACCATGCAGGTAACACTGGAGTGGTAAGGATTGCAGGGCTGTGTGAGTCCCAGAGGGGTGACCAGGTGAGACAGGTGACATGGCCTTTGAGGGAGCCCAGGCTTTGCTTGCCAGTAGCAGTATCAGCAGCTCCTCAGGAGTCTCTGCCACCTCCAGTGTATCATGGAAGTACTGCTGATAAATAGCCTGCAGTGACACTCGCTGATTGTTCCTTAATTTGGAGGACTGGAGTGAGTAAAGCAGCAGCCTTCCTTCTTTTGCTTCCCACTCATTTAGGTGGGAAGGGGAGGGCAAAATTCTTTTTGATTGAGCCAGGCATGGGATGGAAGGAGAGCAAGGCTTCATCTCAGACAGCAGTGTAGTGCCTGAGCCATGCTTGTCCTCTACTCTTACCTGTGCTGGCTTTAGACTATTTAAGCAAGAAAGAAAAAGCATCAGAGGGTGCAGGGTGCCTTTTCATTCCAGCTCCTAGCTGGCATATAAATAATAAAACTGGCTTCATTCCTTACATAAGGACCTTTGTATTGCCAGCTGCCCTTTGCCATGTGAATACAGACCAGAAATTACTTTCCCTAAACAACATACCAGTAAGGACAGGTTACAGACCAGATAGAAGTGGCTGGAGACCAGCATGCTGGTTACTCTGTTGGTCTTTGCTTTAAGAAAGAATTTAAAATGATTGCAGTTTGGCTGCTGGGTAGTGTTTTATTCATGCTACGCTCTGCTGTCTTCATCTCTCACTTGCTAGAATCTCTTGGAATTTCTCCCGGTAACAAGGCTAGCACAAAACTGCAGCTACTTCAGGTTGTCTTTGTATTTACTGGGTACTTAGAGTCATAGCGTGGTCAGGGTTGGAAGGAACCTCAGAATATCATCTAGTCCAACCCCCTGCTAGAAGAGGGTTACCTACAGTAGATCCCACAGGAACACGTCCAGGCAGGTTTGGAATGTCTCCAGAGAAGGAGACTCCACCACCTCTCTGGGCAGCCTGTCCCAGGGCTCTGTCACCCTCACAGTCAGGAAGTTTTTCCTCATGTTCATCTTGACCCTCCTGTGCTCCAGTTTGTGCCCATTGCCCCTTGTCCTGTCACTGGGCACTGCTGAGAAGAGTCTGGCCCCATCCTCCTGACACCCCCTGGAGATGTTGAGAAGGGTTGATGAGATCCCCCCTCAGTCTCCTCCTCTCCAGCTGAACAGCTCCAGCTCTCCCAGCCTTTCCTCACAGGCAGGTGCTCCAGTCCCCTCAGCATCTTGGTGGCCCTGCCCTGGACTCTCTCCAGTAGCTCCTTGTCCTTCTTGAACTGCTGAGTCCAGAACTGGACCCAGTTCTCCAGGTGGACAATGAAGAGTTTCATACTTGATAATGAACTAAAGCCTGTCGAAATTCTTTTAAAATTTAGGCACTCGTTTTACTGCGCATTAGAAAGCTTGGCTCTTTTACAGATGGCAGCAGTTTGCCCATTGTTTTCATCTCACTTAAGTGTCTTTTTGGGGTGATGAAAGGAGATGTCTTCCATGCCCCCCCACCTAGAAAGGGGCAATTCTAACATGACAATTCTCTTGCCTAGAACGGTGGCGAGTGTCTGCGTGCGTACGTCTCGGTGGCACTGGAGCAGATTGCACAGTGGCATGACGAGCAAGGCCACAACGGGCTGTGGTATGTGATGCAGGTGGTGAGCCAGCTTCTTGATCCAAGGACCTCAGAGTTCACTGCTGCCTTTGTGGGCAGGCTGGTCTCCACTTTAATTTCCAAAGCAGGAAGTGAGCTGGGAGAGAATCTGGACCAGATCCTGAGAGCTATCCTGAGCAAAATGCAGCAAGCGGAGACGCTGAGTGTCATGCAGGTGAGCAGGCTGGGCACCCAGCAGAGAAGGGAGAAGTGTCAGGAAAAGAAACTTTTCATCATATTTTTTTTAACTGCGTGCCTGATTACTTATGGCTACTGCAACTGGAGGTTCACAGTTACTCTCTTGAAGTAGTCAGGAAATTGCCTGCTCTGTTCCTGCAGAGTTGTCTGGGTTATGGGGTAGGCCAGGCTCTTGTGGGGGAGTTTTACTGCACCTTGAATAGTCCCTCATGACCTTGTACTTGCAAGCAGGGCACCTTTAGAGGGGATGAGAGTTGCCCAAGTAGGGATGCTGTGGCAAAGGCAGCACATGCTTTCATGTTTTGTGCTGCATTCAAAGGATAAATGCCTGGGAGTTGAGACAAGGGGAGCTTTTGGTAGAGGGGAAGGTGTCGTTGCATCAGGTGGGAGGCCAGACAAGAGTGTTGCCATCTCTTCTAGCCTTGACCTACTTCTAGTGGCACGGTTTTATGGAATGGTTTTTATCCCAGTGGTCTTTGTGCCCTTCATGTAAGCCATGTAGAGATGGCTGCCCTGGTTCCTCAGCAGCAGCTGGGGGAAGGCATTTTTCTGGCACTGTTGAGGAGTCCTGCCTTCTGGCAAGATCCCACTTTTGCCCTCCCTGTGGCACTTGGCCCTCTGCTCTAACCCTTCCATCTTGTGTATTTCTCTGATGTTTGTGTGTGTGTTTTTTCAAGCCAGCACACGGTGAGTCAAGAAGGCTGTTCAGATGTCCACACAGATTTCATCTTCAAGCCTTTTATTTTATTCCCCTCCTTGGAAGCACTCGGAACAGTTAAGAACTGTTCAGAGTGGCTTTCACTTTGCCTATTTTTGAATTTAAAAGATCTGGAAGCTTAAATCTGAAGCAGTCACATGAAGCCCCTGTAGCCAAGGGAAGGGAAAAGAGCCTTTCATATGCTGAATCTTCCCTGTGTTAGCCTGAAAGAGGGGCTCTAGGGTGGGCAGCTTTTCCCCAAGGAAGCCCGTGGGGATGCCCTCAGACTCAGAGCCTGACATTTGGACATACACAGCATATGAATTTTACTGCTGGTCTTTAAGACTCAGACTGTAAACGTGCATCTTGTAAAAAAAGCCCCCAGAAAACCCATTTCTTGCAGTTCTTTCCCTAAAACTTGTGTTCGAACTGCACTCAGAGTTGGAAAAGTGCTGCTGAATGATGATGTGATGACACGGGAGACGGGTGGCCCGGTGGTGGAGGTTATGGTGGGAAATCCATGGGGTTAAAGGGGAAGAGAATATGGGTGCTGGCTCTGGAGCAGTGACTTCAGGTCCTTAGCATGGCCATGAGATCTGTCCCTGCTAGATCTGTGTGGATTTAGAGCTGTGTGTACAGCTTCTGCTCCCTTGAGCAGTGTCTGGCAGTTGCCAGATGATATTTTTGCTAGTCAAACATCAGCTGCGACCTCTGATATTTTTAACCTTTGCTTCAGGAAGGTTTGTTAGCTTGGGTGTGACTAAATCTATTCCTGCAGTGGTTTTTTGGTAGGGGATGGATACTGCTGCTGGCTGTAGCAGGCCACTGCCTGCTTTTTTAGCCCACGGTGCCTGGCAGAGGATTTTACTTTCTCTTCCTCTTGGGGTTGCTGAGCACGGTCGCTGCTCACGCACTCGGCGACTTGAATATTTGATAAAACATTTTCAGCTATTAAATTATATACACCTAATGTTTCCTTTCTCCTCCTGTAGTCCTTGATTATGGTGTTTGCCCACTTGGTTCACTCAAAACTGGAACCACTCCTGGAGTTCCTGTGTAGTCTCCCTGGACCAACTGGCAAGCCAGCCTTGGAGTTTGTAATGGCCGAATGGATGAGCCGGCAGCACTTGTTCTACGGGCAGTATGAAGGCAAAGTCAGGTGGGGGGTGTTCCAGGGGGAGGGGGGGGTGTTCCAGGGGGAGGGGGGGTGTTCCAGGGGGAGGGGGGGGTGTTCCAGGGGGAGGGGGGGTGTTCTTCAGCAGGATCCGTGCATGAATGTTAGCTGGCTGATCATCCCATCACAGGGAAGTGCACTGGGTGTGAGGGGAAGGGCTGAGGCTTGGGTCAGTGTGTGCCAGCTTGGGACAGAATTAATTCTTTCCTGTGCTGTCAGTTTGGCTCAGGGGAGCTGTGGTAACTGGAACAATCTCTGATCTTCCTCTAAGTGCTCCTCATGCTGCCTGGTGTTTCTGTGCTGGAACAGGGTGACCCAAGGGGGAAGGGGCTGTCTTGCAAGCACAGGAGTGCTTTTGAGTTTGAACATCTGTGAATGGGATGGGAACAGCTTCCAGACACAAAATTGCTTTTATAGACACTGCAGAGGGTTTCCTGAGAGAATCTGGTGGTTTCTTGTTGATGTAATGCTCTCTTACAAGTCAGTAAAGAAATCAGCTGCCACAGTTTTCTCTCCCTTTTGCTGTAGGAGCACATTTGTGTTCTGAGGGAGGCTGAGTGCTATATTCCAAAGCATGAAATGCTCTGTATTTATTTAAATTTTGCTGCAGCTGCTGTCCTTGATTTTTCTGGAAATATGAAGCCTAACAGACCACTCTTAGGGGCCTCACCAGCTGTGAAGTCACTTCTTAGTGTGTGTTGGTGTGTTACTCTTACAAAGCAGACAAATAGCCTGTGAAATAGATAAGAAGAAAAAGCATATTTAAAGTGGAAGTTGGTGAAGGATCATGCAGAACAAGAGGCAGCCTGCTTTGGGAATCTGGTGCTGTTTTCAGTCACCCTTGGTCTGTTTCATCCCTAGGAGCAGTGGTTTTATCCCCATTTTCACAGGGCAGGGTTGTCTGCAGGATCCCCTGAGGCTGCTTATGGCCACGGGGAAAAACCAAGGCTGGTGCTGACAGGAAGAACAAGGTTGAACTTTGCTATTCAGTGCTGTCTCCATACTGTCCAAGATTAGAGCTCTTTGTGTACAGATGGCTTGGTAGGGCTCCACACTATGAAACACTTTGATTTGAGATCCTTTTCATCCATTAGAAAATGTAGGGTGTTTTCTGTGTACTGAAGAAAGCAGTGCCTGCTCAGAGGACCCTCTTGTTTAGAGTTGGTAAAAGGAACATGAAGATAGCTGACATCATCTGTGTGCACCAGCCCCCATCCCTGTGAGGGACAGGTTGAAGAAGTGGCTTTTTGCTCTTGGCTTGCATGATGAAAGGATGGGTGCCACCTTGGGCATGTAAGATCTGGGACCAAACCAGAGAACTCTGGGAACTCGGAGCCATAGTGTGGAAGAGAAGGAGGAAAAGAGAAAAAGAGGGAGTTCCATGGAGCTCTTAAACTTCAGTTTGAGACTTCTGGAGCCAGAAGGAGGTTTAAGAGTGCCAGGTGTAAACTGGTGGCCTCAGCCTGTAATCAAAGTCATCCTCAATGTGTCTTGAAAACAGCCTGGAACTGGAGAAGGTTTGAAGGTGTGTAGAAACCTGAGCAGCAGAGCTAGAAAGAATGCATGAAGGTACACCAAGGGAGCAAGGAAGGTCTGAGTGTAAGTGAGCTCTGAAGGACCAGAAGTGTGAATGAGCTTTGAGACTGGAGAAGAGTAGAAGAGATATTGATGGCTACAGATTGACCAAATTACTACTGTCTTGCTGCTGTTTTCCTCTTAGTTCCATCTTCATCTGCATGTGTTTAACCTTGTGGCCCTTCTGAACTGGAAAAACCTTTCACATGTGTGTGCACTGCTTGGTAGTGCCCAGTCCAAAGCTGTGTTGGTTTTTGGCTGCTTGTGCAGGTCAGCAGATGAGTCCAGTTTTGGATGCTGTCATAAAGCAGGAGAAATAGGAAGATTCTGTAACACTTATTCTTGGCAAAAGTGTAGAAAAAAGGGCATCTGGATGCAGCTCTGGAGGTGTGTTCCCTGTTAACAGGTCACTGTGAAAGCCAGAGGGTTTAGGGAAATCCTGGTCTGTAATTTTCCTATTCCCTGCTCCCCAGCTCTGTAGCTCTGTGTAAACTCCTTCAGTATGGCATCAACACGGATGACAAGAGACTGCAGGACATCAGGGTAAAGGGAGAAGAGATATTTAATATGGATGAGGGAATACGGACACGGTCAAAGTCAGCCAAAAGTAAGTAATCATGTTGCTGGTTTTCATAAGCTTTGGGATTTTTTCCCCTGTTGTGGATGCCATGAAAGGCCTTAAAGTCGATCTTGCAGATCACACAAAGCTGTGGGAGAGACTTCCCACAGAGGAATGTTGTTTTTTAGAGCTAATCCATTCATCATGTACTTATCTATTACTTGCTTTAATTCTGCCAAAGAATTATTTAAAAGACTCCTGTTGTCACTGATTTAATATAAGTGTGTGAGGTGATTATGGGATAGGGAGTTGTTTGCTGCTGTTTTCATCATCCTGTTCCATCTAATCATAGAATCATAGAATGGTTTGGGTTGGAAGGGACCTTAAAGATCATGAGGTTCCAACCCCCCTGCTATGAGCAGGGTCACCTCACACAGACCAGGCTGCACAAGCCTCATCCAACCTGCCCTTGAACACCTCCAGGGTGGGGGCATCAACAACGACCCTGGGCGACCTGTTCCAGCACCTTCCTACCCTCATGGGGAAGAATTTCTTCCTGATGTCTCTAACCTAAATCTCCCTCTTCCAGTTTTAATCCATTCCCCCTTGTCCTCTCCCTCCCTGCCCTTGTCCAAAGTCCCTCCCCAGCTTTCCTGGAGCCCCTTCAGGCACTGGAAGGTGCTCTAAGGTCTCCCTGGAGCCTTCTCTTCTCCAGGCTGAATAGAATTGATGATTCCCTGATGTCTTGTAGCTTCTCTGAGAGGAAAGTATATTTAGTTAATGCAGACATTTTTTTAATAAGTTGTTTTTTTTTTATAAAAGATTGACGTTCACAAATATCAGCAATGATTTCAACAATTTTAAGGAGAGCTTGGCTAGTCTCTCGCATAAGACTTCTGTTATTTTTAATTGGCTGAACCCCAAATCCTTCACTGGAGATTACTGTCTAGATATTCCTATCTTAAATCAGAGAGGGCACTGGGCTTGTTTTTTTTTCCTGGGGACTGAGCCCCAGGGTGGGGAGGACACTGGGGAGCTGCTGTCTTCAGGGGACAGTCAAACCCTGGGTTCCGCAGCTTGCTGTGCTGGAGCTTGTGCTTAACCAGTTGTGGGGCAGGCTGTGCTGGGCCAAACTGGAGACCCATGGGTGCTCCTCACCCTCAGCTGCTGTAGGCCTGGGAGATGGGGGTGATGGAGGAACATGGGAAAGAAATAGGGGAAAGAACAAGGAGTTAAGGGGTAAGAAGTGGCCACAAAACACCTCCAACCTTATTACTCTTTGCTTAAAAAAGCCACCAAGCAGCACAAACTCAGACATTGTCTAGTCTGACAGAAGAACAGTAATTGCCAGCATTTGAGCACCTCAGGAGTTACAAGTAGTGCTCCCAGTTTCTTCATTTGATATGATCTTTACTTTTGAAATGAAGGCCAAAAGCACTGTCTGGCTATCCCTATGGATAATCAGGCCTTGCAAGAGCCATGGTGAGGAAAAGGTGGAGGTTGCAGTGTCTGAGAAAGGGCAGAGCCACGTGTTGGGGGGCTGCACTGCTCAGTCACTTGAAAGCACTGCTAGAGATGCAGGAATAACTTCAGAGAAGTTTTGCTTCATGAAGTCATCTGGAACTGATTTCACGGAGTAGACTCACAAATTAATTGAGCTGTGAAGATTTTAATCATGCCTTCTCTTCATCCAAAATGTTCAGTATTTGATACTGCAGTGAAGATCTCTGGAAGGCCAGCTGTGAAGGTATATGGAGGAAACATCTGGGATTTGTTGTCAGTCCTTTTTGCTTCCAACCTGGAAGTTTTTGCTCATCTGTGAGCATTTTAAATGCATGATAAAATCAAAGAAACCAGCCACTACCCAAAAAAAAAGAGGCCTGTTTTTAACAAGTTTAATAAAAAGTAGTATGTGTGTGTATTTTTCTTCTCTTACAGATCCTGAACGCTGGACAAATATTCCTTTGTTAGTAAAAATCTTAAAGTTAATAATAAATGAACTCTCTAATGCAATGGAAGCAAATGCATCTAGACAGACAGCTGCAGATTGGAGCCAAGGTAAAATACTGGGTTTGCTTTTCCTCTTCCATGGCTTAAATCTACTTTGTAATCTCTTCAGAAGCATTTATGGTAATAAGAAGCTCACAATAGTAAATAATATACCTGTAATGGCACAGTCTTCAATAGGGATCCAAAGGATAAAATCAGTCAGGCTGAGTGTACTTAAACCTGGAAACTGTTTTGGGCCAGTTTGGAAGATGGGATCTGACCATATGCCAATTAAATTGTCCTGTCTTGATGGATCTGGTTTGCCTTTCTTCCATCCATTCTTGCAGCTGCTTTTTGCTTAGCTCCAGTTCCTGAGTTCCTCATTCCAAAGGGCTGGTAAAGGCTGTAGGTGTTTCCCTTCATCCTACATGAGTGGGGACCTTTGCCTGAAAACTACAGTCCCCTGTAGAGTGATGGACACACTGGACCTCTTAAAGCTTTTTCATTTCTAAAAATGTTCGTTTTCTAAACAGATGATTCAAATGACATGTGGGAGGATCAGGAAGAGGATGAGGATGAAGACGAAGGTTTAGCAGGACAGTTCTTATCAGATATTCTTTCCACAAACAAGTATGGTAAGTAACATCTTTGAAGTGCTTACTCAGAGAATAGAGCAGATGAGCACTGGGGTCATTTCTGGGCACTGCAGGATAGGACATTGAGGTGCTGGAGAGGGTGCAGAGAAGGGCAACGAGGCTGATGAGGGGTGTGGAGAACAGGTCTGATGAGCAGAGGCTGAGGGAGCTGGGGCTGTTCAGCCCGGAGAAGAGGAGGCTGAGGGGAGACCTCATTGCTCTCTACAACTGCCTGAGAGGAGGTTGTGGTGAGGTGGGTGTTGGGCTCTTCTCCCTGGTGACCAGAGATAGGACAAGAGGAAATGGGGTCAAGCTGCACCAGGGGAGGGTCAGATTGGATATTAGAAAAAATGTCTTCACTGAAAGAGTGGTGAGGGATTGGAACAGGCTGCCCAGGGAGGTGGTGGAGGCACCATCCCTGGAGATGTTCAAAAAAGGGGTAGATGTGGTGTTTCATGAGATGGCTTAGTGGTTGGGGGTTGGAGGGTGGATGGTTGGACTTGATGATTTTGAAGGTCTTTTCCAATCTTGACAATTCTATGGTTCTGTGACATCCTAGTCAAAGTTTCCTTGGCAGCAGCTCTACAGAGACTTCAGGCAAGGGGAAGGAAATACTGCACTGGGATGTTGAATAAGGACTTTTTTCTGTAAGAGAGGGACATGTCTTTGGATAACACCATGATTAAATAACTGCATTTTTCACCAGAGAGTTCAAATGCTGCCTAGGCTTGATGTTGCTGTGGGGTTCGTGCAGGTATTTCTTCTAAAGAGAAAACTGATTCTTAAAGATGTAGATGTGACCTTGGAGTGACAATGTCATGGCAGTGGATGAGCTTGTTTGTGGAGTGACCTTGAGAAATACTAGCTGCATAAAGATGGAGCAGGCATTGCATCTCCTTTCTCTGCTCTCCAGTTTGCATATAGTCCTGGAAGAGAGAACCTTCCAGGCAAAGACAATAAGGGAGACTGCTGATATGGGCCCAGGACTGGAAAGGTGTCACCCTGACTGAAGGTTGAGGCATAAGATCATAGTGCACATAACTAACCAGCCTGCCTGGCTGGTGCCTGTGTGTGCTCCTCACCCGTGTTCCTCAAGGCTCTCACTGTCAGCTTCTTGTTCTGGGGTGTCTGGTGGTTTCTAATCACCTCAACTTCAGAAGTGAATCTTCTCAATACAAATGTTTTTACCCAGCAGTGCTGAAACTATTTCCTTTTGGGATCCTTGGATTTCAACAGTAGTCTAACAGAATCATTCCTGAGATACTTTGCTCTGTTTGATGTTAAAACCTGCTGATTTGCCTCTGACAGATGAGGATTACTATGAAGATGATGAAGAGGATGACCCAGATGCATTAAAGGACCCTCTTTACCAAATAGATCTCCAGGTGATGCTTTAGAATGAGTTTTTAAATCAGATTCCAATCTGATTTAAATCAGATTGTAAATTAAATCTTTGTAAATTAATTTATCTATGTTGTCCTTTAACAAACCTGGAAACACCAGTTCCTGGTTGTTGTCCTGAAGGTTCTCAGGTCATTGAAACTACTTTCAAAAGTGCTGAGTATCCCAAGAATGCCTGGAGTTTGTGTTCCTTATTGGATCAGATTCAGAAATGTGAATTAAGGAAGCTTTTGGAACAGAGGGAGATGAGGCTTCTCTACCCATGAGCTTCACAGCTATTTGCTGAAGTCAGGAGTAGATTGGAGCCTGAACATGGCAGGGTTTCATGCTCCTGTCACAGCCCCTGTGTGATACTTTACTCCAGATTTTTACCACCACAGCCCTCCCCCTCTGCTGCCACCCTTCCCCCTGCACCTCTTTTCTGTTCCCTGCCATCCCGTGGTCTGTCTTGGTGCACGTTGAGGTTTATCTGGTGATACATGAAAGAAACAGACTTTCCAAGGTGAGGTTACACTAACTGGGTCTTTCTGTCTTCCTTTCAGGCCTATCTCACTGACTTCCTCTGCCAGTTTGCACAGCAGCCCTGCTATGCAATGTTTTCAGACCACCTCAATGAGAATGAGAAGAGAGTGTTACAGGCCATTGGGATATAAACCCCCTCAAGAGACCATCCCCATCATATCTGAACACTTTTTTTTTTTGCTTATTCCACGTTTTATGATTAAACATAAAACATTTGCCAGTGTCTGCCTGCTTGTTCCAGGTGGATGATGGCCTCCTTGCAATGTCTTGAGCCTCATCTTAACGTGAACCTGCTAAGGGAAGGAATAAAAGCAGCAAGGAGAGAAGTCTCTAGAGCTCTGCACATTGGTCTTACCATGGGAGCACTTTCATTTTCCACAGTAACTTTCCAGGAAGTTCTTAAAGATTAAAAAAAAAAATGTGTCCTTAATATTTTTAAAAGCAAACTGTCTCCACCTGTGAAGAGGCACTAACATGAGTTTCCCACAGCACAGTTGGACAGAGGAAGGAACTGGGTCACTTACAGATTGCTTGGATGCATCTTGAGAAACTGGAAGGTTGTTCCTCAGTGTGCTCAGATAACACACACAGGGTAAATACCTTGATCTTGCAGCGTGACTTCTTTTTATAGAACTATAGACTCTTTTATCAGAGATGCCTGAATGGAATGGAACCTGTTTGCAGGATTTTGGATGGGAAGCTGAGACAATAAAACTGAAAGCAGATCTTCTTTCCTGTTGTGGATGGGGCTTTGTTGCTCCCATCTGCTGTCCACTCCCATAGGAGCAGTTCTTTGCTAATGCTTTTGTGTGCACATGCTCCAAGGAAGCTACCACTTAAATTTCTCTTCCTGTGGCATGTGGCTACTAAAGACTTTGGTTTTATGGAACACAAGGAGCCACCATTTTTGGGGGAAAAGAGCTGATTGTATTTAACATATTTGCTCCATGATAGCCACTCTGCTTCCTTCACGCTCCTGTGTGTATTTTTCTAGAGTGGTAAAATAACATTTGCAAATTGATTTACCCATAAGAACAGTGTGATGTATCTCACAGCACCTCTCTGCCTTTGGGTCCCCCTTGGGGAAAATGAAAATAAAACTCTTAAAAAATGTACATTGGTATCCTTCTTATAAAACAGATTTAAAAGGAGCTTGCACTTGTTTCCTGAAGTCACTTTTTAAAGATGTGTTTCTCCTTGAGCAACCTGGTCTGGTGGGAGGTGTCCCTGCCCATGCAGGGGGGTTGGAACTAAATGATCCTTAAGGTCCCTTCCAACTCAAACCATTCCATGATTCACTAGGAAACTTTCTGTATGTGCCACCCAGAGGACTTTAGGGTGTTTCACAGGAGTCATCTCGACAGAAAGGGAGTCCTGTAATGGATACATCTGCTTAAAAGAAAAAGGCAGACCCATTATAGAGTTTCCTTTCTTAAGAAAGGTACTTGCTGTTCCTTTGTGGAATAATATGCTTCAAAGCTGTATCTAAAAACCTCCAAAGAGCTGGAGTAGTTCTGTATCTTACTGGTCTAACAGAGTATAGCTTTTAACTTTTTTACTAGGAAGGGATCATAAATTAACTTTTTAGCAGACAAAGATGACACAATTTGTTTAGCTTGTCTGGGGACAAATGGTAAAACATCCCTGAATGCTCAAGCAGCCCTTGCTGCCCTCCCCCCACCCCAACCCCTCAGCTTGTGCCTGGGAAGGGGCAGAGTGAGGGGGAGCCCCTGAGCCCCTGGCCCTCAGCTCTCTGTGGTTTTCTATGATCAGCTCTATGAGAAGCAGAATTTGAAGCCAGGTTTTTGTGTGTGTGCATGTCTGTGTGTCTAATACTGCATCAGCTCTGATCAGAAGTGTCCATGCAGCTGTGCCACGGGATCTTTCTGCCCTGTGGATTCTCTGGTGTATAAGAATCTCTCATTAAACTTCATGCCATGGCCTTCTCCTCAGTGGAACCACTGTGGTTCTGTCTTCTACCTAGACATTTTATGTATTTTAAAAGTCTACTAGGAATTTTGGTTTGAGGCATTGTGTCTCTCAGCTTTCACTTGAAAAGGGACAAGAAGTTAAACTGAACAGGACAGTCTCGAGGTGTGTCATGAGAGTGACCAGTTGCAGCCCTGGGAAGAGGTAGGACCATCTTTTTTTTGCCCCACGTATTGGCAGCAAGGCTCAAAACCAGTCATCCATTCTTAGAGATGAGTATTAAACATCTGGGAGTATCTAGGTGTGTTTTAGGGTGTCAGCTGTAAACTGAGCACGTTCAGGTCTGGTCAGCCAGGGCTGGGGAGGTGCTGGTGGGGTTCACCCGTGTGCTGGTGAGAGTTGGCTGCTGTGTGCCTCAGTGGTGCTTGCTTTAGTCAAGTTGGATGATGAGTTTAAACCAGACCATGAAAAATGAGACTGACCTTGTGCTGCTGGTACTGTTCCTCATCCTGAACTGAGAAATCCAAGGATTTCTTTGTGATTGCAAGGTCCTGAAAGTAGATGGGCCAGTGTCTTGTGGAGTTTCTGTTGGCACTCATCAGTGTGTTGATCAGAGACTGCAGGTATTGATGGCTTTTCTGGGAGTGTAGCTGCTGAGATGGGAAAGGTTGGGGGATAAGTGGCTTTTGGGGACCAGTGCTCTGCACTCTCCCTCCTGCAGCTTCAGCTCACGAGCAGCCTGAGCTGGCTGGGCACGGTGCTGCTGCACAGGAGCTGGGATAAGGTTTGGAACTTGGGACCAAGCCTGGAGGTGGTGGCACAGGAATGGCTCAGCTGTGCTGCACACTATGGCAAGCAAACTGGTGGTGTGCAGGATGGTTTGGGGCAAGATATCCTGTGCCTCAGGCTTCCCCTTGGAAGAGGCCAAGTAGGATGTGAGAGCAACAGTGTGCAAGGGGGGTGGTTTGAAGGATCTCTGCCTGGTCCTGCTGGTGCTCGTGCTGGTGTAACTCCTTTGCCCTTTCTCGCTGTTCTTTGATGCTCAGTCATTTATCTTTTTGCTGGAGGGGTGTCAGCTTTGCTGAAAAAACTCTGACCTGTGACAAGGTGATGGCTCAGGATGAAAAATGCTGGACTGTACTGTGATGGTCTGGTTTTGGGGTGCAGAGCACCCCTCTTGTTGTCTGCTGTTGAGAAGAAACGAAACCAATAGTAACCTTTATGGCTTAACACCGTGTTAGGAAATACAAGCTCACTGTTAAAACCAAAGGTGTGGGATGCAGGTACCCATCCTGCCGATGTCAGTGCCTGGCACCCTCGTCTTCTGCTCGCAGCTGCTCTGTGGGGAGGAACTGATGTGTTTTGGATGCCGGGTGTTACCCTGCTTAATAGTGTGAAGCTCCAGTAGGCCCGGACTGTGATAATAGCTCAGCTATGACTCTGGGATGAGACTTTATGTGTATTCATGAGTGTTGTTCTTTCGTCTTAACAATAAACTCTCCTAACGTATCAACCTGCCTGGCTTCTGCGTCTCACAGAGGCAGCCCTGCCCCTGGCCCTGTGCGGGGCTCGAAGGCGGGGCCTGCCGTTCGGCCGCCCCGGGAGCGGTGCAGGCCGGGAGCTGTAGTGCAGGGGGCGGTGCTGTTCGCGGGGCAGGCCGGGAGCTGTAGTGCAGGGGGCGGTGCTGTTCGCGGGGCAGGCCGGGAGCTGTAGTGCAGGGGGCGGTGCTGTTCGCGGGGCAGGCCGGGAGCTGTAGTCCAGGGGGCGGTGCTGTTCGCGGGGCAGGCCGGGAGCTGTAGTGCAGGGGGCGGTGCTGTTCGCGGGGCAGGCCGGGAACTGTAGTGCAGGGGGCGGTGCTGTTCGCGGGGCAGGCCGGGAGCTGTAGTCCACCCGCAGCCGCAGACCGTGGGGCTGGCGCGGGCCATGGCGGCCGCCGGGGCCCCGGCGGGCGGCGCGGGGCGCTCCAAGGTGGCTCCGAGCGTGGACTTCGACCACAGCTGCTCGGACAGCGTCGAGTACCTCACCCTCAACTTCGGGCCTTTCGAGACGGTGCACCGGTGGCGCCGCCTCCCGCCCTGCGACGAGTTCGTGGGGGCCCGGTGAGCGGGGCGCGGTGGGGGGCGACGGGGGTCGGTGGGTGGCCCGCGGGTCTGACCGCCGCTCTCTGCCGCTCGTAGGCGCAGCAAGCACACCGTGGTGGCCTACCGGGACGCCATCTACGTCTTCGGTGGGGACAACGGGTAAGGCCACGGCGGGCCTGAGGGGAGAGGGGCGGGAGCGGGGGAGGCGAGCGCCGGGGGGAACAGGCCCGGGCCTGAGGGGAGCGGGGCCTTGGGGGGCTGGGGTCTGAGGGGAGCGGGGCGGCCCCTCACGGCTCTGCGGCCCGGGTCAGCCGGTTCTCGTTCCTCCCTGCAGGAAGACGATGCTAAACGACCTGCTGCGCTTCGACGTGAAGGACTGCTCGTGGTGCAGGTGCGCTGCGCTGTGCCCTCCCGGCTCAGCCGCTCCCTGCCGGCAGGCCCGGGAGAGCCTTTCTCTTTCCTCAGCATCTCGGCCCCCGGTATAAAAACTGGGGCCTCTACCAGAGCATCCAAGGGGAAGCATCACCCCCCACCCCAGCGCTGCCACAGCTGAGCTCTGGAAGCCTCCTGGTGGCTGGGCTGTCAGCGCGGCTGTCGGTGCCCCCGCAGCTCCTGCCAGCGAGGGGACGCTGGGCGGCACAGCGGTGGGACAGAGCCGTAGGTTCCCACTGCCCCTGCCCCCTACGAGAGTGCTGAAAGGGTGCAGGGACAGAGGGACTGGGTGCTGCAGCCCCTCAGGGCAGGAAGGCTGCAACAGGGGGTTCACAGGTGTCTGCTTTGCTCCTTTGCTCTGGACTGTGCAGTCGGTGTTGTCTTAACCTCTTCCTCACTTACTCTCGTTTATGAATATAGTGCTAAGGCATAGCATCATATCATGGAATGGTTTGGGTTGGAAGGGACCTTCAAGATCATCCAGTTCCAACCCCCCTGCATGAGCAGGGACACCTCCCACCAGACCAGGTTGCTCCAAGCCCCATCCAACCTGCCCTTCAACACTTCCAGGGATGGGGCAGCCACAGCTTCCCTGGGCAACCTGGGCCAGGGTCTCACCACCCTCACACCAAAGAATTTCCTCCTAATATCTCATCTAAATCTCCCCTCTTCAAGTTTTAAGCCATTACCTCTTGTCCTTTCATTACATGCCCTTATACAAAGTCCTTCTTGGATAGTATAATTAAGAAACCAAACCCAATGAAAACACTCAGGAACAGCAGAATAACTTTTAACAATGGTTTCTTTTTTTGAATCTGCTCTGAGTGCCTGCAGCACGACAAGGGGGATTGATTGCTGCTGTTCTCAATGTCGTGCAGGGCTTTTACCACGGGGACCCCACCAGCACCACGGTACCACCACTCAGCTGTGGTCTATGGGAGCAGCATGTTTGTGTTTGGTAAGACAGCAGCAGAGGACAGTTGCACACCAGAAGTGAGTAGGCTTGATTGCATTTGAGTCTAATGGGATTGTCGTTGCCCAGGTGGCTACACTGGAGACATTTATTCCAATTCCAACCTGAAGAATAAGAATGATCTCTTTGAATATAAGTTTGCAACTGGGCAGTGGACAGAGTGGAAGACTGAAGGCAGGTAAGGAGCTGGCATCGTGACCCCACACTTCACAGGGATTTGAGCATCACTCAGCAAACATTTAAAATGACACAGTTAGAGTTGGTTGCAAGGCTAAAATGAAGGCTGCAGGATGATTTCTGTTCTACTTGCTTGATTCAAGTTTTCTGAAAGCTGTCTTTTGTTCTGAAGGAGTTGTTTTTTTTTGCAGGGCCTCCATTCCAGAGTTCACTATATTGGAAATCTGACCAAAATCCATTTGTCACATTTCCTTTGTGTGACAGAAAGGATGGCAGCAAAGGAAGTTTTTTTCCTTTGCATTGTTGTGGTTTTTTTTTTTTCAAGGGTAGCATGAACTTTGTTGATCCCTCATAGTTTCATTTTAGTTTTATCAGAAACCAGTTGGAAGTTTTTTTTGTAGTTACATTACACTTTCTTTCTTGATTAAAGTTGGACTTGCTTGGAGTGCTCTGAAACACACACACTTGCTTGAAGCACCTTAAGGTGATGTGTGTTCACACAGATAAATGCAGAAGCAGAGGAATGAGTTGATAATAACATATTTGGATCTGTTGAACACAGGTTCCTGAGATTCAGCTTTCCAAGGCAAAATCAAGCCCAGGAAGTTGGCTTCGTGCACATTTCAGGATGTTACCCAGGACTCTGATTTTGCCCCAGCTGCTTGATGTTGACCACACCCATGGATGGGACCTACTGTGTCTTTACCCACAGTTCATTACATGTTTGAGGTTTCTGAAATGCTCATTTAGTGGGGAGAGGGAAGGGAACATTTATGATTGTGATTTGCAGAAAGGGGTGAGGAATGCACAGTCCATTCTTAAGTTTCTGTTGCTCCTCTCTGAAGAGCATCTGTTATGTGTTAGAACATAGACCTCATTAGCAATTTCTCTTTCTGGTTATTCTAGCAACTTCAGCCATTTTGCAGAGTAATTCCTATTCATATTTTATGAACTGTAATGCTTTTGTCTTCCCTCAGAGTTGCAAGTGTTCATATTGCACAAACCACCTCAGACAGGCCAACGTTGCATCCACTGGCCTTGTGACACCGCACTTGTTCAATCCTTCCTGGATGATTTAGTTAAAACAGCAAAGTTTGGGGAATGGGAACAGTAGATTTGATCTTTTATTGTGGGCTCTGTGTCTCAGGAACACCCACTGAACCATCCCACGTGAGCCCTGGGAGCTCTGTCCTGCCTCTCATTTGTGTCCTCCAGCTTTTTAGTGCGTGACAACGTGCCTGGGGTTTTTACAGCGCGAGTGCGTTGCCACTTTGCCATAATTACAGTGCTATTAATTGTCCCACTATTTAGCTACTTTCCATAAACTACTTTAAAAGTATTTGAGGCCTGGAAAGGAATTAATTGAGATTTATTTTTAATTTTTTTTTCTTTCCTGTATGCATCGAAGTGTATTTTCTCTAACAAAGGAAGCAGAGCGTGAAAGTCTAAATCGGACCCTCCAGAGCTTTGCTTTGTGTGTGGAGGATGCACAAGGGAAGCAGTTTCTTGGCTTGAAGCCATTTGGTGTCGGGGACTTGATTCTTCCATGTGCATTTTAGCTGTCATCCTTCTTGCAGCACCTCTGCCAAGTGACTTAAGGCTTTTTCTCTCTGAACTTCCCCCCCTGCAGGTTGCCTGTTGCGAGGTCAGCGCACGGCGCCACCGTGTACAGTGACAAGCTGTGGATCTTTGCAGGATACGATGGCAACGCACGGTGCGTGGTGGGCTCCCTCTCTCCTCAGCTGCTTCTGTAAAATCCCAGCCCCTCACTTTTCACCTCCATAGAGGCATTTTCATACACCCCCTCTGCTTTGCCCTGGTGAGGCCACAGCTGGAGAACTGTGTCTGGTTCTGAGCTCCCCAGTTCAGGGGAGACAGGGAACTGCTGGAGGGAGTCCAGGGGAGGGTGACAAAGATGACTTGGGGGGATTGGAGCATCTCCCTGATGAGGAAAGGCTGAGAGAGCTGGGGCTGTTCAGCCTGGAGAGGAGAAGGCTGAGGGGAGACCTTGTTAGTGCCTGTAAGTATCTCAGGGTGGGTGCAGGGAGGATGGAGCCAGACTCTGCTCAGTAGTTCCCAGGGACAGGACGAGGGGAACAGGCACAAGCTGGAACATGGGAAGTGCCATTGAAATATGAGGAAAAACTTCTTTACTGTGAGGATGACAGAGCCCTGGGACAGGCTGCCCAGGGAGGTGGAGTCCCCTTCTCTGGAGACATTCCAAACCCCCTGGATGCAGCCCTGGGTAATGTGCTCCAGGAGATCCTGCTTTAGCAAGGGGAGCTGGACTCGATCTCTAGAGGTCCCTTCCAGCTCTGGCAATTCTGTCAACTGACTGAAACACAGCACTGGAGCTCCACAAAACCCAGACTCTTGTTGAGCATATTTAGCAATTTTTGCAATTCACTAATTCTGTGTTCAAATCACTGTTTAAAACCTAAGAATCTAGTGACTCAGAATGGCTCTGGATGTGTAATTTGACAGCCTTCTTGGCTGAAAAGATCCTAAATGACCTTTGAAATCTGGTAAATGAGCATTTCTCTGAAGCTTCCTGCCACGGGCCTTCTGATGTTGCTGAAGACTCCTAGAACAAAGCATGGATTTTCTGAGAGTCCTGTGACAGGACTAAGAACCACGTGTCAGCTTCTTCTCTGAAAATACATGATTGTTATTTAGATTGAAGGGAGATGAGATTTTGAATGGGAAAAGACTGAAAATGAGTGTTACTGAGAAGTTAGGAAGAGTCTGGAGCTTTGTCCCAGGGGGCAGCACTTTGCATTTGCTGTTAGTCCATCGGGGAAGAATCAGTTCTAAACACAAAAGTTTTGTCTCTTGATGAACCTCAGAGGTGTTTTATATTGATGCACATCAAGGGAGCATAGAGAGCTTGTCACAAGCCAGGAGCTGCCTCAGTGTGCTGGGTTGCCTCCTCTTCTGAGGACAATCTGCAGGGAAGTTACCATCTCCTTGAAGTCTCCAGGAGAACTGCTGATCATTGGAAAAACAGATGGGATCTTTTCTTTATTTCTGGCAGAGGAATTGGAGGAAGATGCACGACTCTCTGGAATTGCTCAGTTGCAGCTTAGGGAGTTCCCCAAGGATTGTGGGTAGCTGGAAGGAGGCATTGGGTGAGAGGAGCTGTCTGAGTTATGTTAAATATGTCTAATCACATTAAAAAATGTCTTTTTGTGGAACATGAGCCTCCAGGCAGATTTGAACAAAGGAAGCATCTGTAGTTACTGTCAATAACTTGTACTAGGAAAAGCACAGTCAGATCCATGGTGGTCAGATGTCTCAGGTTACCCCCTTCATCCTCTTTTGTGTATAGGATTCAGCCACATAAATAATCACTGTGGTCAGTCTCAGGGGTCAGCAGTGCTGAGTAGAAGGAGGCAGGGTAATTAGGGGTATTTCTGTAAAAATCCTGAAGATTAAATAGCTCAAATCCTTAAGCTCCAGGCAGAGTCACTGTGTGTAGCTGTTCACTGCAGTGGAGTTGTGTACTTGTAACCAGAAGGTAAAGCAAACTGAGGTGGTGGTATACAATTTAGGAATAGGACAAAAAAAGATTCTAATGTGGTTTTTTTTCTGCTGGTGAAAGCAGGAGAATCTCCTCCTGCGCAGGAGAAAGAATGATGATAAAATAGGATCTCTTTCCTTTCAACTCCATGAGCTAAAAATCACCAAAAATAAACCGTTTCAAATCAAGCATTTTTTGTGTTCTAATGTAGGTTAAACGATATGTGGACAATTGGCCTACAGGATAGAGAGCTAACATGCTGGGAAGAGGTAAGAATCTTTAATTTCAGCTAACATGTAGAATTTCTTTTGTTTGTTTTCATACAAAATTATTTAAAGTTTCCCATGCTGGACTGCCCTGCTCCCTCTTCAGATGTATTTGTTGCACAGGTGAAAGGAAACAGTTGAAATTCGATTTTATTGGTGCCTTTGGAAAACCAAGTGTACAGGAAAGTGTGGTTTTACTGGTGACTCTGGGAGCTGGACCTCGACTGCCCATGGGGGCTTTGCTGTGCCCCTAGAAAAGGGGCTGCCCTAGACGGGGGGCTTTGCTGGCTGGTGAGGTCAGAGTCCCAGGGGCTTTAGAAACGTGGTGAAATCAGACGGGTAAGCACAGCATTAGTTGATGACCTGTAGCCAGATTTGAAGGGCTTGGTTGTCTGCACACAGCTCTGCCAGGTGGCCTGTCTGGCTGCTGGGCCCTGCCTGGTCCTGCAGCAGGCTCAGCACCCCTGGCTGTGCACAGTTTGCATCGTGAGCTTCGTTTTCTTTCAGATTGAACAAAGTGGTGAAATTCCTCCTTCGTGCTGTAATTTTCCCGTGGCTGTTTGCAAAGACAAGATGTTTGTTTTCTCTGGCCAGAGTGGAGCCAAGATTACCAATAATCTCTTCCAGTTTGAATTCAAGGAAAAGATGTAAGTGTAGACAGTTAAGTCGTGCAAAATCCACATAATCCTTGGCTGCCTGAGTTGAGAAGTGCACACACTTAAGGGTATTGAGGAAGAATACTGCATCTCATGATGAGGAAGGGTGGACAAGATAAAACAGGGACTGCTTTGATTAGACTTTGTCATTTTCCATATGCATCAGATTGGTCTTTTTCAGCAGACAAACAGAAAGTTCAGTAGATTCACTGTAAACAGTAAGTATGAATCTTAATGTTTCCAGAATGGGATGGCAAATACTACCTTCCTAGAAGTTGTGTGAATAGCTGAGTAAGACCAGAGGGCCTGTGAAGTTCTAGTTCATAGTGAAATAGAAAAAAATGGACAGTGTTTTTTAAATCTTCAGTATTCAGTTTGAGACATTTGATGTGACTTGCTCAGGGTGTCAGCCATTGCTCTGAAGATGTGGCCTCTCTGGTGGGATAAAAATGCCCAGCAGTGGAAATACAGACACACTGGTCTGTTCTGGCAGCCTGGGCTGTCTGGTTACTGGCTGAAGTGGAACCACAGCTGAAACAACAGGTAATGGCCTCCAGACCTTGGCTGAAGTGGTGTTATCACAGTGAGCAACACCTTATCAAAATGGGTATGGTGTCAGAATGGTGCCCTTTGCTTTGAAGAGTTAGCTGTTAAAATGGGTGATAACAGATCACCAATTCCTTCCCAAGTTGGGGGTCTTTGAGCTGCTGGGGTTTACATAAATACATCTGGGTTGTGGGACCACGTTGCCTGTATCACATTTTAGCAACATGGAGCTGGTGTAGATGTCTGACACATCTGCAGCATTGCTCCTTGTCTGTTCTCAGCCAGGCTCCACATCTGCAGTGACAGAGCTCCTCTTCTTGATTCTTACAGCCTGATAGTTACAAAACTTACTTTGTAGAAAAGCGTGGTAAAAAAAAAGACACTGTTTCATTTCTGATGTCTCAGCTGGACACGAATTCCTACCGAGCACTTACTTCGAGGCTCTCCTCCTCCTCCCCAGCGGAGATACGGCCACACCATGGTTGCCTTCGACCGGCACCTCTACGTCTTCGGGGGGGCTGCAGACAACACACTGCCCAACGAGCTTCACTGCTATGATGTGGACTCTCAGACCTGGGAAGTTATCCAGCCCAGCCCAGACAGTGAGGTAAAACTCTTGTTTTTATATTTTTATGCTCCATCTTTCTCTGAGCCATTTTTGTGGTCAGGCTACAGACACGTTCTTGACAGGGACATGGACGTTTAGCTAAACACTAATAGCTCCTTCCCACTAAAAATACTGTGGGCAGCAGTCTTCAACAATTAGTCAGTGTTGACCCATTTGAAACTTTGCTTAGTACTGTTTAAAGAAATACCATAAAACACTTGTAATTCAAGCTGTGAGTCAGTCATTATCTGACAAAGATTGGGAGTGAGTTCACGGTGTGGACCAGTGGTGGTGTGGTTGGCTGTGTGGTGCCATTGAAGCAGAACTTGCAACCAGACAAAGTTGTGATTGTTTCACTGTACTAATGAGTGTGTGTGTAAAACCTTACACATGCTGGGATTAGACAGAATAGCATTTCTGAGCATAGATAAATAGCATTTTATCAGGGGGGACCTGATAGCAGCCTTCCAGTACCTGAAGGGGCTACAGGAAGCTGGGGAGGGACTTTTTACAAGGGCTTGGAGTGAGAGGACGAGGGGGAATGGTATTAAACTGAAGGAGAAATTTAGGTTAGAGATGAGGAGGAAATTCTTTGCTGTGAGGGTGGTGAGACACTGGCCCAGGTTGCCCAGGGAAGCTGTGGCTGCCCCATCCCTGGAAGTGTTGAAGGGCAGGTTGGATGGGGCTTGGAGCAACCTGGTCTGGTGGGAGGTGTCCCTGCCCATGCAGGGGGGGTTGGGACTGGATGATCTTGAAGGTCCCTTCCAACTCAAACCATTCTATGATTCTATGATTTCCCTTTTAGGTTAAGTGTAAAGTGTCTGCTTATAAAGGTACGACTGTATAATAATAATAATAGAGACCATAGGAAGGCTCAGAAATGGCTTTTTTTAAGGTATTTGTCATAATAAGATATATAAATCAACAAATATAGGTTCTTCACATGAGCATAAAAAGGACAGTAGACAGCAAAAGCCAAGTAAACACTCAAAATGAAGAAAATAGAAAGAGGATGAACATGTTTATATGTTTCTTTTGGGCTACTCTTTACAATGCAGTAATTGTGTGATAAAATGTCAGGTTTTTTCCGTGACAGCAGCTGTGGGATAACCTCGTGTCCCAGGTTGGAGCTCAGAGGGTTTGAATGGCTTCAGTGCTCATTTCAGCTCACATTTCAGTACATGTGGTTTCAGTGGCCTCAGGTCATTTCATCCCCAGCAACACAGTAGGTTTCTTGAAGCCTGTGCTAATATGTGTATTTCCTGGATTTAGGATGGTTACGTTGGCTGTATTTGTTAATTTTAAAGGATTTTAACCTAAGCCATGTTAAAATACTTGAGTAGGTTTAGAGTGTGTCTGCTGATCTGCAGGAAGAAACACTTGATGTTTGTGTGCTGTATGGAGGGCTGCAGGGATTAAGGGTATGCCCTAAAGAGATGAATTTATTACATGAATTAGGATCAGATGCAGATCTACTCATTTTGCCAGAACTGGTACACCAGAGGTGCTCACATCCTCCACTCTTACACTGTATTTTAGTTTGTTTGCAAAGACACAGAACCCAGCATTTGATGAAGAGGAAAACAGCATTTACACACTGCTCTGAAATGAACAATGTGTGTGGGCCTCATGGTGAACAATTACTTGACCAAAGTGTTAACTGGCAGCCTATCTTATACTTTAACAAAGCTGATTTATTTTCCCATGAAGTTAATAACACTGTGTCTCCAGCTTTTTAAAGGCACAGTTGCCCTCAGGAGTGTAGATCCTCTTCTGTTCCTACCAACATTTGGCATTTAAGGCTTCCTCAGTCACTGGTTCTTTGTGAGCAAAGAGCAAAACTGCTCCTGTCAGTGCTGTAAACCAGCATTATTATATATTATAACCTGACTTATCCCCTGCTAAATTTCATTTCATATTTCAAAGCTCTTTTCTTGGGCTGTCTGTAATCCCAGGCAGGGTTCTGACTCTGAGTTGCATGTATTTTATTTTGAAGTGTCTTTCACACTTACAGCATCTCGAGGCTGATTTCATAGAACTGGGAAGTGATATTGAAGCACTCTTGAAACACGTGGTAGTAAATGTTCTTAAAAGACAGGTTAACTGCAAGATCTGAGAGACTTCTGGTGCTTTAAGTAAGTTTTAAATGATTTTGTGTGTTCTGGAGTGATAACTAGGTTATTTCTCAGGATTGTTTTCCTGAAGTTTCCATGGGCTTTTGGCAAAGACTTCTAACAGTGGCAGTGGGTCTCTGACACCATGTTTTTCCCAGGACACTGAACAGGAAATTTCCTTTCTTATCCATATCTATGAGCAAAACAATTCACATTCAGATGAAATAAAGTTGCCAGCTGGTCAGGGGAGGTGATTGTCCCACTCTGCTCTGCACTGGTGCAACCTCACCTTGAGCACTGCCTGCAGGTTTGGGCACCACAATGTCAAAAGGACATCAGGCTGTTGGAGAGTGTCCACAGGAGAGCCACGAGGAAGGTGAAGGGTCTGGATGGGATGACTTATGGCTGAGGTCACTTGGATTGTTCAGCTGGGAGAAGAGGAGGCTGAGGGGTGACCTCATTGCAGTCTGTGGTTCCTCACCAGGGGAAGAGATGGGGCAGGTCCTGATCTCTTCACTCCTGTGACCAATGACAGGACTCCAGGTAGTGAGTTGGACTTCTCAGACCCACACATGCCAGGAACAGAAGTAGACTGTCAGGTGGAAATGGTATTTGCCCCTGCTACCCTGTTATGAGCAACATGGAAGGTGACAAGACACGAGACAGAAGAATCTCAAGGTTTTTACCCAGAGAAGGTGGCACAGTTTGAACCTGGGTAATGGGGTGAGTTCTGGGGAGGTGGCAGAAGCAGTTCTTGAGGACAGGCAGCTCTCAAGTACCAAGCCCTGGAGGTGCAATGAGACAGTCTGGCATTTTCTGCATTTTGGGTAAACAGGTAGAGCAACAACTGGGAACAAGTCTGGTGATGGGCCTGTCCTGGTTCTCTGCCCAGGTCTCTCGAGGTTGGTGGCAGTGCCTCACTGTGGCCTGGAGGGTGGGAAAATGGCTTAGTAACTAGGAGAGGGAAGACTAAAGTGGAACATGTTGATACTTCAAAAATGAACCAAAAATCCTATTTTATGCTTTTGGGATGTCTCCAAACTGGATATCAAGACATGCTTTCTGAAATGCACAACTGAAATCCATAGCTCCTTGTACCTTCATCTTGCTGCTATAATACCTGTACATAGACACTTTACAGAGCACAGGGAGCTGTTCTCTGCTCACACTGGTAGATGATCTTCACATGATCTTCACAGTTGGGGGTTCTGCTTTTCTGAGGCAGCCAGAGGAATATCCCATCTGAGTCCAAGCCTGTCAGTGTGACACCACCAAAGCCTCCTGAGGTGCTGGGTTTCCTTTACACGGGGCTGTCAGAGGATTGAAAAACAGATTTTTGAAAAATAGATTTTTTCTTTGCTTTAAGTTTTCCTGTTGAACTCAAAATATCCTTGGCTTTCTGAAGAAGGATGGAACAGTATAAAAAATCAGCAGGCAATAAGAGGGAAAGTGCTTCATCTGGTGAGTTGCTGCTTCCCAGCAGACAGACAGACAGACAGACAGACAGCCTGTGTGTGCACACAGGAGTCCTGGGTTGTGCTACAGCAGGGGAGGGTTCTCCAGGGAATAGCAGAGGAGCTCGAGGTCCAGGAGGGACACACATCCATTTGTGGACACAGTCCTGCAGAATCAAAAGTGGTGTTTGGAACCAGACAGTGACCCATGGAGGACAAGGTGTTGTAGGAAGAAGAAGAGAATTCTCCTTCCTGGCAATGCTTAAAGAAGGTCAGTGTGTGGGAGAGTTAAACCATGGATCACTCCCCTGCCAGCAGGAGAGTCACCACCAGCTCCCCAGGGACTGCAGGTAGGAGTGAGCAGCCTGTCTCTCTTGAAGTTACAAGAGGAATCTCCAAAACTTGGCCTGTGAAACAACTTAGTCTCACAGTTACACTTTTCAAAGTCAAGAGCAAGAAAAATTTCTGACTTTCAAAGCTCTTAATTTTTCTTTTAATAAGCAAAAAGGGAGGTTAATGTATTGGTAACCTCTGGTTTCCTTTGAAGCGGAGTTCTGGATTTCTTCAGCTGACGTGGTTTGTGGGCAGCTAAGGAGGATTAAAAGGACTTACTCATCCTGCTGTGGATGAGTCTGCCACGGTCTCACTGTGCAGAGATCAGTGACACCCACTGAGGGATCTTCAGGCAAGAGAAACATGTTATTATGTGAACAAAACCCTGAATTCCTGCAGTGAGGCCCCTGACAAGATCTGCCCTCAGATGTGGTGAGTGTAGTTGTCAGGGTGTCATGTTCTGCTAGGAGAGAGAAAATACAGCATTTCACAGTCCAAAGAGAAGACTGATAACTTTTGATGTTCATAAATCAGATGTAGTGTTCAGACTTGCATCCTTTTTAGAAAATATTTTTTTTTTTAGTTTAGGATCTTCATCTTTCATAGAAGAGTGGCTCTGTCTTCTCTGTGCTCCTCCTGTAGGTAGCTGCAGGCAGCAAGGTATCTCCTTGACCTTTTCTCCTCTCATGCATCATGTGCTCCAGCCCCTGATCATGTTGGTGGCCCTCCAGTGGACTTGTTCATGTAGGTCAATGCCTTTCTTGTATTGGGTAGAGTAGTTCAGATGTGCTATTGCAAATACTGAATGTAGGAGGAAAAATCCCTTCCCTCAACCTGCTGATACAGCTGAGGATGTTGTTACAGAATCACAAAATTATCAGAGTTGTCAGGGTTGGAAGGGACCTCTAGAGATCATCTAGTCCAACCCTCTGCTAAAGCAGGATCTCCTGGAGCACATTACCCAGGGCTGCATCCAGGGGGGTTTGGAATGTCTCCAGAGAAGGGGACTCCACCTCCCTGGGCAGCCTGTCCCAGGGCTCTGTCACCCTCATAGTAAAGAAGTTTTTTTCTCATATTTAAATGGAACTTCCCATGTTCCAGCTTGTGCCTTTCTTCATAAGGGAGATGCTCCAATTCCCCAGTCATCTTTGTTGCCCTTCCCTGGGCTCTCTCCAGCAGTTCCCTGTCTCTTTTGAACTGGGGAGCCCAGAACTGGACCCAGTTCTCCAGATGTGGCCTCACCAGGGCAGAGCAGAGGGGCAGGATGACCTCTCTCGACCTACTGGCCACACTCTTCCTTATGCACCCCAGGATCCCATTGGCCTCCTTGCCCACAAGAGCACATTTCTGGCTCCTGAATCATTTACTATCTACCAGGACTCCCAGATCCTTCTCCTCAGAACTGCTTCCCAGCAAGTCCACCCCTAACCTATATAGGTGCATGGGGTTCTTCCTCCCCAGGTGCAGGACCCTACACTTGCCCATGTTGAACCTCATTAGGTTCCTCTCTGCCCAGCTCTCCAGTCTGTCCAGGTCATGCTGGATGGCAGCACAGCCCTCTGGAGTGTCAGCCACCCCTTCCAGTTTGGCATCACCAGTGAAATTGCTGAGGATACACACTGTCCTCTCATCCAGGTCACTGATGACTATGTTGAACAAGACTGGATCAAGTGTTGACTCCTGGGGGACACCTCGACCCTGCTCCATTGATCACCACCCTCTTGAGTTCTGTCACACACCAGCTCTCAATCCACCTCACTGTCCACTCATCTAGCCCACACTGCCTGAATTTCCTAATGAGGATGTTTTGGGAGACAGTGTCAAAAGCCTTGCTGAAGTCAAGGCAGATGACATCTGCTGCTCCCCCCTCATCTAGCCAGCCAGTTAAGACATCATAGAAGGCTAGCAGAGTGGTCAAGCATGATTTCCCTTTGGTGAATCCATGCTGACTTCTCCCAGTGACATTCTTTGCTTTCACACATTTTGTGATGATGTCCAGAATGTGTTGGCCTTGCTGCAGGATAACAATGCTGATTCCTGTTCAGCTTTGTTGTCCATCAGGACTCCAGGTTTTAAACTTACGAGCTGCCTTCTAGACAGCCAGTCCCCAGCCTCTATCATTGCAAGGAATTACTCTGTCCCAGGGACAGGACTTTTTATTTGCCTTGGCTGAACTTCCTGAGGTGGCCATCAGCCCATTTTTCCAGCCTAGATAAGTCCTTCTGAATCGCAGCCTCCAGCATTTCAGCCACTGCAGACAATTTGGTACCAACCACTGCCTTGCTGAGAACACACTGCCTGCCTCTGAGCTGTGAAGCCAGTCAGCATTTTGTGGAACATGATCAGGAAGAATTTACCCTCGGTAGATCCTTGCTGACTGTTCCCAGTCACCACCTCCACGTGGTGGAAGTAGCTTCCTGGAGGATTAGCTCCATCACCTCCTTCGGATGGAGGTGTGGTTGACTGGCCTGTGGTTGGCTGGTTGCTCCTCCTTACAGGTGGAAGAAGCCTTTGCCCGAGCTGCCCCCCTAGGTTCATCTCATGCCAGGTTTTTAAAAGGAATAGGTGCTTCCTGGATTCTAAACAGCACTTTGTTTACTCTCAGGTGCCTCCAGCCATAAGGTAGATGGGTCCATTGCCATAATCTGCAAGGAGTCTAAGGAAAGGCAGAATAAACCCCTTCAGCATTTGCCTTCTCTTTGTCCATCAGCAGAGCTGCATATCTTCAGGTTCACTCTGGAATGAGTCTCTTCCAGTTTTGTCTGAAAAGCCTGCAGACTTTCTGCACCCAAGCACTGTTCAATCCTTAAACCTCCTTGAACTTCAGGAATATCCAAAGCTCTGTCTGCCCATCTGTTTGGGAGGGTTGTGCTGTTGCCTGGTATGACAGTGTAGAAGCATCTCTTGAGTATAAAAAGCTACCAGCAGTGACACCTCATTTGGACCTGTTGTAGCTTGTGGTTTTCTTCTCGTTTCAGAGGAAAAATAGATATTTATTTTTTTTTACCTTTCAGTTTGTGTTGGTTCACCAGGTTTGTTGGTGGCTTTAGGTCCTTTTATTCATTTTGGCTTCGATTTTTTAGGGGTATTGGAGGGTAGAGAGGCTCATTATGCTCATAGAATCATAGAAGACCTCAAGGATCATCTGGTCCAACCTTTAATGTTCCTAGTTTGCAAAATAGATCTGAGCACATCCTTACTGGCTGTGGAGTTCAGTGCAACAATCAGCTTCCTTCATACCTGCTCATTCAAGTGTGAGTGTGGGGAGAGTTCAAATGTACACTGTTATAAATTCATTCTGTAAATTTAAGAAGGCTTCTGAGAAGCTGAGGGAATGAGAAAGAGCCTTGAAACAAGTGCAGTGGATTTGGTTTTAATAAAGAAACTTAATAAATAAATAAATACAATCAATAACTTGGCTTTGGCTTCAAGAAATAAACTTAATAAATAAAATAAATACAACAAATGACTTGGGTGTGGTTTCAAGAAATAAAAATAATAAATACAATAAATGTGTTTGGTTTCAAGAAATAAAATTAATAAATAGATACAATAAATGACTTGGGTTTGGTTTCAAGAAATAAACTTAATAAATAAATAAATACAATAAATGACTTGGGTTTGGTTTCAAGAAATAAACTTAATAAATAAATACAATAAATAACTTGGGTTTGGTTTCAAGAAATAAACTTAATAAATAAATAAATACACAGGGACAGGAGTTGGATCCTGATGGGTCCCTTCCAACTCAGCACGTTCTATGATTCCATAATACAATGGCTGCTTTATAAAAGCAACTGTAGAGAATACTGAGAATTATTTCAATTAAAAGCAAAGCTAAAGTTTTGGGTTTTTTTTCTTAAAAAGGGCAGGGAAAATGTCATGAATAAGTATAAAGCAGGGGGCCTGTGTTTGAGCTCTGACAGAAAGTTCTTTTTTTTTTTTTAGTTTTTGGTTGCAAAGTCAGTTGTGAGAGAGATGTTAAAATACAGCTGATACCAGCCCATCTAGTTGTGTGAAACAGTCTGCCAGCAACCTTCATGTTCTGGGGTGAGGCTGGAGGTCCAGTTGATAAAGGGCATTGATGTATTTTTAAACTACTATAATAGGTTTGATTTTTTTTTTTCAGTCAATACATCTTATTTAATCAATGAAATTACTACTAAGAACAACTAGAGGCCATATAGAATAGATTATATCTGACAGTAATCTCATCCTTGTTTGGAGAGGCATCAAACAGGAATGTACTAACAGATCAATATTATTCCACAATCTTCCCATCACAATATTTATTAGCACCAAATTTAAAGTTTCTTTGATAAAGTGCCCACGGATTATGCCAGAGACAGAAGGTACCTTGTTTATCCAGAGGAATTTAGATGACTTGTTAAACTGGCAGAGGCAAATGTGCATTTTAAGGTGACCAAATCTGTGGTTTGCACATCTGAGGAAAAAACCAAACTGGTCCCAGTTACTGCATGAGCAATTGTATCCTTAAAAGCTGGAGGTTGGAGAAAAGAAAAACTCCTGGGAAGTCTGGTGAGCAACAGGCTAAACGGGACCGTTGTGTGATGCTGTGGTAAGAGGAGAGTTTGGTGGTAATGAAAAAAGCATGGTTTCATGGAAAATATGTCTCTGCAGATAAACATCATCTTGTTTCATGGCTGGATTTACTTGGGTGGTGTCTAGAAATGTGTACCAGAAGAGAAGATTTCTTCTACCAGAGGGCTTTTATTTTGTAGGCAAAGATTTAATGAGATTTGCTGATGGAAGACAAAACGAGTCTGATCAAACTAGGAAAAAACTGAAGTTACTATCACCACTTGTAGACCTAATGTGGGATACCCCAGTGAGATGTGCTGCTTTATCAGATGTCTTCTCTATAACCTCGAAGCAGTGGGTACAAGTGATGTGGTCTGTCCTGTGCAGGAGGTCACTGTGGCTTTGACCTGCAGTGTCTCCTTCCTGCTTCAAAAATACTTGGATTTTGCAGTTCTGGGGGTTTCTGTGTGTTGTGATCCTTCAGTCCTGTAAATAGCTGGGGCCTCGTGCAGCGTGGGGTGGCTTTGTTTTCTGTGGGCCTGGCATGATGGAGGATGGAAACCTGACTTGGTGGTGCCAGCTCCCTAAATGTCTCCAACTTTGAGCTTCTGTGAGGACTCTGGCCCTGCTGGGGGGGGCCATGAGCCAGATGGTTCAGCCCCAGTGAGCTGTGGGGAAGGCATGTCCTGGAGGGATGGATGGGATATCTGTCTGTATCCTGCTGGGATAGATGCTCATTTACCTGATCAGAACCATCCTGATCAGAAGGTGCAGTGAGGAGGTGCTTCTAAGTGTGACTAGAAAGTATGTTTGTGTGTTCCAGGGGCACTGGGAAAGAATCCTAAAATACAATTAATGTCACTCTTAAGATGGAAGCAGTTGTGTCACTTCAGACTACACCGATTTTTCACTTCTTGCTGTTGATCTGTTGCAGGCTCTTGGGAGAAAACAAACAAACAAACATGTTTTTATTTATTCCCTCACCTATTTTATCCTTTTCTTTCCCTAGTTACCCAGTGGCAGACTCTTCCACGCTGCAGCTGTGATCTCGGATGCCATGTACATCTTTGGTGGCACAGTGGACAATAACATCAGGAGTGGAGAAATGTACAGGTTCCAGGTAATTCACTGACAAACAGGCTCAAACATCCACACCAATTCTGTTTAAATCCTTCTGGCTCTGGACCTGGCAAAGTTCCTGGTTTGGCTCACTCTGGTTTTGGCTTCACATCCTTCCTGCAGGAAGCCTTTGCCTTTCAGATTCAGCTGCCAAAGGTGATTGTGTGTCTTTAAAATCTTTAGAGATGTGTTATCTGGACAGACATTTTGGTAAGGCCAAGCTCTTGAGTGCCTTCTGAAGTCCTAACAGAGATCATGACAACTTGTTTTGACAGATTATTGAAAAGTGTATCAGACAGGATTTGCCAGGATGTTTAACTGAAGATGGACTGTTAGCATCATAAAATCGTCACAGCCTGGTTTGGGCAAGAAGGGACCTTAGAGATCATCTAGATCCACCCCATTGCCATGGGCAGGGACACCTCCCACCAGACCAGGTTGCTCCAAGCCCCATCCAACCTGCCCTTCAACACTTCCAGGGATGGGGCAGCCACAGCTTCCCTGGGCAACCTGTGTCAGTGAGTGTCTCACCACCCTCACAGTGAAGAATTTCCTCTTCATGTCCAACCTAAATATCCCTTCTTCCAGTTTTAATTCATTACCCCTTGTCGTGTCATTCCATGCCCTTAGCCAAAGTCCCTCCCCAGCTTTCCTGGAGCCCCTTCAGGCACTGGAAGGTGCTCTAAGGTCTCCCTGGAGCCTTCTCTTCTCCAGGCTGAACACCCCCAACTCTCTCAGCCTGTCTCCAGAGCAGAGCTGCTCCAGCCCTCGGATCATCTCCTTGTCCCCCTCTGGACTCACTCCAACAGCTCCATGTCCTTCTTATGCTGGGGGCTCCAGAGCTGGACAGAGCACTCCAGGTTTCTCCTCATGTGCTGTCAGGTTCAGGGTTCCTGGGTCAGAGCATTTTGTACTGAAGTTTTCCCTTCATGCAGCACTGCCACCTCCACCCCCCCCAGGAACGATGGGAATTTTAAATTTCAAGATATTCACACCAGGTCAAATCCCCCCTACACTCCTGTTTATTTTTATTGTGTGAGACCCTTAGACAAGTCCTGGGAGCAGGTGAGACTTCAAGCCACCAAATCCAGCAATCTGCAAGTTGTGATAAGACACAGTTCTTCCATGTTACCCTCTGTATCTTTCATTGCCTTCACTAAGTTAATAAGAAAATGCATGATAGTCTGTGTAACTGCACTGCTTTTGGATAGAGCCTTTTGAAATGAATTCTGTCTTCTGTGGGGTTTTATTTGTTTAGTTTTCCTGTTACCCTAAATGCACTCTACATGAAGATTATGGAAGGCTGTGGGAAAACAGGCAATTCAGTGACTTGGAGTTTGTTTTGGGAGAGGTGAGTAGAATTTCTTGAAAAGGTGCCAGTGGGGGTGTTACTGTGTGTGCAGTTTGCTGGGAAAAAGCAAATTGGACAATGATTGTGCCAGAAACCCTGGGAATGAAGTTTTAAGAGCAGAGTCACTGGTGAAAATGGTGTCTGTCTGGTTTAGTAGGTTACATTAATCCAGATAAATGTCTAAAGTTTCAAAGGAGAAGAAACTTTTTAAAAAGAAGGTCTGTAGATCACTGAAAAACCCAAATTTATCAGAACACATTCTATATAGTTGCAATATGAAAATGATACTAATGAGTTCTGTACAGCCCCAGCTGTCTCCTGGAAAGAGCAGGTCAAGGGGTTGCAGATCCTTGTCTCTTTTCCAGAGCCATTTTTAATTACTGAAAGAAAATAGAATGAGAAGAAGCAGCACAGGGGAATGATTATCTAGTCGTGAAAAGAATTACCAAATTGTAAAAAGAACACATTTTCTGAAGAAAAATATGAGATAGTTGAACCTGGCTGCATTCTTTTGCAAAAATTCGAAGTTAGAAAACACTTTTCAGAGATCAGGTAACAGATCCTCAACAACAGGTGAAGTAGATCATGAAGAACAATAGCAAACAAACACACTGTTGTTATGAAAACCAAAAATCAGGTGGAGCAATAAGAAGCAAAATCTGTGACATTGAAGCCATGCAGCAGCCTCCACTTGGACAATGACAGAATCACAGAATCCTAGGGGTTGGAAGGGACCTTGGAAGATCATGTAGTCCAACCCCCCTGCCAGAGCAGGATCACCTGGAGTACATCCCACAGGATGCATCCAGGAGGGTGTGGAATGTCTCCAGAGAAGGAGACTCCACAACCTCTCTGGGCAGCCTGTCCCAGGGCTCTGTCACCCTCACAGTCAAGAACTTTTTCCTTACATTTACGTGGAACCTGTTGTGCTCCAGTTTGCACCCACTGCCCCTTGTCCTGTCACTGGACATCACTGAGAAGAGCCTGGCTCTGTCCTCCTGACACTCCCCCTTTAAGTATTTATAAACATTGATGAGGTCACCCCTCAGTCTCCTCTTCTCCAAGCTAAAGAGACCCAGCTCCCTCAGCCTTTCCTCATCAGGGAGATGTTCCTAACATAAGGGAGATGAACCTATCAAAGACTTTCCAAATGGTGTTTGCCATGAGCCTTTGGGGAACAGGGGCATGGAATTTCATCTGTACGTGCAGAGCAGATGCAAGGTTGCCTTTGATTCTAACTTAATGTGTAGTAACCCAGAGTTCAGCCCAGGTTTCTGTGGCTTCTGCCATCTGCCACCACCGTGTGATTTGGGAATAAAAGTTTAATGTGTTGTTCCTTTGGCTTCGGCAGAAGGAGGAGCGAGTTCGAGGGCACACTGCCATCGTTACAGCTCGCTGCAAGTGGCTGAAAAAGAAGACCATGCAGGCCAGGGAGAGGCTGAAACAGGTGAGTAGTTTAGAAAAGTGATCTTATGGCAGGGTGCTGCTTACTCTGCCCCATTTTGGAAATAAGGTTGTTAGGAAAGAGATCATACCTGCTGAGACAGGTGTAGGACCAGAGCAGTATCTGATGCTAAGGTGCTCCTGGGCAAGTAAAATAAAGTGGGTAATTATCACAGAATCATAGGGGTTGGAATGGGCCTCTGAAGATCATCAAGTCCAACCCCCCTGCTGCAGCAGGAACAACCAGGGCAGATCACACAGGAACATGCCCAGATGGGTCTTGAAAGTCTCCAGAGAAGGAGACTCCACAGCCTCTCTGGGCAGCCTGTCCCAGGGCTCTGTCACCCTCATAGGAAAGAAGTTTCTCCTCATGTTGAGGTGGAACTTCCTGTGTTGCAACTTGGTGCCATTTCCCCTCGACCTATCACAGGCACCACTGAAAAGAGACTGGCCCATTCTTGACACCCACCCTGCAGATATTTATAGACATTAATCACGTCCCCTCTCAGCCTTCTATTCTCTAGACTAAACAGCCCCAGGTCTCTCAGCCTTATATGACAGATGTTCCAGTCCCTTCATCATCCCTGTAGCCTCCATTGGACTCTCTCAGGTAAATCCTAGTCCTTCTTGAACTGAGGAGCCCAGAACTGGACACGATACTCCAGATATGGTCTCACTAGGGCACAGTAGAAGGGGAGGAGAACCTCCCTTGATCTGCTGGACACACTCTTCTTAGTGCTCCCCAGGATAATATTTGCTGTCTTGGCCACGAGGGCACATTGCTGTCCCATGGAGAACTTGTTGTCCACCAGGACCCCGAGGTCCTTCTCCACAGGGCTGCTCTCTAGTATTAGTATTCACGTAGGCTGCTGGATGAGTACCAGGCCAGGCATGGGGTGTGACATGGAGGAGGCAAAGTTAATCCAGTTATTTGGATTTGGTGGTATGGTTCTTGGGGGGTCTCATAGCTGTCTAAGTTCTAACCTTGTGGAATCCCCCTGGGGAGGTGTGTGAACCCCTCGCTCTGGGGAGGGTGAGAGCTGCAGGTCCTCAGGGGTGTCCTGTGAGATTAGGTTGGAGGGAAGGCAGTGTTCAGGTTCTGAGGCTGGCTCTGCTACCTTTACCTTAGTGTTTCCTGATATTTTTTTTCCCAGAGTTGAAGGTCTGGTGCCTCTGGTTCATTGTCTATTAATTTCAACTACTTAGAGCTTTTCAGCAGCAAACATTTTATTGCTGTGGAGGCAGTGGCAGCACAACCTGCAGTAAGACACACGGGTGCCTCATTGTCCCTTAGTTAACTGCTTTGCCACCCTGCAGCCCTCCAGCTTCACTGGGAAAAGCTCTAGGGAAAGGCTGTCAAAGTGAGACCTGAAAGTAGCAGAGTGGCTTAGAATACTTCTGTATTCTGTATGAAAATACTTCAGGCTTAAAATACTTCTGTGCAGCACTTTGAGCTCCGACTTTGCAAGGCAAAGGTCTCTGGGACCTGCTCCCACAGCTGCCTTCTCCAAGGACAGATGCTGTTCCTGCTGAGGGCAGAGATGTGAGCTCAGTGCAATTCATTCCTCCCTTCTGAGCTCCTGCTTTTGAGCTCACATTTGTTCTGGTCCATGTTTGTCACAGGCCATGGAACAGTAAGTGAGACATCTGAATTCCTTATTATCTTGAAGATGATGAGACCTTGGGTCTTGTGCAGTAGATGAGCAAGATCTTTCCTCTGGTTTGGCAGTGATGTGTGGGAGCTGGCACAGCCTTGCTGCCATCTGTGGGTGTTTTCTCTCTCAGAAATCAAAGCAAGATATTGAAGAGGAGGGACACGCAGCGTGTCAGAAGGATGGGACTGGTGGGAATGTCAAGTTGTGCCGCCTGCAGCCGCTGCTGGAAGTGCCCATCCGAGAGGCTGAGGCCCAGCCCTTCGAGGTGCTCATGCAGTTCCTCTACACAGATAAAATAAAATACCCTCGCAAAGGTAGGACAGCAGGATAAAAGAAACCCAAACAAACAGCAACTGGGGAGCAAACTCTCTTGGTACAGAGCAGGATGGAACATCTGCAGGTGATCAGTTCTGCTCTGAGCACGTCGTTGCTTCCCTGGGATTAAAAATAAGCAGAGTTCTATCAAAGCATGCTAACAGGGCTTTGTGTTTTCCTAATTCTTTTCAAACATCAAGGAAAAGCAGGTTCT
Source organism: Hemiprocne comata (assembly GCA_020745705.1). Taxonomy (NCBI): domain Eukaryota; kingdom Metazoa; phylum Chordata; class Aves; order Apodiformes; family Apodidae; genus Hemiprocne; species Hemiprocne comata. Next base: position 6,272,419 of record CM036610.1, on the reverse strand, counting down.
TGATCTTTCCAAAAGGTGTAAAAAAAACCCCAAACAAACACACGAAAATTGTCATGGTGTTTTGAACATTACACCAGCCTGCCTTCAGGACCATATATCCTGGGTTGGCTTATTTCCTTCTGCTGGCATTCTTTTGATCCATTGCAAACTGCCCACACAGAAGGGCAGAGCAAGCCAGTTTTTGTCATCTCTTCAAAATGCCAATCCAAAGGAATGCCTCAAGAAGGGAAAAAATCCATTTGATGTGTTCATTGAAGGTCCTTGAATTGAAAGCTCTTGCAGGCTGGGAGGTAACACCAGAGGTGTCTCAGCTCCTGCCTAGCCCTGTTTGAGGGGCAAGGTCTTGGTGGGCTGTGGGGATCAGGCTGATCCCAGGGGGTCTCCAGCTGGTGGGGCTGGAGGAAGTGCAGCCATGTGGCACAGTTGTGTGCAGTGAGGTGGTCTGTCCTAATGCTGGATGGTTCTCCTCAGTTTCAGTGCAGGATCTTTCCTTTCTATTGAAGATAATTCTCAGGAGAATAGTAGTTTGTGTGCCATTGTCCAAAGGCTTTCCCAGCGAGGTGACCTGTCTCAGAGCAAGCCTGATTAATGGGGAGGAGGGAACCTCCTCACTGGTGTCTGCAAGTGTTGCCAGATCCCAATCTCACCTGGTTCATGGATCCTCAGCATGCTCACTGCAGGACAGGATCAGACCAAGGAAGGGATTATCACTCCCAACTCTTCCCTTTGTTATAGGCTTCCCAGGCAGCCTGCTCCCCTTCTCCTCAGCCCATCAGCCCATCTCCCCTGTCTGCTGGGATCCTGCAATGGCTCCATCCTGACCGTTTGTATTCCTAGTTCCTCCTCTCAGTTCAGAGGGCAGCACCTTGGGGATCCATCCAGAGTTAATGGAATTGGGCATGCTCATTAAATGGGATTTTCCTGATTAGACAAAGGGAAGGCACATGACATGCAAGAAGGCATCAAAAGGTAGTTACAGCAGATGGCCAGAGATCTCCTGTGAGGAAAGCAGAGGCTGTGGAGGATCATTCCTTGACTTTTTGTCCCAGTAGCCCCATGGCAGAGGCCTACGAGGGTCCCCACTGCCCCTCTCTTGCTTCAGTCCTCCCTTCTAGACCAGCCTCAGATCTGGACACAAGCAGCTGTGCCTTCACAGGGCTCTGACCAAATGAAAGAGCTGGTTGCTGATGCAGCATGAAAACCAGGGAGTTCAGCAGAGCTGAGAGCAGCTGGGCACTGTGGACACTCAGGCTGCTAGCTCTGGAGCTCATCAGTCTTCTTAGAGACTTCACTTCTTTTGATGGTTTTAAAAAATTGTGATCCAGATCGTCACAAAATCTTTGTCCAAACAAGCTTTTGGGGTGGCTCATCCATGCCTCAATTTTGAAACTCCTTTTTTAGTATCAATTCAGATTTTGTCAGGCCAGCAATGGAATTTTTTCCTGCATAAAAGTACTCCAGTCGCTCCCAATTCAACCATTCCAAATGCTCCAGGGGGTGTAAAAAGAAATACTTGGAGAAAGGTTCCTCTTCTTGTTCTGTGAGCTCTCCAGCATTTTTCTTTTGTAATTTCAGGTCATGTGCAGGATGTGTTACTTATTATGGATGTGTACAAACTGGCCTTGAACTTCAAACTGTCCCGGCTGGAGCAGCTCTGCCTTCAGTACATTGAAGCATCCGTGGATCTGCAGAACGTGCTCATTGTCTGTGAAAATGCTAACAAGCTTCAGCTGGATCAGCTGAAGGTAATCACACTTTGCACACGAAGTAACTGATAAGAAATTAAAAACAAATAACATTGCTGCAATGACCACTTTGCCAAAGCTGATAGCAGGTGCAGCTCTTTCCTGTAATTACAGCTGCTTGAGTTATGTTGGAGTGGATTGTCCTGCAGTTGCTCAGGAATATCATGTAGGGTTGTTTTGATAAGTGTTGGATATTTTTGCATATCTGCCCTGTAGGATGGGAAGGGCAGAGTGACTTTGGCTCTTCCCCAGTTCAGTCTCACTGCAGCAAGATGGAACCAGTGCATTTTCTGTCCCACTGTTTTATGCAGAGGGTTCTTCCACCTGGGCTGATGAAAAACTAAATTCTGTTCTCATGCCTTTGAGCTGAAGAGCACTCTGCTGAGAACCAAACTGTGTCTAGGACTCTGCATCTCTCCATAGTGAGTCAAGGGGTGTAGGCATTTGGTGAAAGTCCTGACAGAGTTGAGACCCCCCAGGCTTCAGACCACGACCTGCTATGATAGTCTAGTTCCCACCAACAGTGACCAGAGCTGGTTCTGCTTAAAGCTGCAGGGAAGAACCTTCTCCACCCAAGTCCATGAGTCACTGCAAGACCATGCAATGTCTGTGCCTCTGCACATCAGTTGGCCACGTAGCTGATGGCTGCAGCAGAGTGAGGATAGAGATACCAGGACACACCAGCATTTCCTCAGCACTCCATGGACTGGATATGGGCAAAGGAAAGGCATCCAGGACAGCAGCAGGGTCAGCAGCACGTGTGTCAATGCTTTGGTGCACAGTACCATGATGCCATTAGCTGCCCAGAAGCCCAAGCAAGTATCCCAGCATTGGTGGATCTAGTGCCAATACTTTGGGGTCATCCTGCTACCTCCCCCTGCCTTCTGTACCAGCAGGGTGACAGGGGCTCTTCCACACGACTCTGTTTGGTCAGGATTGCCTGGAGTTGGCATCCTGGCTTCTCAAGTGCACGTTAGTCCTCACAGGTAGGTGCCATCTGCAGAAGGCTGCTCTTTCTGGCATCCTAATCATTGTTTAAAACATTTTACAGATGGGTCCTGGACAGATCCCTATGGATCACAGGTGAAATAACTTGGCAGCAGATGGACAGCAATAATTATTCTTTGGATTAATTTGGTACTCACCTTATGGTGAGCTGGTATAGGTTGTATTTTTTGCTTATGAAAATGTCCTGAGGGAAAGCCTTGGTTCACAGGGGCAAATTAAGTGCTGTTGTTTGTCCCTCTAAGTGTTCAGCATCTCAAGTCTGGTTCATTTGTCACCTTTCTAACACATGGATTTTTCCAGCAAGTTTGTCCTGCAGGAGGTCTCTCAGACTGTTTGCAACCCTTACAGAAAAGGTTAAGGCAAAATCCACACAAGGAAACACTGCAAACTATCTGTACCCTCGATGGATAGTGTTAAGAGTTGAGATCTCTTCACCCTTCTCATTAGCTTTTGCTATCTAATTGTATAATAAATTAGTATGAGATCATGACCAGTCTTACTTAGCTCCATGAGGTTTTTGGTGTCTCCTGAGGCTCCTATTGTAGAAAGCTTCACATCAGCTGGATGGGAGACAATGAATCCTGTTACTATTTCTTAGTCAGGTTTTTCTGCTTGGAGTTGTCCTGAATTTCCTGTTCAAGCAGGAGCTCAAAGGGTCACTTAGTAAGGAGATGATGGTGTGATAGTCCCAGCTGCAGGATCCGTGTGGAGGGTCATAAGAAAAGGATGGAGGTAACACGCGTAACGTGGTAACGCTGACCTGGTGCAGTAGGATGCCTTCATACTGGATCTTTTTTCATGAATACTGTGGTTTTTTTTAAGGAACATTGCCTGAACTTTGTGGTGAAGGAGTCACATTTTAATCAAGTAATAATGATGAAGGAGTTTGAACATCTTTCTTCATCCCTCATCGTGGAGATAGTTCGGAGAAAACAGCAGCCTCCTGTCCGCACCCATTCCGACCAACCGCTCGACATCGGTAACTGTGCTGCTTCATGAAGGAGTTAGCTGTGCTGGTTTTGCATTGCTGGTGGTTTGCTTAGGGTGGGAAGCAGCCTAGGAGGTAGACCACTGCAGCCCACTGATTCTCCAGTTGGGATAACTGTGCTTAAGGCTGTTTCCCAGACTGAGGCAGGACTTGCTGGTTCTTTTTCCAGTGAGCTTCATTTTCCAACAGTATCCCCATTAAAATACACGAAAGGTCAGGCTGAAAATAGTTGTGTTCTTCTTGCAATAAAATATCCTGACTCTGTTCAGAGAGAGATGAAGCAGAAGGAACAGAAGGATATAAAGAGTGATTCCAAGAAAAGGCAGCAGACATTCAGTTTAAGTGGAGTGGAAGGTCACAGAGCTGAGTGGGGGGGTTGCCTGCTCAGAGGTTTTCAGTGAAGAAGGAGCCAGGGTGAGGAAGAGGATTTCAGCAGTAAGCCAGTGCTGCCAAGGTTGTGGTGGGAAAGAGAACTGGGGGGGGAAGCATGGAAAAAACCCAGAAAAAGAAAAGCTAATGGGAGAGAGGATAGAGAGGAGAAGACTTTGAGCAGATAATTGATTATGAAGATAACGCTGTTAATTTTTATTCTGTGGTTCTGCTGGAAGAAGATGGTTTGATTTGCAATTCTGTTATGGAATTCATCAAGGACTGACTTGGGACAAATCTTACTCAAGATTTGAACATCCTGACACACACAAAAAATGGGTTTTGATAATGAAATGTGCTGAGGCTACAAAGTTCAGAGGCATTGCCAGCACTGATTTGGAAGACTACATGATAAAAATTGGGAACTGCTGAGAAAGATGGAGAAGCCAGTCCTGGAAGGTCAAGTAGAAACCTCTGGCTGGCATTTGTCCCAGGGAGAAAAGTGAGATGCAGTGTCCAGGAAGATGGCACAGCCAGCTTCTGTATCCAGAGCTGGAGTGGTGTGAGACACCCAAACATCAACAAAATTGAAAGATGAACTTAGAAGTTATGAGTGAATTTGGATCAGACTTGAATGTGCTCTATTTCTCAGTTATTATGTATTTCCAAGGGTTAATTAAAATGTTGCATAGAAGGAGCCTTTCTTGATGATCTGGGAAAGCTTTTCCATTCAGAGACAACATTTTGTATTCCTTGTGTTTGGAAATATGAAAAGGGTGGGGAAAAATCAGATTTCTTTATCTATAGAGAACACCTTTAATTGTGGCCACTGCCAGTGTTTGCTGTCAGCAGATGGAGAGCAGAACTGCCAGGTTTGTTTCTGGGATGGGCAGTAAGGGATTGCAACAGGGAAGGATGAAGCTAATTTTCCTCCAAGATCATAAGGAAGGGTCTGCCTCAGCCTCACCCCTCAAGGCAGGAGAGGCTGGAGCTGTTGCACAGCCACCTATTCGCTTGGTAGCACCTGGTCACCTGGAGCTATCTTGTCTTTAACTATTTCACTGTGTTAACTTTCAGGAACATCTTTAATTCAGGATATGAAGGCTTATTTAGAAGGAGCTGGGACTGAGTTCTGTGATATCATCCTGCTCTTGGATGGCCACCCACGGCCAGCCCATAAAGCCATCCTGGCAGCCCGCTCCAGGTGGGTGCACGTTCACTAAAACTAAAACAGATGTGTCACATGCAGTGCTGCACAGCCTGGGGGGCAGCTGGGGGGTTTAGAAGACAGGGAGGGTGTCAGATGCAGCTTTGCTCAAGGAGTGTAATAAGCCTGTAAGCAACAGTGGTTAAATATTTTTTTTTCAATTCGATACCCAGCAGGGAAAGAGGAGGAAATTGAAATTGTGGAGGTTCTCTAGAGGGTGTGTAAGAAGCTGCACTGCAAGACAAAGAGTCTGTAAAATCACAGGAAAGGAAAAAGGGTGTAAAAAAGGGTGGTTTCAGTGAAGTGGAAAGCAGCAGATGTCCACTGAGATCAGAAAGAGTCTTCTGATGGTGAACATCCATTTTGAATCATGGGAAACTGGGATCCCTTTCTCACTTTTAAGACTCATATTTAAGACTGGGTGTGAATAAGCAGAACAAAAAATCGAGCATAACAGAGACTGGATTGTTCCTGTACTTTGGTGCAGAGGCAGGTAGTTCACCCTCTTGAGGATGGGTACTGTTCTCCCTCCTCAGGGTGTGGGTGAAGTGGGTTTGTACATTGCTTGTGTGTTCTGTGTCCCTGCACCTTTATGTTCTGCCAAACATTAAGTCTTCAGATAAAATGTCTATTTCAAATACTGTCACTATTTTTTTTCCAGTCCCAGTAATAATATTCAGTATTAGTTACTGTGGTATTTTACCAGAAGCATTTCACAGCTCTTAAAACAACCCTGCTTGGTTGGCAGCCTGTAGATACCAAGGAAGTGGATAATGCTCTAAGCTCTCTACTGGGTCTTATGCAAATTAGACAAAAATCAAAGCACCATGTGTCCTAATTTTCAAGAAACAGAGACAGATTTCAGGTAGTGCTGATGGAAATTAGGGGGATTATATTTGGAGTCCTCTCACAGGCAGGCATCTATGAAGAAGGAATTCAGCAGTGGTTTGGCTCAGATTGACACCTGAATTCACCTCTTTGGAAGGTGCAGTGCTTAATAAGCAGCCTTTGAACAATACTGGGTCAAACCATCTCTCTGCAGAACGTGTTACCTCAGCTTGATTTCCTTCTCCAGTTACTTTGAAGCCATGTTCCGTTCCTTCATGCCAGAAGATGGGCAAGTGAATATTTCTATTGGTGAAATGGTTCCCAGCAAACAAGCCTTTGAATCTATGCTGAGATACATTTATTATGGAGAAGTAAACATGCCTCCTGAAGACTCCCTGTATCCTTCAGTCTGAAGTAGCTGCAGGGTCTGTCTGAGGTGCCTCTACAGCAGCTCACCTGCCTTTTGCTCTGGATTGCCAGGCACAGCCTGGGGGGTTATTTGTCAGGATTGTCCCTTTCTGTCACTGAGCTGTATTTGCAATCAGTGCTGTTAATTGTCTGTTACCTTTTTTTTCCTTAATGAGATGAACAGCTACCTGTTTGCTGCTCCTTACTACTATGGCTTCTCCAACAACAGACTGCAGGCCTATTGCAAGCAGAACCTGGAAATGAATGTCACAGTGGAGAATGTCCTCCAGGTAACTGTCCCCAAGCAGCTTTGTTGAGTCTTAGATACAGGAAGGCCAAAGAGTCTAGGCAAGCAGGTACCCCCAGTGCCAGGTTCACTGTGGCTCCCAAACTGACATCCCCTGAGACTGCATGAACCCCTCTAGGGATGGTGGCCCTGTGTGGCTGACAGGAATGCAGGAGCACAGCCTGCAGCAGCTGGGTTTCCTTACCTGCCTTTTGTGTCACTGGTGCTCCTGTGCTGAAGTATTTAGCATCTGTCATGCCACTGGCCAATAGGATGTTGTTCCTCTTGAGCTCCTCACCCACTCTTGTAGACCAGCATTGATTTCTAAGGGGCTTTTTAGGATGTACCACGTGCTCAGCACTCAGCTCCAAACCTTTTTTTGGTAGTCATTTGTACCAGCACATACATATTTTTGGAACAGTTGCCCAGGGAAGCTGTGGCTGCCCCATCCCTGGAAGTGTTGAAGGGCAGGTTGGATGGGGCTTGGAGCAACCTGGTCTGGTGGGAGGTATCCCTGCCCATGCAGGGGGGTTGGGACTAGATGGTCTTTAAGGTCCCTTCCAACCCAAACCAGTCTGTAATACTGTGATGTGCAGGTGACATTAGTCTTACTGGTCATGCTGACAGGAACCAGGCAAGGAAGTTAAAGCTAAAAAAAATATTCTGTAATAAGGGAACCTCCAAAGCCACTACTGGGTGTGCAGCCAGAACCCCCTGCAACTCCAGCAGCATCAGTTCCTGCTTCTGGCTCTTGCCCATGCCAGTGTCACTGGGGCACTTCAGGAAGACCTGGCTCAGAAACAGATCAGCAGTTTCCTCTCCTGAGGACTCCATGCATTTTAAACCCAAGGCTTATTTTCAAATAGTTCAGAAAAGATTCAGGTTTGTAATGAAAAATGGAGGTATCTCCCTAGCTGAGAGGAATTACTGAGTCAGAGCAGTATTTGTGCCCCTGTACCTCTGAGCCACACAGAAGGAGAAACACATCATTGCTTTTGCTGTAGATTTTGGAGGCAGCAGACAAGACCCAGGCCCTGGACATGAAGAGGCACTGCCTGCACATCATCGTTCACCAGTTCACCAAGGTTGGTTGCATCTTTTCTGGGGCTTTTGAGAGCTGCTGTCCTCTGTCACTGCAGTGGCTAAAGGCACATTCATAGAGGAGTCCATGTCATTCATTCTCATGTGAGACAGCTGAGAGCTGGCTGCCTGGCACTGACCCTGATGAGGCTTCTAGCCATACTTTCCACACTAAAAAATAAGCAAAAGACTAGAAGAGCCTGGTCTGGAAATGTGAAGACCTTCCCAAACAAAAGTCACAGACTTGTTTCCATTTCCACTGTTGCAGCTGTTCATTTTGTGCCATCCCACCCTTAGGTTCTCATGTGTACAGCAGGGTCAGTTTTTTATGTATTGAGGGCACAAATCTCTCTTTCATTAGTGGTTACAAGTGTGCTGTTCATATTTCTCTGTCATTGATGTTTGTTGTCATGTGCTCAAAAGGTAAATGACCCTGTCCTGGCTGGGCTTCCTGCAGTTCCCATGCTTTGATATGTGGGATGATGCACGAGTGATAGGAAGGTCAAGAGCCTGATGTGCTGATACTCCTGTCTTTACTCCAGAGAAGAATGTTGTCATTTAGTTGTTCCTATGAAATATAAGCCCTCCATAGTTGTATCTCATACAGGAAAGCTGGGGAGGGACTTTTCAGCAGAGAGTGTAGTGATAGGACAAGGAGGAATGGCTTTAAACTGAGGGGAGATTTAGGTTAGACATTAGGAAGAAATTCTTCCCCATTAGGGTAGGAAGGCACTGGAACAGGTTGCCCAGGGAAGCTGTGGCTGCCCCATCCCTGGAGATGTTCAAGGGCAGGTTGGATGGGGCTTGGAGCAACCTGGTCTGGTGGGAGGTGTCCCTGCCCATGCAGGGGGTTGGACTGGATGGTCTTTAAGGTCCCTTCCAACCCAAACCATCCCATGATCCTATGAGAGTTTCCCAGCACGTCACCAGTTGGTTGCACAACTATTAGCATTGGTGAATTTGACAGATAATCATAGGAATTGGGATTTCTGGATGCTACACACTTTTTGACAATAATTCCCTAGTTAGCAACCAAGTAGCTCTTTATCTTCTCTATATTTAATCTCATAATCCTCTTGCTGCTGCTCATGGAAAACACTGCTCAGTCCTGTTTGTCTCTAGAGATGAGGCAGAGGGAGGTGTTCAGGCTCTTTGTTAAATGCCCAAGTGTCATGCATTTTATGTCTGGAAATAACTGAAAATGCATAAAAAGCTTTGAGAGTGGAGCCAGCACCCAGGAATCACACTCTCAGTGGAGAGTCCCCACCAGGAGGCTACAGCCCCTGCCTTCAGCTTCTGCATTTTCTTCTGGCCTCATGAATCCTGCAGAGTGGCCCAGCTCCAGCAGGGGATGGACAGTGGTCCCACTGTTACAGGATAGCCTGGTGGTTGGACATCTCCTCAGGTTTGGGGTCGATGTGTTATGGTCCCTGAGAGCTGAAATCTCACAGTCTCAGGTTCCCAGTGGAGGCCAGGAAGACCAGCAGGTTGGTGTGGTTCTCTCCAGAAGGTGCTGGGGGAGTGAATGTTGCGACATTTCAGCAAAAAAGATTTGACCCAAGGGTGTTACCCAATTGTCCTCCCAAAGACCAGAATGTGTGGAAATGTTTTATATTTAAACTGTTGATTGTTAGAACAGTTTTCATGAAAAAAAAAAAAAAGTGGCTGGAAGACTTGTCAAGCAGATGTGCACGGAGAGATGTGAATTATGCAATGTTTTTCTTTGGCCTGAGAGACTTCAGTGTGTGATTTTTGGCCTGGTGCTGGGTGACTCGATGTGTGGCTGGGTACAAATGCTTGCTCCTCTGCTCCCTGGCAAGCCACAGGCTCTGAGGGGTGGTTTGTTCCAGCTGCACAAGTCCAGTGGGGCCTGGAGGCTCAGGCAGGACGTGGGGCTGGTGGGATCTCGGGTTCTTCAGCCTGATGAACGCTGTTCTCCATTCAGACCATTGAGGAAGTTTCCCCACAATAACATTATTGCAGAGCTGATCCCAGAGGTTTGCTGCTCTGAACAATGTGATTTTAGGCTCTCGTGTGGGTGCAAAAGCCCTAATAAAAGTACTGCTGTGAAGTGCTGACACCCTGCTCTGTTCCTCTGCAGCACCTGCCTCACTGCAGGGCAGGATCCACCAGCACTGAGGGGTCTCTTTCCCTCCCAGCCCTTGTGGACTCTTATTTTGGGGATGTTACTTCAAGCAGATGTCCTGAGCTCTTTCTGCAAGTGTGCTCAGCCATTGCTTCCTTGGGTTTTAAAAGATGCTTGGAACATCTTTACTCTTTATCACAGTCAAGCATCTTAGAGTGAGGAGGTATCTTTTATGAGATCAGTTAGTACAGGCTGGATGAGAGGACAGGCTTTGGGCAGAGTTTGCTCTCAAGGCTGGGTGTTTGTGTTAATAACTCTGGAGAGAGGCATTACTGCTCGGTAGTGTGAGGTTGTGGAGAAGGAAGGAGTGTGTAGAGCTCCTTTGTGATAACGGTTGAGCTTCTGAACGTTAAGTTTGTTGTCGATTCTCACAAAGCCGATGCGGTGAAGGTTTTTGTTGGCTGCTGCTGCAGGGAGCTGTGCCGCCCGCGGGAGGCGCGCCCAGCAGCGGGGACGGCGAGCAGAGCCCCTGGGGAGCACACAGGGGGGCAGAGATCCCGTCCTCAGTCAGGTTCTCAGTACAAACACCGAATTCGAGGTTCAGGGCTGTGCTGGGGCCCAGCTTCGCTTTTAGGAGAGTGCTTAGTTGCCTCCATTAGCAGGGGGGTTGTCAGCGTTAGCAGTAATTACACTCCCCTCTCAGGGGGCAGTGCTGGGGTCTGCTGCCCTCCCTCCCACCCCCGTGCTGCAGTCTGAGATCGGGTTGTGGCTCAGGACGGGGTGACTGGAGCCCCGTGGGCCACACTCTGCAGCCCAGCTCCACCACTGTCAGTTCCTGTGCCTGCCCAGCCTTTGCCTTGCCTGACCTGCCTGTTTCACCTAGGGTGGTAGGGGTAAAGCTGTGATGATTTGAGTCAGCCATGATTTGGGGAGGGTTTTAATTTCTTTGTTTTTTTTCTGTTCTGTTTTTCTTTTCCTTGAAGGTCTCCAAGTTGCCAAATCTCCGCTCCCTGAGTCAGCTGCTCCTCCTTGACATCATAGAGTCCTTAGCTAACCACATATCAGACAAGCAGTGTGCAGAGCTGGGCTCAGACATATGACATGCTTTGGTAATCCAGCTTTCCTTTTGTTCCTCAAAAACCCTAGCATTTTACAGCTGACTTTCTTGTTTACCATTCCATACTGAGCTGCTCAGAGTCTGCTCAATAGAGCAGGCAGCCCAGAGGAGCATGGACAGCTGACTTGCTCTCCTGTGGATTTCCTTGGTTTGGACCTTTGTGGAGAAGGGTTTGGTCTCTGTTACACAAATGTAAAATCAAAGCTGTTGCAAGAATGAATTTATTCCATGTGGTTTTGGGAGTAACTAAGTTCAGCATCAAGCCCGTTATTACTTTTATACTGTAAAATAAAGCAGTAATGAGTCAGAGAGTCATTAACACTTTGAAACACAAGATTTAAGGAATGCTATTTAAAGAACTTCAGCTGACACAGCCAGGGGAAGTCAGATGTAAGAAAACTGGAAACAGAGGGTGGTGTTTGCAGTGAGGCTAAGGTTGGACCAGACTGTAGTGACTTTTAGAGACTCTCCATGGCGTGGATTAAAAGATAAGCCCTTTTGTAACTGCCTCCCTGGTGGGCTGCAGGAAGCCCAGGCCTGTGCTCTGCAGCAGGTCAGACCAGAAGATTACAGTGGTCCTTTCTGACCATCAAATCCATTAATCCTGTCTCGCTAAGCCTTTCTAAATCAATTTATTAATAAAGAGTTAACATCTTCTCCTGGCATTTCATGATCGACTTGGCTTTCATTTTGGAAAAATTAAGCAAAAAGAGCTCCCAGCTTGATGAAGATCACTTTGTTAAACGTAAGTGAGCTACATCTTGTTACTAATTTTATGCTGAAGTGTCTTGGTCAGTGGTTGCCATTGCAGGAAGGTGAATGAAGGCAGGGTGCCTTTCCCAGCCATCCAGCTGCTGTTCCCCCCCAGTTGCAGCTCCTCAGCTCCGTGCAGAGGGGAGAGGAGTGTGGCCTCTCCCTGGCTCTGAACTGTGCAGCTTGGCTGGGGACTTTCAGCTCAGGTGGTGCTGGGGAGATGTCTGCAGGCAGAGCTGGGGAGATGTCTGCAGGCAGAGCTGGGGAGATGTCTGCAGACAGAGCTGGGGAGATGTCTGCAGGCAGAGCTGGGGAGATGTCTGCAGACAGAGCTGGGGAGATGTCTGCAGACAGAGCTGGGGAGATGTCTGCAGACAAAGCTGGGGAGATGTCTGCAGACAAAGCTGGGGAGATGTCTGCAGACAAAGCTGGGGAGCCACCAGGGCAGCCAGAGGAGGAAGGGACACAGGGGCTGAGAATGAAAGTCTGGTCCTGCCTGCCACTGTGCTGGTTGGCAGGATGTGGTGCTGCTCTCTGGCCGCTTGGAATGGCAGAGTTGGCTTGAGCTGGAGTGGTGGAAGATCCCTCTGGGAAGCACAGTTGCCCAGCCCGGGGGGTTCCACCCTTTTGGCCATAACATTTAGCTCAGGGCAGGGGAGTGTTCCCGGGTTGTGAGCCCCGGGTTAGCATCCTGTAGCACAGACGTGCCTGGTGTGCTGGGGGTGTTGCAGTCTCGGTGCAATGGAGAGTGTGTAATTCCATTTAATCCAAAGGAGATGCTGTCGGGACTGCTCCATCTGTCTCCCAGCTGCCAGCCTGCTCAGGTGAGTCAGACCAGGGGTGGCAGATGCCTCTGAGAGCCAAGGGCTCATTTTCAAACAGAAAGATTATTTCCATATGCCTCAGAGGTGATGAAGTCTCATGTCAGAGGTCATGTTAATTGCACCGACAGCCCGTGTGTTCCCTGGGAAACCAGAGGATCTGCACATGGAGAAAGGTTGGATGCTACAACTTGTAAGAACAGTACAAGTTATTTTCAGCAATGTTGACTCTTCTCGACATGCATTGCCCTAAACCTGCAGCCTGGTTCCCTCAGGGAGGGGGAATGGGCTGCTTTCAACCATGCCATAACCAGCCCCTTTGACCCCATTTCCTCGAACTATTTGGGTTTTGGAGCTTATCCCCAAAGTCCATCAGCCAGGAAATGTGCAGCCTCTGGACTCTGTGAGCCAGGACACTGCAGGTGCCTTTGCTTTGGAGGTGGTTTTGGCTGAGTCCTGGCTGTGGTGACCCTTGTGCTGGGTCAGAATCACATCACATCACATGTGGGCTCAGGCTGGGGAGCTGTGGTCAGCGTTGCTGTTACGTGGGATTGTTGTGATCTGCCTGTGGGTTGTTAAGGTGCTGGGATGGTGCAGCCCCTCCCAGAGGAGAGCTGGGGCCCAGGGGCAGGGCTGAGCCCCCCCTGCTGCTGGGTGCCTCCACAGGGGGGCTGGGCTCAGTTGGAGGCAGGGGAAGTGCAAGGACTGTCAGGGAAAAAGGGCTGATCATGTAGGATCAGGAGGATGCAGGGCCCAAGACAGACTGTCCCATCCCTACTGCCACGTGGGACCTGTGACAGCCTGGCAGGAGCCCAGCAAGGGCAGGTGTGGCTCAGGGCCACCATCTCCTTCAGCTGCTCCAGCCCCAGAGGTGGTAAGACCAGGCCCATCCCAGATGGCTGCTCCCCCTTCCCTGGTGCTCCCCCTCCAGGGCCACCAGCCTGGCCCCTGGGCAGGAGGAGCAGGGAGTCAGGCTAAGGCTGCCCAGGGGTTGCTGGAAACAGGAAAAGCACAGAGAAAAATTACAAATTTTAATAAGGAAATTTGTGCAGTGATGGAGGAAGGGCTGAGGTCCTGCCTGAGGGAAGGTCGGCAGAGGGAGCACAGCCCAGGCTGTGCTAGTGCTGCACCACCTCCAAGCCCAGGATCTTCTTGACATAGTTCTGGACGTTGACGTGGAGCTGTGGGGCTGTAGCTGAGAAGGTCTCCATGGCCAGGGCCCGGGCTGCCTCTGACCCACCCCACATGGCACGGTAGAGGGGCAGGGTGTACTTCTGCTTCCCCTGCAGAGACACAGCAGGGGTTAAACCCAACCTCCTCCCCAGACCAGGGAGCCCCAGGAGCCCCCCCAAACCCCCTCCCCAGGACATAACACCTCCTGCACCTCTCAGCCAGCAGAGTACAGAGGAATGGGACAGGGTGGAAAATGCCACCCTCAACACTGCAGTGCCTGGAGAGGAGACCTTGGAGGGAGCACACCCAGGAGCAGCTCAAGTTCAACAAGGCCAAGTGCAGGGTCCTGCACCTGGGTCAGGGCAATCCCCACTATCTGTACAGGCTGAGGGAGGGTGGGATGAATTGGATGGATGGATGGATGGATGGATGGATGGATGGATGGATGGATGGATGGATGGATGGATGGATGGATGGATGGATGGAGAGCTGCTCTTGCTGAGGACTTGGGACTACTGGTGGGTGACAAACTGGACATAAGCCAGCCATGTGCTCTGGCAGCCCAGAAGACAACCAGGTCCTGGGCTGCATGCAGCAGGACCAGCAGGTCAGGGGGGGATTGTCCCCCTCTGCTCCACTGAAACCCATCCTGCAGGGCTGGGTCCAGCTCTGGGGACATAGAGCTGTTGGAGCAAGTCCAGAGGAGGCCACGGAGATGATCCAAGGGCTGGAGCAGCTCTGCTCTGGAGACAGGCTGAGAGAGTTGGGGATGTTCAGCCTGGAGAAGAGAAGGCTCCAGGGAGCCAGTACTGTGGCCTTTTCATCTATAAAGGGAGCTTGTAAGAAAGCTGGAGAGACTTTTTCCAAGGCCTGCAGTGCCAGGACAGGGGCCAGCAGTTCTAAACTGAAAGTGGATGGGGTAGATGGGACAGAAGGAAGGAACGGTGTACCCCGAGTGTGGTGAGACAGTGGCCCAGGTTGCCCAGAGAGGTGGTAGATGCCCCACGCCTGGAAACATTCAAGGGCAAGTTGGATGAGGCTCTGAGCAACCTTACCTGGTTGAAGATGTCCCTGCTCACTGCAGGGGGTTGGACTAGGGGATCTTTAAAGGTCCCTTCCAACCCAAACCATTCTGTGGGTCTATCAAGAGTGAGAGATAACCCCTGGTCCCCTGGTACAGAGGTCCTGTACCCAGTGCCCATCTCTGCTCCAATGGCTGCTGCTGGGTGCAGCTGCTGCTGCCAAGGGACAAACCTGGCTGTGAAGGAAGTCCTTGACCTTGCTGTACTCTGCCTCCAGGTTGTTCTTGAGGATGATCTGGCACCAGCGGAGTCGCAGCTCAGCATTCTGGGACTTGGAGATCTTGGGGTACATCTTGCTCAGCCTTTCCACGTTGCCTGTGAGAGGGGGATTGTCACCACCACTGCAGGGGCTCTGCTTTTAGCTTCCAGTCCCCAGCCTCTGCTCTGAGGGGATCCTGTGCTGCCAATCCTCTGGGATCCTTGGGCCAGCCCTGGCTGCTTTTCAAGCCTCCCAGCACCCCCAGCTCTGGGAGATCCCAGGCACTCATTGGGCCTCCTGGGGCCAGGCAGCCCTGCAGAGCCACCTGCCCAGTGCTTGGGACATGAGCATAAAGGGTGGGGAGATCCCTCAGCAAGGAGCACAAGGAGAGGGGAACACAGGGAGGTGGCAGCCCAGTTGAGCCATTCTGGGGACATCAGAGCTCCTCCCTGCCACTCCCCATAGGGCTAGAGACACCCTTAACCTGGCTCTCCACTCCCCATCACACTGGGTGGGGCTTCCCAGACACCAGGAACTGCACTCCTGGATCACAGCAGGGATGGGCTGATGGCCACAGACCCACGCATCCCACTGATGAATCCTCACATCCCCAACCAACTGGCTGGACCAGGCCACGTCACCCCATCTCTCCAGGCATGAGAGCCCTGGGAGGTGACGTGGCCCTCACCTTCTGGCAGTGGGGATTTCTGCAGGATCTGATCCAGGAAGTAGACCAGCTGGTAGGTCCTCCAGGCCGCAATGTCCACGGCTTCGATTGCCTCCATGTTCAAGCTGTCAGCTGCCCAGAGCTCTGCCAGCTCATCTGCTGGCTTCATCAGCTGCTCCCCCGGCGAGAGGTCGGGCAGGTAGGGGGGCCAGCCCGGCGTGTTCAGCCAGCGGTCGAACTCAAAGCCTGCGGCAGGGACGGGAGGCAAAGCTGGGATGGGTTTCCTGCCAAGACATCCCACTGACTCCTCTGGATGTCCCCAGCACCAGCAAACCCACCCAGGGCTGGTGACGAGCAGAGACTAAGGGGGTGAGGCCGTTAAGCCACCCTGGGCACTGCCTGTTGGAGGGGAGGCCGGGAGCAGCAGCGGCATCTCCAGGAAAAGCCACACGCCGACGTGCCCGGGGTCTGCACGGGACACGGGGCAGCTCCGATGCCCTGGGCTGCTGGTTTGCAAAGCGGCGCCCCAGTCCCTGCTCAGGAAGGCTCCCTGCTGACCTGGGATGGAGTCCACGCCTTTCTCCTTCAGCTCTGGGAAGTACTCCAGGAAGAAACCAAGGGTGTCATCTGCTGTGATGCTCTGGAACTTGAACCGGTTCACGTAGGCCTGCGGGGATGGCCAGGGTGTGAAGCCACACGTGCTCACCCCAGCAGTGCTGCCCAGCCCCACCTGTGCTCCAGCTCATGGGGGTTGGCATTGCCAAGCCCACGCCAGGCCCTGTTCCCCCCCCAGGGACTGCCCAGCCCCCAGCTTCCCCTGGGACACCTTGAGCATTGCCACAACCTGCTGCCAGCACAGCACCAAGCTCTGCCCTCATCTCCTTCCCCCCGTGAGCCATCTCCATTTCTCACCTCCTCTTCCTCTCCCCACCCACCCTGTTCAGCCCGTCCTTCCCGGGGTCCCGCTGTGCTCTGCCCTCCCTCCGCCGGGGTTTGTACCACTTGGCACCTCCACCTGGTACCTCCCTGCACAGACCTGGAGGAAGGCATCAAACTTGCTCTGGTCCCCAACAAGATGGGCCAAGTAGCTCACAAAGCAGTACCCCTTCTCGTAGGGCGTTTCATTGTACGTGTCATCTGGATTGACACCTAGAAAACGGGAAAACTGTCAGGAATCATCTGCACATCTACAAACCAGAACAGCCCTCATGTGTGCCGATTTCTCCCATTCCTCCTGGAGCCATCACCTCACTCGGGTCCCACCACCAGCACCAGTTTTATAGCAAGCCATGAAAGGCTTCAGCTGCAGGGCTTCCCCTGCAGCCTCACTTGGCCCCGCTCCCCCAGCCCAGCCCACAGACCTGGCTCAATCACCACCCGCAGCTTGTTGAGTGGATGGTCCTCTCCTGTGTTGTCCATGTGCTGGCGCAGCAGTGCCCTTCCCGTGGCAGCCTCCAGGCAGGTGTAGGCCAAACCTGGGCAGAGACAAGCAGGAGGTTTTTGGAGACCCTGACCAGACCCGTGTGTGCTGCTACAGGAGGGAAACAGCATTAGGTTTGTGAGCTGGGAGAGAGGAAACCGATGAACAAGGCATTGGGATGGCAGAGCTGTAGAGAGGCACGGCAACGCAGCCCTCAGTTAGCAGGAGGATTTTAGAGCCATTAAAATCTATCTGGATGCAGCCAACAGTGACAGGAGTGCCTGAGCTGCTGGATGTGACCGTGTGTCCCTGGGGAGCTCAGGGCAGCTGGTATCCCCGTGGGAGCAAGGTGGGGCTGGGCTGGATGGCAGCACCCACGTCTGTGCCTGGGGCTCAGGGGCTCCATCCACCTCGGAGCGAAGGTGGTTCCATTGCTAACACAAAGCCCTGGGTGCTGCAGGCTGCTGCTCTCCACCTCCTCCGAGACACAGTGCAGGCCCCAGCCCCACGGGCAGCGCTCGGGGCGGGGGGGGACGTGCTGGGCTGGACCCCCACGGTCCTGCCTGGGATGGCACAGCCAAGCACGGGGCCTCGGCCCCCAGGGCCACGCACCGTAGACCTCGGTGGAAATGCGTCTCTGGGCGTACATGGTGAAGCCCTCGTTCAGCCAGAACTCGCCCCACGTGGCGTTGGTGACCAGGTTGCCAAACCAGCTGTGGGAGATCTCGTGGATGATGACGTCTGCCAGGGAGCGGTCGCCGGCCAGCAGGCAGGGCGTGAGGAAGGTGAGGCAGGGATTCTCCATCCCGCCGAAGGGGAAGGAGGGCGGCATGAACAGGATGTCGTACCTGCCGGGAAGCGCAGACGGCTTGGGTCAGACCCACCTGCTCCTGTGGACGGGGGGATGCTCCCCTGGGCTTCAGGGAGCACAGCCCTTCGGGAACAGGTCATACCTGCCCCAAACATAAGGTCCAAAGAGCTTCTCTCCAACAGCCAGGAACTCCTCGATCACCCCATCGTACTCCTTCTTCGCAGCCTCGATCAGGCAGGGCTCTGCCCAGACACGGCTCCTGGCCAAGTGCACAGAAGAGGAAGTGTTAACCATGAGTGACCTGTCACCCTCTTGCATCATCAGACAAAACCTTTGTGTGCTTATTCCACAGCAAAAACCTGCTGATCAAGGAAGCTAATGAGACCAATACTGCAAATGGCTGTCATTTCTTTTCTTGTCTGAAAGTCAAAGGGCTTTCATAGCTACTGTGACAGCTGGGAACCCAAACGAACCACTGGCCTCGGGAAGAGACCTGGAATCTGCCGGGAATGGGGATCTCCTGCTCTCCTTCATGTTCATGTGGGTGAAACAAGCAGACAGGGACACCCTCCAGGGTGAGGGGACCCGGCACAGAGGCTCTCCTGACCCGCCAGAGCAAGCAGCACCCTCACCCAGCAGAGCCCGTGGTCTGGTGACACAGCACCACGTGCACAGCAGTTGGGACTGACCAGGTCACACTTATGGTCGCTGTGTCTGTGCCTGCTGGCTCTCCACAGCCTGGCAGGGCAGGCAGAGGCTGCAGGCAGCTCCCACGGGACCGCACGGCATGGGAGCCTCACCGTGCAGCTCCCACAGCCAGGGCTTAACACCGAGGTCTCCTCCAGAGCCACTTACCTTGGGCCAATATCAGCAGACACAATGTCCCCAACAGCCAGAGCAATCAGGTAGGAGGGGATCGGCTGGGACATCTTGAAGACAAAGGTGTTATCCTTCTGCTTCTCCCAGCTCGTGGCACTCATCACAGCCGTGAAACCCTCAGGGACCTGGACACGTAGTTGAAAACATCTATTAGATCCATGAAGTGCAGCATGGGATGGTGGCTAACCCAGCCAGGGACACTGCGATGCCTGGTGGCAAAAACATCCCAGCAGGCTGAGGGGAGCCAGGTCTGCAGGCACTGCAGGTTCCGGGAGGAGAGCAGTACTGCCCCGAGCAACTTGGGACCCCAGCTGCATCCCTAGGACAGCATCACTTGGCACTTGGGCTCTAACACCAGCTGGGTGCAATACTGGGACAGCTGGAGCTGCCAGGGAGGTGCCAGAGAGATTAAGAAATGCTGGAGCTGCATGTGCTGAAAGGGCAAAGGATACAGGTCCTTCAGACCCTGACTCTCCTCCTCTTTCTTACACAACTCGCTTTTCCTGTTCTCCAGCCAAAGTAGAACCTGTGGCTGATCCACTGACCTGGGCTGAGCCCTGGGAGACTGATCCAGTCTCTCTGCTTCCAAATGTGGGCTGAGCCCCTGCAGGGCAGCCAGCAGCTTCCCTGCCAGCAAACTCTGCAAACTCGTGGAGGGTTTTGTTCCCACTGGGTGTGAGGAGGATGGTGGGGTCTGCACCCCCAGGGACAGGTCTTACCTTCACGGTGGCTGAATAGGTGGATTTGACTGACGGGGTGTCGAAGCAGGGGAAGAAGGACCTGTTGAGGACGGCCTGGCCTTGCGTGTACATGTAGGGCTTCTGCTTCCCTGCTGTCTGCTCGGGAGCGAGCCAACACACCTGGGGTCGGCAGGAGGGGGGAGACCCGCGGGTGAGGGGAGTCCCCAAGTGAGAGATGTCTCTGGGGTGAGGGGTGTTCCCTGGTCCTCGCCCATGGGTGCTGTCTGCTGAAGGAGCAGGGCCTTCTCCTCTGGGGGCTGGGTCTCAGTCTGCTCCATGACCAGTGTTCCTCCAGCTCGTCCTGTCCCCCTCGGCTCCCGTTGTCCCTTCAGCTACCCTCACCTCCCTGTCTTCCCCCGTTCCCTGGTTCCCTGCACCCACGCAGCTCACCCCGGGCCTTTCGGCTTCCCCGCCCCCTCAGCTGCCCTGTCTCCCCCGGTCTCCTCAGGCCCCTCAGCTTCCCCGTCCCCTCAGGTCTCTCCGCCCCCTCAGGCTGCCCGGTCGCCCCGTCCCTCCCCGCTCACCCCAGGCCCCTCGCCCGCCTCATAGTCGATCTCGATGGTGAGGAGCTGCCCGGCCCGCGCAGGCTGGGGCAGGTCGATGTGCAGGGCGCTGCCGTAGCTGGCGAAGGGCCGGCTCTCGAAGCGCAGCGGCTGCCCGGTGGGGTCCCCGCCGTGCCCGGGGGGCGGCAGCAGCGCGGCGCGGTGCGGGCCCAGCGCCGGGTGCGTGTCCAACCGCACCGCGCTCTCCCCATCGCGCGCGCAGCGCAGCTCGAGCCGCGCGGTCCCGCGCAGCCGCCCCGCGCCCGCCGCCGCGAAGGTCACGCGCAGCGACAGGTGCAGGTGCCGCAGCCGCCAGGCGCTCGCGCTGCTAGCGGAGGCCGCGTCCTGCACCGCCGCCATGGCGCTGAGGGGGCGGGGGCCACGGCGGAAGGGGGCGGGGCCTGAGGGGAAAGGGGCGTGGTTTTGGGGAAAGGGTGGGACCGGGATGGAAAGAGGCGTGGTCTTGGGGAAAGGGGCGGGACCTGGAGGAAAAGAGGCGTGGTCTTGATGAAAAGGGCGGGGCATCTAGAGAAAGGGGCGGGGTCGGGATAGCGGAAAGGGGGGGGGGGGCCCGTGTAGCGGGGGGGGGGGGGAGCAGGGGTATCCATGGAAGGGGGATCCATGGAGCGGCAATTCATGGAGAGGAGATCTGGGGAGATCCATGGGGAGGCCGTGGGGAGGGAGACTCATGGGGGGGTCCATGGAGGGGGAATTCATAGAGAAGGGTTGTGGAGGGGCATACATAGGGGGAGATGTGGAGGGGGATCCATAGGGAGGGGTGTGGAGGGGGATCCATGGGGGGGCGGTGGGGAGGGGGATGCATGGGGGGGGCATGGGAAGGGGGATTAATGGGGGGATCCATGGAGGGGGAATCCACGGGGGGGGATCCAGGGGGAAGGATCCATGGAGAGGGGATCCAGGGGGGATCCATGGGGGGGAGGGTGGAGGGGGATCCATTGGGTGGCCGTGGGAAGGGGGATTTATGGGGGGATCATGGAGGGGGAATCCACGGAAGGGGGGATCCATGGGGGAGGATGCATGGAGGGGGAATCCTGGGGGATCCATAGGGGGGGCCGGATCTGGCGGATCTATGAGGGAGACCCATGGGAGGATCGAAGGGGATCAGGGGGTGGGTCCATGTGGAGATCCTTGGGGGGTTGGGGATTGGGAAGGGTTATAGGGAGGGATTAATGGGGGGTTCTATTAACGGATATAGGGAAGGATTCATGGGGATTCGATGAAGGGATATAGAGAGGGAGGGATCCATGGAGGGGACCCATGGGTGGAATCCATGGGAGGAGATCCGCGTGGGGGGAGTCCATGGGTCAAGGGAATCTATAGGGGGCATTCCCGGGGCAGGGGGGTCCGTGGGGAATCCGAGGGGGCGTCCGTGGGAGGGTCAATGTCGGGATCCGTGGGGAGGGGATCAGAAGAGGAGATCCAGGGGAGGATCCATGGGGACACCCGTGGCGGGGGCGGGATGATAGGGAGATCTCCATGGGGGGATCCGGGAGGGATCCAGGGAGGGTGTCGGGGAGGGATCTAGGGAGGGATGCATGGGGAGAACCGGGTGAGATACATGAGGATCTCCATGGAGGGATATAGGGAGGGATGGGGTGGATCCATGGCCCGGGGGATCCATGGGGGCTGCGGGGGGGGGTCCCTGGGGGATCCCTGGCTCAGGCTTCACCGCCGGCTCCCGGCGCCGCGACCCGGCACTGGGGACTGGGAGCCGGGGCCGGGGCGGGCACCCCTGGCGGCCTGAGCGGCGGGGCCGGGCCCGGGCCTGCGCGACTCCTCCCCCGGGCCGCCCGGCGCGATCCCGGCAGCTCCGACAGCCTGAGACCAGCGGTGGCACCGGGACCGCCCGCGGGGCCGCGGCGGGACGGGGCGCCTGGAGCCGGCGGTGAGTGCCCGGCCGGGATCTGTCCCGGAGCGACGGGAACACCCTGGGGGGACTGGGGGGGACCGGGGGACACCCCGCGGGGACCGAGGCGGTGGGGATACGCCGAGAGAACGGGGAGACACGGGGAACATCCCGGGGAGAAGAGAAGGGCACCCTGCCGGGGACCAGGGGTGATGGGGGACGTCCTGCGGGGACCGACGGTGACAGAGGGAACATCCTGGTGGTGATCGGTGATGATGTGGGACACGCCGTTGGGGACCGGGGAGACACGGGGGGTACCCTGCTGGGCACGGCAGGTGAGGTGGGGACTGGGGGTGACAGGCAGTGGCTGCAGGGGCTGATGCCACCGACCTCGGGGCAGCCACCCCATGCCCCCCCCCGAGCTCGCTGATGTCCCCATCTCTCCCTGGGGACCCTATTTTGGCAGTGGGAGCCCCAGCATGGGCAGTCCCGGGGCAGTGTGGCTAGGCTGGTGTATTCCCATGCCCCAGTGCCCCTCGGTGTCCCCTGGACACCGCGTGTCCCCTGCAGAGGGGGGCAGCGGGAAGCCACCACAGTGCTGGAGGTAGGTGCTGGCGCTGCCTGCAGAGGGAGACCAGCAGTGCCAGCGAAGAGCAGTGGGGAGAAACTGAGGCACGGGGGCCACCAACATGGGTGACAGTTCTCCTGGGAGGCAGCCTGGGGTGGCAAGCCATCTGTCCATGGTCTCTTTGATCATTTCTGGCACGGAAAGGTGCTGTGAGGCTGCAGGCACCCATGGCTGGTCCCTGGATTAGTGTCCAGGGCCTTGTGGCTCCAGATCCTCCATGTCCCCATGGAGTCCTTGGGACAGCAGGGAGGACAGTGAGGACTTCGGCTTATTTTAAAAATGCTATTTTTGTCAATAATGAAGGGGCTGGGGCCTGATGGCCTCTTCCTACTGGGTGCTCCACCACCCCAGGGATGCTCCAAGTCCCACCCCATGGGGTGGCCGGGGTGGCCGAGCATCCCTGGGGTGGTGGAGCATCCCCAGGCCTGGTGTGGGATGGCTCCTATGGAGCTGTGCACCAGGGCTCTGGTTTCCCTGGATTTCACCTCGGAAAAAACAACTGGGAGAGGAGCCAAGGAGCCCGGGCTGAGCCCACAGCCATCCCTGCAGGATGCCCCTGCCTGGCCCAAAGTGGGCCAATGCTTGCCCCATCATTCTCGATGGGCTTTGCCATAGCTGCTTGCCCCATCATCCTTGATGCCGGAGAGTGGCTGGGTGTTCCCAGGGGAGGTCACAGGGTTGGGGGGGAAACCCTCGTGCCCTCCCTGGCAGGGTGTGTTGGTGTCTGTGTTGTTGCAAGGTGGGGGTTGGACCCCCCCAGTTTTGCAGCTGGGGAAGCTGCGTCAGGGAAATCCCAGCTGGATCGGCCGGATCCTGGCTGAGTCATTTCACAGGCGCTGAGTAACCTCCCTGTGCTGTGGGGTGTGGGGCTGTCTGTGGGGTGCAGGGCTGTCCATGGGGGTGCAGGGCTGTCCATGGGGGTGCAGAGCTGTCCGTGGGGTGCAAGGATGTCCACATGGTGCAGAGCTGTCTGTGGGGTGCAGGGGTGTCTGTGGGGTGCAGGGATGTCCATAGGCCTCTGTGGGTGGGCAAGAGCTGCCTCAGTTTCCCTTTGTGTTTTCCCATGGGTTTCCCTCCTGCCAGGGACTGGATGGGGCAAAAAGCTCCTGGGACATGGGTGTGGGCTGGATCCTGCCCTGCAGCGTGTCCCTGGCACAGTGAACTGGCTCTCGAGGGACCAGGGTGGGTCTGAACAAGGCCAGATGGGGTGAGATAGGGGGTGTGGGGCTGGGGGAGCTCTGGTGGAGGTTGGGAGTCGAATGACATTCCCGAGGCAAAATTTGAGTCTCCTCCTGCTACCAAGGGGATCTCCAGGCTGAGTCTTGGTGTGTAGGGAGGGGGACAGGGTCAGGGAGAGGGGTGGGATAGGAATGGGAATGAGGACGGAGACAGGGATGGGGCCAGGGATGAGGATGGGATGGGGCCAGGGATAAGGTGAGGGATGGAGCTGGTGGGGGCTGGAGCAGGGCTCGGGGTGCTGTGGCTGATCCAGCGGTGCTGGCAGCAGCTTATAAATAACCTGCCGAGACACGAGGTTTTTTCCTGCCGCCGCCCCACGCTGCAGCCCCATGGACAGGAAAAAGGTGTTTCCGGCTGCTGACGGGAGCAGGACCATAGCCCCGGGGGGAACACGGGGCCCGGGCCACGGACAGGCGGGTGGGGGCCAAGTGACCCCCCTTGACTGGTACTCGGGGTGCAGCCACCAAACATGGGGCTGGTCGAAGCCCTGAGCCCAGCGGGTCCACTGCTCCCCCCGAGTTCCCAGCTGGGCCCCCAACCTGCTGCTGGGTCTGGCTGGAACTGCCGTGGGGACAGGACGTGCTGCCACCAGGCTCAGGCACTCTGTCCTGTCCCCAGTGCTCCCATGTTTGGGGCTGGACTCCCTGCTGCAGGAGCTGCCGTGTGCCGGGGTGGGATTTGGCACAGAGGGCATGAAGCCGGGAGCCCTGGTGCTGCCCTGGGGTGCCCCAAGGCATCGCATGGGGAGAGGACAGGTGGTGACAAGCCACCCATCCTCAGGGCCAGCTGGGACAGTGGAACTGGCGTCCCGGCACCCGCTTGCTGCTGGGATGTGGGAATTGGGCTTGGAAGGTCTTACTGTGCTGTGGGGAGCGGGTTTGGGGTGGGAGCCAGCACATGAGCTGACAGCTCCCAGTATTTGCCTGGGTTCCCTGGGCTCCCCTGCTCCCACGGAGGGGCGGAGGTGGGAGCTGGAGGAGGCGGGTTGATCCTCGTCCCCTCGTCCTCATCCTGGACTCCTGCTGGACACGGCTGCGGGGCCCGTGCGGATGCAGCCGGGCGGCGTCACCTCCGGTGGCGGAAACTCCCCCTGCTACGGGCCGGGCGATAAGTCACGGCTTCTCCTCCACCCCTTCCCCCTCCTCCCGGCCCCTTGCCCGGCTTGGGTCTGCACCCTGCTCGCTGCTGGCCCTTGGGGACTCGGCTCCCTGTCGAGGGGTCCATGTCAGGGGACAGACACTGGGTGTTGGGTGAGGGGGATGGTGGGAATGCTGCCATCCCTGGGTGGGTGGGATGCTTGAGGGACACTCAAGGGACATTTGAGGGATGCTCGGGGGATACTGGAGGGATACTGGGGTTTTGGGAAAGCTAGGCATCCTCTGCATGGGATGGACCCACGGTGGCTCCATTCACATCCCTTTGAGGTGGGAGTTTCCATTTCACATGTAAGAGGGTGCTGGGACTAGAGCTGCCACCTGCCCTGGGGCTGCCGGGGTGGGCACTGGGCTCGGAGGTTGAATTGCCAGCCCCTGCCCACATCCTGCAGCCACATGCCTAAGTCCCTGGCTCTCTGGGGACACTGGCATCAGGGACACACTTAGGGTTGTGCTGATAGCCACCAGGGATGTGGGTCCCACTGGGCTGCGTGTCACTCGAGCCTGGCAGCAGTGGTGGGTGGCAGCCTGCTCGCACCAGGAGCAGGGAGGGCTGCAACCCCCCCCTGGACCCGAGCAGGGAGGTGTTTGCCAGCAGCCACTGCGGATTTACGGCTCACTGGAAAATCCACTCATCCCATTAAGGGCTCCCCACGGCTTTTGCTTTCCATTGCAAATACCCAGTTGTCCCAAGGGAAACTCCCTTGGGGTGCCAGCAGGGATCTTGGGGCAAACGCTGCCGGGAAGAGTTCTGGCTGCAAGAAGAGCAGGTTTGTTTAGGATACAAGGGACTATTGGGCTGAGGGGAGATCTCATCCTACCTGCCCAGGTAAGACCAGACAGGGAAGTTTTGCTCGTGGTGGGAATGGTCCGTACTGGGAGGGAGTGGGGGAAATCAGAGCTGTGAGTTGACTTTCCCTCACCTGATTCATCACCCAAACCAGTTTTGACATCTACAAACACCCCAGCTTGGAGCTCAGCTGCTTTGCAGGGAGGGACAGGCGATGACCCATCACCCTCGGCTCTGCCCTCAGGGTTAAAGCTCCTGCTTTGGGTCATGTCATGTCCGACCCTTCACTGTGTCCCCAGCTTCACCCACCCCACTCTCCTTGCAGCAGTTTTGAAATCCCTAACCCACTTTTTGGGAGGAAAAAAGAAAATATCTTTTTCGGGTAGCCTGAAGACCCCTGAGATCTGAGTGTCGGAGGGGTGGACAGGCAGTGAGGGTGTCCCACGGGAATGCTGGGGATGCCAGGGATATTCCAGCCATGCTGGGATGGGGCAGACAAACCCAGCTCCCCCAGCCATCACACCGCCCACGGACGCGTGCGAAGGCGACAGCATCTGCTGAGCTGATGCGTTCCCCAGCCCCGCCGTGCAGCTGCCTCTCCCCGCCAAAGCCAAGTCGTGCCGGGGGCTTCCAGGTTTCCAGGGCTGAGGATGGGGGGGGGGGGGGGGGGCATTTCCGCACGGCAGGCGCACGCAGACGCTGCGACATCTGCTCTTGCTCAAAAATCCCGGGAGTGAAGGGCCAGGGCCGTGGTGCGGCAGGAACGTGCGGCTGAAGAAATGATGCAATCGCCTTCGGGGAGTTCTGGCCCAGACAGAGGTGGATCCAGATGTCACCCGTCACCCTGCCTGCACCTGGGCTGAGGGATGGCTCCTGGCCAGGGGCTTGATCCAGGCAGGACATAGTGCTGGGGGATCCATGGCCCAGCGGCAGCACCGAGCTGTTGGGGAGGTTTTGGGGGAGTTTTAGGGAGGTTTTGGAGGGGTTTTAGAGGGTCCTGTAGCCCTCATGAGGTGCAATAGGAGATGTTGCTTTTTGGCCAGGGTGCTGGATGCTGAAGCAGCCCCAGGCTCTGTGGCCCCACAGGGGGAGAAGGGAGGCTGAGGAGAGCAGGAGACCACCCCGAACAACCCAAATCCTCCTCCCCAGCAGATCTTGGCTGCGGAGGGTATCTGCAGGAGGTTCAATGGGGTGTTACCTCACGGCGAGGCAGCTTCACCTTGGTCCCCAAGAGAGTTTGGGACTGCGGGGGATGACGGCAGCACTGTGGAGGACAGATGGCACAGGCTGGGGACAGATGGTACCGGCCCCAGACAGTCAGCCGCGGGACAGAGGAGCCGTGTGGCCCCGGACGAGCTGGGCTGGTCCCTGGAGACCTGCTCTGCCAGCCCCGGGTGGGCCGTGGTGGCCCAGCAAGGACAGGACCACAGGTCGGGAGCAGGGTGCTGGCACTGCCGGCCCGGGGGGGGCACCAGCAGGACGGGACAATGACCCCCCCCGGGGGGGGTGACAGTTGCTGGGAGGGGCGGTACCGGCTGGGGGAGTGACACCGGCCCGTGGGTGGTTGGTGACAAGGACCAGGGGGTGTCACAACAGCGAGGACGGTGACACCGGCCCGGGGGGGCGGTATTGAGGCGGATGACAACGGCCCGGGTTGGGGGGCACTGGACAGAGGGGGACGGTACCGGCCGGGGGTGTGACTACGGACGGGGGGGATGTGACGGGTCGTGGCGGCGGTACCGGGTGGGGAACTTGACACCGGCCCGGGGAGGGAAGTTCCGGCCGGGGAAGGGAGGCTGACACCGGCCCGGGGAGAGAGACACGGCTCGGGGGGTGACCCCGTGGGGGTGTCACCGGCCGGGGGCGGTGCCGGGCGAGGGGCGGTACCGGGCGGCGGGCGGAGCTGTCCAGCACCGGCACCTCCTGAACAGCCCCAACTCCGCGAGCCGGAGCCGTCCCCGCGGCCCCTCGGAACCCCCGACCCCCCGGACCCCTCTGGCCGCTCCGCCCCGAGCCGGCAGCGGGCAGTCTCGATGTGCACCCAGGGGGGCTCCAGCCCGGCGGAGGGGACATCTCTGCCCCGAGCGCCCTCCGCGGGGTCCCCAGTCGCCCCGGCTCGGGGGATGTCGCACATGGAAGGGCCATGGGAACACCAGATATGTGGCCTGTGCCGCAGGGAGCCGGGATGTCCCCAGATGCTGTGGCCAGGGAGAGGCCTTGGGCACCGGGGTTGCTCCCACAGAGCCCGGCCTGTGCCCCACTGCATCCATCCTCATCCCCGCAGCAGGACTTGTGCCAGGCAGAGCCCAGCCCGGGCAGAGCTCGGGCTCTCTGTCACATATGGGGCCTTTGGTGGCAGAGGCTGCTGCAGTCGGCCCTGTGCGAGCTGGGCTGTGCTCACAGCAGGTTTTGCTGAAGTGGGTTAAATGCTTAATGGGATTGTCGTGGAGTGGCTGAAACTGTGGTGACAGGGCTGAGCATCTCTGCCCTGACACAGGTGGTTTCTGTCCTCCTCCTCCGGGCCCAGCCTACAGGTCTTCTCAGCAGCTCCCAGAGCTCCCACCATCGTGCTCTGGGGACACGGCCAGGCAGGGCGGGCAGCGCTGGGGCTGCTCTGCCTCCTCTCCCACCCGCTTGCTCATCTGCTGCCTGTACCCACCTGCCTGCACCCAGCCTGGGCCATCGAACCCCCGGCATTGCCTCTCCGGACAGGCAGGGAGAGGGGGAGCGGCGAGACCTCCCTTAGGAAGAACCCAGCCCACGGTGATGCAGGCAGTGGCGCTGTCCCAGGCGGTGACACCGGCTGGTGGGCAGGCCAGGTCCTAGCCCGAGCGTGGGGGCTGGAGAGACAGGGCTGACAGCTGAATTGGTGGCTTGTTCTCCTCTGAAGGCTCCTTTCTGGCCTTGCCCCCTCTGTTTCTCTTAGGAAAGTTTTATGTCCCTTGTGTCACAAGGAGCCTTTTCTTTGTCCCCGTTCCCGAGCATGCCGCGGAGGAGGCCGCCCTGGAGCACAGCCATCCCTGGAGGCGATGGATCCTGTTCCTGGCTGTGAGAGGCTGGTGTCACGGCTCCAGGATCTGTCCCCTGGCATGGGCTCAGCTCCTCGGGTCCTTCACACTGCGGGCCTCACCCCTGGGCGACACCCTCCATCCTCACCCTTCAAATGGATTGCAGCCCCCGAGCACCCCCCAGGGGCATCCTGCACGGTGGCTCTGCCACAGCCCCTGGTGCTCCGGTGCTGCCGATCCCACGGGGGTCTCAAGCACAGCTCCCAATGTACAGAGCTGCTCTGCAGCCTGGCACACCTGGGGCAGGATCCTTTTATTCCAATTTATCAGCCTAGTTTCAGCTTGCTCACCCCTTGCAGAGGCTGTGTCAGGGTGAGGAAACTGAGGCATGGACGGCAGCAAGGCCAAGCCTGAAGGGTTTAATACCTTCTTGCATCGCTCAGTGCTCCAGCTCAGACTCCTGCCACAATTATCCCAGGGACGTGGGCAGAGTTCCACCCCAGCAGAGATCTCTCAGCTGCAAGAGATAAGAGAGAAGTGAATGTGATCTGGTTTATAAAAGTCACCCCAAACCACTTTGGAAGCAGAGCAAAATGCTTGCAGAGTCCTTAGCTGTTCTTCTGAGACAGTGAGCTGGAGGTTGGATCCCTCTGAGGGGGAGCGGCTGCTTCCAGCTCTGCTCAGGTGATGGATGACTCCCAAGTGGATCTGCTTTGATGCTGGGAATGCTCCAGTGACCCTGCACATGTGAAATGGGGACACAAAATGAGGCTTGGGCTCCAGGTCCCTGTGTTCATTTCTGGCTGCTGAAAGTGCACATGTGAGATGCATTTGGACACAGAGTCGAGGAAGTAGTTTGAGCTCTGAGTTTGACAGATGCCTCTTTGAAGGAGATGCCTCCAGGGATGTGCTGGGTTGTGTTTGTCCTGGGATGAAGGACATGGCTAGGCCAAGGATGTGTCCTTTTCCTTCAATGTGGACACCCATGTCTCTGGGGATGGCATCATTCAAAGAGATCAGAAACCACCTTGTCTATGGGCTTAAAAGTCTTTAATTCAGGGGAAACTCAAGGTCAGTAGATACTGGCTCAGTGCTCCAGACTTGAGCTCTGGCAGTAGGTGGGATAAACATCATCACCCCCCAGCCTGGAGATGAGCATCTCCAGCTGCCTAGGGAGGCTCAGCCCCGGTGCCCAGGCAGGGCAGCACTGCTGCAACTTTGCAATAATATCCCCTGGTGCTAAAACCCTTTGTGTGTGTTTGGCTGCTTTCTACCATCGTGGGACCCAGCGATCCCAAGCTGGTACCTGGGAAGGGGACGGAGCCAAAATCCCACCCAGGAGCTGGAAGTCCACACATGAAAGCATCGCGTGCAAATTTCTGGTGCTCACATGAGCTGGAGGGCGAGCAGCAGCTGGTTCCTGAGTGCTCTGGGTTACATTGAAGGAGAAAGTCGTTTCCCTTTTGAGCTAATTTGCAGAGGAGCCGCCCGTGTCTATGTAGGTCAAGCTGTAACCTGCTTTAGCCAGGCATGGTGGCAGCAGGACGCCACCATGACACAGTGTGACATGGCATGACACAGCGGGACGTGGCGCTTACCTGGTCCCTGCACCTGGAGCACAGGCCTGGTCCCTGGGGGCAGAGCCTGGATGGGGTATAAAACAAGGAAGAATTGTTTGGAAGGTCAATGGGCCAGATCTCTCCTGGGAATGGTGTTTCTGCCTGGTTGTCAAATGATGGGGTCAGCAGGAAGGTGGCTTGGCATGGGAGTGGGTCCTCCTGGGCCTGAGGGGGGGAAACAGGGACTTGGTGGGAGTTACTTTGGTTTCTTCAGAAAGCCAACTGTGTCCTGGGCTGCATCACCAGCAACGTGACCAGCAGGTCAGGGAGGGGATTGTCCCACTCTGCTCTGCTCTGGTGAGACCCCCCTGCAGGGCTGGGTCCAGCTTTGGAGTCCTCAACACAGGAAGGACATGGAGCTGTTGGAGCGAGTCCAGAGGAGGCCCCAGAGATGATGGGAGGGCTGGAGCAGTTCTGCTCTGGAGACAGGCTGAGAGAGTTGGGGGTGTTCAGCCTGGAGAAGAGAAGGCTCCAGGGAGACGTTAGAGCACCTTCCAGTGCCTGAAGGGGCTCCAGGAAAGCTGGGGAGGGACTTTGGACAAGAACAGGGAGGGATGGGACAAAAGGAATTTTTTTAAACTGAAAGCAGGTAAGATTGAGATGAGATCTTAGGAAGAAATTCTTCACCATGAGGGTGGTGAGACACTGGCCCAGGTTGCTCAGAGAAGCTGTGGCTGCCCCATGCCTGGAGATGTTCAAGGCCAGGTTGGATGGGGCTTGGAGCATCCTGGTCTAGTGGGAGGTGTCCCTACCTGTGGCAGGGGTTTGGAACCAGATGATCTTTAAGGTCCCTTCCAACCCAAACCATTCCATGATTCTATGACCCCTTTGGTGGCATCTCTGGGTGCAGGACTCCAGCTAGTGTTACAGCCTGGGGAAGTGGGGCTGCAGCCACATCTCCCCTTGCCCAGCCCAGGGAAGTCCCTGGCATCTCTCTAGCAGAAGGAAGCCTGAGGAGGGGTCACCCACACTGAGCTGGGCACAGCAACACCATGGGCGTCCTCAGAGCCCCCCGAGGTGTGAGCTGCAGGGAAGGGATGGCTCCAGATCCTGGCTCCCAGCGGGTGTTGGCATCTCCTGGGTAAACCTCAACCCTGCGAGCACAAGGGGAGCATTGATTTTTTTTGTAGCCAATGTGGCAGCTTTGGCTTCTGCTGCAGCTGCAGCATCACAGCCAAGTGGCTGCTGGTGGGCTCAGAGAGGAGAAATGGAAGTTGTGTCCAGGAGAGAGAAATCCAAGGTGAATAGACTGGAAAAAAATGTCTGTAAAACCGAGCTGCAGCCCCGATGACACATGCCTGGCCTGGTGAGCAGACAGGGCTTGAGGGTGTTGCTTGCTGATGGTGCTCAGGAGAAATTGGCTTTGCCTCTGAGCTGGTTGATGAGGAGCTCAGGACTGGATTTCTGGAGGCAGTGGCAGATGATCTCCCTCCACGTTAGGAGGACCAGCAGCAGCAGCCCCTGGGGCTGGAGGTGTTTGTGCAAGGGACCTCCAGGGTGACACAGGTGAGTGGTTTAACCACTCATGTCCAGAAGGCTGGAGCTTCGCAGGCTCGTGGCCTCATCCTGGACATCCTCTTGCTTAAGGGGAGGAAGGTCGATGCCATTGGGGTTTGCACCAGGTATTCTGCAGCTCAAGGCTGCAAACTGCTCTGACTCCAGACACAGCACCTCTGGGGCAACGGGCTGGGTTAAAGAGAGTGAAAAGAAGTTGAAAAATCAGCATTTGCAAGTGTGGGTTGTGGGGGCACAACCTGGGAAAGGGCTGAGGGGAGCCGGTTGCTGCTGGGTTTGCTGCTGGGTGGGCTACAAGGGGGGCTGGGTGCGTTGTGCCCCAGGGCTGGGCTGGTCTCCAGCTCCAGGTTGGTGCTGGATGCTCAGCCCTGGCTGCCTTGCTCCCAGGAGTGCAGGGAGATCTCACTGATGCAGGGAAAGTCCCACACAGCCCAGCCTGGCTCCTGCCACCCCACAGCACCCTTGGGTGCAGGCGGCTGTCAGCACAGGGCCCTCACTGGGGGCTGCGGTTGCCCACCTGGGCCTGATCCTGACCTAAGGTCCAGCAGAGCCCGGGGGCCTGTCTCCATCTCACCCCACCCAGTGGCTTGGGGATGGATCTGCTCCAGACACCCCCTGGTGCCTTGTCCCAGGGCCTCCTCCACCCCTCGGCACTGTGACTTGTGCTGTGACCATGGTGAGCAGAGGCAGAGATGTCTTAGCTGGTGCATGGGGAGGAGAGAACCCCTCTTGCCATTTCAAAGGCTTCAGGGAGAGCAAGCCCAGAGCTGGGCGTGTTGGTTCCCTCTTCTCCTTAATTAAAATTGCCTTGAAAAGGCCTTTGTATCTCCTGGCTGGTGCTGGAGCTGGTGCTGTGGTGCCTGGGGCTTGACAGCGGCGTCAGCCCCTCTCCCTGTGACCTGAGGCTCCATCAGCCAAGTGATCCAGCTCCTGTGGGTCTGGCAAAAGGGAACCTGGGGACATTCACCTGAGCACTGCCCATGGCAGGGACATGGCCACCCCAGGGGGCTTGCTCAGGGGGTGGAACATGGGGCAAGGCTTGGTCCTTGCAGACTCCCAAAAGCCTTTGGGAAGCCAGGCTTGAGGCACCTGTAAGTTGGGGAAGAGGTAAAATGGGGCAGTTTGGAGTATTTTTGGACCTTGCTGATGCAACACCCTGTGCTGGGAGATAAAATGGGTGCAGGGCTGGTGAGGCTGGTTCTGGTTCCATCAGGGTGATGGGAACCATCCCCCTGCACCCGCACCTTGCCAAGAAACCTTCTAGAGCTCCAAGAAGCTCCATCTGGGCCGGGTGGTTTGAGGGGCAGCCAGGCTGTGGTCTCTGGGCTGGTGAGGGTGGTTGGAGTGTGGCTTGGCCCTGGGACTGGCCCTCAGGAACAGTTCCACTCCACTCCAGCCCTGGACACACTCACTGGAGCAGCAGCACAAAGACCCCCTTGTGCTGCCTGCACCCACTGGCCCTAAGCCAGCGCTGAAGGACAGGAACCCCCATGGGTGACAGGGACTGTGAGTGGCTGACCGGGAGCTGATGGTCTCCCCTAGGATGTTTGGGGACCCCAAAAAGCTTCTGCTCCCCCCCCCGGAGGTTTTCCTTTGAGGAGGCCAAGCGAAATGGTGCTGGAGCAACACACAGAATGTGTCCTGGATTTGTGGCACCTGGTGCTCATTTGCCTCTCGGTTCCCTGTGGCTGTTCCAGGGCCAGTGGGCAGAGGTTGGCCCAGGTGTCCATGGAGCCACATCTCCCCGTCTTTCTAGAGCCCACTCCATTCCCTGGAGAAAATATTTGTTTTTTTTTTTTTAATTTTTGAGTTCTGAGGTTTTTTCCTTGGAGACCTGCAGGAGAGAGGTGGTTGGTGATGGAGCTTTGCTCCACGGCTGATTTTCTTGCTGAGCTCTGCTCTGCCTGTCCAGGCAAAGCCTGCAGGAGGAATTAACTTCTCCACTCACTGTGACCATGCCAAAGTCCCTGTCACTGCTGCTGGCAGAGATGGCCCTGCCTACCTGTGGATGCTTTGGGTGGGATGGGGTGATGCACCAAGGCCCAGTCCTCATCTGCACAGAGCAAAACACCAAGGCAAGGAGACACAGGGCACCTTCTGGGTGGTGATGGCAGGGATAGTCACCATGGGGCAGGATGAGAGCAGGAGCATGGAGAGGCAGGGTCGCTGGCACTTCATCAGGGGGCATTGGAGTAGGGAGGGCAGAGATTCCTCCAGCCTGAGGAATGGGGTGACAGAGTTGGTTCTTGTGCCACTGAAAGGTGGTCTTGGATGACCAGGATATGGTCTTGGTTGACCAGGAAGTGGTTTTGGGGACCAGGATAAGGTTTTGTTTGGTCAAGAGGGGCCCATCCTACCTCCGGTGCAGCCTTACCTGGTGAGGGTCAGTGCCCATGTGGCCTTGATGCAGGGACCTCCCATTGGGACCTGGGGACATGGTGATGCATGGGGTCCCTGGGGGAGGACATCACATGTGTCCTCACCCTGGGGTGTGGGATGCAGTGACCTCCACCCGGGATGGGGACATGGAGCACCGTGGGGGCCAAGACCAGGGTCTGATGTGGCTGAGAGGACATGGGTGCCCCCCCATGCCCACCCACTCACCATTCCAGTCCATGCTCAACCCTCCTTTCTCCACAGCCTCACCTTGCCAGGATGAACGGGACGGCCAATGTCAACCCCACTGGCCGCAGCCACTACGCCTCCGCCATCCCGGTGCCCCGCAGTGTGGCCCATGGCAAGCTGCACACCACAGCCCCCCTCAGCACCCCGGGGCTCCCTGTCCTCCTCGGGGCTCCATCCCCCTGGCCAGGGAAGGCACTGGCCCCTGGCCCCAAGACCCTCAAGCCCAAAGGCGCTGGCAGAGCCACCAGCCGCGAGGGCAGCCCTGGCATCCCCCCAAGTGGGGGGCAGAAAGCCCTGGCAAGACCCCTGGTGTCCCCCAGGAAGTGGCCAGAAGCAGCAGGCAGGGGCAGGAAAGGGGAAGGCAGGGTGGGGGAGCCCACTGAGCTGCCCAAACCCCCACTGGCACAGGGTAGGGGTGGGGGGCAGCTGGGGGGGTCCTCCAGAAAGGGCAGTGAGGCGGCCACAGTGGGGATGGGGGATGAGCCCCATGGCAGCTCACAGGGCAGGGGGCCCGTGTTTGGGTCAGGGGCCATCACCTTCTCCTCGGACCCCCCACACAGCCACCCCGTCACCGCCACCGTGGCACCCTTCCAATACTGGTGAGTCCCTGGGGATGGGGGGGCATGGGGCTGTGGGAGGACATGGGGATGGGGGACATGGGGATGGGGACGGGCAGGTGGGCACGGCAGGGGTGGCTGTGGGGAATGGGGGGGTTGGGTTTGGAGGCTCTGCTCCAAAAGGAGGGTTCCCATTGGGTTTGGGATGCTGGGGCATACTGGAACACCCATGGGAGCTGGTGTGGGGCAGGGGATGGGCCCAGTAGGGAACGGGGTGCCCTGGGACCTCCTTGCCATGAGGCCAGTGTCCCCAAACCCTGGCAGAGCCCAAGGCACTGTGTCCCATCTCCTGGGGGTCCCCAGTGACTGCGCCCCGTGATGTGCCCCTGCACCCCCACCCTGACCCCCCCCTCTGCCCCCAGGCTGCGGCAGGACCAGGAGGAGGAGGGAGCCACATCCCTGGGTGACGAGTGCCCTGGTCCTGTGGAGGGACCTGACCCCAAAGCCAGAAGCCTGAGTGAGTCCAGGGGGGTTTGCTGGGGTTGTGGGGGTCCTGCTGGGGGGCTGCCTGGGCAGTGCTGGGGAGCAGAGGCTCATGCTGGAGCTCAGACCCCCACAGCTCCATGCCAGAATGGGAGCCAAGGCTGGAGGTCGGTGGGGTGGCAGGGGGGGGAACCCCTTCAAACCCCTGGGGAACCGAGAGCCACCTCAGCATCCCCTGGCTCCGTAATGGGGGAACCCTCCCCTCCGGTGACACTGCCGGGACATCGCCCCGCTGGGTTCCTTTCCCTCCTCTTCTCAGTTTCCCGGGGAGCTCCAGGAATGACCCATTTCCAAGAAGCCGGCAGAGAGCCGGAGCAGAGGCACGTGCTGCGGTAGGGCTGGCTCCCCGCACCCACTTCGGGGACACCCCTTTGCTCGGGGGTGACTGAGCTTAAATTCAAGCTCCCCCCTGCAGCCCTGAGGGCACCCCAGTGCTTCCCACTGCCTGCTTTTGGGGGAAGATTTTGAGAGGGCGGCTGCTGGAAGGGATGCTGGGGCGGCTGTTGCCAGGGCAGCGGCAGCCGAGGATGGTGGGATGCTCCAGGGATGTGCGTGGAATGGGGGGGGGGGTGTGGAAAAAAAAACCCTGGGAGCTTCACCGAGTGATTCAAAGGGACAGAAGTCGGTCAAAGCCTCGGTGGCTCCCGGCACAGCCCGGCTTTGCAGGAGGCCCTGGCCAGAGGGTAACGGGGTTTGGCGCTGAGCCCCGGCTTGGGAAGCACCAAAAGCAGCATGGAGCGGGAGGATTTTCCGGGAGGAAGCAGCAGGAAAGCGAGCCGCGCTGGCGTGCGCCCAGCTCAGCTGCCCTGGGAGACTTTGGGATGAGGCCGAGCGGGTTCAGTGGCGGGGAAAGGGCCGGATCCTTTCCCTTGCTCCACGTCTCCCCCGGCCACCCCAGCCCATGGTGCCTTCGGGGTGGGCCTGGCTGGAGGGGCCAGGGGGACACTGCGAGGCCCCAGATCACCCCGCCAGCCCCAAAATGACAAAACACCCGAGATTTTCCCCCTCCATCCAGGCAGTAGCCTTGTAGCTCAGCGAGGGGTGTAACAGCCCCCCCCGACTCAGAGCAGGTTTGGGATCCAGCAATGGCTTGTGCACCCATCCTGCCCCAGCAGCACCTTTCGGTGTAAAACACCCTTTTTTTTTGGGCAACCTTCCCTGCCCCATCTGGGCCAGGTTGTTCTGGGGCTCCTCAGCATCCCCATGGGTTGAACCCCAAGCCACCGGGGTGGTCATACCGGGGGCCGGGCTGGGGGTCTCGCACCGCCCCCCGCCCTCCCGGCTCCTTATCTGGGCAGCCCAGTGATGGGCGCTAATGCAATATTTTCTGGCGGTTGCCATGGCAGCCCGCGTGAGGTCACCAAATAGACTTAATTCACCCCTCCCGAGGGACGGGTAATTAATGAAAAATGATGATAACCAGATCCTGCTCCCCCTCAGATCATGCTCCTCCTCTTCCCTCCCCCCCTTAATTCCCCCAGATAACTGGAGAGGCCCCGCTGGGTTTGGGGGCCGCAGTGTCCCTAGGGGGACACCCCCATCTCCCCCCACCCGGGCCCTTCCTGCACCGTTTGGTGTGAAAGGGGGAGGTTTTGGTCCCCCTGGGGCTGGGTGTGCAGTGTGGGGCTGGCTGTGGGGGCCGCGGCAGGCGGGACGGGGGGTCCTTCACACACAGGGCATCCCTCTCCCCCGGCTTCACCCACCGCCCGGCACCCGGCACGTCTCTGCGAGGGGCTGCGGGGGTGCGGGCAGGTTCTGGGCGCGGAGGTCACACTCGATGCGGGGGGCAGCTCCCCGCGGCACCCGCGGGGGTGCACGTAGCATCGCGCCCGCCGGGTTCATCTCTCGCCGCGGGGGTCCTGCATCACCCCGGGTTCCCGCATAGTTTAGGGGGTCCCGCACAGCCCCTCCATCCCAGGGGGGCCATATGGTCCTGAGGGTCCCGCACGTCCCGGGATCCTGCACAGTCCGCCTGCCTCTGGGGTCCCGCACGGTCCGGGGTTCCCGGTTCCCGCTGTCCCCGCTCGGTGCTCGGCTATGCCCTCCCCGGGGGCCGCGCGCGCCCCCGCCTCGCCCCGCCCCGCGGTGCGCGCTCTCTCCCCGCCGCGGGCGCGCGCGCCGCGCCCCGCCCCCTGCCCGCGCAGCCAGGCGCGGAGGAGGGCGGGCCCTTTTTGTTTGCCCCTGACATTCCGCTGGTTCGCAGTGTCCCGCCGGCGGCGGAGCAGGGAGGTGGGGCTGCGCCGCTCACCCCCCCTCCCCAACCCCCCCCACCCAGTCCCCCATCTCCTCCCCGCGCCGGTGGGGCGGGCGCTGACGGTGCTTCTCTCTATCTCGCCCGGTGTGTCCTCGGTGCCGCAGCAACAGCAGAAGCAGCAGCACCCGGCGGGTTAAATGGTTGCAGCGCGGGGATGCTGGGGAGCAACCTCAAGAGCCTTCCCGACGTGGAGCTGGGCGAGGAGGACCGCGGCTACCGGCGGGGCCCCGACGGCGGGGCGGTGATGCCGAAGCGGGCGAAGTCGGCGGCCCCGGCGGCGGGGCCGCGGGGCGCGGAGCTGCGCGTCTTCAAGGCGAGCAGCGCGGAGGGGCGGCTGCCGGCCGGCTCCAACCTGCGCAAACAGAAGTCGCTCACCAACCTGGCCTTTCTCACCGACGCCGAGAAGAAGCGGCAGCTCTACGAGCCCCGCTGGAGCGACGACATGGCCAAGGCGGCGGCTACGGGGGCGGCGGCTGGGGGGGGCGGCCGGGGCGGCGGCGGCCCCCGCGGCCGGGAGGCGCCCGCCATGTCGCGGAGCCTGTCCCGCTCCGAGCACTCGCTGCTGCCGCCGCGCCCCGCCGGCCCCGCCAAGCCGCCGCCCGCCGGCAAGCCCAGCCGCATCCCCCGCGGGCCCTACGCCGAAGTGAAGCCCCTCAGCAAGGCCCCCGAGGCGGGCGGCGGCTCCGGCAAGTGCGATGATGAGCTGCTGGGCGGGAAGGGGCCGGCGGTGGCGGCGGGCACTGAGGAGAAGCCCTACCTGAAGGTGGACCCCGAGCTGGTGGTAACAGTGCTGGGCGACCTGGAGCAGCTCCTGTTCAGCCAGATGCTGGGTGAGTGTGACCATTGTGCCCTGCTGTCAGGGGATGGGGAAATGGCGGGGGTCCAGTGGCCTGAGGCGGTGGGGCGGCCACTCCTGGGGGGGACCTGCTCGAGGCTGCATTGGTGTCCCCGAGAGAAGGAGAAGGGGTGCTGAGGGAGAAGGTGCCATCAGCCTGCTGAGGGGGAACGTGCCATCAACCAGCCTGAGGCTCTCCTCTTGCCTTGGCTCCAGCCTCTCCTCACCGGGAGTGGCAGGTGGCAGTTGAGCTCGTCCTCCCCCACGTGTCTTTTCAGTCACCCCACGTCTTTACACCCCACCAAAGACCATGGAGTTTGCCTGGCCGGGTGCCACAGCCGGTCCCGGCCATGGGGACAGCTTGCCTGGGGGTTGACCTTGGCTGCTCTCAACCGGAGGCTGCCAGTGGTGGTGCTGTGCATGGGGTCCATGCTGGTGCTTTGGGCATGAGGCTTCAAAACCAGAGCTCCTCCAAGGTCTTGGGCTCTGGCCGAGGAGGGTCCTTCAAAGATGCTGCCACAGGGTTTGTGTGAGCTGGTTTCAGCCCGTGACCACCTGTGTCTTGCTGTCGTGGTGGGTTTGATCCCTGAGCCCATGTGGCCGAGAGCTCGTTGTGTGCACGGTGGGTTTTCATCAGAGCAACGAGCACTGGCCTCGGCGCTGGCTGTGCCCAATCTCAGGACCTGCTGCCCTGCTTCTGGGCCATGGTGCTGGGTCTTGGTACAGACATGCCCAGTCCTGGTGTTTCCCTCGTGGTTGTGTCCAGGAAACCGTGGCAGCCTCGGGAGCCCTCTGCTTCCCACTGGAGCCTGCTCTCTCCTGTGTCCCGACCAGCAGCACTAGTGGGCTTGGCCAGGGAAGGACCACGGGGAGGTCACGGCTCCAAAGAGCTCTGTTTGATCTGGAAAACTGGTGTGAGAAGGTGGCAAGCGAGCTCTGCACAGCTGTCACGGTGCTCCCTGTGCCTGAGATAGCCGGGTTTAAAGCCCTGGTGGTTGTTGGCGGGGGGGAGCAGCCGTACAGGCAGGGCTGCAAGCCCTGGTGTGTCCAGTCCCCTCGAATTCCCTGCCTGGGACTCTCTTTCAGGGGACTAGGAGGTTCTCCAGTGCTTGGAGAGCTCGCTCAAGATGCCTTCTTCTAGCCGCATTGTGAGAGCGGAGCTCTGCTGTGGGGAGAAAGGGGAGGGATTCACCCTGGCTGGGCGCTGTGGGGGAGGTTTGGAGAGGTGGAGGAAGCTGGAGTACGTGCCGAAGTCAGGCGCCCGTAAAGCCGTGCCATGCTGAGTCCGGTTCCCTGCGGCACACCCTGCGGGAGCCCTCGGGGTGTCACAGCCCTGCTCCAGGACACGGCTCTGGCACAACGTGGCTCATACACACAGGCAGAGCCTCCCAGGCCATCGCCCTCGGTGTCCTGGCTGTGCACAGCCACGGGAGCAGCAGCAGTGGTGGTGGGCACCCTGCCCCATCCTCCCCAGCTACTGGAGCATCCTGGGGCTCGCTGGGGCTGCCCAGGCAGCTCCTGGAAAGCCACAGGGTGAGCTCAGGGCGTGGGCAGACAGACCTGAGGATGAGCAGGCTGCACACACGAGGTCGGCCTCGCAGCAGGGGCCACGGGGGCTCAGGCTGCCCTGGGGGTGCTGCAGCTGGGCTGATGAACATCCATGCCCTAATGCCGAGGGAACACCAGATACCATGGGAGCAGGGCAGGATAGCTGGAGGATTTGTCACTTATGGGACTAACAGATCTCCACCCACTGGTGTTGGCATGCCTGGGGTGATCTCGGTGTCTCCCTGTGACGCTCTGCTCTTAGATGGGGGTTTCCTCAGCACCTCAAGATAAATTCTTGCAGCTTGCTGGAGGGTGCAGGACTGGCCCACATGGGAGTGACTTCTGGTTTGTGGCAGTTGCTGGAGGCCCAGAGGTCCTGCCTGCAAGACAGTGACTTGTGCAGGTGGTGA
Organism: Hemiprocne comata; assembly: GCA_020745705.1. Classification (NCBI taxonomy): domain Eukaryota; kingdom Metazoa; phylum Chordata; class Aves; order Apodiformes; family Apodidae; genus Hemiprocne; species Hemiprocne comata. Next base: position 6,231,618 of record CM036610.1, on the reverse strand, counting down.
TGAAGACTATGGCTTCCAGATTAGCTCCAACACCCGCTTTGGTTTCTGGGGTGGTCACTTAGCCCTCACCTGTGTCAGGGCCTGCTTCAGGTCACAGGGCTGACCTTGACCTTGGGAGGTGTTGAGCATCCCTTTGGACTGCACTTACCATCTGCAGGCTTGGTCAGCTGGCCCTTGAAGGCCAAACTCTGCTGAATCTGTCCTCTGAACCGCCTGCTCTGTGTATGTGCTGAAATATATAATTTTCCAAGGTGTATAGACTGCCAGGAATTCTGTGGTGGGGACTGAGGGCTGGTTGTCCATTTGTGGGTGGGGACAATGCCTGGGGTGGACAGAGCAGGAGCTTAACCTGGCTGAAACATCCCTTTCCTTCTATGGGGCTGTACCTCTCATGTTCATGGGAGTTGTGCAGTTGAGTCATACCTACTTAACCAAGCCAACCATGACCTGTCATGTCCTTTGACAGCCTGTGTGGTGGGGATGCCTACAGGCCCTTGGGGATGTGCAGGTGAGGGAGCAGTGACAGTGGTGGTGGCTGCTTCATCACTTCATATGTGCCAGTGGCAGAATCATAGCTGGGGCTGCACAAGCCTGGACACACACTGAGCTTCTAGTCTTGACGCCTTCCCTTGTTGTCTGGTGCAATCCAGGTTGATGAAGCCTTCTCTAAGGTGTGACGGGGCTTTCCACAACCTGGCTGCTCAAGGGAGATGATGTTCCTGTGGTGGGGATGGACCCAAAAGGGACAGGATCCCACTTGCTCAGGAGAGTGCACTTTACAGCCTGCTGGGGCTGATGTGAAGGGCCAGGAGGGGCTTTCTCCTGGTTGCTATGGGAGGTGCTTTGGAGGGAGGGAAGGTTTCTCTGCTGTTTTCATGGATCCCATTGGCAAGAGAAACACCAGCCTGAGCTTTTTGGCTGTGACTGCTGGAGCACACCCTATCCAGAGAGGCACAGAAAGACCTGCAAGCTTGGGTTGTGCTGGGAAGAAGGAGGTGGGAGGCACAGACTTTAAGCCTCTGCAGATCTTACTGTCCTTGAACTGTTGACCTGTGCTGAGAAGCCTCTGCCCCAGCTCCCTGCTCCACCAGACAGGGTGGCTTGCAGAGACCTTGTGAGTCTTTGGTCTCCACACCTGAGTTCTCATCTCTACCTCATGCTCTTCTTGCTAGAAGCACTCCCAAGCCTCTTCTGGCCAAAAATACAGTTTATTTAGCAGTGGCCAAGCGTTACCTCTCATTCGGTTGCTGCTGCTGTGTCATCTGTTTGATGGCACCAAAGCCTTTGTAGAGCTGCTGGAGATGTAACCACGTTGAAAGCAGAGCAGCCTGCGCAGGGTGGGAGAGGTCACTGGGACACAGCAACCACATGTGCTTTGTAGAGGCTATTTCCATCATCCAAATTATACATTTCACATCAACCAAAGACCGAAGCTTCTCATCAAAGCTGGCTGGCAGCTGGGGTTGCTAATTACACCAGGGTAGGAAGAATACAGAGGGCACGTGGCTGACATGGTGGAAGAGCTGGCGGTACAAAGCTCGGTTTCCCTGTGTCCAGGAGCCTGCCGGTGCAGGGACACAGATGAGTTCCTGAGCCCTGGGCTGAGGTGCCCAGCCTGATTGCTGCACTTACCTACAGGTCCCCGGAGCACCTCCAAGATCCTGCAGTTACTTTCTGCAGCCATTTCCTTGGCCCTCTCTTGCTGTGTATGGTGCCTCTTAAGTGGCTGCTAATTGGCATAAGCGAACGAGCGGCCGGTGTTCGTGGGCCGGTGCCCAGGCAGACACACGTGTGGTCTCGGGGGAGACCATGTTCCCTGAAGCTCTTGCTGCAGGAGCCTTCACAGCCCTGCCAAACTCTGCAGGGGCAGCTATAACCTGCCCCAGTCCTGCAGTCCTTGGCTGGCAGCAGGTGGGCAATGCCACCCTTCCCCAAGTGGCCCAGGGAGGTGTCCTCGCTGGGCAGCACGTGCCCACGGAGCCCCAGTACCTCTGTGGTGCCCACGTGCTGGCAGGGCAGACCCCAGCTATGCCAGGGCTGGCGGCCGGCAGGGCAGCAGGTGCCAGTGGCCTGTCGGTGGTGGGGAGAAGAGCCAAGGGGCTGGTATGGGCAGATGGGCTCCTTGAAGGGCAGGAGCTTCACCTCATATCTGTGGTCACAGCGCAGGAAAGACGTTTGGCTGGTGTCTGACAGGTCCTGTGCGAGCATGTTCCCAGCTCTGGTGGACATAATCCCACCAAGGTATCCCTTCCCTAGGAGATCCCCTTCAGATGATCCTCCTTGCTGGCCAGGCACGTGGTGTGGGATTAAAAGGAGCACCTCTGCCCCACGGTGTTCCTACCTCTGCCCCACGGCATTCCTACCTCTGCCCCACGGCGTTCCCACCTGCTTAATTAAGCTCCACCAGGCCCATCGCAGGGCTGTGCAGCAATAGTCAGGCTCCCTGGCAGGAGACTGTAAGGAGGTCAGAGACCAAGTAGCTCTTCACGGTGACAGGAGTGGGTTATTGCCTCGTAAAGCGGCGCGGCTGCCCTGGTTTTGCTGTCACGCTGGTGTTATTCCTCTCTTAAGGCCCCTGTGTGATGGCACCCGTATGACAAAGTTGTTGGCGTGGGAATTTATTTCCTCCTGGCCACAGAGCTGGCCTCCTGTGTTTGGGGTAGGGGTGAGGAGAAAGGGGAGATTTATGTGGTTGTGTTGCTGCTTTCAAGCCTGCCCCTGTGAGCTGACAGCAAGTAGTAGAAGTCTCTCTCTCGCTGAGATGGCTGCAGTGACTGGAGAGAAGGTCTGGAAAGGGGACCCAGGGGTCCCAGAGCTTTCTGCTGAAACTGTTTGGGATGTGCCACATTCCCAGTGATCCTGGCATTGCAGGAAAGTGCTAAAAAAAAAAAAAAAAAAAGAAATATAGACTTGTCTTTCAAAATTTCCCATGGAGAAAACTCTTGAAGGCAAAAATATTTGGGAATGCACTGCTGAAACAAATTCTTCCCCCAAAGAGCTTGAAAATGGCTTTTCAAATGGTGCTTTCCCAGTGACTGTATCTTTCTCCCAAATCCAACATTTGTCCACTCAGAAAATATGGAAATTATGTAAAGTTGTAAGCAATTCTGGAAATGCTATTTGCAATCTGCTGGTAGGATGTGACCACGATGGGGCCTGCACAATGTCCCCCTCAAGGCCTTGCTGTACCCTGAGAGCAACTGCTGAGGGTTGGTTTGCTCTTGCAGGAACCCACCCATGGGTTCTGCCTGGCCCAGGTGCCTCCTGAGCATCGTGCTTCCAGCTTGGGTGGCACTCAAGGAATGATGGCAGTTCTGGGTCCTTCTGGAGAGTCTCAGATGATCTGTCAGGAGAGATAGATGACCCTGTGTCCAGCTTTGTGTCTTTGGCTTCTCATGCTGTGGCATGTGTCTCTGTGGCCACAGCCCTTCCCCAGCAGGAGTCCACTCTGCCATCACCCTGTTGTGTCAATTTGGGTTACCAGCTTGTTCCTACACAGCTTCTCATGGTGCCAGAAAACAGTTTCCCTGGTGCTCCCTGCCCGCTCTTCACTCGAGCACGTGAGGACAGCACTTGGCTGGTGCTTGTGCCCACTGCAAAGGGGAGGATTTGTTCCAGCTCAGCACGGAGCCACAGCGTGCCCCCTCCAAGCTGTGGACCTGCCAGCCCCCAGTGCCAGCCCCTCTGCTGTGGCCAGTGGGTGCCTCCCGGCTGGCCTGGCTGAGCTGCTGTCCTGCCTGGAGGGGACTGGGTGGTTTTCTGTGGGGCTGTGGTCCAGGGGCAGCCCGTGCCCCTTACCTGGCTCTGCAGTGTCAGGTGGACCTGTTGACATGTCCTCCAGATTGGCCACTTGTCTTGTCCAGAGCATCCTTCGTGTGACCACGCATGTGTTTCGAGCCCCATGGTGGCAGCTGTGGTTGGAGTCCAGCAGTGAAGCTGCTGAGTCTGGATCCACTCTCTGGGTGGAGTGGGGATGGCTCTGTCCTTCAGGGGAGCTTAGTCCTTGTCCTGTCCAGGCTTCGCACCTTGAGGGTGTCTCGTTTGGAGCCGCGGGTTGGCAGGGTGGGGGAGATCAGCCACGGTGCAATTCTGCCATGTCCCCTACCCTGCAAAGTCATGTCCTCTGGGCGCATGGAACAGCTCTCCCCTGTGAGCCAGGGGAGGGGTTGCTGGTTCTCGGGCTGGGGGAGGCTGAGGACGTGCGAGGCGAGGAGCCCGGCGGGGAGGCTTGGCCCTGCCTCGGGGAGGGCTGGGGGGGCGAAGGGGGAGCGGGGCTTTCCCACGCTGCTGCATTGCAGCTCGGAGCCGGGGAGCCGAGCACGGAGGGGAGCTGGGAAGGCAGGGGATGCTGCATTGCAGGGCTGAGATTAGAAGCTGTGCAAGTGGAGATGTGCCTCTGTCAAGGCGGGTGTGACACTGAAGAGCAGTGCCCAGCGCACCTGCTGGTCTGCTTGTCTTTCCTCTAATCCATTTCATCCACGTTTTGTTTCACTCGAGCATTTCTTTTATTCCTTACGCTGTTATTTGTCTTGTCCAATTGAGGCGGTAATGTATTTTTTATTAATTCAGGAAAAGAGCTTAGATTCATCTCCTGCTGGAAGGAGCTGCTGGAACCCATGTAGGGGAGCTTAGTACCAGCACAGTGCAGCTGGGCAGGGGGTTTTCCTTGCTCCTGGGAGCAGGGAGGTGACTCCGGAGTCTTGTGGCTCTGGTGCAGGGGTCAGCACGTCGTGTGAGCTTCCTGGAGGTGCTGCATGGACAGACCACAGGCAGACCATGGCCAGGCACGTGTCTCCATGCTGCTTGGTGAGATGCAGGCGTGTCCTGCAGCAGGGACACGTGCCTCCACCTTCATGAAGCTGTGAGCATGCCAGTGCCATGGGGAGCTAGGGGTTTTCCACAACCACCTGGCATAGGCATTGGTGCTGCTTATGCTCGCTCCACATCGCTCTTTGGTTTCGTGTCAGCCTTGTTATCTCTGTCCCAGAGCTCTTCTGCTCATCAGGAGGTGAGCACTTTGCAGACCTGCAAGGGTCTAGCCTGAAGCACCCCCTGAATTACAGAAGAAATTTTTGGCAAATCTGGGAATTAGTTTCTGAAGATGTGAAGGCAGGGCTGCTCTGTCCTCCCCTTTTCCCCAGGCTGGGTCTTGTCCAGTGGCAGTGTAAGGAGGGGATGGTGAGCTGGCTAGGAGGGACCTTCCAAAGGGGACCCAGGAGGTGACGTTCAGTCAGGAGCTGGAATTGAGGGTTTTGTGCCATGCTCATGAAGCCACAGTTCCCTCAGCAGGTTGTGAGCTGGGCTCCATGCCAGCCCTGTTGGCTCACCAGCCGGTCCGTGAGGGGTGGGAACCTCTCCTGCTCAGTGAGGTGGAAGGATGGCTTGTGGCTGAGGTCCTCTGCAGCTTGTTGAAGTTGCTGAGGGTTGTGGGCATTCTCGTGCGACCCAAGAAGATGGGAAGAGCTGTGCTGTGGGAGCCTTCAGTGTGTGAGCTGGAGGGGGAAATGTCATAACTGCAGCATGGCAGAGGGGCAGCACTGTGCCTTTAGCACCAGGGAAAGGCTGAACTGCTTTTATTCCTAGTGCCAGCCCTGCTGGGCACCACCAGCCTGAGTGGTTGGGATCTGGGATTGCTGCACGTCCCACCTCTGCATCTTTTGCAAGGTTGTGTCACCAAGTGTGACAAAGTTGACAATGAGACCCTGGAACCAGACAAGCTTCTTCCATAGCTCCCTTGTGATGTGCAGAGTCTTGATCAAACCCAGTCCCTACTGGCTCTGCTGGGAGCCCAGGCTGGGTAACACTGAACTTTCTTGCAGGTTACATCTCTGTGCTTTTTCAGTGGGACTGAAATGTCCCCCGTGCTGCCACTGCCCCCACCCCTGCACAGAGCAGCCTGGCTCTCCCAGTTCAGCTGTGAAGCACGTTCAAAGCTGTGGCTCAGGTACAGCTCCGTTGCCAGCTATTTATAGCATGAGCTTTTAGCACAGCCGTGGGCTGGGAATAACTCACTGATGAGACACTTCTCAAAATCATGTGTCCACTGCCCATGTGCAGCATCGTCGTCTCAGGCTTCCCACATGGCGCTGCAGGGGATGTCTTCATTCCGTGCCAGCCCAGATCTGCACAAAAAGGAGTTTACTCCGGCTCTTTTCTATTCTGAGGGGTCAGCTTGTTGTGCTTGTTTTCTATTCTGAGGGCTTGTTGTGCAACAGCTGTGTGGTCCCATCCTTGGCAGGACACTATCAGCCTCTTTTGGGGAGCATGGTGGGGACCCCTTCACGTGTGGGCACAGTTTGGGCTTTGTGAAACCCACCCCATGGAGAGCAGCCCTTCCCCTTTGTAGCTGGGGTGTGGGGAGATGTGGATGCTGGCAGGCAGGGATGTGCTGGGGGAGCAAGGCAAAGGAACCTGCTGGTCGGGCTGGGACCGGTGGTGGTGAAACTCATCTCGTTAACGAACGCCTCGGGCTGAAAGCGTTAGATGCTGTCGGGGTGTTTCCACTTCGCTTTATCTCTGACTTGGCATTGTATTTCCATGCTGATGCAAACAAGTGGAAGAATAGATAGTGGCTAATTCACATCGATCGCTGTGGTGTGGGAGCTCCCCGAGGTGAGCTGGAGCTGGCAGAAAGCTCGTTGGGCCGTTCAATGGGGCCAGTTCCCGGTGTGGGGCTGCAGGGGACATGGCAGGGGACATGCTGTCAGCCTCACTCCCACATCCCGAGGCACCCGCTTCCATATCCCGAGGATTCTCCCAGCCTGGGTGGCTCAGCAACTGGAGGAGGCTCTGCCAGGGCAGGTCCCTCATCGTGCACAAACCCTGTGGCAGAGCTGGGCAGGGGCATTTTGGCAGGCTCTGAGGTGGAAGTGCTGCTTTGCAGGAGTGGGGACAACTGAGTGCCCCTGTGTTAGATCTAGAAGGAAAGGCATTTGACAGGTTGTGTTTGGGACCTGGGACCATATGGGTCTTCCAGGGAAGGACCAGTGTGGGGCCATGGGTGCTGCGGCCACCACAAGCACAGGACCTGAGGCCACCCAGCCCTGGCTTCTTGCAGCCATCTTGCCTTCAGCCTCTTGATTCACACCAAGGGAGTGATGAGGAGACAGCCCCAAACTCCCAGTGTGCAGAGCAAAAACAAAGGAAATAATGAAATTCAGCTTCCTCCCCATTCCAGCAGAGAGGACAGACAGTCAGTATCCTGGAAATACTGCTGTGAGCCCAGAGAGGCATGTGCTGATTCCCAGGGAGTTGGCCTTGTGCTGCAGCCAGGCCTCACTGGGCTTGGTGCAGCTGCAGACCAAAAGGTGGGAGTGAAATGAGTTACCCTTTGCTGGTGCTCAGCGTGCTGCTTTCCTGCCCCACTGGGCTGGGGAAGGTGAGGCTGCAGGCAGCAGTGGGGAGTCCATGGGGACAGCTTTTCTCTGGTGCTGCTCCAGCTGCTGCCAGGTGCCATGGAAGGTGGCTGCCCTGCATGCCTGTGCCTCCCACAGACCCCAGGTTCCTTTAAAAATGTTCACACAAACCCTTGCAGGGAATTGGAGTCACCTTGGGCAGGCCGTGCATTGCACAGTGGGATGGGCAGCGAGGAGGCATCCTGGCAGCAGAGGCGCCAGGGCACCAGGGAGCCTTTGGCTCCTGGTAGTGGTAGTTTCTCTCCCAAGTATCATGCACACAGACTTGGTGTGGGGTTAAAATCCTGCTCAGCTTGGAGAACGTGTTGTGTGATCGCTGGCCAAGGGAAAGCACTGGCATTTGCCTGACTCCCAGCCGCAGACCTGAGTCTCTTCTGCCTCGGGCCGTACATAGCTGGGGGCTCACACATCATAAAGCGCATTGTCTTTGGCAAATCCCATTTTGATGGCTCACCCCAGGTTGATTTGAGGCTGGATGTATCACTGTCTGGGCCTCCTGTCTCCCACCCAAAAGTTGGCTGCATCCTGACCCCTGGGGAACTGCAGCACCCAGAACAAACCCCAGACTTCCTGCTCCTTGGTCCTGTGCCGGCGGTGCCGCGGGTCAGGCGGTGCTGGGGCACCGAGGGCTCCTGCCCCGTGTGGTGTCTCAACCTTTCTCCCCAGGACTCTGCCCTTGTCCCACTGTCCCCAGCCAGCACAGCCACAAGGGACCTGTTACAGCCTGACAGACCTACAGGAGCCCCGTGGCTGCTTCATTCTGCCTTAGAGACTGGAATGTCCCCTGGCAGTTTTGGGGATGCAGGAAGGACAGAGCTGGTGTCCTTCAGTGCTCCAGGCTGAGCACAGCAGCAGTTTGGGGACTGATTTACCAGCAGACCGAGACCCTTCTTCCTGACAGGCAAGAACATCTGGAGGAGGGCAGGCACTCAGGCAGCAGCACCTTCAGCCATCTCATTTTCATTTCCCTGAACCCTTTTAGCTGTGCTTTTGCTGTGCTGTGCCAAACAGCATCCCGGTGCTGCTGGAGCACTAATATCCATCATCCGGCCGTGGTCTGTAGAGCACTCAGAAATTTTGTGCTATTTTCAGTTAGTTTTCCAAGTTGAGCTTATTGGCTCATGGGCATCTGCTCCCAGATGGAGAACATGTGGCTGATTCCTGCAAGGGAAGGGAACAGCCCTGCTCATAAAGCAGCATGGGGGATGAGTGAGGGAATCTCTTCCTGGAGCCTGCAAGATGCTTTTGGGACTGTGCAGAGTGGGGCCTGGAGGTTAAGATTTTAGAGCTGCTCTGAAAACCCTCTGCAAGCAGAACTGGCGTGGCAGCGTCGCTTGTGGAGGGAGGTCACCTCCCCTCAGTTAGCTGATTAGTCGTGGGGAAAGTACAGTAACCTGGGGGCAGGATTAAACCTCCGCTCGGCTGCTGTTTGCACTGCTTCGTGCTGCCCTGCCCTGCTTTACTTTGGAAAGCGAGCAGCAAGCAATAAATTTTCCGGGGTGATTTCCTTGGCAAATAGTCATTGTGCTAAAACTGGAGAAGCTCTTGGGGTTCCTGAAAATCCCCCTGTCTCGAGCAGCTTGCATGAGCGCTTGCAAAATGGAATGGCATGCAAGGAGGACAGAAACCCAGAATCAAAAGGAAATTTGCAAAGCAGCTTTTCCAGCCTTGCATTCCCAAGAGGAGTGTGTGAAGGGCTTTCCAATCCCAGGCACTCCGTGGCACAGCAGTGACCAGTGGGGTGAAGCTGCCTCTGCTCCTCAGCTCTCCCTCTGCTCAGCTCTCCCTCTGCTCAGCTCTCCCTCTGCTCAGCTCTCCCTCTGCTCATCCTTGTGTCCAGGGGACAGAGGTCCTGATTTGTTTTGTTGCTAAGATTCTTGTTCCCTTTGTGGGAATAAAGCAAATGTTGTTTGGTTGAGATTCTCTATAGCTTCAAAGACAAATCAAATCTGGGCTGCCAGCTTTTTGTATTGCAAGAGATGCCTGTTTTCCATCCCAAACCATCCATGTTTTGCAGCTCAATAGCACATCCTAGACAATGGCTTTAGAAACCAGACGCCTGCATTTTGGACCCACAGCGCTGAGGCAACGCCAAGCGGCTCACGGGGTGCCAGAATTCATGCACATGGGGAGAGGGAAGAAGGAGGAAGAAAAACTTGCTCCGATGGGATGTTTCCAAGGAGATCATGGTAATGATCTTCCATTTCCATGTAGCTTTTCATCCCCTTGTGGAGCGTTGTTGCCCGTAAGCAGACGTTATGTGCGTCCCATGCGGAGGGTGTAGCGGCTGCCCTGGACATGCATGTTGTGGTGGAGAAGCTCTGGAGTGGGATCAGCCTGGGGTGGGAGTGACCCATGAAACTGTGGGGACGCTCAGGGTTGTGGGGTGTCCGTTCCCCTTTGGCAGCACCCCGTGTTTGGTGTCTGTGGCTGCTGGGCATGGCCTTGCTGTGACCTTGCTGCTGCATAACAGCACCTGAAGACACCTTGATCCTTCCTCAGATCTATGTTACGTGTGGCATGTGCCTCACATCAGCCAGCATCCAGCTCAGAGCAGCTCTGCAGCTGGACACGCTCTGGCACTTGGCTCACTGCAGCAAGAACCCTGCTACGAGCTGTTTAGGCCTCTGCAGACTCAGCCGGGAGCAGCAGCCGGGGTTTAGGGTCAGTGCTGGAGCAGCTGGGTCCCCCACCAGCACACAGTGAAGTTTTCCTGGCTCATCCATCCCTTTTGATCCAGTTGGGGCTGGTTGCCATGCTGGGGGAGCTGTGTTAGCCCTGGGAGGATCGCAGGGCTCTGCAGAGGGTCAGCAAAGCTGCAGCTGGGGCATGCAGTGGTTGGTTAATACATGATATTCCCTCATCCTTCCGAGTGCCTCTTGGTTTCCAAGAGGAGGAAGGCAAATCTGGAGTTCTGCTTCTCCCCTGTGTAGAGATGGGTTTGCAAAAGCCATAGTTTCTTCAGCTTTTTATTTTTTAATTCCCTCTTTTCCTGCCCGGGAATTTTTCCCTGGCCTGATGAATTTTTAAACAAAAACATGGTGAGGAAAGAACAGGAGAGAGGGGGAAAACCCAGGAGAGGACAGGGGGGAAAAAAGTCTGCTTTCGAAACCAGAGTGACTTGAAGTGGAAGTGAAAGTTTAGGGTGTGTTTTTAATTTTAAAATTCCAACTAATTTAAAGTCACTTTACTGACAGGAGAAAATACCTTTCCTAATGCTTTTTTTAATAAATCCCAGTTTTACAAGCAGAAGCTGTTGGTTAAAAAGGTGACTGCTGTGCCCTTGGATTCCTCCCTTGCTGTGGTGGGGGTCGGTGCTCTCTGGCAGTGGGGGGCTGAGGCTGGGTGGGGGAACAGACCCCCCGCAAATGCCTCTGGGTGCTTGCCCATCTGTCTGTGGGGGGTGACAGGGTTGGTCACCTGTACACAGTGGCTTTGCTTGGGGACAGATGTGGTTCCTTGCCTGTTGGTGAAGGCACTGAGCAGAGGCAGCAGTTTGGGTGCAGCGGGCCTGAATTCGGCCCAGATTGGAGCTCTCCTTGTCTTTGTCCTCCAGCTGGAGAACCAGCTGCTCAAGGCTGAAGAAGGCAAAGGAGGCAAGAGGGAGCAAGGGGATGGAGAGGGGCAGTGGAGGCAGGCAAGGGGCCTGGCTCACACAGCCCAAACCCTCATCAGTGGGAGGGCTCATCCTGCTTCATACACCGAGTTTGTGCCTGGTGGCCCTTCCTGTGTTTCGAACCTGCACAAGTCACCTGGGGACTTTGAATGGGTGATGTAGCTGTGAGAGACTGTGGACACCTCTCTGTGCTGGGCTTCATCCCCTGCAGGAACCTTCCCTTGCCATGTCCCACTGATGCTGGGGCAGGAGCTGAACGCCTGTGTTGGAGACAGGCTGCTCCTGCTGCTCCCGCTTGGGTTGGGCTGGTTTCTCACGGCCATCAGCTTGGCAGGTAGATTGAGTGTTGTTAGAAAAACAGCTTAAATCCATCGCCTTTCAATTCTGCAGAGCAGAGAGATCTTTTAGCATATCTCATTGTATTTCATACTGGAGCAGAAAAAGAAACATATTATGGTAATTTTTTTCAATGACTTTCCAATTTTTTTTCCTTGGTAAACTGTCTGCAATCACTTACAGTGTTCCTGAAGGGATTAATTACTCGCTGGAGCTCATTGTGTGTATTTCATATTCAGAACTGTTGGCTGCTATGCCTGGCTTGGATCGAGCAAGGGGTCACATGGTGTTTCTTATTTCATCCTTTTTTCCCCCTGTTCTGTTTTATCTGTCAGGCTCCTGGTGTGAGCGCTCCCAGTTGCCGATCGGTGGTCGCTGGGTCGGGTCGCCGCACGTGATCGCAGCGAGTTCCCTGCTCCGCGCTCCTTTGTCAGGGGAAGCCCAGCCAGGAGAAGACAAATCGCTTCCTTGTTTGAGTGACTTTTGGCTGCTGCTTTCCCCCAGGCTGTAGTATTGGCTTGGCTCTTCCTGCAGCGGTCGTGGCTCTGGGCTGAGCATCGTCAGGGCTTGGACAGCCCCCCAGAGCAAATCTGGGGAGAAGAGCTTGAAGCACATCACAGTGCTGCTTCCCACGGATGAGAGGGCTTGTGTGGTGCAGGCAGAGCTGGGACATCTTAGAGGGGATAAAACCTGTCTGTTCCTGTATGATCTGCCCTAAGTGTTCCTGCTGCAGCAGGGGGATTGGACTTGATCTTCAGAGGTCCCTTCCATCCCCTAGGATTCTATGAATCCTGGCTGCAGTGATGCTGGAGAGCCTACCATGCCGTCCTGGGAGGGTGGTGTCCCAGGAGGGCACTGTCTGTGTAACAACATTGTCTCCAGCCTGGCAGGGGGTATCCCAACCCATCCAAGTTGTGGTGTGTTGCTTGGCATGCTCTTGGCACCCATAGAGGGTTCCTGCAGCACACAGGGGATGGGGGCTTGTCGCTGTGCAGGGGTCCGGGAGCGAGCGGCCGCTCTCCTGTTTAGTGTCTGAGTGAGCCCATGTGCCTGGGGGCTTGTGGCTGCTGTCACCACATGTCACTCAGCCCTTGGTGTTGGCAGAGGAGCGAAGATGACCACAGGAGCTGGCACAAAGTGGAGAGGCCAGAGGCTCTGCTGGAATTCCTCCTGTCGGTGCAGAGACCTTTTTCAGGGCATTTCCTGCCCTGCCCATCCCTGGCAGTGTCAAGCCCACAGTACTAAAGTGGAATCCTGAAGCATGTTGGGGTTCCTCCCCTTGCCATAAGGCAGGTGATGGATTTGAGGTGTCCTCTGGGCAGGGGTGCTGTGAGCTTTGGGGTCCCCAGGAGGAGAGTAGGGACCCAGTGGTGGGTCCCATGGTGGTGGCACAGAGCTTTCTGGTCCCAAGCCAGAAAGCTGGGTTCCCTGGTTCCCTCTTGAGGCACACCTAGATTTCCTGAAGGAGACAAGATCTTCCTTCTCTGCAAAACACCCTTAATGGGAGAAATGCAAATGTCACTCAAGGAAACCTTTTCCTGGTGGTGGGGACCCAATGAGGGCACCGTGAGAGGTAGAGTAGGTCCAGAAGCAGCTGGAGGATGGTGCAGGTCCTGCTGCTGAGCACACCAAACCCTTGCCCTGTGCCCCCCATGGGGAACCGTCAGTGCAAAGAACAGACAGCATGTTCATGCACATCCCTGTCCCTGCAAAGTGCTGCCTGGTGGCAGGAGGAAGCCCTGGGTGTCATTGTCACCACTGTGCTGGTTGTGGGGCTGCAGGATGGGAAGAGGCACATGGGGCTGGCACTGCTCCTGGCTCCAATGGGGGGAAGGCACCTTCCCACGACAGGTCTGGAGGAGCGGGTGACAAAGGCTGGCGGAGATAGTGGCAGCATTGATGGGGTGGGCAGCATGCTGCTGGGTGAGATAGGGGCACGATGTGGGGGTGCCCCTGGGGGAGCCAGTGCAGGGGGCAGGAATGTTCTCCTGCACTGATTTGGGTCACCCCAGGCCCTCTGCTGAGTAACTGGGATGCCTCATCCCACTTCTGGGCAGGGTTTCTGGTTGCTGTTGGATACATGGGGGACCTGGGGGACAAACACAGGCTATCAGTGTGTCACCATCAGGACTGCTGTGCCCTCTTCAAGCGAACCTCCTGCTGTGTGCTGCACACCACTTCCTCTCTGGGAGACCTCAGGGGGTTTGCTAAGGGGTGGACGTCACCTGGGCAGCTGACAGGGCAGACCAAGGAGACCCCAAAATCTGTCATGTGTGTGTCAGTCCTCAGCCCTGCCTGGATTGCTAGTGCAGCTGCTGCCACGATTTGCCAGGGGTGAATCTGATGGCACCAGCACCCCCAGGCACCCCGGTGGTGCCACCCACCCCGGTGCCGAGGGGTGGCAGGTGGAGAGAAACCCTGATCCTCCCGGGATCCCGGGGATGGTGTGTGCAGCAGAGTTGTTTCCGGCTCTCCGCAGGCTGCCGTGCTGAGTGCCAGGGTGAATTTGGCACCTGGCCCTCCTGTGAGGCTGGGCCGGGGGAGAAGAAAGGCTGAGCCCTGCCGGCTGCCCGCGCCGCAGGCAGGAGATTCAATTACCCCCGTGCTTGCACAATGGCCGTTTTATCTCCAGGAGCAAAACCCTGGTAACCGTCAGGGCAGAGCGTGAAGGGCTGATTAGAGGGTGTGTGGGGAAGGGGGCCGGGGTCGCGTGCAGACACTTCCCTCCCCATTTCCAGGGCTTTCCATGGTAATGGCTCCTATTTTCCTCTGTTGTGAGGTCATCACTCACACAGAGCTCAAACGACATCTGTCAAAACATATCCCCATATCCCCCCGTCCTTGGTGCTCCTGGGGAAGAGGGATCCATCGGCTCCATAATAGGCCTGACATCAATTAATCATCAGCCCTAAAAATTAGCATCGTGGCAGTACACGTTGGAGGGAAATGATTCCCCAGATGGAAGCAAAAATAGCCTCAGTTATCTCCCTCCTCCCGCGGGAGGTGGCAACAATAGATCCACGGAGCCTGTAACTGGTTTAAGCTGGGTTTGCCCCCTGGGGCTGGGGGAGCCCAGGCTGTGCTGCCTCCTGCCCTGGCTCATCTCTTGAGGTGCTCTTGGGGGACCACCTCGTGCAAGGGCTGATGACCCTGCCTGGGTCTGGTCCTGCCTACAGCCAGTCCTCGTGGGCTGGGCATCCCTGGGCTTTGCAGAGAGCCCAGGGTGAGCTCATGAGTGCTGAGCCCCTTCCTGAAGCTGAGGGTTTAGAAAGCAGCACCTCAGGGGCCTTGTTCTTCTGGAGTGAAGGATGCTCATCCCCACATGGTGCTGCTAGGCCAGGATGGGGCTTCAGCCAGTGCCTCAAGGACGTGTCCCACTCTGGGGGGGGGCTGTCACTTGTCCCTCCCCAGGGTGACAACTCTGAACAGCCTTGGTGCCCATGGCAGCTTGATGAGTGCCTTGCCAGCTTCAGTATTCAGGAGCTTTGCAATGGGCTGGAGGTCTCCAGAGACCCCCTGCTGTGACTTGGGCACCTTCCTGGAGGTTCGTGGTTGCCTGATCTTTATGTCCATGCCATACTGGGATTTTCCATGTTTGGAGCTGCTCTCCCTTGCTCCCAAGCAAGCTGTAACCTGAGGGAGCAGCTCTGCTGCCTGGAGCCTCCTGCAACTTTGGTTCTCTCCCTCGTTTCTGTGTGAAGAGCCTCCAGTGCTGGCTGTGTTTTGGGTCTGTCTTGGTGGCTTTGGTCAGCAGCTCAGCTCAGAGCAGCTCTGCGGGCTGCGGCTGGTGGGGGAGCCAAGGAGGACATTTTACATTCTTGCTGGAGACGCATGAGGGCTCTTTGGCCGATCTGGTGATGGACAGACAGACCAAGTGTCTACCAGAGCCCAGCTGAGGCCGGGGAGAATTGTGTTTGCAACGCATTGCTCTGCACAAAGCTCACAGTCACAAGGCGAGGGGGACAAAAGGCTCCCTGTTCGCTCTGTCCCAGTGGGTGCAATTCCAACAGTTAAAAAGCAAATGTGAGTTGTTTGTCTCTGTGAATATAAAGCTTCCCCAAGCATGGCCGTATTTTGGCTGGGAATGGGGAGTTTGGCTCCACTAATGACTGTTCTCCCTGCAAAACGGAGCCAACTGGAGCCAAGAGCTGCCCGACCGGGCCCTTCCCTGCCAGCCCTGGTACAGGGACGTGGGCTGAGGAGGGGACAGGCTCCTGGGTCTCATAAATGCCCTTTCAGCCAGGCCTGGGCACCTGCTGGAGAGCAGGGGGTGGGATGAGCATGGGGACCTCTGCCTGTGCTGCTGGGGGTGACTGTCACCCTCCAGCATCTTGCCAGTGTCCAGGATCTTCTCCTGTGCCCAAGGGGTTGGATGTCTGCAGCAGGAGGCAGCCCTGGGCAGGGTGAGCGGGCTCTGTTGAGTCGCCCAATCTGAGGATTTGGGGCATCTCACTGCGAGTCCAAGGGCTGCTGTTGCTGATCAGGGAGTTGTGTGACCCCTTAGATGGGTTTGGGTGGCTTCCCTTCTGATGGGAAGGCCTGTGAATCCCCGTTGTGCTGGGTTTTCACCCAGGTTTCTATTCCCAGACAAACTGGAGAAGGAAGGGGCCAGGTGCCCATGGCTGAGGGTGTGATGGTGCAGGGCAGTGTGCCTGGCCTTGCCAGGCAGTTGTGGAGCTGCTGTGGGACCTGGGGGTGAGTATGGGTCTGGGGGATGACTGCAAACCACAGGCTGCAGCTAGGCTCAGGGCATGGATGCATCACAGCACCTACATAAAGGATCCTCAGCAGCAGTGAAGCTGTTGAGATGGTGCCAGTGCCTGATGTGGAACAAGTGTTGTGATTCCCTCGGGGACGCGTGGCACTTAACCCCCACATTTGTGGCAGCTGAACTGTGCTGAGCACATGGTGGACATGGTCACCCTTGCACAAGGGTACTCCTCCTCCATGGCTGCTTCTACATTTGTCCTATCATCCCCTCAGCTCACTCAGCCTCTGGAGCACAGGGGCTTTGGAGGAGGGTTGTGCATAGAGAGGGAGTCGTTACGGGAGGAAGGTTGTGGTCGTGACCAGCCATCAGCCCTCTGCCCTCCATCATGGTCTGGAGCACAAGTCTTACAAGAACCAGCTGAGGAAACTGGAGGTGTTCAGCCTGGAGCAAAGGAGGCTGAGGTGAGACCTTCTTGCTCCCTACAACTGCCTGAGAGGAGGTTGGAGTGAGTGAGGGGATGGTCTCTTCTCCATAGTAACAAGTGATAGAACAGGAGGAAATGGCCTCAGGTTGTGCCAGGAATGTTTAGATTGGATCTTGGGAACAATTTCTTCCTGGAAAGGGTTGTTAGACCCTGGCCTAAGCTGCCCAGGGTGGTGGTGGAGTCCCTATCCCTGGAGTTATTTCAAAGCCATGTAGATGTGGTGCTGGAGGGACATGGTTTAGTGGTGGCCTTGGCAGTGCTGGGTTGGTGGTTGGATCTGATGATCTTAAAGGTCTTTTCCAACCAAAATGATTCTACAATTCTGTCTTGCTATAGGATCCCTGCAGGGAACCCAGCTTGGTCCCCAGGATGCAGCAAGAAGCGGGTGCAGGGTTCCCCTTGTGCCCACGTCTCCCTCCTCCACCAGGCAAAGCCTGGAGTGGGGACTGGCGACATCCCCAGATGCAGAGCACATCTGGAGGGCACCGATGCAGTGAAGTGAAGGGCTGATTTGTGCTATAGAAACCCGCAGTTCCTTCCTTTGATCCTGTGAATCAGCCCATTGCCTCCATCACATAAAGCCCCATTTATCTCCACTCTTCATAGTAAGTTTGAAGGCGGTCGCAGCTCGTGGCTCCTCGGCAGCAGCGAGCGAGCCCGGCTCTCTCTTCCGCTGAAGCAGAATCAGGTGAAATCTCTATGGCAACTAGCAGATGACAGCGAGTCTTGTTGCCTTGGAAATGAGGCAAGGAAGAAAAAAAAAAAACCAACCCACCCAAAAAGAGCCATCTGGAATTTTGAATTTCCACAATGTCCAACCCGCGTCTGGTGACGCGTGGGGAGCATGAACCTGCTGCTGCCGGCTGCTCTGGGGCCTCCGAGCTGGGGCCCGGCTGCACCTTCTGCCTTGCCGTGGGGTTTTTAGGGTTTTTTTGTTCCCCACCCCCTCTTTCTGGCTCTTCTTTTGGTTTCTGCACAGGGTCTGTCGCTCGCCTCGCACAGCTGCTGGTGCCTGTATTAAAGGTGTCGGGTGCGGAGCATTCGGGGTGCCTGAAATCCCCAGGGATGTACTGACCAGCATGTGCTGGCACACCACAGTAATGCCAAACCCCAGGGAGCACAGCATGCTCTGGGGGGGGAAACTGAGGCACAGAGTGCTGCATGACCAGCCTGACCTCACCCTGCCAGGGCCCCAGAGTAGGACAGACCTCAGGTGCAGTGACTGCTCCTGACACTGTCTCCATGTGCCCGAGGCCATGGGGCTGTTAACCATCAAGTCAGTGTTCACCGAGTTAGTGTCACCTTGCATTTGTGCCGGTGTCCAGAGGCTTGGGGCACCCCTTGGGGCACAGATCCAGCCCATCTACCCCAATCTCTGTGACCCTCCTCCTTCCTAAGGGGTGCAGATATTTCCTCTGGTTTATTCTGGAGCCCCGTGGTGCAGGGGACAGGGCGTTGGGATGCTCCCAGCTCCTCCAACACTTTGCAGGAGCAGCTTTGGAGGCAGTTGTGGCATGGGGATGCGTGGTGCCACGGGTCTGCTCCGACGTGGGGGATTTTGGGCTCTCCTGCCTCATCAGCACAGAGGAACAGGGGGCGGCAGGGAGGTGGGGTGCAGGGGACGTTGGGCAGCTGGAGGCTCTCGCTGTGGGAAGAGGAGCTGGAATTTGGATGCGCAGGTGGGGTGGTTTGGGGCCAGGCACAGCATCCATTGAAAGAATAACCTGCAAATGGGCTGGAGGCCCGGCCTGGATCTCTTCAGCGGGTTCACTTGGAAACTTGTGTATGGGAGAGACCCAATTAAGTAGATTTATGGCTGCTCTAGCCTGAGAAAGTCTGAATCCCTTTTAAAAGCTTGGCTCGCTGGAGCCAGACGGGGTCCAGGCTCCAGGTCTCTCAGCCCTGCCCTCATTACGAGCAGCGATTCACAAGGCTTAGCAGCAGCCATCGCCCCAGAAGTGCTGATTCGGCTGCAGCCTGTCACAGCCTGTCACTGCAGTGTCACTGCGTGCCTGCCAGTAGGGAGTTGATGGTCCCCACACAAGGTGTGGGGCTGCCCCAGCCTGCACTGGCTGCAGGGATGGGGATGGCTGTGGGATGGGGATGACTGCAGGATGGGGACAGGGACAGTTACGGGGATGGAGATCACTGAGGGGATGGGGATGGTGGGTGCAGGCAGAGGAAGGGGCTTCCTTCCTGCTGCAGCCACCTTTGGAGCTCCTGCAGAGCCATGTTGCCTTGCAGAAGGGTCCAGCAAGGTGTGACACGTGGGGTGGCTGTGCCAAGCGGGGCCCTGCTACTGCTTCTTGTCTCACTGTGTCCCTGCAGGAGCTGGTGCTCCTTGGGGAGCTTGGACCATGTGTGGTGCACACTGTCCCCACCAGTGCTGCCCACTGTAACCCTGTTGCTGCCCCCAGCTTTCCCTGCTGGCCTTTCCTCCCTGTGCCCAGAGCAAGCTCAGGACACACTGAGCTGTGTCCAGTCTCCTCCCCACTGCCTGCCCAGGGCTACGTGCAGGGCAGCAGCCAGCAGGGAGCCCAGCCTGCCCTGGGCAGGGACAGGACCTATTCCTAGGGATCTGCAGCATCCCTGGAACGTCCCCTGGCCTGTGCCTCCATGTCCCCAGGGAACGTCGCCTCCAGCTCCACCAGTCCAGAGGCTGCTGCCTTCTCCAGGGGATGCTGGTCATGCTTTTCCCATCATTCTGCCTGGGGTGTTTCGGAGGTGCTAGTCAGCCATCTGAGTACCCCAGGACCATGTTACCAGGGTGCTGGATGGCACAGGGCTCCCAGCCCCATTCCTGCCCCTCAGGGAGCAGGATCTGCTCCCAACACTGCTGCAGGAGAGGTGGGATTGGCAGCCAGCCCTCAGCTCCCACCAAGAAGCCCCTGGAAATTAAAGCACAGCGAGTGCTAACGAACTCGCTGCCTTTTGATGGGGTAGGGCAGCAGGTTTGCAGGAAAGGGTGAGATGGCCTCCTGGGGAACTGGGCAGAGGGGACATGCTCTGCCCAGCCTGGGCACCCTGAGGCATCTCCTGAGAGAGATGGGTGGGTTTGGGGGTCCTGGTACCTCCCCAGGGGTGAGCACACAGGGATTGTAGGGATGGGCTGGAAAACAAGGCCGGTGGTGGAAACAAACACTGTGGACCTGGCAGTCACCCCACACAGCCCCATTAGCCATCTCTGCTGCTCATTTAGCCTGTTTGGTAGCTCTTGTGGGGGAGGAAGAGAATTAATTAGGCCACAAGGAGAAGGATTGCAGGTTGCAACCATTCCCTTGCCCAGCCGTCCAGGAGCATGAATCAGAGCTGGATGTAGGAAATGCAAGATAAACCCATTTTACTCCATATGGAAAAACTCTGCGGTTGACGCGCCAAGACACCGGTAACGGAATCACGGGGTGTGAGCTGGAGCCCGCGGGGCTCGGCGAGGTCTGCACCAGGCTCAGGGGCTTGGGTCTCCCCTGGGGATGGCAGCCTGGCTGTGGTGGGCTCTGGGTGCCAGAGCAGAGGGATTGCAGGGAAAATCCCAGCAAAACGACGCCTGGGCTGATTCATTCATAAAGGCAGCGGTGAGCACAGGCCAAGGCAGCACGGTGGGAGAAGGAGGGTTTGTGGAGCTTGGCGGGGCTGGAGGAGTCTCACGGCCCTGGGAGAATGGTTTTTATTGCAGGGTTTATTAGTGTATTTTTCAATGCGTTGGAAGGAATTGAGCAACCAGTTAAAAATGTTTCACGGCCTGGGGAAATTCGTTGCAGCTACTGTGTGATGGAGGCCCACCATAATGACTCAGAAACACCACCAGGCCTTTTACAGCAAATTCCCGCTTGCCATTAACATCTTTACTGGGTCACCAGGAATCCCTTCCAAGTCTGATCTTCTGAAATGAGACCGGTTGGGTCATGAGGGGCAGGAAGACCTGTGTGTGAGTGCCACGCTCACGCTGAGCACACGGACACGGGTGCAGACGGTGCATCCAGGCAAGCCTGGCATGCTCGTGCCGGTGCTGGCTGCTGCCATCCTCGTGCCTGGATCCGTACACGTGGGCACCTGTGCAAGGTCACAGGCACAGGTGTGCACATGCACACATGCACCTTTCTGCAGGCAGAGTGGTCTGGCTACCATGTGGCCTGCATGTGAACATAGGTATGATGCAAAGGAGCACTTGGCCAGCACACACTCACACACAAACACACACACACACACACACATTCAAACACACGCAGGTTTCTGTGCCAAGGCACATGGGGGACACGTGTCCCATGGACATGGCTCTGCCTGGCCCCAGCGGGAGCTGTTGGCCACATGCTCCTTTGAAATGAGCTGTCACAAGCCATTTGGAGTCGATGATTTCCTCATTCCTTGACGTATTTGGCCACGTCGGCAGCGCCCGGCTGTGGGGCTGCGGCTGCGCCCCGTCGTGCAGGCAGAGGAGCTGCCTCCATTCCCTCCTGGAGGCGATGGGAAGGGCTGGATGTGAGCACAGCCTGGAGCTCCCGGCTCTGCCCCAGCCCTGGCTCTGCCCAGCACAGTCAGACCCCCAGCACGTGCCCTTCCCAGCACAGCTCCCTCCTCCTCCTCCTCTTTTTCCTCCTTGGCTGCCTCCAGCCCTGCATCCCACCTTGCTGATGCTCCTTCTCTTGGCCGTGGCACCTCCTGCTTCCCAAGTGGTGCAGGGCAGGAGACAGGGGCGATGGGCAGGGTGTGGGTGCAGGCTGGGCCCCCGCGGTGCCAGGTCACTGTGCCGGTGTCCACCATGGTGGAGCAAGGAGCCTTGCCTGGTGTTGAACACAGGCAGGTGGTGGAGGCTGTGCGGGAGAGCGCCTGCAGACCGTGGGGTGGTTGGGGATGGGCTAGAACTTCCTGCCTCAGTTTCCCCTTGTTAACATGTGCCATGTTAAGAAAGGAGCAGCAGTGGAGGCCGGGAGAGCTGGCCAAGCTTGGCTGCAGGCAAGGGCAGGTTAGACCCAGCCTGGCACAGGGGATAGTGACTCGGGCAGTGGGGGCTGATGGCCTTCCTGCACAGGGCTTGGGGACGGTGGCTGTGCCTTGGGGCTGCCCTCCTCTGCATGGCTGGGCCGGGGGAGCACATGGCCAGAGCCAGACCCCCCCCCCCTTTCCCTTCAGGACATCAGGACAGAGCCTGCTGGAGCAGCAGGGAGCTCGGAACCAGCCTGGAGTCAGGGCACAGGGGACAGCTGGTCCCCAAGCCTGCAGCCTCGGCAGAGCAGGGGACACTGTGAGACACATCCCAGCCGTTGGTACTGGAGACATGAGCCTGGCCGAGGCAGGGTGTCCAACTGACCCTGCCACGGCACAGGCTGAGCCATCCCTGCTGCTCCCCGCTCTGGCAGCTGGAAACATCTGGCTGCGGGAAGCTTGCTAAATTGATGTGGGGAGGAATCCAGCGCGCTCCTGCCGTTCCCACACTCCAGCCTCTCCCAGTGGCTCTGGTTTCGGCTCAACTCTCACATGCTCTGGCTCAGCCAGCCCTGAGACAGCCCCCAGCCCCGAGACAGCCCCCAGCCCCTTGCTGCATGTGGAGAACAGGCTGTGGGGGGCCCGGTGTCACCGCCCTGTCCCAGCACAGCAGGGACAGGCAGTTGCGTTTCAGCTCTGGCAGCGATGCAGCCAGCGGGACGTGTGCCAGAGGTGGGCGAGCAGCTCCTCCAGTCCCAGTTTGGCCCTTTCCCAAGTGGGAACTGCTGCTTTCCCTGGGGCTACTCCAGAGGCTGGAGTGACCTGGATTGTCACCCGAAAACTGAAGGCCAGGACAGCAAACCAGCAGGCATGGATGGCTGAGGGTGCTGCAGGTGGAGCTGGGGATGCAGGTCAGTGCCAGTGCCCTCGTCTGCCACATGGCTCTTTCCACCTGCCCCACTGGAGGAGCACAGGGTCCCCTTGTCCCCAGCCACAGAGCAGGGTGGATGCCACCCCCCAGCACCAAGGGCCCTTCAACCCTCCTCTGCACCCTGGCTCGCTCCATGTGTGCAGCCCCTCTGCTCCAGTCCTCCATCCTTCTGTCCTTGTTGCCTGCATGTCCCCATGTGGGGCTCTGGGGAACCACTCAGTGCAGGGCCCACCACTAAGGTTTAGTAATGTATTCATGACTTGCCTTCTGCTGAGCCTTGTTCTGGGAACTGGATAAGAGGGATTGGACACACATGGGGCTGGGTATCATCAAATCATCAAATGGTTTGGGTTGGAAGGGACCTTCAAGATCATCTAGTCCCAACCCCCCTGCATGGGCAGGGACACCTCCCACCAGCCCAGGTTGCTCCAAGCCCCATCCAACCTGCCCTTCAACACTTCCAGGGATGGGGCAGCCACAGCTTCCCTGGGCAACCTGGGCCAGTGTCTCACCACCCTCACAGCAAAGGATTTCTTCCTAATATCTCATCTAAATCTCACCACTTTCAGCTTAAAACTGTTCCCCCTTGTCGTCTCACTGCAAGCCTTTGTCCAAAGTCCCTCCCCAGCTTTCCTGGAGCCCCTTCAGGCACTGGAAGGTGCTCTAAGGTCTCTCTGGAGCCTTCTCTTCTCCAGGCTGAACACCCCCAACTCTCTCAGCCTGTCTCCAGAGCTGCTCCATCCGTGGCCTCCCCTGGACTTGCTCCAACAGCTCCATGTCCTTCCTGTGTTGAGGACCCCAGAGCTGGACCCAGCCCTGCAGGGGGGTCTCACCAGAGCAGAGCAGAGTGGGACAATCCCCTCCCTGACCTGCTGGTCACGCTGCTGGTGACACAGCCCAGGGCACGGTTGATTTTGGGGCTGCCAGCACACGTGTGGGTGTCTCTGGGGGGGGGTGTGTGCTCATGCTTGTGTGTGCAGGTGTGTGCAGGTGTGCCTGCACGTGTGTGTGTGCACAGGGGGTTGTGGTGCAGGCAGGTGTGTGCACACATGCAGGCGGGGGGGTGTGTGTGTGCTCACCTGCAGTCTGGGTCTGTACACTCGGAGCAGCCCCCGGGCAGCTGGAGCTCAGGGGTTCCCGTGGGCTGTGTCTGTGGGGGCTCAGTCCTGCCAGCTGCTCCAGCCTGTGGCAGCAGCCCCCCCTGCCCCGGACCAGAGGCAGGAGGGGGCTCAGCTGGCCCTGCTCCCTGACAACCCCTCAGTCCTGCTGCTGCAGCACCCATGTCCCCAGGCCAGACCACCCCTGGGGCGTGGGGGACACAGGGGCAGGTTTGGGGTTGTTCTTCCAGGACAAGTGCTCCTCTGTGGCCCCATGGAGCAGAGTCACAGTGCTTCGAGGTCACCTGACTGTAGCTGACCTTCTGTCACCTGCATGGGTCCTGTGGTCCCAATTGGTCCCTCTGGCTCCACTAGCCACTGGCTGGCTCATCCTTCCTGGAGCAGACATTCCCACCTTGGCTGAGGCACTCTTGAGGGTGGCATTTAATGGTGGTGCAGCTTCAGCCCGGTGCCAGCTCTGCCCTGTCACTTCCCAGCAAGCAGGGCAAGGCCACGGGACGGGTGTAGGAAGGGGCTGAGGGGCACAGCCACGGGCAGGGGGGTGCAGGAGCCATTCATCCCTTTAAAGCCACTGCCTTGTCTCTCTGCAGACCCCGAGTCCCAAAGGAAGAGGACAGTGCAGAATGTGCTGGACCTTCGTCAGAATCTGGAGGAGACCATGTCCAGCCTGAGGGGCTCTCAAGTGTCTCACAGGTGAGGCCTGATGCCAGACCCCCACCACTCCTTCCCCACAACCAGTGCCCTTCCCAAGGCAACAAAGGAGGCTGAGGTGGCCGGGAAGCAGCTCTGGGCAAGGGCCACGTGGGTTGGAGGGAGCTGGCTGTGCCCCATGGCTTGGGGACCCTGTGCATGGGGGCTTGGAGAGGTGCCCCCAAATCTGTGGGGTGTCACACAAGGGGCTGCAGCAGAGCCCCATCCCTGGTAGTGCTCTGGGCCTGGTGCTGCCTCACGTGCGCCAGGGCAATGGGGATGGGTGGTGGTGGCACCAAGGGGAGCTGTTTGCCCCCAGACCCCAGGCACTGGGTGAGGTCTGTTCCTGGTCAAGTGTCTGTGTATGGACAACCAGAGCTGACGGTGTCCCCTGCACATGCATATGTTTGGACCACAAGCTCCATCCCCATCTGTGGCTCATTTTCTTTGTGTAGAGGTGATGATGGAGAAACCCTCAGACAGAGCTAACCAAGTGCCCAGCAGCCCATGGGCAGAGGTGGGGTACCCTGCCCAGAGTTGAGCTGGGGACATGGTGGCCACTGGGATGTGAACCATGGCAGTGTCCATGCATGTTCAGAGATCTGTCCCACATCTCTGGGGCTACCTGTGTCCCCCCAGGTCTCTCTCTTGAGACCACTGCAGGATTCTTGCTCTGCTGTAGACCTGCTCGGGGTCTCCTTCCCGGCTCCTGGACCTGAAGGGCCCGGACAGCAGTGGGTGGGTAGGGGACATCACCTCAGGGCACCCTCCGGCTCCCACCCAGCGGGTGCAGCCGCGTTAGGAAGCCTGGGCTTTGCAGGGAGGCTGTGCCGGCTGTCAGCCAGTCGGGAAAGCCGAGGAGGCGGCGAACATCCTTCTCCTGGCGTTTGTTGCCACCTCGCGGTCTCCCTCGATCCTCATTTTTGTGTTGGGAGAAAAAAGCAGCAGCTTCCTCTCCCCGTTCACCCACCGCTCATTACAGACCTTCTCCGTGTCTTCCCGCCATCAGCTTCACCAGGATGAAGCAGCCGCTTGATTTACCTTTTCTTAACCCAGAACCTCATCTAGACCTTGCTCGTTCTTGCTGCATTTTCTGGATCTTTTCCGAGCTGAAGGCAGCAGAGCACTGGGGCAGTGGGATTTGCACAGGGCCACGGCAGTATTCCCTGAGCTGATGATTTCCTGGAGTGATCCAGCCCACTCTGCTGTCCCTTTGCTCCCTGTAGGAGCTGCTTGGCAGCCTGGTGCTGGGTGTGCTTTGCCTTCATCACACCTCACCCGCTGTCCTCTTGGCCCAACACTTGGCTCCCTCAGCCCTGATCTGTGGGAAACAGGGTGAGGATGTGCAGGGTGATGAAATCAGTGTTGCTTGTGGGGTTTGACTCTTTGCTGTCACTTCCTTTCCTTGAGGAGTTAGGAATATATTGTGTGGCAGAGACCTCAGCCGGATCCCTGCCACGGATCAAAATGACTAGAGAGAGCCCAGGGATGCCTACCCCTGTGCTCTGTTCCATAAGGGATTCTTAAATCCATAAGGGTCTTCCCTCTTACCGCACGGCAGATGAGTTTCTTTGGAAGCTTGATCTGCCTTTGGTGAGGGCACTCCCCCACCACCTCCTGGCAGCCTGCAGCAGCCTCAGCAGCACACTCTCTGCATCCCTCCAGGAGCTCCACCGTGGCTGTGAGCTGGATTTTCCTTTACCAAAGCTGTGTCAGCTCTTCCCTGGTATGTTGTAATTACACACACAGCCACTAATTCTGCTCTTGGGAATACTTCCTACAACCATGTCTGATGTGGATGTCATCTGTGGTCTCGTGGATGTGCCCTGTGTCACCGGTGACCCTGTAGGCTTCAGGTTCTTGCTTTGTTCCATCCACAAACTGTTCCTCAGATTTCTCTTGTTCTCCTCCCTTTATTCTTCCATCCAGTGCCTGGGGGCTCCGCCTTCGCTGTTTCCTCACTAGTACACAACTTCGTTCCTGAAATACATCACATTCTGGCAGCCTTTGCACTGGGCTGCAGGGCCACACAATTGTCCTTGGGGGCTTGCTGAAGTCCTGCCTGGAGATGTGGTTTGCATCTGCTCCGAGCTGCCAACAGAACATCCTTAAACAGCCTTTGCACTGCTGACAAAAACAAACCCCTTTTAGCCGCCCCTTTTAGTCCTGCTTTAACAAACTTCCTAGGTTTTTTCTGTAGCTCCCTGCTTTAAATTCAATATTGCAGCTGGGGTTTGGCTTTTACTGCTCCTGCAGGACCGTTTAATCCAAGCTAGGGAATAGCTGCTGATAGTAACGTTTGGAGCCAAGTCGAGGGCTGTGGGTTCCCAAGTAGTGGCTCCAAGAAGCAATCATTTTTGGTGTCTAAATTTAGTCTCAGCATCATTCCCCGACATGCCGTGTGCCCAAAATACACCCCAAGGGGTGTGGGGAGTGAGTGAGCTCCCTGTTCCTCATGCATTCATGGGCTCTGGGCTGGCTGCAGAGCAGGTCACTTGCAGGCAGCCCCACTGGGCTGGGCAGCCCTGTCTTGGGTCTTCCCCTCCTGCCCAGACGTGGAGACTCACTCTGCAGGTTGCTGATGGCAGGGGACCTGGCCCCTGGTTTGCCCCCCAGCATCCTTTTGCTCCCAGCCTCTGCTCCCCAGCGCAGCCACGTCCCCTGGGATCAGGGTGCCACCTCCCCAGTTGATCCCATCCTGTGTCTGGGATGATACTGGACTGCAGATGTTGAAATGCTGGTGGGGAAATAGCCGAGGAAGAGCACATCTGGGCATTCCACTACAGGCTCCCTGTTAGTGGGGTTCAGCAGGACTGGGGTTGGGGGTCTCCAGAGAGGTGTGGACCCCTCTCCCACCACATGGTTGCAGCCAGCCCAAGTTGGCTGTGTGGGTAGCATCACCTTGGAGGGGTGGTGGGGGCTGTAGGGAGGCACAGCCCTCCCCATCACAACCCACATCCTGTTCCACAGTCCCTGTGCAGAAACAGGCACCACCAGGCACTGGTGGGTGCAGGGGGAGTGGATGTCCCAGTGGGTCCTGCAGTGTGGTATGCTGTGCTGGCATCAGGTAGGGCAGGAGGGGACCGACCCTGCCAGCTGAGATGGAGGGGGTGCAGGACAGACAGCATAATAGAGTGAATCACAGAATCCCAGCATGGTGGGGGTTGGATGGACCTCTGGAGATCATCTAGTCCAACCCCCTGCTACAAAAGGGTCACCTAGAGCAGGTTACACAGGATGGCATCCAGATGGGCTTTGAATATCTCCACGGAAGGACACTCCACAATGTCTCTCTGGGAAGCTGTTCCAGTGCTCTGTCAACCTTCCAAGTCAAGAATATTTTCCTCATGTTCAGATGGAACTTCCTGTGTTGCAGTTTGTGCCTGTTACCCCTCATCTGGTTGTTGGGAACCACTGAGAAGAGTCTGGCCCCCTTGTCTTGACACCTGCCTTGTGCATACTTCTAAGCATTGATGAGATCCCCCTCGGTCTTCTCCTCTCCAGGCTAAACAGCCCCATATATCTCAGCCTTTCCTCACAGGCAGGTGCTCTGGTCCCCTCAGCATCTTCATAATCCTTTGCTGGACTCTCTCCAGTAGCTCCTTGTCTTGTACTGGGGAGGCAAGAACTGGGCACAGTTTTCCAGATGCGGCCTCACCAGGGCAGAGTAGAGGGAGAGGAGAACCTCCTTTGACCTGCTGGCCACACTCTTCTTAACGCACCCCAGGATGCCGCTGGCCTTCTTGGCCACAAGGGTACATGGCTGGTGTCCCTGCACCCACACTCCTGGGGTCTTCTGTTCTTGCCTGGCTGCCTCAAAATGGGAAGTTTTGTTTCCTGAGCTCTTGCAGCCCTGGTTTTAGGGACTGAGGAACAGCACAGACCTTGGCTGCCCACCCTGCCCTCCCCTAACCCCCCCTGCACCCCATCCTTGCAGCTCCCTGGAGATGACATGCTACGACAGCGATGAAGCCAACCCCCGGAGCGTCTCCAGCCTGTCCAACCGCTCCTCCCCGCTGTCCTGGCGCTACGGGCAGTCGAGCCCGCGCCTGCAGGCGGGGGATGCCCCGTCCGTGGGGGGGACCTGCCGCTCCGAGGGCTCCCCCAGCTGGTACATGCACGGCGAGCGGGCGCACTACTCGCACACCATGCCCATGCGCAGCCCCAGCAAGCTGAGCCACATCTCCCGCCTGGAGCTGGTCGAGGCGCTGGACACGGACGACGTGGAGCTGAAGTCGGGCTACATGAGCGACAGTGACCTGATGGGGAAGACACTGACAGAGGACGACGACATCACCACGGGGTAGGTTCCTGCGCTGGGGCTCGTGCCCGAGGCGGAGCTCTCTGGGAGGTTTCACCCCATCCTGTTGAGCTGGCTCTGGAGGGACAGGTGGAGGAGCACATGGGTCACAGCCAATCTGGCTGGGTGGGTTGTGTCCCTGCGACCCAAGAGATGCTTCCTCACTGGCCAGGTGGTGTAGCCCCTGCAGTGCTGGTGGTGCTGGGCCAGCTGGGGTTGCTTGGGGCCAGTGAGTCCCCGAGCTGGGGCGTGCTGCTGTCCCAGCATGCGGGAGGTGTCCATCCTGAGCTGGGGGTTCCCATAGCAAGGGGTTGAGAAAGGCGTGTGGTGCGTGGGGCAAATCCTGCTGCTGTCAGAAGTGCTCTCCCAGTTTACACCAGCGTGTCTGAGCTTCCATCTCTGTCCCTGACACTGCAGGGACATCCTGTGTCCAGCTGGCAGTGCTGGTGGCCCATGGTGGGACAGGCTGGGTCAGGTCTCAGCAGCTTAGTGAGAACTGGGCACTGAGGTGTCATTGCCAATGGGTGGCACCATGGTGGAGCAGAATGTGCTGCTGAGGGGGGTCCCCTCCTTCTGGGACCCCCGTCGGCCTCTAGCCCCCCACCTTCAGGGCCAGGGGCATCTGCCAGGTGGGCACAACCCAGCACACCCAGGGCTTGCATTTTCCTTCCAGCTGCATCCTGCTCCCACTGCGCTGTTGAGGTGCCCCTGGCTCTGGCAGGGGTCCAGGGTTTCAGCATGTTGGAGGTTTCCTGTTTCAGCACAGGAGAAAATAAATAACTCCAGCATTTGAGTTGTCCCAGAACAGCAGGAGGTATTTGGCCTCCTGACAGTGCTGCTCTGGCCCTCCTGGGGTAATTGTAGTCACGTCAGCTTGTTGCAGGATAGAGCACAGCCCGTGGCTTCACACCCATCCTGGGGGCCAGTGCTCCCTGGACATGGCCTGGAGGCACATGGTAACAGTTGGAGGGGACACACCAAGGGGTGCCTGTGGCCTGCTGGCCTCTGTCCCTGCAGTGCTCCAGCTCGGGGGTGTTGGGCCTGTCCTCCCCACAGGCATGTGGTGTGATCTTTGGGGGCTGCCCTGTGCTTGTGAACAGGGTGTCTGGTGCTGGCTCAGCATGGTCCCCCCCTGGGGACTGTAACCAATCGCTTGGCAGCCAGTGGTGGCGTGTCACCAACTTCTGCTACTGGACACTGGACCGTGGAGTGTGGTGGGCAATGGGGTGGCTTTGGGCTGCCCTGGATGGCTGGGACCACAGTAGGTCTGGCTATGGGGGTGAAGGGCTCCACTGCTCCCCGTCTCCCTCCTTGTTTCATCTCAGAGCTGCTCGTGCAGGCGGATAACCTTGGGGTGCCCTTGGCTGTGGAGGCAGTGCTGGGAGGGGTGAGCTGGAGCATCGCAGCGTCTTCGTTAGCTGCTGTGCAGGCAGAGTGGGGACAGGGACAGCCTGGTGGGACCCTCCTGGGGCTCAGCCCTGCCCTGCCCTGTGCATCTTGGGGATGGAGACTGGTGGGGCTGAGACCCCCGAAGAGGCCCAGGCAGCACCACAGCCCCCTGGAATGGGTGAGGCTTTCAGTGCCACGGCGAGCTGGGCTGGCACCACCACTGCCATGTTCCTGCACAGGGTCCCCAGCGTGATGCCCTGGATGTGTCCCAAGGGAATTTCCTGGTGGGTGCAGAGATAAACTGGGTGCCCTGTGCTGGGTCCTCCTTCCCAGGGATGGGTGCAGAAGGGCAGCCAGGGCAGCCCAGGGCCCTCTTATCCACGGGGACGTGTCCTGGGGGTCAGCAACATCACCGGGATGTTGCTGGCACACAGGTCAGTGTGGTGACCTAGTCATGGCTCCATCCCCCATGGCCCCAAAGCTGGACTTGAGGGGTGTCCTCCAGAGTGGGCAGGACCTCTGTCCCCAGGGCATGTCCCTCACTGGGTGCTGGGGGGATGCTGGGGCGCTCTGTGTGGGAGCCTGCACACTGGGTGCAGAGTCAGAGGGGGGAGTAAGGGCATCCCCTCCTCCTCAGAGCCAGCCGGGAGCACCCACCCAGCACAGCCCCTCACCCAGCACAGCCCCTCATCCAGTGCAGCCCCTCACCCAGCATAGACCCTCACCCAGCACAGCCCCTCACCCAGCGCAGCCCCTCACCCAGCACAGCCCCTCATCCCACACAGACCCTCACCCAGCACAGCCCCTCACCCAATGCAGCCCCTCACCCAGCACAGCTCCTCATCCCGCACAGCCCCTCACCCAGCACAGCTCCTCATCCCGCACAGCCCCTCACCCAGTACAGCCCCTCACCCAACGCAGCCCCTCATCCCGCACAGCCCCTCACCCAACGCAGCCCCTCGCCCAGCCCCCTCGGCTGGCTCTGACCTAGAAAGCACACAGCGCCGCGGGCCCCGTCTCCCTGTGCCGCTAATGCACCGGGCAGGAGCCGAGTGCTGCAGATGGGGCCATCAGCCCCCGAGCCCGGGCCGCGGGGCAGCACCTCCCCGCACCGCGCCAGCGCACGCCCAGGCTTGTAGGGCAGTAGGTCAGAGCCAGCTCGGAGGACTCGGTGGCACAACGCCCTTGGAGACGTGTGGGGCTGCAGGATGGGACCCAGTATCCCTGCAGCTCCCTGGGGAAGCAGCCTGGAAGGAGAGAGGTCCGAGGTTGGTGAGATGCAGCTGGGGTGTGGGGACTACCCATGGGGATATCGAAATGAGGCCAGCGAGGTGGTGGTTGGGGTGAGCCCAGCCGAGAAGGCAGTGGGGGTCCCGGGGCCGAGCTCAGAGGGAGGCGTGGGGTGATCAGGTCTGGAGGTGAGAGCAGGGATCAGCTGGGGACACCCCAGCCCCCAGAAGCCTTTCTGTACCAGCCGAACATGCCGGCAGCCTGGCTCCTTGCCCAGCCGTGCCTGCCTGCACCCAGCAGCCTGGCACTTGTGGCTCCCCTCCACTGGCAACCTGCAATGGGTTTTGGGGGGTGGGAGGTTTTGGTTTTGTCCTCCCTGGTTGGTTTCCAGTGTCAATGTATCCTCCTCGTGCTCTGCAGCAGGGCAGCCCATGGGTGGGCATGACCTGGCACAGCCCAGTCTGGGAGCAGTCCCCTGGAACGTGCCCACACCACTGCCTGCACCGTGGTGTGTGAAGGGCCTGGTGTAGGCAGTGAGCTCTGCTTAACCTGGCAGCGTTCGCTGGGAGGGTGCTGCTCTCCTGCCCTGTCTTTGGGACAGCACCAACCCCTGGGCTGTTTGCCTGGTGCTGAAAAATCCCCAGCCCCTTCCTTGGTCGCTGTCGGTGCAGGTTTCCACCCGCTCAGCGTGCCACTGTTCCCTGCCCCCGATGCCGGTCCCTGGAGGGGTGTGGTGGGTGATGCTTTACCCCCAAGCCAGGCTGGGGATATTTCCCGGACCCTGGAGGTGACCCTGCCAATGTCACCCCACCAGCAGGTCCAGCAACGTGTGGCCACCCACTGCCACGGGACCTGTGGGGCTGGACAGCCACAGCTGGGCGCTGGGGCTGCGATGCAGCAGCGCGGGCGCTGTCGTGTGCAGACCTGCGTGTGAATCAGGCGGAGGAGGCGGGAGCACCCGAGCGGGGATGTTCAAGCCAGGTTTTGCCCGGTTTTGTCCCGGCCACATCCTGCATGTCATCCACGTCGAGCTGCCATTCCCCTGTCAGGGCAGCACGGCTTCATGTCTGGGTGCCTCCCCATCATGTGGGTGCCCAGGGACCTGTTGTGAGCAGGTCCTGGGTGCTGTTGCAGGAGCGAGTGAGCGTGCATCACCCCTGGGTGTTCCCTGGGTCTATGTGGGACTTGGTGGGGAGTGAGCAGGGTGCTGCAGGGCTTCGCTGCAGTTGGGAGCTGGTGGGGTGTGCCAGCTCGCACCCCCCCAATGCTGCCTGCCTGAGGCCATGGGGCTTCCCCCCTCCCAGGCAGGCAGGACAGGCTCCCAGGCTGACAGCATGACAAGAGAATCAGCTCGTTCCTGCTTTGCACCGCTCTGCCACATCTCGGGCATGGAGAGTCCCTGTGTGATGTCATCCTTTCTGCCACCTTCCCTTTGTCAGACCCTTCGTCAGCCAACCCATTCCCCACAAGCCGTGATGCTGCTGCAAGGGCACTGCAGTGTTCTGGGTGTCCCTGGAGGGGTCTGTCTGGCCAGCGGGCCGCAGCAGGGTCTGAGCACCTCCCTGTGGTATGACCCGTGGTGCAGGGCAGTGTGGAGCACTGGGTGGGCTTTAAAGGGACTGGCTGCGTAGCCTTGGCCATGTGTCACTTTCCCTCCGTCCACCCTGCAGGCAGGTCGGGGCAGGGTGTACCTAGGTCATGGCAGGGGAGAGCTGCTCTCGGTGGGGTTTGTGGGGTGCAGAGGAGGATGGGCTCTCTGGCTCTGGTACATTGAAGTGATGTCTGGGGACATGAAACATCAGCTTAGCCATGAGCCCACTTGTGGGATGAGCAGCTCCCAGGTGAGGTCTCCAGGGACAAATTGGAGCAAGCTGGCTCCATCCTTGAAGCTGCTCAAACATGTCACGGTCAAATACCTCATCCTGCTCCTCTGGCAGGGCACAGGGCTGGGGGAGTGGGGAGGGGGTGAGTGTGGTGGCTGCCAAGTCAGCCCCGTCCGGCTGTGGTGGCTGCAGGTGTGTGATGATGTGTGTGCTGCGCGGTCTGGGTGTGCGGGCGTTGCTCTGGAGCCAAGCCCCAAGGCTGTGCAGCTCCCGTGGGGCTTTCAATGCAACCTCATGCAACCCTGGGACTGCTGTGGTTTGGGGGTGTCCCTTCAGGCCTAGTTTTTTTGGAAAGGGAGGTGGCATTGCATCTGCATCCCACTGCAGTGGTGACAACATCTGCACCCCCGCAAGCCAGGCACAGCCCTGGCTCCATCCACGGGCATGAAACGGAGCCGTGGCAGCAGCCTTGGGCATTGGGACTGCGAGGCAGCTTGAGCATCGGCGTGTGTCCAGCTCACACTACACCCCAGGCACTGTCCCGTGCCACCACGATGGCACTGCTGGCAGCCAGGCACTGCAGAGCCTGTGGTGGGGCTGGGGGCTGCCAGCAGCATCCCCCCAGGAAGGATGCCCTGCAGCTGGCACCCGCTGTGCTCCGGCTGGCCTGGCTTTGGCTTCCTCACAGCTACTTGAGCTCAGCGCAGCCGGAGACAGGAGCAGATGTTTGGCTGGGCTCCCCGCGATGGTGGGGGAGCGGCCGTGCTCCTCTCCTGCTCCGAGCGGGATTGGCGCTGGCTTTCCGCTCCCTTCCCTCGAATTCCCCTCGCTCTGTGTTGACTGATCTGCCCTGACCCCTTGCTGCCGTCCCAGCGAGGCCATGAAGTCATTTCTCAGTGGGGACCTCCTGTGGGACACGGCTGCGGCCATGGCCCCG
Organism: Hemiprocne comata; assembly: GCA_020745705.1. Classification (NCBI taxonomy): domain Eukaryota; kingdom Metazoa; phylum Chordata; class Aves; order Apodiformes; family Apodidae; genus Hemiprocne; species Hemiprocne comata. Next base: position 6,197,718 of record CM036610.1, on the reverse strand, counting down.
CACGTGGCCCGGCGTGTGTGCAGGGCCCCAGCCTGGCTGGCCAGGGGACCAGCCGTGGAAATGGTGTTGGATAAATATTTGCTGCACTGCAGCATGTGTTGGGGCTCAGTGGGGTTCCTCCCTCTAGCTGGGGACAGGGGATGGTCCCAGAAAGGGGCTCTGAACCCCTGCTGGGCATTGCCACCACTGAAGCTCTTCTGTGCTGTGTCCCAGATGGCTCCTGGTTTTGGTGTGAGGCTCAAAGCTCCCAGCGCTGACCCCCTGGCCCCGGGGCTGCTGGGGTCGGGCTGCTGCCACAGCACCCACATGGGGCACATTTTGAGAAGGGGATCTGGAGTTATGGGGCTCAGCGGGTGCAGGGGACCCAGGGGTCAGCACACGCCCAGGGTTTGGGAAGCTCCTGGCCTCTGCAGCTCATCGGTGGAGCTGGGTGTGGACATGGAGCAGGGCTGAGCCCAGGGCTGGGCCTTGCACGCCCACACACCCTGGGGGGATCTGCCCCTCAAACCCGGCTGCCCGCTCACTTGCCAGAAGTGTCCGAGGCCACCAGCTTGACCGGACAAGGGGAAAAATGGGAATTTCGCAAGCGGGCTGAGTCACACTGCTCCCCCACCCCGGCACTGCCCTGGGACTCTCTGCCCGGCACACGTGGCTGCTGCAGCCCTTCGTGCTGCTGCGGTGGCCCCAGCGGAGCCTTCGTGTGTCACCCTTCCCGAAGCAGCTGGAGATCCCCTCACAGGGACACACTTCCTCCGGGGTTTCTGCCACTTGAGCAGTATCAGAAGTATCGGCCTCGCTGTGTGGGGAACTCGGACCTTGCTATTACTGTGGCTGAAGGAGCTGCAGTGGAGGTGCAGCCTGGCCACGGGTCCCCTGTTGTTGAGGCCATGCATGCTCCAGGGTCCCACGGAGACAATCCCTGACACCCCTCGGGGACCTGGGAAGCCAGGGGACCACAGGCAGTGCTGCCTAGAGGGCAGGAGACTAGGCCAGCTGCTGGGATGTCATGCTGATCCTGTTCTGCTGGGGGAGCTTGGGCGAATCAGACCCCCTTCCCTGCCTCAGTTTCCCCATCTGCAAGGTCTCTGCAGCCCCCTGCTCCTCTGTGTGGTTTTGGTGAAGAGGGCCAGATCCCAGTGCCTGAAATGCAAGCAGGAAGCACCTGGGTTCAGGGTAGCCCTGCCTGTGGTGAGGGCTGTGCCATCTAGGGGGGGTACCTGGAGTTTTGGGGTTGTCCTGGAGGGTACACAGGGGGTTAGGGGGGTCTGGGGCAAACTTGGAGGAAGCTGGGGGGTCCTAAATGAGCCTGTGGGGTTCTCAAGGAGTACTGGGGGGTCATGGGGTCATGCAGGGGGCTGTGGGGATCCTAAGGGGGTCTGGAAGGGGGTTATGGGTGTTGTGATGCCCTCAGGCAGTTGCTGAGGCAGATATGCGGGGGAAGCAGAGCCACCCCTGCCCACATCCATGCCTGCAGGGAGTCCCCAACCCCCCCAGTTGTGATTTATGAAGCTAATTGTTTTTTCTGCCTCATTAAGTGGAGGAGAAGGGGAGGGAGGGAAGATCCTGGGCTGTGCCTGTGCTTTCCTCACTGGTCCTGCCAGAGGTAGGACGAGGCTGTGATGGGGGACGCTGGTGGCAGATTCACAGAGCCCCCTTGGTGCCAGTGACCCATGGATGTGGGGGGTGGGGACCCCCTGGTGCAAGCCCAGTATTTCCTCCCCTGCAGTGGCCACTGCAGAGCAGGAGAAAAGGGCCAGGGTAGGTCAAGGGGGGCTTTGCTTTAGTTCGAGGTGCACTTTGAGTGGGTGATGGAGATTCGACAGCACCAGCCTGGCAGGGACATGAGTGCCCTGAGCCTCATCTGGCCCACAGGTGGGTATCTGTGCTGGACTGAGATGAGTGAAGCAGGGGAGCTTGGGACCCTCTGGCTCCAGCAGCAGCCGCTGCTGAGAAGTGGGCTGGGGGTGCTCCTCTGCAGCGGGTTTTGGTGCTGGTGGGACATTGCTTGTGTCAGTGTGTGCCACTGTGGCAGGGCTGCTGTGGCTGGCAGTGATTCTCCACCATCATCTGGCACCAGATTCACATCTCCAGTGGTGTCGAAGCTGCCTTTCCCAGGGACCATTGGTGCTGGGCTGTCAATCTTTGCCGGCCTGGCTCCCCCTGCTCCCCCACACACCCTGAGCATGGATTTGGGCTCAGCAAAAGCCAGAGCTGCTTCTCCGAGCACTGCCCAAGCAGGCTGTGGTGGGACCAGGGAAGCCAGCCAGGAGGAGGGGCAGGGGGGGACAGTGTCCGGCACTGTGCCAGGCTGGAGGGACCATGGGGATGCGGTGCTGGATGGGCCGTGTTACTACACCCGTTGGCACACACTGACATGGGGCCATCGCAGGAGGGACTGGGACAGTGTCACCAGTGTGGGGCCATTGCCCCAGAGCAGAGCTGGCAGCCTGCAGAAGGGTCTGGGATGGTGACACCACCAAGGCTGAGAGCTCTGGCCTTTGGCCAAGAGCTGCTTCGGGGATGGTGGGTGCAGGCAGGGTCTGACCAGTGGGGACGTTGATGGCAGGGATGGTGATGGCGGGGGTGGCGATAGCAGGGATGGTGATGGCTGGACACCAAGGTCGTGGTCCCCTGGCCCTCCTCACTGTGCTGCAGGACCTTGCCTTGCCAGGACAAGCCCCCCTCATGGGGAGCGATGGGGCGAGGAGGGAGCCAAGAGGCGTTTCCACTGCTGAGGAAGGCTCGAGTAAGGCATTACTGATTTCCCAGCCCACAGGGACCGGGTCTGCTTTGCCAAAGCTGCAGTTAACCCTCACTGTGGCCAGGCTGGCAAAGGTGACCCCAGTGTCACTGTCCCAGTAAGGACCCAGCCCTGGGGTGCAGCTCCGGCTCTGATGTGAGAGAGAAAAAAGGCAGAAGTAGGGTTTTTGGTCAGTGAAGTGCAGAGCGGTGTGGGCGTGGGTGGGAGCTGGGGCTGGTGGGAGCAGCCACCCCTGCACCCCGCGGGCGTGGGAAGGGGCAGGGATCCCCCCCGGGCCCCACAGTGGGAGTGGGGCTGGGAGGCGTGCTGGGGCCAGGCTGAGGGATGGCCTGGAGGGCACTGGGGCCACATTATGGGCTGGACTGGGGAGCACTGATGGCTCCTGTGGGGAGCCCCGGGCTGAGGCTGAGGGGATGCTGAGCTGAGGCTTTGGGGCAGCTGGGACAGGGGTGGGGGTCACAGGCCTGCCCGGGGGGCTGTGGGCTGGGAGGGGCCCTGGGCCCGGGGTTTCGGGTGCCGCGGCCGCTTTAAGGCGCGGGCCGGGGGCGGTCCCGCTGCCGCCCCTCCCGCCCGGGTCCGGCGGGGCCGCGCTCGGCGGGCAGCAGCATGCTGCGGGCGGGGAGGCCGCGCCGCGCCCTGCGCCTGACCAGCAGGTACCGTACGGCACCGGAACCAGTACCGGCACCGGCGGCGCGGCGGGTGGGCAGGTCGGGCACGGCCCCGGCAGACAAAGCCCTGCGCCCCGGGGCCGCTCTGCGGGAGGTGCTTTGTCTCGGCCGCGCTGCGGGGGGAAGGGGGGGCCGGGGCAGCGCGGCCCCGCCTGGCACCGCAGCATCGGGGTGGCTCCCCCGATGCCCGGGAGCGGGACCAGACCCTCGGCTCCGCCTGGCACCTGCAGCACGGCCGGGCCGAGCTTCCGCGGGGCTCTCGGGGCTCCCGGGGCTCCGGTACCCGTGGCCGGCGGAGCTGACCCCGCCGGGGCGCGGCGGGCAGCGGGATGCCGTGTGCGGGCCCCACCGAAGGCTCCGAACCGGGTGCGGGCGGACCGGGCGGGGAGCGGAGCATCCCCACGGAGCTCCTGTGTCGGGTCCATCCCTGTTCCCCCCGCAGTGCAGCCACCTCTGGGGTTCAGGGTCGGGATGTGCATCAATCAGCGGGACCGTTTGGGACCGTTCTGGCCGGTGGAGGGTCCCCGGTGGGTGCCGGTGAGCGCGACAGGACGGTCCCGCTGCCGCAGCCCCCGCCTCGCTGCCGGCGCTGTCCTTGAGCATCCCCTCGCGGGGGCTGCGGGTGTCCCCGCGCATCGCTGCCAAGGGGGGGGGGGTTTGCTGCGCTGCAGCGGTGGTTGCTGCGGTGGGGAATCGCGCTGTGGGAGATGGAGGGGCAGAGCACGGAGCAGGAATTGAGCTTTGCTCCCGGCGTGACGCTGCGGTGGCGCTGCCCCTCGGCTGGGGTCTGCGGGGGCACTCGGGGGAGCTCGGCCAGCCGGGGCTGGGGAGTCTGGGCTGGGCCGTGCAGAGGGAGTCGTTGTGGCCGCAGTGCAGCTTGAGTCGAGGCTCTCCGTGCTGCGCTGGGCACAGCACACGTGCTGTTTTTGGGGACCCCTCGGTGTGCCAGCCCTTGCACTGCACAGGAGAGCTGGGGGCACCCCACAGCGTCTGGCTCCCAGGCCTCACCCCACGGCTTCAGTGCTTTAGGGTGTCACCTGTGACCCTGATGCTGCCCTGCTTTGGCATGGGACTGCTAAGGAGGATCTGGGGTGACCTCCTGCCCCGGTTCACCCTGTTTCACTGGAGCCCTCCAGATGCCTGGGGCCAGGGCAGTGGGGGCTTCCAGTGTGGGGCTGGGAGGGAATTTTGGATTTGCTCTGCCAGGCCACCAAATCCAGGCTGCAGAGAGCCAGCGTCACGTTTGGTCACAGCCATGTGCCCGCAGGTGGCAACTCCCCAAGGCCCTGCCTTGCTCCCTGTGCTGCCTGCTGTGAGGGTGATGCCAGTGTGGGAGAGGAGCTTTGCTTTGTGTCCCAGGGTGGGGATTTCTGTCCTGGTGAGAAGTCAGCCCCAGTGCAGAGGCTGGTGGTGGAAGATGCTTGGAGCCAGGCAGCCCAGCAGCACATCCTGGGCATATGCTCATAATCCCTTCCGGGGCCACAGTGCCTGGGGGTCTCTGTTCCAAAAGTTGCCATAGGGAGGAGGGACCATGTCCGTCCTGGCTCTGGCCAGTCCCCGATGACTGGGGAGAGCAGGGAACACATATTGGAGGCTTGTTCCATCCTGGGGTTTGGGCATCCCCGAGGGGATGGTGATGGCTGTTGCTTGTACCCTGGCACCCTGGTTGGCAGATGCCCTGCAGGTGCCCTCTCCAGTGCTAGGCCCTTCCTGTCCTGTCCCCAGCTCAGCCAGGATCACGGTGCTACTCAGGAGATGCTAAGCATCTTCACCAGCTGCTTGGGCTCTGGTGGTCGCTGGGCTCCTCCTGCACCTCTGTGGCCCCAGTGTTGGGGAACAAGAGTCTCTGGCAGGGACCAAGGCTGGCCACAGCCCCCCAGCTCCGCTTCCCTCTCCTGTGCCACTGCTTGTCCCCCCCTAGCTCCTTGAAGCCCCCTTGGAGGCTGTGGGGCCTCAGTGACCTACTCAGCCGCTGACCTGAAAGGGGCTGTGCTCATCCTGCTGGAAGATGCTCCATACCCATCTGTTCCGGATTGCCGCGGGCACAGCCCGGTGCTGCGGAGCCGGGCAGGCCCAGGGGGTGGGCAGGCTCTGCCTCCCCGGTGCGGTGCTGACTGACGGCCCCAGAGATGGGCTTGTGCACGGTCTGCTGAGCCCCTGGCACGGTGCTGGTGCCCCGACCCGCTGCCTGTGCCCACTGGGGTGCTGGAGAGGGGGTGCAGGGTGCACCGAGGTGGCGGGTCAGGGCGGCCTGAGGAAGGGTGGGTGCTGCAGGGCAGATGGTTTGTTTGCTCCAGCTGGTCCCTGCCCTTTCCAGCAATCCTCCCAACCCTCTCGGCGTGGCAGGGGGCTTAGTGCCAACCGTGGTGCTGCCAGCCCTGCTGGTGTGGGTGCTGGCCTCCCCGTGCTGCACAGGTACCCTCCGGCCCCAAAAAACCCCTGTAATGGGGAGATGTGGGGTCACTGGGGCTCATGTGCTGGCATGGTCCTGAGCCTGGGCTGCAGCCAGCCATGGTCACTGAGTGCCAGCTCCTGCCACAGCCCCGCAGCAGGCACTGCCAGGAGCTGAGGTTTGCACCCTGTTGGACCCTGGAGCAGGGAAATCCCATGGGAATTGGTAGGGATCCACCAGGCAGGGCTGGAGCTGGGCAGGGGGGGGGTCTGATGGTGGCTCTGCCGTTGCAGCTGGGATGAGAGCAGCTCCATCAGCAGCGGCCTCAGCGATGCCTCTGACAACCTCAGCTCGGAGGAGTTCAACGCCAGCTCCTCGCTCAACTCCCTGCCCTCCACCCCCACCGCCTCGCGCAGGAACTCAGCCATAGCGGTAGGTGCCCGTGGGGCCCGGACCCTTCCTGGCACTGCCCCTGGCTCCGTGCCACAGCCTCTGCGGGAGGGGGCAAATGGAGGGTGCTGGCATGGGGGGGCTAAGGCATGGCACAAGGTGTCTGGTGTGTCCCTCTCCCAGCTGGCTGGTGCTCCCTGGGGCTGGGGCTGGGGGGAGTGCCAGGAGCACCCCTGACTCTGCTGTGCCTGCAGCTGCGCACGGACTCGGAGAAGCGCTCGCTGGCAGAGAGCGGGCTGAGCTGGTACGGTGAGGGTGAGGACAAGGCGCCCAAGAAGCTGGACTACGACAGCAGCAGCCTGAAGATGGAGCACGGTTCCTCCAAGTGGCGGCGGGAGCCCTCGGAGGGCGGCGAAGAGGGGTCTAAGGGTGGCGAGCTGAAGAAGCCTGTCAGCCTGGGCACCCCGGGCTCTCTCAAGAAGGGCAAGACCCCTCCAGTGGCTGTGACCTCCCCTATCACCCACACAGCCCAGAGCACCCTCAAAGTGGCAGGTGAGACCAAATTTGGGCAGAGTCCAGCTTTTCTGATGGGGAGGGGGCTGGCTGGCATTTCCGTGGCCTTCCCTGAACATGTTGGCCATGAGACACCTCGTGACTGCGCTCAGACCTGGTGGCTGGACATGGGCTGGAGGGGTGGCAAGGCTGTTCATCCCTGCAGGCAGGTTGTCAGTCTGGCCCCATGCTAAGCCCTGCTTGCCCAGGGCCATGCCTGCCCCATGGCCTCGTGACCACACACTGAGCTGGGGGCTGGCTGGGTGCACTGAGGGCCTGGCCACGGCTCTGCCCCAAAACCTCGGGCGGTGGCATGTCCCTTCGACTCTGTCACATCCTCACGTCTCTGACACTGGTGTCTGATCTTGCTAGTATGCACCCAAACGTCCCCAAAGCCTCCTGGGACACTAATCTGTCCTTCCCTGCCCACCAGGCAAGCCTGAGACCAAAGCCACTGACAAGAGCAAGCTGTCTGTGAAGAGCACAGGCCTGCAGCGCTCCTCCTCCGATGCTGGCCGTGACCGCGTGGCTGATGCCAAGAAGCCACCCTCAGGCCTGGCACGTCCCTCGGCATCCAGCTCCTTTGGCTACAAGAAACCAGCTCCTGCCACTGGCACAGCCACTGTCATGCAGGCCGGGGGCTCAGCCACACTTGGCAAGATCCAGAAGAGCTCCGGCATCCCTGTCAAGCCGGTCAGTGGGAGGAAAACGAGCCTGGATGTCTCCAATGCAGCTGAGCCCGGCTTCCTGGCTCCAGGGGCTCGTTCCAACATCCAGTACCGCAGCCTGCCCCGGCCGGCCAAGTCCAGCTCCATGAGTGTGACCGGTGGCCGTGGAGTGAACCGTCCAGTCAGCAGCAGCATCGATCCCAGCCTGCTGAGCACCAAGCAGGGCAGCATCTCGGTGTCACGGCTCAAGGAGCCATCCAAGATCAGTGGTGGCCGTGGCACGCCGGCCCCGGTGAACCAGACAGACCGCGAGAAGGAGAAAGCCAAGGCCAAGGCAGTGGCACTTGACTCTGAGTGTGGGACACTGAAGAGCGTCAGCTCACCTGAGAGCACCCCAAAAGCCCAGGCCAACCTCCCGCCGGCGACCAAGGTGGCTGAGCTGCCCCCCACACCTCTCAGGTACAATCCTTCCACCTCTGAGGCCAGCAGGTGCCTGGCACAGCTGTGCCCAGTGCTCGGCCATGCCCAGAACCCAAGTCTCACCTACTTCCCTACCATTTTATCCCCATCCAGAGCGGCTGCCAAAACCTATGTGAAGCCTCCCTCACTGGCCAACTTGGACAAGGTCAACTCAAACAGCCTGGACTTGCCGTCCTCCAGCGAGCTGCACCCCCCCCACACTGCCAAGCTCCAGGACCTGCACCCGTCTGGTGGGCACCTCACACCCTGCTTCAGCCCCAGTCCTGCCCCCATCCTCAACATCAACTCGGCCAGCTTCTCCCAGGGCCTGGAGCTCATGGGTGGCTTCAGTGTCCCCAAAGAGGGCAGGATGTACTCCAAGCTCTCAGGCCTGCACCGCAGCATGGAGTCCCTACAGATGCCCATGAGCCTGCCCAGTGCCTTTTCAGGGGGCAGCACCACCACCCCCACCCCTGTTGCTGCACCCCCCGCTAGCACAGAGGAGGAGGAGGAAGAGGCAGGGGAACTGGGCTGGAGCGGGAGCCCCCGGCTTGCACATCTGGACAGGTATGGCTGGAGGGAGGGTATGGGGCTGGGTGCAGCTCTGCGGGCTCAGGTCCCTGCCAGCTGTCATGCCATGACCTTTGCCTGCTTTGGAGGCTCTTCCTGCTACGTTTCCGCAGAAGAGCTCCCTGTCCCCACAGCTCAACCCCCATGGCAGCTTCCCTCATCTGTGCAGGGGTGTTACTGATATTTCCTTCCCTTCCAGTGCCAACCGAGACAGGAACACGCTGCCCAAGAAAGGGCTGAGGTAAAAGAGCCCAAATCACTTTTGGACAGTGCTGGTGAGGGGGTTGGGCATATGGAGCTTTCTGTAGGGGGCTGGTGGTGCTGGGCAGGAGCTGGGTTGGTGCTGATCCACCTCACTATGCTGGTCTCCGCTCTGCTCCCCAGGTACCAGCTCCACTCCCAGGAGGAGGCCAAGGAGCGGCGCCACTCGCACGCCATCAGCAGCGGGCTCCCCGAGTCAGACGACCAGCAGGAGCTGCCCTCGCCCCCCGCCCTCCCCATGGCGCTGGTTGGGAAGGGTCCGCTCACCAGCATCGGTCAGTGCCCCCCACTGCCAGCGCCTTCTGCTTGTGGTCAGGCCTGTCCCTCCTGCCCCTGTCACCCCCTGCTCCCCAATCACTTGCTGATGCTGCCCTGGGGGTTACTTTTCTCCTGCCCACCCCCAGCAGCCCTAGCGCTCGGCACCTGGTGCTTTTGGTCTGCTGAGGTGCTGGGTTGTGCACAGGGATGTCCATCACCTCCACTTCAGGGCACCTCATCCACCCTCGGGGCTCTGTCCGTGGCTCCTCTGGGGGTGCCCAGCAAGGCACGGGGTGAGACCTGACCCGCGCTTGCCAGGATCTACATGTTCTGGAGGGGTCCAGGCAGATGGGTTGGGGATGCTGGTGGGGAACACCGGGTGATGAGGGGCTCCCCTCCTGTACCTGCAGGTGTCAGGCTCTGGCTTGGTGGTGCCCACGTTGTCCTGGGCTGATGGTTTGATTCTCGGGCCTGTTGCTACCTTGGTGCTGGTGTCCAGTGTAAATCTGTGGTTTAGCTTTCCCACAGCCCCCCCCTGCTTTGGGACCATGATCCCTGCTTCCACTCCACATCCCAGCTCTCATGGATCACTCCCAGCCCTGTTTCCCCATCCACAATCCCAGGTTCTCCTCGTGACTCTGACCCTGCTTCTCCCCCGTCTTCTCCTTGTAGTGAGTCCCACTGCTGCTGCAACCCCACGGATCACCCGCTCCAACAGTATCCCCACCCATGACTCCACCTTCGAGCTGTACAGCACGTCCCAGATGGGCAGCACCCTCTCCCTGGCTGACAAGCCCAAGGGCATGATCCGCTCGGGCTCCTTCCGGGACCCTGTGGACGATGGTGAGAAAGTGCTGCACTCCTGCCCAGGGAAGGGAGCTCTGGGGCTCCCTGCACGCTTGTCCCTTCCTCATCCTGGCTGCTGTCAGCAATGGTGTGGCCAGCAGGACTGGGGCAGGGATTGTCCCCCTATACTGGGCGCTGAGGAGGCTGCATCTTAAATTCTGGGGTCAGTTGTGGGCCCCTCACCACAAGAAGGACAATAAGGGGCTGGAGTGTGTCCAGGGAAGGGCAGTCGAGGTGGGGAAGGGTCAGGAGCACAAGTGTGATGAGAAGCAGCTGAGGGAACTTGGAGTGTTCAGCCTGGAGAGGAGGCTGAGGGGAGACCTTCTCACTCTCTGCAACTGCCTGAGAGGAGGTTGGAGCCAGGGGGTCGGTCTCTTCTTCCAGGGAACAAAGGATAGAACAAGAGGAAATGGCCTCAAGTTGTCAGGGGAGGTTTAGATTGGATCTTGGGAACAATTTCTTCCCCAAAAGGCTGTCAGGCCCTGGCCCAGGCTGCCCAGGGTGGTGGTGGAGTCCCCATCCTTGGAGGGATTTCAAAGCTGTGTAGATGTGGTGCTGAGGGACATGGGTCAGTGGTGGCCTTGGCAGTGCTGGGTTGATGGTTGGACCTGATGATCTTAAAGGTCTTTTCCAACCAAAACAATTGTATGGTTCTGTGATTCGTGGTGCTGTTGCGTTGCTGTCAGATGGTGTTGGCCCCAGGGTGTTGTGGCACCGGGCAGGGCGTCCCAAGTAGTCAGAGCAGATGGCAGAGCCCCTGGGCTCAGCCAGAGTGCGGGGTGCAGGTGCAGGGTGCTCCCCACAACCCTGCTGCACGCCACGTGCCCGGGGGGTCATCAGCCACACGCCAAGAAACGGGCAGTGCTGAGCAGCTGCCATCCCACCCTCTGCCTCCCCCAGTCCCTGCAGACCCACCTTCTCTGGAAGCTCCATCCCCTGCACCCTGCTGTGCCCCGCACCCACAGCCCCTGGGGTACCAGCGGCCGGGGACACCCTGACAGGCTGGTTCTGTTCTGTTGCAGTTCATGGATCCGTGCTGTCCTTGGCCTCCAGCGCTTCCTCCACCTACTCCTCCGTAAGAGCCGCCTCCGTGCTGCGCCGCTTTGTGCATGGCTGGGGGGACCCGGGTGGGAACGGGGGGCTCTGTGCATGCCTCTGCCTCGCGCCGAGCCTGTCCGTGCCTCGCTGCCCTCCTGACTGCCTGCCTCTGTCTGTCTGTCTGTCCCTCTCTGCTCTCGCACTGCCAGGCTGAGGAGAAGATGCAGTCTGAGGTGAGCCCCTGCCCTCTGCTCATCACCTGCCCCGGCCCCGGTGGTGAGGGGGAGCCCCTGGCCCCCCTCACACCCTCTGCTTTCTCCCCACAGCAAATCCGCAAGCTGCGCCGCGAGCTGGAGTCCTCGCAGGAGAAAGTGGCCACCCTGACCTCCCAGCTGTCTGCCAACGTGAGTCCCTGCAGGAGCTGCTGCCCGCTGCAGGACATCCTGCTGTGTCCCTGCCGTATGCAGGGCTGGTGCTGGCCTGTGCCCACAGGAGCCTTGATGTCCCCTCCCCAGCCTCTTGCAGCCCACAGCCGGCAGCTGTGGGTGCTGGCCCAGCTGTGGGTGCTGGCCCAGCTGTGGGTGCTCACCCCTTTCTCCGCCTCTCCCAGGCCAACCTCGTGGCAGCTTTTGAGCAGAGCCTGGTGAGCATGACGTCCCGCCTGCGGCACTTGGCTGAGACTGCCGAGGAGAAGGTGGGTGTTGGGGGTGCTAGGTGGGTGTTGGGGAGCACTGGTGGTGCAGCTCATGAAGCTGGGGGGATGCAGGACTCGGGCGAATCTGCTGTGGCACTGGGTGCTCTCAGGGTGTGCCCTGTGCCATCAGAACACACCCTATGGCTCCTGACTCTGCTCCCCCAGGACACGGAGCTGCTGGACCTGCGAGAGACCATCGACTTCTTGAAGAAAAAGAACTCGGAGGCCCAAGCTGTCATCCAGGGTGCCCTGAACGGCACCGATGTCACCCCCAAAGGTAAGGCATGGTGCTGCAGCACCCCACCGCAGGGATGCAGCCCTCCCTGAGCTACTGGCCCAAACCCAGCTGGGCTGCTCCTGCCTGGGGCTGGCCCAGGGTCCCAGGGCAGCCTCACTCCAGTGAGGTGTTCAGACAGGAGGCAGGGTCCCCTGGGAAGCAGCTTTTCCCCACCTGAGACCCCAGAGCATCTGAAGCCAGGGTTGGACAGCCAGAGCTGTGGCTGGAGGAGGTCTCAGTGGTGATATGGGAGGGGGGGTGACAGGATGGTCATCCTCTCCAGGGCATCTCCTCACTGGGCCCTTTGCCAGCAGCCCAGTTTTGGCTGCTGATCTTGGCTTTGTTCCCACGAGTGCTGTTTCTAGCCCTGAAATCCCAGTGTGAGTGCAGGGGACTGGCCGGGAGGTGGCCTGGGACAGGAGCAGAACCGTGTGTGCTCTGGGCTTCTCCCTGGGGTTTCAGGTCACTGTCCCAAATGGCAGTGCCCATGTGGTGGCTGAGCCCTGTGTCATCTCACATAGTGACCCCAAGAGCTCGGAAGGTGTTTGGGTGAGAGAGGGGAAGGGGTGCAGGGGGGAGAGTGCAGGTGGCTCTGGCGTGAGGGCAGATGCAGTTTGCTGATCCCTCCTCTCCTGGTCTCCCCCATTTCTCTGGCTGTCCCCAGAGCTGCGCATCAAGCGGCAGAACTCCTCTGACAGCATCTCCAGCCTCAACAGCATCACCAGCCACTCCAGCATTGGCAGCAGCAAGGACGCCGACGCCAAGAAGAAGAAGAAGAAGAGCTGGGTGGGTTGGACAGGGCGCTGGCAGGAGTGGGGCTTGGGGAGCTGCTGGCAGGGGTCAGCCCCAGCTGCTCTTGGTCCACCTTGGTATTGTGGTGTTGGTTCCCTCTGTCCCCTGGAGACAGCACTGGTGAGGAATGTGCAGCCACCATGGATTTGGGTCTTGACATGTTGGCCGGGACTTCTTCAGGCCCCCTGGGAGTTCTTCAGCCCTGGTCCTGCACGCCTGCTCCCTCGTTTTTCCCCATGTGTCTCTCCTGCCCACACAGGTTCTGGCAGTGTGGGGCCAGACCCTTCAGCCAGGCAGCCCCATCCCTGTGCCAGGCAGCCTGAGCTGGACACGTGATTAAGTCTTGCTTTGTTTTGTTTCTCTCCCCTTATGCTGACCTCAACCCTTTTTTTCCAGGTGTATGAGGTAAGTCCCATGCTGTTCTCTCCACCCCATGCCATGCCCAGCCAGGGCCCTCACTCCATTTTGTGGGACAGTGCTCATACCACCACCCATCCCATCCATCCCACCAGCACTAACCCCCCGCATGGGCCATCCCAGCGTCCCCAGCTGGGTGTGCACATCTTTGCTTCTTCCTTTGATGTTAAGGTCAAAAGATGCACCCATGTGGAGGGGCTGAGCTGCCCTGAGACAGCAGGAAGGGCTCGGATGGAGACCTGTCCCATAGATAGGGACAATCCCTTTCTTGCCTGGGGAAGGCAGGTACTCTCCTGCCTCCCTGTAACCAGATCTTTTGGGGATGGGGATCTCACTGCAGCCCTGCCTGTGGTCCCAGAGTGTGGTGCTGCCCATCTCTGCATTGCCAGGGCTGGCCTGATGTGGCCCCAAGTGGCTGTCCCTGTTGGGTCCCATGTGGGTCCCAGTGTTCCTCTGCTCTCCTGCCATCAGCAGGGCCTGGCACCTACCCTTTTTTTTACACTCGAATGCAATGGTTTTGCTTTTGGGGACACCCCAGACCAGCCTGCCTGGTGCCTGCGGGAGTTGGGCCGCATCCTGCCCATTCTCCATTCCCTTTCCCTCCTGCCTCCCCTCGGAGCAGGCCCTGGGCCTCCAGGGGGCACAGTGTCAGCCTGGGGTGCTTGTCCTGCTGCTCTGCTGTGGGCTGGTAAGCGGGACCCAGGCCCGGTTTGGCCCCTGCCCAGCATCCATCCCCCCTTCCCCGCCTCGGCACGCCGCCTGCCCGCCCCGCTCTGTGTGCTGTGTGCATGCTGCATGCCCAGCCGGGCCCCCCGTGACATCTCTGTGCTTCCAGGAGGACCTTGCAGGGCAGAGAGGGGGTGTGGGGCTGAAATTGTCCCCTTGCACCAGGACCCCAGCTCTGTGGTGGCTGGGAGTGTCCTTGCTGGGGTGGCTGCGATGGGGGGAGAATGTGAGGATGGAGTCAATCCTTCCTGATGGACCAGGCAGCTGGTGCAGTGCCTGAACACCCTGATGTGGGTGCTGGGATGGGGGGAGGAGTCTGATCAGGACGTGGGTCCCACTCCGTTGGGCTGTTTGGTGCCATCTGAGCTGGGGCTGAAGCATTGCACAAAGATCCATACAGCACATCCTGGCTGTGCTGCCCCAGTGCAGGAGCAGGGCACAGCCCTGCCTTGGGGTGGGTTTGGTGCTACTGGTCCCAGCTCAGACTGGCTGTGGGCCCTGGGCAGATGGGGGTCCCAAGACCAGGCCAGGTCTCTGCAAGACTACACTGTTGGGCTGTCTCTAACAAGAGCATTTCTGTCCCTTGTAGCTACGCAGCTCCTTCAACAAGGCCTTCAGCATCAAGAAGGGACCCAAATCAGCCTCATCCTACTCAGACATCGAGGAGATTGCCACCCCAGACTCGTCAGCCCCCTCCTCCCCCAAACTGCAGCATGGCTCCACGGAGACCGCCTCGCCCTCCATCAAATCCTCCACGTCCTCCTCTGTTGGCATTGACACGGCTGAGTACGTGGAGCCAGGGCGGGTGGCACAGGGTGGGGGCAGCTCGTCATGGGGGCTGCAGTCTCTTGCTCTGGAGATGTGCAAGGCTCAGTCTCTCCCTTGGCCCAGGCTCTTCCAGACCCACAGTGAGGGTGAGCCAGAGAAGAAGGAGGTGTCGGAGCTACGGTCAGAGCTGTGGGAGAAGGAGATGAAGCTGACAGACATCCGCCTGGAGGCCCTCAACTCGGCCCACCAGCTGGAACAGCTGCGGGAGACCATGCACAACATGCAGGTGAGGACCACTGACAGCAGCCTGGCTGGCTCTGAGGACCTGGTGGATACAGTCCCTGTACCCCTGGAGCTGTGCTGCAGCCCCGGGATGCTGCCAGTGTCCAGCTTCTCACCCTGGGCTGTACCTGGTTCTCCCCCAGCTGGAGGTGGATCTCCTGAAGGCTGAGAACGACCGCCTCAAAGTAGCTCCAGGGCCCTCAGCAGTGCCGGGCTCTGTTCCTGGCCACATCATGAGCACATCGGCTTCCTCCTCCCCACAGCGCTCCCTGGGTCTCACCCTTGGCCATGCCTTCAGCCCCAGCCTGGGGGACTCAGGTAGGGGGCACGGAGCTGCTGGCAGACTGGGAAGGGCTGGGGCAGAGACATGTGTGTTGGGTGATGGACAGCCCAGACCCTGGGAGGAGACAGCTGGTAGGAATGTGCTGCTGCTCACCTGGAGGCAGCTGTACACGGGGCTCTGTCCTGCTGTCGGTGCCACCACCTGCCACAGCAGGATTTGGCTCAGCCTGGGCATGGTCAGGCCAGTGGCTTGGCTCTCCCTGCCAGCACAGCCTCACTGCTCTGTCCCCAGATGTGTCCCCCATGGACGCTGTCAGCGCTGGTGCCCAGAAGGACGAGCTGATGCTGCGGATTGTGGTGCGCATGCCACCCCAGCACATCATCAAGGGGGTAAGTGTGGGCTGTGTGGGGAGCCTGACCTGGCCCAGTGCCCTGGCCCTGCACAGGGGGCAGAGGATGCCTGTCCACAGCTGGATATGGTGCTCCAGCCTGCACATCTCTGCTTTGGCTCCTAGGACCTCAAGCAGCAGGAGTTTTTCCTGGGCTGGACCAAGGTGAGCGGGAAAGTGGACTGGAAAATGCTGGATGAGGCTGTCTGCCAGGTCTTCAAGGTAGGAACACGAGGACCTGTCTCTTGAGATAATTTTTTACTGTTCTACCATGTCTGACACTCCTCAGCCCAGGTCCTTACCAGGGTGTTGTGGAGCTGCTCCCTGCCAGCCCTCAGGGACAGTGCCAGCCCTGTCCTTGTCCTTGCAGGATTACATCACCAAGATGGATCCTGCTTCCACGCTGGGGCTCAGCACCGAGTCTGTCTACGGCTACAGCATCAGCCACATCAAGCGGGTCCTGGACACGGAGCCACCAGAGCTGCCGCTGTGCCGCCGGGGCCTGACCAGCATCGTGGTGACACTCAAAGGTCAGTGTGGCAGAGAGGCTCCATCGCTGCCCATCCTCCCTCTGTCTCGCGGTGCTGAGGGGCCTGAGCGGGACTGTCAGCCCTCCCCCGCCGGCAGGCTTGAAGGAGAAGTGCGTGGACAGCCTGGTGTTTGAGACACTCATCCCCAAGCCCATGATGCAGCACTACATCAGCCTCCTGCTGAAGCACCGGCGGCTCATCCTCTCGGGACCCAGCGGCACTGGCAAGACCTACCTGACCAACCGCCTGGCCGAGTACCTGGTGGAGCGCTCGGGCCGGGACGTCACCGAGGGCATCGTCAGCACCTTCAACATGCACCAGCAGTCCTGCAAGGCGAGGGCACGCCGCACCGGGAGCGTCCCCGCTGGCACCGCTGCTGCCGTCCCCGCTGGCAGCCCTGTCACAGCCCCATGTGTGACATCCGGCCCCTTCCTTGCAGGACCTGCAGCTGTACCTCTCCAACCTGGCCAACCAGATCGACCGGGAGACAGGCACGGCGGACGTGCCGCTGGTGATCCTCCTGGATGACCTGAGCGAGGCGGGCTCCATCAGTGAGCTGGTCAACGGCGCGCTCACCTGCAAGTACCACAAATGGTGAGAGCCCTGGCACCCTCCATGGGCGCAGCCTGATGGGCTCGTGGAGATGAGACTGCACAACTGCACGTGTCCATTGGGCTCAGATCAGCTCTGCTGTGGGTGGGGGGGATGCAGGGTGGTTTTTCTCATGTGCCTTGTCTCTCTGTCACTCACTCAGCCCCTACATCATTGGGACCACCAACCAGCCTGTGAAGATGACCCCAAACCATGGTCTTCATCTCAGCTTCAGGTAGGAATCGTACATTCCTGGGGACCATCCCTGTGGGGTTGGTGGGGTGCAGAGGCCCTGGGCAGTCATGGGTACGTGTGCTGTAACTGGAGACCCTGATGAGGACTGAGCCCCAGGCCTGTCCCTGCCATCTGAGAAGGATCTGATGGTCCAACCTTGGGCACATGCGGTGTGTGGGTGCTAGGAGGCCCCCCAAAAGGGTGCTGGGGAGCAGGGCAGCTTGTGTGGAGACCCAGCTCTCATCACCTGAGTCTTTCCCCCAGGATGCTGACCTTCTCCAACAATGTGGAGCCAGCCAACGGCTTCCTGGTGCGCTACCTGCGGCGGAAGCTGTTGGAGTCGGACACGGACGTCAACGCCAACAAGGAGGAGCTGCTGCGTGTGCTGGACTGGGTGCCCAAGCTCTGGTACCACTTGCACACCTTCCTGGAGAAACACAGCACCTCTGACTTCCTCATCGGTACAGCCTTGCCACACACTCCCCTACTCTACCTCACTCTGCTGGGAGCCTCCAGGGACTGGGGCAAAACCCTCCCAAAGGAGCCTGGGGGGCCAACACGCTGCCCCGTGTCCCCAAGTCCCACATAACCAAAAGCTGGTGGGTGACACACCAGTGTTGCTCTTCCCTGGGTGACATTTGTGGGAGATGTCACTGTGGTGGCAACCAAGGCTGCCTGTCTTAGTGGCACCCTTCCTGGGGCAGGGAGGAGCCCTGTTTTCCCAGGCAGGTCTCCTTTTGCCTCACCAGGCTTTTGGGGGGTGTCGATTGAACACAGCAGCCCTGTTCTTTGCCCAAGAGCTTGTTTTCTGCCTGTGTGTGTCAGGCAGACGCTGCCTGGGCCCGGGTCACCCTGTGCAGCTGGGCTGGGTGATGTGCTGCCATGAGGCTGGTGACTGGAGCAGGGGGGCACCTAGCTCCCATTTGCACTCTCTGCCTTCTCCCTGCACAGGTCCCTGTTTCTTCCTGTCCTGCCCCATTGGAATTGAGGATTTCCGGACCTGGTTCATTGACCTGTGGAACAACTCCATCATCCCTTACCTGCAGGAGGGGGCAAAAGATGGGCTCAAGGTACCCAGAGCTGCCCGGCACCTGGGGTTGTGGGCCCGTGGTGCTTGGGGACAGGCTGATGCAGCAGTTCAACAGGGTGGGGAAAGGGGAAGTGCTGGGCTTTTGGGCATGGGTGGCATCTCTGTCAGTCCTTGCCCTGTGGCTGCAGCAGGACATAGCACTGTCCTGGGAGGTTGGGGTATCATCACCAGCTCTGGCACGTGCTGAAGAGGCTGCTGCTTGCTCCCTGCCTGCAGGTCCATGGGCAGAAGGCAGCCTGGGAGGACCCTGTGGAGTGGGTGCGGGACACCCTGCCCTGGCCTTCAGCACAGCAGGACCAGTCCAAGCTGTACCACCTGCCCCCACCCACCATCGGACCCCACAGCACCGTCTCCCCACCTGAGGAGCGCACCGTCAAAGACACGACGCCCAGCTCCCTGGACTCGGACCCTCTGGTACGGCCCTGGGAGGTGTCTGGGGGTGCTGGTGGAGGGGGAGGACAGGGTGGAGCTGTGCTTCACTTCTCCCACCACTTTTCAGTGTAAAAACACTTGATGTGGGGATACAGAAATATTGTGTGTTCCTGGGAGGAGCGGTGGTTGCGGGATGGTGCCTCTGGTGGGCACAGAGTGATGGGCACAGCGTGAGACTCCATGGGCCATCATGGCCACACGCAGCCACACACAGACACACGTGTCCTGGTGTGTCACCCAGAGGGACTGCTAGCAGAGTGCAGGCTGCCACAGATGATGGCAGCTGATGTGCCAGGGCCTGTCCCTGTGCCCTGCTTGGGCCTGCTCAGCTTGGAGCATCCCAGCTGTGCCCAGGGCTGGATCCTGGCGACAGGGAGAGATTTTTCAGAGTCTCTGGGCTTTGCTTTAGAGTGGTTGGTCTGTATGGGAGGGGAAGAAGGGCCAAGGTGGCCTTGGCCAGGGGGACCCTTTGTCCCTTGGGGCTCGGTGCCATGCTTTTCTCCCCACAGATGGCCATGCTGCTCAAGCTCCAGGAAGCCGCCAACTACATCGAGTCTCCAGACCGTGAGACCATGGTGGATCCCGACCTGCAGTCGACCCTGTGAGGCCCCGACATGCCGGCCCAGGCACAGGGGAGCTGCTGCCAGCCCTGCTCCCACCGGGCTGCTCTCCTTTTCCTTTGGTATCCCGGAGCGCGGGGCTGGGGAGCGAGCGGAGAGGACCGGGGCTCCGGCGTGTCCCGGTGGAGCGTGGGGAAGCTCGGCTCATCCATGGGAGAGCACGAGGTGCCATCTCCCCTCCCCACCCTGGGGGTAGGAGAATCCTGGTTTCTCTTCTTGGTTTTTTTCTGTCTGTATTGTAAACTCTGGGGTTTTGGGGCCAGGGCGACCGATGCAGCCGAGCCCCCGCTCCCAGGAGCTGCAGGAAGGGACCTGCGTGGGGCAGGGACCCCGCGGGAGCCACCTGGGCCAAAGCTGGGGACACAGGAGGAGCATGTGGCCACAGGCTGAGAGTGTGGGCGTGGGGGGCTGCAGGTCCCTCTCCCCCAGCCAGGCACAGCTGAGGGCAGGTGACGGAGCTGTGCCGTGGGAATCACTGGCCTTGCACTGGCCGAGGAGGAGTGCGGCTCTTGCCGCTGTCTTTGTACCTTCCCTGTTTCACCTGCATGGCAGCCACTGCAACCAGGACAGCCCAATAAACCCTGCATTGGTTATTTTATTTTTGTTCCCCCGCCCCTACCATTTTCCTTTGGCCGAGTCCAGACTTAGCTTTGGTCCCTTTTTTGTTCCGATTCTTCGCTCTCCTGGCCTGGAGCCTGTGGCCCAGTGCCCACCACTTCCCTGTAAGCAGCTCCCTTTCCCTTAGGTTTCTTTTGCAGCTATTGGTTCCACCACTCAAACCACCTCTGTCACAAAACTGGTGCTCACTGGACAATCTCCAGTCCCTGAACCCACCTCCTGGGGCCTCACAGCTTGGTTGAGATGGTGCTTGGCAGCTGGTGCCAGTGGGATGCTCCTGGGGCAGCCCCTGGCCTGGCAGCTCCCCCCTCCCCAAAAGCACAAGGCAGAGTCTGGCCCTGGGGACAGGGTTTCCTACCAGGCCCGGGGGCCACAGGGCCTCCCCTCCCCAGGCACCTAGCACTGCCTGGGGCTCGGGCACGGGGTTGTTGGTGCTGCTTCATCCCTGGGTCCCCTCAGTCCTGGGGGGCACAGCCTGCCCCATCCCCTCAGTGCTGCCAGGCCTGGGGGTGCAGGTTGGTGAGCTGTGCTAGGGGGGTTGTCCCTGTGCCACTGGCTCCCCAAAGCCCTATGCCTTCCTGTGGCCTGGCAGGATCTTGCTATGCCCCATGCTGGTGTTCTGGGGACACCCGGGGCTGCCATGTGTCCTCTTGGCCCTAATGTGCGATGTTGCACGAGGCTTCTGGCACAGAGGGGATCAGCCCTGGTGCTGCCGTGGTGCCTTAATCCCCACTGTGTGCCAAGGGGACACGTGGGGCTTGGGCTGGCACTGCCACAGCCTGCTCCAGCCCCAGTGGCCTAAGACTGTCCCTAAAGCCAGCTTGGCTGGGGTGGGACAGGGGTGCTGGCACTGGCCTAAGTGTAGCATCATTTTGGTTGGAAAAGACCTTCAAGATCATCAAGTCCAACCATTAACCACAGCCAAGCTAGGGCTGATGCCTTCAACAACTCTCACTTGCCTGTCCCCTGGGCCAACACTTCCTGCCTGGGTCCTGCTCAGCTCCTGCACCCAGCCAGGGCCCCCCTGGCCCCAGAGAGCCTTTGGGGAGAGGGGACCCCAGGGCTGGCTCTGCTGAGCCATCCTGCCCCCAAGCCCTGCCAGACTGGGGACCAGGCAGCCTCAGGCCCCCTGGGCTGCTGCTGTGGCCTTCAGGGACACCTCCAACCCTCCCAAAGGCCCCTCCAAGGTCCGGCCGTGCCGCTGGTGCCACCTCTGCCCTTGGTGCTCTCCCGGCTGGTGCGTCCCGGCTGCGGTGCCCGTGCCCCATGGTGCTCACTTCTCTGTCTGTCCCACAGCTTTTGTCCCCCCTGCTGCTCCCTGGGGCTGGCCAGCCTGGCCCCTTTGCACAGGGATGTCCCTCCCCATGCTGGCTTGGACACCAGGGCTTTCCCTTCGCCTTCTCTTGTGTTGCTGCCGTGGCCGAGGACTCGCTGTAAATAGATCTGTGGCCGAAAGGCCCTGCAGGAGTTGGGGGGACCTGGCCCCGCGCCTCTCTCCTGTTTTTTTTTGTACTCTGTGATAACTTCTGTGCTGTGCTGACTTCTTTTCTGATTGTACGAGACACCGGCTCAGCAGCCGCTCGAGGCTGGTGGTGGGAACCTGGCTCTTCCCTCCAGCCCCTCTCACCCTCCCTGGGGCTCAGGTGCCCAGGAAAGGGCACAGTGCACCTGGGGGGCTGCCCCACGCCCGGCTGCTGCCGTGGCTGGAGGGGGCTACACGCACCCCTCTTGCTGCAGGCAGCCTTGGCTGGGCCCAACATTCTTTTCTGACACCCCCATGGAGCTACCAAAACGTCAACCAAACTGTCCCTGTCACCCACTGGCTCAGGGCTGTGCTGTTGGGCACCCCCCGGCCCGTTCCCTGGGGGTTTGCCCCATCCTTCCCCAGAACCTCAGCCCGGGTGTGCGGGCAGCGGGTGGCACAGGTGTAAATCAGGAGGAGCCCCCTGGGGGGCTCAGGAAGGGCAAGGGTGATGCCAGCAGGTGGGGGGCTTTTGCTGGGCTTACCCAGCTTAGAGGGGATGTGCCCTGGTGGGTTCCTCCTGACTTTACACCCAGCACCCCATGTCCCCAAGCCTGCCAGCTGTCTGGGGGGGGCCAGGGACGCAGCACCATGGGTCTACGATCACACTAACTCACTGCCCCACCACCCCCAAGGGTGCCCGTTTCCCCCAGAGCTGCCTGTCACCCCCACAGTAGCCCATCACCTCCCAAGTGGGCTGTTGCCCCCAAAGGTGCCTGCCACCCCCAAGGCTGCCTGTGACCCACCAAGGGTGCCTGTGACCCCCCCAAAGGTGCTGGTTGCCCCCAAGGATGTCTGTGACCTCCCCCAAAGGAGCCCATTACCCCCAAGGGTGCCTGTGACCCTCCAAAGGTGCTGGTTGCCCCCAAAGGTGACCATTACTCACCAAGGGTGTCTGTGACACCCCCAAAGGAGCTCATCACCTCCCAAGGGTGCCTGTCACCTCCAAAGGTGCTGGTTGCTCCAAAGGGTTGCCCCCCAAGGATGTCTGTGAACCCCCAAGGAGCCTGTTACCCCTCAAGGGTGCTTGCCACCTCCAAAGCTGCCCGTTGCCCCCAAGGGTGCCTGTGACCCCTGCAAGTGGCAGGAGCCCTCCTGAGGGGCTGGAGCTGGGAGATGCCAGCGCCTCACCCTCCTGCCCCCTTGAGCTGCTGCTACCCGGTGGCCTGAACCTTTACAATTTTAGCTTTTTTCTATTAAAAAACAAACAACCTTTTTTTAATTAAATAAAAGATGAAATGGACAAATTCCTGTTTTAGATGATCTGTGTAACTGACTGGGTTTTGTGTTTCTTAAATGCATGGTATTCCTGCCGAGGGGTTTTATAGCACTTTTTAAATTTCTCTTCAAGATTTTGGTCCAGATTTCTACTGCTCTCTCCTGTCTGTCTTTGCTTTTCCCTCGCCTCCAAGTTTGTAAACTCGCTCCATTTTATATCTGATGTTGAGACCCAACCCCACCTTGTACATAGCTGCGGGAACAATCATAGGGAACAAACACCATCTGGACTCTCTCCACGATTTGTCGTTTTTACTTACAAGAAATTTTAAAAGAAGTATCAAAGGAAGCCAGGAAAAGGCTTGAGAATATTCTGAAAGACAGAAACAAATCCAGCCCTGCACCAAGTCAGCTCCTGCTGCCCACGCTGCCCGCACCAACTGGCATGTCTCTTCTCGGTCGTCTGTCTAACACCATTGGGTTCAATAAAGTTATCTCCTGTACTTCTGGCTGTTGGTCATGTGTCCTGCTCAGGAGGGGGGAGGACTGGTGTGCTTGTACCACTGTACATCTACCCCTGTCCTCAGGGGTTGCTTTCCTGCAAAATCTGGGAAAGGGGGATTTGGAGAAACGCTTCTGGCTTGAAATGTTGGCTGTTCCTCAAGATGCTGGGAGTGGTTTTATCAGTCAGGGACACCTTTTCTAAGATCATAGAATGCCAGACTGGTTTGACTTGGAGGGACCTTAAAGATCATCCAGTCCCACCCCCTTGCCATAGGCAGGGACACCTCCCACCAGCCCAGGTTGCTCCAAGCCCCATCCAACCTGCCCTTCAACACTTCCAGGGATGGGGCAGCCACAGCTTCCCTGGGCAACCTGGGCCAGTGTCTCACCAACCTCACGGTGAAGGATTTCCTTCTCATGTCTGATCTAAATCTCCCCTCTTCCAGTTTGAAACTGTTCCTCCTCATCCCATCCCTCCCTGCCCTTGTCCAAAGTCCCTCCCCAGCTTTCCTGGAGCCCCTTCAGGCACTGGAAGGTGCTCTAAGGTCTCCCTAGGAGCCTTCTCTTCTCTAGGCTGAACACCCCCAACTCACAGCCTGTCTCCAGACCAGAGGGGCTCCAGCCCTTGGATCATCTCCATGGCCTCCTCTGGACTTGCTCCAACAGCTCCATGTCCTTTCTGTGCTGGGGACCCCAGAACCAGACCCTGCAGTGTAGGGGGGATCTCACTAGAGCAGAGGGGCACAGTCTCCTCCCTGGCCCTCCTGGCCACACTGCTGATGACACAGCCCAGGGCACCGTTGGATTCTGGGCTCCCGCACACGTTGCTGGCTCGTGTTGAGCTTCTCATCACCAAACACCCCCAAGTCCTTCTTCTCGGGGTTGTTAACTCTGGAGTGTGCTGTTGGTTTGAAATCCTGTCTGTGGGGATCCCTCCACTGGGGCAGGAGGGGCAGGTCGGACCTGGAGTGTGCAGGGGGCAGTGGGGGGCTCAGGGTGAGTGAGGCATCCCACTGGGGCAGGAGAGGCAGGTCGGACCTGGAGTGTACAGGGGGCAGTGGGGGGCTCAGGGTGAGTGAGGCATCCCCCTGGGCCCCTTTCACCTCGCCAGGGCTTGTCCCCATCCTCCCCTTTGAAGGGGACAGGGTGGCGACAGATGGCACTCCACACCTCCAGCACAGGGACAGATGTGGGACCGTGTCCCTCAAGCCCTGCAGCAGGGCATGGGGGTGAGGGGGAGCCTGCACACATCAGCAGAGGGGAGATCCCGGTGTTCCCGGGGTGGCTCGGGAGCTTTTTTCTACTCGCGAGAGTGATGCTGGAGCGGGGACAGATGCTCCTGGAGCCACTAATTAATCACAGGCTGGTGATGAGCTGTAACGAGCTGTAGTGGCGGATGCAAGGCCAGGAGAGGGCACTTCCCATCGGCTCCGTGCTCCCGTCCACAGGGTGAGTTCAAACAAGTTCGTTACTGGTGGGTGCGATCCTGAACCTGGAGAGCGGGACTGGTTTGCGGGAGCCACCACCGCTCATCCACAGGGATGTGTCGTGGGGATGCTCGGGAGCCCCGGCTGGATCTGTGGCCCCGTGCAGGCAGCGGGGCCGAAGAAGTCCCCGGCTGGGTGCTGGACCCTACGCGTGGTGGGAGAATTCAGCTGCGTGTTCCAAGGGTGACACAGGCTGAGGACGGTCCCGTCGGTTCGGGAAAGAAGCACCCCTGGGCTCGATGCTGTCGCGGGGACATATCCCCCGTGCAGGGTCCCTTCCCCTACCCTCGGTGGCTGGGGAGAGCTGGTGGGTGTCTCTGGGCCGTGGGGTGACTGGTGCAGGGGCTGGGAGGGCGGCACCTCGCCCACAGCTCCCCGCCCCAAGTGGCCTGGGGACACAGGGGGCACCCAGCAGGGAAAGAGACGCCAGGGACCCCAGTCTCGGGAGGTGCTGAGTGCAGCCCCCCTGATGTACAGCAGGACCTTCCGGGTACAGCACCGCGGGTGTGACAGCGCCGGGGGTGGCACCGCGTTCATCAGGCACAGCGTCCCGCGGGCACCGCACCTGGCATGGGCTGCAGCACCCGCAGCTGCTCCCAAGGGACCCACAGCCCCGGTGCCACCAGCAATTCCCACCACAGGGAAGTGCAGCCCTTGCCCATAGCCCCATATAACGGCTTGGGTTGATCTGGGTTGATCTAGGTCCAACCTCCTGCCACTGGCAGGGAAAACTCCCACTAGACCAGGTTGTTCCAAGCCCCATCCAACCTGCCCTTCAACACTTCCAGGGATGGGGCAGCCACAGCTTCCCCGGGCAACCTGTTGCAGTGTCTCACCACCCTTATGGTGAATAATTTCCTCCTTGTTTTCCTCCTCCTAAATCTCCCTTCTTCCAGTTTGAAACTGTCCCTCATCCCATCACTCCCTGCCCATGTCCAAGTCCCTCTCCAGCTTTCCTGGAGCCCCTTTGGGCACTGGAAGGTGCTCTAAGGTCTCCCTTCTCCAGGCTGGACAACCCCAACTCTCTCAGCCTGTTTCCACCTCAGAGCTTTTCCAGTCCTAAGATCATTTCTATGGCCTCCTCTGGAGCCATTCGACCGGGTCCATGTCTGTCTTGCACCAGGGACCCCAGAGCTGGTTGCAGTGCTCCAGGACAGGTCTCAAGGCAGCAGAAAGGAGAAGCCACACTTCTTGTGATGCAGCCCAGGACGTGGTTGGTTTCTGAGCTGCAAACACACATTGCTGGCTCATGTCCAGTTTGTCACCTGCTGGTATCCCCAAGTCCTTCCCTGCAGGGCTGGGGATACCACTCACTACTGGTTTCCATTTGGACATCGGGACATTGACTGTAGCTCTTTGGACAAAGCCAACCATGAACCATCCATCAAACCCTTTTCTTCAATTTAGAGACAAGCCAGCTTCTGGGGGTGGGGCAGAGGTGTCACAGCCAAGGTGCACCCAGTGCCCAGAGGGGACCTGGGGTGTGCAGTGGCTTCAGGTGACACTGCTCCCAGCCAGGTTGGGACCCCAAGGTCCCCCTCTCCTGGCAGTGGTGCATGGGAACCACTTGACCCAACCTCTGGTGCAACAGAGCTGGCCTGTGCCCACCACCATGAGTTGGAGCTGCCTGTGCTGCCAAGCATGAACACTGGCAAACCTCTGCTTTAATTAACAGGCAGTGCCTGCTCATTAAAGGCCTGGTCGGGTGGAAGGTGTCCCTGCCCATGGCAGAGGGTTGGAACTGGGTAGTCTTTTAGGTCCCTTCCAACCCAAACCACCCTGTGGTTCCACTGTTCTATGATTCAAGCAAACCACTGTGGCTCGGGTCACTTTGGGGACATCAGTGGCAGTGTGAGCAGCTCTGGCTGGAGCAGCCTGTCCCCTCCTGGTGTGGCTCAGGTGTCCCTGCACCAGGGTGAAGGTGGGGGACCTGCTGCTGGGGTGGGTCTGGGGGGATCCCGAGGGTCCCTGTTCCCAGCTCAGCTGCAGGGGCCAGAGGCATCCTGAGGTGCCCTTTCTGACTTGGGGCCCCTCTGACAGGGACAGGAACCACCCGCCACTGCTGCTGTCTGCGCCCACCCAGCTCCTTGCTTGGTTCCTGTCAGATTTTCTTGCTGTTTTTACCCCAAATTAAGAGCCAGATTCATAGGAGCCCCCTGGATCTAGGGGTGGCATGGTGGGGGTGGCACTGGTCACCCACCACTGCCCTGCTCTCCTGTGGCTGTGGTGGGGACATGGTCATGACTTGGTGTCTCCCTGGTGGCTGTGGCCATGGTGGATGCAGGGTGACTTGTGCAAGGTGACCTGTGCAAGGTCACTAGTTAGAGGTGACTTGTGTGGGGGCACTGGTGTGAAGAGACCAGCAGAGGGTGAGGTTGCCACTGTTGAGGTGAACAGTGTGAGGTGGGACTTTACTGATGGGGGGTGATGAACATTGAGGTGACCAGTGCAAGGTGACAGCTGTGAGGGGACTAGTGCAAGGTGACCAATGGGAGTGACTGGTTCAAGGTGACCAATGAGGGGTGACCAGTACAAGACAACTGGTGTGAGATGACAGATGGGAGGTGATGGACGTGAGATGATCGATGAGGGCCACCAGCGTGAGGTGACCAGTGTGAAGTGACTGATGGAAGGTGACTGATGAGTTGGGACCAGTGTGAGGGGTTGTGAGGTGACCCCAATGACAGGTGACCAGCATGAGAGGACTCGTGTGAGGTGACCTCAATGGCGGGTGACAGGTACGAGGTGACTGGTGGGAGGTGACCGATAAGGGGTTCGGATGTGAGGTCACCCCAACAAGGGTGCCCGGTGTGAGGTCACCCCGCGGAGGGCGGGGCTTGGCGGCGGTGGGCGTGGCCTGGCGGCGGTGGGCGGGGCTGTGCGGAGCCGCCGCACGCGAGGCCGGAGGGGCCGGGGCTGCCGCAGCGACCGCTCCGCTCCCACCGCTCCGCTCCCACCGCCCCGATCCGGCCAGTCCCGCCGCTCCGGCCGGTAAGTGCCGCCGCGCTCCAGCCGAAGTTTCTTCCAGGTGCCGCAGCGGTGCGGGGCTTTGCGGGACGGGGTCGCCCGCGCTCCGCCCAGCCCGTCCCGGAGCCGCTCCCGGGCTGCCACCGTCCGCAGTGGGGTGGCACTGTCCCCGGTGGGGTTGCACAGTCCCCGGTAGGGTGGCACTGTTCCCGGTGGGGGTGGAACCATCCCCGGTGGGGTGAGAGCGACGGTGCCTGGGCTGTTCCGGCCCGTAGCCACCTTCCCGCCCGGCGCCGGTGGAGGGAGCGGGGCGGGGGCCAGCGTTCCCCGCCGGGGCCGCTCCCGGGACACGGTTCCCCGCCGTGCCTGGCTCCCCGGGGCTGCCCGTGGGGTGCTGCGCCCCGAAGGCAGCTGGGGTGGGATGGAGGTGGGTGTAGCCGCTTGTGCAGTGGGCTGCGGAGCTGGTAGGGACCCTCCCGGGAGCGTGGGATTCCCTGGGGTCGCGGGGCCACCCCCCGGAGGTGCAGAGCCGAGCCCTCAGGTCAAAGGTGCCCCCGGGCGCCGAGGGATGCTCCAGCCCCGCATTCCGAGGGCGGGTGCCCTTGGAATCCTGGCCCCGGCGTGGGGCTGGGGGCGCGGGGCTGTCCCCAGTGCAGCGCGGGGAACGCGCTCCGGTGCTGGAACCGGCTCGGCCGTGGCCGTGGGTGGCCTCAGGCCCCGTTGCACCGGCGGCTTCTCCGTAGCAGCCTGGCCGGGAGCCAGCTCCAGGCAGTCCCTTCTCCGGACTGAACCTCCCCGCCGTAGCTGCAGCAAAGCTCCGGGATCCTCCTTCACTGCTGGCGCTGGCCGCGTGCTGTCGGGGGGGGGGGGGGGTGTTACCCCAGAGCCAAGGGGGTCAGAATCGGGGTGCCGCAGCCTTGGCAGCCCCCGCGGCGTCGGAGCTGAGCCCGGCACCTCGCTGCTCCCTGCAGTCTCCTAAAGAGAGGAGGGGAGCAACCCCCAAAGAGCTGAGCAAGTTGTGCAGGGGACAGGCGAGACTGCAAGGTGACTGTGGCACAGGGAGGAGGGGGACACGCGTGTGGGTCACCCATAGCTTCGTGGTCCCCAGCTGTGCCTTTTGTCCCTCTGCACCTGTCCTCCAGGTGAGAGTGGCCGGGGCAGCGGGTGCTGCGGGATGTCACTCGCTGCAGGGTGCCATCCGCTGCAGTGTGTCCGGCAACAAAGTCCCCCCGTGCGTGGCAGCCGCAAGGCGCTGCGGGACTCCCCGCCTGCTCCTCTGCAGCAGCAAAAACTTCGTTCCCGGAGCAAGGGCTCTCGCTGTGCGCCGGGGTGCTGCTGCAGCGGTGTCACTCCGTGCACGCTCCACGGAAGCGCAGCCACCGGCAGGAGTCCTCTCCTCTCCTCTGCATTATTCCTCTCTGGCGCAGCGCCTTGGCAGCACGCTGCCAGGGGATGCCGGAGCCCCGGGGCATCCTCCGGGCGGCCGGTGCTCGGCGTCTTTGCTGCGCTTGGGTGCTTTTGGCCGTGGGGTCTTGGTGGGAAGAAGTGTGGTCTGTGTGCTGGGGAGGTGTGGGGCAGACGGGAGGTGATGCATCCAAGGTCATTGAGGCCTGCAGTGGCAATGGGGTGTCACTGGTGCTGCTGGGGAAGAGCCCAATCCAGCAAAACACCCCGCTGGCCCCCTAAACCCCTCTCAGAGCAATGCCCTGTCCCTTTCTTGCATCTGGGTGAAGCACAGAAATGAGTCTGACCTTTCCTGAACACCCGGCACGGAGCCCTGCTCTCCCTGCTCTCCCAACCCCCATGGCAAGCACCAGGGCCCCATTTGCCAACAACCGGCCCCGAGCCCTGGTGCCCCCGTTTCTGCAGGGCAAGGACACGTCCCTCGCCACCCGCCAGCCCTGTGAGAGCAGCAGCGGGGAGCCAGCACCAGCTGCACCACTCCCCACCGCCGGCAGCCCCTGGCTCTGCACCCTTCTGCCGCACTGTGCCCGGTGCTGCACCCAGTCACGGCAGGAGCGAGGACAGGAAAAATCTATATACACATCCTTATACATCCTGATATATCCTTATACGTCCGCATATGTATGAATACATCCTTATATATGACTCTATCCTTACATATATAATTATATCCTTAGGTAACTGGCCGGGGAGGGGGTGCACACCCGCTGCCGTTCTGCCGGCGAGGTGCCCGCACCCGGCCCCGCTCACCGTGCGCGCTGGGATGGTGCCGCAGCGCGTTTGCTGCCGCCTGCTCCCGGGGGAGCTGCCTTCTGTGAACAGAGCCCCAGGGACAGTCACTGGGCTTGAGCTAAAGGCCACTGAAGTGAGCCGGGACTCCTGCTCACCCCCCGAGGGCTGGGATCAGGCCCTTCCTCCTGCTCGTGGGGGTTTTGGCAAAGCCCCAGCTCCAGGAGCCGGATGACTGCAGCTCCTCGTGATGACTTGAGTTTCTCCTTCTCCGGGCTGCGCAGGAGAGCTGCGAGCCGGCAGCCGTGCTGCCCTCCAGCAGGATCGATGCCCAAAGCAAACAGACGGGACCCAGCGCCCGCTGCTTTTCAAATCTAATTTTTTTCCCCTTTCCCTGCTCTCTGCTCCCTGGCAGTGGAGCTTGGCGCTGTGTCTGGCCGTGCTCCTCCTCAGCCCAGTGGCTTCTGGTGCTTTGCCTGTGCCAATATCCGGAGCCACCGGTAAGTGCAGTTTGGCAAAACGGTTTTGCCCTTGGCTGCAGTCAGCCTTTTCCACCCAGGCGAAGGCCTGGCAGTTCCCTGCCTCATCCCTGCACATGGCTGTGGCTGCCCTCGGCTCAGCTCCTGCTGGAGCCCATGTTCCCCAAAGGGCTCTTTGATTATTAGCCCTAATAATTGTGTTATCGCATTGACTGAAGTGTTTCAGATGCCAAAGCTAATTTTGCTCTTCATGCCTTCCTTCATCAGTAATGGGATTTTGATAACATCACACGTCCAAAAGTATTGGAGAAACTCGGCATAATTCCCCATTTATTAATTAAACTGTAAATTAGGCAGCGTGTGGCTGGAATCCAAGATGCCCTGTACCAGTGTGATCCTACAGCTGGGGTCAGTGCTGGCTCATCCCTGCCAGCCTTGGGGTGTGGGGTCCCCCCCCCCGAGCTCAGGGGCTGCCATGTCCCAGTCACACATGTGGGAAAATTGGTGTCTGGTGCCTGGAGGAGAAATCGTGCTGCCCCTGGATCCCAATGCTGGTCTGTGAGCAGGGTGGGAGGCTGGCAGAGCTCCCTGTCCTTCCCAGGAGACTCTACTGGTGCTGCAGCCCCTGTGCTGGGGAGCAGGGCATGGCAGCAGGTCTGTGGGAGCAGAGCAGTGCTGAGGGGTGAGCGTGGGGGTGCAGGGCTGTGCCGAGTTACTGCCATCTGGCCCTGCACCCCACTCTCCTGGCATGGGCAATTGTCCCAGTGTGTCCGATCCATCACCACTGGTCGCTGGCCACTGGGCATCTGCAGGTCCCTCTGCCTTAGGGGGCTCCCAGGGCATCTGTCACCTCAAGCATCTTAAGGAAAGCTAGTGTGTTATAATTAATCCAAAGTGTTTCTTCCTCCCTGGCTCTTCTCAACCCTGCAAGCCCTGTGGGCTCTGAGCTGGTGCATCCCTGGGGGATATAGGGAAGCCAGGAGTGAAGTGGTTTCTTGTGGCACGAGGTGCAGGCAGGTGCTGGGGACAGATGCGGTGCTGTGCTTGGAGACATCTGAACCCTGACCCCACCTGAGCTGAAGGTGGCCTGGGGGATCATTCCACTGCTGGGGGCTCAGAGAGCTGCTCTGGGACTGGGCTGAAGCCACAGGGATGGATGAGTGAGGGCAGCAGGAATGGCTGGGACACACGGGGCTGGTGTGGGGTTGGCAGAGCTGGTCTGGCAGCCAACCCTGCAGCTGGGGGCAGCTGAGGGTCCCCTCACCCCCTTGAAGTGCCGTGGTTCTCACACTGAAGCGATTCCACCAAAACCCCCTGGAGCTGGGAGCAGCCTCTGAATGTGGCAGAGTGTTGGGGGAGACTCTTCCCACCTTCTCCTGCAGAACATGGGATGTCCTTGGGGACACGTGGTGACAGGGCTGCCAGGACCAGGAATCCCTGAGGCAGCACCACGGCTCCCACCAGCCTTGAGCAGTGGATTCAAGGGGGAAAACAACCCCAAATTCCGGTGCTGTGCATGGGTTTTCAAGCAGGTGAGGCTCTGACACTGTCTCAATCTGCTCTTAGGGGAGTTACGGGGTCTTCTCCAGGGACTGGAGCCCAGGGAGGTGATGGAGCTGGTGTGTGCCCACACTCCAGCCCTGTGCCACTGCCAGTGCCTGGCACAGCTGCTGCCTCGTGCCGCAGCGAGCTGCAGGGCAGCTGTGCCAGGCTCAGCACCCGTTCCTGTGTGGGACACCCCTGCCCAGACCCTCCTGCTCTGGTGGTCCTGGCCACCTTGGAGGGGGGGATGGTGGCTGCTGGCGGCCTTTCCAGCAGCAGGTGCTGGACACTGGGAGCCGGGATGCTTTGCAGCTCCCCAAGCAGGGGGGATCTCTGGGTTATTCTGGGCACGGAATAGCCTTCCCTGGGATGCACCGGTGGAGTAGCTCTGTGGCCCCAAAAGCGTGTGCTGTTGTGCTTGTGCCTCCAAAAGACCTGAAGCAGGATAGGACACAGGTCGGAGGGGCTGGGCAGGAACAGAGGAACCCCCTGTGATGCAGGGCTGGGCTCCCAGCTCTCACTGTGGCTTTTCTCCATCTGCACGAGGTTGATTCGTGGGAGTCAGTTCCTGGTGGCCTTGGTGGTGCTTCATGCTGCAATTAAATCCACACCCCCCCCCCCCCGGGCTGGTGCAGTGCTGTGTCCTCACTGATGCCGTCATCGTTGTGTCTCTGCTGTCCCTTTTCTCACCCCAAGTACCACCAGGGCAGGTGGCCCTGGGGACACAGTTGCCTCTGGGGCTCTCTGTGCCAGCATTGCCTCTGGAGGTAGCCGGTCCCCAGGGACTGAGCCCTGGCAGGGAGGAGGGAGATGCTGGAGATGGAGCATTGCTAGAGCCTCGAGCCCATTTTCTGGATTTCTAACACCAGCCTTGTGCTTGGCAGGATGTTTTGTGCCAACGGGCACATGGAGCTTCATCCCTGGGGATGGCACCTCATGGCTCTTCTCTGCCTGTTGACCTCACGTTCATTTAGCTCTGGGTTGGAGTGGGGTGAGGGCTCCCCCGCCTCCTGTCTCAGATCGATCCACCTCGTCTCGGCTCTCTCCTGAAGCAGCTTCTGGCACTTCCCCAGGAGCTTGTCTGGCTTCTTTTTCCTCCCCCCAGACTGCTCAGGAGCTGTGGCTGTTGCACGGGGCACTTGCTGGGGAGTGCTGGAGCAGGGTGGCAGAGCGGGGCTGACTGGGCAGAATCCAGGTGCTCTGGGCTGTGCGGTGCCTTCAGAGCCTGAATAACTCAACCCATCACCTTCTGTTGCCCTATTTAGCATCTGATGGAGCAGGGCTGGGCCACCACAGCAGCGCTGGTGCTGGGGAGCAGACTGGACATCCCTTGGTTTCGGGAGCCTTTTTTGGCCATGGGCAGCTCTGCATGCCAAGGGGAGGCTGTCGGTGCTGGCTGTGGTTGGGGTGAGCCTGGTGGATGCTCTGGTGTCCTTGGGGATGGCCTTATCCCCACAGCTCAGGGGACAGTGCTCTTCAGCATCTCCAGATGCCTCTTCCATGGGTGCCGTGGCAGCACGTGGCACGTGCCTAAACCCACTGGATGACGTGCTGATGGTGAGTGGTGCCTGCCCCCTCCCCTGGGGTGGGAGGGTCATGGGTGGCCTGCTCCCTCCTTGTCACAGGACTGCGCTCATGCCACCACACCAGGGGCTGGAGAGGCCATGGGCTGTTCCTGGCATGGCTGTAGAGAGGGGGCCCGTGACCTCTGCTGGTGCTGAGCTCCATTGCTGTATAAGCAGATACCTCGGCATGGTCTCTTGTTTGCTTCTCAGCTAGTTAGTGAGGTGGCTGCTTTCTCTGGGCTCTCTGGAGCACTGCAGTGCTGCTGGTGGCAAGTTGAGAGCTGGAGTGGGGACAAGGTGCTCACCAGTCCTTTCGCTGCTGGCCCTGGAACTCCAGAGCACCAGCCCCAATGTCACCTTCCTCATGTCCTTCCTTTGCTGCTGGGGCAGAGCAGAATGATGCTGGTGGCGAGGGGCAGCCAGGGCCTGACCCAGCTGGGAAAGGTGGGCTGGGGTAAGCAGCACCCATGGGTGCCAGGGGTGTCCCCGAGCAGGGAGGTGTCCCCAAGTAGGGACAAACCTGGTGGCTCCAGGAGCAGCCCCGGGTGGTCACAGTGCTTTGTGGACCTTGCACCCAGCGGGGTGCCACTGCCAGCGGGGCCAGGGGGTGCTGCTAACCAGGGGGATGCTCAGAGCTTAGTGGGGAGGGCAGGATGGGATCATCCCTCCCCAGCTCCTCACACCCCCAGCCCTGCTGGTGCTGGGGCCTGTAGCCCAGGGCCAGTGGGAGCTGCAGCAGCGCTCAGCACAGCGGGAGCTGGGGCTTTGCCTTGGGAGCATCAGAAGCTGTTCCTGTGGTACCTGATGATGGATGCAGGCTGCCTCAGGACTGCATTGAACTGCTACATGTCTCCTGGCTTTGCTGTAAATAACGCAGCTGCCGTGATGCAAGAGCAGGTCCTGTGTCGAAGGCAAGTTCCAGCCTCTGAAACCACCAATCCTTGCATTTGTTTTTAATTTTTTTTTATTCTACAAGATCTCCCCTGTGAGCCCGGGGCTGGGTACCCTGTCTCGAGGTCAGGGGCTTCTTAGTGAGGAGCCAGGATCCTGACAGATGAGGCAGTGAGGCAGGAGTTCACCCCAGGGTTCCTGGCCCTGCCCATCTTTGCAGTGTCTGTCCCTTGTCCCTCCAGATCAGGGTGAGGGTGGGGACCCTGGATGTGACCCCCTGGCTGCAGGAGACATGCTCACACCGACCAGGCAGCTCATCAAATTTTTACAGGAATCATGTAATTCTGCAGCATGGTGCCCCCTGGAATTACTCATCTCCAGGGAAGGGCCTATGATGGGACATGCTGAGTCCCAGCACATCGTTATTTTTAATTAGAGGAGCTGGGTGCTGGCTGCAGGTGAGATTGAGGGAGGCTCTGGTCCCCAGCCAAAGATGCCATCTGACAGTGAGCAGCACAGTGGCTGTGTCACTTGCCCTGGCCCCCTGTCACTTGCTCTGGCAGCATCAGGGACCTGGCATGGCGCTGAGCTGGGAGGGATGATGTGGTCCCCCCTGCATGTGGGGCTTCTCCCTGAAGGTTTTGCTGCCCTGTGCTGTGCCTCTGTTTCCCTGGGTGGGCTGGCAGTGAAGCACTATGAGGGGCTGCACAGGCTGGAGGAGGGGGTCTGGCCAGTGGCACCTGCATGTACCCAGGTTTGGGGACAGGGGATGTGCCTCTGCAGGGGTGATGTCTCAGCAGGTCACATCCTGTGGTGCCACTTCCTGCTACTGGAGCCTCCTGGCTCCATCCCACCCCTTCACCTGCCGGCTCCGTTTTCCCAGCCTGGCAGGAACATCCTGAAACAAGCGGGGCTGGAGGAGCAGAACCTCCCCTCGCCCTCAGCGGTGTAGGCAGAAGGTGGGTGTGGACAGTGGGAGGTCCAGGGGGGGAAGCTGTCCCTGGCAGCTGCTGACGGAGGGTCTGATCTGGCGCCGCTGATGCAGCGACTGCAGATTTGTGCCGGGCTGAGGAGGGGGAACGGGGCGTTTGCTGGGCTGGGGTGGAACTGGGGGATTTGCTGGGCTGGGTTGGAACTGGGGGATTTGCTGGGCTGGGTTGGAACTGGGGGATTTGCTGGGATGGGTTGCTGCAGAGTCTGTCACCCCAGGGTTCTGCAGCATCCCCCTCCCCAGCTCCCCATCCTTCCTGATCCCTCCAGCTCCCCATGCTTTCACACATCCTTTGCCAGAGTTTCGCTGTTAATTAAATGACCATTAGAAGCCAAGTCATGTTTTTGCCTTAATTAGACTCTCCTGTGTCATTCCTCTGAGCTGAAGCTCTGGCCCATCACATCCCCTCCATGTCTGAGGCTGGACCTGCTGGTCCCAAACCAACGGGAGTGTTGTGGGGGTCTTCACTGTGTGAAGGGCCGGTGGGATGCACAGGTGTTGCCCCCCACCAGTCCTTGAGCTGCTGTCCCTGGGAGCAAAACAGCCACTGGCATCAAGATCTGGTGGGGGAACTGCCAAATATCTGGGCTGTGTCCTGAAACCCCTGCATGCCCCCCCCAGGATGCGCGGCGGTCACGTCGGCTCCGCAGTGCCAGGGCTTCCTGACAACACTGGAGTGGGAGAGGGCTTCCCTTTGGGACCAGTTTGGGATTCTCCTGACATCCAAGCCCAAGCACTGGCACGGGGTGATGCAGGGTTTAGGGTCAGTCCCAAAGGCAATATTCCTGGAGGACTGGAGGGGTCCCCACATCTCCATCCCCTCAGGATGACTTCCAGCTCCTTGGCTTAACAGGCACCTCAGCCCTGGCTCTCCCTGAGAACTCCCTTTTCCAAGCCCAGGATGGCACCAACCTCGTTAACTAACGAGCTTCCCCCAGTTGGAGTCTCCTGGGGACAAGCCACCACCCTGTGCTGGGAGAGCCGGGGGGTGAGGCCCCCTGCCCACAGCCAGGTCTGGCGCTCCGCCAGCACCGCAGGTGCTAATTGCTGCCTCAGCCTCATTAATCTTGATTCGTTTTCACTTTCTGCCCTCCATCTTCACAGTGGCCTTTGCCTCCCCACCAGGGAGAGGTTTCGGCTCCCACTGGGGAGGCAAAGGCTGCAGGGGAGGGGGTTTCCAGCAGCTGGATCCCCCCAAAGCCCCCATGACGCTGGGGAGTGCTGGGCATGCCTGTGGCCGGGGTTATCCTGGGACATTCCAGTCCTTCTGTACATCCCCTAATTCCCTTCCTGGGTCCTTCACACAACATGTCAGTGATGAGCATTGGGGGCTGGACCCCTTGTCCCTTACCCACTTCTCCCCAAAACCCCCACCCCATGATGTCACCCACCTCCACCCATCTCCTGTCCTGTCCCCTCCGTGGGTGCAGAGTGGAGGAGCCCCTCCCTGGGGTTCCATCACTGAGGAACCTCAAATCCCCCTTTTTTTTGACTTGTGGGATGTGCCTGGAAGGGGGTCCCTGGGACAGAGCCTCTGCAGGAGGAGGAGGGATGAAGGGCCCGTGGAAGGGCTTTTTAGGGATCAAAACTGCTTCTCCCAACACAGGACATGCCCTGAGGATGGATGGAGATGGGATTGCCAGCTCGAACCTGGGGTTTCCATCCTGCCAGACCCACAAACGAACCCCAGCCCTGCTTTTAATTATGTGTAAATGGGGGGTGGGGGGTGGGGGGGGTGGCGGGGCTCGTTCCTCTGGAGCATGGCTGAGTTGGAGCCAGCCCCCCGGTATAAATCAGCAGAGCAGCCCTTGCCAGGGCGATGGAGCCGGGGGAGGGGTTACACCAGCGAGGGGCCAACGCAGGGGGGCTCAGAGCAGCTTATAAGGGCTATAATGGGGGGGGGGGGGGGGGTTGTTCAGGATAGGATTTCGGCGGGGGTGGGGGAATGAGCTTGGAGGGGGCTGGGTACGGCCACTGGGGGCTGTGCTGGAGATGAGACCTGGTGGCTCCTTCTAGGCCAAATGTTTGCAAATGAGGAGGGGGCCACCCCAGCAGGGGGCATTGCATGGAGGGCCAAGCAGTGGGTCTGGGGGACGTTGCATGGGGGGGGTGGGGGAAATGCAGTGGGGGGCTGAGGAGCACTGCACGGGGGGCTGGGGGACAACGCATGGGGGGATAGAGGGTAAAGCACTGTGGGGTGGGGGGGGATGTATTGGGGGCTCTGGGGGCGATTCATCCTGCAGGTATGTGCTCTTGGGGGGGGGGGGGGGCGCGTCTGGGGTGATGGGTTAGGGGTTCTGGGAAGCTGCTGGATGGGACGTAGGATAATGTTCTCTGGGATGTGGGGGTGCTGCAGTGGTGGATTTGGGGGGACAGCACTGCAGGGTGCAGGATGAGGAACTGGGGGGAAGTGTGTGTATGGGGTGTGCATTAGGGGCTCTGGGGGGAAATGCAGCATGGGTTGGGGGGCTGGGGGGGGGGGGGGGTGCAAGGGTCTTGCCTTGGGGGTCTGCAGCGAGGTGGTGCAGGGTAATGCCCAGGGGGTCTGGGGGTGGCACCCAGGGAGGTTGCAGGGACAATGTGCTGCAGGGGTAATGTCATTGGGGTGCAGGGGTGATGTGGGGGGGGGTCCTCCCCACCAGCTGGCACGTGGGGTCTTCTGGGTGAAGCCCACCCTGTCCTTCTCCCTGGGGAGCTCCCAGCTCTTTTGGAGGGTGGGTCTCACCATCCCCAGATGGGTGCTGCTCCCAGAGAGGAGCTGGGGGTCCCAGGGGTTCACAGGGCAGGAGGGGGGCCCCTCCCAGCCAGTATTTAGTAATGGTGCCATAACCCACCCACGGTCTTGGGCCAAGGATCTCTAGAAATGGTTATTTATAACTCTCTTTATTAATTTATGTCCTTCAGACAAGGGGGTGTTGGTAGGGGGGGTGTCGGGGGGGGGGGTGGGGGGTAGCTCCAAACCAGTGGGGGAATAGAGAGGGAACTTCAGGCCTGGGAGGAATTGCAGCAAATGTCCTGGGTGTGGGTGGCTGGGGGTGCAGCGGGGACACCCCCCCCTTCTCCAAGACAGCTCCAATCCTGCCTCAGCCCCTGCTGGTGCCTGCGCAGCCTGCGGGGAGCAGAGGAAAAAAGAAACATTGGAAAAGAAGCGGGGGGGGCGGAAAAAGCAAGCGGAGCCCGAGCAGGAGTGAGGACTGCAGGGACTGCACCGACTGCACCGACTGCAGTGACTGCAGTGACTGCATTGCAGTGCTGGCACCCACACCCCGCACACTCCCGGCAGCACTGGGGGGGCCTGGCCCGGCAGAGGGGAGGGAGCTGGGACAGGGACAGGGGACAGGGTGCTGGGACAGGGGCAGGGTGCTGGGACAGGCCCTTCTGCTGAGAAATCTACTCCATGGGGCTGGGAGCAGTTTTGCCCCCACAGCCTAGGGGGCTGGGCTGCCCCCTTGTAGCTGCCCCGTGGCTGGCAGGGATGGGGGATGTGACCTTGGACAGCTGGTGAGGCGGTGGCAGAGCAGGGATGGGGACTGGCAGGCAGGGGGATGTGTTCAAGGACATGCTGCCTGACACCCTGCCCCACACTGACCAGCCCTGGCCCCTCGTGTGGGGACAGGCTCAGCCCCCTCCCCATGGCAGAGGATGTAGAATCCTATGGGGCTCCAAGAAGGCAGCAACAGGGTCCTGCCTCAGTTTCCCCAGGCCCTCGTGTCTGCCAGCCCCCACTGAGCCTCACGAGGTGGGTGAGCATGAGCTGCTGGGACAGGTGATGGGGCAATTAGTGCTGCTGAGTAACTTGTCCTGTTCCAAAATAGCCCCTACAGCGAGCCCTGATGCTGCCTGCAGCCCCCAGGCCCTGAGCAGCACCCAAAGCTCCCCCAGAAAGGAGCATTTCCCCTGGCCAAATGCCTGCACTGCAGCTCCCCCCCCCTCCCTGCCCCCCACAACCCCCCACCCAAGGAGGGATTTTTCTTACTGCATTGTTAATTATTTCCAGGGATCCATCAGCAGCTGCTGGTGGCAGCTCGGGGGTAGGACCCACTGCCTTGGTGTCCCCCAGGCATGCAGAGATTTGCATGGAAACTGCACGTGGAATGTGCTCGTGCAGGCACATAAATGCACAAGTTCTGCACCTGGGAAGGAACAACCTGCTGCAGAGCAGCTCTGGGGGGAAGGACTTCTGGGTCCTGGTGCACAACAGGCTGACCATGAGCCAGTGATGTGCCCTGGTGGCCAAGAAGGCCAGTGTCATCATGGTGGGGGTGGGGGGGTGCATCAAGAAGAGTGTGGCCAGTAGGTCAGGGAGGTTCTCCTGTCTATCTGCTCTGCCCAGGTGAGGCCCCATCTGCAGAACTGTGTCCAGTTTTGGGCTCCCCAGTTCATGAAGGACAAGGAGCTACTGGAGAGAGTCCAGGGCAGGGCCACCAAGATGCTGAGGGGACTGGAGCACCTGCCTGTGAGGAAAGGCTGAGAGAGCTGGGGCTGTTCAGCTGGAGAGGAGGAGACTGAGGGGGGGATCTCATCAACCCTTCTCAACATCTCCAGGGGGTGTCAGGAGGATGGGGCAAGTTGTGGAGCCACTTTGGGTCCAGAGCAGGGTTGTACCACCAGCTTTACTTGCAGGAGTAAACGCTGCATCTGCAAGCCCGTGGAGTAGGTGTCGCCATGCTTGGGGGGGTGCTTCAGACCCCACTGGACTGGGGTGGGGGGTTCTGCACTGGAGCAGAGAGGGACAATCCCCTCCCTGACCTGCTGGTCATGCTGCTGGTGACAGCCCTGGACATGGTTGGTTTCTGGGCTCCAGCACACGGTGCCAGCTCATATTGGGCTTCTCATTACCCAACACCCCTGAGTCTTTCTCCTCAGGGGTGCTCAATCCATTCTCCACCCAGCCTGTATTTGTGTGATGCTCCCACTGGCTTTGGAGATGTCAAGAGTCAAGAAACATGGGGGAGTTGACTGGGCTTCCCATTCGCTGTGAGGGAATCCAGGAGCCTTGCCTCTGATGACCTTCCTAGCCACTGGGCTCTAAGGCTCTCTAGCAGAAGATCAAGCTCCTAGCTGTAGCCCTGCTGTCTGTGCAGATGTTGTCCTCGGTGCAGACAGCTGCTCAGGGACACAGGCTGGGCATGTGGAGGGGTGGAGGCAGGAGGGACCCAGGTGACCACCAAGTCGATGTTGCATTTCAGGGAGCCCCTGAGGCACCATGACATTCAAGCAAGCGTCCATGATGGCCCCAGAGGCCACAGCCACCACAATGCCCATGGCCACGATGGACAACTCCACCGAGGCCTCAGGGACAGGCGAGAGCAAGGAGGACATGTTCACCAAGCTGAGGGATAAGTTCATGAATGAGCTCAACAAGATCCCCCGTGAGTAGCTGCCTCTGTTTCCAGGTATCCCCTTCCCCATGAACCCACCACCACTCCAGTCCCAGAGAGGTGTGGTGGTGGAGTGGCTAGGGTCAGGAGGGAGCTGTGGGGCTGACCACAACTCTGACTTCTGCCCACAACTCTGACTTCTGCCCACAGTGCCACCCTGGGCCCTCATCGCCATCGCTGTGGTAGCTGGACTCCTCATCCTCACCTGCTGCTTCTGCATCTGCAAGAAATGCTGCTGCAAGAAGAAGAAGAACAAGAAGGAGAAGGGCAAAGGCATGAAGAATGCCATGAATATGAAGGACATGAAGTCGGGCAACCAGGTGATGCCCTTTTGGACTGCTTGGCTTTGCTCTGCACTTGGTGTTGTAGGACAGTCTCTGGTTGAGTTACAAAGCCTGTCGGGGCACTGGTAGCTCAGGCAGCAGAGGGGGATGGAGACACCAGGATATGGAATGGGGAACCTGGAGCTGAGACAGCAGCACGGTCGTCTTCCAGTGCCTGGTGGCCTGGATGGGAACAGGCTCAGGCTGCCCTGGACCAACTGATGCTTCACCGACCACCAAATGTTGATTTAAGCCCTTGTGTCTCCTCACCTTCCTCTGAGTTGCCCTCTCATTTCTCTGGGCTTTTAGCAGAGAGGGGAGAACCACCAGGAAAAACCTCCCACCAGTTTGAAGGGCCTCAAAAAGCCAGTGCTCAAGAGGCATGTTCTGGTGCATGGAGCAGATCTGGGACTGTATCCCCAGCTGAGAGGGCCAGGAGGGGATGGTGGGAAGGAAGCTGTGGGTGATCCTGGCCATTTCAATCCCTCTGCCCAACCCAGGGCCAGTTGGTGGGACGGTTTGGGTGTTCCTGCTCCTCAGAGCCCCATGGGCACTGTGGGTGTGCAGGCAGGGCCAGAGAGGTGGGCGCTGAGTGATGTTCCATCCCACCTGCCTGCCTGTGTGTCCTTGCTGTGGTGGGAGGTGTGGGGTGGGATTCCCCCTGTGCTGTCCCCTGGGCTCCCCGGGCCATGCCAGCCCTGGTTCCCCACTGTGCCGCGGTCCCGCCGACGCTCTCCGTAATGGGTCTCTCTTCCTGCTCTCCCTGTCCTCCCTCCTGCTGCCCTGGCTGCGTCTTCCCTTTCCATCCTGGACACCATCCACGGTAGGTGCCACCACAAGCCTCCATCAGATGCTTCCAGGCTGGGATGGGGGACCCGGGGACACATTGGAGAGGTGATAAGGGGCTTAGGCTCCCACCCCATGGACCATGGCTTGGGGAGGCATGGAGAGGGGTGGCTTTGCCTTAGATGTGGGAGAATTAGGTTGTATCTCTATTACTAAGCCCTTGGCACCAGCTGCAGTGTCTCCTGGGCACGGGCTGGGGGGGACACCCTTGGCAGTAGGTTGCTGCCTGCAGCCCCCCTGTGCCAGCACCAACCCCCTGGGACTGATCCCTGATCCCAGCACCCCAAGGCAGCCCCACGCTGTCCTGCTGTGGGGTTGTGGGCAGAGCTGGTGCCACCCCAGGGCTGCTCCACCCCTGCTTCATGTCCCCAGCATGAAGGAGTCCCTGTCCCTCGTGGGGGGGAACCTGGGGGGTTGAGAAGCCAGAAGGGTGAGAATGCTGGAGGTCCCCACAGGTGTGGGGATGGGGATGCTGGGCTGTGACTCTGCTGCTGAGCCCCTGGGCACCTCGGCCACCCTTTCAGGACAAACAGGATGACGATGATGCAGAGACAGGCCTGACGGAGGGGGAAGGTGAGGAGGAGGAGAAGGAGCCAGAGAACCTGGGCAAGCTGCAGTTCTCGCTGGACTACGATTTCCAGGCGAACCAGGTGAGGAGGGTCTGGGGGGGGGGGGTTGGCTGAGGAGGGGAGGGGCGGTTTGCCCAGGCAGGAGCAGGGTATTTGAGAGGACAAGTCTCCCTGTTGGGCCTGGGTGGCATGGGAGGGAGCTGGGTGCTATGCCAGGGAGAGACCTGCCCCACGTTGGGCTGGAAACCAGCCCTTGGCATCTGCAGCATGTAGCAGGCTGCTGAAGACACCCCTCTGCCCCCTCCAGCTGACAGTGGGGATCCTCCAAGCTGCTGAACTGCCAGCGTTGGACATGGGTGGCACCTCAGACCCCTACGTCAAGGTGTTCCTGCTCCCTGACAAAAAGAAAAAGTACGAGACCAAAGTGCAGAAGAAGACACTCAACCCTGCCTTCAATGAGACCTTCACCTTCAAGGTGAGCCCCTTCCTACCTACAACATGGGACTTTATCTCCCACTCCCATCTTTTGCCCTGACTGTCTTAGTCCCATTTGTTCACACACTCTGCTGGGAATAGGTTGCCCTGCCTTGGGCTCCTCTGAACCTGTTGCCATCCTGGTGGCCCTCTCTGTGCAGGTCCCCTACCAGGAGCTGGGTGGGAAGACACTGGTGATGGCCATCTATGACTTCGATCGCTTCTCCAAGCATGACATCATTGGTGAGGTGAAGGTGCCCATGAACACGGTGGACCTGGGCCAGCCCATCGAGGAGTGGCGGGACCTGCAGAGCGGCGAGAAGGAGGAGGTGAGAGTGGGATGGGCACAAGGCCCTGGGCTGAGACCCTCAGCCAGGGGGCTGAGGTGTGCTCAGCTTTCTGGGCCATCCCACAGTGCTCGGGGTGGTGATCACTGTTGGGTTCCCACCAAGACGCTGTGCAAGGCCTGGCTGTGAGCACTGGGCAGGACCTGCCCCTGTTGTTCCCTCCATGCAGAAGTCTCTCTGTGACAATGTCCTGGGGCCTGGTCTGCCCCAGACCCAAGTGATCAAACCCCTGTGCTGGTGCATGAGGTGCCAGCTGGTGCCTGCATCAAAGGTTAAGCAGGCTTTTGGGGGGCCTGCATGGGGGACCATGTCCCAGCATGGAGACATGATGCACTGGTGGTGCTTTGACATCTGCCCCCTGCTCCTCTTGGCAGCCAGAGAAGCTTGGAGATATCTGCATCTCCCTCCGGTACGTGCCCACGGCCGGGAAGCTCACTGTCTGCATCCTGGAGGCCAAGAACCTGAAGAAGATGGATGTTGGGGGTCTCTCAGGTAGGTGTTGGCCCCTGGTATACTCGTTCCACCCTGCTGTGGGGCTCTCAGCATCCTTTGTTGGGAAGGACACTGGGGCCATCAGTCTGGCAGGGTCAGGGAAACAAACCTCCAAGGTTTGGGACCTCCTGCCTTGGAGGCAGCCCAAGGTCTGGCTGGAGGGTGAGGGGAGATGGGGGTGGGATGAGCCCCCCCAGCCTATTGGAAGGACATATTGAATTTGGCCTGTCACTGTCCAGGGCCAGGATGCTGCAGGACCTGGGTGGTGAAAATGCTCCTCTGCCATTTGCTCCTGGTCCTGCCCCAACTTGGCAGGCAACTGAGGACCTCAGTTGATGGCATGTTTGATGCTAGAAGAGTCTTCCCATCTCTGTCCAGGGCTGAGCACTCTGCCTGGGGTTCTCAGCCCTCTCCAGACCTGTCTTACCCAGGAGAAGAGCAGTTCCTGCATGGCTGGAAGGGTTCAGCTTCATTGCTGGAGTGTCCTGCTCCAGAAATGGGGGTGACAGGCCAGCACTTCCTGGTGTCCTCAGCCTTCCTACAAGGAGACCCACAGGATGCAGAAAGAGCTCCATCCCTTGGCCAGTTGCTCCCACAAATTCTCTCCAGCACAAATATTTCATCTTTGGCCTCCATCCTCAAAACACAAACCTCAGAGCACTTTTACTCGTGGAGGTCTTCTTACCCCATGGTGCAGCTCATCCTGGGCTGAGACTTCTCCTGGGCATCTTAGCCCTGGCTGATGGACCCTCCTGCCCCCCCCTCCCCAGATCCCTATGTGAAGATCCACCTACTGCAAAATGGCAAGAGGTTGAAGAAGAAGAAGACCACAGTTAAGAAGAAGACCCTGAACCCGTACTTCAATGAGTCCTTCAGCTTTGAGATCCCCTTTGAACAGATACAGGTTTGTCTGATGACTTCCCTGGGAGGCAGGCAGGGTGGGGGCAATGGGAGAAGTCCTGCAGCTGCCTGAGCCCGTGTCCCAGCCTTCCCACCAGCCTGAGCAGCTCCTGCCAAGCTTCTGGCCTGGTCATCCATAAAGTACAACCAGTTCCAACCTAGGCCTGGGCTGATGCTGAGAGCAGCTGGTGCAGGGACAGAGGTGAGAGACTGGGCAGCACCCATAGGAGATGCAATCCCCAACCACAGCTTGCAGCAGCAATGGGGCTTTCTTCTGCTCCTGGCCC
This sequence comes from Hemiprocne comata, assembly GCA_020745705.1. Lineage (NCBI taxonomy): Eukaryota > Metazoa > Chordata > Aves > Apodiformes > Apodidae > Hemiprocne > Hemiprocne comata. The sequence continues at coordinate 6,153,135 of CM036610.1, read as the reverse complement.
TATAGTGCTCATCCCAGGGGCAGCAGGGACTCCCTGGTGGTCCTGGAGGCATTTTGGACCACTGGTATGTGCCTTCTGCCCCTCCATGTCCTGCTCCTTGCCCCTGCCCAGCCCTGTAGCCCTCTAGCCCACAGCTCTTGCCCAGCCCCACACCACCCCTTAGAGCCCTTTCCCAGGTGGCCACATCAGGACAAGCTGGGCCCCCACCCTCACCTCTGCCACCCTGGGATCCTCTGGAAGGAAGTGGAGGAAGCTACGGGCATGGAGGGGATCCTGCCCCAAAATGGGCCATGGAGGAGTTGAGCCCTGTGTGCTTGCAGCTGAGCTGTCCCAGGGCTGGGGAACAGCATGGAGGCCATGGAGCCACCAATACTGCTGGGCCTTTCCACCCCTCTAAAGAAGGTTTCCTCCTTTAGAAAGTGCAGGTGGTCATCACGGTGCTGGACTACGACAAGCTGGGGAAGAACGAAGCCATTGGCAAGATCTTCACGGGCTGCAACTCCACGGGCACGGAGCTGCGGCACTGGTCTGACATGTTGGCCAACCCCCGGCGGCCCATCGCCCAGTGGCACTCGCTGAAGCCAGAGGAAGAAGTAGATGCAGCTCTTGGGAAAAACAAATAGGCAGCTGTGCCAGCCCCGTGGACAGTCGGAGCGACCCAGAGCTACTGATACCTCAGTTCTGCAACCTTTGGTTTTGGTTCTTCTGTTCTGTTTTAAGCTGAAAAACCCTTTGATGGCTGTGGAAGGGTTTCAGACAGTCCCAATAGCTTCCAGGGGAAGAGGTTAAAGACAAGGATGGTTCTTTTTTGTTCTTCAGCATCGCTCTCTTCTGCTGCATGTCCCATCACCTCTGCCCACCATCCCTTCTGGGTGCAAAGCCACCATCACGCCTGGGACCTTCCTTGGCGGCTTCGTCACCAGCCCACAGCATTGCTGCCACCATCCTTCCCTTGGGTTGATGTGGGGAACCACTGGACGTTGCGTGAGGTGACACTGGAGACTGACAGCACCAGGTGACCAGACCCATTGTGCTTGCTTGGGGCATGAACAGCCTGTGTGGACATCAGAATGGAGAAGACCCTCTGCAGGAGACCCGGGCTCCTCCCACTCCTGCTCTGCTCCCCTGTCCGGGAAGGGCAAGAGCCGTGGTTTTGGGCCAAGGATGGTCGAGTGCCCCTGGCCAGCTCCAGGTTTGGCTTCTTCTGGGGAGAGGTTTGCAGGGGTGGCCAAGCCCTGGCTGGTGGTGGGGTGATGAGCCCTTTGTGCTGCAGCCGGAGCTGCAGGGGCCAGTCTGAGCATGGGGAGCCCCGGGGGCTGCTCAGGGGAGACACGTGGTGGGATGTGTATGCAATGGCAGTGCAGTTCAGACCACCACTGCCACCACTGCTGGGCCACCGTCGTGTCCCCAGGGCCCAAGCCAGGACAGTGCTGGGCAATTGGCTTGTGTGTCCCACCATGTTTGGTTGAAACCTGTAGATCAAGATGCTTCCACAAGGCACATTTACACAGAGGTCTCCAGATGTGTGTGTGGGGGCCTCTCCCCAGAGCAGTGCCAGGGACCTCCCCAGCGGCCATCGTGTGTCCCCAGGGCTCAACCCCACCGTGGTCACCCCAGCACAGCCTTGGGGCAGTGGGAGCTCCAGCCCTGCTGCCTCATCCCACTGCCGTGATGCTGGTGGGGAGGATGAGAATGAGCCTGTGGCCAACAAGGGACCAAAGCCCCCAATCCCCCTGAGCTGCTGCTCCCCACGGGGCCGTTGGCTGCTGAATCCTCCCTGTCCTGCTCCCCTCGGGGGCATAAGCCATATCCATGTCCCTGACAGTGGGCAAGAGCTTCTCCAGGTCACCACTCCCACCATGGGACAAGCCAGGACCAAGCCCCCGAGCTGGAGAGACAACATTGTTCCCTGCTGCCAGGAGAGGGTCCAGCAGCCCTTCCCAGTTTATCCCAGTCTGTACTGGAGCATTAATGGGAGTTGGTGTCCCCTTCCCAGCCCTGACTCCCCAGCAGCCCCCTGCTCTGTTTTGCTTTCCTGGACTTGGTTTTCTGGGGTTTTGGCACAGTTTGGAGCAAAGAGGATTCTATCTTCAGCCCAGGGCCTTGCAGTGGAGCAGCAGAGCTCTGGGGTGCTCCTGGACCTCCGTGCAGAGTGTCCTGAGCCTGGGGACAAACAGCCCAAACTGAGTTTGCCCCATTGGATGCTTCAGCAGATCCCTGCGGCTTCCCAAAGGGCACCTCAGCCCTGGCTGGAGGTTGGGAGATGATGGGAAACTTGGTGGCAGACACAGATCAGGGGGTTCAGGTTGGACATGGGGACAAGCCCCTTCTCCTGTAGAGACGTGCAGCCTTGGAACAGGTTGCTGGGGAGGGACAGATCCATTCTTGGGGGAGGCTGGGGGCTTGGTTAGCCCAGCCAAGCTGTGGTGGTGAGGGAGGTTGGACTGGAGACATCCAGAAACCACTTCCACCACCCCCTCAGCAGTGCTTGGCCCATGCCCTAGGGCCCAGCATGGCTGCTGGAGCTGCGGTGGGGCAATGGTGGCACCAGGGCTACACCAGGTGATGGGAGCCTCCTGGGTCAGCAGGCAAGTAGGCCCCCAGGGCTATCACCAGCTTTAATTAGTCCCTTTTCCTAAGGGATGTGTCAGCGTCAGCAAATGAGGACCTGCCCTGCTTGGGTGGCCAAAGGAAGGAGAAATCTTGGGGTGCTTTTAGTTACTGGGGTGCTGGGGGTGGCTGATGTTCCTCAGCTGGGGGCACTGGCAGGATGTGGTTCCTCGAATCAGTCGCATTTTGGGGTCCACCCAGGCACGGGGGGGGATGGGGGGGGGGGCGCATTCTCCTTACATGGAAATGGGATAAAAAAAGATGGAATGGAAAAAGAGCCCTAAAATCCTCCTGTTTTGGTCTGGGAGCTTGTATGGCCCCACTGCTTTCCCTGGGAGGCAGGTGGGAGTGTTGCACACACCTGTACACATACACCCACCTGTGCACACACACCTGTACACATACACCCACCTGTACACACCCACCTGTGCACACACATGCACCCCCTCATCTGCACCCTCCCCACCCCCCAGACTCACTTCATCCTCCAGGGTCTCACTGGGAGCAGAGGTCCCACCGGTGGCACTTCCCATTCCATTCCCATGGCTGGCTTCCATTTGGACTCTTCAAGCCTCGCGGGGTGGGGGGGGGGGAACTGTGACTTAATACATAATTAATTTTTTTTTTTTAAATAAAAAAAAACAAAACGAAAAAAAAGGAAAAATAACCAACCAATAAAGCCATCTGAGCTGCCTCTGACCCCCCCTTAGCTGCGTGTAGTCGATAGAGTATGGAGCCAAACTGTGTATCCCACGAGCTGTGCATGATGCAGCCCCCAGCAGTAGCAGCATGGATAGAGCCCAGCGGTGCTGCCCACCTGCCCCCCCCCCCCACCAGCCCCTCCGTCCCTTCCACCTCCCTCCAGCCAGGCTGGGATGGTGATGGACACAACTCATTGCTCAAGTGCTCTCCCCCGGTCCTGATTGTTTCCCCCCTCCCCACAAATAAAAATAAGAAAATCATGTACAAGAAGAAAAGAATGCCAAGAAGCCAAGCATGCCACGCCGGTCCCACCAGTGGAGGGGGAGCCGTGAAACTTCCATGTGTGTCTTGTTCCTGTGTCTTGTGCCGTTCACACCATGGCCGAGTAGCGGCAACATCGTGGCTTCGCGTCCTGTGTCGCGTTGGTGCGTTTCACTGTCAGAGCAACTTTAGAAGCCATATTAGACCACGGTGTGCCGGGACCCCACGGGGAGGGGCCCACAGCTGAGCCGTGACCCTCCTTCCCCCCCCTCGTGTGTCCACTGTCCCCCTGGTTTCGTGGGGCTCAGGATGCCAGGACGAGCTGCATCGGCCACTGCCCCGCCAGGCAAGGGGACGGGGCACGGACACCGGGGCTGACCCGCTGGTGGCATTTCTGCAATGGGATGCGGCAAAGATCTGATGGCAAAAAGGCTTTTTGGAGCAGTCTGGGTTATTTCTGCCGTGTCTGGGGGGGGTTTCCATTTCGGGGCTGGGAGCTGCTTCCCCCTCTCCCCGCGGTGCAAACCCAGCCGTGCCAGCGAGACGCTCGGCTCCAGCCTCCTGGGGTTAAAAGGAAGCGAATCCGCCAGGCTTGGTGACAGGCTTGGCTTTCTGTTCCTTTTTTCCCCCAAACCTGGGAGGGAGGAGCAGCTCCTCCGGGGGCCCCAGGGCTGTTCCTGGACAGAGGGCCCCCCTGCACTGTCCCCGTCCTGGCCCCTGCAGCGTTCGGCTCCGGCGGGAAGCTGCTTTTAAAGCCCCTTCCTCTTGTGTCGTTTCCGTCTCTTATCGTTCAATGGTTATTTTGTAATGATATCTGTCTCCTTATTAAAGAAACGAGCTGAAAGGAGCCCCCGTTCCCTTCTGGTCTTGCTGCTGAGGCTCAGTGGGTTGTCTGTGGCGGGGGGCAGGTCTCAGGGATGATGGAGGGACGGGGACACAGGGGGAACCACACGAGGGCCCAGGTCCCCCTTGAAATGTGAGGGTGCTCCCATGCTGGTGGGGATGTGTCCAGGCAGCCCTGAACCTGGCTGACCATGGCAGACACAGGGTGCAGGTGGGAAGATATCTAAGGTCCCCACCAAATTTTTCACCCCCACCACATGCAGTTTGGTCCAGATATTCTTGTTTAGGTCCTGCCCTGCTTTGCAGAACTGCTAGATGCCCCTAGACCAGAGGAGAAGAGCTCGAGCTGCAGTCACCACCTCCAAAGACTGAAATATCCAGACTTCCATCAAACTCACTTGGGACAAAGGCTCTGAGATGTGGCACCAGTGCCCATGTCCTCACTACGGGTTTGTCCTGACCAAGCCTCTGCCTGAGCAGAGAAAATACAGGGCTTGGCATCATGTGGGGAGATGCCAGGGATGGAGGCCCCTTCCCTGGGAGTGTTGAAGGGCAGGTTGGATGGGGCTTGGAGCAACCTGGTCTGGTGGGAGGTGTCCCTGCCCATGCAGGGGGGTTGGAACTAGATGATCTTGAAGGTCCCTTCCAACCCAAACCATTCCATGATTCTATGAGATGGGCCTGAACCCTGTTGTGGTTCAGAGGTGTCAGATGGACTCTCTCCTGTTCCCCTTCCTAGCTGGTGGTGGCTTCAGGGCCACGCACACACACCTCAGAATCACAGAATGTTAGAATCACAGAACGTTAGGGGTTCGAAGGAACCTCTGAAGATTATTGATTCCAACCCCCCTGCAAGAGCTCCTTTGTTTGAGACTTCCCTGGCCAGGCAGGCAGGGACTGTCACCCTCCCCACACTGTGACTGCAGCAGGGATGTGGCTGCAGAGCATTTGTGCTTTTATAACAACAGATACTGTCGTGCTGTGGGAATTTGGGGAGAAACAGGGCATTTTAGGCTCAACAACTTGCAGCTCCAGAAAGATAGAAGCAAAGGCAAAGCTTCTATTTTATCAACTCTTATTTTATTCATTTATAAATACTGTTGTGTTTACAAGCATCATAGATGTGAATATTATTCCCAAACTTTCAAACACATAATACTTATAATACTATATAACAACAACCAGTAAAACAAATCATTCATCTCAGGGTTTGAAAGGCCACTCAAAAGTTGCATAAAAATACATTCTCTCCCCATCTCGTAAGCTAGTCCTGCTTCTCCAAGGAGTTTATTTACAAAGAGCCATCATCAAACTCACAGCCACAATAGGCGGGTTCACCCCAAGCAATAAAAATGAATTCACCCCAAGCAATTGCTTAGAAAAAAAAATCTTGTGGTCTCCAATGGAGATCACGTCTGGCAAATGCTCTGGTTCAAACAGGGATCAGTTTTAAAAACTGCTTGCTTTGCACCCTGTCCCACCTGCAGAGCACGAGGTGCCCTGTTTGTCACCTCCTCAGTGCACTGGTTACCTCAGTGAGAGCAAAAAATATAAGAATTCGTCCTCAAGAATTTGGTTTGTGATTGCATCATCATCCCAAAATCCTCCCAGCTTTGGCTCGTCAGCGAGACTCAACTGCTGGTGGGGCCTCTGCCCTAGTCAGAGTCCAGGGGGATAATCCAGTGCTAAGCAGACACTTCATGGAAAGTAGTTTGGCTGGACAAGGTGCTGGCAGAGGAGTGAGGCCTCCTGCACCCTCTGCCCACTGTCCCTTGGGATACAGCACAATGGGTCTCCTGGCAGACGGAGCAAAACATCAGTGCAGGATGGATTTGTTGGATTGGGTTGAACACTCTCCCTAAAATAGACACCAGGCTTCTTCCTGCTGCCAGGAACCTGCCTCGTGAGAAGACCAGGATCTTTAGTCTGAAATCTCGTCCCTGTTCCTGCTGGGATGAGCCACACGTGGTGGCACGCCAGCGCTGCACAACCACCTGCAGCCCCAGCGGGCCAGAGTCTTCTCTGTGTGGCACAGAAAGGACTGGACACCCATCTGGAGCTGAGAGAGCCCAAGTCTGAAGCGAGGGGTGGATCACCAAGAGGAAGAACATCAAGAACTGCAGAAGTACTCACATGAAGAGTGCACCGAGGGGGAACGACGCGCGGAAAAAGCGTTGACCGGATCTCAAGACTTAAAGCTGTTAAATATAGCAGGGTTAAAAGAAAGTAATATAAAAAGGCTGCCTGGCTTAGGCAGTGCTCTGCAGAAACCCTGATGCCATTACCAGCTTTGGTCTCTTCCTCCCCAAAGCACAGCAGCAGAGGAAGAGCCTCAGTGTACCAGGAGAAACGGCATCTTGTGCCGTGCACAAGTAACTCTGCTGGCTGAAGAGCGGTGGAAGAGGAACCTCTGCCTAGAGCTGCCTGGGGAAAAACTGGCAGCTCTGGGAAGAGCTAGAGTGGTGGGAACAGGTAAGATGGGGAAGGAAGGGGAAAAAAATGAAGAATAAGGAAAAAAAATAAAACCAAAGAAAAAGAACCCAAGGGAGATGAAAATAAAGGCTTTCTGAAGCAATAACCAGCAAAAGGTTCCAAAGAGCCCAGGATTGACTGATAGAGATAAATTTTACCCTGCTGAGCAAGCCCAAGAATTATGCTTATGTTCAAGTATCTCATCTATCTCTCTCAGAGCAGAGAGTCCCACCAGCCTGGCGGGAGCTGTGAGCCCACAGTCAGAGGAGGTGCCCGGGAACGTAGATGAAACTTCTTCATGGCAACCTCCAAGTTCAATGACTGAGACTGCAGCTCTCAGCCAGGCAGAGCAGGGAAATCAAAGGACAAAGGGAATGAAGGTACAAATACAAAAGGATGTAGATGGGAAACTGGTTTGGATACAGCTTCAAGAAGTCTCTGAGAGGGAAGATATAATTCAATAAGGAGTCTACTAAGGGGAAGCTCAACAGATCTGATGACAGGTTAATGCTGCTATCATCAAAATCTCACAACACGAAGAGGAGCCACTAAAATGCCCATAGAGAGAACAAAGTCAGACTGTTCTGAGTATCTACAACATTGAAGAGGTTTGTTTTTGAGGCTTCCTTCAAGGTCAAGGCTTATTGCAAGCTTTGGACAGATTAAAAGGCCATCCTAGCAATAGTTACCAGCACTCCCAAGGGTAGCTCCTTGTCCCTCTAACACCAATGCACCCACATGTGGGAGGACAAGTGCTTGCTGCTTCATGCTGCTCTGCCTTGAAACCCAGCACCAAGCTGCTTCCCCAACAGGTGGGTGGGACTGGACTCTGACATTCACTCTCTCTTTAACTTGGTCATCCTTCACCTGCAAATCACATCCAGGTGCCTGAATTACCTGAGCAGACTTCTCCACAGGGCTTTGTCTCCATGAGAGAGACAGGAAAATGTTCCTGGTGGCTGGTTTCTGGGGTGGGTAAAGCTTCCTGCAAGGAGATTCATGATCATGTGCATTTGAAAGCAGCAGCAGATCTCCAGGGGTTGAAGCTTGTCCCTCAGAAAGCTTGGCAAGAATCTGTGATATCCCGAGGAGCAAGAGTTCAGATGCAATTAGCAGATGCTACTAACTACTGAAACTGGAGCCCGGGAAGGACACAAAGTGATACCAAATCCCCCAGGCTGGGGAGGAAAGGCAGGGTGAGGGATAAGGGGTCTGACACTGAGAGGCAGCATTGAAGTTACTGAACAGGTTTGAAATCTTATATTAAATAAAACTCATTCTGCTGGGGCCAAAGGAGAAGAAGGTCTCTGTGCAAAGCAGCTGTCATCAGCCTGTTACAGAAATCAGTCCTGGTGGCTTTCACAGCATCACATTGTAACCAGAGCCCCACACCTCGGGTGGGTTGATGTGCACCCTCAGAGTCCCAGCCCACGTTCACATTTCCCACCTGTCAAGGGCTTGGATGTGCTGGATTAACTCTTTAGGCATCACTTTTTACAGTAGGAGCTACCTACTCCAGATCAGAGTCCAACACCAAAGACTGGGCTGCTGGAAGAAGTTTTGGCAGCTCAAACCCAGTCCTCACATTTTTCTTCTCCTTTGAATAAAACGTCCGAGATACCACGACATGCTTAAATTAAAAACAATAAAATGGCAGGGGGGTGTTGGGGGGCAATGAGGGCTGAAAGGGAATGGACAGCAACAGGCAGGGCAAGGCAGGTGTGACAGGTTGATCCCACGGCTGAAACGCCCGCTGTACTTGTGACAGGAGGAAAGGGGGTAGGGCTCGGTGGAGGGGTTGGCAGCTGGTGTAGGGCAGCTCCATCCTGCCTTGGCTGGACATTCCTATTTGGAGAGCTTGCTGATGACACGAATGAGGGCTCCATTCTCATCCTTCAGCCTTTGGTTGTCCGACTTCAGCTCTGTCAAAATCTGCGGGGAGACAAAGACAAGGTGGGACGACAGGTCAGGGCTGCTGGTGGGACAAGCCCCAAGGCTCAGAGGGGGACATCGTGTCCCCTCCACACAGCACACTCCTCATGTCACCTATTTCTCTGTAACATCACCAGGACTTTTAGAAACTGGCATGGGCTGGGGGAGGGGGGCTGGAGGTGAGCAGAGGGGCCTGGAGCAGAGCAGAGAGCCATGGAGCCCTGCAGAGCAGCGAGGTCAAGCCCCAGGAGCAAGCTGGGAGGGCAGGACCCACCACTGAGCTGCTTCATCCCCAACCTGTTCCCAGAGGCTACACAGGACTCAGCAGAAAACTATAAAGCTGCTTTTTTTTTTTTTTTTCTGATATTTTAATTTTTTTCCCGTTTTACCAAGACTAGAGGGGTAAACAAAGGTTTGAAATTCTCACTCAGGACTGGACCAAGCCTGGCTTGCAAAATCGTGTTAGAATAACCCCAAATCTCCATGGGGTCCTGTAGATGTCTAATGCAAATGTACATGCTGCAGCTAGAGGACTGGCTGGACATGCTGGAGATCCCTCCTGAGTGCTCAGTGTCTAAGGCTGGAGCTCAACCAGGTGTTGCAACACAGACAAAAGCCAGAGTTCTTAATTGGAAGTAGAGGGAGAAACAGCTTTGACAAGACCTTTCCAGTGTTTCTCATTGGCAAAACCCCCTCCAACCCCTCTTATGTCCCATCCCACAGGTGACCTACAGTGGGTGGTCCTCAGCCCTTTGGTGACAGAAAGGAGACCACACACTCCTGCCTCAGGATGTGACACAGAAGGTGACCCTGGCACCACTCAAGGGCCATGGGCCCCAGAGCCTGATGGAACAGGCCAAGGTGGAGCAGGGTCACACCAGCCACCAACAGCACCACTAGGAGCCCAGCGATGACCTGAGGGGGATCTTGGAGAAATTCCCCCAAATTTCAAATCCTCACTAAGCCTTCTTCCTCCTAAGATGGAGTTTCAGCCCTGACCACAACCTCCTACCCGTTCCTCTCCCTTGCAGCCCCCCTGGCCCCTGCCCCAGCACAAGCAGACACCAGCTCCACTGCTCTGGCTGCAGCAGTTGGAATGGTTTTGGTTGGAAAAGACCTTGAAAATCATCCAGTCCAACCATTAACCCAGCAGAGAGCAACCATCCTGGTTTTACAGCTCTCTGGAAGCTCTGATGGTGGCTGGGCCCCACCACATGCTTCAGTGCAACTCTGGTGATTACTGGAAAAGGAAGGGATGTAATTATGTGCTAAGCAAGTGCTTCTTGAAAAAGTTTCCCAGCTGCAACCCCACTCACTCCATCAGTTTCCAGTGAACGTTTCTGAAAACTAAAAATCAGCCTTAAAAAATTCCATTCCTGCCAGGCGAAGGGCATGGGAAATAAAGGAACCATTGGCTTCAAAGCAAAGAAGCCTCAGGTTGGGTAAAATAACCTGCCCATGAAGCAGGCTGGAGACACAGGAGCCTGAGGTATGGACCTTTGTAAACATCTCCCCAGGGAGGTGGTGGAGTCACCATCCTTTGAGGTATTCAAAAAACGTGTAGATGGGGCACTTCAGGACATGTTCCAGTGGCCATGGGGTGTGTGTTTTGTCGTGCTTTGTTTTGGTTTTTTCTCATCCTGGGTGGATAGGTGGACTCGATGTTCTCAGAGATCTTTTCCATCCGTGATGATTCTCTGTGTGTTTCACTGGAAATGGCGAGGAGGGACACGGCACGGCCCGCAGGGCACCCTGGGGCTGACCCTGATGCAGTGTCACAAAAAGTGAATTTTGAGCTCCAGGCTGGTCCGAGCAAGGGTGCTGAGTGTTCCCTGTGACACCAGAGAAGGTGGCACTTCCGAAATTACACGGATTTTGGAAAATGTGATTCTTTGAAAAGCACCATGGCTGCGAGGGCGTGGAAAATGTCAGCGGTTAGAACAGGGCAGCTGCTGTATCGCTGGGATGATGGACACGGGTGAGACAAGGCTTAAAGGCACCAGGAACATCTTGTGTTAGACCTACTAAAGAGCTGGAAAACAACCAGCAGAGCCTGCAGCCAGCTCAGACACCAGCAGTGACCCACAAACCTAAAGTGAGGGGGGAGGAGGAGTCCAGCCAGGCCTGAGCCAGCCTTGGCCAGACGAGGCACGGCTAGGCAGGGATGTCAGCAAAGTGACACCAGGGCTGTCTCCTGGGAGAAGAGACACCCGTGACTTATAGTTCATGAAACATAATTTCTGTGAGTCTGGAAATAGTTTGGTTTTTTTTTTTCCCCTGTCAGATCTCAAAGGACGTTGGGAAGGAGAATGACTTCAAGCCACTGCTTGTGAGAAGGGGTGAGTCAGTGACACGTTCAGGAATACTTCTGCAGATTTAAACCAGAAAGATGGTGAGATCATTTAGCCTGACCATCTGCACAATTCAGGCCATGCAAGAGGACCCAGCCCTCCCTCAGCCCGTGGGGATACACGCATGGTCTTGAACTGAGACTCCTGGAAGGGGGAAGTCTCAATTCCCCTGATTAGTTTGTTTCTACGGTTAATCATCCTTGATATAATTTGTGTGCTAAGAATAGATTTTTTTATACCTTAGTGCCACTTCCAGCCCATGAGAACATGCTGCTTCTTCCTTAAAAAAATAGCTGTGTCTGAAGGGACTTGAATATCCCTACTAACCTGCAAAAGCCTGGTAGGGCCCTAAGAAAGGAGCATTTACAGCTTTATTTTAGCACTGAACCAATGAAGTAACAAGAAAGGATGTAATTTAACTGTGTGATGTGCGAGGGCAAAGCTTACAGAAGGCTTGCCCTTAGATTTCAAACACTAATTGCTCTGCACTGAATTTAAAACACAAGATGAAAAGAGAAAACACATCTAGTCCAGCTCCAATGGCTTCACCTGCCTCGTGGCCAGAGTGCAGAGGCAGAGGGGATGCTGCAGCCTGTCAACTCTGGCTCAAAACTGACTCAGACTCTCTTTAAAATGAGGGTAGGAGCTTGTTCTCTTTGCTCAAGTGACCAAGAAAACCTGCTGAGGGATGCCCAGTTGTAAGTTTCCTAAAAATCGCTTTCCAGTGTAAAATGTGCACTTTCCATAACATCCCTAGAAATCCATGAGATTGCTCATTCTGACTTTGGATAACTTGCTTTTGTGGGTGCCAGCTTCTCACTGAACTAAGTCCAGTGAAGGAACAACGATATTATGAGCACACAGATAGCATAAACCTGGGCTGCATCTCCAGCAGCGTGACCAGCAGGTCAGGAGGGGATTGTCCCCCTCTGCTCTGCTCTTGTGAGACCCCCCTGCAGGGCTGGGTCCAGTTCTGGGGTCTCCAACACAGGAAGGACATGGAGCTGTTGGAGCGAGTCCAGAGGAGGCCACAGAGATGATGGGAAGGTTGGAGCAGCTCTGCTCTGGAGACAGGCTGGGAGAGTTGGGGGTGTTCAGCCTGGAGAAGAGAAGGCTCCAGGGAGACCTCAGAGCACCTTCCAGTGCCTGAAGGGGCTCCAGGAAAGCTGGGGAGGGACTTTGGACAAGGGCAGAGACTGATGGGACACGGGGAATGGTTTCAAGCTGAAAGAGGGGAGACCAAGATGAGATGTTGTTGTGAGGGTGGTGAGACACTGGCCCAGGTTGCCCAGGGAAGCTGTGGCTGCCCCATCCCTGGAAGTGTTGAAGGGCAGGTTGGATGGGGCTTGGAGCAACCTGGTCTAGTGGGAGGTGTCCCTGCCCATGCAGGGGGGTTGGATCTAGATGATCATTGAGGTCCCTTCCAACCCAGACCATCCATGATTACATGACTGTTTTGAGGCAAGGCCATGGGGAAGGGCTTGCTGACTAACCCATGGGCACTGACAAGCTGCCCCAAAGCCATTTGCTGGTGTTAAGGCAGAAGGAAGCAGCTGAGCCATCACTCCTTCATAGCCATCTCAGCACCATCCACCCAAGTCTAGGTCTCCACATCAAGGCAGGGAGCTCATCCTCTTGTTTTTCTCCTGGATGATAGGAGACACAGACCCCATCCCCATGGGCAAGGCAACCCCCCCGCTGTGGGCAGTTAGTGAAATCAGCACCATCTGCCAAGCAGAGCACAGGTCAGCAGGGCTGAGCAAAGCCTCCAGAGAAACCCCACCGGGCAGGACCCCCATGCTGATGGCTTTTGGAGGAGTCTTTGCCACATGCTGCTTTTGAGCCACAAGCTTTCAGCAGACACCCTCGAGAGCAACAAGACGAGGGGGAACAGCCCGGCCAAGGGAGCGGAGACCTGCCTGGAAGAGTGGAAGAGGGAGGCGAGATGAGCCGGAGGGAAAGCAGCTACAGCTCCTCTGATTCGGAGGGCTTGGCAGGCAGAGAAAGTCTGGCTACGACCCGGGTCAGAGCCCTGTTTTCAGCCAGCAGTTGCTCATTCATCTGCCTCAGAGTGTGAATCTGTTTGAGCTGGTGGAGATTCTGCAGAGAGTGACAGGAGTGGACAGAAAAATACAGAGAAAACACACCACGAAGACAAAAGGGCACAGAAAGGTGAATTTAGTCCACAAGCAGTAAAAATAGAGAATAAAAGAAAAAAATTAGTAGCGGTGAGTGCTGGATGGGCAGCAGCTCTGATGCAGATGGGGAAAGCCTTACAACACAGAGGATGTTTTGGCAACCATCCCTTTCTCCAGGGCCCCCCAAAGCCCAAATAAAGGGATTTCCCACCACTAAGCAGGACAGTTTCTTGCAGGTTATATTCCAGTTTACCCGGGCCAGTAGCTCCAGCAGAACGAGCACCATGGACTCACCACCCACCCGGGCTTTGCAAGCACTGCTGGCAACTGAGAGTTCCTTTAAAAGCCTTTTTCTTCATCTATCTCTAAAAGCTAACGTGGTCTTGTGTAGCAAAGAGTCATAAGAGCTTCATGGGAGATTCTAAAGGCACAGACTGAAGCCCCTGAAAGTGTCACTGTCCCAGAGCAGACCTCCAGGGCACCTACCATGTCTGCTCACATCCCTTGTCCCTGCGGCACCTCAGTGAGGGCCCTTGTGTCTGCTCAGGCTTCAGTCCTGCCAAAAGGTCTGGGACTTGTGTGGGTTTTTCCTCCCTGCCCAGATTCAACCCTCCTCTGTCACAGGGCTTAATTTATCTCTGATCTCCAGAGGTGAAAATTCAAGAGCCTCAAACCCCTCATTTTAACTAGAGGTGTGCACATGACAGCAGCTTACACAGAGGGGACAGGTGACAACACGGCGTTCTTGGTTACGAAAGCAACAAGTGGGCAAAGGACAGTGCAGAGATGGAACCCCAGAGCTGAGGTTAGCACAGGGCTGGCAGCAACGGGGGGACACAGAACATAACCAGGAAGGCCAAGGGGAGGACAGTAACAGCCAGGCAGATGTCACAGTTTCTAGTACAAGGACGACATTTATCTGGGTGACACTAAAGTGAAGGGGTGTGCTGGGCACTGGCACCAAGGACACGTGCCAGGACACGCTGAGGGCTGCAGAGCTGCTTTCTGAGCAGTGTCCCATCCCTCCTTCCTCCCACCAGCTCCTAGGGCAGTGGGGCCACATGAAGGAGAAACCCTCCAGCCCGGAGGAGCGAGCACAGACACGGGCCACGGGGACGGCAGGGAGGGAAACATCTGCGAGAAGAGCGGTTTCAAGTTTAGGTGAAAAATCCCAGCCCTGAACCGAAGAAGCTTCTGTCCTGCCTGCAAACCAATGTGCCCTTCCCTGCATCCTCCTACTCATGGGCTGTGACAGCAAGGAGGAGACAGAGGGAAGGGTCTGCTGAGGAAGGGGAATCCTTTCTGCCATTTCGTCAGCAGAAAGTGCTCAGAGGAAGGTCACTGCCTGTCCTGAACCAGAGGCTGCAAGGGCAGATCTGCTGTGGTGGGAAGAACTTGCATGAACTTCCACCCAAATTGCATGATGTGGAGCTGGCTGCAGTTGGCAAAGAACCTGCTGCGACCCAGGACATTTTGTCCAAGGGCTCATTCCTGTATAAAAGAGAAGTATTTTGGGCAGCCCCCATCCATCAGCTTGATCCTAGCTACCCAAAAGCACCACCTCTGCTCCCTGATAAGGAATCAAGATGCCTCACCCAAAAGCCTTGCAAAACCAACAGAAACAAGGCAGGTGAGTGCAGGGAGCCAGCAAAGGATGGGCCTGAGCCCCCTGAGGGCATTGAACTGACAGTTGCTGCTGCTCCTGGACTACACCAATGCAATTCTGACTCCAGGTAGACCAACAGGTCCAGAGACAGAGCTACATCCACCCAACTACAGGAGTGTCAGGGACACCTTGGCAGCCAGGTCCCCTCTTCCCAGATCTCATTCATCACTTCACCTGGAGCTGTGCCGGGTGCCCCTGTGCTCGGTGGGGACACAGACGGACATCACACGTCTGTGCTGTGATAAATTCCACCCAGGAGCTGTCAGAGGATGGTTCACACTGGAAGAGCCATTTCTTTTGGTGGCATCATGGATAACAAACACCCTCTGTGTAATCACAGGGAATCCAGCTGAGCTCTGGCTGGCAGAAAACATCCATCACACGTAAAACACTGTGCCGTGTTAGGTGGGATGGAAAGCACTGTGATCACTTTAGAGACCACTGTTTTTTTCCATACCAACACAGCATGAAACCTCAGCATGGCACGACCAGACCCAGCTCAGCCTCAGCACACAGCCAGAGAACACCAAAGGATCACTTGTATAAAAACGTGTGTGTGCTGCAGGTAGGATGGCTGCCTTTGTCCAAGAAACCCAGCAAAGGCTGGGAAGCTGGGACTGAAGCCAAAGGTGAGGAGCAGGATCTGGCCGATACTGCTGCGATGGCTTATCGCTCTGCTGGACACTTGGCTGAGCAAGAGCAGGGCTCTCAGTTCAGCTGTACCTGCCTTCAATTAAAGAATTCAGTGCCTGCAACATTGGGGGAAACAAAAATGCAAGAATGCCCAGGGCAGAGCCAGGAGGTGCAGTGCTGCTACGGAATAAAGAAGCTCCTGTGACCTTCAAGAAACATTGTCGTGTTGAGCTGGGACCTCAGGCACTTGGCATCCAATTCAATTCAGTGCAAATGCTCATTTTCTTTCTCCCTCCTCAGCCAAGTTGTTGTATCTCCAGTCAAATTCTGCAGTCATTTGGGAAAACGCTCTGTGACCTTCACAAGAGCACGTCTGCAGGAGCAGCTCTGGCACCAAGGAGTTCTTCAGATTCCTGAGTTTGTCCTACTCGTCTCCATTTCTGGATTGCTTCGTTAAACTCATGAAAGGAATAAAGCTCATTACCTCAAGCATAGCCTGAAGTTCAAAGCATTTGTCACAGAAACCCAGGATGGTCCTGTCACTGCTGCGGGGTCTCCTCTTCCCAAGAAGTCAGCTGCTCCAAGGGGAAAGCCCAGCCAGGACATCTGATGCTCAGAACTGGACACAGACACTCCCGGATCAAAAAGCTGGGTATGAGCCATGCTGGACTGCATCAGTTCAAAGGCCAGGGGGAAGAATCCCAAACCCACAGGATTCCCTGAGATCTAAGAACCTGGAATGCCTGGTTGTTTCCCCTGGCTGCTCTTCATGTTAAAGGAAACTGGTGGATTCTGCTGGACAGCTCTCAGGTAGGAAGCAGGAAGGAAGGTCTCCCCAGAATTAATACATTCATTTTCCTGGTTTGACTCCCTCACCAGGATTCACTCAGATGCTCTGTGGAGGTTTTCTCATTCTGGGCAAACACAGCTGGGCTGACTCTCCTGCTTTAAGGCACGATGAAAGTGGACACGGAAAGTCCTTGTTGAGTTCAACATTTTTATCTTCAGAGATTTAATACTCCTTTGAGTGGCTGCCAAAAAGACATGTCACAGTGAACTCAGGTACTTACCACATGCTCAGTGGAAATGCAGTAGGACCTTAGAAGAGATATTTCAGATTTAATCTTTTTATTTTACTAACTAAAGGCCACTTTGGTTGCTCAGTGCAGCAGGAACCCAGAAGATGGCAAAGAGTAAGCAGCACTCTTGAGAACCTGGTGGCTCATTTTCAGTTCGACCACAGGCTCCTGTGGCTGATGGCTCCAGCATGTCTCTTGGGGCAACAGAAGAACATCTCAAGCTTCTAGCAGCGCTTCTTCTGCACCATCTTGGCTTCCATCAGTCTGCACCTCTGGACTTCCTCAACAAGAGGCACTTTGGTTGCATTTGACAGTTCCCACAAGCATCTTCTTTCATTAATTGTTTTTGGAACCAATATATATGTTTCAAAACTGACAGGCCACTAGAGGACACCAATTTGTCTTTTTACTCCACAGACTGAGCTGTTTTGCAGGGATCTGCACAGCTGAAGAAGCAACACCCACTGCTACTGTCTGCATGTCCTCTTGCAGGATATATTTCTGTAATTACAGGAAGGTCTGTCTGCAGTGAAAGGGTGTTACCTGTTCTGTGAAAAAAGCATTTGGAAGTTAGGCATATTCAGTCCTTTCTCCTTCCCCTTCTGGCTACCACATCCACATTATTTTCTCCTCTGTGACAGAACGAGAGCCTTTCCAGTGAGACTCCACCAAATCGTTCTACTTCTTGCAGTAGAAGGTGCAGCACAAGCCAATGGGTCCTTTCAAATGTACATCTATACATCTTGGTAAATATATGAAGCTTCAGATAGAAAAATAAAGTTGGAACCTCCTGCAGGACATCGTTTCCATCAGTGCACCAGGCTGGTGTTCAGGTTGGGTCCTTCCTTCCTAGAGAAGCTTGGTCCCACCTGGGTCATGCTCAAAGGGAATGCAAGCACAGGGCAGAGAGCAAAGGGGCATTCTGTGAACACGAGCAGCAAAACACAGCATAAAATGATGTGGCACTGCAAAGTCAGTGTCAAGTTTTGCTCCTGTGCCCGGAGCAGAACCGTCCTTGGAAGCAAGGCCAGGAGAGAGAGGAGGAGGCGCGGGAGCGGTCGGTGCGGATGGCCCGTGCCGGGAAGCCATGCTGCAATTCCATCAGGAAGCAAATTCCTCTTTGCTGAGATCTATCCCAGGCTGACTGACTGACACAGCCTCCAGTGACATGCTTTAGGACACAGACACAATCACTCTGTGTTTTTTTTTTCCTGGCCAGTGTGTGCGTGATCTCAAAAGCCAGCTTTGTCTTCTTACCCATCTGGAGAGAACCACGACGGCTTAACTCGGGCTGCAGACTATTCAGAGCACAGAGGATCAGCACACTGAAACTCATCGATGCCACAAAGGTTAGTTTGGGGAAGCATTTAAGGAGAACAGCTTTCACAATTCTCGGCTCAAACACCATAACAAATTGAACATATGGTGCAACCAGATGAGCAGTAATAGGACATTTTATTAGTATTTAATATTGAGAGAAGATGGACGTTAACGTTCCGGCTGCATAAAGGAACATGCTCAGAGGTAACACGAGTCCCTTCCATGTACACCTTTCATACCCTACTCCTGGGTGACAATCCCAAAAGACTCATACAATGCATAAAAACTGGAGTAGACAGAGCAAACAGATTCCTTCCTACCTTCATCTCCTCTTCCATTTCAGAGAGTTTCCGCTCCAGCGCTCGCTTCTCCTGTTTACAGGAAATGACAACGAAGATGGTCACAAGGATTTAAAAGAAAAACTTACAGCACATTTTTTTTTTTTTTTAAAAAGAAAAACAAGAGTCCTGTATTTCTGTTGGAGCATTCACTACAAAGCATCTCAAAGTAACACACAGGTTACAACCAGGAGCTGATCAGGGGGAACAGGGCAGTTGGTAAACCAGGCAGTGATATGTGCTGGGCCTGTCTTGGCAGATCCTGAGCTCTCTTCACACCCCTTCGGTGAAACTGTCCCCCCAGCCCTGGCAATCCCAGTTTTTTGGGACTTTCTGTAGGTGAGGCCACGGATTTCACTGCATCCCACTGAAGGAGAAACCTCACCGAGCCAGTCAAACCAGAAACAGAGAACAGGGGAAAGTGCCTGGGAATTCTGCTCCTCCCAGATCACTTTAGGGCTTCCGAGCTGCCCAGCTGCCTCCTTCCTGTGTATTTTGGAAGATGACACAGGTGGGCTCTGCCCTGGAGTGCTGGTGGTGCCCCAGGGGACAACTACAGCCCTTGCCTACAGGGAGAGACCTGGACTCCACCAATGACTTTTTCAACCCAGGAGGACCCAAACAGCCCCAGGAGAGTGTGCTGAGAGGGAGGCAATGGGAAACATTGGTCAGGAACTGGCTTTACACTCCCTGCCCTTCTCCTCTGCCCTCTGCAAAAAAAACATGAGGCAAGGAGAGTGAGGAAAACACAGTGTGGCCATGGATGATGGGTTCTAGGTCACTTTTTGTCCACAGCACGCTTCATCCAGGGACCCCTCAGTGCAAAATACATGAACTATCTTCAGGGAGACCAGTTGGGCACTTTTGTTCTCTCTAACTCTCAGAAAGCTGTATTTGTGGCTGTTGTGATGCTAATCCACCAAGAGGGAGGCAAGACATGTGGGCGGGAGATGAGCTGTGCGGTGCAAACTCCCTCTGGTTGGGGATCTCTGCTCAGGACAAGTGCCCTGACCACCACACTCTCTTTATTCCAAAAGAAAAGCTCCACCCATGCCATGACTTCCCCCAGCAGCTATGTTCAGATGACAGTGGAAGTTTGATAACCCCACTCATCCTGCTTGAAGCACACCCAGGAATCAGGGCTCCACGCTTTGAGAACCTCAGTCTCAGGGTTCAGCCTCAGTAACCTTGGAAACATCAACAGCCAAAGGCTGGCACCTCACAGGTACCTCACACACTTGTCCTGAGGGCTGCTGGGCTCTTCTGAACTCTGCTCCTCCCCTACATGGGGATCCTGAACATCATCTCCTCTGGACTGTATCCTGGGAAGTGTTTACACATACGCATACAATGCTAGACTGGTTTGGGTTGGAAAGGGCCTCAAAGATCATCTAGTTCTAAGCCCCTGCATGGGCAGGGACACCTCCCACCAGACCAGGTTGCTCCAAGCCCCATCCCACCTGCCCTTCAACACTTCCAGGGATGGGGCAGCCACAGCTTCCCTGGGCAACCTGGGCCAGTGTCTCACCACCCTCACACCAAAGAATTTCCTCCTCATCTCCAACCTCAATCTTCCTCTTCCAGTTTTAATCCATCCCCCTCATCTCATCCCTCCCTGCCCTTGGCCAAAGTCCCTCCCCAGCTTTCCTGGAGCCCCTTCAGGCACTGGAAGGTGCTCTAAGGTCTCCCTGGAGCCTTCTCTTCTCCAGGTTGAACACCCCCAACTCTCTCAGCCTGTCTCCAGAGCAGAGCTGCTCTTGCCTTCTGAGCACCTTTGTGACTCAAATATGATAATAAATAATAATTCATGGTAGGAACTGAATTTAAACACATGGTTCAACCATCCAGCAAAGCTCCTAAAAATTTAGGAGATGAAACAGTTTAGGAAGGAACGGCCGCTTCAGGTGACCCTCCAACATGTAAGTGGATGTTACTGAGAAACTGGAGCCAGGCCCCAGCTTTAATTAACCACCAAGGTATGTGGTGGGAGGATGAGTGGTAATGGCCACCCACTGAAGGAGGGGAGGTTCTGACTAGATAGAAGGAAGAAGAAAAATCACGATGAGGATAGTTAAGAACTGGAAGGAGGAGCTGAAGCTGTGGAAACTCAACACTCAGGTCTTCATGAAATGATGAGACAAAGCCCTGACTAACCTGGCTGATTCTGCTGGGGTGCACTACAGATCTCCTCAAGGTCCCTTCCAATGTGACCAAAGCTAGAGTCACTTGAGGCAGAGATTGAGCCAGACACAGCCCGTTCAGCTTAGCTCCCTGCAGTGAGTCTGACCGTGCAGGTATGAGGAAGGGGAGCTCAAACATTCAGATTTCACCTGGAATCCCAAGGCACCCAGCTGGTGTTTTGCCCTGTTCCCCCCACCACCCCAAAACAGTCTTTATTTACAAGGATCAAGAACATTGTCAAGCCAGTGGACCAACAGTCTCTTGGCACGATATGATACAAATCATTGGTCTGCAGCTTCCTACAAAGAAAGAAAGAAACCAGAATGAAGCTGATGTGCAAAGAGAGCAGAAATGTCTCCGACACTGAGAAGGTCAGAACACAATTATCCACTGTGCACTGCTCCACCAGGCAAAAATAGAACTTATCTTTTAATTAACACTTTCCTTCAAGAAATCACTATGCCCTGCAGAGCAACACGAGGCCAAGATTGGGAGTCAGAAGAAGGCAGAGACACGTACCCTTTTCTCCATCTCCAGCATGCTGGACCGGTCAGAAGTCTTCTCCTGTTTCTGCTGCGTAAATTAAAAATGGAAAGCTATTAAAACTGAAAGGCATTTGCAGGGTGCTGCACAAAGGCCTGGGCAGCCCACGGATGCACTTGCCTGGAGAAGAGGCAGCCTTTACAGTCACTCAAACTTACTTCTGGGAAAATGCCTCCTCTGTAGCACCTTCCCCCCCAAGAGCTAAACCAGAACATGCACTGGTGTGTGATGGGCTGGTGCTGGGTTCCTCCAGTCTAGGAGCCGGTTTTTGCCTCACCTGGGTTGCTTTTTCCAACTTGGATTTGATGTCGGCCAACTCCAGCTGGGCTTCTTGCAGTTTGGACTTCAGCTTTTGATTTTCAGACAGGGCACTTTCATACAGCTGCAACAGGAGACAAAAGGTGTCCATGAACCTGGCTGCTCTTCAGCCACTGCCCAGACCCAGCTCTGATGCACTTCGGGGAGCAGAGGCGTGTCCTCAGCAGGCTGCACAGAGAGGTGGTGGAGTCTCCTTCTCCTGAGATATTCCAAACCCCTCTGGATGTGTTCCTGTGGGATCTGCTGTGGGTGACCCTGCTCTAGCAGGGGGGTTGGACTAGATGATCTTCAGAGGTCCCTTCCAACTCCAGCCACTCTGTGACTCTGTGACAGAGCAGAGGGGGCTGTGGGGTTTGTGTTGCTCCCCCGTGTCAGGGTATTAGAAGAAGGGGCAACAGAACAAGTTGGAGGCTTTACTTGTGTTTTCATAATTCTTACGAAAAAAGTAAACAGCTGTTTAATTTCGTAGGGTTTTTAAACACAGCCAAGAGGCAAAGAAAAGGGATGCTTTAAATGTAGGTAAACTGCCAAGTATGAAGTTGTGTGTGTGGGATCACAGAATCATGGAATGGTTTAGACTGGAAGGGACCTTAAAGATCATTCAGCCACAACCCCCTGCATGGGCAGGGACACCTCCCACCAGCCCAGGTTGCTCCAAGCCCCATCCAACCTGCCCTTCAACACTTCCAGGGATGGGGCAGCCACAGCTTCCCTGGGCAGCCTGTTCCAGTGTCTCACCACCCTCACAGCAAAGAATTTCCTCCTCATCTCCAACCTCAATCTCCCTCTTCCAGTTTTCATCCATTCCCCCTCATCCCATCCCTCCCTGCCCTTGTCCAAAGTCCCTCCCCAGCTTTCCTGGAGCCCCTTCAGGCACTGGAAGGTGCTCTAAGGTCTCTCTGGAGCCTTCTTTTCTCCAGGCTGAACACCCCCAACTCTCTCAGCCTGTCTCCAGAGCAGAGCTGCTCCAGCCCTCCCATCATCTCCATGGCCTCCTCTGGACTCGCTCCAACAGCTCCATGTCCTTCTTATGTTGGGGGCTCCAGACCTGGACCCAGCCCTGCAGGGGGGGGTCTCACCAGAGAGGAGCAGAGGGGGACAATCCCCTCCCAGACCTGCATGGATCTGAACCCACAATTCTGTTCTGCTCCCCAACATAACACACCTTCATTGCTCTTGTCCACTTTTAGTTTAATGAGAAGGAGAAAGGAGGACAATTTTAGGCCACTCCAAAATGTACTTTTTCCCTTCGATTCCTTGAAACCAGCAGAATTCCCATTCCTCTAAGAGGACAAACAGGGCATCCTGCTTCTTCTAGACAGACATGTCCAGAGTGGGCTGCTGGTTACCATGAAAGACTTTACAGCATCATAATGATTTCAGAATTTAACTCATCTTAATCTGTTTGTCTTCCTATGGTCTTTGCACTGATACTAGATGGGTGGGCACAATCCAGGGCCACGGCAGTTCATGTTACTGCCTTTCATGGATTATGTTGAAAGTTTCAGAAGTTTTAGAGAAAATAATTCTGGACTGTTCTATCAGCAAGAAATAACTTTGTGGGCACATGCACGCTTGGCCCATGCCCATGATGGCATGTTTCTTGCTCCTTTCCCATCCCTCCTAGCTTTTCTCCAGTCTGACTCTTCAATCTCCCTGCCCAAATATCTGACTTTGCCAGGTGTCCTTTCATCCCAGTCCTCTTTTGGCCCTCTGAAGGGTTGATGTCTTTGAAAAAGGCTGCTGTGGATCCCAAAAGCAGTGGAAACTTGGAAAAAACCACCATGCACTGATATAGATTAGGGGTCTACCTGCTGGAGAGCAGCCCCATGGAGAAGGACCTTGGGGTCCTGGTGGACAACAAGTTATCCATGGGACAGCAATGTGCCCTTGTGGCCAAGAGAGCCAATAGTATCTTGGGATGTACTAAAAACACTGTGGCCAGCAGGTCAAGGGAGGTTCTCCTCCCTCTCTAGTCTGCCCTTGCAAGACCACATCTGGAGTGTTGTGTCCAGTTCTGGGCTCCTCAGTTCAAGAGGGACAAGGAGATGCTGGAAAGAGTCCAACAGAGGCTACAGGGATGATGAAGGGACTGGAACATCTTTCATGTGAGAAAAGGCTGAGAGGCCTGGGGCTGTTTAGTCTTGAGAAGACTAAGAGGGGACCTTATTATCTGCAGGGTGGGTGCCAAGAATGGGCCAGTCTCTGTTCAGTGGTGCCCTGTGATAGGTCGAGGGGAAATGGCACCAAGTTACAACACAGGAAGTTCCACCTCAACATGAGGAGAAACTTCTTTCCTGTGAGGGTGACAGAGCCCTGGGACAGGCTGCCTGGAGAGCTTGTGGAGTCTCCTTCTCTGGAGACTTTCAAGACCCATCTGGACACATTCCTGTGTGATCTGCCCTGGGTGTTCCTGCTGCAGCAGGGGGGTTGGACTTGATGATCTTCAGAGGTCCCTTCCAACCCCTCTGATTCTATGAAAATTAAAATAAACTTTCTCTTTTCTCTCTTTTCTCTTCAGGTTTCTGCAGCAACAGCTTCTAAGGTGCACGCAGAGGCAAGAATACAATTCAAACATTAAAATTAATTTAAAAAATCCTACTCTTTTATAGTCCCTGTTACTCTCCTCTTCTGCTCTGCTGCTGAGGGCGGCCAAGCGGTTCTCCCTCCGGGTGTAGGCACTGGAGCGGCTGGAGGCACGGTCACTGTAGGAGGAGTCACTGGGGCTGGGGTTTGTAGCTGCTTCCAACCTAAAAGGCAATGAAGATCTCACACCATGGAGCTGCTGTTCCTCTGGGACAGTCAGGACCAGCCCCAGCACTGGGACTGATGCTGCCCCAGCCCAGCAGAGGTGCTGGGAGCACCCTCCACCCCACCGCCGGCAGCGCTGCTGAAGGCCAGGCAACCACCACCCGTTTTAAACTGGGATAAACCCAGTGGGAATCAGCCCAAACCCCAAATGGGCAGTGATTTCCCATCATGGTGGGAGAGGGCTCCATTTCCATTAGGGCACCGAGGGATTTTTCACTCTGCAGAGCAGCTGGTAAATGATTTGGGGAGTGGAGGATGGATGAAAACAAACTGGCCCAACAGCTGAGCTGAGGTAAGAACCCAATGGCCAGTACCAGCTTCAGCTTGTGCTGCTGGTTTGAATCACAGGGAATCCCCAGAGCTGTGAAAAATGTGCTGCCAATAAATCTCAGATTAAAAAAAACCCACAACAAAACATAAAATTCTTACCTGGAAAGTCTTTCATGCTGGAGGAGACAAAAAGAAAAAGGGAATTAGTAACAAAGAGAATTAAAGGTTCAGTTCAAGAACTGCAGAGCTACCATGCAGTGGCCATTTCCTACCTCTGATACCCACACCCAGTTCACAACAAGCCAAACCACATGATTTCCCATGGCCAAACTGGGAACCAGTGATCCCTGCTTGAATCTTTTCAGCAGCTTCAGCTTCTCTGAAGCATTTCAGATTGCATTGATCTTGCTAAGCCAAGAACTACTGAACCTTGTACTTCAAATCCTGCTTTCCAGAACTGAAATCCATTCCTTTGAACCAAACCTAAGCTACGGTTTCCCTTTTTACATAAAATTATTCTTCCTGACTTTGATCACTGTCCGATGCACGATGTGGGTGAGTGGGATTAACAGACCATGATACATTGTGTGGAACGTCAGGAAATCACAAAGGGGACTTGGGCAATCCCTCGCCCATGAAGAAAAGCTTCACTGTGGCAAGGAGACACACGCCAGAAGCTGCACGAGGAAGGGAGAGGACCCTTCCACCAACCCAAAGGCTGGACCTGCTGGTTGAAGCCTGTGTCAGGTTCTTCTCTTCTCAACAACATCCACATCTCGGTGGTGCCACCCCCGGCGCTGCCTTTGTTGCAGCCCCCGATGCCTATAAACCAAAGACCACCTGGGCCAAAGAGAAGGGTGAAGAAAAGTTTTGCTTGGCATTGCAATATCCTCCAGGGGCTGGCTGTGGTACACACACCCACCCCCCCACCCCCTCTATAAAGCTTTCTGGATCAGACAGTTCTTTCCCACGATTGCAGAAATCAAGTGGTAATGGCAGAGGAGTCCTCCAGGATACACAGCACCAACCCACCTCCTCCTCCTCTGCAAGTTTTCTCTTTCTCTTACAAACATTTACCCAAATTTTGGTGCAGTCCAACTCTTTTTCAGTCCCTTGAACTGGAAATCCAGCCCGATATTCCCCAGCAAGTTTTACTTGCAGCATCATTTCTCTGAGTGAGCACAAACCACTTGCAGGCACTGCCAGTGATTTCCCCGGATCCTCTTTAATAAATAAAAGAGTCAAAGCAAAAAGGACGTTGCAGAGAAGCCAAGAGGTCAGGCTTTTAGTGCCCAGACACACTGGTGTTGGACATGCCACTAAATCTGGAGCTGAACACAGCACTGGCTGCCAGAGCTGCTGCCTGCCTGGCCCCCAGTGCTGGAGGACTTCAGAGCTTCTGCTCCTGCCTGGCCCCCAGTGCTGAAGGACTTCAGAGCTTCTGCTCCTGCCTGGCCCCCAGTGCTGGAGGACTTCAGAGCTTCTGCTCCTGCCTGGCACCTCGCCAGCGGCTCTGATCCCTGGGCAGGTATCTGGGGCAACCACCACGGGCGAGTCACCCTATGACAGGGAGAAGGAGGGTAGATGTGACCCTGTGGCCTCTCTACTCTGAGCCAGAGGATCCCACGGGCTGTTCCTGGCCTGCCTGGACCCTGCCCTCTGCTCCTCAGGACACAGGGACCCAGCTCCCTACTGTGTGTTCCTAGTTATCAGATTTTTAACTCATCCTGCTCTCGTGTAACTCTCACCTTGAATCCTGATTCCAGCAACCCCCTCCCTAGTGCAGCCTCTGCCGTGGGGCGCTGTGGTTTGAGCAGCACAAAAGACACAAACTGAAGAATCCAGCACATTTGAAGCCTGGCAGATGGACAACACGTTCAGCTGAAGGTGCTAAACACAAAGCTCAAACCCTGCTACTGATCATCCCACTCTCCCTGGAGCTGCACCCGCAGGGCCACCCTCAGCTGGGCTCGGGGCAGCTCCGGGTGCCAGTCCTGTGCTGCAGAGATGGTCACCAAACCTCCAGGAGCCTGTCCTGGTGCTGGCACAGGTCCTGAGCCACAACAACAGGTCCAGCTCCATATTATTTGCCCAGCCCCTCTCTCCACATGCCAAAAGCTTCCTTTGCATCCTACAGGTGAGAAGCCACCCAAGGGGACAGCAGATGGCTTTCCACCTGGCTAAGTCCCACTGCACTCCCATGAGTGATGTTGGACACTGTCTGAGAAGCTTCTTCTGAGGCTGAATGTGTGGCAGTGCCTGCCATTGTTGCCAGGACATTGTCTGCTTGTCCCCACAGCCATGGCTTGGGCCACTCTCCATTGCCAGCTCAACACCAGTAACTTCAGCAGTGGTTTCCATCCAGCCAGGGTCTGGCTGGGGTCACAGAATCACAGAATTATTGAGGTTGGAAAAGACCTCTGAGATCATCAGGTCCTAACACCACCACATCAGCCAGACCATGGCACTAAGTGCCACATCCAGCCTTTCCTTGAACACCTCCAGGGATGGTGACTCCACCACTTCCCTGGGCAGTCCATTCCAATGTCTGATCACCTTCTCCATGAGGAAGTGCTTCCTGATATCCAACCTAAACCTCCCCAGGCACAGCTTCAGGCTGTGCCCTCTCGTCCTGTCACTGGTTGCCTGACCCCCACCTGACTACAACCTCCCTTCAAGTGGTTGTAGAGAGTGATAAGGTCCCCCCTGAGTCTCCTCTTCTCCAGGCTCAACAGCCCCAGCTCCCTCAGCCTCTCCTCATATGACAGTAGCAGAAAGATTTCCCATTTTCAGCCGCAGACACACTGGTTGATGTCTCCATGTTTTTTTTTGCTAGCAGAGCTTCAGACATTTGGCCTGAGAGGTCCCTTTTAATTGAGCCCAAAGACTCAACCTCCCCTGCTGAGCAGGAGTGGGGAATTAGGAAATGATTAACAAGGCTTTTGGTGAAAGTTATTTGTGCACTTTGTGTTAATCCCCTTCAGTGACGACTTCTCTTATGATGACAAACGGCCAGGGAAGTAATTCACTTGATATCAAGCTTGCATTTATTTCAACAACCACACCTGCTGATGGATTTGAACAGGGCAGATGGATTTGAACAGGTCCACAGGTGGCTGGGCAAGGCAATGTGGAAACACAGAATCACAGAATGTTGGGGGTTGGAAGGGACCTCTGAAGATCATCGAGTCCAACCCCCCTGCCAGAGCAGGACCAGAAACTAGGGCAGGTCACTCACAAAGGCATCCAGACAGGTCTTGGAAGGCTCCAGAGAAGCAGACTCCACAAGCTCTCTGGGCAGCCTGTTCCAGTGCTCTGTAACCCTCACAGTACAGAAGTTCTTCCTCATGTTGAGGTGGAACTTCCTGTGCTTGAGTTTGAATCCATCGCCCCTTGTCCTATCACAGGGCACAAGTGAAAAGAGGTTGTCCCCACCTTCCTGACACCCACCCTCATGTATTTATAGACATTAATTACATCTCCCCTCAGTCTTCTCCTCTCTAGACTGAAACCATGCAATAAAACCTGAGCAGGTCCCCAAACCAGCCTGCATGGGAGGCGGAGGGAAAAATAATTTCTTTTTTTTTTCCTCCAAAGAAACTAAGAATTTCCATAGGCAGGGAGAGCAGGGGTGTGCCTGCACAGGAGGGGGATAAGAGAGGAAAAGGTGATGCAGCAGGTCCAAAGAAGGGCAACAAAGCTAGTGAGGGGTTTGGAAAACATCCCCTATGAGGAACGACTGAGGGAGCTGGGGCTGGTTAGTCTGGGGAAGAGGAGGCTGAGGGGAGACCTTCTCACTCTTTACAAATACCTGAAAGGAGGTTGTGGTGAGAGTGGGGTTGGTCTCTTCTCACTGGTGACTGATGACAGGACAAGAGGAAATAGGCTCAAGTTGCGTCAGGGGAGATTTAGGTTGGAGATCAGAAAAAACTTCTTTCCAGAAAGGGTCGTTGGGCACTGGAACAGGCTCCCCAGGGAGGTGGTTGAGTCACCATCCCTGAATGTGTTTAAAAGTCGTCTGGATGTGGTGCCTGGGGACATGGGTTAGGGTGATAGGGTTAGGATAAGGTTAGACTCGATGATCTTAAAGGTCTTTTCCAACCTGAACAATTCTATGATTCTATAAGAAAGGAATCACTTTAAACACAGCTGCTGGGAAGAGCAAAGGGGGGAAAAAAAGCCCACCAGGTTGATTGTATTTAAAACTTTCCTGTGATGGGTGCTGAGATGAATTCTTTCAGGCTGCAATTGTCTCTGTGTGTCTAAAGAGGAAAAGAGAGAAATGCTGAGAGGGGAGGACCCATAAGCATCATTCCTGCTGCTGCTGCCAGCACTGGAGCAGCAACCTCACAGTGATGCCCCGTCCTGCATCTGTCCCAGCACGTGGCAGCTCCAGGGCTTCCCCTGCCAAAATTTCTTCATGCTCAGTGATTTCTCCTCCTGAAACTTGGGCCCATTTAAAGCACATCTCTGCACCATAAAATGACCTCAGTGCCTCGCAGAGCGAGCACAGAGCGACAGGAAATCTTCGTGTTCGCAGCTGTTGGGAAAGCTGGTGCCTTTGCCTCACCCCCCCAGTTTTTGGGTGTCTCTCCCCTTGTTGTTTCAGTGGTATTTTTGAGATAAAGATTATGAAGCTTGAGAGGAACTGTGCAATAGCTGAGGTCTGGGAAGCACAGCCTGAGTGAGATGTTACAGCAGCTGTTGGAAATGTTCCTACCATAGGAAAGCTGCAGAAAGTTTCCATCAGTGGATCACTCTTCCCCTTGCTGCTGCCTTCAGAGAAGGAGGGATGATTTATTTATTTTGTTTTAAATCAATTTCTGGCTCAATATTTTCCTGGGGTGGTCACACTGGTATTTCAAGCAGCAGCTTATTCAGGTGCTTGGGAGTTTTTGTTTTTTTGTTTTTTTTTTTTTGTTTTTTTTTTTAAAAAAAAAAGGAGGAGAGGAGGGGAAAAAAATCCTGGGGAAAAAAAAGTTCCACTTTGCATCTTCAAATAAAGGCTCTAACTAAAAGAGGTGACATGGAAAGCAGCAGTTCTGAGCACAGAGAGAAGCTTTGATGCCCAAGGGAGTTAAACAAAATGATGGAAGAAACATTGTTCTCCTGGGAGGTGGCTGTGCAGGAGGCGCCTGAGAGGGGACCAGGAGCTTCACTGAGACATCCTGTTATCTGCTCAGAGACAGACAAACATTTTCAGGCCACTGGGACATCACATTGGAGAAATAATTCCAGTAGAAAGGAGCATCTTTTGGGCTCAGTCCTGCCCTGCATTCAGCCATAGTGCCCTCCAAGCCTTTGCCCTGGGCTGCTGGCTCAGCCCCTGCCTCTCCTCCACTCGCTCCACTTCTGCAGCACAACCTGGCTCATTGCTCCAGGTATGGAAGTAGTGAAGAAGGTTGTATCTGCTCAAGGATGCTGTCCCAGAACTGGAAACTCTGAGGTCAGAGTCAGAAGGTGAAGGAAAAAAAACTCCCTCCATTTCTGGTAAGCAACAGACCCTGGTGGTAAGTACAGACTAGGGAATGAGTGGCTGGAGAGCAGTGTGGAAGAGAGGGACCTGGGGGTCCTGGCTGATGGCAAACTGAAGATGAGCCAGCAGTGTGCCCTGACAGCCAGGAGGGCCAACCCTGTCCTGGGGGACATCAAGCAGAGTGTTGCCAGCTGGTCAAGGGAGGTGATTGTCCCACTCTGCTCTGCACTGGTGCAACCTCACCTTGAGCACTGCCTGCAGGTTTGGGCACCACAATGTCAAAAGGACATCAGGCTGTTGGAGAGTGTCCACAGGAGAGCCACGAGGATGGGGAAGGGTCTGGATGGGATGACTTATGGCTGAGGTCACTTGGATTGTTCAGCTGGGAGAAGAGGAGGCTGAGGGGTGACCTCATTGCAGTCTGTGGTTCCTCACCAGGGGAAGAGATGGGGCAGGTCCTGATCTCTTCACTCCTGTGACCAGTGACAGGTCTGGGGGAAATGGCAGGAAGCTGAATCAGGGCAGGTTTAGGTTGGATGTCAGGAAAAGGATTTTCACCCAGAGGGTGGTTGAGCACTGGAACAAGCTCCCCAGGGAAGTGGTGACAGCACCAACCTGCCTGAGTTCAAGAAGCATTTGGATGATGCTCTCAGGCACATGGGGTGATTCTTGGGGTGCCCTACACAGGGATAGGAGTTGGATCCTGATGGGTCCCTTCTAACTCAGCATATTCTATGATTCTATGATTCTGGAAGGAGAATTTGGGGGTCAACTGAGGGAAACGAGAGCCGAGGCACCAAATGTGGACTTACTGACTGAGCTGGGCAAGGAAGGGCTTTTCCTTCTGGATTTTTTCTTGAATGAATACTGTGCAATGTGCTAAGGGTAAAAAGAGGGTGCTGAGGAACTCCTGTATTGACTGTACATCTGCCTTGGGGCTTTTTCTCCCCTTGGCCAATTTGGAACAGCCCTTCCAGTTTTGCCCAGGCTCCTTCGTTTCCCTTAGGAGCAAAAGTTTGATTAGAAACATTAACAACCAGGGAAGTGTTGGGCTGTGAAACGATCCTTCCTGCCATCGAAACAGGGTCAGGGCGTCGCAGGGCTTGGGGTGGGGGGAGGAGGACTCCAGGGAAATGCTGGGCACCACAGGCAGCTGCCCTGGTTCCGAAAGCGGCACAGCAACCTGCGCCGTGCCGAGCCCCCCGGCGCTCCTAAAGAGCACCAGGACACCCCAGGGAATGGTTATTACAGGAAAACTTAAAAGCACAGAGAACTTGCAGGCATGCTTGCAAGTTTCTGGTAATACTCAGCTCTTGGACATCTCACTGGAGAGATTACATAAACCTTCCTCCAGAAGGACATGAAGATGTTGGAGCAAGTCTAGAGGAGGCCACGGAGATGATCTGAGGGTTGGAGCAGCTCTGCTCTGGAAACAGGCTGAGAGTTGGGGGTGTTCAGCCTGGAGAAGAGAAGGCTCCAGGGAGACCTTAGAGCACCTTCCAGTGCCTGAAGGGGCTCCAGGAAAGTGGGGAGGGACTTTGGACAAGGGCAGGGAGGGATGGGATGAGGGAGAATGGATTAAAACTGGAAGAGGAGAGATTTAGATGGGATATTAGGAAGAACTCTGCTGTGAGGGTGGTGAGACACTGGCCCAGGTTGCCCAGGGAAGCTGTGGCTGCCCCATCCCTGGAAGTGTTGAAGGGCAGGTTGGATGGGGCTTGGAGCAACCTGGTCTAGTGGGAGGTGTCTCTGCCCATGCAGGGGGGTTGGGACTAGATGATCTTTAAGGTCCCTTCCAACCCAAACCAGTCTCTGAGTCTATGATTCCTCCCATTCACTTCATTGTGGGCAGCACATTCAGGCCAGCGCTGGGGGTGGTGGAGGACAGCAAAGGGGTTCAGATGGTTTTGGAGTCCTCCTGGACAGGGTTCAGAGAGGATCCAACCCAGGTGGGCTGGTAAAACAGAGGACATCTGAGCTGGGATCTGAGAAAAAGTTGAAAGGCCACCATACCAGACTAAGCATCCTGCACAAACCACTTTCTCCTGCTTCCCCAGTTTTCACTGTGCTAATGTTGGTCACTCCCAAGGAAAAGACACAGCTCGGTACTACTGGCCATGGATTCACCTGCCCAGACCACGTCCCTGAGGGGGATCTCATAAACACATAAATCTCTAAAGGGGGGTGTCAGCAGGATGGGACCAGTCTCTTTTCAGCAGTGTCCAGTGACAGGACAAGGGGCAATGGGCACAAACTGGAGCACAGGAGGTTCAAACTGAACATGAGGAAAAACTTCTTGACTGTGACAGAGCCCTGGGACAGGCTGCCCAGAGAGGGTGTGGAGTGTCCTCCTCTGGAGACATTCCAAACCTGTCTGAATGTTTTCCTGTGGGATCTGCTGTAGGTGACCCTGTTCTAGCAGGAAGTTGGACTAGATGATCTCCAGAGGTCTCTTCCAACCCTGACCACTCTGTGACCACTCTGTGGTGCTGCACGGCGCCAGGAACACTGGATGGTTTTGGTTTTAGAGACGTGCTCGGGCTGCAGAGGGTAGGAGCCTTCTCTTAGAAACTCAGAAACTTTTACAGCTGTTAGGAGTTCAGGAAAGAATAATTAAAACCAAATTTCTCGTGGAAGGTTTAGATAAAACACAGCCCTGAAAATGCTGTGCCAACAGGGGGATTGGCCACGGCTCTTGCCAAGTCAGAAATTGGCCTAATTGCTTCCAATTGCGTTCTTCTGCGGCTGGGATCAGACCCAGCAATGGCAGAAAATCCACTATTTACACTAAAAAAATAAAAAAATAAAAAAAAGATGCTTCTGGAATATTTTATGCTTCTTTATCTCCAACTGGTCAACCTCAGGAGAATGTGGACTATTTTAAGATAGTTCTCAAGGAATTTATTTTGGTGTGTTTTGCCTCAGAGATCCTGATTGACGCTGCTGATTAAATAACCACCATTTACCAAGATCCTGGAGCACAGCTCCAGCCCTGCTGTCCTCCCTTTCCTTAATGAGAGGGGAAGTTTTAGGAACCTCTCAAATTTGTTCTTGTGCTGGCAAATATCCTCCTGGTGAGTCCTGTTTGTTGTAGAAATTAGATGTAAAATAAAGCCATCTGCTTGTGGGGCCAGCTCCTTTCCTCTTCAATGCAAAAGCCACCACGTCCCTGCAGTTATGTAGCTCCATGCTCCTACACCTCCATAGCTTTAGGTGCTTGGCCATGCTGGGGCAGGGTGGCTGCAGAAAGGACAACCTCTCTGGTGGGTCGTGTTGCTGTATTCAGGTTGTCCTGGAGTTGACCCAGCAAGAGGTGAGTTGGAAGAAGAAGTGATGAGGAAGGCTGCCTGGTACACATTCCATCCTCAGACCCATCCCCATGGGTACAACTCAAGGGCACGTAGCAATAGGATGAAGGGGAATGGTTTTAAGATGAAAGAGGAGAGATTTAGATTAGATCTGAGGAAGAAACTATTTCCTGTGAAGGTGGTGAGACCCTGGCCCAGGTTGCCCAGGGAAGCTGTGGCTGCCCCATCCCTGGAAGTGTTGAAGGGCAGGTTGGATGGGGCTTGGAGCAACCTGGTCTGGTGGGAGGTGTCCCTGCCTATGTAGGGGGTTGGAACTAGATGGTCTTTAAGGTCCCTTCCAGCCCAAACATTCCATGATTCTAAGATTCTGTGATTAACTCAGATCGATGGTTCACCTCGAGCCTTTCAAGTCAGGTACAGCCGGGGTCAAGTTTGCTTTTCTAGGGGATGCAGAATAACTAGAAGATCTGGTTGAACTCTGCTTATGATACAGTTTTTTGAGGTCATGGCCTTCCTTGCAAGCTCCTCTGCTGACCCAGGAGCTGTGGTTTGCCTCAGCACCCCACTCCACACAACTGGTGTGATGAGCAGTGCTGCCTTCCACCCCCCTCTGCA
Source organism: Hemiprocne comata (assembly GCA_020745705.1). Lineage (NCBI taxonomy): Eukaryota > Metazoa > Chordata > Aves > Apodiformes > Apodidae > Hemiprocne > Hemiprocne comata. The sequence goes on along the minus strand of CM036610.1, from coordinate 6,119,268 downwards.
CTTGTGCAAACGCAAGGATTACAAAACCCCATGGATATGATTAATAACCCAGCGCAGCCAAATCACCTCCATCTAACCTCCAACTTCCAAAAGCCTGCTGCAAAATAGGTTTTCACATACTATAAATCAATAAACTTTGCTTAATAAAAACTGCTGTTACTGAAGCATAATATTAAAAAGTTCTCCAAGATGGAATTTGGCAGCTGCCTCCTCGAGATCCCATACTTTTCAGTACAGCAATTATTTAACCAGAAACAAACACACGTGGCTGCAAGGGCCCGACAACCACATCTCCTGCCATCCCAAACACCTCTGAGCATCCTGCAGTTATCCAGTGGTTTGTGCCACTGCCAGCCCGTGCCTCAGTTTCCCTCTTGCCTGGCCCCGTGGCTTTGCAGCAGCTGCAGTTTATCACCACTGTCTCCTGGGGGTAAATCCTACCCTGTAAAACATCAAGCTGGATTGTGTTTTGATTTAGTAACCTGGGGTTGTTGCTCTTATTTTTTTTCCCCTTCTTCTCTAAGGGATCAAATTTTATTGGTGAAAAACTTGATTTTGCAAAGTGATGTGATCTTAGACAAAGCTCTGGAGGCAGGAGGAAATAAAAGCTGAACAGCCAAGTGACACAAGATGAGAAGATTTCTGCTCCTAAATCGCTTCAACATGAGAACGCCACGGGTCTGCAGGCAACATCTCCCTCATCCCTGCAAATGCTCTAGCAAGAGGCTTTCAGGTGTTCTCATTGGGTATTTAAATACTACTTTGGCCACTAGCCAGGATTCAAGCTGCCTGAAGGCAACTTGCCAACGTGAAGCATGCTCCAAAATCTGGTGAACACCCCCTGCAGCCTCAGGGCATCCCCAGGACAGCTGCTACAGCCACGGGGATGGAAAAATGGAAAAACCATCAGGGCTGGTTGGGGTACACTGACCCTTCTGCTCCATCTTGTGCTGTTAGAATTCAGACAGTTTACACTGTCTCTCTCCCCCCTCTCATTTGTTTTAGTCTAAAATGGCTCCAGAGCAGCTGCCAGATTTGAACCTAAAGCTCCTCTCATCTACTTGAGGACCTCTGTCCAAAGATCTCACTTCTACTAAACCGCTGTAGGAACCTCAGCAATTTAGGGGCATTAAAAAAAAAAATTACAATTCCTTGTAAAAAACCCTGAAGTTTTGCAAGTTTCTGGTAATCCTCAGCTGTTGGACCTCTCACCTGAGAGATCCCATCATCCTTTCTCCTGCCCATCTCGTGGTGGGCAGCACGTCCAGGTAGCGCTAGGGGTGTTGGAGGACAACAAAGAGGTTCAGAATAAAATCAGAACACCCCCAAATCACCACCAACCTAACAGCTCTCCCAGGTCCATATGTTGTTCTTTGACCACCAGTTGCAGCTCCAGTGCATGAGGCAACATCTCCACTGGTGGAAGTTTGCAAGCACAAGAAAACCTCTGTTGGGAAGGGCACAGGTTCAGCTGCTGGGGCCCTGGGAAAATGGATGGACCGAGCTCTGTGTCTTTTCTAGCCCTGTTCTCTATGGGTTTGGAGTCATTTTATGGAAAACAAAACTATAATGGGCTCCTGCAATGGAAGTAAACATTGGTTTCCAGTTGAGCAGTCTGAAGTGGTTTGCTGCCTACAGCTTCCACCCGCTCTCCCCACCACTTCCTGTGGCCGTTGCTCCCATCCCACAGCCCCTCCCAGTTCAGCTGTGCCAACGTGCTTGGTTTTGTGGCTGTACCATGAGGTGACCCTAATTAGAGAGATCCTCTTTCTCCTTCTCCCTTCCCCCTTTTACAGCACAGATTGATTCCCTGGTCTGGTGCAACCTCAAGTTGTCTTCTGACCTTCTGGCCTCCTTGCCCTGTCATAGGCAATGGCTTCAAAACCTGAGCCATCACAAGGATTGCTCTCCAGCTGCTTAACCAGCTTCAGAGAACCATAGAACTCTTTGGGTTGGAAAAGACCTTTAAAATCATCAGGCCCAACCATCAACCCAGCACTGCCAAAGCCACCACCAAACCATGTCCCTCAGCACCACATCTACATGGCTTTGAAATCCCTCCAGGGATGGTGACTCCACCACTGCCTTGGGCAGCCTGGGTCAGGGCCTGACAACCCTTTTGGGGCAGAAATCGTTCCCAGTATCCAATCTAAACCTTCCCTGGCACAACCTGAGTCCATTTCCTCATGTTCTGTCACTTGTTCCTTGGGAGAAGAGACCTACTCGCACTGGCTCCAACCTCCTCTCAGGCAGCTGCAGAGAGTGAGAAGGTCTCCCCTCAGCCTCCTTTGCTCCAGGCTGAACCCCCTCCAGCTCCCTCAGCTGCTCCTCAGCAGACTTGTGCTCCAGCCCCTTCCCCAGCTCTGTTGCCCTTCTCTGGACATGCTCCAGCCCCTCAATGTCCTTCTTGTCCTGAGGGGCCCAGAACTGACCCCAGGATTCGAGGTGTGGCCTCACCAGTGTCCAGCACAGCTTCTTCAAAGGCACCCATCACTGACCAGGTGGTGAAGGGTCAAAATAGGAGTTTTAAATAAGACTGTAGTGTTACATCGTGTGCTTCTTTCTGAATCGTCCATGACCTTTCAGATCCTTTAACAGCTAACAGACTCCCCTGCTGTGGCTTTGGCTTGGCTTGATTTGCTCTGCTCTCCTTCCTGAAGAAGACAGTTTAGCCACAGGGACACAAGCCACTCACCCTGTGGGTCACAGCATGTGCCCTGACCCCTGGTATTTATAGATCCAGATGCAGGCAGAGCCTGGCTACTACAGCATCATCTGGCTACTGAGTCACAGCAGAGAACAAGGAATGGGTGGTGGCCTAAGGATGACTAGAAGTTCCCATTATGCTTCCAGATATGGACATTTACAGAGGAAAATGAAAAAAAAACAACCAACCAACCAAAGAACAAAAGGATTTCAGACTGATACCATCTAGACAACGTGATGCTTGAGAACTAACGGCATAAACAAATGAGGGTGCTGAAGAGTCATATAATATTATATTGTATCATAGAATGGTTTGGGTTGGAAGGGACCTTAAAGATCATCTAGTTCCAATCCCCCTGCATGGGCAGGGACACCTCCCACTAGACTAGGTTGCTCCAAGCCCCATCCAACCTTGAACACTTCCAGGGATTGGGCTTCCACAGCTTCCCTGGCAACCTGGGCCAGTGTCTCACCACCCTCACAGCAGAGGATTTCTCCCTAATAGCTCACTTAAATCTCTCCTCTCAGTTTGAAACTGTTCCCCCTGATCCCATCCCTCCCTGCCCTTGGCCAAAGTCCCTCCCCAGCTTTCCTGGAGCCCCTTCAGGCACTGGAAGGTGCTCTAAGGTCTCCCTGGAGCCTTCTCTTCTCCAGGCTGAACACCCCCAACTCTCCCAGCCTGTCTCCAGAGCAGAGCTGCTCCAACCCTTGGATCATCTTCGTGGCTCCTCTGGACTCGCTCCAAGAGCTCCATGTCCTTCCTGTGTTGAGGGCTCCAGAACTGGACCCAGCCCTGCAGGGGGGCTCTCATGAGAGAATGCAGACTCAGGTTAATTGCCTTAACTTTCAAGTTTCAGTATCCCACATTTTTTGTGGGCTAGTGGGGGAGGAGGGAATAACGTCCACAAATACCGTGTAACGAGTCAGCAATCCAGAAATTAGGTAGAAAATGTCACGAGACAGCTTACTCGACCCCGTTTCACTTTATGCAGCATCATTTTAATCACAATGAGAACGAGCCCAAGGCACCAAATGGAAATGTAGGAAGAGAAAGTTTCCTGGAGAAACGTTTTCATAAATCTCTTTATTCTCCAGTGCTTTTGCAGGGGCAGCACAACAAGCCAAAGGATTCCTACAGCCCTACCCAACGTAAGAGTCAACCTGTTACTCAGTGTCTGAAACAGGACTGAACCTGTTGCAAAAGTACATGTGAAGACTGACAGTCAGACACGTTTCTGTTCCAAACCCTGCCAAGGTTGTACTCTGACCGGGCAGTTCTACCAAACCCTCAGCACTCCTGGACATTCTCACTGTTTAAAAGAATCTGCTTTGGTCCCATTACCAGACCTCTATGATTTTCTACCATTATTTATGTATTAATATCCAAACCATGCTGGTTTTATTTGCATGCCAAGCACCTGCAGCTCAGACAGAGCACGTTTTTGTGCATTAGCTTTTATTTTTTTTCTCTAAGATTTGCATGAGACACCAGACGTACGTGTCCACATCAACAAATTGCACCCAGATGAGATGTGTTTGCTGCCACAGTAATCACAGCTCAGAGCAACCACGGCCTGGATGTGGAGCCTCGTTACCCGAGACGGAACAATTTGGAACCGTTGCTTTTTATGCTCAAGTATTACTATCCAGTGACGTGGGGAAAACATATGGCCCCTTAAAGGTGATGCTCCTGCAGCTCATATTCCACTTGGCACGGCTCCTTCAGCCACTCCAATGAAAGACAGAATAAAATCAATCACTGCAGACCTTGGAGCATACTTAAAACTTTACTGCTGAGCCCTTACTGACAAAAATTCAGCTTGAGAGCTCAAGTTATAGGCGCCCAAGGTGGCTTAATGAGGGAGTGATCCAACATCAGAGGGAAAAACCTGTGAATATGGCCAGAACAAGAAGAATGATGTCGAGTCTCTTGAGAGGAGAGCAACAACCATGGAGTGATGCAGCCACTATTAAACAAATAGCAGACATGCATGTTGACAAGGGTTTTAAGTTTTGATGGTCTTTTTTAGAGCAACAAGGATCAGAGGGCAAGACAAGAAGCAGCAGTGAGTAAAGGAAAGGAGGACTGGTTGACAAAAAGGTGGAAAACAACTGAAAAGCTCCAATAAAACCTGTGCAGTGAGGTGGGACTGTGCATTCTCCTTAGGTTTTGTTTTCCTACTGAACTGATACCCCACGGAGAAATGTGAGGGTTAGGAGAGACCTCCATGAACAGATGGATGAGCCTAAACCCAAACTACAGGGTATTTCCTAAGAAAAAACAACTGACCCAGCACAAACAGGATTTTTAAGAAAAGAAAGACATTTCAGTCCTTGCTTTCAGCCTCATCCTTCCAATCCTGCCATTTATTTACGTATTTATGCCTGACAGGTTTCAAACCACAGGCTGCCTAGTGCCCCCTTGGAACTGACTATGTGAATAGTATTTTTTTGAGGAAGAGAAACCTTGAGCAAAACTTCTGGTGAAAAGGTACCCACCGCCTCAAAACCAGGAGCTTTTGCCAAATAACAGGATGATCTGAATTGCTTTCCAAAGGAATTTCAGTTTCCACTTTCTAGCAACGTCCTCATTAAAGCAACTGAAAAGGTGCAGCTCACAACGCTCCCCCTGGGTGGTTTAATGGGATTTACTTGGCTATTCCTCTATTAGTGACAGTAATTCTGGGCTGTTCTGTTGTGACACAAGAAATTAAGTGTCTCAGGGTGTCCAGGGGCAATGGGACAGTGCTGAGCCACCGGCAGCAGGATCCCCTCTCCCTGCCTTTTGCTCCCGTGCCCCATTCCAGGGCTTTACCTTTCTCATGACTTGTATGAGCTCCTTGCAAAGCGCTCGCTCTTCTCTGCTGTGCATTTGGGGGATCCTCACAATTAAAGTGGAAAAAACCACATGTGGTATTATCACAGCACCTTAGGAGGAATGTTACAAGCAGCAGGGAATGCCATTGGAAACTGCTCTGCCAGCGACATCTGAATGCAGCTGCTCACCACAGATACCTTAATAAGTAAAAACCTTCTTTGCTCTGGTTCTCTCAGAGGTTTTTCCAAATCTGGCCCATGCAGGAGACTCCCTGCCTGCTCAGCTGGGAACATTTAGAGGCCCCAGGTCTGCTGGTATCGATCCTGACTGGATGGAAAGAGAAAAGACTCCAAGATATCACATCCTGACCTGTTTAATTAAGGTTGGTGGTTCCCTACAGCAGGGGCTGCTGCTGGTGTGGGCATGGGGGAGTGTGTGGGGGGAACATGCACAAAAAATGATGGCACGAATCCATAGGAAATCCCCCTCCATGCCTTCTCTTGCTCCTGGCAGAATTACATTGCCTTGGAGAAAGAGTTAACTCTGATACTTGGGTTTAGCCTGAAGTAAATCCTTCCCTAATTAGCCTTTTAAGGCACGGGCTGTTTCCATAACCCAGAGAGCACCAGGACTGTTTCCTACATGGACTGGAGAGTTGAAGCTGCTGCTCTCCCAGTCTGGCTTCCTCCACACCAACGCTCCGGAGCCAGGACTGGCATCACTGTTACTACTGCAGGAACCACCAAGATTCCTGTGCTCATGTGTTTGCTTTCACCTCAATCCCACTGCCATGGGCCTCTTCTCCAGGCCCTCCCATTCCCACCCAGCACCTTTCTGTACCCATCTGAGAGCTCCCTCCACCTCCTCTGACCCCCCCAAAGTCCCATCCTGGCTATTCCCAGAGCACACCAGTATCTCCTGGGGGTTTGCATCCAAGCACACAGCAGCAGACTCTGGATCCAGCAGCCACGGCTCGTGTGAGATGTTTGTCACTTGTTTTGTATGCCTGACTGCAGACAGGGGGAAATGAGTCAGTCTGTGTATGCTGAACACGACTGATTGTAAAAAACTTGGGTTTTGAAAAAAAATTAAAACATTTTCAGCTTTACTCTCTGGCTAAGAGCACATTGGAAGGGTTCCCCACCTGCTATTAAGTGGTTATCAAGCCTGTGGCAATTTACAGGGCAACAGGGAAGCACAGCTGTAAAAATGGATGAAAGTCCCTCTGAGCACACAGGGGACAGGTCTGTATTATCCAAAAACTCCCCAGAGATGCTCCGATTGCAGATGGGAAGAAAGCAGAGACTTGTGCTCCCTGGTTAAACAGTTAAGAGCCTGGGGGCAACCAGCAGCCGTGAAAGCCCTCGAGGCCGGAGTTCCCGAGGTCAGGGACTGCTTCCAGGAACACCACAAACCCCTTCCTACATATTTCAGGTAATGCTTTTCCAGACCAAGATCTGTCACCTCAAAAGGAGCAGACAATGTGTATCTGATTTGAGCAAACACCAGTGCTCAGATTAACTCAATGCTTACATCTAAAATTAGCCTGCCTTTTCCAAACTAATTCCTCCAGGCTCTGACATGATAATATTTCCTGAGGGTGACAGGACTGCCCGTGTAACAACGGGGACCAGACAGAGTCATGGTGGCCCTTCACATGACTCCAGAGCTACCAGATGTTACATAATGTTCCCAACTTCCACACCCCTGGGGAGATGGGACGCATCTCCCGCTTGGGGAGGACCAGCTGCCTCACCTCCTGCTGCAGGTGGTTTTCTTCACTTTTTTTGCTGTTGTTGAAATTATTGAACTATACCACAGGTCAGCACCGCCCCAAGGGCGAACACTAGACAGCAACTCCCGTTTCACCAGCAATGTTAAAGTGCTCGCGGCCAAGTGCAGTTTAACAAGCTGGTCAGGTTCTCCCTCATTGTCATCGGTGAGGGTTTCTTCCAGCCACAGCCTACTAGGAGAGCAACGTTCCTGTGAAAAGCAGGACAGGGGGAAACTACCATCACAGCAGCTCCCTAGAGCCATTAGTGTAAATAACCCCGGCACGAGGGCTCTGGCAGCTCGCTTAAAACCTGTTGCTGCAGAGACACCTTCCCAAGCTTCACTTAAAACCATCCTCCTTTCCAAAGCAAACCACAGATACAGGCCTCCAATGGTAAGACAACACACCACCACCACCGGTCTCTGCTTCAGACACGTGCCCAGCAGGTCTCCGTGTAATACAGAAAGGAAAAGGCTGCTTACTCTGAGCGTCTTTGCGATGGGGGAAGGAGAAGATGGGGGAGAGTCTGACTGAGCCTTCCTGCTGCGAGTATATTCCTTACTCCTGGTGTACAAGGACGACATGGCCTCTTGGGCTGGCTGCCTTGGAGAGGCAACACAAGTCTTGCTCTCCTGTCGCTCTACGGCGTTGGGCAGGTCCTTCTTCCAAGGTCAGAACAAACTAATTAAACTATTCACAGCTCTGGTAATTAAACCCTGCTGTTTAGGGTGTATAATTTTAGGCATTAATCTGCTGCAGGGAGAGCTGAGGCTCCACAATGCTTCTTGTCCGACAAGAAGAGGAGAAAGTGTCAAGGACTTGGTGTGCTCCAGCGCCGGGCGTTGCTCCGTGCCAGCCTCACCGGCCCGGCCCCATCCCAGCTTCTCCACAAAAGGACATTTCCCCTCGTCCAGCGCGCGTGCCACAGGACCAGAGCGATCTCCTCCCAGAAGTGCACAAGCCCAAAACTCCCAGCTCCAGACAGAGTGCCAGAAAACCGGCTGGGTTTATCTAGACACGAAGCTTTTGCCAAAAAAAACAAAGGGAAAGAAACCCCAAACCTGTTGGAGTCGGGAGCGGTGCTGCGAGCTCTGCCGTCGCTGCGCAGAGCAGCGCGCTTTAAGCGAAACGCGAGAGCATAAATCAGGAACAAACGCTGGTTTGGAAAGGGGGCAGTCCAGATGAAGTTGTGTTTTGTTCCGTCCTCCTCCTCCTCCTCCCGGCGCCGTTACCCACGCGAAAGCTTCTCTCGGCCCTCCCGCCGCTGCCTTCTGACATTCCAGATCCTGACTCGCTCCGCCAGGAATGCTGGAGGGCAGCCAGCGGCAGCGATTCACTTTCAGCTTGGGATTTGGGCTGCCACTTGTAGGGGAAAAAGGGAAAACAGAAAAAAAAAAAAACAAAACCCCACAAAAAAAAAAAAAAAAAAAAAAAAAAGAAAACCAAAGGAGGAGAGGGAAGAAAAGAAAACACCGGACAAGCTCCCAAGGCCTGGCCGGGCATGAGCAGGAGGTCAGAGGCAAATCGATGGCTCTTTGTAAAGCTTAAATTCCAGCACACGTTGTGCAGCTGCAGCAAAGGGAGATATTTTAAAGGACAAGGAGAGGTTCATACCAGTAAAGGGAGGACACACACACACAGCACAACAGGATTTCTGTTGTTTGCTGTGTGTGGAGCTGCAAGAAGGCGATGCAGAGCTCGTGTGACTTGCGCTCGGTCAAAAAGCAGCCAGGATTGAGGGGAGGAGAGGAGCTTGGAGGAAATGAAAAAGGGTGGGGAGAGCATGTAGTCCTCTCACCAAACTTGCAGCTGGCTCTTTGCTGAGCTCTTTGCAGTGTCTCAGAGATGGCAAAATTGTTAACTGCAAAGGCAAGAGGAGCCCTAATGGCCCATCTAAACAAGCACATGGGAAGTTCACTTGAAAAATGCTCTCAAAGACACAGTTTGTGTGCTGGTCTAATAGTGATCATTCACTAAATACAACCATGAGGTTGCAAATCTGTTTTCCTTTACTGGAAAGGCACCAGCCCAGGTATCTGCACTGGACCAGTTCCAGTAGGGAAGTGTTAACCAACCAGTACCACCCTGAAGAATGTGTCATCATCCTGACTCATTCCCACCCACCCAAACTGTCTGCTGACCAAGTCGCAGGGTGCCTGGAGTCAACCCTCCTGCAGCACACGAGCTGCTCCAGCCCCACAGGCTGCTTCACCATCCAGCATTTCCTAGCAAGTGCAGAAGAATATCTACATAAAAATATTTTAGGAGTATTTCTATACTTGAGTATCTGTCTGTTGATCTGAAATATTGCCCCTTTTTTGCACAGTGCTTGGCAACTGTGTAATTTTACTGACAGACACAGCTGGGGAAGGGTGCTTGGAATAGCAGCTGCATCAGTTTCTCCTGCCATCCAGCACCTGCAGTATCCAGGGGTGATGCAGCATCACTGGGTGATCCCAGAGAGAGGGAAACAGGGCTGCTGGCTTGTCCTGCTCTAGGAAAGGCACTTTGAGATCAGGTTTCTACTTGATACCCCATCATGAAGAAGGAGGAGATTCGTTATTCACTGACTGCAGGAGGGGGAAAAAAAAGAAAAGTTTGGAGAGGCCCAATCCTGCCCGGCAAATATTTCTGCATTCCCTTTTAAAGGTGTGGAAATTAAGACCAGATACACAAGAAGGTAGTGACAGGCACCCCGCTGAGGAAGGAGACTGTAGCAGGACCTTGATCTTTCCAGCCTCCATCTGTTGCTCTCATCACCCCCCACCCTCCACCTCTCCCAGCAGCCTGGAGCAGGCTCTGTGCGGCGACAACAAGGTAATTCAGACATTTTACACACACATTTATAGAACTTGCACACACGGCTTGTCCTTTGGCACCAGTCTCAGTTTCTGGGGTTTCGAAACAGCCAGTGAAACTGGGCTAACCCGTGTGGCCACCAGCAGACTGCAGTGTCTCAATCACAATTACCAGCCTGGCAAAGCCCAGCTTAGTCACCGAGGTGGAGCCCAACGGCTTGAAATTGCAGGGTTTGCCTTCCCCTCCCATCCAGCCCTAAATGAACCGTTGCTGCATCCCTCCACGGTCACGTTCCTGCTGAGAGGAGGGGTGGGAAAGCTCCAAAATCAACATTTCAGTACTGAACTCACAGCCTGAGCCTCAAACCAAAACACAAACTGAGCTTTCTATTCCCTACTAATTAAAAGTTAATTAGTCATCCAGTGCAGATGCCTCACAGATTGACAAAATGCATCTTGCTGGACGATAACTCATTTTAAAGAGAGGAGTGGCATGAGAATTAGTATCCTTGTATTAGCCAGTAGAATGAGATGCAATATGGCAAAACACGTGGGCTTTCATCGTTCCTTCAAGAAAGGTGCCTGATTTAGGGGTTTCTTCCTGCTGTTCTGGATGGTTCACTTTGAAGTTCTCCCCTGTGTAAGTATGAAACCCTGTTCTTGCTTTGCTGCTGCCCTCACATTCCCAGGTTTGTAATACTCAAGAATCATGGTTTAAATCTGACTGGTTTTGTCTGTTTAGGATGTTTCTCAGTAGGAACCAGGGGCCTGGGCTGTGCTAGAGCTGTGGTGCTGCTTCATTTGCTCAGGACTATTTATGCAGCTACCAGAAAGACGTGCAAAAAAAAAATAAATCTTGTGAGGATTTGCACAACACTGGACACGAACCCTGAGACTGCCCAGACTGTTCATTTCACACTGCAGCATATTTCTGGGCAAAATCACCTTCAAGTTTCTTCTCATCTGTGAGTACTGCAGCAAGGGCTGTACTAGAAGCTCTTTACAAGGGCTTCTAGTGAGAGGACAGGGGGGAATGGATTAAAACTAGAAGAAGGAGATTGAGATGAGACATGAGGATGAATTCTTTGCTGTGAGGGTGGTGAGACACTGGCCCAGGTTGCCCAGGGAAGCTGTGGCTGCCCCATCCCTGGAAGTGTTCAAGGGCAGGTTGGATGGGGCTTGGAGCAACCTGGTCTGGTGGGAGGTGTCCCTGCCCATGCAGGGGAGTTGGAACTAGATGATCTTTGAGATCCCTTCCAACCCAAACCATTCTATGATTCTAGGGTATCTCCTATATTTATAGAAAATAGCACTTTTCTGTACTTAGAGCTATGATCACTCTTTTCAGGCATCTTTCCTTTTCCTTTCAGCTGCCTTTCTTCTCCCTTCCTTGGTAATGATGCCTGTGTTTGTACTCAGTTTTTTTAAAAGAGGAGGGGGACCCATAGCCATGAAAATGATGTACCAGAAAGAGAATGAAGCTCTGAGCTAAATATTAGAGGGGAAACATACAAACATTTCTTTTGTATGTGCTGAATATGACCCTAATAATAAATTTAAGCAGCACGCTAACTTTCCAACCTGCAGTAGATAAGAAAGGGAAACAAAGCTAGGAGTGAAAGCCAGTGGTGCGGAGTGATGCTCAGGGGTGATGTGAGCCCATGGCATGTTCTGCAGGAGTACAGAGCAGAAGGAAAGGAGAAGCCCACTTGGGAGACCAGGTTTGTAATAAAATTTGAAGGATGAGAGAGAGCAGTTGGTATTTTTGGAGTACATTATCCCAAAACCATCTCCTCCAAGTCGTAGCTGTCATTTTCCACATCAGGTTAATCACGCTCTCCTGCACATCACTGTTACCTCCCATCAGCTGCTGACTTCTTCCATTTGCAGCCAAACCTCCCCAGCACAGGCAGGTCTTGGACTGGGTTGGGTCTGCAGCTATGCAAGGCTCAGCTGATGGAGGGGCTGAGCTGAAGACATGAACTGGGGCCACACAGCACCAAGATGCTCTCCACACCACACACCTTCCCACAGGGCCTCCTTGGCTATGTCTGGGAAGTGAAACACAGCCAGGGACCCTCCCTGCCCACAACCCTGCAGACCACCGAGCTGCTGGAAGGTGTCTGGCCTTGTCTTGTCCTTGGCCAACAAACGCTTTTCTACAGACAATGTGGGCACTTGCAGGGACCATTCCCAACAGGCACTTTGGACACGGCCACACTGAATGGGAGGGCAAGAGGGTCTGGTAACAGGCATGAGCCTTCTGCTAAAGAACAGCTGGGGCTAGGGGAGAGTCAGGGATGCTGGGACTGACACAGAATCACATCATTACCTTGGTTGGAAAAGACCTTCAAGATCATCAAGTGCAACAGTTAACCCAGCACTGGCAAGTCCTTAACTAAACCATATCCCTAAGTACTGTGTCTACAGGACTCTGAAATCCCTCCAGGGATGGGGACTCCACCACTGCCCTGCGCAGCCTGTTCAATACTTGACAACCCTTTCAGTGAAGAAATTGTTCCTAACATCCAATCTAAACCTCCCCTGGCACAACTTGAGGCCATTTCCTCTTGTTCCATCGCTCGTTCTTTGGGAGAAGAGACCAACCCCCCCACCCGGCTCCAACCTCCTCTCAGGCAGCTGCAGAGAGTGAGGAGGTCTCCCCTCAGCCTCCTTTTCTCCAGGCTGGACACCCCCAGCTCCCTCAGCTGCTCCTCATCAGACTTGTGCTCCAGACCTTTCCCCAGCTCCGTTGCCCTTCTCTGGATGTGCTCTAGTAGCTCAGTGTCCCTTCTGCAGTGAGGGGCCCAGAACTGACCCCAGTACTTGAGCTGTGGCCTCACCAGTGCCCAGCACAGGGGTGAGATCACCTCCCTGGTCCTGCTGGTCATGCTATTCCTGATGCAGGCCAGGATGCTGTTGGCCTTCTTGGCCACCTGGGCACACACTGGCTCATGTTCAGCTGGCGGTCAGTCAACACCCCCAGGTCCCTCTCTGCTGGGCAGCTCTCCAGCCACTCCTCCCCAAGCCTGGAGTGTTGCTACACGGGGGCCTCACCAGAGCCCTTGCTGAGACCCTCTCCTACAATGGGCTGAGCAATGAAGAACAATGGGGCTGTGCTGCAGGGACACCAGGTACAAATTATAACCCAGCTGGATGCTCAGCAAGATGGAGGTGAGCAATACATTTCATGTCTTCCTTTGAACCTCTCGCTGAGACCATTTTGCTCACTTTTCTGTGAGAAGCAGAGAAACCCTCAATTGCTTAATGTCACCCCAGGCACCGCTGGGCCCCCCTCCCACAGAGTTTAGTTGTCTGTCTGATATTCAATTAAAAAAATCTTCACAACCCTCACTTCTGGATTTCCCACTTGCAGGAGAAGAGTGTGCTGTTTGTGTGTTGAGTCATGTTCCAGTTTAGGGAAACACTGAAATGTGCAATTCATATTTTTTGCAATACTAATTCAATACTAAATAAATTCTAAAGCCACATTTATTCGCATGACACTTCTCTGGAGAAGCAGAAATAAACCATCCTGCCAGTTGTTTCCAAGAGCCAGGCTACAAAGCCACTCTATGCCCATAAAATAATTGTTCTGGGTCTAAACTATTTCTGTAAAACATCTCGAGAAACTGAGTTTAAACATGAAAAACCCATTAACTATTGACGCAGGCTATAGAGGACAGAGTCAAGATGAGATTTCCTATTGCTTTCACATTACTGGATTGGCATACAAAACTGAAATCCATGGTGTAAAAGCCCCCTTTATAATAACATTTATACTGGGGGAAAGTTTAATAAATCCTGTGATTCCTTTCACCTCAGGCTGTCCTGTATTTGTGATTATTTAAGCCCTCAATGACGTGCAGTCTTTGCACACACTAAAGGGTCCCTCTGCTTTGCCCCTACAAGAGTTTTTTGCCTTGTGTCTTCCCACAGGAGCAGATCAGACCTGATTTTTATCTGCAAAGAAAAAGCCTGTGATCAGTCTGAGACTGGGTCTGATGAGCCAGGAATTCCTGTTTAACACGTGGGGGTCCCCCCAGTCAGATGAGGTTGAGAGTCCTGGGGAGTACTGCACCTTGGGTACCTGCACCCCACGTGTTTCTTTCTCTACGTGGGATCTCGCCCTAAAAACTCTCTAGAGAATTACCAAAATTTGGAAAGGAATCCACCTGCAAAGAAAAGGCTGAGTCTTGTCAACCCTTCTGCTCTCCCCTCTTTATTCCCTGTACCCATCACTCCTTGTGCACAGAAATCCTGCAGGCTCTGCAGAGAAACTGCTCATTTCGCTGCTGATCTGGAACTAGCAGCACTGTCACTTAACCCAGGAGCTGCAACAAAAAGCCAGTCTTCAGAAGTTATAATAATAAGCCTTCTTTTTTTGTACAGCTAACGTTATTACCTGGGAGCTGAAATGCACTTTGCAGAGCCATGTAAGAACCCAGGGAGCTGAAGAGCTGCTGCCGTTATGTGGGACAGCTCAGGGTCAAAGCTGGAGCAGCTGCATTCAGCCTAATACCCAACCCACTGTTACTCTGGATAATGAAAAGTTGATTGAAAATACAGGCTATTAAAAAAAAGCACTTTAAAATACGGGAAATAAATGACTTCAGAATTACACGCAAGCTTTCACAGGTTCAATTATAGCTTTGCAGGGCTTGTTCAGAACTGACACAGGCAGCAATGGTTGTGTTCAGCAACAGAAGGCTGAAGGGCTGTAGCAAAGAAATTATTGGCCAGGCATTAAGCTGTGTTGTAAACGTGATGTGAAGGCTCTGCAGCAGTTTGCCATAAATGGATACAAACCGGGGAGGTGAATGGGCTTTCATCTGCAGTGCCCTGCCTGGGATTCCCAGGAGCAGGGCTGGTGTTACGTCTCGCAGAGGGGAAGGATCTTCCTCTCCTCCCAAACACACCCCCAGCAGCTGACAGTCTATAATTGCACCTATAGCATCGTATTTCCCCCATTTTTTATTCCCATCACTAAATTTATCATTAAAAGGCTAGAAGCCAGCCCCCACCCAGGGTCCTGCACTTTGGCCACAATCACCCCAGGCAGAGCTACAGGCTGGGGAAGAGTGGCTGGAGAGCGGCCTGGCAGAGAGGGACCTGGAAGCACTGGTGGACAACTGGTTGAACAAGAGCCAGCAGTGTGCCCAGCTGGCCCGGAAGGCCAATGGCATCCTGGCTTGGATCAGGAATGGTGTGGCCAGCAGGAGCAGGGATGTGATTCTCCCCCTGTACTCAGCACTGGTGAGGCCCCACCTTGAGTCCTGTGTGCAGCTCTGGGCCCCTCACTTCAAGAAGGACATTGAGGTGCTGGAGCTGGTCCAGAGAAGAGCAACAAGGCTGGTGAAAGGACTAGAGGGAAAGTCTTATAGGGAGAGGTTGAGGGTGCTGGGGTTGTTTAGCCTGGAGAAGAGGAGACTCAGGGGGGACCTTATCACCCTCTACAATTACCTCAAGGGAGGTTGTAGTCAGGTGGGGATCAGGCTCTTGTCCTAGGCAACTAGTGACAGGACAAGAGGGCCTGGCCTGAAGCTGCACCAGGGGAGGTTTAGGTTGGATATCAGGAAGCACTTCCTCATGGAGAGGGTGATCAGACATTGGAATGGACTGCCCAGGGAAGTGGTGGAGGCACCATCCCTGGAGGTGTTCAAGGAAAGGCTGGATGTGGCACTTAGTGCCATGGTCTGGCTGATGTGGTGGTGTGAGGTCATAGGCTGGACTTGATGATCTTCAAGGTCTTTTCCAGCCTTGGTGATTCTGTGATCAGGCATACCTGGATTAGCATGAAGTGGTAGCAGATAATTTTAGTGTGGGCTGAGAAGAGCACATTCAAAATACAACACTTCAGAATTCTTTTTACTTTTGTACAAATCTAGGAAATAAAAAGCAACAGTGAAGAGAGCTTAAAAAACCCCATTCTCAGCACAGCAACATCATTTTAGCCCTGCAGGTGTCAAATTATGCACACAGGAGAAATCTCTTCCAGTTCTGTGGAGCTGAGCTGAGTTTTGGGAAGAACAGATAAGGTGCCCTGAACACTCAAATCCAGCATCTCTATCAGGATGAGAAGCAGGGCTGTTCATTGACACCTCCAGGGACCTCCCAGACCTCAGAAGTTGGGGATTGAATTTAAAGACAAGACTGAATTAAAAACAGCCTGGAGGAGAAGGACTTGGGGCTCATGGTGGATGAGAAGCTCAACAAGGGCCGGCAATGTGCACTGGAGCCCAGAAACCACCTGTGTCCTGAGCTGCATCAAAAGCAGCGTGGCCAGCAGGTCAGGGAGGGGGTTCTCCCCCTCTACTTGGCTCTTGTGAGACCCCACCTGGAGTACTGTGTCCAGTTCTGGAGCCCCCAACATAAGAAGGACATGAAGATGTTGGAGTGAGTCCAGAGGAGGCCATGAAGATGATCCATGGGCTGAAGCAGCTCTGCTCTGGAGACAGGCTGGGAGAGTTGGGGGTGTTCAGCCTGGAGAAGAGAAGGCTCCAGGGAGACCTTAGAGCACCTTCCAGTGCCTGAAGGGGCTCCAGGAAAGCTGGGGAGGGACTTTGGACAAGGGCAGGGAGGGATGGGATGAGGGGGAAGAGTTTTAAGCAGAATGAGGGGATATTTAGATTAGATCTGAAGAAGAAACTATTTCCTGTGAGGGTGGTGAGACCCTGGAACAGGTTGCCCAGGGAAGCTGTGGCTGCCCCATCTCTGGAAGTGTTGAAGGGCAGGTTGGATGGGGCTTGGAGCAACCTGGTCTAGTGGGAGGTGTCCCTGCCCATGCAGGGAGTTGGAACTAGATGGTCTTAAGGACTCTTCCAAGCCAAACCATTTTATGAGTCTACGATGATTCTATGATTGCAGAAGGAGAGAGATTTAATCATCTGATGTTCATCACCTCCAGCAGGGCTGACAACAAGTGGTTACAGCAGTGGATGGTGGTGGGACCAAGAACAAAACAAATCTGCAGCTACAGGCTCCCATTAGAGGGAGAGAGATGTGGCACTGACTGCTTTGCCAAAAATAAATGTCCCTGAGACCATGGATTTGATTCCATTCAAGGCTGTAAATGCAACCAGTTACAAACCCCAAGGCCTGGGATGACCCCAGCACCACGGACTTTCATGCCATAATCCTCAGTGTCCACACACCAGCAGGAAGATTGATGTCTACAGATGACTTGCTTCATGTCCACCCAAATCCTGGCTCTGCCTATTCAGGCAGGCTTCTTTGCCCAACTCAATACCACAGAACCATGGCATCATCAAATCATTTGGGTCAGAAAAGACCTTGAAAATCATCCAGTCCAACCATTACCCCAGCACTGCCACCACTGACCCATGTCCCTCAGCACCACATCTACACGGCTTGGAAACCCCTCCAGGGATGGTGACTCCAGCCCTGCCCTGGGCAGCCTGGGCCAGGGCCTGACAACCCTTGCCAGGAAGAAGTTGTTCCCAAGATCCAACCTAAACCTCCCTTGGTGCAACTTGAGGCCATTTCCTCTTGTTCCATCACTTGCTCCTTGGGAGAAGAGACCAACCCTCCTGGCTCCAACCTCCTCTCTGGCAGTTGCAGAGGGTGAGAAGGTCTTCCCTCGGCCTCCTTTGCTCCATGTTTAATTCCAAAAAAGCTGCACGATAAACTCCAGAAAGATTTTTTCCTCTGTCCACTCAGAAGTCCAGTTTAGAGATTGCTCATGCCAAAAATCAAGTGGTTTCATCCAGTTACCACCACTGAGGATACAGCAGTCTTAAAACATATTTTCCAGTGGAAGCTGTTGAGCAGTTGCACCCTGCAAGTGTTTGCTGACAGGTCCCTTCTTCCCTGATCCACTTCCTTACAAAGGATGAAGCAGCACAAACACACCGAGTTACAGGGGAGGAATGCAGCAGAAATTTGCAAAGATATTAACAGGCCATGTCAGGGAAACTGAGAAAGCAAACACTAATATAAGAACCAGATGTAAACACAGCTATTTCCAGCTAAGGGACTTTCCAAAATATGACAGAGAGAAACAGAAATCTCAGGGCACTCACAACAGAGTCATGATCCATTTTGCTCTTTATCTAAATTCATCAGACTGATGCAGGCTCCTGCCTGTCCCAGCTCCTCCATGGCTATAAAACCTTTCTGTGAGCTCCTCTGTGGAAGCAACTGGCTGACACTAAGCAATATTCCAGTGCTGCTGGCCAAACAAGTGTGTAACTTCAACACATTGCTATCTAACTGTGCTTCAAGTCTGCTCCTGGTCTTCCTTCAACAGCAGCAGACTGTGGGGCAGAAGGTTATGTTCACTCCCAAGGATGAAATCTAGGAGCAATGTAAAAAAGCTTATCTATCCATCCATCCATCCATCCATCCATCCATCCATCCATCCATCCATCCATCCATCCACATATATACACACATATAAACAGCCCACAACCGTGTCCAGCTTTAGCTCCATGCCAGGTACCTACTAAAATGAGGAATGAAAATGTGCTGAGGCACGTTTGAAACCAAAGCTGGGGGGAAATTCCTGCCAGGAAGGAGTTTTGCAGCTTAAGGATTCTGCATCTTCACCTAATGAAGTAGCTTCTGCCAAACAATGTTACTTCTCATAAGGAAACTCCGTGTCCAAGAGCAAAAAGCTAACGACTTTCCAAATATGAAGCTTTTTCTGAAGAGAGAAGCATGTGGGAGGATCTAAACTCAGAACAAAAAGTGACCTTTTAAAGACAAGGGGGACAAACAGCGTCACCACACTCACATCACTGGCGCACACAATTTTTCCTACAGTGGTAGTTTCCAAAGTATATTTTACCTCTAGGGAATTTGACTTCAATTTTCCAAGCAAATTTAGGTTACTCTAAATTCCTTGCTAGCCATCTGGCAATACAGCTTCTGCTTTTTGCTCCTCCTGGACATATCTGGGAGATAATTTACTACCTAAACTGGGGACTGCACCATTCCCCATGGTCCTTCCAGGCAACAAGGACTATCAGCTTCCCAGGGGCTTTGCTGTGGAGCCATGAAGAAGCCTTTACCAGCAGATGGATGAGAGGGGCCAGGAGGGACAACATTCCAGCTGCATCTGCTGGAGCCATCTCCTACTGCCCACAACTGTTCTCTAGGGCAAGTCGTGCCACCACGGCAGAGCCATCAAGGGCTGCCCAGACAGCTGCTGCTGGATGCAGGGATTTTAATCCAGCAGATGAGATTTTCTGGAGGATGTCTTCAACCACATCAGGAGAGACATCCTGCCCACGCCTGGCTGGATGACTGACAACAAAGTATGATCATGAGCTCCCAGAGGGCCAGAGAACCTGCTATAAGTACTTGAGCAGTCAGAGTTTTTTTCCCTTTCTCTAATTTTGAGCATATCAGATGAGACAGGGTTTGACAGTTTTGAACAAAAATTAACATTATGCTCCTTTACATGTGTAAACACAAACATATGCTGTTAACCTTTAAAAACTCAAAAACTATACATGCAATTAGACATAAATCACAGAATCATAGAATGGTTTGAGTTGGAAGGGACCTTAAAGATCATCTAGATCCAACCCCCTGCATGGGCAGGGACACCTCCCACCAGACCAGGTTGCTCCAAGCCCCATCCAACCTGCCCTTCAACACTTCCAGGGATGGGGCAGCCACAGCTTCCCTGGGCAACCTGTGTCAGTGAGTGTCTCACCACCCTCACAGTGAAGAATTTCCTCTTCATGTCCAACCTAAATATCCCTTCTTCCAGTTCTCATCCATTCCCCCTCATCCCATCCCTCCCTGCCCTTGTCCAAAGTCCCTCCCCAGCTTTCCTGGAGCCCCTTCAGGCACTGGAAGGTGCTCTAAGGTCTCCCTGGAGCCTTCTCTTCTCCAGGCTGAACACCCCCAACTCTCTCAGCCTGTCTCCAGAGCAGAGCTGCTCCAGCCCTTGGATCATCTTCATGGCCTTCTCTGGACTTGCTCCAGGAGCTAGTCCAGAGTTACATGTATTCTGTCTGTGGGATATGGACCAGGGAGCTATGCTGCTCCTCAGACAAATGGGTCTAGGCTGACAGCCACCCTGAACGTGCCTGGTTCTGTCTCCTGGAGCAGCCGTGCTGCACCCAACCAGCACTGGAGATATGTGTACACATGGCACTGATCCTGCTGCCACCCCATCCATCACACTGCCCCAGTTCCTTCTGAGAAGAAAGCAAAAGGATCCCAGGACACCTGTGAGATAGCTGCCATGTAGGCAAAGGGACAGGACCCTGGGGTGACGTGGGATCATCTGAACTGACTGCACCGGCCTCCCAGCAATGCCGGCAAACGCCAAGTATCTGGTGGGTCCCACGGTATCTGACACACTGCCAACCCCAGCTCCATTGCTCCAGGAGAAATGATGTGCTGACAACTGGGAAAGATCAGTCCCCTTGGCCTGCACTGAAGTTGTGGGAGTAGTTTACTAAACAAGAAGTTAAAGCATAAAGTTACCTTAAATAGTTACGAGTCTATGACCTTGTGAATCATTCCTGGAGGACTCGCTATTTTGCTCCATCTTCCTGGGACTCGGAGATGGGATTGGAGCTGGTTTTGTGTTACTCCTCTCCATCTCCATCGTGGACACTGCTTCACATTACACCTTCCTAATTCAGCAACTGGGTAAATTAGAAGAATTAACCTGAAGGCATTTAGCTGTAACCCTGTAGCCTGCAGAGCCTACGTGGCTTGCTTGGCTTTAAGCACAAACAATATGTTTTCCCAGAGCTGTAAATAGGCCTGGGCAGCCACGCTGCTGAGTTAAATGCTGCATCAACAGGGACAGCAGACAGCAAGTCTGATGCCCTTCCCTAAACCTTAAGGTTAAGAAAAACCAGCACAAACATGCTAGGCTGGAGAACACAGGAGGCAACTAATCAGGACAGATGTGAATTTTTTTTTTGGTAGAAATATTTGCAGAATGAATTCAAATTTCTATAGTGTCTTCCCTTCCGCCTCCCAAAGCAGCCAGGGCACACAAACACAATTAAATTGTTCCTCACCATATTTAAAGTTCTGCAGCAAAACACCAGCTCATGCTCTTGCAGCAATTTTCTGCTATTTCAGACTCAACTTGATATTGCTGGTGATACAGACATTAAAGCCCTTTCCTCACAGCACACACAATCCATTACAGCCTTTTGTTTGTCAACAGGACTCGCGGCCAGTCTCTCTCAGCCTCACTTTACACCTAATGAAAAGCTCTACAGTTTGACTATCGTGACGCACAGTTCCACCTCTGCTCCCCTGGCCGGGGGCCAGCTGGCTCCTCTCCCACTGCAGCTCTGCTGGAAGGGACTATTCAAGGGTAAAAGCAGGGAAAAATCCTTGCCTCCTCAGTCCCCCAAAGGGACCCTGGGCTAGCAGCAATGAGGCAGAGGATGGATGGCACCACACAGCACTATCTAGATGAAAAGATTTTACTTTATCAGCTAGGGACAAGTTCACCTATTCTGTTTCCTTTTACTAGTCAACTTTTCCTTGTATCTCAGCAAACCAGCACAGCCCGTCGGGACATACCTTACCATATTAGGCAATCCAAGCCCAGAAAGTGGAGGACTCGGAGCCTTCCATAGCTTAAAAAGACAGTCCACAGGCAGCAGGGAAAGAGGGCACCAGAACTGTGGGCTCAGGGCAGCTGCCAGGGCTCCTAGGGCAGCCTGGCTGCAACAGCCAAGTCACAAAACACTAACTGAAGCTCTTGCTGATCTTTTTGTTGTTGACCTTTAAAAAGATGGATTTGATGAACAGCCCAGTTACAGGAGTGAAATTGGAAGTCTTTGCAGAAGATAAAATGCCACTAACAGCAAAAATATAGGTGAGAAATAGAACATACCAAAATCAGGACTCCCGAGTCCTAACTCTGAAACAGCTGTAACATTAAGACACTTGGTTTGCATAAGGAATTTTCCAGTTCATTGGTCTTCCCTTAGAATTCAGGGAATCAAGCTTAGACATTCAGACCCTCTAAGAGAGAGGCTTAGTTTTTATTAGAATCCAGTTGCATCTGGTGATTTCATGTGAATAGCACCATTAGGCAGAATACCTGATATTTACAAAACAGCGTGGGAGGAAAAGTGTTTTGCAGAATCTAAAACACTCGAGTTTTGTAAATCAAAGTACAGAGAGACAAGAATGGAGCCTGTTTAATACACCTGCTGAGGCTGTAATCTATGATCACTTGTCTCAGTGTTATTCCTGCATGGAAGTTAATTCCATTAATGTGCCTGGGTTTTATACTGTGCTTTACAGACTGTCCTGGAGGAAGTTCACGAGAACAGATGTTTTCTTTGACACTTTTACTGCCCAGAAATTGTTACTTTACCAACATGTCCCTCCCTGCATTCCCCTGTAGTTAAAGCTTTCCCTTGATGAACGATGTATCTAACACAGGGGTGAGGCACATTTGTAATGTCACCCCAGAGAAATGCAAGGAGATAAAAGTCTTTAAATGATAACAAACATTTTTCTATTCCTGTTATGTATGGTATGTCATTTAAAATAGACTTTTCTTCCACATTTGTTCCATATTTCTCAGGCTGTGTAACAAAACAGTGGAAGTCAAGTGTAAGTCAAAGTCAGAAGGGCTGGGGATAAGGAAAACCCTCTCCAAAATGTAACATCAGACCATTCTCCCCAGTCTTCATCACTGTCCTTCAGTCACTGCATCCCAAACTAGAGCTGCTGATCTGCATCTGCTCTGAGGGTGCTGTGCTCATCCTCAGTGGGCCCCCCATGACTGAATCCCTGCTGATATTTCGTAGAACCCACACTGGTTTGAGTTGGGTTGGAAGGGACCTTAAAGGTCATCTAGATGCAACCCCCTGCATGGGCAGGGACACCTCCCACCAGACCAGGTTGCTCCAAGCCCCATCCAACCTGCCCTTCAACACTTTCAGGGATGGGGCAGCCACAGCTTCCCTGGGCAACCTGTGTCAGTGTCTCACCACCCTCACAGCAAATAATTTCTCCCCAAGATCTCATCTCAATCTCCCCTCTTTCAGCTTGAAACTGTTCCCCTTGTCCCATCCCTCCCTGTCCTTGGCCAAAGTCCCTCCCCAGCTTTTCCCCTTCAGGCATTGGAAGGTGCTCTAAGGTCTCCCTGGAGCCTTCTCTTCTCCAGGCTGAACACCCCCAACTCTCTCAGCCTGTCTCCAGAGCAGAGCTGCTCCAGCCCTCCCATCATCTCCGTGGCCTCCTCTGGACTTGCTCCAACAGCTCCATGTCCTTCCTGTGTTGGGGACCCAAGAACTAGACTCAGCCCTGCAGGGGGTCTCACCAGAGAGGAGCAGAGGGGGACAATTCCCTTCCTGACCTGCTGGTCATGCTGCTGGGGATACAGCTCAGGACACGAGTGGTTTCTGGGCTCCAGCACACAGTGCTGGCTCATGTAGAGCTTCTCACCCACCATCACCCCCAAGTCCTTCTCTTCAGGACTGCTCTAAAAATCCATTGACCACCCAGCCTGTATTTGTGCTTGGGATTGCCTCAACCCACATGCAGGACCTTGCACTTGGCCTTGCTGAACTTCATGAAGTTGGCCTGGGCCCTCCTCTCCAGCCTGTCAAGGTCCCTCTAGATGGCATCCCTGCTCTCCATCATGTTGACTGCACCACACATCTCACAGTCACTGGTTTGCAGGGAGCAGGAAGGGTTTCCTAATGCCAGCCTACCCACGCTGCTCAGACTGGTCCTCACAAGGTCCTCTTTCCAGACTCTCACAATTTTTACTTTCTGAGAAACAGAGACCAGACTGTGGCCAAATGCTTTTCCCCACCTCTGGTGTGAACTCAGGACTCCCCAGAAAGAACAAATCCTTCCCAGCAGAACCATGCAAAAACACCCTCTCCTAAAGCTGCTTCCCCAGAGGCTTTTTCCAGCCGAAGTCCTTGTGCCCTTGAACATTTATTCCACAATAAAACTTTGTTTGCTCTTCCAACTTCCCACAAGGCATCCCAGCAGCACAGGGAGAGGTGGGGTGGGCAGTGACACCCATGAAGGTTCCCTGACACATCCTGCTCTGACACCACGAGCTGTTGCCTCCAACTCAGCCAAAGTGTCTGGGCTGGTTTCCCACGCTGGTGCTCAGAAGTTTCAGCTAAAATAATTCATCCACTTCTGAGAATTAGAACAACATGTATTTGCTTTTTTATTTTTTTTCCAAAAATGGCCTTTACCTCTCCTTTGTAAACTCCAGCCCTGCATAGTTTGCAGGAAGGAATTCAAGAAGGGCCTTTTTTGGCTCCTGTGAAGATCTTCCTAATATCAGCCAAGATGGAAATACTGGAGGGAAAAAAAAAACACCTGCTCATATAAAATCAGGAGAGTCTTTGGGGGTCTGCAACTAAAATGGGACACTTTAGTGTGCTCAAGTTCACAAATGTGATGGTGGCACCTGCCATTCTCCAATTAGTATTATTATTGATGAATTGATGGTTATTAATTGTACTTCCCACTTGGTTCTACAACTGAAAGTGAGAAGGTGCTCCCTGACTCTTGCCAAACTGATGGCTTGTTAGTAGGACAGAAACCTCTCTGATCTGGATGTAAAATAAGACAGGGAAGACTAACCAAGTGTGACATGATGCTGAAGGCATGCAGTAAAGAAAGTGACCTGGAAACTGGATAAAAACAAGAGGACTGGGAGAATGGGAAAAACAGCACCAGCAGAGGGGGAGGAGAGTCCCAACCAGGGTCTAGGGCATGTGAGGTGTGGAAGGAAACAGAGACTGTTGCCTCAAAGCACGTGAGCAGAGGGGCCAAGGGAATGGAAGGGAAGTTGCTCTGCTGTTAGAAAATACAGAATCATAGAATGGTTTGGGTTGGAAGGGACCTTAAAGATCGTCTAGTTCCAACCCCCCTGCATGGGCAGGGACACCTCCCACCAGACCAGGTTGCTCCAAGCCCCATCCATCCTGCCCTTGGACACTTCCAGGGATGGGGCAGCCACAGCCTCTCTGGGCAACCTGGGCCAGTGTCTCACCACCCTCACAGCAAAGAATTTCCTCCTGATCTCTAATCTAAATCTCCCCTCTTCCTGTTTTAATCCGTTCCCCCCTGTCCTCTCACTACAAGCCCTTGTCAAAAGTCCCTCCCCAGCTTTCCTGTAGGCCCCAAAATCATGGGAGGTATAAGACAAAAGGGTTTCTTGCTGTAAACCAGCATCAGTAATTGTAAGAAACTGGGTGACCCTGAAGTTTTGGGCAGGAACATATGGTGGGTTCTTAGGAATTGCAGTTTACCCACTTACAAGAGCAGTGAGGACCGTGCTTGAGAGTTCAGCGATTTTAGGACTAGACTCCTGGAAGCCTCCAAACCTGCAGCCTCTTTTGTCTTAATTTAGCTAATGTGGGACAACTTCCCAGAAGAACAAGACATTCCCAGCAAGCCTAAAACACGACTGCTGGAAACAAGGTGTCCCTATTATTATTATTACCTTTTACACATTACAAAATACCCCTCTTTCAGTCTTACTGTGAGACAGCAGAAATGTCAAAACAATTTTAAGGATGACAAATGGCTGAATCTCCCAGGCAGGGTTAAGTGGGAGATTTAATGAACCTGAAGACAAACTGCTGTGGAAGAGCTGGGCTACTAGAAGCAGGTGGTGCTTCTGGAGGAAGGAATATCCTGCATTTCACGTTCCCAAAGGAAGTGTTGGGAAAACAAAGGCTGGCACCGAAAGATAAGCACGAGTTAAGAGCCCTCCCAGCACCGTGTGAGTCTCTGTCCCCCTTCCCCAGGACTTTGCCCCATTTTGACTGAGCCTTGTAAAAAGAAAAACAACAATACACTCTCTGAAGATGTTACTGAAGATTTTCAGAAAAAAACAAAGTTAACTTTGCAACAGAATGATGCTTCAATCACTCTGCTGAACTGCAAACATGTGGAAAGCCTACCATAAGTTCGACATTGCTGGCAAAAATTAAGCATCACACAACTGGGCCAACCCCTCTGCAACCTGAAATTTGCCATTGTTCCCAGGTCTTGCACATCATGCTTTAATAGCCTGGAAACCTATTTAGCTTTAACATTGCCAGAGTAAGCCATGTTGTCAGGCTCAAATGTGTTTTAGACAAAGACAGACAAAACCAAAAGAAATCGAAGTAATTTGGAAGGGCTCAATAATTATTCTAAAAGACAAGAAAGGGCCTCGAAGGACAATGAGACTATTGCAAGAACAGGGGAACAATGAATAATCTCTCATGTGCTGCTTGCCAAAACCATTTCCAGTGAGAAAACACATCAATGAGGAGATAAAAGTGCAGATTTTAGAAATACAAAACATATTGTCCAAAATAACAGCGTCAGGAGATTCTGAGATCTGAGGTCAGGCACCTTGTGGGGACACCTGACAGCCACCACACTCCTGATGGTGCTCCCAGGAAAGTGTTCCAGGCCCTCCAGGATTGGGAACTGCCTGTGCAGCTCTCAAAAAGCCAACTTTGGAGCTTAGGCCAGTCTGTAGATATTTTTTAACCTTCAGATGAGAAACCAGCAAGCCATTTGCTACCAAGAACCCCCTCCCAGTTCATCCTCAGCTCCTGAACACAGCCAGAGTCTCTCGTATAAACAAAAGTAAAGTCATAAAAGACTTCTTGCCACCAACACTCAAGAGTGAAACCCCAACTATTTAAACATGTTTTCACTTACCCGAGTTTCCTTCAACTCCTCATTTCCATCAACTTCATCATCATCCTAGGATGAAAGCAAACAATGTAATTAGGCAGCCTTGGAGATAACAAATTTGATTGCAGGAAGATGATGTGTTGCTTATGATTGGATGCTGAAGCTAAGACCATGCCTTTCAAAAGAAATGCCTGTCTGGATGCTTGGGTGGATTATCAGGTGAGGTCTGGTGACCTAATGGCCATCTAGAAGATCTCGGTACTGGGGAGAGCCTTGAGATGGCTGCTGCAATTTGAATGCTCCTGAGGAGGCAGTAGGAGAAGAAGTAACACTCCTTAATATACTCAGAGGACAAAAGTGACACTTGGGAAGACTGCATGTCTGAAATGTTGACATAACATTGACTTCCAAAGCACATCCTCCACTTCAGTTAAGACTTTTCCAGGAGGACGTACAAGTCATCCCAGATAGCTTACACTTAACACAGCCTCTCTGTAACCTGCCTCTTTGCAACAGCTCCAGGATTTCATGGAGCAGTGGTAAAGTACCACCTGGCACCATATGGAACCCAAGAGGGTTCAGAAGCTGTAGCTGCAGTTTTGCATAGAGACAATGGGGAAAAGAAGACAAGGCTCAGAGGAGACCTTATTACCATGAACCTGTATATAAAGAGTGGCTACCATGAAGATAGAGACTCCCTTTTTACAAGGAGTCACATGGAGAAGACAAGGGGTAATGGGTACAAGTTGCTCCTGGGAAGGTTGTGATTGGACTCCAGAAGAAAATTTTTCCCAATTCACATTGGAATAATCTCCCCAGCGAAGTGGTGGATTCTCCTACATTGGACAGTTTTAAAACTCAGCTTGACAGGCTGCTGGGCCACCTCATTTAAACTGTATTATTACCTAGAGAGGTTGGACCAGATGATCCTTGAGGTCCCTTCCAACCTGGCATTCTATGATTCTATGAAGCCATTTGGTTTCTGCTCTGAAGCTAGTGATGTTGCTACAATGATCCAGTAGACAACTGGGTAAGCTGGAAGGCATTTGACTAAAAAAACAACAACAAAAAAACCCAAACCCCATTCTGCATGCAAGTGAAAAATGTAAGAATCACTTGAAAAGAGGGTGTTTGCAGCAAATCTTTCAACAGAAATTCTGAGGTTTCCAGCAGGACCATTCAGCTGGTCTGTAACTGCAAACATTCACCATATCTGCTGGTGCCACAGGGAAGAGCCCTGGGGATTTTTTTTTCACTGTGTTGTGCAGGAAACCTCTGTCCCTGAGGGGAATGAGAAAGGCTCTATGGCCACAGCTGGACTACAGTTGTTGCAGATCCCTTAACCATGATTTTGTAACACTTACTGTCTCCTGAAAAAGGTGATCTATTTTCCTAGTCTCTGACCAAGGTCTGGAAAGTTGGATTCCTTTCCCCAGACTGAAGAAATCCTTTTGAAACCAGGACTAAGAGGAATGACCACAACACAGGCAGCTCTTGTGCATTTATGCTGTGTGTGTTCCCTGGTGCTGGGCAGGGGACCCAGACACAGGTTTTATTCCTCATTGTCTTCCTTTTAGGGGGCCTAAAGGGCAGCCAAATTTGGCTTCAGAGGAATTTGAAAATACTTCCAGTGGCTTGTGACCTCTTTCTTCCAAAGAAACCAGACTTCTAATCTCTCTTCTCCCATGTGGGCTCTTCCACAGGATCCCACTGATTTATGGCTCAAGAGCCAGCCCCCCAGAGCCTGCTGCTTGGGCTTTACATGGGCCAGACAGGGACGAGATTCCTTTGGAAGTGCCAGTCTGAAATGAAGTTGAAGAGGGGAAGGACTAATGGGAAATCAAACTGGAAGGAAATCCATCCTGAATATGACAGAAAGTGTTTCTCTTCTCTGAGGAACTCAAACTTACATCTTTTGTTGAGAAAATGATGCCAGTGCCTCTTCGCCTCTCCTTTGGCCGCCGCCTCTCTCGGATTGACTGTTTGTTCAGAGATCTGTCATCTAAATCCTGATCTTCACACTCTGGCCAAGCAAAGAAAGACTGCTTTGGTTTCAGTGATTTACACCCGTGCTTTTGCTAAGGTACTAGGGTTCTTGTTGAGCTGATCGAGGTCATCTTGGCTTGTGTCATATTACAAAGGAGTTACTAAAGCAAACGAAATGCAATCTTAGTGCCCTGCTACATCTGGTTACTCACACTCCTTCCTTTATTGGAGCCCAGAGGGGTTATCCTGTCACCTCTCCCTTAATCATCCCAACTTACTCCTACTCTGAGGACAAATGGTATTACTGGAATTGCCCCACACCCCCAGCTCTAAGATATAAACACTCAATGGATTATCCCATTTACTTATCCCAAATGGAAAATACCCTTTTGCCCTTCTCTGGAACAAGCCACAGGCTGTATCCTACATTAGGATTTCCATTAAACAAATAACACTGGTTAGGTGAGATGGCAGCTGCCTGGACCACTCCCTTCACATAACAACTGAACTTTTTCTCTCTGTCTGTACACATTGAAAGTCCTAAAACCCATGAAAACCCCTGAGCTTTGAGTGTTCTTCCTTCTCCTGGGTACATACCATTTTTCTCCATCTCTGTGGCTGCACCTCTGAAGTCTGCTGGATTCACAGAGTCAAGACCAAGATACTTGTTTGCTCGAGTCAGGTATGAACTGGTATAGAGGAGAGGTGCTGACGTGGAAGGAGACACAGGTGTTGTGGGTTTGTCTGGTTGTGCTGGGCACCTCAATCGCCGATAGACAGTCTGCAGACACAGAACCATGACAGAAAGTTGTTAGAATGAAGAGGAACTAGCAGATTTGGCATTTCAGGGAACTGGGTAATCTTTTACAGTGTAATGGTTTCCTCACTGCTGCTGGAAGTGATCACCTTCATCCTCCAGATCAGGTTCATTCCATCAGACTGGGATGAATGTTTAAAGCATTTTACAGCTACCACGTGAGGGTACGTTCCCATTGCTGGGAAGTCTGGGATCAATCTCTTTGTCCCTACAGCCAATGGGAGGGCAAATGAGTTATCTGATAGAAATGAATGATTTAGAGTAAAAAACCTAATTGGTGGC
The DNA here is from genome assembly GCA_020745705.1 of Hemiprocne comata. Taxonomy (NCBI): domain Eukaryota; kingdom Metazoa; phylum Chordata; class Aves; order Apodiformes; family Apodidae; genus Hemiprocne; species Hemiprocne comata. The sequence continues at coordinate 6,089,449 of CM036610.1, read as the reverse complement.
AAGGGGAGAAAACTCGTCTCTTTGGTCTCCCGTTACACACAGAACATCTGTGGAAAAATGTGAACACAAAGCCCTGGTCCAGCCTGCACAGCAAGGATGGATCCAGGCCACGTTTCTATCATTCATCTTCTCATTCCACTTTCTGGGATTTACACAGTTTTATTTTCTGTCAAGAGACAGAAAAGTGAAATTCCCAGCAGAGAGCAAAGGACCAGCTAACCTGTGCCACCTCCATACCCACATCCCTGGTGCAGATGGCTGAGGTGAGATTCTACTCCTCAAGATCACCTTTTTCCAGCAAGTCTGCCCCCTTAACATAAAGAGATTCCCTGAGGAATTTGTCCTAGTCTCAGCTATCCTAAATCATAGAATCACAGAATGGTTTGGGTTGGAAGGGACCTTAAAGACCATCTAGATCCAACCTCCCTGTCATGGGCAGGGACACCTCCCACCAGACCAGGTTGCTTCAAGCCCCATCCAACCTGCCCTTCAACACTTCCAGGGATGGGGCAGCCACAGCTTCCTTGGGCAACCTGGGCCAGTGTCTCACCCCCCTCCTAGTGAAGAATTTCCTCCTCCTGTCTAAATGGTTTCATTAACTCTGAAACATGAGAAGTGAGGCCAGGAGGATCACCTCCTCATCTGTGTTCCTGCTCCACCGTGCCCGGGTGTCCTGCCTCTCCCTGCTCTCCTCGGCAGGCTCGGTGCTCTCTCTTGTCTCGCTCTGCTGCTCCTGAGCTTGTCGCTCTGCCCGGGACCTGCTGAAGGTTCTTTCTGCCTCCTGAAGGTCTGTCAGTGTCACACCCTGGGGAGAAAAAGAGAAAGAGAATTTTAAAACGTAGGCATTTACATTTCAAGTCTTCCAGGTCAGTTCAAAACACCCAGCAGGCTTATACCCAGCCAGGCTAATGTTTCATCTTTATGCTAACAGGAAAAACAAAACTCTCTTGCCTTTAACACATTTCTCAGTGTACAGACCTGATCACTGCCTGAAAATAACCCAAATCTACGTGATCAAGCTACAAACTAAAAGGCAGGTATACTGCAGCAATGAGAACTTTGAAATTCAACTCATGTGTGCTCAGGGGAGTATTTTGTAATAACCACTTGCAGGAACTTTTGCCAGAACCTCTCCAACACAGTGAGGGCAGAGAAGTCCCTTGTCCTAAGCAGTAACATAAAAGCAGGAGAAAATCTTGCCTCTTTAGACATCATTTCTCCTCACCCTACACAAGAACAGGAGTGTTTCCAAGCTTTACCTGCGTGGACCTGCGAGTCTGCCGGGCTTGCCTGGATCGTGCCTTCCTCAGCGATTCTGCTTCCTCATCCCGCACCGGAGTCAGATATGACCTGAAAAAAAAAAAGGGTAGAAGAGGTTAAAATAAAAACAGATGCTCTGCCTTCTGCCTCTCGGAGCTCCAGAGCTGAAATACTATTCTCTCTCATATGGACAAAAATTATTTTAGCCCCATCTACCAAGGCTGCTGTCATCTTCTGCTTTGGGACAACCTTCCTGTGAGCGTATGATACACAAATGCTTGAATTCTGTTCACTGTAGAGTCTCTAAATAAACTCTTTAGTATCAGACATGTTCTGTTAAAAATACAGGTGCAACTATTTAGTATAATATTTGCCCCATTCCATGTCTTATTGTATCAGTAGGAAAAAAAAAAAACCCACCCCACAAACCACCTCCATTCAGATAAAGATCTCAAGAACAGAAATCCTGCACTGGCACATTCCTCAGACCCTCCTTCCTGTCATTATATTCATGATCATATTCCTGCAATCTGCTGTCTTCATCAATATGAAATCCATCATGCTGGAAACTGGCTGAACTGCAGGCATCTTACAAAGACAAAACACCTTGGAAAAAAAAAAAAGCTATGAAATTAAAGAAACGACCTTCACACTCCAGAGCAAACTGAGTCCCTTAATACTGACAAACATGGTTAAAATGCAGAGCTGGTCACCACTAGATTTCATTAAACTGGGGAGATTTCAAAAGACTTATTCACATGAAAATATATAAACTGAACTCTCTGCCTTGGCACCGTGGCCAAACTGGAGGAATCTGGCAGTGCTCCCACCAAGTTGGGGGTGGCACAGCAGCAAGTCTCATTTCCATACTGCTGGAGTGGCTTCCATCTTAGGAAAGATTAATTAGATTGGACTCTTCAGCCTGGTTAATAGGGAATGATTATTAACTCTGTCTCTGTACAAGGATGAGGGTGCCTGAAATGCAATGCTCTTTTGTAGGTTTATCACTGCCACAGATTAACAGAGTATCAAAGATCTAGATAGGTTCAAAGAATAATTAGCCACGTGAGGGATGGAGATGTAGCAAGGAATCCCTTCCTTTGTCCTCAGAATCTTTTCCTGGTTCTCCACTTTCAAGGAAAAGGAAACTGGCTAAAGAGATTTTGCATCTGATCTAGTAAGTTAAGACATTTATTAGAAAGACTGCTAGCTTTGCAAAACATCAAAGAGTCTCACCATCATTTAACAAAAATCTACCATGATGGCTTTTATCCACCTGCATGATCTTGTGTTCAGCGCTGATTTAGCTGTGCAGGCAAACACAGGGACATGTCACCTTGCACTTCAAGACCTGGTGGGGGACATGTGAGGGTCTTCTCACCTAAAACTGGTGTATTCTGCCCTGGTGAGGCCCCATCTGGAGAACTGTGTCCAGTTCTGGGCTTCCCAGTTCATGAAGGACAAAGAGCTACTGGAGAGAGTCCAGGGCAGGGCCACCAAGATGCTGAGGGGATGGAGCACCTGCCTGTGAGGAAAGGCTGGGAGAGCTGGGGCTGTTCAGCTGGAGAGGAGGAGACTGAGGGGGGATCTCATCAACCCTTCTCAACATCTCCAGGGGGTGTCAGGAGGATGGGGCCAGACTCTTCTCAGCAGTGCCCAGTGACAGGACAAGGGGCAATGGGCACAAACTGGAGCACAGGAGGTTCCAGCTGAACAAGAGGAAGAACTTGTTGACTGTGAGGGTGACAGAGCCCTGGGACAGGCTGCCCAGAGAGGTGGTGGAGTCTCCTTCTCTGGAGACTTTCAAAACCCATCTGGACTTGTTCCTGTGGGATCTGCTGTAGGTGACTCTGCTCTAGCAGGGGGTTGGACTTGATGATCTCCTGAGGTTCCTTCCAACCCCACCACTCTATGATTGGACCTGATAAATCATGCCCTGAATTGTCCTGATCTCCAAAGAGTACAAGGACAGTACAGAGGATAGCTGGTCCCTGCTGAGGTGCCTGCACTGCAGACTGGTGGAGATGAGTCAGGGAGGGGACTGCAATGGAGGTGGCTGCCTCTGAGCTGGCCAGGCTGATAGACCTGCACTTCTAGGGCCCCATTTATCACCTTCAGAAAGAGCCTCCAGCACAGCCCATGTGCACTCATTGCAGAGGAGCTCATTGCTTCCCTGCGATTATCCAGACAGACACACTTGCTGTGATGGATACACCAACATGGGAAGTGCCTCAGATCCAGAGGGATGATTGCCTCTCAACAACTCGCTGCATCAGGAACAGAAAAAGCTGCTCTTTGATGAGTGGAAGCTGTGCAAGCCCTAATTTTGCAGACAAGTCTTTCTCTTCTGCTCTCCTCTACGCAGGGCACATGTGCATACCCAGGTAATGGCACATTAAGGAAACAATCAGCATTTTCTGCAGCTTCTGACACAAGTGGAATAGCTGCTGTTTGCACAGCATCCAGAAGCAATGAGCCTCCCACAGGAGGAATGCATTGGCAAAATCTACTGCAGATTCAATTTGGAGCAGTAGTTAAAAATAAATAAATAAATGAGTTCCTGAAACAAATAAGCCAGGTAAATGTACAGAATCACAGAATCATCATGGTTGGAAAAGGCCTCGAAGATCACCAAGTCTAACCATCCATCGGGGGGGTGGGAATAACACAACCCACCCAAAGAAACAACAACAACCCCGTAACGACACACCCCACAAAGCCAACACCACCACACAGTCTACAAAAACCCCTGTGCCCACCAGAGCATGGCCTGAAGTGCCACATCGACACATTTTGTTAATACCTTTTTAATGGTGACTCCACCACCTCCCTGGGCAGCCTGTTCCAGTGTCCAACCACTCTTTGGGTAAAGAAATTCTTCCCAATATCCAGTCTAAACCTCCCCTGGCAAAACTTCAGGCCATTTCCTCTGGTCCTGTTGTTATTCACTGGGGAGAAGAGGCCAACACCCACCTCCCTACAACCTCCTTTCAGGAAGCTGCAGAGGGCAATGAGGTCTTCCCTCAGCCTCCTCTTCTCCAAACTAAACACCCCTAGTTCCTTCAGCCTCTCCTCATAGAACTTGTTCTCTAGACCCTTCACCAGCCTGGCAGCTCTTCTCTGGACATGCTCCAGCAACTCCATGTCTTTCTTGTAGTGAGGGGCCCAGAACTAGTAGCTAAGTAAGGTGGACAGTTCACTGCAACAGTTCTGACCAGTGGAATTTATGTCTCATACTCTGCAAAGAGGACACAGGCATGTGGGAGCTACATGCTTACAACGGGGAATAAAAGGAGGAAAGATGAGATGTGTCTTTGCCCGAGGAGGAATTCAGCTCATACAACCACACACATGCAGTGGGCCACGTTGGGCTTGTTCAGGAACACTCCTGGTATGTGTGAGCAACAGGAGATCATGCTCCCAGCAGCTGGTCCTTCTGCACACAGAAAAAAGGACCAGTGAGATCCCTGCCACCGGGTGCGAGGGAGGGCAAACCAGAGGTGCAAAATGGTTGCAGAAAAGCTTGGGCAAGTCTGTGGAGAAGAGGTGAGCAGAAGGTCCTGAGCAGGAGGGTGCACAGGAGGATGCTGCAGAGCCCAAGCAGGGCTGGGGCAGGTTTGCAGGAGCACAGCAGGGCTGCAGAATCTGTGTTCAGCTCCAGCTTTGTGTGCAGGGCTGTACAAACACACCACTGTGGCTACAGCAAGAGAAACACCCTTTTCTGCATCTTATCCCATCATCCACTCTGACTTTTTCCCCTCTGCTCTCCCAGAATTTATATAAAAATAGCAATATGTTAAAACATCATTAGCAATTTTGGATGTCCAACCTGTGACAGTGACTTCATCTTCAGACAAGCACATTCTGCAAGTCAGCGTGGCTCAGCTGGGGCCGCAGCCTTTATTGATTGCTAACTTTTGGTTTCTTTCCATGTCCACAATTCCCCACTTCTTGGAGCTCACCCAAAGCCATTTTACAAGCCTGAGATAACGGAATGTTCTGAAACAAGTCAGCAGAGCCACTGCACAGGGACAGAGCTGCTGCTTCCTCCAGGTAAGCAGCTCCAGCCTTTTCCTGGTGATGAAAGAAGGTGGCTGTGCTGTAAAGATTTTAAATGCAAAGAGCAGACACCATTCCTGGCAGCAATTCAATCATGTTTTGTGCTCATCTTAGGGGTTTTTTTTGTGTTGTGGTTTGTTTTTTTTTTCCTTTGAGGGAGGGAGGATAAAGACAGATTTTATAATTTTAGGTGATGCTTCACTTTGCATACAAACTGCATTGTAAAAGACCCGGGTGTGGTAAACGGGAGGGATGGAGGGAGGAAGGAAGAGAGAGAGGGAGAAGAGAGGGAGAAGAGAGGGAGAAGAGAGGGAGAAGAGAGGGAGAAGAGAGGGAGAAGAGAGGGAGAAGAGAGGGAGAAGAGAGGGAGAAGAGAGGGAGAAGAGAGGGAGAAGAGAGGGAGAAGAGAGGGAGAAGAGAGGGAGAAGAGAGGGAGAAGAGAGGGAGAAGAGAGGGAGAAGAGAGGGAGAAGAGAGGGAGAAGAGAGGGAGAAGAGAGGGAGAAGAGAGGGAGAAGAGAGGGAGAAGAGAGGGAGAAGAGAGGGAGAAGAGAGGGAGAAGAGAGGGAGAAGAGAGGGAGAAGAGAGGGAGAAGAGAGGGAGAAGAGAGGGAGAAGAGAGGGAGAAGAGAGGGAGAAGAGAGGGAGAAGAGAGGGAGAAGAGAGGGAGAAGAGAGGGAGAAGAGAGGGAGAGAGGAAGGAAAGGGAGGGAGAAAGAAAGGAGAGGGAGAAAGAGAAAACAAATTCACTGCAAGGAGGTGGCAAGTCTGCTGCAGCAAGGCTGGGCTGGCTGACAGCAGGAGAGCAATACACTGCTCTCCAAAGCAGAAAGATTGCAGATCACAGCAAGCTGCAGGGGACAGACAGCAAATGGGGTACGAGGCGGGCTGTAAACAAGCCACAGAGTTTTTAATTATGTTTTCAAGAAACACACTGCTTGCTGAAGTGCAGTATCTATGTCATCCTATTAATTCAAGCAAATATCACATGACCCAAGCAGATCTTCAAAGAAACGCGTTGTGTTTTCCTGCAAGGAGCTTTCTCTGAGAAACACACAAAGTAAGAGCAGCCATCATGTCAAGTTCAAGGCACGCAAAAAAGCACAACAGATTTTTCCCAGAGTTTAAGTTGCAAGTACAAGCAGCAGAATATAAATTGTTAGAGACGTGTACGTGAGAGTCAGCAAAAACACTGCAGAAGTTCATAGTTCCCAGAGACAGAGACAAGTGTGTCCTGCTGCCACAAGAGAGCTACAAGCCTTTGATTCGTGCATTAGCTAGAAAAAAGCTGGCAACAGAATGATGAATCTGGCTCCCATTTAATTCTTTCTGTTTTCAAGGAAACACCTATTTTCTCTGTTAACTCTTTTCATCAGGACAGTGCAACACAGAAAGATGGATCCTGACTCCTTATCACCATCTCAAGGCAAAAGGAGCTGCAGTGAAATACTAGTAAAAGGGGAGATTCAAAACAGGGCAAGAGGATAAGGCTGGATATACAAACTGATAAACCAAGAGTAATACAAGAGGAAATCTGTATGTTAGAGAACCTGTGCCAGGGACAAAAAAAAAGAACATATTGTGGAGAGAAACCCCTCCCAAGTAAAGGGTAAATGATGCAGAAAAAGAAATTACAATTCCCTGTTAACTGGTGCACAGAGAGCAAGAACAGATGATTAATTTCTTCAAGAAACAGAGAAGCTTCTGATCATCTTTTTACAACACTGGTTCCCTCCTGGATGCCCTCTAGCACTTGAAGCCTTTGTGGCAAACACCACCTACTACCACACAGAGTCCTCTGGCACAACACCACCACCCAGCCCCAGGGGGAACACCAGGAATCTGTAAAACCTGCTGAAGTTTCATGTTTTCACCCTGCAGTGACCCAGCAGTGGGAAAGCACTTGCCTGAAAGACACTCACCTACGTGCGTCAAAACTTGGCAACAAATTTGGGATCAAAATATTCATTCCATGCTGCAGCTGCTCTCTTGTCAAAGAGGATTCAAGGCATTTTGTCTTGCTGGAAGCACACCAACAAATAAGATACACCAGCCATGAGCTGTAGTGGGCCACAATGGGCTCCCCATCAGGTTCTTCTCCAACAAACCCACATTCCCATAGCAGGAGCAGTGAGAACATCAGCTGGCAGACAGCAGCCATGGGGTGTCTGGGCTCTGTGGACACATCACACTGATGTTTGATGGGGCTCTTGTAGAGCCAAGCTGTGGGCAGGAGCCATTCCCCATGCCCTCTCCACCTCCTCTCATCTCAGCACAAACTCTCTTTCTAGTTTAGGGGTGACTCTGAACTACACTCACTGGACTAGAAACTACTACAGTGAGTTTTCCTGGAAGCCAGGATGGACTTTGGGTTCTTCCACCTTTGGATGATATGGGTAGAGAGAGTCAGGCACAGGTTTGGCTTCCTGCACACAAAAAGGCTCGTTCAGCACATGGATAGCCATACAGATGGTCAGACTCTACAATGTTTGGAATAACTTTTCTTAAGAGTACAACATCACTATTCCAAACGCCGCAATGATTTAAAAATCCTTATTGTATCTCTCTCTGTTTCATACATACACAGAAACACATATATACACACTCTGAAAAAGACAGGAAAAAAACCCAAACAACAGCAAAAGCCTCAAGTACTGATCCTGTTCCCCTGGAAATGATTGGAAAAGTACAGCATCCCAGCCATGCATTCCTACAAGCTGGAAATCTGCCATTGGCTACAAAATGATCTATAAACCAGGGGAGGGAAGAGAAACAAGTGCAAGTTCTGCAGGCAACAATGCTGCCAGGTCCCAAAATACAATTCCTGAAGTTACATAATGAAGTCTGTACCCAGCAGCAAGTCACTCATTCACATGGAAACACTCAGAAGAAGAAACTTTTCCACTCTCTCATCCAAGTGAGCAACAGGTTTCAGTATTTATCCCTGTGCTAACATGTTCTATCTATCAGCCCACAGCAACTGGAAAAAATTAAGAGAAATTGCCATGAAAAGTTGGCTGACTAATATGAGACGACCATTCAACAGGCAGGAGGGAAGGATAACATGTCAGACTCTGCAACTGTTGGAGCTGGGAATAAGGGGAGAGACAGTCAGACAATGCTGAGTTATTTAATAAGCTGCAGACAGAGGGATAATGAGATTGCAGGATCATGCTCTTAAAGTGTTGCACAGCTGGCTCAAAAAGGCTGGGCTGAGCATTCACCATTTTGAGGCCTTTGCTTTTCTCTCTCAAGTGAGTCCTGGCTCTTCTGAGCTGTCACTTTGCTCCAATCTGGACTGTGAATTCTCAACTCAAGAAAGTTTAAATGCCTGAATTTCAATCATCTATTTACAGTATGATTAGCAGGTTAACAAGCACAAGCTGAAACTCTTTATTTGTGACAGCTTTGCTTTCCTCAACACATTCAGGTGCTGATCCAAGAGATTAAGAGACTTGTGATCTTTGTCACTTGTTAATCAAAACAAGTACCCTTTATCCCTCCTCAAAACTCATGCTTTGATGTGATGTTTACAATGGGTTGAGCTTACACACCCAGCAGCTGATGCTCTAAGAATACATCCCCTCATACAGTTCTGGAGGATTTTCCCCTGCTTTCCCACCTGCCCACGTTTCTCTCTCTGTACAGCTTGCAGAAAGCAGAGCTGCTGCTTTTGTGCCATGTCCCTCTGGCAGGGAGCTGGGGGCAGGCAGCTGGGGGTCTCCCCTGCAGGCTGCACTGCTGCAATCATAGAATCATAGAATCCTAGGGGTTGGAAGGGACCTCGAAAGATCATCTAGTCCAACCCCCCCTGCCAGAGCAGGGTCACCTAGAGCACATCACACAGGAACGCATCCAGGTGGGTTTTGAATGTCTCCAGTGAAGGAGACTCCACAACCAATGCACCAGCAGAGCTCCCACTGCAGCCCCCGGGGGGGATCCAGCCCTGCTCACCCCCAGCCCCAGGGGCCCTACATCCCCTCTGTCAGAAGAGCAGAACAGAGCATTGGTGCCTACTGGAGATCTCCAAGTCTGGGGCTGAGGAAGACAGCACATCACACACACAGTCACAGAGTGGTCAGGGTTGGAAGGGACCTCAGGAGATCAAGTTCAACCCCCCCTTTCTAAAGCAGAATCACCTACAGCAGATCCCACAGGAACACATCCAGATGGGTTGGGAATGTCTCCAGAGCAGGAGACTCTACTACCTCTCTGGACAGCCTGTTCTAGTGCTCTGTTAACCTTTATTTATTTTTTATGTTTTATTTATTGCCATGTTATCCCTTTCCATTAATTAATGCCACTCAAGATCATGGTAAAATGAAAAGGCAACAAACATTAACCACAGTGATCACACTCCTCAAACCAGCTGCCTCATCTGGAGCAGGCTTGCTGCTGCAGTGAATCTAGTGAAACCTTTACAATTCTTCCAGAAGAAGAGAAAATATACTCATTTAAAAAAGAAAATCCAGGAAATTTTTCTGCAAGAGAAAAGCAAGGAGTGCTGCAAACACCAACCAAGAGAAGCCATGAACACCTTTTCCCTGCCAAACTTCCCTTAACTCCTGAACACGTTAGTTGTGACCATTGCAAGTGCAAAGTTTTCCAGGCTGGAAAATTCTGAAATGGGTTTGTGTTCAGCACAGGACACGAGGTGTCAATAGACACCACTGAGCAGTTTGTCACTGCACCATGGAATGATGTGCATGACTTGTCTGCAGTCCTCAGAGGCTGCATCTTTGCATTAAAAAAACTGCTGCATGAAACGGAGCGGGATGAAACTCCAGCCCCTGCCAGTGATAAACAGAATGAAGGCAAAGGTGTGAGTGTCCTGCCCCATTCTGCCCCATTCCTCTTTCTCATTTTCAAGTGAGCCAACACAATTTGACATTTTAAACAACCTCAAGCAGCCCTATCACAGCTTTCCCACAAGCTAGTTTACACAGCCTGAAACAGCGCAGGAAATCCCTGGGAAGACACAAAGAACTCACTCAGCAAAAACCTGAGTGTCTGGGAAATTTGCAACTAAACCCCAAAATTAAATCAAAACTTGATGGTGCTAAAGCAGGTTCAGCTATTGCACTAGATAAACCGTAGGAGAAACGCTGGCTTGGCCGGCAGATCCCTGCAGCCTTCGACTGCCACCTCGTGGGAGCTGAACCGGCTCCCGAGCAGGTTCCAGGCAGACAACCAGGAATCAGCCCCAGCTGAATTACATAAAACATCACCCATATTAATAATGTAGAAAAGATTTCCATTTCCTACTGAGCTAAGACTGCAATTTCTTAGCACGTGGCCGTTGCTTTGGTTCAATTTCAAGAGTCCATTCTTCTCAAGGACAGAAGATTCATTGAGTTTGCTCAAAAGCTTTTCTTACAGAAATCCCAGGGTGACTACCTGGCTTCTTTGGCTTTTCCACCTCTAACATCCATGGGGCTGTGCTGTGGAGCAAAGAACTTCACAGAAGAGTCGATTTTGTGCTAAATTAGCTCTCAGCTGTATACAGTATGTCCACAAATATTTCAGTACATCCCTCAGTTTAATCACCATTTTTGGGCACTGAAAATGATTTGAACATGTTCACGTTAGTAAATGCCCATACCCTGAGCATCCAGGTAACAGTACCCAGCTGGAACTGGAGCCCTGGCTGCAGAACTTGCCCTTAGACAAATGTGCTGTTAGACACAAGGATTAAATAGGTGGAACATGTCAGTGGTTACAATTAGTAAGTCACGAGGAACTGCACACAAATTCTGCGTGCAGACAGGGATGGGGAAAAGCAGTTTTACCTTCTGCTTGCTCCATGCTGCCAAGCTGCAGTTCTTTTACATTGCTTAGCTCAAGTGGTCCCTGCTCCGTTTCCTTGACCATTCCTGGGGGGTCCCACATATATTCCTGCTTTGAATTAGCAGGCCAACCTACGGCCGGGGCTCCTCCGCCCAAAGCAAATGCCAAAATATCCCCCCCCTTCCTTCCCCCAAGCACTGGATAAAGTCACACAGCAGCTGAGCACGCAGCAGCAAACCTGCTCTCCTTCTTTACAGGAAGCAGGGCTCAGCAGCAGTGACCCCCCTGCCCACACCTCGACCTTGTCCCAAATAAAAATGCAGCCTGGTTTCTGATCCAGCAGGAGCAATCTTGCCTCTTCCCAACATGGGCAATGCCATGGCCAGGCAGAATTCCTGCCCTCCCATGTCATCTACACCAGCAGCCTTTTAAAAAAAGGACAACTTTATCTGAAAGAGATTAACTGCAGCAGAGTGGCAGAGAAATGCTTTCAGCAGCAGGTGCCAGATGATGGTTCAGTTCTTCACAAGAGACCTCTTAACTTTTCGGTGTCCACTGTGCGGTGGGGGCAGGATCCTGTCCCTCACTGAGCAGCAGCACTTTGCACCAGGATCCCCACCACTCTGCCTCCCCAGGGACCTCACCCAGGAGAATTATTTTATACAAGGGTTTGTAGCCAGAGAACAAGGGGTAACAGATTAAAACTGGTAGAAGGAGATCTAGGTTAGAGATTAGGAAGAAATTCTTTGCTGTGAGGGTGGTGAGACACTGGCCCAGGTTGCCCAGGGAAGCTGTGGCTGCCCCATCCCTGGAAGTGTTGAAGGGCAGGTTGGATGGGGCTTGGAGCAACCTGGTCTAGTGGGAGGTGTCCCTGCCCATGCAGGGAGTTGGATCTGGATGATCTAGAAGGTCCTTTCCAACCCAAACCATTCTATGGTTCTATGAATTAACACAACTCAGCTTTACCTCAGTCAGTGATAAGGATTATAGAGTCAAATGCTACTGAAAACCCCCCAAGGTGGTAGCCAGACAATGCTCACAGCTCATGTGACATTTAAATACCCCTTGAATTCAAACCCCATAGTTTAAATTTTACAGAAACTGGTGTTTAAGTTTGTTTTTTTTCTGGTCAGTTAATAAGGGTTAACAGACATATCAGGCACCCTAGAGGAGTCATGTTCTGAATTTGGACAGGACAGGAATCATGAGGTAAAAGGACTTGCCAAAAATTTTTCATTTAACAGTACTGATGAAGGAGGATTCAGTTATTAATATATTATTAATATATGCTTCTATAATTAGCAGCTGGATCCTTAGAATAAGGGAACAAAGAATGAAAAATAAATTCCTCTTGGGAATGAAGCAGAAAAGGGAAATGTTTGCTGGACACATTTACCTTGTACGTCAGTGAACTTTGGGAAACTTTAGAGGGCAAGAAGCAAGGCTGAGCACAGCCCTCAGCCCCACAGCTGCTGGGAAAACAAGCCCACCTCACTCCTATTCTTGATTTATCTGAGAAACTGGTCAGAATACATCAAAAAATAAGGAAAAGAGAGGCTTGTTTCCTGTCTGTAACAGCTTGCCTGATGCAAGTGCTACCACCTTGCTGGAACCTTCCTGAGGAACAGGAAGAACAAATACAATTGTAGAAAGCAACTGTATAAACAGAGTGGCTGATGGGGAAAAAAAAAAAAAAGAGAGAGGAAGGACAACTTAAAATCCCAAATTCTTATAAAAATAGGCCAGATTTCAAATTCAAGAGTGTCCTTTTCAGCTGGTCACACAACTGAGAACACAGCCTTGCCTTTCAGAAGTTCTAAGGCAAAGGTTGCCCTACCCAGGTGGCATCTAGCCACCAGCTGTGGGCTGCATGCTGGCTTCTCCATCTGGCCTGGGCACCAAAGCTTTGAAAGGCTTCAGTGAGACCCAGATGCCCCAGACCTTCCCTTCAGCTCCGGATGCTTGGTGGCATAATTCAGGCTCCAGCTTGGCAAGCTCTCCTGCAGACCCACCTCCCTTGGGCAGCAGCTTCAAAAAGAGCCCTCTCCGAGGGGCTGCAGCTTGGGATTCCCGGGAGCAGATTTGGCCACAGAGCCCTCAAGCCCAACCTACACGGCCAAAGTTGCAGAGGAGCATCAGGTGGCACTAGAGGCCGCTGCATCCCGGACCAAGGCGGATCATCCAGCAGAGGGCTGCAACCAACAGGACCCCCGGGGCCCCACCATCTGCTGGCACCAAATGGAAACCAGAAGGACGTTAGTTGGCTCCAGGGAGACCTCATAGCAGCTTTCCAGTGCCTGAAGGGGCTACAAGAAAGCTGGTGAGGGACTTCGGACAAGGGAGAAAACAAGACGTGATGGTTTTCAACTGGAATAGGGGAGATTGAGATTAGACATCAGGAGAAAATTCTTTGGTGTGAGGGTGGTGAGACCCTGGCCCAGGTTGCCCAGGGAAGCTGTGGCTGCCCCATCCCTGGAAGTGTTGAAGGGCAGGTTGGATGGGCTTGGAGCAACCTGGTCTGGTGGGAGGTGTCCCTGCCCATGGCAGGGGGGTTGGATCTAGATGATCTTTAAGGTCCCTTCCAACCCAAACCATTTTATGATTCTAGTTTTACACCAGGAGCAGCAGGCTCTACGTGAGGTGCTGTAGCCACAGCACCCAAACACTCCTAATTCCCCCTCAGCAGAGCCAGTGCTGCTTCCAGTTCAGCTCTGATGCATTTGCAATGTGAGACAAATTAACGCTGGCAGGAGATCATCAAAAAAGGCCAAACAGCAACACTCATCACTGGCTCCAAAATTCCCATGAAAAAGAAAAATAAATTGCCTGGCATGAATATTGAGTGGGGAAGCTGGCCTGTTCCCAGCACCCTCAGGTGCTGCAGCAGGATGGGGGGGTGATGGTGCCACCAAGGACATGTACCCATGGCTGGCAGCAGCTTGGCTGAACATCCCCAACATATGGCTCCAGCACCAGGCAGCGAGTGGCCACGCTCTGTCCAGGCAGCCAGGCCGCAGTGCACTCCTCCAAACTCATCTCTCCTCTCCTGCTTTTATTTCTTCCCTCCCCTTTGTAAGGACTTGAGGCATGATTCACACTATTTTCCAGCTACTGGAGCATTTGCTGAGCAATTTAGCTTGCAAGCAGGCAGCAGGTAAGTCACCACGGATGAAACACTGGGCTGGGCCAGGTAAGGCTTGTTGGCCACCAGAGGATGCAGAGCAGCACAGCAGAGCACTCTGCCACTCCTTCCTCCTCAGACCCAGCAGTCTCTTATGCCTCAACTTTTTGGCTTCACGCAGACAATTTAAGGGCACAAGTTAGGAGACATCCCTGTGATCTAATATTAGCTGATAAGCTTGTTTATGTTTTTGTTGCTAAGAGAAAGCTGGAGCTTTGGAAACACTGAAGCAGATGAAATGCTAGTGCAACAGCTGCTGGCGGGAACTGAAATCCATACAGTGCTTCCCTGACAACTGTTTGCCATTTTCCTTTTTTATTTTATTTTACTGGAATTGGGTCTCCATCCAACCTAAGCTTTTCCCAACCCATTCAGGTGACCTCTCCTGTTTCTCTAGGTCCATGTTTGCTAGTTCAAAATGTGCTGGCAGGTCCCCAGTCAGTATATCCTGCTGTCAGAACATACATTCATCAGGGAAGTTTTCCTCCACCCACAAGCACAATGCATTGTTGCTGTGCTTTTTTTTTTTTCCATCAGTAGTTTCAAAGCATCAATTAAAGGTGGGAAGAATTTTCTGGTGTTTCTGTTTGCATTGGCATAATTCACAGGAGATGGCTCCCTAATGAAAATGCAGGAGACTTAACACAGATCTTCTGTATTATTTATAGAAACTGATTTGGCAATAAATGCCAATGCAGTGATATTAACAGATGCTCTTTTGGACACCTTCAAGTACCAGGATAGTCAAGTTCCCCATCTGCAGAGTCTGGTGGGTTTTGTGGAGTCCACTTCTCCTGGGAAGAATCTAAAGATTCTGCAACTTGATTCTGGGCTTGCCAAAATGGAGATAGTGCTGGGAAACGGTCTGAAGGGTTAACTGAAAGCACAAAACTCACTCTGTCCTCTTTTGCACAAACTCACTTTGCACCGGGAGTATCTTTTGGCAGCTCATCTCAATTCAATTGCAAACGACACCAAGCCGACTGACCCCTAGCAAAACGACAAGGAGCACACAGAGGCACTCCTCACAGGAAATGTAAGAGTTCTGACAGACCAAGCTCCAGCTCTGCAGGAGTTATTTCAAGTTATGTCCCTCAATACGGAGCTGATGAACGCGGCTCATCCATAATGCTTCCAACACCTTCAGAGTAGCACTCCCTGTGCTAGCTCTGGGAAAAAAACCAAACAAACCAACCCTAACAGCATTAAAAATTTGAGTATTTTCCAAATTGCACAGACCCCCTTCTTCCTTGGATCTGCTGCAGCTGAAGGCAGGAGAAGCCAGCACCAACCAGGCCCTCCCTCCACGGGAGAGCTCACGTGGCCGAGTGCAGAGCGCCCGGCCGCGCTCCGCCACCTTCAGCTGTGCAAGCTGGTAATTTCCATGATTGCTTTGCACATCCTTTGGCTTCAGGCCATTTAAAATATGTCAGAGTATTAGCTCCTCTCAGGAAGGTCTGTACTTTAAGAAGTTATTATTTTAGTCTGGAAGAAGCTAATTAATGAAAACGCTCTGGGAACTGGTTGCTAGTTAGAAATACGCAGCCCACTGCTGCATTTTACTTGGTACCATTTACTTTCACCAGAAGAGACAGATTTTGCCAAAGTTAACCTGGCTGCAGGAATAAAGATGGATAATTTTATATCCTGTACTTATATGCACCAGGTAGATTTCCTTTGAAAGGAGCGTTGGCTATCCCAGGTTTTTACTTTCCCAGTCTTAAAATAACATCATATGGTAAGAAAGAGATCCCACCACCTAGATTCAGAGTAATTAAAAATGCTGCTACTGCAGAAATAGTCTTAGTTGCACATGGCAGAATTGTGCCTCTGTGCTGTCTTCATTTATAGACAATCAAAAGAAATGTGTGCTGCCAGGGTGCAGTCCAGCTCCTGTATCTACACTCCAGGAGTGTTTGTTTTCTGCCAGTAGCGACAGAGGGAATCCAGGGGACTTGTGCAGCAAAGATGTCTCCATCGGGACATTTGTAAACTTAATTGAGCAGAATCAGAATCAGTTTTATGTGAATGTCTCAGTCCAACGCTCTTTCTTGGATGGGATTCACATTGCAGGGCCCACTGCAAGGAGCTGCTGGGCTGTCTGTCTATACCTAGAGGCCTTGGGGACTGAGATTAGTAGCTGCGTTATGAGCGGCATGGCCAACTGACCAAGGGAAGTGATTCTTCCCCTCTGCTCAGCTCTGAGACCCCACCTAGAGTATTGTGTCCCATTCTGGAGCCCCCAACATAGGAAGGACATGGAGCTGTTGGAGCGAGTCCAGAGGAGGCCCATGGAGATGATCCAAAGGCTGGAGCAGGTCTGCTCTGGAGACAGGCTGAGAGAGTTGGGGGTGTTCAACCTGGAGAAGAGAAGGCTCCAGGGAGACCTTAGAGCACCTTCCAGTGCCTGGAGGGGCTCCAGGAAAGCTGGGGAGGGACTTTGACAAAGGCAGGGAGGGATGGGATGAGGGGGAATACTTTGAAACTGGAAGAGGCAGATTTAGGTGAGACATAAGGAGGAAATTCTTCGATGTGAGGGTGGTGAGACACTGGAACAGGTTGCCTAGAGAAGCTGTGGCTGCCCCATCCCTGGAAGTGTTGAAGGGCAGGTTGGATGGGGCTTGGAGCAACCTGGTCTGGTGGGAGGTGTCCCTGCCCATGCCAGGGGGGTTGGATCTAGATGATCTTTAAGGTGCCTTCCAACCCAAACCAGTCTGAGATTCTATGACTGCTGAAGAAAAGGGCTGAGACACTGAAAAGACAAGTAGAAAATTACGAAACTAAATGTACCCTGCAACCCAGCGATGACTCAGTTACAAACCTTAAGACAGAGCCCGGGCAGCAGCCTGTAACTCCACACAGCATCTGAGAAACGTTCTTTACACCCCCACCATCACCACCACGTGAGCCCTGATGAGAGAGGAGGACCAACACACAACGGGCACTCTGCTCACTGACCTTCTGCGCTCCCTGGCTTCCTCAGCTGAGAAGTCCTTTCCTGTAGTGGAGGCAGCACCAGCATTCCCAACACCATTAGCAGAGCCGAGTATAGCACGGTTTGTGATTACACCTAGGGGGGTGCTAGCAGAGATGCCCTCTGTATTTTTCTCTACAGCAGAATCAGTTTGTTGCCTGAAAGGGGCTCTGAAATAGAGAAGACATAATGGAAAGCAAAGCAAGTGAACTCAACTGCTGACCAAGAACTCGAGGGAGCATTGAGAGTTCTTTCTCCTCGTTCCACACTCATGTTTGTGTAAAGAACAGCACACATTAAAAGGAGATTTTAAAAACTTGCAGAAGAACGAGCAGGAGGAATTTATAGTGTTCACATCCCTGTTTGTAGCAAAAATGATTAAAAAATGGACTCGGTGAGTAAGCAAAAGGAATGAGCTTGCACACTAAACACCCAAGAGCAGCCTGAGCTACACCTTGTGTCTCTGACAGGGCAGCAAGAGGCACAACTGACCCCCCCAGCACAGGAGGGAGCTGTGGGCACCTCTGGGCTGTGAGCTCTTGCTGCTTATGCACCACTGAGACTGTCCAACAAAACCACTCTGGGCTTTCTCACTTCCAATCCACAATCCACTCCAGAATTCCAAACTTCCAACCCAAATGCTGATTTCTGAGCTGTGGTTACCTGGTGTAGTGGCGGGCTGATGCAGTGGTGTTCACACCGAGGGCTGTGGGGCAGGAAGAGGCAGGTTGCCACAGGGTGCCCAGGGAGGTAGATGAGCCAATGGCAGTGGGTGAGGTAGCTAGAGATGTATTGCGACTGGCTGAAATGTAGGGACTGCTCAGGTCACTACTTCTACCAAATGAAGCACTGTAAAACATCACAAAATCAGGTCCTTCAGAGCACAGTCAATATTCAACAGAACATGGCCCCAGCCAGGCTCTCAGCTGGACAGGGAGCACGTGTCACATCTTAGCACAGGGGGTGCAAGGAGATGGGAGCAGGCTGGAGAGGGGAGGGTGGCTCGGGCAGCCCCTCCCACAGCTGAGCTTCAGGGAGGGGGAAGTTGAAGATCAGGGAAGGGAAAAACCCTGCTGCAGTGAAGGTGGTACACAGAGAGCACCCTGTGCACTGGGGAAAGGGAGAAAATGAACAAGGAGGAGGTTGCTTAGAGCAGGGAAGGAGAGAGGGACATAAGCAGGTCACAGAATCATTGGAGTTGGAAGGGACCTCCAGAGATCATCAGTCCAAACCCCTGCTAAAGTAGGACTGCCTGGAGCACATTACTGAGGACTGCATCCAGGTGGGTCTTGAACATCTCCAGAGAAGGAGACTCCACCCTCTCTCTAGGCAGCCTGTCCCAGGGCTCTGTCACCCTCACACTAAAGAAGTTTTTCCTCATGTTCAGATGGAACTTCCTGTGTTCCAGTTTGTGCCCATTGCCCCTTGTCCTATTGCTGGGCACTACTGAGAAGAGTCTGGCTCCACCTCCTTATGCTCACCCTTTAGATATTTGTAGGCATTAATAAGGTCTCCTCTCAGTCTTCTCCTCTCCAGGCTAAACAGTCCCAGCTCTCTCAGCCTTTCCTCATAAGATGCTCCAGTCCCATTCCAGTCTGACTGCAACACCTTCTAAGGATGCCCAGGACTTCCAGGTTTAAGAACTTGTTTTCAGTGGCTTAAAGCTTTGGCAAAGAGGATTGGTTCAGTCTTTAACTTTGTTTAAGGCATGTTTGCCACAATCTCTGTACTTCTGGAAAATAGCTAGTGAAACTGTCCAAAAAAATATGTATTTCCCTTCCTCGTTCTTCAATATTTTGCCAGTTTAAAGTAAAACCCTTAAAACCATTATTACCAAAAAGCTGTAAGAGTTAAAGTGCTTATAGTTTGGAGAGGAGACAGAAGAAAAGGAGAAGGGGTCTCACAGGAGGATGTACCCTTTTGCTTTTTCAGAGAAAATCCACCCTGAGTGAGAGAAATAGCAAACCCCTAAAAACAGACTTGCTGAAATCTGGCAAAAATCTCCTTACTGCCAGAGCCTGGTCCACAGGCTGCTTGTCTGCACAGAGCAAAGGAGCACACACGCATGATCTAGGACCCTGCCACACCTTTCCCAGCAACTGGTAGTCCTGGTTGCTACTGGTCAGACTGGGCTGTCTGCAGGATAAAAGGCTAGGAAGGCTGGGAGGCTGCCTCTCACCTGCTCAGCATGGAGTCACCACATGACTCCCATGCCAGTGCACATGGAGGAAAGTGGTTGCACCAGGAATAAAAGCTGACCTAGAGGAAAAGCAGACTGGGACAAAGAGCTGCAGGTTTATGGGAACACCAGGGACAACAGACTGGAACTGGAAGTCAGCACTGGAGTCAGAGAGAGCAGCCTGAGGCTGAAATAAAACTTGAACGAGGCAGGACAACAGCCAAGGACAGGAGGCCAGTGGAAGGATCCAGCCCAATTCATGTAGGCAACCATCTTACCAATCAGCTCTCTATGCCAAAGCCCCCAGCCAGCTCAGCACAAGCAGCTGGTCCCTGGACAGCCCAAGGGGAGAATGGGGCACCCTGGAAGGCCTCCATGGGGAGGAACCTTACATGGGGCTCTTCAGTTGATGGCTGCTTGCCATATCCAGGTCACAGAGGAATAAGCAAGTTATTGTCACCAGGTAGCAACCTCCACTGGACCCTAAACAAAGCTTCCTCTGGAAAGCTGGGCCCTGCCTGGAGTAGGGGGGAGCAGGAAGTCCTGTTGGAAGCAAGTGCCTCCCTTCTTGGCTGTCTGCACCAGAGGAAATGGCTGAGCCCTGGAGATGGGCTGGGAGGAGGGTGAGAGCAGGGAGCTAAGCCTGGCTGCCATGGGTGTGCAGAGCAAGCAGCAGTGAGGTTGCAGAAATGAATGTATTGAGGAGATGATGGCAGTGGAGCATGTGCCAGGGGAAGGAACTAGAGGAGCAGAGGGGGAAAAGGTGATGGCAACCCTGGGGGGGAGCAGGGCTGATGTGGCACCATCGTAGGAGAGCCCAAGGCAGAGAGGGGTGGCTGTAAAAAAGAGAAGGAACTTGGTCAGGAAGGGAGGACATGGGAGGGTTATTAATTAAGACCTGACAAGGATTGTCTTTCAGAAGGGAAAGGTAATGGGTGAAAAGGGGACACAAGAGGATGGAAGCAGCACCAGGTGCCTGGGAGAGCAGAGATGTGGGGGAGCTGGGAGGGGGAGGAAGAGGAATGGAGAAAGAGACCATGGAGATGGTGGTGTGCCAACTCCTACATGGACAGGCCCCGGCTCAGAGAAATGTGGCATCACACAGCCCCTGCTGCTCACATGGGAGCCCAGGCATGGCCAGCTCTACAGGAGCTCACCTCCCCACCCTGTCACCCTGCATGGGGACCTGCACAGAGTGAGGAGGACTCTAAGGCTTTTATTCAACTGTATAAGTTTGATCTGAACAGGACCAGAAAATTGCAAGGAAAAGGTGAGCTGGGAATCTTGTTAATTAACAGCTACACTGATGGGAAGCTGTGAAAGGGAGGATTATGCAGTTATGCTGAAGAACTCAACATGAGAAATAAAAAAAAGGCACTGACACACTACCGTGCTTTCTCTAATGCAATCCCCATAACACAACCACCAGAGAGCAAGCAATGAAATGCCAAGTAACATTTCAAAGCCATGAAAAGAAATATGTCTGAAAACAGCTGAGGCAAGTAGAATGAAAAACTTTCACAACGTCCTAAGCTCCCACGTGTGCTAAGAAAGAAACAGTTTGCACAAAACACCTGTTTTTTTTCTTAGCACACACTGCCACAGGGTGCTGCAGGGATCAACACAGGATTTGCTCATGGAAGTTGGCCACAGTGGTGGCTGTTAAGAACAACACACTTCAGTGTAACCCCTGGCTCCTAAATTCATCATTGCTGGAAGCAAGGAGAGCACGGGAGGTGGAAGTCTGCTCTGACATTATCCAAGCTTTTGGAACTGTCCTTCAAAATCAGTTGGTGTCAGGAGCAGAGCTGGACTGCCCAGACTGACTCGTTGTGATAGTTTTTATGTGAACAAAAGCAGTAAGAAGGGATAGATGGAGCTATGTAAAATGAAGGGGAAACTAACTATGTCAAAAAGTGATTTCATTCTGGTGTGTGTGACCCCTGTGAGGCATCACTGATGGCTGATGTCAGAGGAAGGATGCTGAATTAATTCAAGCTGCTATGCCAGGTTTCCTCCCAATCCTTCAATATACAGGAGAAGTGAACTGGCTGTTTGAAGGCCAGTCTGCACTAACATGGAGAACAGGCTCTCAGAACGGGTTCTGTGAATTTTTGGGCTAGTGGGACACCCACAGAGAGAGCAGAATGAACAACTGCCCTTACAGAGAGAGCTTTAACATTTGCTGCAACTAAAGCTGAGCAACGTTTGCAACATTGCTGCAAGTTATTTTGTTCCCTTTTAGAAAATAAGGCATTTTCAACATCTTAGAATGATCTGTTGCCGTTGTTTACTCTTTGTTTGGGGTCATATAAAGCACTTATAGAACATAACCAGGTATCTTTATGGAGATTACTTAGATGCTAAGGTTAAGGGAAATGCAGATGTACAGAAGTCACCCTCTCAGTAACATCCAAGTATGTCATGTTCACTGCAATTGTCACTCTATCAGAACAAGCCTTTGGAATCGTGTTCAGAGATTTCTTAATACTTGGAAATGACAAAGAGCTTATTCTTAACAGGCAACTGGGTTCCCTTCCTCATCTTAGAGGCTGTTGTACAAGGCTGGAGAAATCAGACATTTAATACAATTATATTTAATTTCTCTGTGCTCTCCTGTAGAAAAACCGTATGGGATAGAGGTCAAATTTATTGTGATTTTACTGTTTGTAGATACAATGTAAAACCATTGATCTCTTTAGAAAAAGTACACTTTATTCCTCTGCCTGGCAAAGCTGTTCTCTGTAATTGCTTGTAAACCAACACTCTCCTGTGAAAGGCCAGAATTCAGCCTTTGTGAGAAGAAATTGGTATTAGTGAAATACCACTGCCAGCCCAAACCTCCCCTCCTCTGGACAGTTTAACCAGGCAAACACAGCACAACTATGTGAATAGTACTAAATCTATCTCTGGATTAGCTGAGATAAACAGGCAATGTTTGTAAAATTTCAGCCTCCAGCCACGTGAGGGACTGGGCTGTCTCAGCACAGGGAACAGTTGGGCATGGCAACTGCAAGAGGCACAAGTTTTCCAATGTAATCAGCTGTGGTTTGTTGAACTGCCTTTAGAGAGAGACAAGTGAGGGAGGTTGGCCTGTCATCATGTCCCAGGATAGATGTGAAGTCAGTGGAATGGCTCAGCAGATCAGGTGAAGTTCACTGCTTGAAGGGGCTATCTGTTTCACCTTTTGTGGCAATGGGTCTGCGTGTGCTCAGCAATTGGACAGACACATCCTTCAGCACAGCTTGCCTCTACCAGCTTAAGCACTAGGGTACAAAAAAATCTGCCTCTTCCCAAATATCTCGAGCAACTGTTTCATCTTCAGGACAGTTCTTTAGCTCAGGGTCTAGAATTTGGTGAAATACAATCTAAAACCTTGAAATATTTCTGCCCTTTTCTGTAAGCACAGCTCAAATGGCTCTGCAGCCTGGCAGGTTTATGTTTTGATGCTGTTTTGATGGTCACCACTATTAGCTGAAATAAAGGTGAGGGGATGGCACAAAGGGCTGATCCTCCTTCTCACGACTGAGATGAAAACTCAGTGATGTATTATTTGCCTTAACAGAGCAGGGCATTCATTCTCCTCATTCAGAGACAGCCATTATCTGGTACTTGAAGGAAACTGAGCCTCTGCCTTCCAAAGGGGTAAAAGATACTGCCAATTACAGGAGCTCTGCATAGGATTGCTTTCCTGATTCTGCCTGGCTGCTTTCCCAACCATCAGCCCCTATAATTTCACATACACTGTGCAGAAAGTGCTTCCTTACTGCCACAAGGAGACATCAGTCTTACTCCTTAGCAAGTGCTGTTAAGTCATGCACAACTGACACTTTTCTGATGATGATGTCATAAATACAGACTCATATAAACCAAAATTAGAGATAAGTTACAACTTACCTGTCAACAGCTATTTGAACAATGCTTTCAGATTGTCATTACTTTATTTTCTTTTTATGATCCATTTTGTTTTATTATCTAACTATAATACTAGGATAAAACTGAGAAAACACTTCGCATTTCAGTTATGTGAACCAAAGCACTTAAATTCATTTCAGCCATTTAGAAATCAACAAAAATGATGGCCTGCAAAAATACCACTCAGCATTACAAATGTCAGCATATCTTAATTTTTATTTCCTGCTCTCAGCAGAAGATGATCCCGAGGCCAGCTACTCTGAGGCAATACGGAGCAAGCAGGAGGTTATGGTTTGGGAGGCATGTTAAGAGCAGAACTGACTGCCAGGGAACCTGTGCCAGGCAGGGCTGGAGATACCTTTTCAAGTAGGTGGACACGTAGGTAGTGGGTGCACCAGCATGGGGAGCTTCGTTTCCCTTGGGTTCCTCCCTCCAGGGCTGCCGGGTGTAGGAGCCGCTCCGCACCAGGTTAACGGCTGATTCCCTAAGGCAGGGGAGAGCACAAGGTTTGTTTAGTGCAACCCTGGGAATCTGCTTCTGCCTCCCCTACAGTGGCACTGCACAAATCCTGCCCTTGCACCTAGGTGCACTGTTGTTCACAGGTGACACAACTGGCTGGAATGCCTCTGCTGGCCTGGACATCAGCTCCTGTCAGAGCCAGCTGTGTGTTAGTAACAACCAGATCACAGCAGCACCAAGGCTGGAAAAGACCTTGAAGATCATCAAGTCCAGCCTCTGACCTCACACCACCACATCAGCCAGACCATGGCACTAAGTGCCACATCCAGCCTTGCCTTGAACACCTCCAGGGATGGTGCCTCCACCACTTCCCTGGGCAGTCCATTCCAATGTCTAATCACCCTCTCCATGAGGAAGTGCTTCCTGATATCCAACCTAAACCTCCCCTGGTGCAGCTTCAGGCCAGGCCCTCTTGTCCTGTCACTAGTTGCCTGGGAGAAGAGCCCAACCCCTGCCTGACTACAACCTCCCTTCAGGTAGTTGAAGAGAGTGATAAGTAATGAGAGTGATGATGTAATAATTTATAATGCATAAAGAGGGACAGGATTCTTTTTAGTCAGAAAACTTACAGTTGAAATTTAGATTGTCCATAAACGTAATTTCAGATCTTAAGGAACATCATTCGATATTCCCTCTGCCCTCTTGTATCAAACAACATTCCATACAGGGACAGATGCTGCAGCTGCAGGGGAGGTTTTTATTCTCCAAGGTACTCAGGCAATGCCAGTGAAGCAGTTCAGCATGGCAAATCCTTTGCTATACTGAGCAGTAGAAAACAAAAACCAAAATATTTGGCAAGATCTAAAACTACTTGACAAGTTATCAATATATTTCTAGCAGTCCTGTTAATCAGTTATCTGAAATCAGGGCTCCTTTTCCTAACACACACTTCAGCATGATGTCCTTTTCTAGTCCTGGACAGAACCTCGAGCTTGAAATGCAACAATAAAACCATTCACTCATCAGTCCACAATTATTTTCCATTTTTTCAATTGCTGTGTCCATGCTGATGCCCTTTCAGACACCTGTGAGTTCTGTGAAGTGAAACTCAGCTGTTTTGAAAAGAAAGAATATTGGGAAAAATCTGTACTACCCAGTAGGCCTGGGCACCATCTGTTCATGCAGGCCAGTTCTTCTCAATCCCTGCTTTACCAGGCAAAGGACACTTCTCAGCAGTCAGCTGGGCATGTCACTCAATAGGAGCCACTGCCAAACTGCTCAGGCTTATCAGCAGACACAAATTGTCTGCTCAAGTCCAAATCACACAGACTGGCTGAGATTAAGCAAGAACGCAGCAGGGAGGTTCCAGCAAAAGGACCAGCAAAGACTTTCCAACTGTGCAGAGATTCTCTCAGGGTGGTCATCTGCTGTGACTGCTTCACAACAATCACAGCTCACAATGACTTCTCTGTGTGTGCCTTTCTACTGCGACCGGGGAGCTGGCTGGAAAGGAGGCTGAGCTCAAATTTTACTCCTTCTAGCACAAACTGTGAAGACTCTGTAGAGATTAGCTCCTTAAATATATCTTGAGATATTGATCCCATTTATACTGTGGTTCTGTCCAGGGGCAGCTACACATATTCACTATAAAACAACCCCTGCAGTGCAAACAGTTCCATAAACAAGGGAGTTCACGAACTCAAATGAATAAAAAAATGACAGATGTGTGAACAAAGGGACTGAAGGTGACCACAGAGCAAGTGTCAGAAGTACAAGTGTAGGTGCCAGCTACAAAATGAGGCACTCGCATCTAAAAGGAAAAAGTATGCATGAATCTTCCTGGATGGAGAGCATGTATGTATGAATCCAGGGGTGAGGAGACCAGCCTGCTGCCCTGCTCACCTAAAGGGAAAGCAACGTACCAGAACTTTTACAGATGAGAGACAGCTCTTGATGCTGTGAATTCCCCTGGACTTGGGACTGCTGAGAAAATACATGAGGCATGATTACAGCAAAAAGGTATTCCAAAGACCTATTGACAGGACAGAAGCTGAGCATGATGTTCAGTCAGTCTCACCTGTTTTCTTTTTCTTCTATATCACTTGTACTGCTCAGTCTTCTGGGGGCTATTGTGGCAAGATAGCTCTTGCTGTCTTTATCCTGCTGAAGCAAAAGAAGTACTTTAACTGCTTATCTGTTACACTTCCAGCATGTTCAGTGACAACTAAACTAATCTTCAAAGTTCTTCAACTAAGAAAGCATTCTCCTGTCTAAGGACAAGTGACTTAAGGCATTTTCTTGGGCAACACACACCACAGAATAAAAGTATCAGTTCTGAAAATGATTCCCTGAAGAGCACTCTAGTGAATAAAGCAGCTTCTAATTAGAACTACTCGTAAACCAGTGAGTTGTAGAATCATAGAATGGTTTGGGTTGGAAGGACCTCTAAAGGTTATCTAGTCCACCCCCCCTGCAGTGAGCAAGGACATCTTCAACTAGATCAGGTGACTCGGAGCCCTGTTGAACCTGGCCTTGAATGTTTCCAGGGATGGGGCATCTACCCGTGGCAGCAAAGCTACAGCTAGTGAATATGTGGGACAGGATTCTCCAATACAGCTGGTGGGTACGGGGGGAATCCACAGAGATGACAGTGAAGGAGCATTTCCACTGCAGGGATGCACTACTGTCTGGATTAGTTCCTTTCTGGGAAAGAATGGGCCATGCCAGACCAGCAGCTGTTGTTCACTGGCAGCCAAACCCAGCAGGAATTAGGTGAGAGGGGCATTGAACTCCAGTTCTGCAAGAACAACTGACAGGACAGGAATAATCTTCAAAAGAACAAAAAAACAAACCTGAGAGAATGCAAGAGACCCAAGTTCCTTACAGATACAAACCCCAGCAATAACTCAAAACGAAAGGGAAAGGGTCCTAAACCAGCGAGGTGAAGCCTGCTCAACTGGGGTGCACCAAAACATCTTTGCTGGAAGCCAAACCTTTTCTTTGTTGTCTAATAAGGCAGATATCCGAGGACTTGAGGAGGAACGATAGATAGAAGAAGTCTTATCCCTCTGTGCCTCACGAGTGGCAGCCACTTCACTCAGCATGTTGTGGCTGCCGGTCTTGCGGAGCCCCAACCGCCACGACGAGGGGGACTCATCCTTCTGCTCCTCTGACTTGCTGAGCCAACTGAACTGCAGAGGAGAAAAAGGGACAATTGGAAGAAGTAAGAGCACTGCAAGGCACAATCTAAGTTCTGAAAGTGTTTCAACACTTTTTTGGCTGGGCTACACTTGGAAGATGGAGTGACTTTGATTTCCTGCTTAGCTTTAATCACAGGATGAAGCTCAAGGTGAACTCACAGGGATGCAAACTGCTGTAGTGCCCTCATCCCCAAGGACAGAGGATGAAAGAAGTCTTGTGTCATTGTGCAGGTCCCTTTGCCTACACAACGCCCTCCTCCAGCTTTGCAGAAAGAATAGAAGGAACAATGAAGCTTTTATTCGCATCGTTTAGGAAGGAGGAATTATTCATTAAAGGCACAAAACAAAACAAAAAGAAGTAATCGACTCTTTCGGGACTGGCTGCAAATAAAACCCTCACACAGATCAAACTGGAGAGGGTCGAGGAGAAGCCATTAAGATCATCAGGGAGCTGGAGCACACAACACTAAATGACCTGGCTTGTTTAGCGTGGAAAAGAGGAGGCAAAGAAAGTATTTAATTGCTCTGCTGCTTTGGGGGTGGGGTTTGCAGGAGATATGGAAGCAGACTTGTTTTCAACAGTCTGCAGTGAAAGGAGGAGGAACAGACACAAGTTCCAAGATGGGATATCCCAAGTGACATGAAGGAAGACATACCTCTGGGTAGGAGTGATGTTGCACCAGGACAGGGAGCAGGAGGGGAGAGTGTCTCCATCCTCAGAGACTTTTCAACCCTCAGGTGAGCTCAGGTAGTCCAAAGAAACGTGACACAGGCTTGAAGTTGGCCCTGGTTCCAGCAAGAGGCTGGACTACAGGCTTGCAGAGGCCCCTTCTGGCTTAAACCCTTCCATGGTCAGGTAACTGCATGTTCCATACACATACCACAGAGGGAGCTTCGTGCCTTTTGTTACATGAGGCATTTCTGACAGAAGAGTAAGTGATACTCCTCAAAAATTAGAGTTATCAAGTCTTACAAAAAGATGCCTACAGACATTCAGGAATGGAGCCTGGGCACTGCAAGAGATACTTCTATGAAGATGGGGGTTCAACACCAAGTTGTATAGGAAATAAAGCAACCAAAACTTAAGGAATTGTTGGGAAAGAGTAGAATACAAAACACAATACCATTATGCCTCTGTGCTCCTGCTGGGTACAATCACACCTTTGGTACCATGCACAACTCAGCTCCACAGCCCAAGAGCAGCACAGGAGAAGGGGAAGAGATTCAGAGAAAGGCAACGAGAATGAGTAGAGCAAGAGAGCTTTGGTACGAGGAGTTATTCAGTGTATCAGGAATCTCCAGGCTGAGATATGACCAAGGCACACAAAATCCTCAGTAGCACAAAGAATAAGGATCAATTATTCCTCGTTCCTTCCCTTAAAGGAACTGGGGGCAGCAAACAAAGCCAGCTTGTGCCAGGCTTAAAGAAACAAGTGCCTGAAGCTCTGTGTAATATGGAGTTAAGCTGAAGAACCCTTTGCCACTGGACATTACAGGATCCCAAACATATGGGCACTCCAAAAGTGACTGCATAAATCATAGAGGAAAAGTCTAACAGGGGGTACTGAATACCAAGAAGTACTACAGGTTCAGCAAGTCCCTGAAATGCAAATTGCCAGAAGGTAGAAGTCCAGCTAGATTCTGTCTTCTCTAGTGTCTTTTGTGGTCACAGTCAAGGGCAGGATGCTGGGGTAGACAAGGCTTTTGGTCAAGGCTGATATAAGCATCATTATACCATATTCTACATAACACACAAAACATCTGACATTATCCAGGATAAATTGAGCTACTGGGAAGCTCTGCCCTCAAGCTTATTGATTAAAGACTGCAAAAGATAAAATTATCACTGCAGCATTTGAGCAGTGCTTCTTAGCTAATGTTACTTTCAGGCAGATGCAGAGGGTTAATCTTCTGTACTCCTGTAATTCTGGCACTTCCAGTCTACTGAGCTCTAGTCCTTGACTGTAGTTTTGACACTTCCCTCAGAGAAAGCTCAAATCCACAGGAAAAGCTGCTGTCTGTAATTTCTGAACAACACAGGAACAGCAAATATTAACAACCCCACCAATGGAGGGCAACACAAGCACTCCTGTTTTCCCAGACAAAACCCAATCTGACAGTTACAGAAGAATCAAACATGTAAGAGAAGATAAAGTATCCCATCTTGAGTGACTGAGGGCAAATTCATAACTGCTGTTATTAATTATTAACAGGCCCTCCTCTATACCCTAAGAGCCTTATTCTGGGTTAAACAGCTCAAATGAGTGAGAACAATTCTCTGCAGCTGGGAAATGGTTAACTGAAGTGCTCACACTTCACAGCTTCCTTCTACCTTTAACAATTTCCCTGCTAAGTCAGCCTGAGCTGAACAATGCCCAGAGGAGCTCGATTTCACTTCATCTGGATGAGAAGTTACACTTAGCAGCACGTCAAAAAAAATATATATACTTGTGACTAAGCAAGAAGCATTTTCTTTCTAACATGTTCCTAGTGCTCCAGCTTCTGGCAAGGTGCCTGCATTGTAGAGCTGTCCCTCATATTCTGATGCAAAAAGAAACCAGAAGCATAAGACACCAGTTCTGAGCAGAACAGAGAGTCTCCTGGTGCCATCTAGCTGAGTGACGTGAGAGCTGGAGAATTCAGATAAGATTTCAGTAACTCTGCTTCACCTTTAAAAAGCTTTCCCAGCCTGGCTATCTAGACAGATGCAAACTTTATCCTCTCTGCTCACTGGGCTGTAACATCATGCCACTGAATCAGCTGAGTTTGCCAAGTCAGAGGCACTTCAGCTGATGATGCCAAAGGCACTGCTGATCCATCAGGAGGGCCCAGCTCTGGTGAAAGATCTCCTGCTGGTCAGAGATTGGCATCGACCATCTCAGGACTGACAGTGACACAAAGCACTTGCAGGAAGAAGGTTTCTCTTGTGAGCAGAGCAATCTGCTTCAGAGACTCAAGAGGAACCTCATTGCAGAGACATCCCCCTTTGTGCCAGTCCTATCCTGTTGTTAGCACAGCATCTTCATCAAAACTGCAGGTACCATGCTCTCCTCAATTCACATCTGAAACTCTGAAAATCAGTTCCAGAGCGTCCATTTCCCAGAAAAACCTCCTGCTTTCAAGCTCTGCTGGAGTCCCCATTGATTCCAAATTCACTTACTCTTCTGGCAGATGCAGTGAAGGAGTTGGGCTCGGGTGGTGGCATTTGCTCAGTGATGCTAGGCCTGGTTTCATGGCTGGAGTGGTTGGCAAAGGGCTCTTCCTTCCTTTCTACAATTTTAAACAAGAAGAGAAACCAAATGTTTCAGTATTGCACTTCCAAGGCCCTTCTTTACAAGCACAGTGTGCACTACACTCAAGTTCAGAGTTGGTGAGACCTTGGCACACCTTAGATCCTAAAGATGATGTCAAGTGCCAAGGCCAACCAGGGCTTTCTGCAGGGAGCCTGGCTGCTTCCAGAAAAATATGCCAGACACATTTGCCAGGCAAAGCTTTTGAACTTCATCCCCACAGACAAGCAAAGCCTTTTCAGAAAGCACATTGAGGAGGACAAACAGGGCTTTTCTTTCCTCCCAGGGATTGTTCTCCTCGTGGAACACTCGGGAAGGGAGGCAGAACACACCATTCCCATGGGTGTGCCTCACCAGGCCTGGATTTCCTTGCACACTTATGCTGCAGTTGCTTATGTTGGTGGGCAGAATTTCTGGTCTTCCACAGCAAAATCCATTTACCTACACGAAGCTAGGACTGACTCCCAACAAAAATCTTTAACAGGGCTCAAAGCAAGCCAAGCAAACACTATGAAAGCTCCCAGCTGGCTCCCTGCTTGTTAGACAAGTGCAATCATCCAGTATGAAATCTTTTTTGTATCTATGCACCATGCTTGATGTAAGAACCAGAGATTACCAGGAGGAGAATAAGCAGAAACTGTCTCAGGTAACAGGTTGAACTGACAGGAGTGCACAGGGCTCTAAACCAGAGCGTTGGCCAAGCACAGCCATGTGTGAGGTGCCTGAGGAATGAGGTACCTACACCAACAGAACAATGTTTTCCTCTCACAGCTATGAGTGCCTCACACAGTCATGGCTTTGAAAAAATAAAGTAATTTGAAGTCTAACCACCCAAACAGTCCTAGCAAATGAGGTATGTGCAGTGAATAAAGAACTCCTGTTACGTATAATAAGCCGTTTGGTGTGGAGCATCTGTGAGGATGGCACCTTGGAGCATGAAGATCAATCTCTCTGAAACACATGTCCTCACTGCTAGAATACAGGATTCAAAGGACACGCAAAACAGAAAAGAGCAAGCCAAGAGAAACACTTAAAAACAACAGGCAGTTAGCAGGACTGACAGATCCAGAATTAATGAGACAAAGATTCACCTCCCCTAGGAAGGTCTTCACGATACTGAAATCTCAGCCACCTTTCACAGAATCATAGAATGGTTTGGGTTGGAAGGGACCTTCAAGATCATCCAGTTCCAAGCCCCTGCACAGGCAAGGACACCTCCCACCAGACCAGGTTGCTCCAAGCCCCATCCAACCTGCCCTTCAACACTTCCAAGGATGGGGCAGCCACAGCTTCCCTGGGCAACCTGGGCCAGTCTCACCACCCTCATAGTGAAGAATTTCCTCCTAATGTCTCACCTGAATATACCCTCTTCCAGTTTTAATCCATCACCCTTGTCCTCTCACTGCAAGCCCTTGTGAAAAGTCCCTCCCCAGCATTCCTGTAGGCCCTATCTTATCTCAGAACTTCCATCAAAGCAATCTAAACAGAGTAGTTCACTTCTTGACCCTAACAGGCAGATGCACTGCACTTTCAAACAGCCCTTTGGGGAAGGGGCAGTAGATGACCCATTTCTCCTTGCAGCCCTGACTTGCCATTCAGCAGCCCATGGAAATATGTACAGGCAAAAAAAAGAAATTGTATGCATTCTATTTGTTGAATTCCTGAGAGTGAAGCCCAGAAAGCACAGGAGAACCCTTGACACTGCAGGAAGGGGAGAACAGACCTGACCCAACAGCCAGGCTGGGCCAGCTGGGGACTCGTGGCCTGTTCTGGAAGTTTAGAGCACAGAGGTCAACTTTTAAGGTCAGGCCTAATTACAAGGGCACAAGCCTAAGGGGTAATGACAGGTTGGAAAGAACTTAACTGTGAGCAGTGTGACTGAAGGAGTCAATTGCAGGAGAGGGCCAGGCAGAAGCACCTTGTGCTGGCAGCGTGGGAGGCTGCTTGACCACAGGCATTGTCCTTAGGGGAGGATCCCACATTTTATTTTACTCAGAGTTCAGCAATAAACATGAATTCCAATCAGGGGAAACAGGTCAGGATCAGCTGGACTTCTCCAAACAAATTCAGTGAGACTGAAAACTCACTTCTCTAATTTAGCATATTGTTTTCCTTAAGAGTTTTTTTGGGGGTGTCTTTTTTTGTCTTAGTTTAGTTTTTTCAAACACTGAACGTTTCCCTGACCTGCCTTAATTCCCAATAATTACCTATTGTTATATTTACCAGCACAGATAATGACCATAGAATTTTATACTGATCTTTCTCTTGTTTATATACAACCCAATGCCAAATTGTTAATTGTCCTCTAGACAAAAAAAATAGCATTCCTGCATTTAGCTTCTCTTGTTTGAAGAACAACAGTTTCTTACAGATTGTAAGAAAGATGGTTCTCTCTGAGCCACTCCAACAATTTCACTGCTCACCTCCCCCAATTTCTTCTGACAGTCTCTGCAAATACCACAAATTTATCACAACCTGAGATCCTTCAAAACAAACTTCTCTATCATCCTGCCAGCTCCTGCTTTGTCCCACCTTATCCTCAGTTACCAAAGGAGTTATTTTTTTTATTTAAAAAGATCACTCATAACAATATTTTGGCTTTTTTTTTTCCTTCATCAGAACTCTGAACACTGTAGGACAACAGTTGTCTTTCATCTGTCCAGCACTGCTTAGAATTACAAAGCTCTGTGAATATTAAATCTCAGAAGAAAATGGAGGAAATAATAACCAACAAGTAATTTATATGTTGTTTTTCACATGCCTCCTATATCCATCCCAGCACTTAAAAGTATCTAGCAGACAAGAAAGTATAATTGGTCTTAAGACTGTGTGTGAAACTAGTAATCCTGTGATGTTTATGATTTTCTGTGACAAGCTGCTTTCATCCCTACTTCTCTGGAGTCCTCCTAGAACATGTGGGCTGATGCTGTTACCTCGTGAACCTTGTTTTAAAGAGAGTCATGAAAATGGGCACCCCACTCACAGAAGCAACAACTGGCAACTATGTCCACATCCAGCTGGACAAGTTCATGTTCATTTCATTAGAGATTTGAGAGGTTCACCAGGTCAGGTTTCCATTCTGATTGAAATTTCTCAAAGGAGCCAATAATCTCCCTAGGAAAGGAGAGCACAGGTAACGGAGCCTGAAGCTTGATGCTTCCTCATTACTCGAATGCTTTTTTGTCTTTAATTTGTTTCAGCTTTAGTGGTTTGAAAGAAATCAGTGTTACATGCTTTGCTCAGTGAATTAATTCAATAAAAAGATCTGCTCTGGCTGCCCAGAAATGAATGCCAAGTGCTGTAGCACTTGCCTTGCTGAAGGATCTTCTGCTGTTCCTGGATCAGTTAAACATCACGTGGCTGCACTTCTCGCAGCTACACAGAGGCCAGAGGTGTTTGGTCAAGTCCTTCCATGTTTACAAGAAGTGGCACCTAGCTGGACATGGCTGCTGTCCAGTAAAACCCTGATTTATGGAGCAAATAAACACGTCTTCTCCTGCGTGCCTGTTTCCACCACTGATTTACTCGATTTAAAAGCCTAAAGATGATTTCAGAGTTGCTCTCACACCCAAACAGCTTCTGTAACTCTGCAAAGACCAGTCAGGGCCACAGCACCTCTGTGATAAACATCAGAATTGAGACAATTAGAACACAGGTGACAGATTCCCTGGCAGAAGAAGCAGGAGAAAACTTTAAACTACACTTTTCTGCAAGGACTGACTTCCTAGTTCACTGGGATACAGGCCAAATAAACTGATGTTAAAAGCAGTCTAACCATTAGGCACATCATAGTCCAAGATCCATCTCTCTTTGCAGAAATATTCAGCACAGCTCTTGGCTAACTGTAAACTTGAGTCTCGTTATTTAAACTGGGCTGCACACATACACTGTTCAAATTAATTAAGGAAGTCTTAGCACTTGTTTGCAAAAAAGTGAGACTGAAATGAAGCAGGAAGCCAGCAATGTGCTAACATGACTTGATGTACTTCATCCTTGTTTGCCACTATGTTCTGCACTTACTATACATCACAGTCAGAAAAAAGTCCCTCATCTCTATAATGACACAGAACAGCTTCAGCCCTTCATCTCTCCAACCCAAACACAACAAACTGTTACCACAGTATCATCATTCTGGTCGAAAAAGACCTTCAAGATCATCAAGTCCAACCACCACCCCAGCTCTGCCACGTCCACCACCAAACCCTGTCCCCTGGCACCACATCTGTCTTTTTAGATGTCTCCAGGGATGGTGGCTCAACCACCTCCTCGGACAGCCTGGATCACCAAGTCCAACTCCTGCCCCAGAACAGGACAACCCCAAAGTTCACACCATGTCCCTGAGGGCATTGTCCAAATGCTTCTTGAATATTGCCAGGCTTGGTGCCATGACTGCTTCCCTGGGGAGCCTATTCCAGTGCTCCACCACCCTCTGGATGAAGAATCCCTTCCTGATGTCCAACCTAAACCTCCCCCTGCACATCTTCCTACCATTCCCTCGGGTCCTATCGTTGGTCACCAGAGAGAAGAGGTCAGCACCTGCTCCTCCTCCTTCCCTAGTGAGGAAGCAGTAACTGCCATGAGGTCTCCCCTCAGTCTCCTCTTCTCCAGGCTAAACAGACCAGGTGCCTTCAGCCACTCCTCATAGGGCATCCCCTCCAAACCCTTCACCAACCTTGTGGCCTCCTCTGTTACCTTCCTACTTGTTCAGTTGCATTTCTACCATCTCACACTAAAGTGTTCATCCTGAAATTGGCCAATGAGAAAAAACCCAAACCCTACTGCTATAGAACAACCTGTGAACAATGTGTAATCTTAAATTCAAGTGAGCTGGAAGTAGAAATTAAAATAATACCTGCAGCTTTATTTTGGATCAGCTTTTTTAGTAAGCTGGTCAGTGAGCTCTCCATATCCTACACATATGCACTGAAGTAAGACTTTCAGGATGTCTTTAACAACTAAGCAAAAAAAAAAAAAAAAATCTTCAAATTGACCCCTAATATTGCTCAGTTAATTATTAAACCCAAGACTGTGCTAAGTCTCACCTGACTCCTTTTCAGCATCTGATTCTGAAACTTCATCTTCAGCTTCTTCCTCTTCTTCCGAACTAGAACTGCTGGAGTCCTTGTTCTCATCCTCCATTTCCATGGACTTCAACGTGTCTTCCTCATAAAGAATCTTCTCTTTGCTGCAGGGAACAGAAATTTTAAGGACTGCCAGATGACAAAATTATTTCTGAGTTCTGCTTCTCAAAAACACAGATGTGATTTGCTACATATAGAAAAAGTAAAAGGACAAAATCCATCCACAGCCACTAAATCCCAGCACTTCCAGCACTGCCCATTTGCCATGGATTCCAATGCCAGTCTCACATTTCCTAAATTTGCAAGCATTTCTGAGTCCCAAACAACGTGGTGTCTCTTTTCCCAGTGCAACACAACCCACCATGGCTCTGTGCACCTGCAGAGATGCAGTTCTCAGCCGGGTATGTTAAGACACAGCTAAAATTGTATTTCAGAGAGCTCATATTTAAAAGAAACCATGAAATGCACATGAGCAGCAGTGAACTTTTTCAATCCAGCTGAGGCCAGCTGACAGCTAAGGGATGAAGCTGGCCTTCCACTGCACTCTGTGCAGCTTCTTTTCAACAAAGAGGAAAGAAACGTACTTGGAGAAGAGTCCACTCTGGGGCTTGCCGTTCATGTCGGCTTCAATGAGCTTGTTCCTCGTCTCCTTCTCACTTCTCAACTGTCCAGAAGTCCAAGGAAATTGGAGAAAGAATTAAGAGGCACATCTTTAACAAACCATCTCAGCATCGCCCAAAAATTACCACAGCATGAGGTCATCCCAACAGCATTAGATGAAAAATAGTTGGACTTGTTTAACAAGCCAAGTCAATGGATGCTCATCTGCAAGAGCACTGGATGTCTTGAGCTAGAGCTCCATAGGGCAGAGCTACACATCCAGCATGTCCATAGACTCAAGCTGCAATTTAATAAAACCTGCAGAGGTCTGCAGCTGTCATAGAATCATCAAATCCTTTGGTTGGAAAAGACCTTTAGGATCATCCAGACCAACCATTAATCCAGCCCTGCCAAGGTCACCACTAACCCATGTCCCTCAGCACCAAATTCCTCCAGGGATGGGAACTCCACTACTGCCCTGGGCAGCCTGGGCCAGGGCCTGACAAACCTTCTCAGGAAGAAATTGTTCCCAAGATCCAAACTAAACCTCCTCTGGCACAACTTGAGGCCATTTCCTCTTGTTCTATCCCTTGTTCTTGGGACAAGAGACCGATCCTCCCAGCTCCAACCTCCTCTCAGGCAGTTGCAGAGCCAGAAGGTCTCCCCTCAGCCTCCTTTGCTCCAGGCTGAGACCCACAGTCAAATCCCAGCTTCCCCAGTACTGCCCAGCATCTGCCCGTGCAGACACAGTGCTGGAGGTCTGGCTGCACGTGTCTGTGTGTCCATGAAATCAGGCTGGATTCCATTTCAAACGTGCTGCCTCTGCAGCCCTCATTCCCTTGCTCTCAGAGGAGAGCATCCAGGTGTGGCCTGTACAGGCAACCACTGGATCTCCCACGAGGACAGGTCACCTCAGAGATCTCTCAAATGTCAGCATGAATCATCACACAACACCACCTCTCATCACCCCAGCAGTGGAAATCTTTTTCCCAGAGAGCAGCAATAGGAATTTTTTCAGCACTGATGGGCAATAAAAAAAATGTTTCCTGCCTTCTAGGAGCACAGACACAGTTGAGGTAGAAAAAGGGATGGCAATTAGAGGCTCACTTTTAAGGCTGGCTCTTTGGTGTCACATTTGGCCTAGTTATTCTCTCTTTTGATAGGAGCTGAGATGAGGCACAAGAAGCAGAAGCTCTGTGAGTTCTGAATGTGGGAAAAGCTACATGAAGCCCAGCAAAGAGCCAAAATTTGGGGTAGAGCATGTTGGTAAATAGAAGAGTCTGTTGAAGCACAGCAAAGGGTGTGCAGGAAACAGCCTGCTGGACTCAAAGGTAACTCAGAGATTGGGGAAAAAAAAAAACAAAACCCAAATCAAATTAATTGCTTCCAGCAAATAAAATCCCCTGTTTGACAACAGCAGCAATTCTGTTAGCAAGGATGGCAAAGTTTTCAGTTACAGGCAACAGATTGAAAAAAAAAAATAATCTGATTTGAGAGCCATTTTGAAAGTAAAATAAAGTACTTGGAGTGATGTCATGGAACTGCCTATTTCATCCTTAACAAATGTTAAGTTTTCTTTTTTAAGTGCTAAAAGCGGCACATGATAAACACATGATCAAATGGCATTGCTATTAAAAAGATCATATCCACTAAAAAAAAATACTATGTTAAAATCTGGGTTCCTCTCTTCTTCCCAGTTCTCCTCTAGCTTGCTGCACTCCTTTAATAATTGGAGAAGGCCTTTATATAGTGCTGCTACCCCAAGAACAAAGGGGATTGCTGGCTCCTGTGAAACCAGCCTAAAAATGGGCCAGCACCCATCCAAAAAACATTGTGGTCTTTTTTAGTTTCCTCTTCTTCTGAGGAGTGCAGTTATCTGCAGAATCCTGGTGTAGTGGGATGGGAGGGAATCCAAAATACAACACTGATAGTATTTATCAACACCTCATTTAGAGAGAAGCTGATTAATTTTTAAAAAGTTGCTGTGAATGTTAAGGAGGCTATTTAAGGATGACAGCAGCTGTGTTATGAGCAGAGCTTGAGCTCCACCACCCACATTTCAGTTCCTCAAAATACTTTACTGGGTTTTATCAGTGTTCTCATTATGTCTGTTTCCAAATCCAACATTTTAAATGATGCTTTCTGATTTATTATTTTTTTTTTCAAAGAGGCTTGGTTGGTTTTTTGGAAGCACCCAAATGAGATAATTGAGCAGACCGGATGAAACAGGAAAAAAACGCAATTTAAAAAAAAAGAAACAACAAACTTTCTAGATTGACAACTGGCTTTACTTGGATCAGGATATATTTTTGCTTTCCTTTTTTATGCCAGCTTTCTGCTTACAACCCCTTCCAGTATCTCCATTATGAAATGGCAATGACTAACATAAAATAAACAGCTGGGCCTCAGCTTCATGTGCCTGCTGACACCAGATGTCTTAGGGAACACCCGTGCATGAAAAGGTAATTGGAGAGGTGGAAAATCATCTGCCAGAAACTCACCACAGTCTGTTTCTTCTGCAGCATTTCTAAATGCTCAACCAGTCCCTCATCAGCCACGTCAAACGGCGTCTGGCCCTGATGTAGTAAGAGAAGACAAGAGGACATCTCATACAGTGTGGTGCTAATATTCAAAAATCACCATTTACCAGTGAGAACAGAAGTGAACCTGTGGCACGTCCTCCCTCCCCAAAGGCTGAGCAACTTCCTCCACTTCCCCCCAGAGCAGGGAAAGCCATGGCCACAGTGATGTGGATTTTATGACTCCATCTGTGATCAGAGCAGCCTTAATCATGGAAGTGACCAACCTGAGCAACCTGGTCTAGTGGGAGGTGTCACTGCCCTTGTAGGGGGGCTGGATCTAGATGATCTTTCAGGTCCCTTCCAACACAACCCATCCCATGATGCTCTGATTCTAAGTGCAGTTCCCTGATTGCTGCTGCTCACATCTAAGAGCCAGGACTAATATATTTCAGTTTCCAGGTTTCTAGAAACTCTTGTATTAGAGAAGGAACCCGATCAACCTGTTCTACTGTATCATCGTGCACTTGGACCTCTTGAAAGGCTGCAGATCATCAGCAGGCCAAAACATTTGGGAGCCATTTCAACATCCATGGGCATTTGCAAATCAAAACAAACCAGAAAAATTACTTGGAGGCAAAAAATAAGCAGTTACATTTTCACCGTAACTAAAGCTCTAATAACAATTTATTTAACAACACATAATGAAACCTGATGGGTAGGGATCAAATAAATCGAGGCCATCTTGGCCATCTGACCTAGCAAGGTAACAGTACTTGACTGCAAAGAACAGGTCAGGCAGCAAATACAAGTGTGTCTGTTTCTTTCCAAGTCCAGCACAACACAAACCCCATCCCTGGGCAGCCTGTTCCAGAGCTTGATAACCCTTTCTGTAGAGGAGTTTTTCCCAACATCCAACCTAAACCTCCCCTGGCCAACTTGAGGCCATTTCCTCTTGTTCTTGTTACTAGTGAGAAGAGACTGACCCCCCCTCTCGCTCCAACCTCCTTTCAGGGAGTTGTAAGGAGTGAGAAGGTCTCCCCTCAGCCTCCTCCTCTTCAGACTAAACACCCCCAGTTCCCTCAGACACTTCTCATAAGGTTTGTTTTCCAGACCCTTCACCAGCCTGGCTGTCCTTCTCTGGACCCACTCCAGCACAGAATCACAGAACTACCAAGGCTGGAAAAGACCTTGAAGATCATCAAGTCCAGCCTGTGACCAACACCACACCACCTAGACCATGGCACTAAGTGCCACATCCAGCCTTGCCTTGAACACATCCAGGGATGGTGCCTCCACCACTTCCCTGGGAAGTCCATTCCAATGTCTCATCACCCTCTCCATGAGGAAGTGCTTCCTGATATCCAACCTAAACCTCCCCTGGTGCAGCTTCAGGCTGTGCCCTCTTGTCCTGTCACTGGTTGCCTGGAAAAAGAGCCCAGCCCCCACCTGACTACAACCTCCCTTCAGGTAGTTGAAAAGAGTGATAAGGTCCCCCCCTGAGCCTCCTCTTCTCCAGGCTACACAACCCCAGCATCCTCAACCTCTCCTTATAAGACTTTCCCTCCATGTCTTTCCTGTATCAAGGTGCCCAAAACTGAACACAGTACTTGAGTTGCAGATTAAGTGGTGGGCAAATATTGGTATTCATCTGGCTCTAAAATACATGGCTTGAGTTGTGCCAACATCTGTGCACACTAACCAGCTTGTTCCTGATGTCCATGTCACACAGAGCCTCAGCCAGGATGGAACAAGCTTCCTTCACTCCCCAGTGCGCCGCAGCGTGCAGCGGAGTCCAGCCGTCGTTGTCCTGGACGTTCAAATTAAACCCAGCCTGGATCAAGAGCCTGAGGAAAGAAGTGATATTGATTTCTGCCCACCCCAGAATGACTTCTCAACACAGGAGACTTCACACTGGGAGCCACAGAGGAGCTAACACAATAAGCCAGTAGCCTCTTGTTTATTCGCCCAAGCAACATCCCACTTGAGGTGCTGGCGACTCTAAGAGAAAAGGGCAGTAAATGAAAAGTGACTTTGCTGTAAAACCTGCTGGAATGTGTCTAATTGATAAAGTTCCCTTTCAGCATGTCCTAAACTGGGAGATTTCTAACCTGGCATCAGTGACCCAGTCTGAACTCCTGCTCCACCGGGCAAGGACACCAGGCACTAAGCAAACAACCAACAACTCTGCAGATGCCATCTCTGTAACAAGGAGAACCTGGTGTGAAAAGGACATTTGGTAACTGGAGCTCAGTCCTGGTTCTACCAGAGAACAAGGCCACACCATAGGAACGGTCCATACAGAGACAATGCCAGCAGGACTGCCAGGTAAGAAGCAGTAACATTACTGTGGCTGACAGATGTGAAATTTCTCAGTGACATAGCCCACACTTGGATTGAACAACCTCAAATGCATTTTTGCAGACAAGACCTTGCACAGGGACAGCAAATCTCACCCAAGTGAACCTGCCTGGGAACCTGGGAACACCCTCCCATCACACTTACTGCTGGGCACCTTCCACCCAGTCCCTTCTCTGCCAGAGCAGAGCTCTCATGTTGCACAGCATCTGGAGCTTGAATATTTAAAACCAAAACTAACAGAAGAGAGACAATTGTAGTCTGAAGCTTCAGAGACAGATGCCCAGTGGAACACCAGCGATCAGATGGAAGTACAGAACGGCTCGTGTATCAAAACTGACTATTACCCAAGTTACTTAAATATTTAAGAACATCCCAGGGGAATTCTGCAAGTCTGGTGAAACTGCTACTGAAAATTTCCCTCGTGAGAAACTCCACCAGCCAGAGCCACCTTTCTGCAGCACAAGAGAAACCCAGCAGGACACCAGAATGGCACCAACAGTTTTGAAACTCCGGCAGCTTTACACCCATGCGTGACTGTGCTAAATAAAACAGTCATCCTGCAGCAGCAGTGTGCTTCTCTGTTAAAGAAATTTTAAATTAGGTGCTGACTTTATGTTGATTTTCCAGCTGGCAAAAGGGAGGCACATAGCTGCTAAGAGACTCAAGGTCACAGACAAATTCCATGTCTCATTTGAGAGTCAGCTAGCTCCTGGCTTTCAGCCCCTTTGGTTTAAGTCACGGAAGATTTGTAGTTGAACTTACAGGGTGGCCATAAAATACACAAGAGTGAAACAATGTCAGCTCACTGTGAGATCTGTTTATCATTGTAACTATTAATTGCAAGGAGTAGCTGTCCAGAACTAGTCACCCTGCAGGCTGTGGATGCAGCCTTCAGTGATGAGTGCTGGATATACAACCCTCCCCTGAAAGCCCACGGGACCAACACCTCAAATTCAGGAGATATTACATTTCTGTTCCATGTGAGCTGTGGTAGATTAGAGTTCTTGGGCACGGTACAGGCACAGACAGCTTATAACTCAATTATAAGCTCTAATGAATGAATACAAATAGGAAACGTGGAGAACAACAAAATTACTAGAGCTTGATAAGAAACAGCTTGTACACATCAAGTCATGCCACTTAATACTATGAAATTAAGGCTCAAGAGAGATAAACACTTGCAGAAATGACCTATAGAGTCAATAGAGCAACCTTGCTGATGTTTATGAGCAGCCCCACTCATACATAAAGAGTAGAGAAGAAAGCTTTACTGTTGGCAATCTCAAATTGATGTGTAAAAATATTAATGCTTTATTGCCAGGAAACACCACATTGGGCAAGTTTATCTTCATAATGAGCTTGTTAGGGCCAGAGCAGTAGAAGCAGGACTGTTACATGTTTCAGTCCCTCTGTCACTGCTGGCAGCCACAGCAGCAGCATTAAGGGGCAGGGGACAGTGAGATAGGGGTGGATACTGCATTTTTCCACCACATTGGTTATTTAAACTCCTGGGGTGTTTGTGATTGTCATGCACCACACACTGTCACTTTGTTAGCTGAAATGATACTTTTACCCGTAACGCTGTTTAACTTGCTAGTCCTAAAACTATAAACTCTAATAGTGAAAATTCAACCTTCTAATTTATGTCGCACTCTCAGGAAAACTTTCATCACTTCAAGGCCTAAAGGTATGGAAGGGAATCTCCCCCAGGTGTCTCTAGGTGAACCACTATGGTTGGGCACATCAACCTACAGAGCCTTTCGACAAGTAGCAGCCTGAAAATCTCCGTAGAAACAGATTTCTCTCAACTATAAAGCTAGCTGTGCTCCTCACAAAAAAAAAAACCAAACAACAAACAGCCTTAATTCAGAGCATCAATCCTGGGAAGGAGCTCCTACCTCATGACTTCAGAGTAGCCCTTTGCTGCAGCAACGTGCAGAGCCGTGGCACCTGTTCGGGGCTGCTTTACATCTTCAATTCTCCCGCTGTTCAGCCACTGCCGGGCATCCTGCAGCATCTGCTGCTCCTCTTCTTTTCTTGCCACGTCTAGGTCTACACCTAAGAGGGTGAAGGACAGAAGAAGAGATTATCAAGTGAAAGGTCTCATGTGCTTGTTAAGCTTACTCCATGATTCACTTAGTAAACTATTTGTAATCTTCCACGAAAAAAATAGCAAAAGTATCCTGTAGGAGTTGGGAGAACTTCTGCATCAATGACAGAGACTTCAAAGCTGTCTGACTTTTAGGCCCCTCACTACAAGAAGGACACTGAGTTGCTGGAGCAAGTCCATAAAAGAACAACCAAGCTGGTGAAGGGTCTAGAGAACAAGTCCTATGAGGAGAGGCTGAAGGAACTAGGGGTGTTTAGTTTGGAGAAGAGGAGGCTGAGGGGAGACCTCATTGCCCTCTACAGCTCCCTGAAAGGAGGTTGTAGGGAGGTGGGTGTTGGCCTCTTCTCCCCAGTGAATAACAACAGGACCAGAGGAAATGGCCTGAAGTTTTGCCAGGGATGGTTTAGATCTTTAAAGAGCAGTCAGACACTGGCATGGGCTGCCCAGGCAGGTGATGGACTCACTAGCTCTGGAGGTATTAAAAAAACATGTAGAGGAGGCACTTCAGGACATGCTGTAGTGGGCATGGGGGTGGTGTTGTGATGTTGTTTGTTTTATTGTTTTATTGGGTTTTTTTCCCTCCTGGTGGACGGTTGGTCTTGGTGATCTTAAGAGGTCTTTACAACAGTGATAATTCTGTGATTCTGTGACTTAAAAAAATCTGAAAGTTGAGCCACTTGGTTGCAAATCAGCCCAACAAACGACCAGCTCAACTGTGAGCTAGAGGTGGAAGGATTCCTAGATTGAAATAACCGAGTCATGAACAGCTTAACAAACTGAATTAAACTACAGTGAGAGCATAATCTACAGTGAAGACCTCAAGAGATGATCCTAAGACATCTGCTGCAAGAGCAGCATGACCCCAACTGGCTGCTCACTCAAAATTCAGTACAATCTG
The DNA here is from genome assembly GCA_020745705.1 of Hemiprocne comata. Lineage (NCBI taxonomy): Eukaryota > Metazoa > Chordata > Aves > Apodiformes > Apodidae > Hemiprocne > Hemiprocne comata. Next base: position 6,045,580 of record CM036610.1, on the reverse strand, counting down.
CAGGCTGCACATAGAGATCAGTGCTGCACCAGAGCCAGTCGCTCCAGGCACCTTGGTATTAAAGAGTTAATTCCACTGTGCATCAAACCACCAGATTCTGACAGAACAATTCTAAATAATTTTGGGGATAGAAGGCCAAAAAAAAAAAAATCTACTCTGATGGCTGAAGAGATCTGCTTTAGATGAAGTCAGATCAAGTAAGTTCATCAATGCACACATCTGGTATATCAGAGAAACAGACTATGGGGTTTCTGATAACAAGAGGGACAAGTTTCCCACCCCAGGAAACAACTGCTACACTGTGGGGAGGGAGGGTGGGTCTGGCTGACAGGTTGTGTCAATTGTCACTAAATCAACAAGAGGCAAAACTGTCTTAGACTTGTCTTTGTAAGTGGAGCTTTCATGATAATGAGGGCACGCAAGGATGATGCATCCATCAGAAGTCCAACACTGCTCCATACGAGAGTCATCAGACCAGAGCTCACTGACTCAGAAAAAAATTTGAAGGAGGAGATGACAAATCTCAGAAATCAAGGGTGCAACTGTCTGTATGGATTAGCTCTTTCAGGATAAGAACGATGTGATTCCCAAGTAAATTATGGGGCATTAGGTTTAAAACAGAACAAAAGAAAACACTCACCAGTTCAGAGTCTGAACTGCGACACCCACCGCTGCAGGATGGTGGAAAGATTAGAAATACAAGCGGCTTCAGAACAAGGCTTAGACAAATTTGTAGTTATTAAGCATAATGCTAAACACACCAGCAGTTCCCAAGAAGGACTGCACAAGATCCTGAAACAGAAAGCCACGGGGGATTCATGAGCACACAGAAAGCCCATCTGGCTCAGGAATTCCTTCAGGCACAGTGGCTGGAGGCTGGGAAAATGTCTGGGAGGGGAATCAGACACACTTGTCCTGTTGTTACAGTTCGCAGCAGACATCTGCTTGTAGCTACCACTGCAGACAGGCTCCAGAGCTGGATGGATGCTTATTTAAAGTTTATACCACATTTACTCCAGCAGTTATGACCCTTTTAAACTGTGTCAATGGGAAGCTCCTCGGTGGAGACAGATGGTTGGTTCAGGGCATCTTAGCGGGATGCCGCTAATGTGGGGAAGCGATGGAAAAGCCAAGCTTTTCCCAAGAAGTGTCAGGGGAAATATCTGCAGCTGAGGCAGAATTACTGCCTGGATGTCCTGGAAGGTTTCAGCCATGTTATCACCACGTACAGTTCTTGATGCCCACTTTAAACAGAGACAAGTTACACTGATGTAAATACAGGATCTCTGTCTTTCTGGGCACCCAAGGAAGCCTGACTGCAGAGAGGAGACAGGCACGGTTTGGACAGCCCAGTAAAATAAATGCTGTCTGTAGACACAATCCTTTTTAAATACTTGAGCAGACTAAATATAAAGGAGAGGGCTATTTAAGCTTATTTAAAAGTGGAGGGAAAAGTGGAACAAAGTAAGAATAACCTTGTCACAAATAACACTAGACTGGAAAAGTGAAAAGTTTCTATTTACCAGAAACATGATCCTGCATCAATTTTCCAAGAGGAACAGTAACAGAAATAACAACTCACTCTCAGATGGACAGCTACAAACTCACCAGGGGGGCAGTAACACGCTTGACACAGTAGCAAGGGGCTAATCTCTTCTTAACTGTACCTGAAAATAGCTTCAAAAACAAAGTAACCACCATGTGGCAAGCAGAAAACATCTGCTGGAGAGAACTGGATTCAATCCAGCATGAGAACAACCCCAACACCAGCCTGCAGCCATAAAATAACCAAGAATGGAAAGAGTCTTTGGGGGTCTTCTGCCCAAATCCCTGCTCAGAGGAAGGTAACTTCAAACCCAGATCAAATTGCTCAGAGCTGAAGGCAGCTGAGTTTTGACTAACTCCAATGATGGAGATTCCACAAATTCCTTGGGTGCCTGTTCCAACAACAGGTACAGTGCCTGTACCATATCCCTACCATTTCCCTGGGAAACATTTTTCCCTGTGTGTGTATATATACATAAAATACATACATATGTAGTCAGAATGTCCTTGTTCAAACCTATGACTTTTTTCTCATCCTGTAACTCTGCAGCTCTGAGGAAAGTCTGGCTCCATTGCCTCTACAGCCTCCCTCAGGGTAGTAGAGAACAGCAAAGAGACCTCCCTGACCATCCTCTCAAGACTAAATAAACAGTTCATATATCTCCAAGTGAGAATAGTTTGGTTTGTATCAGCTCAATTTGACTCAGTTCATCACTTCCCATGTAGCTGAGATAAATGTACCCTTCAAAAACATTCTTGGCAAACTTCATAGGATTTTTGAGGAGGGAATTTACACAAGGGTATGGAAGCATAGGACAAGGGGAAAAGGCTTTAAACTGGAAGAGGGGAGATTAAGATGAGATCTTAGGAAGAAATTGTTTGCTGTGAGGGTGGTGAGACACTGGCCCAGGTTGCCCAGGGAAGCTGTGGCTGCCCCATCCCTGGAAGTGTTGAAGGGCAGGTTGGATGGGGCTTGGAGCAACCTGGTCTGGTGGGAGGTGTCCCTGCCCATGCACGAGGGTTGCACTAGATGATCTTTAAGGTCCCTTCCAACCCGAACCATTCCATGATTCCATGATTTAAGCTTCTCACACACGTGTACAGACACCTACCTGCTCACAGATGAATGTAATAAGTACGAAGAAAATTTTAAGACAGATGAAGCATTTCTGAATTATGACACAAGTTACGCTGCTCAGGACACTTCTTCTACCAGTGATGGTTTTGCAGGGCTGAGACAGATTGTGGCCTCTCAGACAGGCCCACCTGATGGGAAAGGGGAAATGGCAGAGCCCAGGGGCTGCAGAAGGATCTAGGGAAGGGTCACTCCAGGAAGGCATACTCAGTTCCTGGTCCCTACTCTTAACAGCGCTGTAAATCTCACCTCTGTATTATCAAGCCCTAATGAAACAAGACCTTTCCTTGATACCAGAGGTCAGAATTAAATCTCACTTTAAAAGCAAACAGATCTAATGAATCAGGTTTCAGTTTTGTGGTGTCTTGCTTTGAAGAGCTGTAAGGACAGAGCCTGAAGACCACAAACCTTCTGCATCTGTTCTGCTACCAAAGCAAATTCTGTCTGCTGCCTCTTGGGCTAGATTTCAGATCTCTTCACCTGCAGACATGAGCCAACAGAACGTTCTCACATCAACTCTTTGAGGTTTAACTCTCACATATCCACTCCCACTACTGATTTACCTTGTTTCTTTACTTGTTCCAGCAGCAGGTCCTTCATGGCTGCTTCCTCCGCGATGTCAGACGGGACGTCCCCTTCGCTGTTCACAGCAGCCACGTTGGCTCCATGACTGATCAAGTACCTGGTAGGTGAGACCCCATACCCTGTTATCAGACCTTGGGTGCAGGACTCAGTGCAACCCACACAGTAGATCAAGTAGCAGAACAAAATATTTGGCTCTCCCATTCAAGTCCAATTACCAAATGAGCACCTCATAGTTTTTGTTTCTCTACAGTTATTAAAGTACCCTCAATTCTTGCTCTAATCTGATCGATTGTGCTTTTTTTCCTATAAAAAGGAAAAAAATAATAATAATAAATAAGCCAAGCCATCACACATATATTTTTATAACTACATCAAAAGTTCATTCAAGAACAATTAATGTCTTCTTTGGCTCCTAGATCCGTAACCAGTAAAATTCTGGGAATTAAAAGTAGTATCTTTAAAAAAAGCCCCAAATGTAGGAAGGTGAAGTTGCTTAATTTTAAAATTTTTTTCAATGCCTTTGATAAATAGTAATCAGTATTCAATTTTTGGTAACTTTTTGGGAGCTGTAAAGCATATCATCATCTTTCATTTTAAGAACAAGTATTTAGGAAGAAGAAAAAACAAACTGATAAAGGAAGGTCTGAAGAGTTTAGGAATTGTTTCAGGAGGAGCACAACACAGAGATGATTTTTTTTTTTGTTGCTGTTGTTAGAATATATTGTAAAGGACTATATTGAGAAATACTTCTGTTTTCCATTTTTTTCCTAACCTATAATGCAGCCTTTTATCTCAGAAAAATCATTTCAGGTGGGAAACTACCTTTACATTTGTCTGTTCTTTGGTTCCAGCTATTATAGCACTCAAGGTCATATATCTGAGCAACCCTCGAGCTCCCAGAGCAACTTGTTGGTGCTCAGCAAGCAGTTTGGTATCAGTATCTTCTCTGGGACAGATTGTTAGTCCTTTGTAAGCATAATAAATGCTCAGATCAGATGCAAAAAATTACTTCAAACCCTGGAATGAGAAACTGCCAAGAAAATCTTTGTTGGGAGTCACTTATAACAGGTTACTGCTTTGCTCTAAACATCTACTGGATGGAACTCAGTTATATTTATTGTCTCTTCTTTCATATACCTTTTATGTTTGTACTCACTAGATTATCTTATCTCCCCATGGCAGGCCACAGAATTTCACCTGGTTATGTCCAAACTGAGCCCAGTATTTTGTGTTGTAAACAAAACCAAAAAATCAACAAGATAATGCTCTGATTTTAAGTGGGTTAAGTAACAAGTAGCTACTTTTATCTACCTCTCCATCTTTTGTTAGATAGTATGAAAGAAACAGAAACATCAGATCTGAATCTGAAGAAAAAGAAATGATGCTCTTGGCATATTGGTGACTGTGGAGCCTAGAACATTGCATTTCTGTCTCCAGAGTCTGCACACAAGCTGCAGTGCTGCTCACACAGGCCTGTCTGTGGTCAGAAAACACAGCTGCTTTGCAGCCTCAGAACAAGCACTGGTGCAGTCCCACTTTGCACTGGTTTATAGCACACCAAGCATCTACTATCTGGGGTTTACACCAGAAGAGCTAGATAGATGTCATTACACCAACATACATTGTGTACAGAGACAGAATTCTTTTCAGTTAGAGGAATGGAATCCCAAATTGTTCTTAGGTAACACTTAAAATTCTTCACGGGCTCCCTGTGTTGAAGTGCAGCTTCACTACATGTCCTGTGTTGCTGTGCCTGCTGCCAGTCCTCGTGTCTCCCTCCTGCTTGGCATTTTAGCTGAAGTATCTAATGAATGATAAGTCACTGTAATGGGATCAGCAAAAGGTGACCAGTTGCAGGCTCCACCTTAATCCTCACAAATTAAGAATTCAGGAACAGGAGGAATGCATCTATTTCCAGCGTTGCTTCCCCCCCGCGCCGTGTGAGCCTCCGAGCATCGATCTCCTGGGAAGCTGCTCCAAAGGGGAAGATGTGGGAAGTGTGACAAATACCCAGAACAGCCTGAAACTCACTCACTCTGCTATGTTCAGATAGCCACACGATGCCACTGCATGAAGAGGGGTCCAGCCCTCATTATCTTGCTGGTTCACATTGGCTCCATTTTCTACAAGGAACTTCACCATGTCCAGGTTCTCGTCTATACAGGCCTGAGGGAGAAGGGGAGAGGGGACATCCAGGGGAGGGAAGGGTTGGAGAGAAAAGGAAGAAGAAAAAAAAACAACATGTTGGTGTTAAATCAATTGTACAACCTCCATTTGCAGTTCATCGGGTAATTCCTGGGCTGAACTTCCCACACTGTGAGCTAAGTGCACCTTAAAAGTTAAGGTAGCTTGAAGTTGGGAACTAAAATAAATTAATTTCAGAACTTGCAAAAATTAATTGTAACTCAGAGAGTCCCCAGGTGGACAACCTCTAAATTTGCTCAAGCTTTACTTCTCACCAATTGATCTGCTTCCTTCCTCTCTGCCACACTCACTGTTATCTCCCTGGAGTGAGGACACACTGTAAAATAAGGTATCTGTATTAGCTTTAGGTACAATATCAAATTCCTCTAATCAAGGGAGGCTATGGATTTATCTAGATCACACTGTTACCCCTCAATGTCAGTGAAATAAAGTCATAACAATGAATATCACTAGTGGCAGGGCTGAGCAGGGAAAGCATGAGCTCCAGAAGCCTGACCAAAGTATCCAACCATGGAGGTTGCCCTTTACAGAGGTAACCACAGCAAAAGCAGAACTTTAGAGAAGTTAGAAACCTCTTTATTCAGCAGCATCAATTCATTTTCCCGAGTAAAACACAGTACAACCTTCCCTGGGAGCTCTACAGACCCCGTGAGCTACTGAAGAGAATGACAAACCTTTATTAGCCACTGCATTCATTCCAGAGCCTGCATTTACAGAGACCTGCTAGTTTTGAAGTTGCCAGAAGAAAACCCAGCTAGATTTTCAAGTCTCAGCAGTTCTGTTGGGTGGAATTCCTCCTTCCTCAAATTCCTGGCTCCAGCACATTCTGCATTGCATTTACAGTTCACTGGAAGCTGCTATTTAAGGATGAGCTGGCAATTTAATACGTACATCCAAGTGCATGTGTCTCAGCTGAGAAGCACCAAGCACAAGCAGGAGGTGAAACGACTGGAGTTTACTGTGTGCCCATCCACAGGCAGAAACCTGGGTCCTCATTACTTGAGAGGGAACCAGTTTGGTTGAAATTCCTCCAAAAATCAGTGCTGGATTCTTTTCTATAGCTTGATGTGGGCACATCTATCAGTTACAGCAGTCAGATAATTTCCAGAAGTCTGTTCTTCTACAACAAGCAACACTGTCTACCCAAAGGAGGAAACCATCTTTAACAAACACCTCCTTCCAAAAGAAGAGACAATCCAATACTATCTAACATGTTCATCTATGCTCTGTTGCTTCTTCCAAAGGAGAGGCATGCCCTAAACCAGGAGATACACCTCTTATTTCTACCCCAAGTGCAAAACCCAAACCAGCCTTTCACCCCACAAACACCAGCTACTCCTGTGTGCTGGGATCACAGTAGCTGTGTGTCAGGCCACTGGTGAACTTTAAAACCAAAAGCTTTTAAACCTCTTGCCTCTAAGGAAGCATGCTCCAGAAAACTGACTCCTAGTAGTTACTTGGCAAATCATAGAATCATGGAATGGTCTGGGTGGGAAGGGACCTTAATGATCATCGAGATCCAACCCCCCCTGCATGGGCAGGGACACCTCCCACCAGACCAGGTTGCTCCAAGCCCCATCCAACCTGCCCTTCAACACTTCCAGGGATGGGGCAGCCACAGCTTCCCTGGGCAACCTGGGCCAGTGTCTCATCAGCCTCACAGCAAAGGATTTCTTCCTAAAATCTCATCTCAATCTCCCTCTTCCAGTTTTAATCCATTCTCCAGGGAGTCCCATCTCTCTCTGCCCTTGTCCAAAAAAAACACCCTCCTCATCTTTCCTGGAGCCCCTTCAGGCACTGGAAGGTGCTCTAAGGTCTCCCCAGAGCCTTCTCTTCTCCAGGCTGAACACGCCCAGCTCTCTCAGCCTGTCTCCAGAGCAGAGCTGCTCCAGCCCTTGGATCATCTCTGTGGCCTCCTCTGGACTCTCTGGGAGCTCCATGTCTTTCCTATGTTGGGGGCTCCAGAACTGCACACAGTTCTACAGGTGGGGTCTCACAAGAGCTGAGTAAAGGGGGACAATCCCCTCCCAGTCCCTGCTGGTGACACAGACCAGGACATGTTTGGTTTCTGGGCTCCAGTGCACAGTGTCAGCTCATGCTGAGCTTCTCACCCACCATCAGCCCCAAGTCCTTCTCCTCTGGACTGTTTTCCATCCATTCTCCACCCAGCCTGTATTTGTGCTTGGGATTGACCTCACCCAGGTGCAAGAACCTTGCACTTGGCCTTGTTGAATTTCATGCAGTTTGCACAAGCCCACTTCTCAAGCCTATCAAGGTCCCTCTGGATGCCATCCCTCCCCTCCAGCCTGTCACCTCAACACACAGCAGGATACACACAAGGCACTAGGAGAGGATGACCCGGGAGCAGGCCCAAGCACCCAAGTCCAGCTTGTGTCTAAGCTGAAGTGTCAGCACACTTCCTAGCTGTCTTAGACTGCTTTAATCTTACTCTTTGATACAAAATTCCAAGCATAATTCTAGAAATAGTTCCCATCAGGGACTGCTCCAACCCCAGAATGGATGAGACTGCCCCTGGGTTGGCTTCATCCACCCTGCCCAGTCCATCAACACCCTCCCACCCTCAGGCACCAAAGAGCTTCATTCCAGCTCTGGGGGAGTTCCCTTAGATTATTGAAGGCCCTTGAGCTGGAAAAAATCCAACAACCTAAACCAAAACTACTGGGGACTGAAGAGCATCACACTGATGTCAGAGAAGTCCCAGGTCCAAGCACAAAGGGGTAAGATATGTTTAGGTCTGGCCAAAGTAGATGCAAACCAGGTTCTACCACCTGCCTCAGGAGAAAGATTTGTTTCCCGGTCCTCTTCTATTTAGATGTTGCAACATCCCCCTCAAAGCTGGGCTAACTCAGATGGTCCATCAGGTTGCTCAGGGTCTGCTCCAGCCAGGTTTCACCATCTGCAAGGATGGAGTCTCCAAGGCTGCTCTAGGCTCCTGTCCCAGTGCTTCGCCATCCTCGAGGTGGGTCATTTTTCTTATAATATAATCAGAATTTTTCTAGCAGCAGCTTATACCTCCTGCTGCAGGAGTACAGCCATCCTTCTGCACCTCAGCAGGGGATGAGAGCAGGAAACACCAGCCAAATATTCCTGCTGTACAGGGGAACTAATGAGTGCCCATTATACTCATGATTAATTGACATATTCTAGAAGGGATTCACTCCTGATTTCCCCAATCCTGCAAACTTATCTGTTAGTGGCTGATGTCCATAAGATTGCAATGCACACAGAACTGGACATGGATACACAGAGGAACAATCAACCCCTTTCAGCTCAAGGAGCAATTTTTTTGGAATTTGAGCCTGCAAAACTCAGAGCTAATCTGTATTTTATTGCCCCCAATATTTATTGTGGCATATTAAAGTTTTCCCCAGCACACCTCAAATAAATTACACTTACAATCCTATTGATGAGCTCTTTATTTTTTGACCTGGGAACACAACCATTGCATATCACTTTTTAAATAAAACTGACAATCTAAAAGCACGTTGCTCTGAGAATAGCCAAGAAAAGTTCACCCACGCAGTGGTTTCTCCTGAGCACAATCACTTCTGCCTGACTAAAGAATTATAGCCTCAAAAAAGAATTTTATCAGCGTGGCTTTGACAAAGCGGCGAGGTAGATGTTCCATGTCTGTGCACACTTACTGTATTTGTTTGAGTATTACTGGCAGTTTGAGTGGAAATCTAAATTTAGACTCAAGAATGTCTCTATATTGTGAGCTCTGTATGTATTTGATAGAGAATTATATTTAATTTAGACTCAAGAATGTCTCTATATTGTGAGCTCTGTAAGTATTTGATAGAGAATTCTATTTACACTGTTTATCATTTCAACTCCCCAAATACACCCACTACAGCTGCACATGCCAGGGATTGGCCAAGAGAAAAGACCAGTTCTTGCTGAAGGCACTGGATATACTGGACTCTAAAATTAAATATCTGTTGAGATGCATAAGGACCCCCTGCCCCCACCCCACCCTTCTTTTAAATTTCTGCCTGTGACCGGCCTCGTTGTGCTGGTCCCCGTCTCGTGTGGTTCCTATGGAACGTGTGCTAGGACCAGAAGGGACAATGGGATCAACCCCCACCTGTTCCTACAGAGAATCCTGTGGTAATCTGACCCCCCCAGGCTTCTGAGGAGATAAAACAATGACAAAGTGACAAAGCTACATGGGTGCTGACAACAGCAGGCACTCGCCCACCCGCCCAGGGGAACCATAACTCATTCCATGCTTTGTTGTTTGCATTTGCCAGCAAGACAAAGTCAGGTGCAAAGGAGTATTAAGTCCTTAATGGAGCAGCAACATATTCTTCAGTATCTAAGAAAAATAACCCTCACTCCACCCTCCTGCACCTACATAGCACGAAAAGCTGCTGTTCAAGTTACGTGATCAAGCAACGTGACGCTGCTTGCCAAATATTTATTTTAGTATTGGTTAGTGACACATAAGAACAGAAAAGAGCACAGAGTTGAGCAACATGTACAGTTTTTTAAATGACTTGAGGCTGCCTTAACATTAGCAGGCATGACTTCTGGCCTGCCTCAAATATTGAAGTGCAAGATTTTTTTCATTTTTGTAATATTACATGATTCTAATAATTTGGGCCAAGATTTTTAAAAGTGAGGTGGAGAAGGAGTTTCAGAAAATGGCTTTCAACAAACAGAGGTACTGAACAACCTCTGTTCCTCTCTGGAAACCTCTTTGTCTCGTGTAAGAAACCATCAGGCACAGGATTATTTGCATCATTTTTTAGTCAGACACCCTAAAAGAAAACACTGCTTGTATCTTCATGTGCTACGACATATTTAACACATCTTAGAGCAATAACTGGGATAATGAATAAAGCTGGTAATTTCTAAACTTCAAGATCTTCAGAAAACATATAAAAGTGACGACAGATTAAGACAGCTTTGAGGGGTTGCAATGGATTTCTGTTTCTATGTTCAAAGTATCAACCCACTAACACTTGTACATTATCACAGAACTCACCCATGTTAGTGGTGTTAATAGTTTCATACATGACATCATTTTACCAAGCTACAAATTAAAGAACAGAAATTCTCCCTGTTTTGAAGTACTCAGGGCACACAACTTGCCCACCTCAAATTTTTAGGAGCCCTGACTGCTGATACCCCTCCAGAAATTGTATTGTATGTACCTGCCAAAATTAAGCACTGTAAAACACCACATAAAAAAGAAGCATTCACTGAGATTCAGAGGGTGAAGTTCATCTTTTGACTAAGCAAAATGGGTTACCTGAGGTTACTGAAGGAAGGAGAAGAGGACAAAGAGGAAGTAAAAGGGGTAGATGTGACCTCCTTTAAGTACTATTAATCCTCCAACCTTAAATTTAGGAGAGTGGATAAGTTTAGTAACCTGAGAGGATCTATCACTATGCAAAGTTCTCCTCTTTTATAGGATACAGTGTTCCTGGGGAACATGGTAGGAATAACTAACATCAGGCTGCAATGTTACAAAGCAGACACCTCCCCTCCAACCCCCAAAGGGAGAAAAGAAACTCAAAAGAAGCTGGTTGAGAAGTAACATAGCCTTTTTGGTGGGTAGATATTTCATGTGAGGAAACACTCCCTCTCCTAAACGGCCCTGGAAAGTTGCTTTGCACGAAGAAAAATCCATACATGGATAAGCTTAATTCTTTCAACTGTAGGCACTGCTAAACCTCAGCTGCCTGGTTCCATGTGTAAGAGGCTAAATGCAAAGTTAACTGGCATTTTTGTGTCTACATTTTAAAATCCTCCTTTATCTTCTTTCTCTGCAGAAGATACAATCCAACCTTCAAGGCGACGCGACAGGGCGGGAGCACAGGGTGACCATCGGTCCCTCTCATCACTGATCTGCAGCAGGCTAATCTCTTGCCATCCTTGTCTTTTTCTTGGCAGTCAGTCAGCTCCAAGTGCTGCTGGAACGGCACTAATGTACTACAGTTTTAGCAGTCTTTGATGCAAACTGCATCCAGTGCCCAGAATCACCCACTAACCACTCAAAGAAAGTTGGCTCATACGATTTAAATCCCAGGCATCGCTGGGCAAGCCTCCATCCCCAGCTCATGGTGTTCCTTCAGCTCCTGGCAGGGAACCAGCATTTAGCAGTTTTTCCATAGGGAGGAAGTGCTCAGTTTCTAAAATTTGCAGATATGGCATATTAGCTTCCCCCTCTTAGATAACAGGTGTAGCCCTTTCCAGCCAGGGACACTGCATATTTTTTTGTTGCCAGTAGCTATTGCCAAGGCATTCTTCTTCCAAGCATGAAGTTTACATTACAATAATGAAACAGGGGACACCAGGAAACGTTACAGAACAACACTGCAAAACTCTGCACGTCTGGCAAGGCTTGTTCAACAACCAGACAAAATCTGATCTTTATCTAGAATGAAGCCTCATTATTCCATATTGTTAGTGTTTGCTCCTTCCTCAGAGCACACAAGCCTTGTCAAACTTCTGATGAGTATCAGCAACGCAACAGCTTCAACTGCCTGCCAAGGTTCTTGGTTTGCATATCTCCTGGGCATCCCCCAAAGGGCAGAGATAGGAAGATCAGGGAGTAATAAGAGCCAGATGGGATGAGACTGAAGGGTTCAGAGGACCAAGAATCGAGTTCCAACAAGGTGTAAACAGTATAATACTGCTCACTTTCTAGGGGGTGCATCACATTTAGCAACTCCCAGCCTGTGACTGGTGTTGCATTCCCACTATGTACAGGATAGCAGGGAGGAGAGCAACTAAACCACCTGACAAATTCCTAAGAAATTGCTTGGGATCAGCTGAGTGAGAAAAAAACCAGCCTTTTTTGCCTCTACATGGAGAGAGGGGGATGGTTACAAACCCAGAAGAAGATAGAAGCTGTGGCCATGATTGCACAGCAATGATCAGCAAGTGCTGTCACAGGCACCCACATTATGGCAACCATCTTCTCCACCACTCACCCAGTATTATGGTACTTCAGCATAAATACATGAACAACATTCACACAGAAGCCCAGAATCACAGGGTGATCAGGGTTGGAAGTGACCTCTGAAGATCACCCACTCCGACCCCCCTATAGAGCAGGGTCACCTACAGCAGATCCCACAGGAACACATCCAGATGGTTTGGAATGTCTCCAGAGAAGGAGACTCCACCACCTCTCTGGGCAGCCTGTCCCAGGGCTCTGTCACCCTCACAGTCAGGAAGTTTTTCCTCATGTTCATCTTGACCCTCCTGTGCTCCAGTTTGTGCCCATTGCCCCTTGTCCTGTCACTGGGCACTGCTGAGAAGAGTCTGGCCCCATCCTCCTGACACCCCCTGGAGATGTTGACAAGGGTTGAGGGGACACCCCCTCAGTCTCCTCCTCTCCAGGCTGATCAGCCCCAGCTCTTCCAGCCTCTCCTCACAGGCAGGTGCTCCATTCCTCTCATCATCTTCAGGCAGAAGTTCTCCTCAGCCTTTCAGCTTTACATTTCAGCCCCACAGCTCCTCAGTGGCACGGGCACCTGCACAGCTTGGTAGCCCTGCGTACAGTAGCGTGTCTAACAAGGGTGCACTTGGCTGGGAGCACATTGCATTTCTAAATGCAGCCCCATTGAGTAAATATTTAGTTTACAAACAGTATGTCACATCACCCCGTGTCATATGATCCTGTAACAAAATAGCAGCAGTGTGCCTACAAGAGCTTGGAATCAAAGCAGCCAGGAAACCTGTAATAACTGCTGTGGTTTTCATTTTGGCTCTATTTAATTCCCCGGTGCTCCCTTCTTGGTTGGCCAGGATTTGAGAGAGAGAGAACCTGTGCATTTTCTCCAGGTGAAGGAAAGATGCAAAGAGGGTAAAGACGAAAGGGCTACATGCTTGGTTTCCGTGTTACATGTTTCTACTATGAATACATCAGTCTTGTGACAGAACCCTATCTTGGTGACTTCTCTGCGCAGAAGAGTGAAAATCTTGTAATCCTACCGTGTCAGATTCCCAGGCAGCAATCCTCATGGTTCCCACATGGAAATCATACTTGGCAGCTCCCCTCGTCACCCGTAAATATGATACATAGACCAGCCAGTCAGACACATGACAGTTTTTTTTAATGGAGTATTAGAGACATCAGGCCAGTAAAAGCCATGGCTCAACTCTTCTTAATTCTTGCAGAATTCATCTTCGGGTCTCGCTCGGCTTGTGCAAAGTGCTGTTCAATCAGATGCCTTTATTCTTTTACCAGATTCTCCTCTAATCCAGAAATCTAGTGGTGATACCATCTTCAAAAGCTCTTTAGACATACAGCCCCCTCCCCTGACACGGTTTCTCTCTCTCTGTTCCATCACTGATCCAAATTTCTGCAACTCTTAAGACAATGTATGAACAAACACCTCTGAGATTCTTCCATACAACCTTAACCATGGTATGGCTGATCTTCAGGACCCTTCTCCATAGGTCAGTTTGCTCAGAAAGCCATTCCATTCTTCTGCATGGTGAAACAGTTTCTATTTGAGATGATGAGATCCTCAGAGCAGGGACCATCTGCAATTGTTTAAAGAGGACCCAGCTCTCAACACACAAGAGTGCCAGTCAGGTAAAGAGCAGCAACATACACACCATTGAATTGCTGCAGCTGGAAAGGACCTCAGCAGACTTCTAGTCTAGTGCCTCTCACCCAAGGCAGGGTCTACACTGAATTCTCACCATCTTTCCAGGCTGTGGACATGTGTGTGATGTGTGTGTGCACAGATCTACATAAACACACACAGACACTCATATTTATTCTTTGTAAATCCAGGGAACTTTACAGTGGGGGGAAGGACTAGTACACACACTTGTCTTGTGTGTCTGCAGCCATTCTGATCCAGAACTGACTCACCTCCATTGCTTGGATGCTTTATTTGCTCAAGCCTCTAGTTTTCTCCTCCTGAATTATGTTCTCATGCTAGAAACCTGACCTAGACTCATTTGAGTGGCAGAGGCTGCACCACCCACAAGCTACAAAAGATTCTGCATTAGATACAGGGTGACAAGTGGGTTTTGTGCATACAAACCAAGCACATCCTTTCCTAACACTACCAGTGGGACTGTTTTTGACAAGATCAGACAGATCCATATCACACTCAAACTGATTAAAAGGTTTTCTTTAGGCTAAACAAAGAGCCAGGGTTACTGCAGCAAATACAGGCCATAAAAAGCACTAAACTAAAAGCAGAAGTTTGTGTGGATGCAAATGAAGTCTGGAATTCAACCCAAGACCCCCACAACAGCTTACACAGGTTTCAGGTTGCCAAGGTCCCTCCTGCCCCAGCCATATGTTCCCACACCTTGCCTTATCCACATTTTCAAAGTGTAAAGAAACAGATGTCCCCAGAGAGCCTGTCAAAGCTAGGTGGGATTTATTACCCTCTCACAGTACTGTCCTTTCCCATGTCTGCAGAGCAGCAGAAACCCATTTACAACAGGGTGAGATGAATCCCACCCCCAATGACTAACCAGCAGTCACATGAGAAACCTCCAAGAGCCAAGATTTACCTTAACCTGAGGCTTGTGGTTATTTTCTTTACCACAACCTTCTGCAACATGATTAGTGCAACTAGAGCTTTTCTGAGGAGTTTTAGAAATTCTTAAGAGTTCCTGCAAACCAGAGGATGACACTGATACTAGCAGCAACATTAACTCTTTATACACTGGGCTGGAAGAATTAGCTGGCCAGTTAAGTCATGCTGTCCAAACACAGAGGTCACAGTCCAAGGGATTAAATGGCAAGACTTGCTTCCCTACTGCTCTCCTGTCACAAGTCTAAAATATATGGAACAAGGTTAGCTGGGAGATGAAGGGAGTCAATCCTCCACTGAAGGCAAAGTAAGAGTAACTATATGATGTCAACATCCACTGCAGAGCAGCCAGTGATCCACGAGGGAAGGCAAACCTGATGACAGCTGAGCAGCACCAGGGTTAAATCTGGGAACACAGGGAGAGGAGTTCACAGAAAACAAAGAGAAAAGCACTCCCAAAATAGCCTTGCAACTGTCACCACTAGCGATTGTCAGCACTGCAAGGTATGACCTTGCCATTGTGTCTCCTGATCACAGCTCTGCTCTTAATGGGGCATTTGTCCGAACCGGCACCACCAAAAATTCCACTTCCAAGTGATCCTGCATCTCCAGCAGCTCAGATTACACTCCCCAGTGACTTTGGGAACAACAAACACCTCTTACTGCTGCTCCAGCAAAAAACATGGAGCTTCTGTACCTTCCCTTCTCTCTTCTCAGCCCTGGCTTTATATCCTAGGATATCCTGCACGGGCACTTCTGTACCACAAACCCAGCTTTAAAATCTTGATGCTTTAAAAATCCTTGTGCAAATCTGACACAATCGGAACCAGCGGAAAGAGGTACATTCTGTTTTAAAGAGAGCAGGGGGAAAAGGGAGGAGGGAAATAAGATTAAAAGGGTATTATTAATTTTCTCATCTGATGAATTTGTTACGCTGCTTCATTTTCTAACAGCAGTTGAGTCATACTTCTCGTGCAAGCAGGAAAAGAGATATGGATTATGTCAGATTTTTCCATTGGAAAAAACCCCACAACAACTACAAGTACTCAGCAGTATCCGTGCCAGTCATCAAAAGAAACCAACAACAAATCTCTCAGAATGATTAGCACAACAAAACACCCAGCAGAGCACATGAGAAGACAGGAGTACGTGCAAAGGCATAATTATTTCATGAACGTAGCATTTCCAAGATGAAATAGCAGCACGAAATGTCAAGTGGAGAACTGCTTTGAATAGAAGCCACATTTTGAAACTCTCCACGCCTTCATATATGCACCAGCAATATGAAGTATTTAAAAGGAGGTAGAAGTAAATATCTGCTGCACTAGACTATAGATGGCTTAGCTCAATGTCTGTGACATTCTTTATAATTATCAAGACTTCTGCTTTAGCTCTGCAGCCATGGTGTGGCCAGTGAATACTGAAGCACCATGCTCCACTTCACCATGGCCTGGTCCATGCCCTCAGCATGCCAAAGCTTCCAGCTCTGCTTCTTTAGCATAAACAGGAACTGCTGCTGTTGGGAAAGAGTAGGTCAGTTGGAGACTCACACACTCTGTGTTAAGTGGGAAGAAAGGTAAATTGCCCTGCTTTTAAGTCTGCTAGGATGAGAGACACAGGCATGCAGGATTGCCACCTTTTGGCCCCTCATTTAGCATTTCTAATCAAATTTCAGAAGGCCAGTGAGGATCACAGATACAACTATACCACTATGTAAAGAACCACAGGGATCAACCACTTGTGCCAGCCCCTGCAGCCTTGTATTATTTGTGCTCCCATGTGTCCAGCAACCTACACTTAATTCACCTCTCATTCCAACAGGACCCACTACAGCCATTTTCCCCTTCCATAGTGTTTTTTCTCTGCAGTCAGTGGTCTTGTTTGTCATTTGTATTCACAGACCAGAACACACAGGTCTAAACCAGAGACAGGGCACCTGGAATTGACTTTAAAATCCAATCTAGATTATCATTTTATTCCCTTCCTTTTCATCATCTTCATCCCTCTAATTCCAACATCATTTTTAATACCCATTATTTCAACAGCCGTTGGGAGCCTAATACTTTGTACCATCTGAGAAGGGCTTGAAATGAGTCCAGTACTTGATCAACTGCCAACACTAAAAATAAAGTCTTTCTGTCACTAAAAAGCAGGGACTGCCAGCTTTCTAATGGTGTAGAGCAGCATTAGCTTTTCAAGTCTCACCAGTTTAGTCATTCTGACCACTAAGCATGTCATTTCTCTCCCACTCAGCCAGTGCTCTCTGGCACTGGATCAAGACAGTTTATGTAAAATCCTGCCCTTAAATTACTGAGATTTTAGCTCCTGCCAGAAATAACTCCACATTTCATAATTAGAAAGCTCACGAGCACTTCACTCCTGTGTACAAAATGGAAATTTAGCTACTGCAGGTTTGCTTAGCAAAGAAACCTTCTGCCAACAGCCGCCTCGTTCTTCACCTCTACAGAAGCTGCACACCAGGGGTAACCCTGTACCTTCTGAACTCAGCTCCTAACAGCACTTGTACAATGCAGGCAACACATACATGTTGTTTCTGCCATCAGCCCCGTTACACAAACACATTCTAAATTTGCAAGATGCAACCTTAGATCAGCTTCATCCAAACTAACGTGGTTTCCTGCAGCCCAGGGCTGACACTCGCCTGGTTGTCTTGAATGGCCTCTGGAGGTTGCAGAGCAGTGTGGTTAAGGCCAAACGAACACTAACCTTGTCAGTAATGGAGAAAAAATAGTAATATCACTTTTCAGCCCACTTGGCAAGGTCACTCCACTTGCACCATCCCTCCCAGGAGGAGCAAGATGGGGTAGGAAGGCGTGGCAGGGCACTCCATGCTCCAGCAAACAATCCTCTACAGGAAGTCTCCCCAGGTCTTCTCCTAACTGGTCAGAGACATAGAAAAACAGCTGCACATGGTTTTAGCTCCAACTTGGTGAACTACATATGAGATTTGTGTTACCTCACTGTAGACCTCAAAGATAGAGAAATCTCCACTGGTCACTTTAGGCTCTCTTTAGTCTCTCCCAAGCAGCAGGCTCTGCAGGTTGAAGCTGCCTTCATCCTACCTGGTCTTACTCCTGGCCAGCAGACCCTCTCCCCCTGCAAGGGGCATTGACACTCATTTGATTCCCCACTAAACAAATCCAGGAGCTAAACTGGCTCACAGTGGGACCAGACAAGCACTGACACTGGTATGAAAAGCACGTGACAAGAGCGGCAGGAAGGGCATGGCTGAGATGGTCCTAAGCTGCCAGATCCCCATTCCCTTGGACATCTTGCTTATGTCAAGACTGACAGCTCACACCACTCATGGCCCAGGGAAAAACTGCTTTTTCAACAGAGAAAGCAACAAAAATCACTCCAGGGCTAGAATCACTCTCACAGAAACCAGCTCTTCCTTACAGATACCAAAGCTGGTGTAGGGGAAGCACCATCAGCTCCTGCAAACACCAACAAGTGTCCAATTAGCATCAAGTAAGGGCTAAGACAATGAGAACTGTGGTTGGATGCAGAAACATCTCGGTAGGGCTGCAAAACAAAGAGGAGGTTCCTTTGGTGGATCCACAGACAGTTTATTCAGAAGCAGAAAATCAGGCCCTTGTTTTTTGTGCACATCATTGTTTTGCAGCCACATCAGGTCTTGTTTCAAGATCTGAATCTCACCTTTGTGGCCAGAAAAAAAAAGAAGTTGGTTTATAATAAAACCCAACAAACATACCCTCAATAATTTTACTCATTCATTCTCACTGCCCGCCCTGCAGTGCCTGGGAAAGTGTCAGTTTTCTTCATTGCAGCTGCAGATCCAGGTGGCTAAACACCCTCCAAACATCAGTCCCACACGCTCCAAAGGGCTCAGCTAAAGCCCTCACAAGACAGAAGCAGCTTGCTCAGTCATTTTCCTGTGATGTACAATTCAGAACCTTCACATTCAAGGAAACAAGTGGGGTTTTTTCCTGAGTTTTGCAATTCTTCCTGCTCGCCACCTCAAGAAGAGACTGGTATCCACCATGGCTCAACTGCCACCAAGTGATGTCACTCCCAACAGGGAAAGGCACCACATCAATCCCAGGACACAGGAGTTTCTCTGAAGTGTAACAAATGATGGAGCAGACAAAGAGGGTGCTAGATAAAGAAATCTTTCTAAAAAAAAAAAGTTTTCACATTTCTCCCTGTCAGAACCATAGCTAAGGTTTTGCAAGCCTTCCTGTTGCCAGTGCAACCTGGATTTGCAACATCATTTAACATGGTGCAGCTTTTATTTTAAATGATAGAGAAATTTTGATATAATTTGCTGTTATAGCAGAAGTTAAGCTGTAAATTTTCTTAAAACAGCAAAAAAAAAAATTCTCTCTCAATACAGCAATTTAAGGTCTGGCCTGTGGCTGGCATTTTGAGAGTGGAAGTTGAAGGAGGAGTTCACAGTCCTACACAGCCTGCACATCCCTTCAGGAACAAACTTCCCAAGAACTCTCAATACTGGAAAAAGATGTGCTCAATATATGCTTGAGAATCTGATTTTTAGAAGTTTTGAAAACCCCACCTGGAGTACTGTGTCCACTTCTGGAGCCCCTCAACACAGGAAGGACATAGGGGTCTTGGAGCAAGTCTGTAGGAGGCCACGAAGATGATCTGAGGGCTGGAGCAGCTCTGCTCTGGAGACAGGCTGAGAGAGTTGGGGGTGTTCAGCCTGGAGAAGAGAAGGCTCCAGGGAGACCTTAGAGCACCTTCCAGTGCCTGAAGGGGCTCCAGGAAAGCTGGGGAGAGGTTTTTCACCAGTGTGTGTAGTGATGGGACGAGGGGTAATGGTTTTAAAGTGGAAGAGCAGAGATTTAGATTAGAGATGAGGAGGAAATTCTTTGCTGTGAGGGTGGTGAGACACTGGAACAGGTTGCCCAGGGAAGCTGTGGCTGCCCCATCCCTGGAAGTGTTCAAGGGCAGGTTGGATGGGGCTTGGAGCAACCTGGTCTAGTGGGAAGTGTCCCTGCCCATGCAGGGGGCTTGGAACTAGATGATCTTCTAGGTGCCTTCCAACCCAAACCCTTTTATGATTCTATGATTCAAACATCACCTAATTTCACTTGAACTTGCCTTTATTAGCAGAAAAAAAAAAGAAAAAAACACTTCTATACTATTATGGCTGCTCAATCCATAAGAAAGTGTTTTTGTTGTTTTATTTTTTCATCCTGTGGAAAACAAACTATAGCAATTCTCAGTGGCCACCAGTAACAAAATCACTCCCTGATGGTTTCTGGGGATGCCATCACTGCCATCAGCAGTCCAGAGGTGAGGGACTCTGCTCTGGTGACGTCCACAGAAAAAGAGATGGTTGCAAATATGGTTCTGAAAACAAGTGAACTATTAAAGAAAATGATTTTGAGAATAAGGTCACTGCAGAGGGGCAAGTGCTGCTGGAATGACAGCTCTGCAGCCCCTGTGCAGGAGCTGTCCCAGTCCCTGGTCACTGTATGGAGGAGGCTGCCACGCTCTGCGCTCCTGTCAGAGCACGACACCAGATCCTGCTAGCTGGAAAGATGGACACAACCAAGGTGTCAGCTTTCCTCAGGGACATTAATGACATTTTGAGTCCAATCAAGAACTGCGGCCTCTGTGATCAAAGAAATACAGACCTGATATAAACCATTATGTTTTCATAAGAGTAACATAACCCCAGTTACACATGCCCAGCATGGTTCAGGTGCCAGCAGCCCGAGCGCACTCCTGATGTCCTGACTGAAGTGTCACGCAGCCCTGGCTGGCAGATGCTGAAAAAAGGAGGTAGGCAGAAAAGGACAGAGCAATGACCATAGACAGCAAAGGGAGGAGTGGCAGGGACAGCAAGCTCTGCCCCTCTAACACAGAATCAGTATCGTAGGAGTTGGCAGAGACCTCCAGAGATCATCAGTCCAACCCCCTGCTAAAGCAGGATCACCTGGAGTACATCACACAGGACTGTATCCAGGTGGGTCTTGAACATCTCCAGAGAAGGAGACTCCACCCCCTCTCTAGGCAGCCTGTCCCAGGGCTCTGTCACCCTCACACTAAAGAAGTTTTTCCTCATGTTCAGATGGAACTTCCTGTGTTCCAGTTTGTGCCCATTGCCCCTTGTCCTATTGCTGGGCACTATTGAGAAGAGTCTGGCTCCACCTCCTTACGCTCACCCTTTAGATATTTGTAGGCATTAATAAGGTCTCCTCTCAGTCTTCTCCTCTCCAGGCTAAACAGTCCCAGCTCTCTCAGCCTTTCCTCATAAGAGAGATGCTCCAGTCTCCCAGTCATCTCTGTGGCCCTGTAGCTGCCATGCCAGAAGCTGCAGCCAGGCAGAGGGATGGGCTCAGAGGTGAGCTCCAGGAATTACTCATTCTTACAGTGCAGCAAAGCAGAGCCTGGTGGCAGCCCAGCTGGAGCACAGTGATTTCCATGATCATTGCACTGTGTCACTTGTGCATCACTCTGCCTTGGGGGGGGCACAGCCAATCCCTGGAAACAAAATCCCATAATCCAGATGGTGAACAGGAGAAACTTAGGAGAGGTTGAGGTTTGTTCATAAAGCCCAACTGCCAAAGCCATGAAACAGTCTGACTTCCGAGTGGATCCAGCCCATTTCTGCTGCAGAGGGTGGATGAGCAAAGAGCATCATGCAGGAGAACTTTCAGAGGTATCACAAAGCAGCTCCATCTCTGTGCCAGCTGGGAAGGAAGAGCTCACAGGAGGAAGCAGTGAGATGATGGTTGGGAGAACAATCCTGCAGATGGGTCTGTCTCACTGGGAACATGACTGTACGTCCCCAAGACACACCCCAGATTGCAGGCTGGAAGCAAGAGCAAGGCCATGACATCCAGACAGACAAGTGGTGACAACCACGGAGTGGTGGTGACCTGCCTGCTGGGGGCATGACAGACACAGCCAGGAGAGGATCTAGGAACAGAATGGCTGGTGTTACAAAGCTGGACAGTATCACTTGGGTATCACTCTTGGAAATCATGTCACAGCTATGTGCAGGACCAGGCAAATGGACAAGTGGCAAGTGTCTCATTGTGTGGCTGAGAAGATGGAAAGAGGGAGTCACTGGGAAGCAAGGAAACTGCTGGAAGGGAGAAGGAGAGAGATCTTATCAAACCCAAAAAGAACCAAGCTGCTGGTGCTTATTAGTGGATGGTATAGCACAGAATAGTGCATACACAGGAAATTGTGGTATTTTGGAAATGAGCCACCAAGGCTTTTACAGAGGGAAGTCATGACAGAAAGCCACTGGAGTCCTTTGAAAGATAAATAAGCACAAAGGCAAGGGAGATCCAAGTGATGCAATCCACAGAGACTTCCTAAAGGCTTCTCACCAGGCCCCTTATCAAGGCTCCTAAAGATATTTAATTCTACAGCTAAGAGGGAAGATCCTTGCATGATTGTAACAGATCTTCATGATGGGGTGACCAGAATATGGAGATCTCTGCAGAAATCTTTCCTGAGATCTGTGCCACCAAACGTATTAACTGCAGGATCTGGATGAGGACTTGATTAGTGAGGTGATAAAGTTTGCTGTTGAAGCTGTTCAAGAGGGTACAGAGAAGGATGAACTTGAAGAATCTTACAATACTGAGGAACTGGTGATAAAACAGCAGATGAAATTCAAGGCAGATAACTGCAGAGTGAATCACAGGCACAAAATACACCTCACGTCGTGTAACAAAATGAAAGGCTCTGAGCTGCTTACTGCCATTCAGGAGAAAGCTTTTAGGATTATAACAAATAGCTGGAGGAAAATATAACCTACAAGCTCAGAAATCAAAGCAAATTCTAGAAACTATTTGGAATGGAACAAAACAGAAAATATCATTAGGCCTCTGTGGAGTGGTTCACTATATTTTCAGTATAGTAAGAAATTCTTGTCTCCACATCTGAGAGATGTGGGAGATGTAAACGTGACATGAACTACAAAAAAGTTGATTAAAACCAAAACCAACCCCTGAACTTAAACCTCCTCATTTTCCAGAAGCTGCTTTTAAGGATTGGGCATCACAAATACAGTTTATACTATGGGTAGGGCAAGACAGAAACACTGCTTTGGGATAAAAATGTCTAAAAAAGAATTCAGAAAGCTAAGAAGTGAACAAGTTATAAAAGGTTTGAGGAAAACAGGGTGTTTGTTCTACATCCACCCCATGCTCTGCCCCAACCTCGACCCACCACAGCTGGACCTGTAGGGACTGGTCTGTGTGGGACAGAACAGCATTCAGCATAGACTACTGGAGAGAGTCCAGGGCAGGGCCACCAAGATGCTGAGGAGATGGAGCACCTGCCTGTGAGGAAAGGCTGGGAGAGCTGGGGCTGTTCAGCTGGAGAGGAGGAGACTGAGGGGGGATCTCATCAACCCTTCTCAACATCTCCAGGGGGTGTCAGCAGGATGGGGCCAGACTCTTCTCAGCAGTGCCCAGTGACAGGACAAGGGGCAATGGGCACAAACTGGAGCACAGGAGGGTCAAGATGAACATGAGGAAAAACTTCCTGACTGTGAGGGTGACAGAGCCCTGGGACAGGCTGCCCAGAGAGGTGGTGGAGTCTCCTTCTCTGGAGACATTCCAAACCCACCTGCATGTGTTCCTGTGGGATCTGCTGTAGGTGACCCTGCTCTACGGGGGAGCTGGACTAGATGATCTTCAGAGGTCCCTTCCAACCCTGATGACTCTGTGATTCTATGACTGCAAAGCCTTGAGCCTGAGTAAGCACTTGTCTGAAAGTCTCATCAGCACAGATGAACGAGGCCCAGCTCTGTGCCTCAAAACAAAACTGCAGAAATGGAGATCATGTTTTACTGGTGTGAGATGAAACCAAAGCAGAGAAGGGGGAGAGCTCCAGGAACAGAACCCAGAGTCACCATGTTCCTGACCAGTGTTCTTGCAACCAAGCAAAACAGGGGCATTCCTGCACTTAGGTGGAAGACACAGCAAAACAAGGACAAGAAGGACATGGCATCAGTGAATCACTGGCTAGATATCCACTTGAAACAGCCACCAGGAGACAAGTCTCATTTGTGTGAGGGCAACTCCACCCCTGGCCACTACAGGCAAGGCAGCCTGTTGGCTCCAGCAGCCCCCACGCTGCAGGGAACACGCTGCTTGCTCAGGGTCTTCACCTTTCAAAGCAACATTTACTAAATATATTGTTAGAGTATTAATGATTTACACCATCACTTCTGATTTTGCTTTACCATTCCCTCATCTCCATCCCCACTGGGCAATGAAGTCTTGGCTGAATGACTGGGTGAGTGCTGCTGAAGAAGAAAGCAAATCTCCTCCTGGAATACATTACAGACAAGTTCTGCTAGCAAAGCCCTGAAGAAAATTATTCATGGGCTGGAGAGATCTCCACTTAAGCACCACATTCAGTTTGAAAGCCACATACTCCTAAGAAGCCCAGAGGAGAACAACAAGGCTCATGGCAAGTTTAGAAGACATCAACTAGTTGGAAAGATTAAATAAAACCAGCTTTACTGTATCCAGGTAAAAGAAAAATAAAGTTTGAAGAGAAAAGAGTCTTCAAATATAGTGGGAAGACTGTTATGAAAGGGAAAGCAATTGCAACCAGAGGAAAATGAATTCAGTTTCATATGGAAGAAAGTGGAATTGGGTCAAACACAGATGATTCCTGACTGCTCAGCTTGCCAGGCACTGGAGGAGGTCCAGGGAGCTGCAGATGAGCCTTTCGTTAGATGTTTAGGAATGGATTAGTTCACTGCCTTTTTGGAAGTAGCTCTGATAAACCTGATGCTGCCTTAGTGCAAAGGACTGGACCAGAAGGTCTTCTGTGACCTCTTCCAGCCTCCAGGTAACCCTACAGCTGCAGCAGACTGCCCTCAGCTCAGACAGCACAGACCGGGTCTGAGGAAGAGCAAATGACAAAAAAACAAACCAACAGCAGAGATGCAGCTCTCACAGAATCACCAAGGCTGGAAAAGACCTTGAAGATCATCAAGTCCAGCCTATGACCAACACCACCACACCATCTAGACCATGGCACTAAGTGCCACATCCAGCCTTGCCTTGAACACATCCAGGGATGGTGCCTCCACCACTTCCCTGGGAAGTCTATTCCAATGTCTGATCACCCTCTCCGTGAGGAAGTGCTTCCTGATATCCAACCTAAACCTCCCTTGGAGCAACTTCAGGCTATGCCCTCTTGTCCTGTCACTGGTTGCCTGGGAGAAGAGCCCAGCATCATACAACAAACTGTTCAAACAATGTTCAAAGCAGCCAAAGGATCTGGACAGACTGGAGAAGGACTGAGTGGTCAGAATAACTGAGACTAGGCCATAGCAACAAATAAGAGAAATAAAAAAAAAGAGCTGCTAGCCCTGTCAACAACAGGTATCCCCAAATCTCCAGGACTTGGAGGGTTTCATCACCATAACACAGCCTTTTAAAGGATAACCCTGGAATCAGATTACTTTAAAAAGCCTTCTTTTCCATAATGCAGCAGTTCTTCTTCTGGACAGGGCTTGAATTTTTAAGTCACTAGCACAGTTTGCAGGAAGCTGGGCATAATGTCAGCACATGGGTTCCCTCCCAACGACTACAATCAATTCTTTGTTCCTTCTTCACTTTCTGCAACGTTGAACAATTTTCTTAAAGATCAACAGCACCTAAACTAAAAGGAAAAGAATGGATTTTGTGGGCTGACTGAGCTGCAAACTGAAGACAAGCCAATACTCAAAATAGCTATAAGACAATATTTGGCCATAAGCATAAAACTCCTCCTATAGCAGCTATTAATAAGGGATCAAAAATAACTCGTGCAATATGCTCTGAAGTTTAAACCCTGGCTCTGCTGGCACATGGGCTGGCACGGCCCTGGAGTCTCTCATCAAGAGACAGACAAATTTACCACTTATCTTTTTCAGCGAGAGGGAATGCTTGTTCAGAATAACTCAAGTGATATCCATTTAAAAGACCAACCACTGAGGGCTGCGAAGGTCAAATTCTGTTTTTCAGTCCTCCAAGAAAGAACAGCAAAGCTGCTGCAAACCAGGAAGTAAAGATGAAATCCACCCTTTGCAGGAATACCAGATACTGCTCAGTGAGATACATCACAGAATTGTCATGGTTGGAAAGGACCTCCGAGATCACCGAGTCCAACCATAAAAAACCACAACCAACCAAACAAAACCCCACACCCCCCCAAACACCCCACAAACACACAACCTACAATCTCGGCCACTAGAGCATGGCCTGAAGTTCCACACCTACACGTTTCTTGAATACCTCTAGGGATGGTGACTCCACCACCTCCCTGGGCAGCCTGTTCCAGGGCCTGATCACTCTTTGGGTAAAGAAATTCTTCCCAATATCCAGTCTAAACCTCCCCTGGAGCAACTTCAGGCCATCTCCTCTGGTCCTGTCGTTATTCACTGGGGAGAAGAGGCCAACACCCACCTCCCTACAACCTCCTTTCAGGTAGTTGTAGAGAGCAATGAGGTCTCTCCTCAGCCTCCTCTTCTCCAAACTAAACATCCCCAGTTCCCTCAGCCTCTCCTCGTATGACTTGTTCTCTAGACCCTTCACCAGCTTGGTGGCTCTTCTCTGGACATGCTCCAGCCCCTCTATGTCCTTCCTGTAGTGAGGGGGCCCAAAACTGATCCCAGTACTCGAGGTGCAGCCTCACCAGTGCCCAGGGGCATGATCAGTTCCCTACTCCCGCTGGCCATGCTATTCCTGATGCAGGCCAGGATGCTGGTGGCCTTCTTGGCCACCCAGGCACACTGCTGGCTCATGTTCAGCTGGCTCATGTTCAGCTGGCTGTCCAGCACCATCCCCAGGTCCTTTTCTACTGGGCAGCTTTCCAGCCACCCCTCCCCAAGCATTGCCTGGGGTTGTTGTGACCAAAACGCAGAACCCAGAAGTGCAAAGCACAAGTGTCAGCCATGCAGGCAATCCAGTAGTACTCAGCCTCTTAAAAATTGCTGGATTTGGATTTTTAAAAATATTGCTTTAAAATTTGAGAAGGTGTTTGGCCTTATTCATTCCCCCTATCGTATTTCTCTTTTTGTCTCTAATCCGTAATAACTAATGCCTTTTTATTCCATCTTTATATTGGAGGGAATCTTCCTGTCACACCATCCTAGAACCTGGCCATCTGAAGCTTGACTTAGAGTTAGAATTTAAACCCATCAAGCAGTTTCTGAACATATCTGAGCTTTTGCCATGAACTATGTCCTAAAGCGATTAGCTCCACAGCTGAATTCTACACTGGAAGAACAAATATTTGTTTTAAAATTCTGATGTCCTTTAATTCTTCCTTGTGGGAAAAAGCAAAGATTCCTAATCACACCTCACATATAATTTGTGGCTTTCCACCAGTCACACAGAATTGTAGACAGTTTTGATCTTTCCCTGTATGGAAACCACCCCCTTGGATCACCTTGCTGTTATTGCCCTTATCGATTGGCTTCAGTTGTTTTGAGATGGTGGAAAGAACTGCACACACTCATCTACAGATGGGCACAGCATGAACTTACACTGCCTTTGACTCCTACTTTATTTATTCCTTTCTTCATAATTCCCACTGTTCAATTTGCTTTTTTACCCACAGCTGTACTCCCATGCTTTCACATTAAATCCTCAGAAAACTCTTTCCAGCCTGTAACAGCTGGATTGGAACCCACCATCTCACCATAAACGTTACTTCCCATTTACTGACCAAATTTTGCCAGCCATTTTATCAGGAAATGAGCCAGAATTGTGCAACTCTTCACTGCCAGCTTTCATTTGATCATCCTGAATACTGAGCAGCATGGACACTCTGTTACCTCACTCTTGACTCCCTTGTCCATCTCACAGGTGGGTGTACAGAGCAGCACAGCCCCCAGGGGAGATGCACAGGATAACTCCCCTCCCTCCTGGAAACTGATCTGTTTTTCCTGGCCTTTGTTTGATCTACTTCAGATACTAATTAATCAATTGTAAGATCTCCATTTCACAACAGCTTTGTTTCTTAGGGCTTTCACAGAGGGACATGGTCAAAGCCATTCTGCAAATCCAAACCTTAGTCAGATTTCTCCTCTTCACATGCTTGTTGACTCCTTTGGCTTTATCATTTCCAAGGTTCTTGGAGTCCTTTTTGGAAAACAGCATCACATGGAGAACTGTCACTTCCTGCTGATGGTCCTCTGGTAGTTGGTTTAAGTTGTGTTATATACAACAGATTATAGCTTAGTGACTTCATATGCCAATTTATCCTGAACAAGTACCAGCTGGTGCTGAAAACCCAACACTTTAAATTTCTCTGAACAGTTCTGGAACTTCTTTTGTCAATACTGCAGCTTGGTGAAGCTCAGAAAGCTGAATTTTTATTTTAAGAGATCTTTGTACAGGAACAACTGCAGGCCCACAGACACAACATCTCTGAGAAGCAACAACCTGGGTGAGGGGACAGAGTGTGTCCTCAGCTGGTTTGCTGATGATCCCAAACTGGGAGGATTGGCTGATTCACCAGGAGGCTGGTGCAGCCATTCAGTGAGATTTGGACAGACTGGAGAGCTGGGCAAAGAGGAACCTAATGAGGTTCAACAACAATAAGTGTAGAGTCCTGCACCTGGGGAGAAATAACAGCATGCAGCAGTACAGGTTAGGAGGTGATCTGCTACAAAGCAGCTCCGTGGAGAAGGACCTTGGAGTCCTGGTGGACAACAAGTTATCCGTGGGACAGCAATGTGCCCTTGTGGCCAAGAAGACCAATGCCATCCTGGGGTGCACTAAGAAGAGTGTGTCCAGCAGGTCAAGGGAGGTTCTCCTCCCCCTCTACTCTGCCCTAGTGAGACCACATCAGGAGTGTTGTGTCCAGTTCTGGGCTCCTCAGTTCAAGAGGGACAAGGATTTACTACCGAGAGTCGAACGGAGGCTACAAGGATGATGAAGGGACTGGAACATCTGTCATATGAGGAAAGGCTGAGAGACCTGGGGCTGTTTAGTCTAGAGAAGACTAAGAGAGGACCTGATTAATGTCTACAAATATCTGAGGGGTGGGTGTCAAGAAGGAGGGGCCAATCTCTTTTCAGTGGTGCCCTGTGGTAAGATGAGGGACAATGGATGGAAACTAGAATACAGCAAGTTCCACCTCAACATGAGGAAGAAATTCTTCTCTGTGAGGGTTACAGAGCACTGGAACAGGCTGCCCAGAGAGGTTGTAGAGGCTCCTTCTCTGGTGACTTTCAAGACCCATCTGGATGCATTTCTGCCCTAGGTGATCCTGCTTTTGCAGGGGGGTTGCACTTGATCTCCAGAGGTCCTTTCCAACTGCTACCATTCTGTGATTCTGTAACACAAAACTGTTCAGTACACAACGGCAAAACTGGGACACTTTGTCTTCTGCAACTATTTAGTTGAGTTTGTATCCAAGAGTCAGACCCTCCCAATACTCCCCAGAAAAATCCCACGACACTGTGTGCTCCCTGAGCACAGCATATACCTATTACTGTGATTTATGATGGGAGGAAGCACATAGGCCACCCCATACAAAAGAAGATCTGTCACAAGGAACAATGTATTGTTCTTTCAGTTTTGAAAGAATTAGGATCTAAATTCCACTAAATCATCACTTTTCTATTTTCTTTACTCAAAGTCCCCTTGTTCCACAGACACAATATGCAGAAGTTAGCAGAAGTTCTATTTGTCTGCAGCAAAAACTCTCGCCCTCGTGCACCCACCTCTCTAAATATATTCCACTTTCCAGAGGAGACACTGAGGAACACACGTGTGAACAGGGAAGGGATGCAAACTCTAGGAGAAGAGGTGTGGATAATCTTACCTGGAAGTTGGAAGGCTCATGGGCTGAGCCCTTGCACAGAGGTCTAACACAGCCAGCATCTCAGATGCAGCTCCCCTCACCCTGGGAATGGTCCTTGGATGGAAAGGATGGACTCTGAGGAGCTCCAGGGGACTCTTTGTGCCTTTCAGCTTTCCCCCCAGATTAGCCTGAGAGAAGGTCAGTGACAGAGGGTCTGGGAAACAAATGGCAGTGGGTAGGCAAGTGACATGGGGACCAGCTCAATAGCTCCAGCACAGTCCAAACCCCTGGACTTTGGTCCTGAAAGCATCCAGGCTGCCCTGGAGCAGCACACACACCCAGGGGATGCCAAAGGAGCCAGCATGTGGTGGAACTGCCCAGGAACAGCAGACAGACAAGAGTCATATCCCACCAAGGAGTGCCAAAAGGAATACAGAGCAACAAGTTGTCACACAGTGCTATTTTCCTCACTGATTCCTTCCCCTCCTAGCCAGAGGCTACCCAGCTTGGCCCAAGGGAGGGACTTTGGCTGTCAAAATGTGCTCTCCCCTCACTGCCCCACTTGCAGAAAGGCTGGTCTACAAACCACAGGACCTGCTTGGTCCTACCTGCCAGCCAGGTCTCCCCACCTCTGGCAGGAGCAGTGCTTTGTCTGCAGAAAGGTCTGGCTCTCAAGGCTACTTCTGCAACCCAGCTCCTCTGGGCAGCTTTGAATCACAGAAACATAGAATGTGAGGGGTTGGAAGGGACCCTTAAAGGCCATCCAGTCCAGCATATCCATCTGCTGGGCATGGGCTGGGCACGTGGGGCCAAACAGCCCTGTCCAACTCTTCCCAAGGTTGGGGGGATGCTAAGGTTAAGCAAAGCTGGACCCTAAGACATGCTTTTTGTAAGGACACAAGCTTATGCAGCTGATCCACAGGGACCAAACTGCCATCACTCATGGATACAGCTACTCATCCCCCTCCAGAGACCCCAATTCATACCCTAGTGCCTCCTGCTCCCCCTTTTCATACTCAGATGGCTCTGAGCAACAGGTAATATTTGAAGACCAGCAGTGATTAAATTGGCAGCTGGGCTGAAAGTGAAAAGGGCTGCACTAAAGTGGACTTTCAAGCCAAAAATGACAGTTCAGCTTGCTTTAGTGTCTCCTCCAGTGTCAGCCATTCTGCACATGGGAGCAGCAAGATGCATTCTTCAGCAACTGGAAGACAATTGCTAAGCCCATTAATAAAATTAAGACAGCCAAGAAAGATAAGAGAATACCCCTTGCCTTAGGAGCCACTGACATCTGTAGTGCAAGATGATTAAGAAGCATTTGCCAAAGTGGAAGAAACAGAAATCCACAATCATCATCTCCCTTGGGAGACATTACCTGGCAGTCCTACTTCTTATTGCAAGTCTACTCCTGAAGAGGTCACGACATGCCTTAGAACTGAACTGGTGCTGACAGATAACCAGTTTGGATTGTTGGTTAAGTCATCGTGCAGGTTTGCACCAAAAAGTAGGAAAGGCATCACAGGTATGAGATGACAGCAATTGCTCACTAGCTGTGTTCCTGCAAGAGTGAACTCTGAAGAATTCAAGAGACAAGTCAACTAGGCAGAACTCCTCCTATTTCCCTCCCAGATACGACCTCACCTTAAAACTTATTTTAGAAAGGAAAAAAAAAATCAAGGAGATAAGGAAATCAGGAAAGTTTGCTGTGCACAGGAGTGTCTGAAAGTTGCTGCAAAGAGCTACAGGCAGGTGAGAGTGGAGTTCCATGCAGTGCACACAGCTACAGAGCACTGCAGCTGAGGGGTCTGGGACAACAGGACAGGCACAGGAGAGAAGGAATGGACTAGGGACAGTTCCCAGGGAAAGCAGACTGGCCCAGAGCCCAAGCCCAGGGAATAAAGAGGAAGGAATGGCCACGGATCACTTTAGGGACCAGGATGCAGACACAGCTAAGGAGGGAGCTGGCTGATGTCACTGCAAAGTCACTGCCATCTTTCAAAGGTCATGGTGACAAAGGGAGGTTCCTGGTGACATGCAAACACTACACATCACGTAAGAATCATAGGAAGGTTAGGGTTGGAAGGGACCTTAAAGATCATCTAGATCCAACCCCCCTGCACAGACAGGGATGGAACTACAGGCCTGCCTGTCCCACCTTAGTCCCTGGAAAAAGTAAAGCCTCCTGAAAGCTATTTCCAGCTGCATGCAGGTGGTGGTGGTGACTGGGAACAGCCAGCATGGATTTACCAGTGGCAAATCTTGCCTAACTTGATTGCCCTCCACAATGACAAGCTGGCTGGCTGCGTGGTGGGAGAGAGCGTGGTACACCTTTGACACCACCTCTGATAGTATTCTTAAGAGGCAGATGAGAGCTGCACTACAGAAGCAGACAGTAAGGCAGTGGAAAATTATCTAGAATATCAGGCTCAAGGGGTGATCAGCTGTACAAAGTCCAGCGAGCAGCTGAGTACCAGTGGCATCCCTCAGGGGTGACACAGCAGCCAATATAATCCAATGTCCATATTAACAAACTTGATTAACACCAACTATGGGACAGAGGACTCTCAAGAAGTCTGCAAGTGATATTAAACTGGTTGGCGTGGCTGGGGTGGGAGATCCTTCCCAAAGGGACCTACACAGGCTGGAGAAGTGGCCTGACAGAGAGCTTGTGAAGGTCAACCAAGGCAAACCAAGGAAAGTCCTGTCCTTGGGACAGAGTAACTCCTTGAACAACACAGGCTGGGGCAACTGGCTATAAGCAGCTATGCAGAAAAAGACCTGCCAAGTTCTCAGGAGGCAGAGCAGACAGATGAGAGGCAGACCAGATAACTGCTTGTATGGACTATCCATATAACTGTCTGGAAGATACTCTGAGACACGACATTGACTTTCTGGTTCTCAAAAGTCTTTGAAACTAATTTTAACCACAACTTCTACCTTTTAAAGCTTGTGCATGGTACATAGATCCCCCTAAATGCTGACAAGACTGATGAGAATATCAGCACACAGTAAGCCGAGCTGGCTGGAGCACGGTGTAGTCCAGTCAGCTTCCTACCAACACAGTGAAGAAGCACAAAGCAAGGCAAGAATCAAAAGCCAGCATCAACTGATGAAACCAGCTTGGAAAGTTTAACCTAGATGCTACCTCCTTCAGAAGCAAGTCAGTAGCACCTTCTGACCTTCTCCAGAGAGCACTATTTCAGTAGCCATTCTGCTTGCAATACTTGCTGTACACTGCTTAAAAAACACCGCTTGCATCAAAAAGGGAACATGTGGTAATCACAGAATCACAGAATAGTTGGGGTTGGAAGGGAGCTTAAAGATCTAGGCTAGGATGTAGCGTTTTACATGTGCCATCAAGTTGCTTTGAAAACATCTTTGTCAGTGTAATCAGTTTTGGTAACTGCAATGGTTGTATTAATGCAACATGTGGATCGTACCAACGGCGTGAACGTCACTTGTGATGTTCATTCAAAGACTCAAGCAAGGGCCTGTGGTTTGTTAGCGCAGGAACTTCTGCTGGCATGATCACATCACTTTAAAAAAAATTAAATCAGCCACTTGGCAAGTCTGCAGTGTTTGTGTGATGGTCACGGGTGCAGTTAAACTCCTACCCTGGCTCAGGATGTGCAGCCCTTCCCGAGCAGGTGTCGGTTGTGCTAAGGTAACCGGTTAGCTCAGATTTGGTTGTTATCCACAAAACCACCAAACCTGTCTACACTGGAGAGCATGTCCTCTCACTTACAGAAACCAGAGAGCAAAGGGGGTAGAAAAATGGCTGGTTAGATAAAAATTTAGAACATTTCACCCTCCAAAACCACACCAGTATTTCAGGTAAACATTCTGAAGATTTCTGATTTAAGGTAAATACTGTGATGATTTCTGTTGGCAGAGGCAGGGTCTCTGTTAAAGATGTACCTCTGCAGTGTCTTGGCTGTAGCAAAACAATTAACTCAAGCCCCATTACTCAGAGCCAGCTGGGGCAGAGTTCACCTACCCCAGTAACCTTCCCAGGCAGAAACCCCCATTACCATGCCTAGCATGTGCTATCAAGGTGTCACTCAAGATCAATTCATAATTAATACTTGTTTTGGGAAAGGCTGACAGTTCATAAAAATTCAAATCCTGGAAGAGGGAGAGAAGCCCTGCTTCATGCTTTGACTTCAAAATGAAACCATTGCAGCAGCAGCTCAGGATGCAGCAGTACTTGAGGACTCATCAGTTCAAGCACAAAACCAAGACGGTTGATTCGGTGCAGCTTCGTGTGCGGGCCTGACCAGCTTCAAGCTGCTCCACATCCACTTGGGTTATGGTATTATATTTACAAGTCCAAACTAAACAGATGTAAGCCAGGTTAGGCCAGCAGAGCCCACACACAAAGTTGCATCAGCTCACTAAATCACTGCTAGAGTCACCTCTTGCTAAACCCGCAGTTGTGTTTAGACAAGGGCCGATACTACGCGTTGCTATCACACGATTTCAGATGTAAAAAAGCATAAAGCTTTGTAACAAAATCACATTAACTGCCTAAGACAGTGAGGAATGACAAATTATAAATAGGAGGTGGCTTCAGACAGATTCCAGAAATGGATGGTGAGCAATCACTGTGGCAAATCAATGCTCCGGCTCAGAGTACCAGAGAGAGGCCAGGTTTAGTTTTACCCTGAAAAGGCAGTGACACATAAAAGGCTAATGGCAGGTGGTCATTCTGCATTCTGTACATTTCACAAAGATTTATGAGCAAGGCTGAACGCTGGAAAAGCAATGCTGAAACTGCTTGTGTCCCCCTGCAAGGTCAGCTTATTGTATTATGGAAACATTTCTAGTCAGACTCTTATAAGTTAAGATTGTTCTTTTTTTTTTTTTCAGCTACAGAAAACAACCCACTAAGAAAAAATAGCATTAACATTTCATACCATTTATTTTTAAAGAGCAAATTTTCAGTTGTTTTCAGATGAGCAAAGACTACATTTAAGCTGAAAGGTGACTGATCTTTCAAAAATCTGTTTAACGTGAAAATATTTAAGAAGAGTGCACATACACATATTTTCTAAAACACCAGTCATTTCTAAGTACTGAACATTATAATTATTATGAGCAAACGCTGTCAGGAGAAATTGCATAGGTGTCTGAATCAAGAATTTTGATGCTCGTGGTTGTCAACAGCTTGATGAGAAAAGAGAGGCCTGACTCTGGGGATTGGGCTGTCAGCAGCACGGGGTATCATTCTCACTAGCTCGAGAATCTAGAAGAGCAAATCTCCTCTGAAAAATATGTTTGAAGAGTTGAAGAACAGTCCTGTTCCAAATCACTCAAGGAGGCCTGTTTCACCACAGTAAAAGATGCATCTCTGGAGTGAAGGGAGGAAATAAAATGTGGCACCTAGAAGCTGTGCAGGTTGGAGCTCCACCACAGTCATGCTCTGAAAAGCTCCATTTTCACAAAGCTGACGACAGCCTGAAAATGTTTCTCTGCACAGGCTGCATGGGCTATACTCACCACAAAGCTGTTCTTAAATCCATTCATGCTGAAGTGAGCCCCATAAAAATAGGCACCTAAATCCCCACCAAATCATTCCCTCAGAATTCTTATAAACTGAAATCCTCCTGCTAAGGCACACTGAACACCTCCTCCTGCGAGCTGCACCTTTCATCCCAGCACAGATCAGTTTGCTGCAGCCCAATAAAGGAGATTGCAGGGACAGCTGTTGCACCTCCCTTCAGAAGGACAGCTGAAAATAAACTGCAGACTCAGATCCCAGGATTTATACTGGGCACCTTCACCGTGCTGGGGCCATACCATTACCACTAGGTCAAACATTTCACCCGTTGGACAGCTTGCAACTGGAGGGTGGGGGCTGCTAGTCCCCTGAAAGGGTGTGGGCTTCTTGTTCAGTCACTTTTTTTTATCCCAGCCCTGGGCACAAACACAATTTTTTAAAATTCAGAGTATTCAGTGCTCCCTCTGCCCTTATTTGTATTCAAAAGTTAGAACAAAAAAAACCCTCAATTTATACAGCCACTTAGATACCATTCCCCTCTCCCAACCTTCTTAAAATGATTGCTCCAGTATGCACAGTCTGACAGGCCTTTTTGACTTATGGTATATAATAATACTCAGTTGAGAGCTAGCATACCAACTCAGAAGTCTTATATTTTAATATTAGTCAGTTATTATCTCAGTATATTACAACACACAGCGTTTAAAATGTCTCACAAGCCCCACTGTACCTAATCTGAATCCTGTCTCCAAACCTGTTTGTAATAGAAACAGCTCCTGGCCCCGAACACCTACTGCTAAAGTCAGCAGGAGGCATTATAAACTGTAAAAAGAATACCAGGATGATGGTAGTTTCATCTAGGTTACAGCTGAGAGAGTTCTGCACATAAACGTTGCCTTTAATGTTTCAGCAGGTTTCAGCCATGCCAACAGGAGCCCGGAGACACGGCTCTGGAACAGTGACCGTTCCAGGCACTGCCTTCATTGCTCATTCCTGTAGATTTTGCTGAGCCAGCTCCCAATCTTATCAAACAATGTTGATTCAGACAAGCATGCAGCACTAAAGCCTTGTCTCCATCTCTAATGCAGGCTCAAGAATTTCATTCGCAAAAGTCAGAAAGCTTTCAGCCCATATTAAGTATAACAAGCTTTCCCTGAAATACCTTTGCTTCCCAAAAGAGATTTCCATGTGGGGCCAGAGCTCTGGGCTGCCCAGCAGCACTGCTGAGATGAGAACTTTTCTACAGGCAGCACTAAGGGTCATCACTTCTAGCTGCTGCCATAAGGGAAGTTGTAGCTGCAAAGCCGATCAGTTCCTTTGCTCACTGCTTCTGAGGGGCAGCAGAGCTTGACTCAGCGAATCACTAGACAGGATAAACAGAGGCTGAGGAAGGAAACAATGAAGATGCACATTTCCCATCACAAATATCCACCTACTTATTAAAAGAGTAAGTTTCCTCCCAGCACCCAGTAGCTGAGTGAATGCTGGGGTTGGCTTCACTTTCCAGAAGCCCAACTAACCAGTTGAGAAACTGCCCCTAACCCAAACAAAGGAAGGCTTCCTCCAACTGCTGCAAGGAGCAGCAGCTCTCCAAGGCTCTTGCTCATTCCTGTTCAAGGTTAATTTGTTTAGTCTAGATTTAATTCTGCCCACTTAGGAGATTGTTTTGAAATAGAGATGTAAGGGACAGACAATTGAGCTAAGCCCACAGGGACAAAACATCAACCCAAAAAAGGGACTGAGTAAGCCAAAGCAAGAAAATGAAAACATTAGGTTGGTAAAACAGCACTTCAGATTTTAACTAGCTTTGTCTAACGAATTCCTGGTGTATTGCAGGTAGCTTCCAATCTTTCTCACTTTATTCAGAGTACATATTGCTGTATTCCCACTTATAAGTGAAACCCCCAAAGAAGTATTTAACTTACCCTGGTGATAAACCCTATTTTTGACAGCGTCATATTTCAGTTTGATGAGCAGTGTTAAATACAGTACAAACAGCTTGCAACTTCTATTTTCACTGGCAGAAGCATACCTTTGGAAAGAAACTTTGCAGAGTGTGGTGGGAAAGGTATGGCTCTCCCTAGTTAACCTTCCCTTCCTAGGATCAATGTATTTTTAGGCAACACAGCCTTCCAATCTTAAAAAATACACCCTGATTCATGACACTATCATCACATATTAAAAGACCAGAAGATGAACTACCTTAAAGTGCAGCTGTGATGCCCCAAACGTGCACACGTAGTATCTGGATACTTCATTCAAGAGTTCTCATGCCACTCTACGTTGTGTTATCTCCTTACATCTCCAGCCACAAGCCAGCTTTTACCTTTTAGTAACTACGACACTTTAGTGGTCACAGGGGTGTAAGGCTGATGGTTGGACTTGAGGATCTTGAAGGTCTTTTCCAACCTTAATGAGTCCATGATTCTCCTGGAAGCTGTTGCCACATGAGCACTCTGTGTGGGTAATGGCTGTCAGATCTACCCCACTTACTGCCCTCTCCCTGGAAGTGTTGAAGGGCTGGTTGGATGGGGCTTGGAGCAACCTGGGCTGGTGGGAGGTGTCCCTGCCCATGCAGGGGGGTTGGATCTAGATGATCTTTTAAGGTCCCTTCCAACCCAAACCAGTCTGAGACCCTGTAAAACCAACCCAGGCCACTTCAGCCACTACTGCAGTTCCAACTCTGCTCCACGCTCACTACCAGTGATGTCCCCAGGCAGAAAAAACACCAGTCCCCATCGGAATCCTCTCCTCCTTCCCCCCAGCCTCCCAGATTTTGTTCTGATGTTAGCACCTCAATGATTCCTCCAAGTCTCCAGACTGCTGTGCTTAGGGAGAGTCATCTGTTCTCGGACTGTCCAAAAATCCTGCTGCCCCCTGCTCTGCTGGGGTCACACACAACATTTGGAAGTGAGTAAAGGGCCAAATCTGCTGAGGAGCAACCAGCCTTAGTTTGACGTCGATGCTGCTTTCTAAAGCTCTCAAGAGCTACTAGACATGCCTGCAGCTTTACAGCTCTGGCTCCCAAGCAGGAGTAACTCAAACTGGGACTGCCAGAGAGGTCCAGCCTAACCTAGAATTGCTGCACAAAGCACCTGACTTTTCATGAAGCAGCTTCTGAATCACCACAGGTGCCCAGTACCTGAAAATACAGCTAAAAGCAAGTGCCACAGTAATTTAAGAGTACTGCAAATGACAGAAACTCAGGATTTATTTCAGGAACAACTTGCTTCTCCCCAGAATGGGCAAAAGGGAAACAGCGGGTAAATCATCAAAGGGCAGACAAAGGATAAACAATCTTTTCTGTTGTCATCGGAACCAGCCCTTGAAGACAAACAAGCATTGCCTGTTACATTTGGAGATGCCTTCCTAACTAGTAGCATCAGAATTTTTTTTCCCTGAAGCCTCAGCTTTAAAAAAATTTTACTCTTTGGTTCCATCTGTTGCTCAAGAGGAAGGGAGAGCATTTCATGCCACTTCCCACCATCTGCAGACACTAAAGAAGTTCACCTGCAACCAGTGGTTTGGTTCTCCTACTGGTAGCAGTTTTCTTGACAATTTCTAAATGTTCGCTCACATTTAATATCTCCCTTTCCATCCTGCATCAGACAACAAATCATTGCCAAAAATACACTGTATTCAATGAATGAGGGATTGATGTTCATCTGGAAGCAGTGACCAGGCACTGAGGTAGGCACACGTAGGGCTGAAGTCACAGCACAGGTAACAGCCACTGGCCTGTGGTGGAGGTTCATGCTGCACCTGATGCCTCCAAGGAGGACGACGACACAAGCTAGAGGCTCAGAAACACCACTTGTAATTTAAAAGGTTATTTTCAAAATACAGCTTCATGGCTATAAATAGCAAAGACAGCTTCTCACCCAGCAAGTACACAATGGCTCTTAGTCACAGTGGCCCAGATACCAGAGAAAGTGTAATTTTACCTTTGTTGAACACCAGGCAACATTTGGGGCCACGTGCACTTCAAACAAACCCAGTTGGTAAGATTGGTGTTAGGTTTTGTAGAAGCAGATGCTGACTCTTAACAAATTAAGTCAGTTGACTTTGTTAACCCTTCCAGTACCTAAGAAGACATTTGGTTGTACAGAGGAAGTCTCACTTAATATTAAGTTCTTTAACCAAAGAAGAAAAAATTTTTACCCAATCTTTCCTTCAACAAAGGAAACTTTTTTCAATGTGTAGTATTTCCCTCCTCACTGCACGGCCGTTGGGTTTTACAGGTATTAAATGAGAGCAGACTGTCACTACCATCTGCTCTGTATCTCATAAGGTTAAGTTTCTAATACTAAGAGAAGTTAGTAAAAAATTCCTCCTGTGTGCTACATTCATTTAATTTGTCAACCAGCATTCTGGGGACCCTCAAGCAAACTGGACCACAGCTGACACCTCACCATAGACAGTATCATTCCCCAAATAGTATGAAAATAAACCTATTTTGGAAACCTTCAGTGAAAAGGAACTCCTAACAACCTCTTCAATCAAGGTAATAATAGATATTTTCATCTGATACAGATTTAGAGACTCAAGATACACAAGTACAACAAAACCTCTAACAAATCAGCATTTGCTCCATTTGGGTGTGCAAGAACATCTCAGCACCCTTTGGTGTTGACTGAGATATGCAGATGAGACAATGTTACATCAACGGGATGCTGGAACAAAGTTTTTATTAAATTAAAAGTAAGGTCAGCCTCCCTTCCTGTGAAGTTTCTGAAGAAACAATGTAAGGGACTGGCTTGTACAGCTAGCATCTGCTCCACTACTCACTCATCTAAAAGCTCTTCCAAGTATCCAGCCCTGGGTGTTACTGTTCAATGTTACCCGATACTCAGCTCCTAAGACACATTTCTTTACATACACAGAATTGTATTCACAGCCTCCTTGTCAATACATGGCTCGTCATTTATTCAAGAAGTTTGACCTTGCAGAGATAATTGCCCATTTTCTGATGAGTCTAATGCACTTCATGATGCACTTTTGGCCAAGCATCACATTATGTGGATCAGCAAGATACCTGGATAACTTCTGAACAGACCACAATCAATCCCGGCTGGGAAGCCCTCATGAAGTCATCCCAATTCCACCACACTTCTACCTGCCTTAGATTCAGCCTTCTTGCTTGTCAAAATACTTTCAAACAACCAGCTCTCCAGCAACTGGCTCTTACTAGTGTCCCTCTGGTTACTTATTTATCTGATAACAAATGTATACATGTTGTACTGGAGATGAATTAGGCAGCATAATTTATGTGCTATACCAAAAAAACCCAAACCTAACCAAGCCATGAGGAATTCACTGCTTTGCCAACTTAAGTCTTCTCCAACCTGACAGTCCATAAGCTCCTATGCTCTTTGCTTCATAACTTATTTTTGGAACCCCAGTACAAATGGAATAAGTGTCACTGCCCCTTGTTCACTGACAGCCACAAGCAAGTGAGCTTGTGAACCAAGGTTTCAAACGTCCCAAATGCTTCAGTGCAGTTAATACCAGCCCAGCAAAGAAGGAAACCTAATCAATGCAGCTACTGTCCTGCTATTTCTGCTATTAAAGTATTTTTCTTCACAAACACATTATTTCCAGATGTTATTCCCGGACTGGGCTTTTTTTCCAGGTCTTGTCACTGCACCACATGCTTCATCTACAGCACCACACGCTTAATCTAGAAGATCTTCAGCTAAGAAAATTTTCTTCCTAAGGCTGGCCCGGATTCAAATCAGATTCATTTCACTGACCAGATGCAACAATCTGGGACGTTAATTTTACATGCCCTGCTGAATTCTGAATCAGTCTTATATAGCAACAGGTTTCCCAATATTAAGGGGTAGCAATTTCACCTGCTCCCTTACATTCCTGTTCATTTACACAATGACAGCCAAAGCTACAGATGAAACACAGCACATGTTTCCAGGCAGACAAGGCTTTACCACTCTGAAGATAACTTCTGCGACCACTTTTCTATGTGCTCTTCGGCACATTTGGATGAATATTGATAGAACCTACATTGCTTATCTGAGATGTGAGCACTCTCTGGTCTCTGTAAAGCTTAGTTTGGGGAGTTTCAAGGCAACTCTGATATAACACAAACACAGAAGCCCACAAGACACTTCTGACCTT
Source organism: Hemiprocne comata (assembly GCA_020745705.1). NCBI lineage: Eukaryota > Metazoa > Chordata > Aves > Apodiformes > Apodidae > Hemiprocne > Hemiprocne comata. The sequence goes on along the minus strand of CM036610.1, from coordinate 6,004,143 downwards.
GCAAAAACCACACTCCCCACACAGTTTTCTAAGTCCTGCTGCTATTTCAGCAGACCCCAAGCACAAAGTCAGAAGTTTTCAAAAAATTAATATATTGGCCACTTAGGCAGGCTCGCAGCTCTTGTCAGCCCAATGCTTTATTTTGCTAATTAAGCTACTTAATAACCCTGTGAGAACTCGGTACATCAAGCTGCTCGACTGGAATATGCCACCACGCTCCCCTTCAAACTAGGTCTCCGCTCCAGACACTCGCTAAATATGCAGGATGAGGCTCAGATCAAAGCTTTCTGTTACGGCTTTGTTTATAAACAACCCACTGCTGGTGCTGCAGGTACCGCTCTGCCCTCCCCCGTCGCCAGCAGCCGGGGAAGCGCCTCGAACCCCCGCCGCCCCCCTGCTCCGGGGCTGAGGCGAGGGCAGAGAGAGCCCCAGCCCGTGTCCCCCTCCCGGGTGTCCCGGCGGGGCCCGGAGAAGCCCCGCTGGGCGGCGGGCGAAAGGAAGTGGCCCTCCCCTCCCTCCCCGGGCCCAGCTCCCCCCTTCCCCGAGCCCAGGCTCCCGGTACCTGGTGCAGGGCTGTCAGCCCGTCCACGTTGGTGGTGTTGATGCGGGCGCCGCGGCCCAGCAGGCGCTTCACCTCCTCGGTGTCCCCGCTAGAGCAGGCGGCCAGGAAGACGGCGCCCTCCTCAAAGCGAACGCGGGACCCCCCCGGCGCCGCCGTGCCGGCCCCGGCCACCCCCCGCCGCCACGGGCTCCTGCTCCGTCAGGGAGCCCTTCCAGCGCCGCAGCTGCTCGGCCCGCCGCAGCCGCGCCGACTCGGCCCGCTTCCCGCCCAGGTGCTCCGGCTCCGACATCGCCGCCGCCGCACTGAGGCGCAGGGAGCGCCGCGCCTCAGCCGGGAGCGGGGCGCAGCGCCCCCGCCGCCATCTTCGCTACGCCCCCGCCGCCGCGCCCGCGCCGCCCGCGCCCCGCGGCATCCCGGGACATGTAGTTCCCGCGGGCGGCGCCGCACCTGCCCGCGGGGCGGACACAGTTCCCGGCGGCCCCCGCGCGCCGCCGCACCTGGCCGCGACCTGGGCCTACAGCTCCCAGCGGCCCCTGCGCGCCGGCGGCCCCTCCCGCGCTTCTCCCCCGGCCGCCATCGCAGCGCCCTGTCCCGCCGCCTTTGCCCGGTCCTGGGTCCAGCCCTGCTGTGTGTGGCCTGAGGAGCCAGCACCGCCCGCCCTGCGGGTCCAGGGGGGCCGGTACAGCCCGCCGTGCCCGTGTGGAGGCCTGTGGGGACGAGGCGGCCCGGGGCACGGGGCAGGTTGAGGAGAAATGGCTGGCACAGAGAAGAGCCCCGTCTGTCAGGGAAGCTGGGCCAAACCGGGCAGGTCTGGCTGCCCCTCCCGCCCACGCAGTTGCCATGAGGCGGCCAGGAGGATGCTGAGCTTCCAGAGAGGCGGTTTCCAGTTTTTCTCGTAGTTGAGCTCAGAGCCGGGCTGTCCCCGAGCGAAGGCGAGCGGCGTGTAGGGGCCCCGGCTCAGGGCAAATCTCTGCCCGGACGCACCAGCGCCATCACCGCAGTCGCCGGGCCCAGCAGCTGCCCTCGTCCGGGCCCGCGGTGGAGGGCCGTGTCCACAGGCCCGCAGGCTGCTCCCTGCCAGCTCTACCTGCTGTAGCCAAACCAAACCATGAATATTTTCAGATGAGATGTTCGGGTTGGCTCCGTTGCGCCTTCTTTGAGCCCCCTCTCGTGGCTGGAGCGTCCCACTCGCAGCACCCTGCGGTGCCTGCCTCTGCTTAGCGAGGTGCTGAGGATCCATCTGTCCTGGCAGACCCCTGGGCACATTTTTCACTCTGAGTGGAGGGGCTGCCCCTCTTCTTCAGGTTATTTTGCAGTACCAGGCTGCCAAACAGAGCATTTGCCTTAAATTCTTTGTCAGAGGAATTACACTGCTAAATGATCAGTGACAAATTCCTCCAGACCAGATGGCATTTGCTTATTAGTCTTTAAAAAAACCAGACAATTTTCAGCAGAGTTCCAGGGAAAACCTCAGGAACTACAGCACAGTGTGTCTGCTACCCTTGTATGCAGTCTATTAGGAACCACCCTAATGAACAGAATTAGGGGCCACATTAAGGGCTATGAAATATTCATAGAAATGCCAGTTCATGGCTCATTAACAGTTTAAAAATCACTAAACTAGAGCTAGGTTCAGTGGAGAGCAACAAGGAAAAGGGCTCCACACAACACGCAGTTCAGTATAGAGCTCCTGACAGCAGGGCAGTAAGGATGTGAGCTCTTGAGGTGGGTTTAAAGACAACAGGACACATTAACAGCAGCAAATCAATCAAGGGGTCATAAATGTGTATCATAAATGCAAAGTCACTGTCTCTGGCTGAGGACTGCTGGAGGCTGGGATTCCTCCATGAATGCTCCTGATGCCTGCAAGAGATGAGATACATGCTGGGTCACATTCAGCATGACCAGCTATCGCCTTCCCATGGCTTATATTGCATTCTTCCCAGCAGGATCAGTTATTCCTGATGATGAGCATGCTAGGTCTATGCTGAACTGAGCCTGGGGCTCCTTAACTTTGCATCTATTGCTTCAAGAATTTAATTACTCCAGGCTGCAGGCCAGGCTGACGGGAGCCTTGGCTCTTGCACAGGGTGATGGGCACAGCTGTGTTCGTGGTTCAGGTGATGGTTTTGTGAGCAATTTCCCCACCTGCAGAGTGGTAACAGGGCTGGAGCCCATCCCATTTCCTCTGCAGCTCACAAGACCACCATGTGCTCCTCTGAAAACTGCCTATCAGCCATTTATGTTTTAAAAACATGCCTTTTAATTTCCTCACAGGAATTTTATGCAGGCATATTTGGAGAGTTTTCTGCATTTGTCTAGGATTCCTGGACAAGAGTCTCAGTGCCATGGGTGTCCTGAGTCTCTTTTACTGCTCATGTTCTCTGCTTTGGATGAAAAGCTTTATCTGTGCTAACAGCAAGTCCTATCCCTGCTGGACTAATTGCTGCCACTCCTATTATTTGCTTGCCTGCCGATAGATCCATGAGATCCTCAGTGAGTCACTCCCTAATGACAGTAGTTTACTCTGATTTGTTTGTGAAAGGCACTTCATCTGGAGGTCCTGAAGCTCTTTGCAGAGCCCATGACCCAGTGGTGTTGGGGTAGAGAGGCATAGAACACAAGTGTGTGGTTGGCAGCAGCGAGGGAAGCCCCAGATCTCCCTGGAAGTGTTCAGGGGCAGGCTGGATGGGGCTTGAAGCAACCTAATCTAGTGGGAGGTGTCGCTGCCCATGCAGGGGCTTGGATCTAGATGATCTTTAAGGTCCCTTCCAACTCAAACCGTTCTATGATTCAGTGATGACACTAGATGGCGTGGGGACCCAGGGCAGGAGGCACAGCTCCGCCTCCGACCTTGAGCTGACAGCAGAGTCCCTGCGGAGAAAACTTCTGGTCTTCTGGGGCTGCTGGATGCTACTGGTAGATGAGAAGGCTGCAGCAATCGAAATGGTGAAATTAGGAAAATTAGAGGGAAAGGGAAAGGAGAGCCAAAGCCAGCTCTGCTGGGGGGGGCAGGCCTGGACCTCACTTGTTCTCCATGGATGGAGTTATGTACTTCACATCCCTGGTCTTCTCCTCCAACCCCCTCCAGAGCAAACAGCCCCAGAGCAAAGACTAGAGCTGGGTTTTGCAGCAGTGGACGCTGAATTGGGGGATGCAGGGATCCTTTCTGAAGCTGACAGCCAGCTTTTAATAGAACCATAGAATATTTTGCTTGGAAAATTTCTTTAAGATCATGGAGTCCTTCCATAAAGCAAGCACTGCAAAGGCCACCACTAATCCATGTCCCTCAGCACCAAATTCCTCCAGGGATGGGAACTCCACTACTGCCCTGGACAGCCTGGGCCAGGCCCTGACAACCCTTCTCAGGAAGAAATTGTTCCCAAGATCCAAACTAAACCTCCCCTGGCACAACTTGAGGCCATTTCCTCTTGTTCTATCCCTTGTTCTTGGGACAAGAGACTGATCCTCCCAGCTCCAACCTCCTCTCAGGCAGTTGCAGAGCCAGAAGGTCTCCCTTCAGCCTCCTCTGCTCCAGGCTGAGACCCACAGTCAAATCCCAGCTTCCCCAGTACTGCCCAGCATCTGCCCGTGCAGACACAGTGCTGGAGGTCTGGCTGCACGTGTCTGTGTGTCCATGAAATCAGGCTGGATTCCATTTCAAACGTGCTGCCTCTGCAGCCCTCATTCCCTTGCTCTCAGAGGAGAGCATCCAGGTGTGGCCTGTACAGGCAACCAATGGATCTCCCACGAGGACAGGTCACCTCAGAGATCTCTCAAATGTCAGCATGAATCATAGAATCATAGAATCATAGAATCCTAGGGGTTGGAAGGGACCTCGAAAGATCATCTAGTCCAACCCCCCCTGCCAGAGCAGGGTCACCTAGAGCACATCACACAGGAATGCATCCAGGTGGGTTTTGAATGTCTCCAGTGAAGGAGACTCCACAACCTCCCTGGGCAGCCTGTTCCAGTGCTCTGTCACTCTCACAGTAAAAAAGTTTTTTCTGATATTCACCTTGAACCTCCTATGCTCCAATTTACACCCATTACCCCTTGTCCTATCACTGGTCATCACTGAGAAGAGCCTAACTCCATCTCCCTGACACTCACCCCTTACATATTTGTAAACATTGATGAGGTCACCCCTCAGCCTCCTTTTTTCCAAGCTAAAGAGACCCAGCTCCCTCAGCCTTTCCTCATCAGGGAGATGTTCCACTCCCTTAATCATCTTTGTGGCTCTGTGCTGGACTCTTTCAAGAAGTTCCCTGTCCTTCTTGAACTGAGGGGCCCAGAACTGGACACAATACTCCAGATGCGGCCTCACCAATGCAGAATAGAGGGGGAGGAGAACCTCTCATCACCCCAGCAATGGAAATCTTTTGCCCAGAGGGCAGCAATAGGAATTTTTTCAGCACTGATGTGCAAAACTGCTATAAAAAATGTTACAGACTGAACACCCCCAGTTCCCTCACCTGCTCCTCATAAGACTTGTGCTCCAGACCCTTCCCCAGCTCTGTTGCCCTTCTCTGGAGACACTCCAGCCCCTCAGTGTCCTTGTCATGCAGGGCCCAAAACTCAACACAGAATTTGAGGTGCACTCCATCTCCTCTGGGAAAAAGAAATAGGGGTACATGAGCCTCTGAAACTGGCCAGCCCCTGCCTCACACAGGTGGGAAGCCAGCTGGAGGAGGCAGGTCTGTTCACATCTGCTGGAGGCCGGCATCTGCAGCAGGCATCTGCAGCACCATCTCAAGGACTGTGTGTTAGACACATTCTCTGAGTCATCTGGCAGAGGTTTCCCAACCTCCAGGGAAAAGGATTCTCATCCCTGCATGCTGTGGTGATGTCAGCTCTGGAGTATGACTCTTAACTCTCTACGTTGCCTCAGGGAACCCTCTGGAAGGTCCGTGGCCATCGTGACCAACTGTAATAGGTGATGTCAAAGTGCTAATTTCACCATCCTCTTCACAGTGTCCCCATGTGCACCGTGGCAGCAGGTAACACCCCACTCAGCAATAGGCCTGTGCCCTGCTGGGACCCACATGTTCCCTTCAGTGGGGCTCTGAACACCTGGTTAATGTTCCTAATGTCCCCCGTTCCTAATGTCCCCAAGTGATGAGGTGACCTGCTGTGCTCTGAGATGTTGAATGGGCCATGTCCAGCAGGACTGGGTCCTTCAGATCACCTCTGCCCTGCTCATCCATGGTCAGGGGCTGGGATCCCCCAGCAAACAATGGCCATTCCTGCACGTGGTGCACACACCAGCATGGTAGTGCAGCTCCTCTCCTGATGGCAGGGCAAAAGCCATCCTGGTCCTCAGTGACAAAAGCCTTCCCTGCACACAGGACATGAGCAGCACATTTCCATCACAATCCTCATCCCCTTCCTGCATTCCAGGCCTTGGTTCAGGGCCAGGAATTTCTTACCCAGAGGTCAGGGCAAAATTACTGTTGAATGCCAAAGTTTTCCAGGTCCAAAGGAAGCACGTCCCTGCTGCTGCTGCCCTCCCAGCTCTCCTCCCTTCCTCCCAGTTCCCCAGTGCACTCCCAGCAGCTGGAGCAGCCTGGGCTCCTCAGCCGTCCTGGACATGAGCTGCCTGCCCCAGGTGAGATGCTGTGGCTCTGAAGGGAAGAATGAGTGGGAAGGGTCCCCTGAGCCTTAGAGAGCAGTAGACGGCCTCTTCCTGCCTTTTTTTTCTTTAATACCTATTTACATTTTTTTAGTAGAAAAAGGCCAGCCAAGGCAAGAGAAATTAAATAGGAACTTTTGCTAGCTGCATCTTGGCCTGGCATGACAATCCTGTCCATGGCCACTGGAGCATCCAGCTCCTCTCCATCCTCACCTGCTGCAAGGGCTGGAAGATCCTCATGGAGCACAGATGCCTCAGGGACTCCTGGGTCAGAGGCTCAGGGTGGGAAGCAGCTATAGACACTGGCAAAACTGTTCCCTTCTCCCGGCTTCCACTCCTGGAGCTCCCTGTGGAGCTGTTCCTGGAAGGGGCTGCCTTCTGCTGGCCTGCAAGTCCAGGTGACGGAGCATTGATGGACTCAATCTTATTGGATTTTCCAGGACACTAGAAATGCCTAAGAAAGGGCTGATACTTTCTCTGTCTGGTGCCACCTGGTTCCTGTCCCTGGGTGGGGTTTGCTGGGTATCGGGGCAGGTGTCCTGCTCCCCTCCTGGCCCTCCTGCAGCCAGTTTCCATGGCTGGTGGGAGCCAGATCCAGGTGCATGTTTCCCAGGGGGACAGAGAGTGGGAGTTTGTACCCCAGCAAGCTGAGCATCAGGCAGGGACAAGCACACAAGGGAACACCCAAAGGAGTCTTGCCAGAGGGGGTGCTGAGCACGCAGCACCCTTCAGCATGTGACAGGTAATGCGGTGCTGGGTCACCTGCAGGGCTTCCACACAGACCACCCTTAGCCTTTCACGGTGGAAACAGCATTACCTGGAGCCTTAGAGTGGTTTTTACAAAGCCCTGGGCCTTCTTGGGCCCCTGTGTTGCTCTGGCTTAGAAACACAACAATGGAAATAGCAGCTTTGAAGCCCAGCAGCCACACTTTGTAGCCACACTTTGTAGCCACACCTTGTAGCCCAACAGCTGAACTTTCTGCTTGCTGCTCCCGCGATGCTTGGGCACGGAGGGCACTCAGGTGTGGTGTGAGGACAGGGCGGGACGTGCAGTGCACATCGAGCTTTGACCTTTCCAGTGCCCAGGGCCCTCCTTTCGCAGCTGCCTTCCCTGCCATCCAGCTCTGCTGGAAGTGTTTTCCCAGCGCCCCTGCAGCCACCTTTTCCTTGCAGTTTCACTCGGTTCTTACTCCTTGTCCCCACATCCCTGCCCCCACGGTAGCATTGTTGTGGTGGGTTCCCATGGGAAGCATTCCCAAAGAGAGTCCCTCCTTACTCCCTCGTTCCCTACACCTTCTCTTGCAACTTTGATTTTATTTTAAAGGAAAACTTAGAATGTAACAAAACACTGACCTAACATTCTGCTCAGTGTTACCCATGGCACGCACGTTTGGCCACCAGCCTGTGGGGCTCAGGGAGCCCGAAGGATTCATCCCCCCCGTGGGAGTGGGATGGGGTGGGATGCCCGGTGGCGGGGCCGGGGGCTGAGGCCGGTGTCGGGGCCGGCTCTGGGGCTGGGGCCGAGCCGGGCCCCGGCTGCCCGTGCCCTCCTCCGCCGGGCCCCGGGGAGGCGGCCGCCGTGACATCAGCCCGGGCCGGCTGAGCTCAGCGCCGCCGCCCCGCGACCCGCCTTCCCCCACCGCCCACAAAAACCCCGGCGAGCCGCCTGCCCCAGCCCGCTCCAACACCGACACCGATACCGACCCCGACACCGGCCCGGCCCGGCAGCAGGTAGGAGCGGGGCGGGGGCGGCCGCCGGGTCCCACAGGGCCGAGCCTCCTCTCGCCGGCGGCCCCGCTCCCCGCTGCGGAACCTCTGGGGATGCCGGTCCCCTGGCCCGGGGCGGAAGGAGCCCATCGCCCTCCGCTGCCCCCCGGGCAGACCCCGGCCACCTTCACTGAGTTGCGGGGCTGGGGGTTGGAGCAGGGGCTCAGCCCCTCCGTGCCCCCTTGGGGTGGGCAAGGGGGCGGTGGGACCCACTGGGGCACGGGACCGCACGAGGATCCGTGCGGATGACACCAGATGCGGAAGCCAAAGCTCTTGCATCATATCGGGTGAGCTTCCTTGACCCGCCGGAGAGCGGGCATGGAGGCAGCGTGGTCGCTTCCCACCCATCTGCCAAACTTTGAGCTGGCAACAACCTTCCCCCTAGGCAGGAGGAAAGCTCCGGGATGTGGTCTCGGGCTGAGTCCTTGCCTCCTGTCCCCTCGCCACAACGTGGGCTCTGCTGTTGCTTTGCTTTGTAGCCTGAAGAAAGCTTACGTTGGGGTAACTGAGGCAGCTCCAGCCTCTGCACTGGTGTGGACTGGTGCATCGCTGAGGACCTGGCTGGGCACAGACTCGAGCACAGCTTTAGGTGCCGCTTTCCAAACCTCAGAGCTGGCAGGGTGTAGGAGGGGGAGTTAATTAGCACTTGGCAAAAATACCAGATGCTGCCAGGTTACTGTATTAGACACAGGGAGGGGTGGACTGGGTGAGAAGGTGCAAATGCTAAAATAGCTTTAGGTGTGAGATCGAGTTTGAGTGCTACACCTCCTGGCTCTTTTGGTGGTGAGGCTGGAAGGGTTGTGGTGGTGCCTGTCACCACCGCTGGCCCTGGGAGGACTTGCTGCTTAGCGAGTAGCTCAGTGACTGCTGCTGCTCCCCCAGTCGGTGGGCACCATCCATCCAGCCTTGGGATCACAGCCAGCCTCTCCTGTCTCCTGGATCAGGGCCTCTGTCCAGCATGTCGGTGCCTAAACCCAGACTCTGGAGTGGCTGAGCTCAGCTACCTGCTCCTGGGAGGCAGCAGAAAATGACCAGGAGTGGAGAATCATAGGACCACAAGATGGTTTGGCTTGGAAGGGACCTTAAAGATCACCTAGATCCAACCACCTGCATGGGCAGGGACACCTCCCACTAGAACAGGTTGCTCCAAGCCCCATTCAACCTGCCCTTCAACACTTCCAGGGATGGGACAGCCACAGCTTCCCTGGGCAACCTGGGCCAGTGTCTTACCACTCTCATACTGAATAATTTCCTCCTAATGTCTAATCTAAATCTCCCCTCTTCCAGTTTGAAGCCATTACTCCTTGTCCTATCTCTACCTGCCCTTGTAAAAAGTACTATATAAATATAAAAAATAAGGGCTTTACAAAAGCTTAAGTGAGCTTGGTCAGGTTCTGGATTTTGATGCCTGCAGGAGTCAGTAGCTTTCCTTATCATACTAACAAATGCTTTTGGCTTTTGTTCTAAATAAAATTAGGATTGTCTCTGAGGAACCCAGTTATGTCAGGGAACTTGCAAGCTGCCTTTGTAACCAAAGCCTGGGAGCACTGTGGTCAACAAGTGTGACCAATGGTGTGTTGATCCACAGGCATGTTGTGCCCAGTGAGCGCTCAGCGATGGCCATGTGTGGCAAGTGGCTCAGCCAGCCCTGGCATCATGTTGGCCCCTTCCCTAGCACAGTAAACTGAAAGCTGCCTTACTGGTGGAGGCAGAAATAGAGCCTGGCTGTGTTGGATGTGGAGCTGCAGAGTGCACGAGCCATGTGTGAGGATCACACTGGACCTCAGACCCAACTGACTTTCTCCCCTCCTCTCATGGCAAAGCGCTCTGAGATGTTTTATCTGATACAGCTGCAACTCCTGGGTCAGTTCTTTGATTTCTCCATGGTATTGCTCACTGTTTTGCCATGTCCCTGTGTTCACCAGCCTCAGGTCCCTGCTCTCTTGCTCACCAGTCTCACATTGCAGTACCACAAATTACCTTAATTTGTCCTCATTTACACTGTTGGCAGCCCAGAGTCTTCTGATTTCACTGCTCCCCCTAGCTGGTTACATGGCAGGGGGACAAGGGGGACAGTTCTAATTTGCCTCTCGTAGGGTAATTTCCACTTGTGCCCAGGTGAGGTGCAAGCTGCTCCGTGACAGATGCCATTTGTCAGGGGCAGAGACTCCCCATGGGCCCTGTTACAGCTACAGGTGCTGAACCCCTGATGCTCTGTCCTGGGGGTTTCCCAGGGGGTGTTCCCTGTGTCCCCCTGAGCTGGCTCCTTCCTGCTCTGCCCACACACTTCATCTGTCTAGTGCCTCCTTCTTCAAATTTCAGCTCATTCCATGGCTATGCCAGCTGCTCTCTAAACTGGAAGGTGGTGATCAGACCCCAGAGCTTGAGGCTCCTACTATGGTTCCCTCCCCTTTAACTTGTCCCATGTCATAAACCTGCCTGAACTGCTGTGAACATCAATAGGAGTGAATTTTTGCTGCTCTGATGGGGCTTTTCTGCCATCTGCTTGTATTAACACTCTCATTGGGAAAAAAAGAACCTTTTCTATGAGCCCAGCATGAGTCTCCTGTTCCTCAGTGATCTCCAACAAAATTATTCCTCTGCAGTTAATTACTGTAGGATTTTGGTAGAACATCTGGCCACAGACGTGGGAAAAGTCTTCTAGCTATTGAAGAAGCTCAGATGGTTGAGCTGACATCCCAGTAAAGTTCATTAAAGGGTGAAGGGGGAGAACCTGCCCTGAGTGCTGCTGCAGGGGTGAAGATGCAGTCACATGGTGGTGCTTTAGCTCTGGCAGGTAAAAACCAGCTGCTCTCAGGCAGGTGAGATGGTGGTTGTCAGCTTTGGTGTGAGTGACATGATCTTTTACCCCACTCTGAGTGGAGGGTGACAGTGTGTCCCTACTGCCTGATGGCTTGGCTTGATCTGCTCATTGCTCCCCCTCACAGCCCAGGTTTAGATGACATCCCAAAGCACTGGGACAACCATGCTTCCATACTGGTTTATGCCTGGAAGGAGGTTGTAGTGAGGTGGGTCTCAGTCTCTTCTCCCTAGTAACAAGTGATAGAACATGAGGAAGTGACCTCAAGTTGTGCCAGAGGAGGGTTAGACTGGATATTGGGAACAATTTCTTCTCCAAAAGGGTTGTCAGGCCCTGGCCCAGGCTGCCCAGGGCAGTGGTGGAGTCCCCATCCCTGGAGGGATTTCAAAGCCATGTAGATGTGGTGCTGAGGGACATGGGTTAGTGGTGGCCTTGGCAGGGCTGGGTTAATGGCTCGATGATCTTAAAGGTCTTTTCCAACCAAAACAATTTTATTATTCTATTCTTCTATATCTGGTTGTTTAGTGTGGCTTAATCTGCCTCCCAAACTGGTGCAACACCAGCCCATCTGAAACCTGAGCCTGTTGCTTACCTTTGACCAGGTGATCTACACTGCTGCAGAGTCAGACATCAGGCACTGAAATTAGAGTTAATCTCCAGAAAGTGCCAGACTTGTGTGGTTCTGCACAAGACTCACCTGTGTCTGTGCTTCCCAGCAGCACAGCTGTTGATGAAAGGAGGGTCTCCTGATTTTTGAGGCCACTTGCCTCATCCAGAGCAGATGATGGAGCAGCTCTGGGGCTGAGCCAGGCTTGGCACAGAGGATGCTGTCTGCAGGGCTCTGGCTGTGTTTGCTGTGAAGTTGTGGAACGTGGGATGTGGAGCTGCAGGAGGAAGGACAATAATCTTGTTTTTAGGCAGCCCTGGGTGTCAATCTTGCCTGTGCTCTGTGAGGTCTTTGGCTGCAGAACAGTCACCTCCTGTTCCTTGTTCTGCATAAGTCTAATAGTGATTTGGAGAAGTGTGACTGAGGTCAGTAAGTGTTGCAATTGGACAGAATATGGTGCTCAGCTCCATGGTGCAAAGTACTCTGAAAAAAAGCATTGAAAGGCTTGCAAACTCTCCCACATGTCTTAGTCGTTAATTAGGGAACTGGGATGATGGGTCTGTCTAGATGGCTAGTGCAAGGATTTTGCTTCTGAGGAGGCTGGTGCAGGTCCCAGGCTCTGTGAGCAGGTTGCTGCTGCACGGATCTGGAGCATAAGCTGCTTTTTGTCTCTCCTGTGCCCTGCTGGGCTCTCAGTATGTGCCTGCGTATGTTGTGGACTAAAAGGGAGTTCCCAGCAACTTCAGTCTTGTCTCAGGTTTTCTCTGTGCCCAGCTGTGAGATACCACAAGCCCACATAACCCCAGGACAAACTGGTTTTCATGGTCTCTCCCCATAGAAAATCCATCCTGGCGTGTGGCAGGAGGTCTTGTTGGGATGTGGCTTTGCTGGGGCTGCTGTGCTGCTGGGTGCTTCAGGGTGAGAGTCACCTGCCATATCACAGTGAAGTGGTGTAAACTGCTTGGAGGCACCTGCAGCCTTCCCATGGTGGATGGAGGAAAATCAGCAGCAAAAGGTCTTGAACTTCTCTGGTGGCAAACATCAGATGAGCTTCACCTAGAAACATCTTTTCTCCTCTGTAGACTTACAGAGCAGCTCAGAGGAAGGTGTCCCAGCTTCAAATGTCTTGGTTTGGGCAGATGAAACCTGTTGTTTGGGACAAACAAAGCCCCTTCCTTCACTGCTGCTGTAAAGGGGAAAAAATGTGCCATGGAGGCAAAGGGGAGCAGCTGGCTCCAAACCATGCTGGGCAGTTTGTCCCTGAGCCTGATGGCAGCTGGGCTGGGTGTGGAGCAGGGAGTGAGGGCAGAATGGAGGCAGGAATGAGGGAGGCAGAAGGCTGCCCACCAAAATCAGGGCTGGTGGGTTCCAGAGATGGGGTGGGGGACCCAGACAAACTGTGTTCAACCTTATGTTACTCCTGATGAGGGATGAGCACAGATAGAAAAGCGACCACTGGGCTCCTGTGCCATCCAGGCTCGGGCATCTCCACTGGCTGAGCTGGCACAAGGATGCTGATGGATGTTTCTGCCCTCCAAGGAAACTCCTGAACCAGGTTGGGCCCTCCTCCTGGTGCTGGAGGAAAAAACAGGCTCTGGAGATAAACCCTTTGTGTCCTTTTAAGGCAATGCAAAGGCTGGGAGTGGAAGGATCAGGCTGGAAGGGAGGGATTTGGCACGGGCTGGGCAGTGGTGGGAAGCCCAGCCTGCCAGGCCTTCAGAAGAGACTTCCTGGCGGCTGCAATCACACCCCAGGCACAGCTCCCGGGGACCCTGGAGCCAGCACAGCCCCTCCAGCCCCTGCTCCCAACACCCTCTGCAGCTCTGTCTGTCTGTCCTGTGCTGGGACTCTCCCAGCATCCAGGAGCTGGGAGCTGTGGCGGGGGTAGAGTGAGGCCAGTGTGCCTGCCCTGCCTGCCCTGCCTGCCTTGCCTGCCCTGCCTGCCCTGCCCTGCCTTGCCTGCCCTGCCTGCCCTGCCTGCCCTGCCCTGCCTTGCCTGCCTTGCCTGCCTTGCCTGCCCTGCCTGCCCTGCCTGCTGTTACAACCACCTTGAGATCAATTTCCCGTTCCTGTTTCCTGACAAAATACACTTAGACAGGGACGAGCTCAACTTCCCCTACACTGGAAAGCACAGAGATCTGGCTGGGGGTTTTGCAGTGCCCTGTCCTCCTTCATCTCCCATCTGATGCTTATACAGCCCCCAGCCCCATCTGTGCCCCCCAGACAGCCCTAGTGGGGGATCAGAGATCCAGAGATGGTTGGACTTGATGATCTTTCCCATAAAAACGATTTTATTGTTCTATGATTCAGCCACCCCAGGATGTGGAGCTGCTGCAGGGAGGGGACTCAGAGGCTGTCCCAGGCACACCCAGCTCCGTGCCCATCCCTGTGGCCCTGCAGCTGAGCCGAGGGCAGTGAGGAGATCTCGTGTGTGCTGTGGGGTGGCACACAGCAGAGTGTGAGAATGGTGTTTGGGTTTGGGGACCTTGTTCTGCTGTCAGGAAGCACAATGCCATGCCCACAGCAGGGGGGAGGCTTCTGCTGCTGGTGCCCACATGGGAGCAGAATAGAGAATTACAGAAGTGTTGAGGGAGAGAGACCTTTGGAGACATCCCAAGCTGAAGCTTTTGCCCACTGACCCTTCTCATATTCTGCATCATACGTGACTTTTCCCCCAAATTCTCTTCAGGTCTTGAAATGGACAGAGGACATTGGGCACCACCAAAAAGTATTTTGTTTTCTTGTCTTCGTAGCAACCCTAGGTTGCTCTTAGATCCTCTTTAGTCTCCTTGTGGCCCCACTCAGCCAGCTGCCTCCCTCAGCATCTCCTTTTAGGACTTTGTTGCTTGAATGTCTTGAGGTTTATGTTGGCCTCATCTTCAAAAGTATGAAGGCCCCTCTGGCTTGGATCTCTGCCACTTGTGTTAGTTGCTCACAGTATTTTGGAATTACCTGCAAATGACCTCTTGGTCATAGAATCATAGAATCATTCTGGTTGGAGAGGTTCATCAAGTCAACCATAACCCAACTCTATTGAGTCTGATGCTAAACCGTGTCCCTCAGCACCACATCTACATGGCTTTTAAACAGCTCCTGGGATGGAGACTCCACCACTGCCCTGGGCAGCCTGTGCCAGGGCCTGACAACCCTTTCCATGAAACAATTGTTCCCAATATCCAATCTAAACCTCCCCTGGCACAACTTGAGGCCATTTCCTCTTGTTCTATCCCTTGTTCCCTGGGAGAAGAGACTGACCCCCCCTGGCTCCAACCTCCTCTCAGGCAGTTGCAGAGCCAGAAGGTCTCCCCTCAGCCTCCTTTTCTCCAGGCTGAGCACCCTCAGTTCTCTCAGCTGCTTCTCACAGGACTTATTCTCCAGACCCTTCCCCAGCTCTGCTGCCCTTCTCTGGACATGCTCCAGCCCCTAGTGTCCTTGGAGTGAAGGGCCCAGAACTGTCTCATGTTTCATCAGATACAATTCAGGAAGAGGAGAGAGAAATAAACCTGCCAAGGAGCTGCATGATAGCTTGTGTTGGTGCTTGGGTGTTTGCTCTGCACATGAGCCTGTGTCCCTGGGGCTGCTGATTTTCTACCCTCCCTGACTGTACCTGCTGTCCTGGAGGACCCTGAGATGCTGGAGCAGAGGGTGAACCTGTGAGCAGTTGTCCAGGCAAGGCACAGGGTAATGATGCTATGGGGACATGGTGCCAGAACCCACTGTGTCTGGGGTCAGCTCCTGCCCTTTGGGCAACCCTGACTATACCCCTGCCCCGTGGTGGCAGAAATGGAAGAGATGTTTGGGGAGCAGAAGCTGGAACTGTTTCCATCTGGTGTGACAATCTGTGCACTCCCCAGCACCAAGGGTTTGGTCACCCTAGCACTGCTGTGTTGCTCTAATAACAGGATTGGGATCTAACGAGGTGCCAGTGCCATGGGTACCTCTGTGAGCGCCGTCTCCCACCATTGTCCCACTTCCTTCCTTTTCCTGGCACAGAAAGGAGCTGTGAGGTCCCATGGCTTCTGCTGCTCCTGACTGGCAGAACCCACAGTCAGGAGGCAGCTGATACTGCTGGGTGCTGTAAGGATGGGTCCTGTGGGCATCCCAAGTTCTGCTAATTCTGCTGATTACCCCATGAATCCGTGCACACAGCAAACAGCCGTGGGTGGTCTCCACACTTGTGGATGTGGAGCGGCCACTGGAGCTGGGGCAGCTCTGCCCTATCCCTGCCCTGCCTGGCCTCCTGCCCTGACACTGCCTCTTCCTGTGCTTTTCCTGCAGGATGCCAAACTGGGGAGGAGGGAAGAAGTGTGGTGTGTGCCAGAAGGCGGTATACTTCGCCGAGGAGGTGCAATGTGAAGGCAACAGCTTCCACAAGTCCTGCTTCTTGTGCAGTGAGTACCAGCCCTTCCCTCAGCCCTCCCACCCTGCTTCACAGCTCTCTGCTGTCTGGATGCCCCACTGTGTCCTGTTTATGAGCCATGTAAACACTCAGTGCAACCCCTCCTCCTCCTGTGGGAGCCATGGGGCAGGCTTGCTGCTTTTCTCCAGACTTGGAAGTTTCTGCTGAAGGAACACAGATCATCCCAGTACACCAGGGGCCAGCCAAGCTGTCAGGGCTGGCCTTAACCAGCGCCCACACAAAGGCTTAGTCTGTCCCCACACCAGGGAAAGGCCAGGCTGAGTCCTCTAGACTGTCTCCAGATGTTCAGACTTGGACCACGAGACAGGGACTCTCCAAGCTGTGGTAGCAGGAGGTGACAGATCCCATGCAGTGCTCTGGGGCAATGGTAACTTTAGTCTTTGTCGTGGTTTGACTCAGGATCGGCAAATAAACCAGAGACAAACAACGCTCTCAATCCCCTCCCCCTCCCACCCAGGTAGGGAAGGAGAGAGAGAATTAGGAGAGAGACTTTGCTGGATTGAAAACTAAACTAGACAGCTTGAATGATATGTACAATTATCTACAAGTATGTTCAGGAATGTGCAAAAGCCTCTTGCCTCCCCCCACCCCCAGCAACTCCCCCGGCATCTCCTGAGCTGTGAGCAGTCCTGGAATGTCTCAGCCCACAGGCAGGAGAGAAGGCAGAGCAGACAGGGGCTGGGGTATGAGGGTTGTGAGCTCAGAGCCTGGGGTTGATGGTGATGGATGGATGGAGTCCTCCCCGGATGCCGGCCATGGAAGGAAGAGAAGGGAAGAAGAAGCAGGAAGGAAGTTGTCATCTGTGATCTCTGACCTTCCTCGGAGCTTACATAGATCTATGGAATGGAATAGCTTTGGTCAGTTCTGCTGTCTGTCTAGTCCAGCTCCCCTACGGGGGGGTCACAGATACAATTCTCCTGCCCTGGTAGCCTCTGTAGCAGTAGAGCTAAGAAGTGACCTTGGAGTCTCAGCAGAAACATCAACATTGCAGTGTTATCAGTCCACTAGCTGGAACACTTGCTGCTAGTTAAAAAAGAGCTTACTGAAGGAAAAAAAATCAGTAAAAGGAAAATTTGCTTCATCCTGGCTCAAACCAGGACAGTGTTCTAAGTGGCTTTGCCACACTAAAAAGGTGGTTGGGCCTTAGGAGCTGGCATGGGATCTGCCCCTGTGTCTCAGGGCATCATGGGAAGACGTGATCCTGTCCTGGCCCTTCTGCTGGTGGAAAGTCTACTGTGAAGTGCTTAAGCATCACCTCCAGCCTGCCTGGAAATCTACAACCGTGGGATATTGGTTGTCTCTGTTTTGTGTTTGGACCCAAGTGTCACCTCCAGGGAAGGGCAGCAGAATAGGATCTGGCTGTGGACCTGTGCAGAGATCCCTTCCTCCACCTGTTCTGCAGGATCCTACAGATTCTCTTGGGTTAATGCTGCAGGTCCCTTTCCTGTCCCTTTGGGGAACCCGGGTCAGCAGAGCAGGGTTGAGTGAGTAGAACTGAGAGCAGCTCCTTAAACCTGAGGTATCCACATCCCGGGGGGGTTGCAGGACCTTTGACCATTGTCCTCAGGCTGTGCTTTACCAGATTTCTGTCCCCTGCCCTTGAAGATGATCCTGTAAGAGAACCAGTGATTCCCCTGTGCTAACAGGAGCAGGCATGTAGTTTGTGTCCACTTGATGGCTCCTCAGCACACTCCTGCTGCTGCTCTGGGACCAATACAGGAGAGCACCTTCAGAGCTGTCCCTGCAGCAAGGTCCCATGGAGGTTTAACACTTTCTCAGCTGGTCCCTGTACCTATTCCCAGTCTCACCATCCTCCTGCAGCAGGGAGCACAGATGTGATCTTTTCCAGACAGGCAGCAAACAAGCTCTGTCTGTAACCAGGCACACAGGCAGAACTAGTCTCAGCAGACCTATTCCAGCAGGAAAATTCTAGTGTTCTCATGGGGCCAACCCCTGCCATGCTCCCATGTCCACCTGGCACGGGTACTGGAACCATCTTGGCCAGCCTGCTGGGGAGGTGGTCGCAGGTGTGAGGGGATGTTGCTGTGTCTCTGCTCCCTATGCAGGGTGATGAGCAGCTGGCATGGAAGGTAGCTCTTGCACATGGGAGCTTCCAGGCTGGAAACCTTGCTTTGGCTCCAGAGGACTCGGAAGTTGCAGGGAGGCTTTCTGGGGGTGGGCAGTGGATGACAGGCTGTGTCTTTACTGCTGCCCTGCTCTGCAGCAGGAAGCTGTGCTTCTTCTGCAGCCTCAGATAAGTAGGGTGGGGAATGTTACCCTCATCTTCCCCCTGCCACTGGCTTTTACCATCTGAGACCAGGTCAATGAAAGACCTCAGTGTGGGAACTCAAACTCCATGGCACTGCATCCCTCTGCCCTTCCCTGCAAGCCCTGTGCACACAGCTGGGTTGCATAGGGAAAGCTTCGGCCCTGCAAAACTTCTGCCCCAGGGCATGGGGCAGGCCTGCAGGAGCCATGGAATCAGACAAAAGGCATTGCTTCGGGAAGGGAATACCAGGCCAAAGCAGGGAAGAAGGTAATTCCTGTCTGTTCCTGGGAGCAAGTCACCAGGGAATGGTCTGGAGCTGAGCACAGCTGGGGCTCCTCTCCCTGGGCTTTGCAGATGTACATAACCCCACTCCACATGGACCCTGGCAGTTCTGCCTGTCCTGGCCATGGGCTCCCCAGTTCAGGCTGTGGCTTTCATGCCAGCCCACAGTGTGCCCACTGTCCCCAGTCCCACCCCACAGGCTGTGGGTAATGCTGAGCTGCATCCTGTGTTCCCAGCCTGTTCATAGAAACATTGAACAATCTAGGTTGGAAAAGACCTTTAACAACATCAAGTCCAAAAGTTTCCCCAGCACTGCCAAGGCCACCACTAAACCATGTCCCTCAGCACCACATCTACGTGGCTTTTAAATCCCTCCAGGGATGGTTCCCCAGTGCTGATTTAGGCCTTGTTAGGGAACTTTAAGCCATTACCTTTAGTGGAAAAAACCAAATACTTGGACCTGATCTGCCAAAAAAATAGTAAAAAAGGAGCCAAACCTACCGCAGAGCATTAGAACTGGAGATTGGCTGAGGGAGTGACTTGGTGATTGACTTGGTGGCATCGATCCAGCTGAGTCAATAGCACAGGGCAGAAATGTGCTGTAATGAGGCTGTTTGGCCTCTGAAAGTGGCAGCAGCTCTTGTCTAATTGTTTTGTGGAGCAACTCAGCTGCTCTTAGAAAAACAAAGGGTCTTTAACTCGATGAGTGCAGAGCGCTGGAATTCCTGCAATGCAGAAACCCGGGAGCTGGGGGTGATTTCTAGGAAGCAGACCAGGAAAGAATTTTTCTGTGACCTCTCAAAGCGTCTGTGGCTCTTGCAAATGAGGGACTGTGAAAGCTTCAGTTAGAGCTCTAAACCCACCCAGCACGGTGGGAGAGAAAGACAAATGCCACTGAGATCATTGACTCCCACTCCTAGGAAAAGGCTCTTTAAACCTGCCAGTAGTAAAAGTGCCCAAATTCCCATCCTGTGGGGTCTGTCTGAATGCAGTGTTGCTCCTGGTAGGCTCCAGGTAATGCAGAGACAACCCCAACACCAGCTTGGCAGCAACAGGACCAGTTAACCAGTGCTGGTCTTTCTCAACAGGGGTGCATAGTCCAACCCCAGCTCTGGCCATGGTGGGACAGGGGAGCTGGTAGCCAGGAGATCCCTGCCAGATCCTCCTTAGATGGCAGGAGACATTACCCTTCCCACCTCTTCATCCCAGCAGCAGCACATGGGGTTCTCCACAGCCTGGGAGCAGAAGAACCATATCTAGGAGCTGGGCTGAAGGGAGGCTGCCTCTTGCCCCCGTGGTTGGTGCAGCAGTTTGTGCTGCTGTGAGAGGAGAGCTCTGCTCTCTTTGCATTCCTGCCATACTGGTCAGGGCCAAGAAACTTTCCGGATGCTGAAGAGGTCAGCAGGCTGCTGGCAGCCTCGACATTTAAGGTGTGTAAGTAGGATGGGGGGAAGACTGTGGCAGCTGTAATAGGATTTGTTTTTTGGGGCTGGCTGCCAGAGCTGTGGACTCTGCCCTGGGCGTCTGGATCCTGCACTGGAGGAGATAAACACTGGAGATCACTGGGAGCATATGTGGGTGCTGCTCACCTCCCTCTCTGGCTTGCTGGGCAGCTTGTTCCAGTAAGGGTTTGGAAGTCCACGTGGAGGCTGGGATCACAGCTGTGGTGGGAGTCAGGAAAACCTAAAAAGCAGAAGAGTCTGTGTGGTCTGAGCCAGCACCAAGCTCAAGCTCTGGATGGGCTCAGTTGGGCCTCTGAGCCTGGCTACTGGCTGCTCCCATCCCATCTTACATCCCATATGGGTCCCCAAGTCTTGAGCACCCAGGTGAGGTGAGGATCCTCGCCTAAGACCACCCTGTGCACACACAGGCATGGACCAGGGGTGACACAGTAGCATGAACTCTTCCACTGTGGTCTCGGGGACTGGCGAGGGAGCTGTGCACAGCGTATGGTGCCAAACCACTTGCAGTGGCAGTGGCTGCAGGTCTGCTCTTAGTCTGTCCCAGCACAAAGGGAAATCCATTTGCTGACATTCCTTTCCCTGTGCCTGTCACTGAGTACATGCACGCTGGGAGTGGGCAGAGTTGTGGCAGGGCAGGGACCTCCATCCTGGGCTTGTCAGTCCTGCAGTGATCCGTAGGGGAATTCACCCCCTCCGGTTTCAGAGCATCTCCAGGACACCAGCATCCAGGGGGTTAACAGACCTTTTTCTCAGTATCACCCTCGCAGCTTTGGCAGTTGCTTCCTTTTAAAACCAGATGCTGTTCTGGTGGTGACCCTTACCTCGGGCTGGTTTGCATGCTCTCCCTTTAACTTGTCTGGGGACAAAGCCCAGCTGTACTTTCCCTTGTGAGGGCTTGTTTTCTCCAGCTGATCAGTGAGCATAAGCTAATGGCACGGCCCTCCCCTCTTTTCCAGTGGTCTGTAAGAAGAACTTGGACAGCACGACAGTT
This sequence comes from Hemiprocne comata, assembly GCA_020745705.1. Taxonomy (NCBI): domain Eukaryota; kingdom Metazoa; phylum Chordata; class Aves; order Apodiformes; family Apodidae; genus Hemiprocne; species Hemiprocne comata. Next base: position 5,983,329 of record CM036610.1, on the reverse strand, counting down.
GCTGTGCATGGAGAGGAGATCTACTGCAAGTCCTGCTATGGCAAGAAGTACGGCCCCAAGGGCTATGGCTACGGGCAGGGTGCAGGGACCCTGAGCACTGACAAGGGCGAGTCTTTGGGGATCAAATATGAAGAGTGAGTTTCAATCTTGTTTTCCAAACTGGGGCTGTTGTGGGCACCTTCTCCCCCACATCGGCCCACTTGAGAAGCTTGGCTGTGGAGCCCATGCTCAACTTCCAGCAGCCTCTGATCTGGAGCGTGCTGTGGGCTGCCCTGCCTCTCTGCTCCTTGGGGGGAAACCTGCTGAGCCCTGTTTGCAGAGTGGGATGGGGCTTGATGAGACATGTCCCCGTTGCCTGAGCGTGCTGCCCACCCCCTGCCAGCACGCAGCCCTGAGGCTGAAGTTTCCATGGGCCTCCACCTTGTACCTAAAGCTCCAGGCCCTTCAAAACGGGGTTGGGATTTGGGATCCCACAGCTCTCCCCTCCTCCCTCTTGCGTGTGCAGCCCTGATCATGAACTTCCTCCCATCCACAGGGGCCAGGCCCACCGACCCACCAACCCTAATGCATCCAGAATGGCCCAGAAGGTTGGAGGTGCTGACGGGTGCCCTCGCTGTGGTCAAGCGGTGTATGCAGCCGAGAAGGTGATTGGAGCTGGAAAGGTAAGAAGGGGGGTGGAGTGGACAGGGCAAGTACATGCCACGAGTTGCTTTGTGGCTGGGAGACTTTTGGAGAAAGTCTTGACCTGACCCACAGGCTGCTGAAGGCTGGGCATGAGGTCTGGTGGCCATGTTCACCTGGAAGCCTGGCACCCAAGGAGAGTTGGGCGTGTCTGGAGACCAGGTTCTCCAGTCTGCATCGTTCTGACAGACTTTTAGAAGGGAGAGAAATATATTTTATACTAAATATTTGGAGCACTGCTCAGCAGAAGTCACAGTGGACATCTCTGCTCCTAGGTGTGTTGGGAGGATGAGCAGTGATGTGGGCCATGGCTACTGCCACCACTAACTGAACAACTGCAAAATCAAGTGAGCTTTCTCCACCTTCTGCTACAGGCTGAGATGCCACAGCCCAAATTTGGGGCAGGAATGAATTCCAGTGGCCAGCACTGCCCACAGGCAGGGCAAGGTGGTTGGAGGTGTGGGCATGGACTGGTTGCATCTCTTATGGGTGGTTCTGCTGGAATGGGTCTGCTCAGGGGCAGGTGTAGAGGACACTCCACAACAGCCCTGGTACTTCCTATGTCAAGTTCATCACCTCACCAGGGTCCTTGGTGTACTGAGCTGTGGCCCAGCTCTGGGAAGCCTTGAAAGGCATGGGGACAGCTTCTGCTCTGTCAGCCCTGGGACCCCAGGTGATGTCCCTGCCCTGAAGCAACCTTCCATCCGAGGTTGGGAACAAGTGCAGAGTTTGCCAAGGTCAGGCTGCTTGGCTTTGTGCCACAGGGGATGGGATGGCCATGCTGGGAAAGCCTCACTGCCTAGCTGGTGATGTTGGGTCACCCCTGCTGTGCTCTGTCCTCCTGGGGTTTCTGTTTGTCCTCTGTTCCCAGAGCAAGGAAAGGGGCCTGTAGTCAAGAGAAGGGGCCTCCCAGCAGCATCATACCCTAGCTGGCAGTGCAGGGATTGGTGATGGACATGTTGGGGTTCAGCCCAGGGTCAGAAGCCAAACTTACCCTTAAAATAACGATCTGAGCTTCCTGGTAGGTTTCTGGGGTCGATGTTTATGGGGAACCAAAGCTGGCAAAACAATTACACTCGTGCAAACTTGGAGAGGATTCCAGAGCATGTATTTCATGTGCTAATGTTTGCGGGATGACTCCATCTGCTACCTCCTCCAGCCCCCTAATTTCACATTTTCTTCCAAAAAAGGTTTCATGTTTTCCTAAGTGTTTATTTAAATTCCTCTGTGAGCAGCTCTGGCTACTCTAGGTCTGCCCAGAGGCTGTGAGCTCATTTATCCCCAGAGGACTGGAGGAGCCATGGGAGGGGGAGGGTGTTATTTTTAAACACTGGCTGATTTCTGCATTCTTTGTATCCGTTTGCTGCCTTCCTTGGAGCTGTAGTTGTGTAGGGGCTGGTGTCCCAACCCTGCTGCAACCCCTGGCTGATGCAGAGCAGCAGTGGATCTCAGCTGGATAACTCGTGGGATTTATTGTGCTGCTTCAGAGATGATGATCACCAAAGAGGGGATGGTTGCTCCTTATAAATTATTGTGCAGATTATTGTACAAATGACTTCTGTCAGTGGGGTGAAATCTCTCTGAAACCAGATGAACATGGCAGCAGTGACCACACCTGATGTTTCGTCTCTATATCTTCCCCTGGGGTCTGGGAGGGCTGCTGCCTCTTCCCAGAGAGCAGCTTTCACCCCGTTCAGACCTTTTTGGGTCAGAAACAGCAAAGTGACCCCCTTTGGTAGGCAAAACATCACCACCCTGTCCCTGGGTGTTGTCTGACCCAGCTCTGCTCCTGTCCCACAGTCCTGGCACAAGTCCTGCTTCCGCTGTGCCAAGTGTGGCAAAAGCCTGGAGTCCACGACCCTGGCAGACAAAGATGGGGAGATCTACTGCAAAGGTGAGTGTCATCTTCCCTCTGCCTTGTCCTGCACTCTGAGGGGTGGAGGTAGGGGGTGAAAACCCTTCTGCGGGGAACCAGGATGGGCCTGAGGCTTGGTGACTGAGGTTTTGGGAGCTGGTGGCTTTTCCCACTGCACCTGGGGCCTCTCTCTTTGCCCAACAGATACAACAAACCCTGTCCTGTTTAGGCATTGCCTGCTTTGAGAGGAGGACCTGCTTGTCTTCAGCTGCTAGTCTTACCCATCTCTCCCTTGCTGTCCTTTGCAGGTTGCTACGCCAAGAACTTTGGTCCCAAGGGCTTTGGGTTTGGCCAGGGTGCTGGGGCACTCATCCACTCACAGTGAAGCACCACATCAGGCTCTCCACTCACTCAGGGCTCGTCCAGACCAGCCTGCTGTGCTGCCTGAGCCCTCCTGCACCGCAGTGAGCATCCTCAGCACCATCAATAGCCACCTGCTGCTTCACAGCACCAGCCCCTCCCTCCCCACCCCGGCCCAGTGCACCCCGAAGCTGTGGGAGTCCCATCAATGTCCCCATCGGGTCCAGCTGGTGGAGGTGCTGGTGGGGGGACAGCTTGCACCCACCCGCAGCCGGGCCCGTGCGCCCCAAACGTTCTGCTCTGCGTCGCCCATCCTGCTGGGATGAGAACTCAGCTGTGCTGTGTCACCGAGCAAGCAATAAACATCAAAGCTGACCCAGACCTGGCCTTGCTGGAGTTCATTCCCCATCTGGGGCTGAGGGGATCACTGGGTGAGCAGAGCTGGAGGTCGGGAGGCAGAGGGAGGACAGGCAGTGTTTGCAATCATGGCTGGCAATTAAAGCATGAGGGCTGGGACTGCTCGGGGCAACCAAGCTTGTGAAAGGTCTGGAGAACAAGTCCCATGAGGAGAGGCTGAGGGAACTGGGGTTGTTCAGTTTGAAGAAGAGGAGGTTGAGGGGAGACCTCATTGCTCTCTACAACTGCCTGAGAGGAGGTTGTAGGGAAGTGAGAGTTGACCTCTTCTCCTAAGTGAATAATGACAGGACAAGAGTAAATGGCCTGAAGTTGCACCAGGGGAGGTTTAGACTGGATATTGGGAAGAATTTCGTTGCCCAAAGAGTGGTTGGACACTGGAACAGGCTGCCCAGAGAGGTGGTGGAGTCACCATCCCTGGAAGTGTTTAAAAGAAATATAGATATAATGCTTAGCAACATGATTTAAGCACTGAACAGGTAGATCAGGTCATGGTAGGTGGGTTTAGGCTATGGTTGGACTTGATGATCTACAAGGTCCTTTCCAACCACAATGATTCTATTCTATAACCTGGCTGTGGCCAGCTGAGCTCTCCGGGTTGGCTAGGCCTGGCTCTGCCCTGTTCCCACCGTAGGTAACCATCCCAAAAACCATCTCCAATTAATGCTGGAAGGCCCAGGCTGGACTTCCCTGGGTGTGTGGGTAGCACAACATGTGTGCCTGCTCTGGTCGGGCTCTGACATGGCCCCATTCCAAACAGGCATGCCCAACAGCACTGGGCAATTCACAACTTTCACCTACTCTCTGTGTTTTTAGCAGTACCAGGGATCATTCAGCTCTTAATTTGGCAGCTTCCCAGAGTTAATCTGTTTTCATCTGAACTCTTTACTTTCTTTCTATGATTCTCACTTGACCCGTGTGACATACCCACAAGATCAGCCTCAATCCAGCTTAGAGCTGTGAACTGTACAGGGGATTTAGTTTGGGTTTGTTTTAAAGTTATGAACTTTGTGGTTGAGTAAATGAGGTGGGTAGTGTTTTGAGAGGCACATCAGAAGCAGAAATCCTTTCATGGGGTAGGTCTTTGGCTCCTTATCAACTTAAGCATTTTCTCCCATTCATGATACCCTTAGCTTTTACATGACATTTTGGAAGCTGAGATGGGGAGTAAGGTCTTAAAGCACCTCCAAAATCCCCTCCCCCCATCATGTTTCCCAGCCTGGCACCCAAATTCTTGCTGCCCTCATTGCTATGGGGGGTGTGGTTGGGGTTTGGTGATAGCAGGTGGCACTTGGGGTGTGGAGCAGACAGCCCTGGCTCAGGGATGGTGGAGGGTAAGGAGCTGTAGCACAGTGGGACCACATCCCACCCTGGTTGTGGAGACTGAAACCTGGCTGCTGGGCTTGGCAGAAGCCCTGCTCTCCCATGGAGCCAGGGGGTGTTAGGAAGCTGCCTCGGTTCTCCTGGAGCATGTGGTGGATGCTGTTGGATGTGCCCCAGGCAGGGACTGCACCCAAGCTGCACTCTTCAGTCAATAAAGCTGGAACAGTCTTTCCTCAGTCTCTTCTTCCCAAAGTTGTAGAGGTTGTGTCAGAGAGAGGGGATGTATTGACATATCCCCTGTGCTTGACACTGGTGAGGCCACACCTCCAATTCTGAGGTCAGTTTTCGGCCCCTCTTGACAAGAACAACATTGAGGGGCTGGAGTGTGTCCAGAGAAGGGAAACGGAGCTGGGGAAGGGTCTGGAGCACAGGTCCTAGGAGGAGCAGCTGAGGGAGCTGGGGGTGTTCAGCCTGGAGCAAAGGAGGCTGAGGGGAGACCTTCTGGCTCTGCAACTGCCTGAGAGGAGGTTGGAGTGGGGGGAAGGGGGTGGGGTGGGGGTGGTGTCGGTCTCTTCTCCCAAGGAACAAGGGATAGAACGAGAAGAAATGGCCTCAAGTTGTGCCAGGAGAGGTTTAGATTGGATATTGGAAACAATTTCTTCATGGAAAGGGGTATCAGGCCCTGGGCCCAGGCTGCCCAGGGCAGTGGTGGAGTCCCCATCCTTGGAGGGATTTCCAAGCCGTGTAGATGTGGTGCTGAGGGACATGGGTTAGTGGTGGCCTTGGCAGTGCTGGGGTAACAGTTGGACTTGATGGTCTTAAAGGTCTTTCCACCCAAAAAGATTCTGTGACTCTATGATTCTTATCAGAAGTGTGATGGATCCCATAGAGGCTTCCAGAGACCTGGATCCCATTGGCTCCTGGAGACCTGCTCAAAGCCAGGAGAAAATGCTGGGTTTGTGTTTCTGAAGGTGATAACAGAAAAAATTAGGATGGAAGGGTCCTGCAGAGGTGTCGAGTCCAACCTCCTGCTTAAGACAGAGCTTGCTCCAAAGGATGATCAGAGCGTCTGGGGTCCAGTAAAGTTTGGGAACCCTCCAAGGATGGAGGTCCCACCACTATGGGTCTTGTCACAGCATTGCACCATGCACCTAGAGAAGGGGTTTTTTTGCCCCACCTGAGCCCCAGCAGCCCCTGGCACCTGCCCTGAGGGCTCTGTGTGGATGGGCTGTGCAGGGGGGCCACGTCAGCCCCCAGAGCAAAGCCCTCTGCTTGCCAGCAGCCAGACACAGCAGGTTCTGTTGGGTTTGCTGGAGGGCCGAGCTGTGGTGTTGGCCTCAGAGAAGCTCCCTGGGTCTGGGAACAGCCAGCTGGGGAGAGGAGCAGAGAAAGACTCTGCCAAAGCTCTTTTACACCCACAGCTACAGGAAAATGTCCTTCCTTTGGTGGCTGGAGCCTGGGGAGGCAGTGAGCAGTGGAGCTGGGGCCTTGGGGGTGGGGAGAAAGGTGACAGCCAGTGGCTCTGCCCAGGGTGGTGAAAGAGACCAAGCTGGCTGGTGAGCCTTAAGTGCCCACGGGCATCTCAGCTTGGAGTGGCAGAGATGGGAGTGACAGTTCCGAAATTACTCACCCCCAGAGTCCCAGAGCTCAGCATTCCCGGTGCTGAGCTTTCCCTGTGCATGGGAAAACAGCTTTGGATGCTCCTTTGGGAGGGGGAACCCACACATCTACTCTGCTCCTCCCTAAAATGCTGGGGTGCTCAGGGTGACCTGCAGGGCTGTGCTGGCCCTCCTGGCTGTGCTCGGCCCTGGGGGTGACAAGGGCTGTGGGGGTGCTGGGGGCTGCCCCATGTCAGGAACCTAGGTCTCCTGGGACACCCGGGATCTCTGCCAGCATGGTGAGGTTGGCCCCGGGGAGCATGAACCAGTTCCTGGCTCCGACAGCTACTGCCCTGCCCTCTTAATGAGGCATAATTAGGTGGATCTCGTCGGCGCTGCAGACTCACCCCCCCAGCCATGCCAGCTGCAGGTGATGCCCCCAGCAGGGACCGGGACGATGGAGGGGCTGGGGGCAAGGGGGGCTTGGGCTGGGGGGCAGCAGGGGGCTGGGGCAGGTTGATTTGGAGGTGAGTGCCAGGACAGTGGCTGTGTGCCCGGGAGCCATGGACCAACCTGCCGACTGTCAGCACCAGCCAGTGACCCTGGTGTGTGCCCAGGGGGGATTCATTCACCTGCCAGACCTCACCTGGGCAGAGACCCTCACCCTCTGCATCTCTGGGAGCACATTCAGCTGCCCAGCAGGCTGCGACCATCACCTCCTTTGGCAGCCCACAGCCAGCACAAAGGCTCCAGATGGCCCCCGCTGGGCCATTAGACCCCTCAGGCCCCACCATCACCCCCCAGCTCACAGTGACACTTTTGTGCCAGGCGCTGGCACAGGAACAGACAGAACTGGGATGGCCGGGAACTAGATGGGCTGGAAAGGAGACGGGTGTTTGGCTGCAGGGGAAGGTGGATGCTGGTGGGACTGGGCTGGGCTGTGCTGCCCTGGCCCTGCTCCATGGGTGCATCCCCCCCTGCACAGGTCACAAGAGGCTGGAGGATGCTGGTCCCTGCTGTGAAACAGCCTAGGGCCTCAAATCCCTATCCCAGGGGATTTGAGGGACTGGAGCTGAGTATGCTGAGGGCTGGGCCAGCACGCTTTGGTGTGGGGCTGGGTGGGTGGTGGGTGCCAAGGACTGTCCCCACTGCAGGGCAGCCATGGTCAGCCAGCTCAGAGTCGTGACACTGGACACCTCCTGTCTGCATGTGTCCCCACCCTGGGCCCCCACGCAGGGGTCCCCAAAACCCCTGCCTGGCTGGTGCTGCACCCGCAGCCCCCTGTCCCTGGTGGCACTACACCCCATAATCTTCTGCCCAGGCTGCAACTGCACCTCATTGTGCTTTTCTGGCTGGCACTGCACCCTCTAGACCCCCACCCAGCTGGCACTGCACCCTATAGCCCCTTCCTGGCTGGCACTGCACCCAGAGACCCACAGCCCCATCTGCAAGTGAGACTGTGCCCCATAACCCCGTGCCAGGCTGGTGCGCTGTACCCCACAGCCCCCTGTCCCCCACGGGCACTGCATTCCCTTCAGCTGGCACCACATCCTGCAAGAGCTGGCACTGCACCCCCCAACAGCTGGCACTGCACTCCATGCCTGGGCTGCCATGCAGTTGTTTCCCAGCCCTGCCCCAGCACCGCTGACACGCAGACCCCTGCCCACACCGTGTCTGTTCACACAAGGACCTTGGGTCAGCTCCTGCCTGCAGGCACCCCGAAAGTGCCTCCGGGGTGAAGCGGGGCCGCGCCGGGCCTGGCCAGGCTTCTCCTGGGCGTGAAGGGTGCCGTGGTGCAGGAGGGGCCAGGCGAGGCGGGCAGGAATGCAAGTGGGAGAGCGGCCGGGCATGTAGCGACAGCTCCTGGGGCGCGCAGCGCTGGGATCCCACACGCTGCACGGAGCAGAGCCCGGCTGCAGGGCTGGAGGCCGCCATGGGCCACCCCACTGCCAGCCCCCTCTGAGCACCAGGGAGAGGAGGGTGGTGAGTCCCCCCCAGGGGCAGCACGGGGGTCCTGACCCCGGGGAGTGCAGCTCTGGTGTGGAGGGGCTGGAAATCCCCCGGTGGGTGATGCCTGGCTGCGCTGACGCGAGGTGCTGAGGGTCCTGGGGGGGCGAGGAGCTGCTATGACCCCTGAGAAGGTGCTGAGAGAGGGGGTGCTGGAGAAGCGGAGTGGGGGGGCTGCTGCAGCTTTGGAAGAAGAAGCGGTGCCTGCTGACGGAGAAGGGGCTGCAGCTCTTTGAGCCCAAGGGCTCACGGCGCAAGGAGCTGAGCTTCGCCCACATGAAGGCAGTGGAGTGCGTGGAGTGGAAGGAGAGACACATCTACTTCACGGTGGTGATGGACAACAGCCACGAGATCGACTTCCGCTGCGCCCAGGAGGACCCGGGCTGGAACGCTGAGATCACCATGGGCCTCGTACGCTTCAAGAACCAGCAGGCCATCCAGGTGGTCCGCGCCCGGCACAGCTGCCGAGCAGGTACCGGACCCCCGGCCATGCTGTGGGTTGGGGTGTGGGACCCACTGGAGGATGAGGCCCCAGCCACTGGGTCCCATCTCTGAGTGGTTTAGCTTCCCAGTGGGAATCATGGAGGGGGTCCCATGGATGGGGGAGTCTTCAGTGGGTGGTCCCATGTCCCCTGTCACTGGCTGGGCTCTGCTGGGGTTTTCACCTCCCTGTATCCCTGGAAAGGGACTTTCTCACCCCCTCCCCCTGTCTGGGGTGGCCTGAGGGATGTTGGGCTCTTTGCCATCTCACATGTGGGCTGGGGGAGAGGATGGTGGCCAGCTCCTCTCCCCGGCCCCTCTCAGGGCCACGTCCTGCCCCCTGTCCCAGCACCAGCCAGGGGGGGTGACAACTGCCTTCTCTCCACAGTGGTGCAGTTCGAGGCAGCTCCAGTGAGACAGCCTGTGGACACACAACATCCCAAGAGCAGGATGGAGATGGCCCTTGGCTCCATGGGCGCTGGGGAGAATGGGATCCCGGCAGGCAAATGAGGTCACCACTGACTGTGGCCTGGGGACAGGGACAGTGGCCCCCGGGAGGCCAGTACAGGTGCTGGCCTCAAATTCTGGGGCAGGACAGAGAGACTGAAGGAGCCACATTGACTTGGCACAATAGGGCAAAGAACACAGTCAGAGCCACCACCTGTGGCTCTGGACATGGCAGGAGGTGACACTCCTGCCTGGGGCCCATCATCCTTCAGCTAATGTGGCCAGGACCTTGGTGGACTGGTGGGGACCCCCGGCATCTCCTGCAGGACAGGGGATGAGATGGACAAGGTTGAGCCTGGAGGAAGCAGCGTGCCGGTGAGCTCTGCCCGAATGCCAGTGACACTGGGACAGATGGATATGGGGGGGACACGGCTCACCCTGAGCCCTCACCTTGAGAAGGGACTGGAGAGCTGCTGCAGCAGCAGGGACCCCTCTGGGCACCATACCCAGATGGTATGGTGACACTGCCATGCTGCTGGACATTGTCCTGCCCCAGGCTGTCCTCGGACTAATGGGGGACGCTGGGGAAGGCAATAGGAACCCCAATTCCCTGTACCAAAAGTGTCCCCAAACAGGACCTTCTGCTGCTTACCCTGGTGTTGCTTTGATTTGTGGGGCCCCGGAGGGTTTGGGAGAGCACAAATCATTCCCAGAGTTTTGCTGGTCTTTGGGTCCCCCTAAAATATGCTGGCACCCCACGGTTGGGCTCCAAAGCCCCCTGCTACCACCCCGAGCCTCTCTGGTCACCTGTGTCCCCAGGGATTCCCACGGTGGTTTGTGGGCAGGTGCCCCGGGAGCAGCACTGCTTGGCTATGTGGGCAGGGACAGGATGGGGTGGCTCTGCCTTGACAGGCAGCGCAGACACCAGCGCCTCGAGCCACCCCAGCTCCACAAGCTGGAGCCTGAACGCCAGGGCCAGGGCTGGAGGCACAGCAGATCCTCCTGGAGATCTCCTGGCTACGTGGGAATGGGGAAGCTTGGGACCCCAGCCCCTCTGGGCTGTGCCAGCCACCTCCACCAGACCCCACTGTGTCCTGTCCCTGTGCCAGGACAGGTCCGGGGTGGCTCTGGGGAGGGGCTGGTGGCATGGCCACTGTGCAGGGACAAGGTCCTTCTGGCTGGTCCTGAGCAGCCCGGGAACAGGTGTTTTGGTGGTTTTCCACCAAAGGAAGCCTACTTGGCTACCCCTGGTCCTCAGACCTTCGTTTGCTGAGCCCCCCCTTCTTGTGAGTGGAGACAAGGGGGGGCCAACCTGGGGGGTGCAGATGAAGCTGGGTCCAAACCCTGCACAGAGCTCTGCACTGTCCCTGTGCCATGGCAGGGACAGAGGGACCAAAATACAGTGGGTCCAGGGATACTGTGACCTGGTCCCCTGCCCATGGGGAGATGTGGTGGGCACAGAGCTCTGCACAGAGCAGCCCCCCAGACCATGTCCCCACACAGATTTTGGGAGGGAATGGGGTTGTCAGTGCTTGGAGGCAGGTGCTGGCAGGCACTGCCACAGCATTTTCATGGCAAGGATCTACATCCTGGGATTCCTCGTAAATCCCCAGCTCCTGGAGTCAGGGGATGGCATGAGGTTCATTCACAGTCCTGCAAGCATCCCAAACCTGTGGGAGCAGCACCCAGGGGTGAGGAGCACCTAGTGAGAGAGGTTTCCCAAGGTCTTCTGAATTCTGAGCCAGTTTTTGGTAATCTGACTCCTGGTTTTCAGCTTTTCTGCACTCTCACTCACTGAATAGATACTTTCTGTTTTCCAAGTGCCAGCAAGGAACTGGGGAAGACAATGGCAAAGATGGGTGTGTGTAAGCACCAGCCCTGGCTGTGGACACATGAGGTGGGGAGAAATTTAGGGGGTTAACAGAGAGAGAGGGACAGAAAGAGCAAGCTCAGCTGATGTTTTAGGTCCAGCCATGGGGAAAGCCAAGGTTTTCCATCCCCATCCCAAGCTCCTCATCACTCTACAGCCCAACACGCAGCCAGAGCCCCTGCCTGTACCATGTACCCCCCAGGTTTGGGAGTTTCTTCTGCACAGAACCCCAAATCTGCCAGATCCACCCTTGGTGGGTGGGTTCACAGCCTGATCCTGGTAGCAGGGGCCAGAGGGTGAGAGCCAAGGCAGGGGCGGGTGGGAGGGAGGCAGGAGGGCTTCCCACACTGCCCACGAGGGCTGAATTTCTCATGCAGAGGAAAAGGTCACCCAGAGACTGAAAAGAAAATAAACAGCCACGAGACTCAGCCAGGTGGTGGAGTGGGGCCAGGCTGGTGGCAGGAGCATCCCCTATCACCAGTAACCAGGTGCCAGCACAGCACTGACCAGGTGGGGCTCAGCCTTGATGGGGATTTTGGGTCAAAAGGGTTATTTTACCCAAAGGAAGGTGCCCTCAGGCAGGGGCTTGGAGAGTAGGTGGGTTTGAGGGGTAAAGGCAGCTTGGGGGGGAGAGGGGCCCTGGGAGCACAGCAAGAGGCAAAGTACTGCCAAAGTATTTTTAGTTAGAATCATGGAATCGGAGTGGTTTGGGTTGGAAGGGGCCTTTAAAGCTCATCTAGTTCAACCCCCTGCAGTGAGATGGGACATCTTCAACTAGATCAGATTGCTCCAAGCCCTGTCCAACCTGACCTTGAATGTTTCCAGGGATGGGGCATCTACCACCTCTCTGGGCAACGGGGACCAGTATTTTACCACCATCAGTATAAAAAAGTTTCTTCTAATATCTAGTCTAAATTTCCTCTCTTTCAGTTTAAAACCATAACCTCTTGTCCTATTGCTCCAGGCCTTGCTAAGAAGACTGTCCCCATCTTTCTTACAGTCACCCTGTACGTACTGAAAAGCCATGAAAAGGTCTCCCCAGGGCCTAGTCTTCTCCAGGTGACTATTTGCAGAGTTAGGGGTGCCAGGGAGCTCACAGGGCACTCCCAGCCAGCCTGAGAAGCAGGGAGAGGACACACAGGAAGGGTTCCTAATGCCCCTGGAGGTCGGGAAACTGAGGCATGGCAGGGTTTGGTAGCCCCCTGCCCCAGCATGTCAGCTCCCACTGCAAGGAGGGGTTGCCTTCTGGGGGCCCCCAAGCTAGAGACACTGAACAGAGCTGGGGCTGAGCCCCGAAATGGAGCGAGGTGCCCTGGAGCTGCCCGAGTTCAAAGACAGGAGCCTGAAAATCCGGCTCTGCTGTTCCCAGCCCCAAGGTGCCCTGGCTCCACCGACCCTCCCCGCAGTGCTCAGAGGATGCCCAAGTTCTGGGGCTCCTCTGGGGGCTGCTCTGGGCCTCCCCTCCTGGGGCCAGGGTCTCTGTCAGCACCTATGGGTATGGGTGCTGGGTTTAGCACCCTTCAGGCACAACCATGAAGGTGAGGTCAGGTGCAGGGGAGGTGGTAGGAGGAGTTTCAGGGCCCTTTCTCCCACCTGATGAAATCCCAGTGCCCAGCCCTGGCTTTGGGGTCAGTTTGGGGCTGGCTGGACCCCCTGACAGCTGATGAAGGTCACGCAGCGTGATGGTGCCAGCACTTCTGGCAGGTCTGTACGGCCTCCACCGTTGAGTGCCCTGGGGACAGGCTGGCAGTGTCTGGCTTCTTCTGGGAACATCAGTCTAGTTTGTGAGTGGCTTTTCCTCAGATAAAAATGAGAAGAAAATCGCAGTTGTAACCAGGCAGTATTTTATTTTTTTTTAGCATTGGTTTTAGTGTCTGGCTTCCTGCAGATGCTCCCAAAATGATTTCATTGTTGCCCATCCTTAAGTAGAAATCATAGGATCATAGAATTGTTAAGGTTGGAAGGGACCTTAAAGAACATCTAGTTCCAACCCCCTTGCTATGAGCAGGGACCCCTACCTCTAGACCAGGCTGCATAAAACCTCATCCAACCTGGCCTTAAAAACCTCCAGTGATGGGGCATCAACAACCTCCCTGGACAACCTATTCCAGTACCTCACCACCCTTATAGTGAAGAATTGCTTTCTAATATCTAACCTAAATCTTCCTTTTTCCAGTTTAAAACCATTATCCCTTGCCCTATTGCTATCTTCTCTGATAAAAAGCCCCCCCCCCCCCAGCTTTCCTGGAGCCCCTTCAAGTACTGGAAGGTGCTCTAAGGTCTCCCTGGAGCCTTCTCTTCTCCAGGCAGAACAGCCCCAACTCTCTCAGCCTGTCTTCATAGCAGAGCTGCTCCAGCCCTTCGATCATCTTTGTGGCCCTTCTCTGGACCCCCTCCAACAGGTCTATATCTTTCTTGCGCTGAGGGCTCCAGAGCTGTATTGCTGGATTCCATTTTGGAATCCAGAACCTGTCCCAATCAATGCCAGGCTGGAGGGCTGCCCTGTGCCCACTGCAGCTGCGTGGACACACTCCATGGAAGCAGCTAGCCAGGACATCCACACCACCACTGGGGTGGCTTTGGCCATCTCTAATAAAGCCCTCTTGAGTTTAAGTGTAGGAAGAAATGCAGCCATCCATAACATAGAGCTTGGGATGCTGAGGAGGATCCAGACATGGATTGCAGGGATTGCATGTGTGTTAATTCCCCATCCCCAATGGCCTGATGTTGTCTTGAAGGAGGTGGAGGACGCAGTGGAACGAGGTTGGGAGCATCACCCAGCTACGGGGCTGAGGGAAGGGTCTCACCACCCCATCTGGCACTGCATGAAGGAACAGAACTAGTGGCCAGGAGCTGCTGGGCTGCAGAGGGCAGCAACGGAGCTGAACCAGCCCCATCCCTCACCCGGAGCAGGAGTCACCAGCTGGTGGGGGGGTGGCTCAGCCCATACAATGCTGAGATACATCGAGTGTCTCAGAGACAGATGGGAGGGCCTAGAACCTGCCTGGGCTGGAAATTTTGGATTATTTGGAATAGACTTCTTTTTTTCCCCGTGAAATATTTTGCCTTAGGCTGAAAACTGGCCAGTTCTGAGGATATGGAAACCGACGTGGCTGTTGGACCGTGGCAGCCCCTTAACACAGATGGAACAGCTAATATCCTCCTCTTCCTTATCAGAGTCAACAAGGTCAACATTGGGAAGGTTTCATGTATCACTTGGCAAAACCACAGAAAGCTTAAAGTCTTCAGTGGGTGGTTCAGCTCCATTTTAATGTAGATAATTCCTCCTTATTTTTCTGTGTGCCAACGGCACAAGGCAGGGAGCAAGTGCTGTTTGTAAAGAACCTGTTTGCTCTGAGGGACCCTCCTCAGCTTTGGCACCTTCTGCAAACATTTTAAGTCTTCCCAGAACCTTCAAGCTGAGAAAAACAACTTGTCCCACAATATTTCTAGGAGTATTTCTCCCGTTTTGTGAAAATTGTCCTGGTTTTGGATCCAGTCCCGCAGCTGCTTCCATATGGATTTACTGCCTGCAGCCGTGCAAAGTGGGAAGAGTGAGTCTTGTGTCCATGGATGAAGAGGCTGAACACAGGCATCCTCTCCAGCTTAACCATGTGCAAGATGGTGTCCATCTATGTAGGGGTTCCCAGAGCCAGAGGTTCAGCTCTGCAGGAGCAGCTCTTCTCACCCTGGAAGTCCAGTACGTGGACCAGCAGATCCCAAATGGATGAGAAGCCTCTGCCCACAGGGTGGTGGGAGATGTGGGTGTCTTGGTGGAGCTGATGCAATGGGGTGAAGATCAGCAGGACAGAGACCTGAGCTGGGTGAGGTCTCTGAGCTGGGTGAGGTCTCTCAGCCCCATGAGGCAAGTTTGGGGTCTAGTCTGGGATCTCACTAGATCCCAGGCTGGGCTGTGATCATCATCCAGTTTCTGGTCTACTTTCCATCTCCACAGCTGTCCCCACTGCCAGCTCTGCTTTGATGCCTTGGGGCATCACCCACATTTTGCAAGACTCACAGATGCAACAAGTTGAGGAAATCCTTTGCAGGGCTACAGAAATTGTTGGTTGTTGGAGAGCATCCCCAGGAGGCTGTTACCTTCTGCTGTCCCACATTGACTGAGCAGTTGAGACTAGCTGGATCCCTTCTGGCAGCTCATGAGGGGTGATCTCCCAGATGATCTGCTGGCAAAACATCTAGGTGGGGACCATTCCACTGGGACAAGTCACAGGGACCCTCACAACTTCATTGCAACGTGACACTGCAATCCTGTAACCTCGCAAACACCTTGCTTCTGGGAGGTGACCTTGATGTCCCTGTGTCCCTGAGCTGCTCCACAGAGGCAAAACCTTCTCTCACCCCTTGATGGGGCTGGGGGACATCCTCCATCCCGGCCTGGTGAGAAACCTGAGGCAGCTGGTAGGCTCCTGCCATTCGTCCTGGCATTTGGGGCTGGCTCTGAGCGTGGCAGCTAAAGGGTGGGATGGATTTGTTTGGAGGGAGAGGTCCCAAAGGACAACAGGGGCTCAGCTGTTGTTTCTAAGTCTGTCCTGGATGCCCTGAGAAGCCCGTTGTCTTTGTGAATGCCATCAAGGGTGACAAAACAAAGGACAGTGCTTGGAAGAAGGCAAGAGCAGGATGGTGGGATGGCTCCAGTGTCTTGAGTTCCCTTCAGCACCACTGTGAGTCTGCTTCTTCAGGGAAACAGGCTTCACCAAACTGCTCACAGGGATCAGATACCAGGATTTAGAGGCCCACCATCCTAAGGAGCTAGGGGCCATTGCTATGGGAGGGCAGATGTGGTGGCCCCTGCCATGCTTGTGGGGCTGATGGCCAATGATGAGGAAGCACCAACACCCTCCAGGGACTCACCATGTCCAGAGGGAGAGAGAAACCATACAGATCTCTGGGAATTTTCTGTTGGCATCCATCTCCTCAGTGGCAGTCCCTGGGGAACATGTTGCTTGAGTCAGTGGCTCCCAGGAATGGAGGGATATTATTTGGCTTTGAATTTGGCCCCAACACATTTCTGCCCCATAGATTTCTGGTCTGTCCCCTCCCTACCTGCCAGCAGCTCAGAGGGGTGCCCACAATCTAATAAAACAACCTCTCGTTTGTGCAATGTTGCTCATTGTGGTTTGCGAGCCTGAGATGGAGGCACAAAATGTCCTCATCATCTCAGCTCGAGAGGAGGGATGGGGACATCCTGGGCTTAGAATCAGAGAATCACTTTCCTTGGAAAAGATCTTCAAGATCATCAAGTCCAACCATTAACCCAGCCCTGCCAAGGCCATAGAATCATAGAATCATAGAATCCTAGGGGTTGGAAGGGACCTCGAAAGATCATCTAGTCTAACCCCCCCTGCCAGAGCAGGGTCACCTAGAGCACATCACACAGGAATGCATCCAGGTGGGTTTTGAATGTCTCCAGTGAAGGAGACTCCACAACCTCTCTGGGCAGCCTGTTCCAGTGCTCTGTCACTCTTACAGTAAAAAAATTTTTTCGGATATTCACCTTGAACCTCCTATGCTCCAATTTGCACCCATGACATGGGCCACCACTAGCCCATGTCCCTCAGCACCACATCTACACAGCTTTGAAATCCCTCTAGGGATGGGGACTCCACCACTGCCCTGGGCAGCATGGCTGAGGGCCTGACAACACTTTTGGGAAAGAAATTGTTCCCAATAACCAGTCTAAACCTCCCCTGGCACAACGTGAGGCTGTTTCCTCTTCTTCTATCACTTGTTCCTTGGTAGAAGAGACTGACCCCCTCCTCGATCCAACCTCCTCTCAGGCAGTTGCAGAGAGTGAGAAGGGCTTCCCTCAGCCTCCTTTGCTCCAGACTGAACACCCACAGTTCCTCCAGCTGCTCCTCATAAGACTTGTGTTCCCACCAGTCTTTCTGCTCCTGCCCCCCGTGACAGCACCAGGGCTTTGAAACCAACGCTGAAGCCCCACATCGAGGGGTCCCATTATCCCCATCCCTCGCCTGCCCTTTCCTCCTCACCCCAGGTCCCAGCAAATGAGGAAACCTGAGACTGGAGCAAATGGTATCTGGAGCAGCCCCGTGGTGGGGTCCTGGGACGTGGCTGTGGGGAATGTGGCGCCTTTGTCACCAGCTAATTTTGGCTCCTCTGTGCTCTGAAAACAATCCCAAGGCAGGCGGGAGGGAAGATGTTGGGGGCCTGGCCCCGTGCGGGCTGTTGCCTTATAAAGGTCTGTCAGGGCTGGTATAAAGCCCCTGTGGCAGCACCTCAGGGCAGAGCTGCTGCACTGGTTCTTGGAGCTGGGAAAGGGGAAAGGTCCTTGGAGGGACCCCAAGGAGGGTGGGCACCTGGGGGTTTATCCTGGTCTTGCTGGGACTCGACTAGTGCAGGTCAGACAAAGATGGCACAGCCACTGCCATTGCCACTGTCACCATCACCCACCTCATACCAGTCTGGGGTGTATCATCCTGCCCTGGTGTCCAGGCCAGGGAAAGGAGCTGGGGAAGATGGCTGAGCATCCCTGCTCTGCAGGACAGGGGGCTGCTTCTGCTCCCCACCATGGCAGCATGCAGCTGTGTGCAACCAGAACAGCCCTGGGATTAAAATACCCGGCATTGTCCCCGCCAGGCTGCACGCTGGGAATTGTTTGCTCCTAAACTTGCTCCTAAAAATAACCCAGGGAACAGGTGTCCCCTGGCCCTGTGGACCTCTGCCGTGCAAATCTTCCCTCTGAGAGGATGTGGGGGGTGTGGGGTGCAGGGGGAGAGGCTGTAGCTTTTTTGCTGCTTTTCAGGAACGTCATGGGAAAAATATCAGGGCTTGTGAGGAGCTGAAAGTTGCTCAAGATCCCAACCAGCTGTGCTGTGCAGGTGGTTCTGGACCATCCTGTTCCCCAGGGAGGGGACTGCCCCATGCTGGGTCCCTGACTCTGTAACCCCACATGTGTCACCCCCTCACCCCTTGGCAATGTGCCCTGGCCCTGGGAGGGGGTTTCCCTCCTGCTCTGGCAGCTCTGGTGGCTCCAGTGCACCCATGGGGACTTTGCTGTGTGCTTGTACCATCCTGCCTGGGGGTCAACACCACATCAGCTCTCCAAGCTGCTTACACCCCTTTCACGGCTCCTTCAAAAGCTTTCTGAAAGGAAAGAAAAAAAAAAAAGAAAATAAATAAAAGGGGAAAAAAAAAAAAAGAAAAAAAATGAATGCAGGAGATTTTCTGCAAAGAAAAAGCACTGCAGTGTTTGGGTTCCTTGCAGACTCAGGGTTTTTGCAGCATCTGAAAAAGGAGGAGGAGGAAGAGGAGGAAGGCAGATGTGCCATGAAGGGTACACCCCGTTGTCACAGCACTGCCACTGCAGCAGGGTCAGCCTGACCCGGGGCTGGCCAAGTTGAGGTGATTCCCATGCAAACAGTTCCAGGATTCATGGGTGCAGGGAAACAGGGATGCAGGAAAACATGGGTGCAGAAAAACAGGGGTGCAGTAACATGTGTGGGCGATGTCTGTGCAGGGCCCCACTTTCAGGATGGTGCCCAGGTGTGTGTGGCACGTCCTGGGGCCCCGGGGCTCCAGCAAACGTGTCCCTGCAGCACCAGAGGGGATTTGTGCTATTTTTACTGACCACTTGCAGCCAGGCTGGGGCTTCATCCTCCCACCCCGGCTGCCGGCCCCCGGCAGAGCACGGCACTCTGGAGACCAGGCATCACCTCCCTCCTGCACAGCTCAAGGTAAGGCACTGCCCCCTCTGTCCCTTGGCTGCTGGAGTGGGCTGGTGGGAACACGGGCCTGAGACCACCAGTGCTGGCACGTGGCGAGCTCCCAGCAC
The DNA here is from genome assembly GCA_020745705.1 of Hemiprocne comata. Taxonomy (NCBI): domain Eukaryota; kingdom Metazoa; phylum Chordata; class Aves; order Apodiformes; family Apodidae; genus Hemiprocne; species Hemiprocne comata. Next base: position 5,964,481 of record CM036610.1, on the reverse strand, counting down.
GTGAATTTCTCCAAATTTCCCCCCCTGGCTGAGGGTGCTCGGACATCTTTGCTCTTGGAGAAAGGATCAGTGAGACTGCAATGGGGAGAAACTCCACCAAAATACCCAGCCAAGCTTTGGGGCTGAGATTTGCTCCGTTTTTCTGAAAACTGACAAATAAGGAATGCTTTGGGAAGCATTTGCCCCTGTGTCCCAGCCTGGCTGCTCAGGATCACTGGTGTGACCAGGGAGATGAGGTCTGAGGGTGGGAGCAGCATGTGTGCAGCATCGTGGTGGCTGGGCCTGTGTTGGTGGTATCAATCCGGTCCCCTGGGATGGGGGAGGACGTCAGGATTGACTGTGTTTAAATTCACAGGCTTATTTCCTTTAAGGATTTCCATGATCTAATGGTTTAATAAGCTTTTTAAGCTTTTAATGGCTAAGGGCATGCAGAATTAGCTTGTCCAGATCCTCTTGTCCCCATCAGTCTCTTGTGGATGCTTCAGATCCAGCTGGAGCCCAAAAGTCCCTGCACAGGATTCCTGGGGATGTCTCACCAGCACAGCTGAGACCTGGCTCTCCTGCAGGAAGCCCAGTCAGAACTATCTGGCTCTAAAAGCTGATTGACCTTGGTAGAGGTCACCAGCTTGAGGTGTGGTGTGGGTCCCACCTTCTAGGGTCATGGGACTTTGCTCTGACTGGGAATGCAGGAGATGCTGAGAAGCTTTGCCCAGCCCCGGCTCCCCTTCAGGGAGCCAAAGGCTTTTCTGCCTTCCCCAAAATCAACTGGGGGGAGCAGCTGGGACCTGACCTGCTCAATGCACCAGTGTCAGGCTGAAGGAGCCTCCTTCCCTGCATGTCCTCTGGGACATTTGTCTCATCACCAAAAACATCCAAAAAGGCATGAAACCGGCAGCTCTGGCTGCATCAAACCGATGAGGCTTTTGGGAAAAAACAATTCTTGTTCTTGGGATTTTTCCTTGTAAATTCCGGGATCTGCAAGGCCCCAGGGGAGATGATTCCTACTGGGGTTTTATGGCATTTCCCTCCCAAACTCCGTTCCTTCAGACCATGGCTCTGGCTGGGCAGCACAGGGCACAGGGAGGGGACAGGGACATGCAGATGGAGCTGGGAGGTTGCACTGAGATTTCCCTGACACAGGATCCACGCAAGCCTGGGAGCAGCTGTTTGGGACCTTCATTGTTCCATTTTCTTTCCCCCAGCAGGAATCTTGGGGCTTTTAAATAGTTTTCAACTTTAGGGGGATGCAAAGGGATCAAGGCAAAATAATTCCCAGCTTTGTAATTTCAGTCCTAAGGAAAAGGACTAAACCCACCACTGGAAACTGCTGTTTCTTTCTGAAATGTAACATCAATTTGTTCCTCCTGGTCGGAAAGAGAAAAAAAACAGCCCACAACCGATTGGCATTTTCCCACACATTTTTCAGGCTTACACAGTGCCCCAACTTCTTGGCAAGAGAGGGAAGTGTTGGAGGCAGTGGAGGGGAAGGTAGAAAGGCAGTGCATTTGGAAGCATCTGCCAGGGCATTGGATTACTGAGAACATTTCAAATATGAAGCCTGAGTATTTCACCACGGACACGGCTGCTGAAGGAATCTGCTTGGCCTTGACTTGCTGCCCCTCACTCTGTTGTTCCCCTGATGGGTTTTAGCTCCATCACCCCCGTGGTTGCCCACGGGGAGCTGCAGGACAGGACTCCCGACACAGGGAGGGCCCCGGGGTGCCCTGTTTCTCCTGAACTTCCCAGCCAGGCTGATTTCTGTCCCCTCGCCCCGAGCTGGGGTGGGTGATGCAGCCGGTGGGGAGCAGCTTGGTGTTTGGGAAAGCCCTGGAGGAGCCGGAGACCGAGTTGTGCGGGACCGGCTGGAGGCAGGTTGGAGCTTGCCTGAAATAAGGTTTCCCCTGAGCCAGGCACCTGGCCCTGGGGTTTCCCAGCGCGATGGGGAGGCTGCCGAGCCGCTTCCTAGAGCCGACAGCATGGGGCAGCACCAGACCTGAGGAGCATCCCGCCACTGCCGCTTTCTGGGTTTGGGAGGGTTCAGGATTTGTTCCTTTGTTTCAGCTTCTTTCCTTTTTTATTTTATTTTATTTTATTATTTTATTTTATTTATTTTATTTTATTTTATTTTATTTTATTTTATTTTATTTTATTTTATTTTATTTTATTTTATTTTATTTTATTTTAATTTTTTGCAGACAACGAGCACGCCGCCATGCCGGAGCCGTGAGTAGCACCAGATTCCCTTGGACTTCAGTAAATCCTCTCCTGGCTGCAGGGCTGCTCCTGCAGGCTGAGCTTGTGGTTTTTTTTGGAGGGGTTCATGTGGGAGACCAGCCCATGCTCCAGACCTCTGTGCCATTCCCCTAGAAAAACTGCCTTTGAATACAAATTGTTAGGGATTTTTCTTGTCCTAATTCAAACCTTGGAGCTTTCCTCGATCCCGAAACAGGGATCCGAGGTGGGCAGCACCACTGGCTTTGCTGTCAGGCTTTTTGGAGCACATGGTACAAATAAAACATATTCCCCAGCGTGAGCAGAAGGGAGGAACCTCCCTGCAGGGCTTTCATGGAGCAATGCCCTGGCCATGCCCTGGCCCTGCAAACCTGGACAGGATCCCAGCATCCTGCCTGCCAGCCCTGGCTGGACAGGGAGCAGGGGAATGAGGGTGCTGTGGCCTGGTCCACCAGGACCGAGCTGGGGCTGGCATGATGGGGACCATGAGAGCCCGTGTGCCATGGCTGAGTGGCATTTTGCCTTTCTGAGCACTGGCCCTGAGCTCCCACTGGGTTCCCAGACAGCACCATCACCACAGCCCCAGCTGATTGCAGGTGGCAACTGTCACATACAGAATAAGGAAACCACCTGCAGTGACATGAGGTGCTTTCCGTGCCTGTCACCTCTTTTCACTTTTACTCACTGTTCTCTTCTCTCATTCCTTATTGCTCCTTCCTGATCCCACGCCTGCCTGCAGGGAGGTAAGTGCCTTTCCTTTCTGGAGCCATCTTCATGCTGCTCTGCATTTGCTGTGAGTTTATTTTCAAAGGGGCTTGGTTTTATTGTTTCCCCTTTCCCCTAGAGAAAATCCAAGATCACGGCCTCACGCAAACTCTTGTTGAAGGTGAGTCCCGAGGGCTGGAAACTCCCTGGGATTTGTCTTATGGGGGAAGAGTAGCTGGGGTTGAAGTGTGTGGTTGGTGGGACAGCAAGGAGGAACAGCAGAAGTTTGGGCCTTGGGGAGAAGCTCCCGTTCCCACCTCTGGTCTTCTCCAAACTCCTCACTCATGTGGGCTTTGTGGTCCATGCTCCAAACAAACCACCCCTCCACTTCACTGAGGTGGGGAGAGACTCCAGTGCCTCCAGCCCTGAAGCCACAGACCTGGTGTTTGTGCACCAGCAGCTCTGCAGTGTGAGCTCCAGGGCTCATCTGGTCCCACAGCAGAACAAACCCATGCAGGGAAAGTGCTGACATCAGCATCTATCGGGACCACCCCAGCCCCACGGTACCTCCAGCCCTGCTTTTCCTATGCCTTCAGGGTCACCACAAAAAAGGTGCAGGGAGTTTTTGATGTGTGTTGCAGCAACACGGTGATTTGGGGAGGACAACTAGAGCAGGGAGGAGGTCTGGGAGGCAGACAGGACTGTCCCATCCCATGGCTGTTGTGCGAGGAGGCTCAGGGGGAGCAGAAGAACCCCTTTGTTCACACTTCTGCCATTTGCTTGTGCCTGTAGAGTTTGATGCTGGCAAAAGCAAAGGAGGAGTGGGATCAGGAGATCGTGGACAAGCAGGCAGAGAAGGAACGATACCTGTCGGAGCGGATCACACCACTGCACACCAGTGGGCTCTCCTTGAGCCAGCTCCAGGTATTTCTCAGGGCTGAGAGTGGAGCGAGCTCCTTGGAAGCATGGAGGGACATCACTCACTCTCCTCCTGTTGTGCTTGGCCCCCAGGATCTGTGCAGGGAGCTGCACGAGAAGGTTGAAATTGTGGATGAAGAGAGATATGACATCGAAGCGAAATGCAACCATAACACTCGGGAGGTAGGGGCAGGGTGGACTCTTTGCCTTTACCTTAACTCCTTCCTAGATGGTAGCTTGGGCCTCCACGGGGGTCTGTCATAGACTGGGCTGAGTGTGGATATGGGACATGCACCAAGGTTATCTAAAGGTTGGTCTTTACTCTGCAAGGCATCACTCAGCACAAGGTTCATCCCTGCCTCAGGGAACTCAAACTGGGTCTAAAGGCACCCTCCTCATGCTCCTGGTCACCCCTGGTGGGCCTGAGAGCCTGAGAGCTCCTTCTCCTGGTACTGCTGCCAGCTACCCAGCAGGCTGGGACAAGGCAATGACAACTCTGTGCTCAGGTGGACAGTCCCTTGGTGAAGGTGGTCCTCAGGCTGCAGAAGAGGGACAGACCACTCTGGGCCTCGGCGTTGGCAGAGACTCCTACTTCAGGGAGGAGCTTTTTGTGCAGGGCAGCCATGTCAGGGCCTCCCACTCTTCCTCCTTTCCTCAACCTGCAGATTAAAGATCTGAAAATCAAGGTCCTTGATCTCAGAGGAAAGTTCAAGCGGCCTCCCCTGCGGCGAGTCCGTGTCTCTGCCGATGCCATGCTGAGGGCTCTGCTGGGCTCCAAGCACAAGGTATCCATGGATCTGAGAGCCAACCTGAAGTCTGTCAAGAAGGAGGACACGGAGAAGGTGGGTGTCTTTTCTACAGGCTGGGGGTGGTGACACCTCCTAGAGATGCCCTTGCCCTTCCCCAAGGTACCCTGCGAAGCTGGTGGGGGTTGTGCTAATCCTTTGCAAGCCTCAGAAATAGTGCAGGGCCATCCTTGTGAGGCATCTACTTGTGGGATGTTGTGGGACCATGTGGGAGCTGTTTGACTGGGCCAGGTAAATGGTGGACAATAACAAGTGAGATTTAGGGCTATGTCCATGTCTGTTGAGCTGCTCTTGCAGAGAGTTTGGTCTCTGGTCTTCTAGGGAAGCAGGAGAGTTCCTATTTAGTGCAATCACACCCAGAAAGCACCGAGGAACCTCCCAGACCCAGATCAGATAAGGCAGAGCAAGCCCAGCAGGCTCAGCTTGGCCTGAGATCAACAGCCCAGTTCTCACCAGCTTTGTGGAGATGTGAGAGGGGAAAGTCTTGACACCAGAGATGGAGAGTGATGCCCAAACCTGCCTGGGGTGTGCAGGCACCCCAACAGCAGGACTTGTGCCACTGTCCCAAGGCCTGTCCCCAAAGTGGCTTTGCCCTTTGATCCCAGCTCATCAGACTGGATGAGAATCTCAATTTTCAATTACTTTTCCCTCCTGGTGCCAGTATAGCACATTTTAAGTCCTTTGGAGAGAAAACTGTATTTGTAGTCTTCATCTGATGGTGAATAGATCTGAGTTTATTTTAGGTCTCTTGAGATGGTTTTGGGGCATGGCTTGTAACCTCTGAGTGCTGGTGGGTTGGCAGAGAAGCCACCCAGACACGCTCCCAGCTCTGCTGGCATCTTCCTTTTCTGTTCTGGAAGCAGCTCCCTGTCCCACCAGCAATCCCAATCCCCTCCAAAAGCTAGGAGAAGGTGGAGATGGGTTTTATGTGGGCTGGGAGGTCTATGCAGAAAGTGTTTTTTGCTTTGCCCCCCCATGTGCTGGTGTAAATCTGGAGTAAGTTCCATGTGCTGGCTTCTTCCTCCTGAAGAAACTTTCTGGGATTTTTGTGCCTTCTAGTGCATTAATAAAACTTAGCCGGGCTGCGGGGGGTATCCTCATGAATCCAGACCTTTCTGTGGAGATCAGATGGCTGTTTGTCATCTTCCTTGTTGTGGACACATGGCAGGGCTGGCTTCGAGGGAGAGGAGCTGCCTTCCCTGTGCTACTTGTGGGCTGGGGCTGAGGGCTCCTTGTGTGAGGCTGGTGGCCACCCTGAACATGGCCACTGCAACCCCTGTCCCTGTCCCTCCCGGCAGGAACGCCCCGTGGAAGTGGGAGACTGGCGCAAGAACGTGGAGGCCATGTCAGGGATGGAGGGGAGAAAGAAGATGTTTGATGCTGCCAAGTCCCCCACAGGCCAGTGAAAGGTAGGGGACAAGCTCCACCTGCCCTGCCATTCCCTGTGCTCCCTGAAGGGTCCCTGACCTGTGCTTGGGGCTGGGCAAATGCAGAAACCACCCCCACCACCCTTACATAAAAAGGCATCACATGCCCCATCTCCCACCCCACACTGGGTCATCCCCACCATGGAGCCCCTGCAGTGGGCTGGAGCAGCTCTGGTCTGGAGACAGGCTGAGAGAGTTGGGGGTGTTCAGCCTGGAGAAGAGAAGGCTCCAGGGAGACCTTAGAGCACCTTCCAGTGCCTGAAGGGGCTCCAGGAAAGCTGGGGAGGGACTTTGGACAAGGGCAGGGAGGGATGGGATAAGGAAGAATGGATTCAAACTTGAAGAGGGGAGATTTAGGTGACACAGTAGGAATAAATTCTTTGGTGTGAGGGTGGTGAGACATTGGCCCAGGTTGCCCAGGGAAGCTGTGGCTGCCCCATCCCTGGAAGTGTTGAAGGACAGGTTGGATGGGGCTTGGAGCAACCTGGTCTGGTGGGAGGTGTCCCTGTCCAGGGCAGGAGGCTTGGAACTAGATGATCTTTAAGATCCCTTCCAACCCAAACCATTCCATGATTCTATGTTTTTATGATTTATCCTCCTCCCAGCTCATCCTCCCCAGCTCTCCGGGGTCTGCTTCCCACACCACTCACCCTGGGCACCGTTGTCACCAACTTCGGGCTGATTTCAGCAGCCAAAAAACTCCTCTTCTGCCCCATTGCTGTTTCTTTCCCACAGGAGCATCAGGAAGAAGAGCCCCCCACCCGCCACTGCCTCCCTGTCCCTCACTACCCCTCCATGCTCTTTGTGCCCTTACCCTGAATTCACCACTGAGCTGAAACACGTGGACAACTGTGGGAAGGAGACCTGAGCTCCTTTCCTTCAGCCCTGCCATCCCCCCTGCTCCCCCACAGCCCCTGCACAGCAGCTCCCCAGTATCACCTGCATGGGCCACGCTGTCTCCAAGGGGCCACTGGCCACACCTCCTCTCCCACCCTCCCACCACTGCAGAGGCCCTGGGGACAGCTGCTGGTCCATCCACTACTGCTGGTCCTTCCACTGCTGCTGGTCCTCCCACCCCCCATCCTGGGCAGGCACAGATGTACCTACACGTGCATTAAAGGATGATCTCCTGGGCAGCGTGTGGGCTTGTCAGTGGGGGGGCATTGGCCCAGGGGCAGGTGCTGGTCCACAGCCCAGTGGGGAGGACACCCCATTCCTTTTCTACCACCCTGCAGTGTCCCCATGCTGGCACTCAGGCCAGCAGCATGCCCTGGGATCAGACTTGCTTTGGGCTCATCTCTTCCAGCACCCCAGGCTGCTCCCTGGTGTCCCCAGTGTCCCACCAGCTCTGCCAAGACCCCCTGGCCACGGGCCTCACCCCTCCCCTCCCACCCACAGCAGCCCTCCCCAGGCTACAACCATGCCCCAGCCCTCAAGAAACCAGATTTGGGTCTTGGTGTGGAGATGGCATTCTGCTGTCTCCCCCCACCCCTCCTCTTCTTCTGGCTTTGGAAAAGCCTCCAGAGCTTTGTGTGATGGGCTGAGCTCTGTCAATTCCAAGTGATAGAACAAGAGGAAATGGCCTCAGGTTGCACCAGGGGAGGTTTAGGTTGGATATTGGGAACAGTTTCTTCCTGGAAAGGGTTGTCAGGCCCTGGCCCAGGCTGCCCAGGGCAGGGGTGGAGTCCCCAACCCTGGAGGGATTTCAAAGCCATGTAGATGTGGCGCTGAGGGACTTAGGCTAGTGGTGGCCTTGGCAGTGCTGGGTTAACTGTTGAACTTGATGATCTTAAAGGTGTTTTCCAAGTGGAAAGATCTGATGAATCTATGAAACTACATCTGGTTGAGTGCAAATGCCTGGGAATATATCAGCTCATCCCCAGAGCAGGGCTGGAGGGCAAAACGGGGGAGAATTCACAGCAAGTTGGGTCTTCTACCTGGTTGTCCTGCAGGAGATGCTGAGGTTGCTCTTCAAAGGTGGGTGTTCTGCAGCACCCCCAGTCCCTGCTTTGTGAGCTGGTAAAGCCCAGAAAAAGCTGCAAACTGGGAGCAAAGTGTGGGTCCCCAGGCAGGGGGAAGGAAATGGCAGCAAAAAAGCGTGTGGTCTCCAACACAACTCAATCTTCCCAGAAAAAGGGACAGAAGAAGATGTCCCCACGCAGCTGGCTCTTACAGGACTTTGTAGCAGACTCGGATGGCTCAGTGTCCAGCAGCACAAGTCCAGGAGAGCCACCATGGGGAGGTCGGTTTGGGTTTGGACTCCAAGCCCACAGGACAGCTGGATTGCTCTGGGCACCACATCCCCTCAGCTGGCCAGTCCAGGGATACCCAGCAGAGCTGGTAGTTTCTGTCCCTGGGCAAAGAGGCTTAGGGCAGATGGTGACTGAAGGGAACACTAATTTCTAGCCTGGTCATTAGCACTCAGGCTGCCACAACATCCAGCAGCTCCTTCACAGAGAATTTAACACTCAACATGAAAACTCTTCCCAAAATCAGGGTTAGATCAGAGTTGGCTCTTGGCTGGAAAATACACATTCACTTCCTGAGCAAGTGCAGATGCTCAGTCTTTGTCTTTCCACCTGACCCCTCATCCCACCAGCCTCTTGCTGCCTGGGGCAGGACCACCTTCTAAGTGACCTGAGCAGTTGCACAGCTCACAGAGCCTTTTCCACCCATCTCTTTTCCTTTCCACCCATAATCTGATGGAGCAGCTGCAGCCCAGCACAGTGCCAGGACTCACTGGCCACTTGTCCTCACCCCTTCATCTTGGCCAACCCAAGTGACCGCTCTCAGAGGTGACTGGAGAAGATGTATGGTGAGATCCTGGGAAGTTGCCACTGCCCAACCTGCCCCACCACCAGAGGCAAAAGGTTTTTGCTACCATCTCACCCCTCCAAGCTCACTGCCCAAGTGGGAGCCTCACTGGAGCAGCGTCTTGGGATCATGCTGTTCCCAGAGGGAACTCACACACTTGGCTGTGATCCTGGCAGAGGAAGAAAGGTCTGCAGGGAGATGTAATAACTGTTACCTGACCAACTGGTATAGCTGGAAAAGGCAAGAGAGGTTTCAGGGAAACAAAGCCTACTTCAGAGCTGGAGCAGAAGCAGAAAATGGCAAGCCAAGTCCGGGTCGAGAAAGTTGCTCTGAGCTTAGTATAATTAGGCTAATTTGGTAATTAAAAAACCAAGGAGGGGGGGGGGGGGTGGTCTTTGTGGGGCAGGGAGGGGTAGTAGTGAGATGAAAGGCAGTGATGGGTGCTGTGGGACCAGGCTTTGGTGGATGCTTGGCAGCCAGACTATGCCCAGCTCATGGTCAGACCCAGAGCACCAAGACACTTGAAACTGCTGTAGAGCAAACCCTGGGGCTGGCCAGCATGGCTCTGCAGCCACAGTTGGACCAGCTGGACACTGCTCAGCAAGGTCCCAGGGCCCATGTGTACCTACTGGGGGCTCTGGGTGGCTTTGCAGGGCTGCCTTGTGTTGGGGGGGGAAGAGAAAAACCCAACCCCAAAGCTCTTTGCTCTGCAAGTTCTGCTTTTCCACAGTACGATGCTCTCCAGCCACCAGGTCCTGCTTTCACCTTCTCTGGTGGAAACTCACATTGATCAGTCATGAGAGAACAAAGTCTTATGGATTTCAGTTTTATTAGAAACATGGAAAACCTCCCATCTCTTTATGGGGGTTGAATCTCAAGGTGAAAATGCAGCTGCCTGCTCAGAGCATGAGGCTCTCCTGGTTGGATCAGGGGAATGGGAGCCAAGTCTTCTCTGCCACCTCCTCTCCGGAGCTGCTTCTGTGGCTCTGGGCCAGCTGAGCCCAGCTCTGTCCTTGGGAAAAGGGGCAGGTTGAGCCTTTCATCCCAGGGTGTGTCTGGTGTCCCTCGCACTCGGCCAGTTCTGCAGTCCCACTGTTGCTTCCCTCCCAGGTGACAACAACCTCAACTTCTTCTCTCTGAATTAGAAGAGAGCCCTACAGTAATCCCTTCTGACTGAAAATTCAGCCCAAATGGGGCACTTGCAAGGCTCTTCTTAGGGAGACAAGCTGACCCTGGAGCAATTGCTAATGAAATTGCATTTATTTGCAGAAGAATTGCATGAGTCAGTCCTGTCTGCTTGAGCTGAGCAGAGCCCCTGCTGTTCTTTAGGCTCCTCCATTGCAGCTGAGATCCCCCAGAGCAAAGTGAAGTGAAGCAAAGTGCTGCAAGCTTGGCATTGCAGAAATTACAAGTGAAAACAGACAGTAATAAAAACCAGTATTCAACCCACTGATTTTGTACTGGAAAGGTTGTGCTATCAAAACTGCAATGAGGGAGATGCAAAGGGCTTGGTCTGATGTGGTCTTTCAAAACCAGCCCTCCTCGTTGGTTGTAAAATGGTCTGTTCCTTTCCTGGGATGCTCTGTGACCTCCTTGCTAATTGGCTGTGCTGAGAGACACCTGAACGGTGCCCAGAGCTTTCCCTGAGTGTATTTGCAGCTGGTGGCTGGACCTGCAGAGGGGGGAAGGGGAGGAGGTTAGTGGTGATGGGCAACCCCCAAGTAGGAAGGGGTCAAGTTTATGCCATGGCCTCCAAAGACCACGGCAGCACCCTGCCCTGCATGGGGGTTAAGGTCAGGCTGAAGGCCTTGGTGTCAAGGTTAATCATTACCCCCCCACAGCCCCTGTGACCGTGCAGGATCAAACCCCATGGCTGCAGCTCCACAGGAGACAACCTGGGGTTGTGCTGGCAGCCCAGAAACCAACCATGTCCTGGGCTGCATCACCAGCTGTGTGACTAAAAGGGTGAAGGTGGGGATTGTCCCCCCTCTGCTCTGCTCTGGTGAGACCTCCCTGCAGTGCTGGATCCAGTTCTGGGGTCCCCAACACAAGAAGGACATGGAGCTCCTGGAGTGAGTCCAAAGGAGGCCACAGATGATCCAGGGGCTGGAGCAGCTCTGCTCTGGAGACAGGCTGAGAGAGTTGGGGGTGTTCAGCCTGGAGAAGAGAAGGCTCCAGGGAGACCTTAGAGCACCTTCCAGTGCCTGAAGGAGCTCCAGGAAAGCTGGGGAGGGACTTTGGACAAGGGCAGGGAGGGATAGGACAAGGGGAAATGGATTCAAACTTGAAGAGGGGAGATTTAGGTGACACATCAGGAATAAATTATTTGGTGTGAGGGTGGTGAGACCCTGGAACAGGTTGCCCAGGGAAGCTGTGGCTGCCCCATCCTTGGAAGGGCTCAAGGGCAGGTTGGATGGGGAGCAACCTGGTCTAGTGGGAAGTGTCCTTGCCCATGGCAGGGAGGTTGGATCTAGATGATCTTGAAGGTCCCTTCCAACCCAAACCAGTCTGGGATTCTTTGATAACCATGCTGCCTCAGCAGGATTACAGAATAACCACCCATCACTCCAGGCATTGTCACTGAGGGTCCTGTGTGTCCCCTGCAGTGTAAAATGGGAACAAATGGGTTTCTTCACCCCCATTCCTCCTTCTGCATCCCTGCAGTCTGCCAGACAACTGCTGGCAGTAAGTCACACTTACTCTGTCCATGAGCTGAAAAGTTTCCACTGACACCACTTTTGGGGGATGTCCATGTTTCTTCATTGTCAGACCTGGGACATCACAGGAGATGGCATCTAATGAGGAGATTAATCTGCAGAGGAGGATGGGAACCTGAAGGACATTCTAGCATCCATGGGGTACTGTGGTGGCATTTCTAAACAGGATTTGTCTAAAATATTAAGAAAGAAGCGCTAAATTATAAAAGATAAAGATCCCTCTGCTAGCTAGGGGCAAGGAAGCTGGACAATGGGTGTTCCCTTCCTACAGAAAACATTCAGCTCACCTCACTTGGAGTGTTGTGTCCAATTCTGGGCTCTCCAGTTGAAGGGGGACAGGGATCTACTTGAGAGAGTCCAATGGAGGCTACAAGGATGATGAAGGGACTGGAACACCTGCCTTAAGAAGAAAGGCTGAGAGACCTGGGGCTTTTCATTCTAGAGAGGAGAAGACTGAGGGGGGATCTAATTAATGTCTATAAATACATGAGGGTGGGAGTCAGGAAGGCAGGACAACCTCTTGTCACTCGTGCTCAGCGATAGGACAAAGGACAATGGATTCAAACTCGAGCATAGGAAGTTCCACCTCAACATGAGGAAGAACTTCTTTCCTGTGAGGGTTACAGAGCACTGGAACAGGCTCCCCATAGAGATTGTGAAATCTCCTTCTCTGAAGACTTTCAAGACCTGTCTGGTTGCCTTTCTGAGTGATCTGCCCTAGTTTCTGGTCCTGCTCTGTCAGGGGGGTTGTACTCGATGATCTTCAGGGGTCGCTTCAACCCCGAACATTCTGTGATTCTGTGATCTGGGGTTGGGTTTTGGTCAGTTTTGAAACAAACACATATCAACCTCAGAGACTTTCTGGCTTTCCTGGCACGGAAGAGGTGTCTCTGTGCTATCAGTCTCTAGTGCAGTGCTCATGTCTTCCCAAAAGCCAAAGGAATTGTAGCTGGGAAAGGACAGCCCTGGACCATCCCCTCTCTGCTGACAGGGATGAGTTGAGGAGTCCAGGGAGGAGCCGAGCCCTGGCTGATGTCGGGGGACTGGTGCAGGCAAAAGGAGGTGGAGAGTTCCCTGCTGAGCCCTGGGGTGAGGCTGAGGAATCCCTAATTACAGCCCAGTGTGGAAACTGGAAGCTCTCCATTGCCCTGGAACCAAAGAAACAGGCTCTGCATAGGCATGAGATACAGGACACTGTTCCCAAGGGAAAAGAAATCCTGCTGACACCAGTCTAGCTCCTTAGTGGGTATAAACTGGTGTCTTCTGCTCATCTGCATCAGATGAACATCTGGCCTCTCTGAGCTCCTAGACAGACACAGATCTGTGGCAGAGCCCTCCTGTGACGTGGCTGGAAAGTCAACCCTGGGGCAGAGTAGATCCCTGGAGAGCAGAGAGTTTTTACATGGCAGCAGCAGAGTCCTGTGGCACAGCTCCACCACCCAAGAGCACAGAACATTCCTATTCTGGTTGTAGATCTGGGACAACAGATCCAACAGCCTGGTGCATGGGACAGATCTGGATGAATGTTGGTCTGGTTCCCCTGAGCATCCCTTCCCCACACGGGCTTGTGCCCCTTCCTCGTTTCATCACCTTTGTGGACCTGCAGTTGGGTCTGGGCTTTGGTGACGACCTCAGGGTGGCAAAAAGTGCTTTTGTAAAGTCCTGGTCTCACAAAGCAACTGGTGTTTGCTGAAGGCATCAATGAGCATATGGATAAGGATAACCTGGTAGATAAGAGTTTCCCTGGATTTCCAGAAGGAAAGACTCTAGGTCAGCCACAGGAAGAGAGAAAGTCCAACTAGAGGTAAATAATCAATTAGCAGATAGGAAACAATAATGAGATAACAAACCCTACTTATAATTCTTGTGTATTTGGCACAGCAGAGGTGAAGGCTGATGATGTAGACATTCAGAAGGGTCTTGCAGGACTTGGGGTTTGGAGTTGAAATGGCAGGAGATGTTTGGGGAAGTATCAAATGACACACAGAGGGGAAAATCCAACATGACTTTGTATATAAGATGTTGGGCTCTAGGCTGGCTGTTGACTACTTGGAAGTGACACTTTGGGATCATGGTAAACATGAAAAAACAGGAGGAACATCAGGGAAACAAGAGCTAAATGTTCCATGGCAGCAAAAATCTTGAACCATGAGAAATTCATGCCTTGTGCTGCCAAAGAGCTCAGCAGAACCCCATCCAAACTCAAGGAGAGGCGGGAGCTTTTCCAGCAGTGAGGAATGGACCTGGGGAACTCCTCGCTGAAGGACATTTTTTGTTCTAATGATTTTCCTGATTTGAGGGAAAGTGAGCAAATCCCTGGAGGAGAAACCCACCGAGGGTTCTTACATAAAGAGGAAACCACATTCAGGACAAAAGGTTTCTGACCCGAAAATAAAGACCAAGGGAGTGTGAGGGGTGAGTGCCATGGAGGCTCATCCTCTGCTGATCCCCAGCCAGTAAAAGCCTGTCTAGAGTTTCTTCATCATCATAATGAGAGGAATCACAACCCGGGAGGGTTTATATTCCTTTGCTGTGTAGCTCCCAGCTGGGGGTGTTCTTTCACTACATTCAGTCTAATCCTTTTTAAAACCCTGGTAACTCCTCTGCTTCAGTGATATCCTTTGGCAACGAGTTTTGCAAATAAAGTGCTCGCTGTGCATTAGTCAGGAAGGTTGATTGCTTTATAGTAGCTTGCTGATGCTGAGCTGCTATATATAGTTTGTCAGCAATTAGCAGGACGTTCGCAAGGTTATTGAAGTAATTTTTTTTTTTCCTTATGCCACAACTTGCTGAATTTTCTGTATGTATGAAAACACTTGAAAGACAATCGGTGGCTGCAAGAAGAAAGAAAACCAGAGAACAAACCCTGCTTGGAGCGGATGGCTCATTTGGCAGGGTTATCTTTTAGAAACGGGATTTTAATCAGGAACCTTTGATTAAAATAGTTCCTTTGATTGCTCAGGTCCCAGGCACACCCCTGTGGGCTGGAGGTATGTGTGGCAAGCCCAGCCCTTTAACCAGTCCCTCAGGCTGGTGGAGAGATGGATCTTGCCAGGACCAGAGACTGGGTTAGTGCTCAAGGGGTCCCAGCTGACTTTTTCCAGAGGCATCTGTTGCGATAGCTGCCCCCAGCAGTGGCAGCACTGGGGCCCTGGCCACACTGGGAGCGATGGCTGGCCCCAGGTAAAAACCAGGCTTGGACCAGGGTTTGCTGTGTCTGGGTGCTCCCTTCACCCCAGTGAGACAAGTCCCCCTGCTGTCTTCAAACCTGCCCTTTGAAGGAGAAAGTTGCCCTCTGTGAGTGGAGGAGGGGGGGCATGGGTCCTCAGGACCAGCCCAGAGGGGAGGATAGGTTTGATGGACTGAGTCCAGGTTTGGGACAAGCCTGGCCACACAACCCTCCTCTGGCACAGGGGTTCAGCACCCAAAAACTGGAATCCCCCCTCCCACCCCCCCGTTCCCCATGAGCAACCTTCTCTGAGACTTCACGAGTGCTTTCTACTGCAGCAAAGCTCATAATGACGAGGAGGCTGTGACGGCTCAATCCAAGACCCCCAGAAAAGTCTGAAAGGAGCAGAGCACCCTCCCCCGCTCTTTGGAAAGGGCTGGACTGCTCCCAGGAGAAGGTGTTTTAATGACTGTTTTGGATCCCTGAGAGCCAGCCTCCTCCCACTCAGCCCAAGGTAATTCACCTCCTCCACCAGCTTTGGAGGAGTTGTTGACTGGTGGAGCGCTCAGCTGGTAGAACAGGTTCTCTGCAGGGAGTTGTCTCTGAAACCCTGGGAGACCTGGATGGATGGAGCTGGGAGCTGAGCACGGCTCTCTGCTCCAAGCCTGGCACAGCCAGGAGTGGTTGGCTTTGCGTGGCACTCCTGGGCAGGGCGTCTTTCGCAGGGCGCCGCTAGTAGACAAATTACAGCCTTGCCTCTGTCAAGGTAGATAAGAAACCATGTGATGCAGCGTGGTGGTAAACGGGTTGCAGGCAGGGTAAAGGTGCACCGGGAAATAACCTTGCAGGGAGTTCTTCCCTCCTCAGAGAGCAGAGTCTCCAGGCAGTGCAGATCCCACGGGTCCAGCAGCACCTTAGCCTTGATGCTTGCACAAGTTTTGGGAGCTCTGTGAAACTCACGGAAAGCAGGGATGTCTTTTAGCAGAAGGAACTGGTCTGATCTCTCCAGGTAGGTGCTGTGGTTTAACGCTTAACCCTTTCCACCAGCAGGAGGGAGGGGGTGAGGGTGGGCTGGTGGCTCAGCAAGCTGGGGAGGTGCTGGGGGGGGTGGGAAGAGGGGGCAGCCACCCTGGGTGTTGCTGTTCACCAAACCCAGTGAATGCTTGGCACTGCTGGAGTTTCTCATGGGTGGGCAAGATCAGAGGCAGATTAGTTTCTGCTGCCGGGGGAACCTGAGCACTGTAGAGGAAAATGGCTCTGGAAATATAGCCTTGCCCCATGTTGGCTTGGAGCAACCTGGTCTGGTGGAAGGTGTCTGTCCCCCTGCAGTGGGGTTGGAACTGGATGGTCTTAAGGTCCCTTCCAAGCCAAAGCATTCTGTCATTCTCTGATTCTGTATTTTTGGTCTGGTTTGCCTTTCATTGGGTGGCTCTGGCTGGGCTGTGCCTCCAGCCTTGTGGGGCTCTTTCACTTGCCTTGTCTCCGTGCAGCCCCTGGGTGTGGGTCCCAGCTCTGTCATGCGGAGGTTGAGCCTCTGCCCATCTGGCTCTGAGCAAGCCCTGATTCATTGGCAGCTGCTGAACAATTCCTCAGCTTGGTCTTTCCTAAAAAGTGATTTTGGCTGCGATGGGAGCTGGGGCAGGTGGGGCTCCTGGGCATTGTGTGGTGATCAGGGGCTCACCCAAAGCCTGAGGGATGTGAGGATGGCTCCTGACCTCCCACAGGCCCCATGGCAAGAGCCACTGACCTCGGCTGTGCAGATGGGGTGATGGTGACTCAAACACAGCCATTATGTCCAACAAAATGGAGCAGAAACCGCAGTTTTAGTGGATGTGATGGCTTCAAGACTTAATAGCAAACATACTTTGGATGAGACCATATTCTGTGCTGCATCATCAGCAGTGTTACTAGCAGGGTGAGGGAGGGAATTCCCCTCTGCTCCACTCTGGTGAGACCTCCTTGCAGGGCTGGGTCCAGTTCTGGGGTCCCCAACACAAGAAGGACATGGAGCTGTTGGAGTCAGCCTAGAGGAGGCCACGGAGGTGATCCGAGGGTTGGAGCAGCTCTGCTCTGGAGACAGGCTGAGAGAGTTGGGGGGTGTTCAGCCTGGAGAAGAGAAGGCTCCAGGGAGACCTTAGAGCACCTTCCAGTGCCTGAAGGGGCTCCAGGAAAGCTGGGGAGGGACTTTGGCCAAGGGCAGGGAGGGATGGGATGAGGGGAAACTCTTTCAAACTGAAAGAGGGGAGAGTGAGATGAGAGGAATAAATTATTTGCTGTGAGGGTGGTGAGACAGTGGCCCAGGTTTCTCAGGGAAGCTGTGTCTGCCCCATCCTTGGAAATGTTCAAGACCAGGTTGGATGGGGCTTGGAGCAACCTGGTCTAGTGGGACCATGGCAGGGAAGTTTGAACTATCTGATCTTCAGTGTCTGTTCTAACCCAAACTACTCTGTGATTCTCTGAGACACCCACCATGGCCAGTACAGAAACAGGAATGAAGAGAGACCCCGTTGCTGGGAGGCTGCCAGCTCACACCCTGCCTCCATCACATATGGGATGGATCCAGAGGACATCCCAACCCCATCCAGATCCAACTCCTCTGCTCCAGAGCACAAGCCCAGTGGGGTCCTGCACCCGGGTTGTTTCACAACCCATGAGGCTGTTTCTGTGCTCTCATTAGATGAGGCAGCATTGACTGGAAGAGCAGAAATGTCAGATACCTCAGCACTAATGATTAACAGGGCAGGAAAGGACAAGGCAAGAGGAGACTCAACAATCTTCTTTTTATTCACCTCTTTGAGGTTAAAGAGGGTAAGATGGTGAAAAAGAAATCCCACTTTGAAAACAGGAGGGAAAGATTGGCAAACCAAATCCATAGCCTAATGGGTGGATTACTTAGTTACAAATGAGAAACTGCACATTGATGGCACCAGGTTATGTGTGATGCCTCTGGGGGAGCCAAGCAAATTCAAGGCAGGAAAATCTCATTTTTGTTTTGAAGGAGCCCGTGAATGCAAAAACAAGAAGCAACTGGCTCTCACGTGGGTCCAAACCGGCACCAGTGCTGTCACTGTGTGAGGGACCAGAGCTCTTGGCAGAGGCACCTCCGTGTGTGTGTCCCCTGACATGTGCCAGCCTTGCTGGGTGTGGATGTGCCCATGAAGTGACTGCCATGGTGGGGAATCCCCCCATGCCCTGCACACAGGGCCCAGCTGCCTGCACGGGGCAGCTCTGCTGGGTACGGCTCGTGGAGGCGAGTGAGCCACATGGAGCTGGACGGCGAGGTGGGCTGGGAGCTGCCTGGGGATGCTCACGGGGGCATGTCCCAGCCTTTCACAGCCCTGTGTCTCCCCATTCCCAGCTTGGCAGCAGGGACCACCCAGAGCCCCCCAGCAGCAGCTCTGGCTGCTCTTGGGGTGTGAAGGCTGCGGGGGGGGTGTGAGGGATGATGGATGGAGGCAGCGGGTGGGCAGAGGGACGGGCAGCACACCCCTGGCTTTGCCCTGTCCCCAAAGAGGTGCTGAGCTCTCTCCATCCCCCCTTTGCTCTCCGTTCTGCTCTGCTGCCCCTTCTGTGCTCCAGCGTCTCCCTTGACCAGGAAGAACAGAAGCCACAAATAGTTGCGGGGGGTAATGTGGTTTAATTTATCACCCAGCTTTCATTACACAGTAACTCGTAAACCACGCTGCGAGTCACCGTGCCCGCCGCGCCGCTGCTGAGACCGCAGGCCTGGACCTGCTCCGACTTTCATTTTCTTAAGAGTCAAATTCAAAGTACACCTCGAATCTGGGTGAAGCTGGGGTGCTGGGTTGGGGTGGGTCCTGTGCGGGGAGGGCTCTGCCAGTCGGGCTGCTGGGACCCCTGCGAGTGTTCGCAGCTGAGCAAGGACAAGTGCTGTGGGTAAATGAACCCTGTGGTGAAAAGCTCAATCCAGCCAATAAAAATATTTTCCAACAGAGTTCATGCACCAGCAGAGAGGGTGGGACAGATTATTGCACAGAAAGGAAGGGAAAGCTGGTGTTTTCCAAACAGCTTCTTATTCAGGGTAGTGTTTTATTTAAAAAAATATACATTTGGCTTGTGTAAAATAAAATCTTTAAAGATTATTCTTTAAAGATGGTTACAAACCTTGTATTTTCGGTATAATCTGTGATGTTAAACAATTCCCAGTCCCAGCCACATGCAGAGAGTAAGAGGAGCTCCTTCCCTCCCTGTTTCTAGACAGAGCTTGTCAGCAGGTGGTTTCAGTTGCCTTTTTGCTCAATAAAAATTCAAATGCCATCACCACAACTTGCACTGGGGCTAAAATCTTCTGCCACTAGTGGTTACCCTTCCAGTTTATGTGGTTGACATCTATGTGGTGGCTTTAGGGTCCTGGTCTTGCTGACTTACAGGTTAAATATCCTTGCCTGAGAAGGTTTGCTTAACATAGGGATTCCTATTAAATGAATGTTCCCTCCATCAGAAGAAATTAGGAGTTGTAAAGTCAAGTGTTTGTCATGGGAAATGCCTGCACCAGCTGGGTGGAGTGAGAGTCCTTTGCAACACCTGCTTCGCGTTGGCGTCCCTCTCCTCCAGCCTCTGCAGCAGCTGGGGAAGGCAACCAACCTCCATCATTGCCTCAGCCCCTCACTCCTTCCTTGTCTTGCATCAGGGCTGCAAGCTCCTGGGCAGGCCACAGCTTCACTGTGTCCTTATGTTTCATCTCGAACAGCCTTGCCAGGCAGAGGACCCTTGAAGATGAAGAAGAGCAGCAAAGAGAGCGCCGGCGAAGGCACCGTAACCTGCTGTCCTCCACATCCACAGATGAGGAACCTCTCAGCCCCGTGAAAGACACAAATCCAGCTTCCAGCAGGTGTGTGAGGTCCTGCTAGAGTCAGTCTTATGGTGCTGACAGCTCACAGCTTGCTGCTTTGTTTTTCTCAACCCTAAGCCAAAGCTGCTGCAGTTGGTAGGATTCTCTTCTGGATGAGAGTGGGCTGAGCTGTGGGAAGAGGTGAGGTCCCATGGGCCCTTGGGCAAAAGGATGAGCTTCACAGGAGCAGTAGAAGAGGAGGGGTGTATAACTGGTGGGTTGAATCATGGGTCTCAACATGTTCCATGGCACAGAGAGCCTGTGTGCTGGGGTAAGGGTTGGTGCCAAGGTTGAGCTGTGGTGAGTGCTGGCCATGCCCTGGTGGCACCTTAAACAGGCATAAGAGCAGCTAGGCCCTCATATCTGCAGGGCAGGTGAACAGAGTGTGCAGCTGTCCTGCCCCTCAGAACCTTGCAGTGATGTTGCATGACCTGTGCTGAAGTGGGGAGGTGACCCAGGGGCTTTTCAATTTGGAGGCACCCTGAAATCAGTTGCCCTTACACAGCCTGACCCACTCTCTGACCTGACCCTAGAAATATCCAGGATGGTTAGATGTCTTTTGTCCACAGGGAGAGTCAGGCTCCAGAGTTGTTCCACTCTGCAGACATGATGGAGTCAGGATGCCTGGGTTGCATATGGGTTGAGTAGAGGTTGGACAAGGCCAACATGAACAAACTTGATATGACCCATCCCCCTTCCCTGGTGCTAGCACAGGCTGGCCATGGGGTGATTGCAATTCAGGAGGTGGGCAAATATTAGGAATAAATCCTTTTATCTGAGGGTGGTGAGACACTGGCTCAGGTTGCCCAGGGAAGCTGTGGCTGCCCCATCCCTGGAAGTGTTGAAGGGCAGGCTGGATGGGGCTTGGAGCAACCTGGTCTAGTGGGAGGTGTCCCTGCCCATGCAGGGGGGGTTGGATCTAGATGATCTTTGAGGTCCCTTCCAACCCAAAATGGTCTGTGATTCTATGATTATCCCATCTTGTCCCAAACCCTGGATACTGTGTAGATACAGTCTGTGTGGTCCTGGGTAGATGCCCTAACTGTCCCTTCATAAATCTGGTGCCTGTGTTTGCCTGTGGGAAGGATGGACAAAGGACTGTTTTGCAGGATGTGTTGGGACTGTGGCTCTGGCAGACTGCCTTACAAACAACTCCTTAAACTTGAAGTCAGTGATATTTTCTTCCTGATCCACCAAAGAGCCTCAGACGTGTCTCCTAGAGCTGCAGACCCAAATACGCTGCCCTGAGCCCGCAGCTTCTGGGCACAGGTCTTGGTGGATGCTGATGTCCTGGGATGAGGCTGCAGAAATGCTTAATCTCTGCCACACAAAAAAATAAAATAAAGACTTCTAATCCAAGTTTGTCCTCAACAATCCTAGTTGGGGGTGACAAGGATGAGTGTGGCTGCAAGTCCTGGTCTGCAGGGATGACTCCAGGATGTTGGTGGGATTCTTAGGTTCCCCCAGAGCCTTTCCCCTGGGTTAACCTCCCTGCAGATCAAAGCCAGCCCTCTGGCCCCAGCATGCTAAGGTTTGGCCTCCATTTTGTCTCCATCTCTAGACCTCAATCCCTGGTGAAGGCCATGTCTCTGGAGGACAAGGAAGAGCGTAAGCTCTCGGAGGTGCTAAAGACACAAGAAGGGATACGGACAAGGTCCCCAGTGGCCATGTCTGAAAAGCTGAGGCAGAAGGAGCAGCAGGAGCCAGGGGTGGGCAGGAGCCATGTGGGGACGCGGCCATGCGTGGGACAGCAGAGCATCCAGGCTGGGGAGCAGGAGCAGGATGTGGCCAAGGGCAGAGGGGACCCACCAGGAGACCAGCAGCCAGAGCGGAAGGTGGTGATGAGGGGACGTCTCCAGGACAAAGAGGGACAAGGTGTGGGGACACCCCGGGGGGAGCAGAGGAAGGAGGAGGGGGAACGGCAGCCACGAGCATCACCAGAGCTGGGGGGCTGCCGCCTCCGCGAAGTGAAGATCCTGACCAGGCAGGGAAGCCGCAGCATGGAAGAGAAGACAGCGTCAGTGGTGACCATGTCTCTGGACCAGCAGGTGAGCAGGAATGGACAAGGCACCAACCCTTGAGGTGCAAGGTTCTGGGTGCTGGGAGGACAAGACAGAGAGGGAAAGCCCAGAAGTATCAGAAGGGAAGTGGGACCTGTGGGCTTTTGGGAAAGGTTTTTCTGAGAGCTGCAAACCATGAGGTGGTGAACAGGGTCTCACCATCTGCTACCCCTCCCTTGCATGTACTATTCTGATCACCTTCTCCAGCAAGCCCCTACTGATTGCCATCAGGGTTTCTCTGAAGAGGTGTTTGGGGCTTTGCGTATCCAAGTGAGACAGCCAAGGTTTGGAGGATTTTGATCTCAGTCTCCTGCCTCCACACTGGTTCCCACCCTGAGTTCTTTGCTCCTTGCACCTCAGCCTCCTCTGCAGACTCTGCAGGGATGCATCAGACATCTGCTTTTTCCTCAGAAACCATCCAGGAGTCCCTCAAAGGAGGTAATACAGCTGTCTCCCACCCAAGATGAACCTGCAGAGAAGTCAGATACTTCTCCATCTCCTGTCACCTACAGCAGCTCCATCAGACGAACCAGCCCAAGAACTGTCTCCTTTCGGGTAAGAGCTAAAGCAAATGGTAGAAGACACCAATTTAGGCAGTGGAAGGTTGGGGGAAGGAAGGGGTTGCTTTGGTCTCCAGGTTACATTGGCAGAACCTGTACCCAAAAGTGTGTTCCAAATCCACCCTTGATCTGGGCATTGCAGGTCTGCTTCAGTCTTTCCTCCGTTTTCCTTCTCTGTGTCTGACTGAAGGCCAAAACATGTGATGTGATGACCATGTCCCCGTTCACTTGGAAACTTGTGAAATAGATGAGAAAACCTGGAGCTCATTGTCCTCAGATTTTCCAGGGAGTCACAGAAATGATCATCAGCCCTTCAACATTCCTTGTTTTCTCTGAGAGTGCAGGATAAAAATAAAATCCTTCTTCCTTCTTGTCCTTCGTTACATCCCTGAGAATATCTTTGATTCTAGCCTCCTAAAAAAGGTCTGTGGAATAAAGTGCTTGAAGAGGCTGGGAAAGCCAAGAGCTGTTGAGATCCTCCCTGCTGTGACCAGGGCTGACTGGCTGGGCTTAGCTGACTTTCATGGGGCTTTACTGGGAAAAAGCCCTTTAGTACTACAAGTGTCTTTAGTCTGAAGAGCTTTGAGCTCTGGTGTGGGTGAAAATGGAGCTTGCTTGGAGCTGAATTTGAGACAGTTTCTCCCGTGTTTGTCTTTGATAACCAAAGATGGCTCCAGTATCTCCTCTCCTTGTGTCTTCCAGGTTATCTCAAGAAAAGAGAAAGAAGAAAGTCAAAGCCCTCTCACAAGGAGGTCAGCACCTCTCTTCATGTTACTTTGGCCTTCCTGGGCAGGGATTATCAGCCCTTGGTCTCAAGGGAGGAGGAGGAGGTGATGGGGCCTGGTACCAGCTAGTGAGTGCCCTGGCACAGGTCTGCTGAATATTTGTTCCTTGGGTGTCTGGATGACCTGGCAGTGATGTTAAGGAGAAGACAGGACAATGCATGAGTTTCCCTCCACTAGCCCTTGCTGTCTCTCAGTTGCTGTAGTTTCTCATTAGTGCTTAAGTGCTGAGTGGTACAGCACCACAACAGGGTCCCATCCTTGGAGATATCAGAACTCACTATGCAGGTCCATGAGCGGCCTGATCTGGCTATGGTGGCCAGATCAAGTGCTCCTCCGTGGCAAGGTTTGGATGGGGGACTTAGAACCTCTTGAGAAACTGAGGGCATAGATGTGAATGCAGGGAGTGGACAGGGTGCCCTG
The DNA here is from genome assembly GCA_020745705.1 of Hemiprocne comata. Lineage (NCBI taxonomy): Eukaryota > Metazoa > Chordata > Aves > Apodiformes > Apodidae > Hemiprocne > Hemiprocne comata. The sequence continues at coordinate 5,941,016 of CM036610.1, read as the reverse complement.
CCCCACCTCTGAGTCCAGGGCAGGGGAGTGGGGCTTTCAATGACCTGGGCTTGCACCTATGGATACTACAGCAAACTCATACTGGCACTGGTGAAGATGCAGTTCAGAATTGGCAGTTTACTCAGGATAAACTGAGGAGCTCAGAGCTGTTTTTTGATGGACAGTGTGGCCCCAGGAATATGGTGAGGTCACCAGCAGGGCATGAGCTGCCACGGTTCACTTGGAAGATGGATGCAGGAGGAGCACCTGGGTTGAACAGGGAGCCACATGGAGCCCCTCAGGACCACAGCCCCAGGAGATCCTGTGAGGGCTGTGTTTGGGCATTGGAACTAGATGATCCTTAAGGTCCCTTCCAACCCAAACCGTTCTGTTATTCTGTGTTCAACTCCCTCTCCTTTTCTTCACCAGCGCGAGCCTGAGGATCCCAGGTAACAGCACCACCATTGGGGAGAAGCTGGAAAAGTACAACTCGGCCGTACAGGTGTGGAAAGCCCTTGGCATAGCCAGACTGGTGTGAGGGGGATGTGTGGGGAGAGGGAGAGGAGTGGCCTGGAGCTGAGCAGGGAATGGAGAGAGGGATGGAGCTGCACCAGTGCTAACAGGGTTGAAGATGGTCCCAGACAGAAAAAGGATGGGCCTCAGGGTTTTAGGAGCAGGGAGGGGATGTCCCCTGGAGAGGGTCACAGGGATGCTGCATGGTCATGTTAGGAGGAGCACGGGGGCAATCCCATGAGCTGGTGATGGGTAGGGAGGGAGCAGACCCCAACAGACCTCTTGGGGTGCAGCATGGCCCCTGCTGATGCTCCTCTCTTCTCCCAGCGCTCGGAGGTGGTGAAATCCTCCCTGACTATTCAGAAGAGCCTTTTGCTGTCCTCAGAGGGGGTGGCCAGCAAACGCAACTTCTTTGAGGCGAGTGCTACCAGCAAGGCTGAGCCACTGGCTGTCAAGAAGGTAAGGGCAGGGGTTGACGCGAGTGAGGACCTTCCAGAGGGATCCTGTGCCAGGGCAGGCACCAGATTTTTGGACAAATCTCCTAAAGCCAGTCCAAAGATTGTAGGTCTGGAGTACAAGTCTTATAAGGAGCGGCTGAGGGAACTGGGGGTGTTCAGCCTGGAGAAAAGAAGCCTGAGGGGAGACCTTCTCGCTCTCTATAAATGCCTGAAAGGAGGTTGAAGCTGGGAGGATTGGTCGCTTCTCCCAAGGAACAAGTGATAGAACAATAAGAAATAGCCTCCCCCTTGCCGGGGGAGGTTTAGATTGGATATTGGGAACAATTTCTTCCTGGAAAGGGTTGTCAGGCCCTGGCCCAGGCTGCCCAGGGCAGTGGTGGAGTCCCCATCCCTGGAGGGATTTCAAAGCCATGTAGATGTGGTGCTGAGGGACATGGGCTAGTGGTGGTCTTGGCAGTGCTAGGTTAGTGGTTGGACTTGGTGATCTTGAAGGTCTTTTCCAACTGAAAAGATTCCATGATTCTATGATGCCAAGCCCAGTAGGCTGCTGCCTGGATGCAGTTTGGTGGGAGTTCAGTGCTGGGCAGGGCTGGGCTTGGGCACTGTCTGCCACCGAAACTGTGCCCTGGCGGTGTGTGGGTTAGTGCTGATGAGCTGGTATTTGAGGACCTGGGATGGATCCAAGGTGTGGGCTGGTCTCTGCGTGTTGCAGGTTTGCTCAGTCTTCCCGTGCCCTGGGGATTATCCCCAGGTACGTTTGTGCAGTGGGAGAGCTGGTGCTGTAACCCTGGTGTCCCTCTCTGTACCACAGGACAACCTGAAGATCTCGGAATCGGTGACATCCCGCATTAATCTGTGGATCAGCCGAGTCCAGGAGCCTGCCAAGGAGGAAAAGAGCAAGGTACAGCTTGTGCCTACACCTTGGGCTAGAGCCCTGAGACCAGGCAGCCTAGTGGGACCTGTCCCTGCATCTGGGATGGTGGGGCTTGGAGGGCTGATAAACCCTTGGCTGAACCCATTAACGGTTTTGAGAGGAGCTTAGCCAGGGTTGGGTTCTTCAGGGCAACCATGATGAGATGTTTGGTCTCTTTTTGATGCTGTGCCATGATTCTGATCCCAAAGTGCCCAAGGCAGCTGCTCCCAACCCTTGGTGGGGTGGGAGGGAGCAGGAATCATGTGGATGTGTGTCCCAGGGGACATAAAGGGGGACCTGACCCTGCCACCTGGGACAGAGATCACCCCAGCATGTTCCCATCTCTACCAGTGTCTGGAGGACAGCACTGGGTTCTGCAGGGCTTGGGGAACTGTGTGTGCATGGAGTGGTTGTGCTGCATGTGGGCTCTGGAGCAATCTGTACCCTAGCCCACCAGTAGGATGTCTTGTAGATGTAAGGTCAAAGTGCCCAGCTGGGGGACTCGGAGGTCAGCACTTTGCCTCCACAGTTGTGCCAGGACATGGATGTGAGGGAGCAGGACAGTAGACTTTTGGCCTTAGGGTAGTTTCCTGTACTCGGACAGGAGAGGTTCAGCAAGTCCTGGGGAAGTATCTCTGGTAACAGCAACCAGGAGCTTTGCCCCTGCTGGTAGCAGAGTCTCCCACAGCTGCCTGGGCGCAGGACAAGGAGGGGCAGCTCCAGCCCAGCCCTGCAGCCCAGGCAGACAAGCCCAGACACCCCCAGCACGGAGCTGCAGCCATCAGCACTGCCCAGACCTGTCTGTACCAGGAGGCTGAGCTGGATCCACATCTGCCAGGAAAAGATTTGCTCCTGGGGTCACCCTTGGGTAAAGCTTGCAGCTCCTTCATCTGTTTTTCCTTGCTGGCATCCATCTCTGTGAGCTGGAGCTGCACTTGGTTTGGAAGGTCTACCAGGTGCAGGATCTCAAAGCTGAGGTTTTATCTGGAGCATTTATGCTTCAAAGCTTGGTTAAAGTCAGACCAAAGCAACAGTGCAGATGGTGCATGACAAAAAACTTCTTGTGCCATTTACAACTCTCCTGTTTGCAGGACATCAGGAAAATAAGCAGCCCACCAAAACGTGATGTCTGGGTAAAGCAGACTGGAGACATCCCTGGAGACACAAAGGTAGACATGGAAATTGGTGCATCCTTTGAGCTGCGGGCAAAGCAGGCACCTGCCCATGGTGCATCTCCCATGGGGCAGGTGTGGGAGAAGCAGGCTATGAGGGGGAGAGGGGTTTTGTGGGACATCCAGAACCCCATGACTTGGGGGAGTCAGCAGGAGGGGACAACTGGAGGCAGCTGCAAGGGTGAGAAGGGGTCTGGTCTGTGAGGAGAAGTGGCATGTGGTGGGATTTAGGGGATGCCATGTTTGGGACAAGTAGCCTCTTTGGGGTTTTGCAGCATCAGGCCTGGCCTCATTGTTTCTCACTTTCTTTTGCAGTTGTAATCACTTCAATTATAATATCAGATGACCTGGGAAAAACTGTTTGCTCTGAAGATCAAAGCCCAGCCCTACCCAACTGTCCAGCAGCCCCTGCCATGAGAGGCCTCTGAGCCACGTGTAGGTGCACCCCAGGTCGTCAGGGTCTTCTGCTTGTGGGATGCAAAGGAAGAAGGCTGGAAGGTCATCCCTGTCCCCCCAGTCCTCACCCACTGCCTGCCTGGGACCACCCAGGCCTGGAAACTCCTCACAAATGCTGCGGGCAGACTCTTGCCTTGTTTCCCCAAAATCTTTTGGTCTTTTGCTCCCAGTCTCTGGCTGTGCCCCATAACTGCTTGCAAGGAGGATCAGCCTGTACGTCTCCTTTGCAGCTGGATCATGACCAGAATCCAGGGGCCAGAAGCTGCCTGGCCACAGGAGTTTCAGTTGCATGTCCAGGGGCCATGTTCATCTCTGCTGCCTGGCTGGTGTGGGGTCAGATGGGACAGCCAGATGTCACAGCCCCCTCCTAGGATGTCACTGCTGGAGGGCCCCAACTGAAGGCAAATAGTGTTTGCAAAGTCACACGTGTGCTGGTGTAGCTTGGAGCTGCCTCCTGGAAGACAGGTGGACCTGATGGCCCCAGAGCCATCTTGGCCTTCTCCACCCTGTCCTTACTGTCCTCTGCCCCCTTCAAGCAGTGACCCCTTTCACTTAGTGACACGGGAAAGGGGGGCTGGCCATGGCCCTGCTTTTGAGGTCACATGGAGCTGAGTGCCCTGTGCTGTTCCCCTGCTGCAAGCCTCATTTCCCTCTGGCCTGTCCTCCCAAGCCTGTTGCCTGTGGCTGTGCAGACCCCTGGTCCCACACTCCCAGGGTGCTGAGTCCACCCAGGAGAGAAACCAGGTGCTCCAGTGTGCTGCAGGCAACCAATAGAATGATGCTCCAATCTTTGGTTGGAGCCATTCAACGGACTTAACTGTGCCATGAGCAACCATTGCAGTGTCCAAATTTGGTGTGGGACTCTACTGCTGCCCCTGGATCTGCTCTTGCTTGCTGGGCTTTGGAAAGGACTTGGTTTTCTCTGTGCCTTTTTTTTTTTTTTTTCTTTTTTTTTCTAATAAAACCTGCTCTTTCTAAGATGCTCCTGGTCACCTGCTCCTGGGCTGGGACTGGGAGCAGTTCACTTCCTTTCTCCTGGGAAGAGGAAAGAAAGCAAAAAATTAGTAACAGAGCCCTGGGACAGGCTGCCCAGAGAGGTTGTGGAGTCTCCTTCTCTGGAGACATTCCAAACCCGCCTGGACGTGTTCCTGTGGGATCTGCTGTAGGTGACCCTGCTCGAGCAGGGGGCTTGGACTAGATAATCTTCAGAGGTCCCTTCCAACCCCAGCCACTCTGTGTCCTGGGAGGGTAAAAGCAGCCTGCAACTCTTCCTTTCTCATTGCAGCATCTTGGACACGGCGCAGTGGCTGAGGGAGCCCGGGTGGGGGCTGTGATGGAGGGTCCAGTCCCCACCCATGCAGCGCTGCCTTATCAGTGTCCCTGGCCCTCGAAAGTGACAGCTGGCTGGCTTGTGTCAGCCCCTCGGGCACTCATGTATCTCAGTCTGGAGGGTTTAAAATAGCAAAACTCTGAGGCCACACAATAGCTTGGGCTTATATGGGCTCCTGGGGGGGAAAGGGGGAGCAGCGGAGGGGGCCAGGGCCACGGCTGCTGCCGAAATAGCAACTCACAAGTGTTGCATTCCTCACTGGGCGCCGGGCACATTCCTGCCGGCACTGCCCGCCCCGGGGTGGGCGTTGGAGCCCCCTTAAATCCTCCTGCCCCCAAAGAGCATTTCCAAGACGCCCACCAGCTTCCCCTCAGCTCCCCAGGATCCTACCAGTGTCCCACGGCAGAGGTAAGTCTGGGGAGGTGGGTGCTGGCTCCTGGCGTAGGATGCTCGGTGGAAGGGCAGTTGTCAAAGAGCCAGGAGTGACCTGACTCAGGGTTCTTGATCCTGCCCAGCCCCTCACACAAGGATGTATATTTTCCATGAATGCATTCCCAAGGATAAAGCATCAGGACCCTCTCCAGGGAGCTGTATTTGCAACCAGCCCAACACCTTTTGAACCACCCAGATATGCGCCAAGGTGGCTGAGAGGGATTTTGTTTGTCTTGGTTCTGGGGCAATCTCATATATCCTTATTCCTGGTGTCTCCTGAGGGGACAGGAGGGATGTGATGCCTGTGGGAGTGTCGGGCCCATGGGGTGGGTTAGATGTGGGATGCTCCTGTGCATGGTGTGACCCTGCCACATGGGCAGGGAGCAGAGACGTGACCCACACTGGAGAAAATGCCCCATGTCTGGGTAACCTGCAGGAAAGCAGGGACTGCAAACCCTGGAGGATTAACTCAGCCCCATAGGTGTGATCACCCAGCTCTGAGATAATGGAGAGGAGGATTTTTAAAAGTGAGAGGGATATCTGGATTAATACACAGCGAATGATGGGAGATCTAGCTGCTGGCCAAAGTATGTGCAATGTTTCCTCTTTAGGTCTACAATACATCTGGCTGGGTTCTCATTCTTTCAAAACAATATTCGAAGCTTTAATGGAAAGGTTTATCTGTGCAGAGGATGGATAAATATTTCCTAGATCTCCTTTTTTTCTTGTGCATCCCCTTGACAGTCCTGGTTTTGTTTCTGTTCCTCAGCAAATGCCCTGTGGGATCTAGTGATGAGAGAGGAGGTGAATGGAAGTGTAGAAATAAGCTTTCACAAATGCAAATCTGTGCTGCTGTGGCCAGGAGGGAATCTCTGCTCTTGTGTCATGAGAGGAGCACAGGAAGTCTTGGGTACTCAGAGGCCACATAAAGGATTTGGCCAAACTCTGTAGGTAACAGGACTGTGCCAAGCCTGGAGGAAAAGTAGGGCCAGGAATTGATGTTTGAGGGGGAGTGGAGATCGAGGGGATGGTGCTGGAGGGGGGTGCTGAGGGCCAAGCCTCAGCTCCATCAGAGGGAAGGGAATATGACAGCAGAACAGGCAGTGAACCCAAGGCAGACAGGGCTGAGTTCTGACTTCATCTCCAAAGAGCACCTTCTGCGTCATTGCTCGGAAGTGAGAATTGACAGACCCCCATGAGCCATGGGTATGCTGAGGCATCCCTGCTGGAACATGCCTTTCCCATGCTTGTGGGTTCCAGTTCTGGATTCAGCATCTTGGATAAGTGATTCTGAAGCCTGCCCTACCCATCCGGAGTAATAAATGTCCAACAGATGTAGCCAGGAGCAGTTGTTCCCAGACGCCGGGCAGAAGGAAGCAGTGCTGCTCTGGGAACAGGTGGTTCAGCACATGAAGGTTATTTCTAGGGCTGGCTTGTCCTGCAGCATCTCAGCTTTGCTGAGGTCTGGCATGAACGGGACCAGTGGACAGGCTGTGCAGGGGTTGGGACTGATGCTCAGGGCTGGTCCTGGGCTGATCATGGGGCTGGTCTGTGCAGTCTGTGTGGTGGAGCATTGGGTGGAAGCTAGATGAGGTGGGATGATGGATGAAGTCCTCCTGACCATGACTGGGAGGGAGATGGATATGCTGGGAAGGTGAGCGTGGCTGTTTCTCTGAAGTTATTAGTCCTGTTGTTAAACCAGGCCATGAATCATTCCCTTCAACCAAGCTCAGTCTCAGGACCAGGACCAGAAGAGAGAAATGCTCCTGCTGCATCCTGAGGACCCCTCTCCAGAGCATGCTGGGCACCTGGAGGGCTGGGAGGTCTCACCACGATCTCATCATGTGGCTTGTGCAGGGCTGTAAATTTGCAAGAATGGGATGTCCCTTCAAGTTTCTCTATTGCAACTGAGCTAAGAGAAGTCAGGAGGCAAAAAAAGCTGCAGGTTGCGATTGGGTTATTTTCCTGTGCCCTGAGGCAGCTGCAGCCAGAGGTGCTGGGAGTGCTGGGCACGGCTCCCGACAGCAGCTCTCGGTGTTGCATGAGGCTGTGTCTCATCTCCTGCCTCCTATTTGGGATGAACTGTGATCCTGGGGCAGGAGGGAAGGGGGGAGCCTTATCTCCACCGAGATAATGCTGTGACAGCCCAGCTGGAGACAGCTCGAAGCCCTAAGTGCTTTGGAGAGGTGCAGCATCTCTGTGCTGTGTCTGGGCACTGCAGGACAGGCTGTGCTTGGCTTTATCTCAGCTCCTCACCCTCACTTTTTTCCAATCTGCTTTGAATTCTGCTAGATAACCAGGCATGTCGGACTCTGAGGAGGTCGTCGAGGAATATGAGCAGTAAGTGGTGTGTTATTAAACACCTTGTCCTTCTCCTTGTTTCCACTGCCCTGCAGGGTCACAGTATTGCTTTGAGGTGCACTTTGGGGCTTGGGCTCTAATCATTACCACACCAAACCCCCAAATCCCCCCACCCTGAGCCTGTCTGCATCACTGCTGTGACAGTGCTGAGACCCTCAGCAGTGGGGAGTTTTGTATCAACAAAAACATGGCAAGGGACAGTCCCTGCATCAAAGATGCTGGGGGGTAAATTCCTGATGTAGAGCTGGGAAAAGCTGATGTCATCAGTCTGTTGCTGATGGGGTCTAACTGCCACATCCAGAAGGACCCCAAGGCCTTCATCACCCCCAGGGCCCAAATTTGAGGGCAATGTTTGCTGGTGAGGGCTGCTGGGCCATGAGATGCACCCTGAAGAGAAGGGGCTCACTATCTGATACATGACTGTAGGGATGAGTCCAAATACAATGCCTACTTCTCCTCCACCAGCAGAAGATGTAGAGTTGAATCCTCTCAGCTTTAAACACCACAACAGACACCTCTTGACAATCAGTATGAGCCTCTGCCCAGTGTCCCCTGGCAGACCCAAGGACAGATTGTGCATTTCCCCCAAAGTCAGCAAAGGACTTTGGGACAAAGGTGGGGTGTGAGATGACCATTTCTAGGATTACAGGCCATGGTCACTTGATCTTCTCAAGTTGTTGTGCTCTGACCACTGTCAAAGTGTCAGCTGATCACTTCAGCCTCAGCTATCTGCAGCTTTGCAGGGTTATCTGGGTCTTGTCCCATCCCCATGGCCACCTCATGACATGCCACACAGCAGCCAGTCCAGCAGTCCTTGCCCGTTGCTATGGAAAAGGGGAGCCAGCCCTGAGGAAATGTCAAGTTCCCCTTTGGCCTCACTGATGGACACTGTTGGACACGTGCAGCAGATCACTGTAACTCAAAAATTTGTGTTGTGCTTTGCAGGGAGCAGGAAGGTAAGATGACATGGAGCATCTGCAGCTGTTCTGAGGCTGAAGCTGAGAAATTATCAGAGCAACTTCAATAATCTGCATCTTCTTTCCCTCCCTTTTCCACCTGTGCACGTGTCTCTTTGAAGAGGAGTACGTGGAAGAAGGTAAGTGTTTCACCAGCAGTTGCAAAGACCAAGAGACAAGTGCTGTTTGTTCAGTATTTTCCTTGGGTGGGTTGTGGTGGCAGCTCCCTGACTGCAATGGGCACATCATGACCAGGAAAGGCGGACGAGACCATGTTCTAGATTTCTTCATGGGAAACATCAGTAGGATCAAAACCAGTCAGCATTTTCTCAGGATCTCTTTTGTCAGAGTGATCCCTTGACTCAAAACAGGGGTGGAAATGCTGGACTCGGGTGCTGGCAGAGGTGTGAGCCCAATAACTCAATGGGAGCTGGAGCTTCAGCTGAATGAGTAGTAGTGATGCTGAAGCACCAACCCACAGCTGCCTCCACCCGTTGAAGAAACAAACCCCAGGGTGCACAGAGCTGCTCTGGGACATGGTGAGGCTGGGCCTTTGGGGCTGGGAGCTGGTCTTTGCTGAGCCTCTTCTGCCAGGCAGCCTGGGCTGCTGCAGCAAAACATCCTGAAGGTCCAACGCAAAGAGAGGCACAAGGGGGAAACCACCGCAGCGCTCGAGTCCTCATGTCATGCATGCCATAGCTACAGGCCACAGCTTCATGGCATCTGACTAACCTCTGCACTTATTCCTTTCCCTCCTCCTGGCTCAGAAGAGGAAGAATGGATAGAGGAAGAAGACGGTAGTTATTGCACCTTTCTTTATTTCATCTCTCCACTGCTGCTGTGAATATGTCGTGGGTTGGTGTGTCTTTTTCCTCTCCCTGGTTGGGAAATGGTTTTCTTTCATTCTTCCCCTTCTCTCTCTTGGTTCTTGCACTCCCCCCTTCCTGCCCTGCCCTGCTGTGCTGTCTGCTCTGTGCCTTTTCTCTTACACCTGTCACCCGAATGTGGTTTGCTGTCTTCACTTTCTTTTCCTTTTCTTGCCTTCGCTCTTGCTGCGGGACCACGAGTCTTCCCAGGACCTGTGGGCCCCAGCATCGCTCAGACTCCACTGGAGGACTCTTGCGGGGATACTGCTCCCTCCAGTGGAAAAATGCTCCAACAGTGTCAGGAATGAGATTGCGAAGGTGCTGAAGACACGTTCTCTAGTGCCAGACAGTCCTGTTCTTCACTGGCTAGAGGGAGCAATAGAAGTCACTCCCTCCCATCCTGGGGTGTAAGAGCATGAGAGCGAATGAGGGACAAACCAGAAGCTGGATATAAATCCTTTAATTTTTTTTTTTTTTTTGCCCTGCCCCAGCACAAAGAGCAGCCCTTGGGTAAAGGTTAGAGTGAAGCACTTTGTTTTCTGAGCTGCGGCTTCTTTCTCCCATGGCTGCATCTCCTGTAGGTGTCTCTCTTGGCCAGCTCCGTGCTGAAGTTGTCTTGATCCTGGGGTCCATAGGGAGCCAGTGGGAGCAGCAGCTGTTGCACTCATGCTGCCCATTATTCCACAGGTCAGGAAGAACAGGTAGAGGAGGCAGAGGAGGAGACTGAAGAAACCAAGGCAGAAGGTGCGTGGTGGCTTCCTATGTCTTGGCTGGAGCCATGTTGGCTTCAATGGGGTGCCAAGCAGGGTCTGGGATGTCCCAGGGTGGCCAGTGACAGTGGGCCAGTAGCACAGAGGGGCAGCTCTCCCCTTTATCTGTGGTTTCCAGTAAGAAGGTGTCAAAACTGAGTTGCCCTTTCCTAATCTGGCCCTGCAAGTGTGAGGATCCTGGTTTCTCTGGTGGTCCTGATCAAACAGCTTGTGTTCAGCACTCAGAAGTAATGCAAAAAGTGCATTAATCCTGTTCCACCAAGAGGTCCCTGTAGCCCTAGAGCAGGGTTTTCCAGAGCTGGGGTCATATTCTGATGTGTCTTACCATCTAAAGAGCACTGGGATTCATGAGACGTCGTTGGAGCATTTCCTGTTTCCTGTCACAGCTGGTGGGATGGGCTCAGGTTCCACTTTGTGCCCCAGGTTAGGTGCCAGGACCCCTCTGTGCTGGGAGGATGTGGTTGCCTTCACCCATGGGTGTTCATATTCTCCCCATTGCTTTTTGAAACAGAACAAGAAGATGAAACGAAAGCACCAGGAGAAGGTAAAGCAGAATCAGAGGAGAGGATGGTGTTGACCATTTCAGACCTGATCCCAGTCCCCCAAGACCCTGGGCTCTTGTAACGTGGCTTTTGGTGTTGAATTCATTTGCTGCTGAAGAGAGAACCTGTGGTAAATGGTGCAGAGCTGTAGGAGGACAGGGGGCAGCAGGAGGTCTGCAGGAGAGATGGCTTTGTGCTGCCGAGGGAAGAAATCCCTTCAAAACACATAAGGAGAGGGTAGTACCACTGCTTTCCCATCCTGAGCACAGGAAAAAGCTTGTCTGGGTTTCTCCTGGAAAGGACCTGGACCTGTCCTGTCCTGTCTGTGAACGAGGAATGTCTGTGAGGGACCTATTCATACTGGAGGGATGGAGCTTGGTTGAGCAGTGGGGATAAGCAGAGGGCAGAGGGGATGAGCCTGCCTGAACCCCCCGATGTGTCTGTGGGCAGTGGGCACAGCACTGGCCTCTGGGAGCCAAAGCATCCTATTTTCCACAGGTGGAGAGGGGGACCGAGACCAGGAGCCTGGGGAAGGTGAAGTATCCATTTTTGTTCCTCTCTGGGGTGATAGGGGCTGTCCTTTTGCCTGTCTAAGGAGGAGGTACCAAATGCCTTCCTGCTCAGCCAGGAGCATCAATGTGTGACTTGGGTGACACCTCATTGCGTGCCTGTCTGCTGGAGGATGATCTCTAAGCACTGATGAGGTTACACTTTGAATCCTGGGTTCAGTTTTGGGCTCCTCACAACAAGAAGGACATTGAGGGGCTGGAGTGTCTCCAGAGAAGGGCAACAGAGCTGGGGAAGGGTCTGGAGCACAAGTCTTATGAGGAGCAGGTGAGGGAACTGGGGGTGTTCAGCCTGTAACATTTTTTATAGCAGTTTTGCCCATCAGTGCTGAAAAAATTCCTATTGCTGCTCTCTGGGCAAAAGATTTCCATTGCTGGGGTGATGAGAGGTGGTGTTGTGTGATGATTCATGCTGACATTTGAGAGATCTCTGAGGTGACCTGTCCTCGTGGGAGATCCAGTGGTTGCCTGTACAGGCCACACCTGGATGCTCTCCTCTGAGAGCAAGGGAATGAGGGCTGCAGAGGCAGCACGTTTGAAATGGAATCCAGCCTGATTTCATGGACACACAGACACGTGCAGCCAGACCTCCAGCACTGTGTCTGCACGGGCAGATGCTGGGCAGTACTGGGGAAGCTGGGATTTGACTGTGGGTCTCAGCCTGGAGCAAAGGAGGCTGAGGGGAGACCTTCTGGCTCTGCAACTGCCTGAGAGGAGGTTGGAGCTGGGAGGGTCGGTCTCTTGTCCCAAGAACAAGGGATAGAACAAGAGGAAATGGCCTCAAGTTGTGCCAGAGGAGGTTTAGTTTGGATCTTGGGAACAATTTCTTCCTGAGAAGGGTTGTCAGGCCCTGGCCCAGGCTGCCCAGGGCAATGGTGGAGTCTCCATCCCTGGAGGGATTTCCAAATTGTGTAGTTGTGGTGCTGAGGGACATGGATTAGTGGTGGCCTTGGCAGTGCTGGGCTAATGGCTGAACTTGGTGATCTTGAAGGTCTTTTCCAACCAAAATGATTCCAGGATTCTGTGACCTCCAGCGCAGTTTGTGCTTCTGGGACAGGGGGTAGCTCAGCACAGTGTTGAGGGTTTTGGGTCAAGGTGTGAAAGCACTCCTCTGGGACACTAACGTTGTCTTTCTCTCCTGCTCCTGGGTACCTGCAGGTGAATCGAAGCCAAAACCCAAGTAAGTGTTGGTGCATTTTCTTCTGTGCAAGGTGTGACCCAGGAGCTGTGCCAGGACAAGGGCTCCATGTGTGGGGTTTAGCACCATGATCTGTGAAGGGTGTGGGACAGTGAAGCCTCAAAGTATGAACACAGGGTGGGACTGGGACATGGAGAGACAAAGGAAGCAGGCAGATAAACATGGAAGATGAAGAGGGTCCTGAGAATGAGGTCTTTGGTCAGGTTTGGAGCATTTTGTGTGCTCCTTGGGGAAGCCCAGCTGCCCTCTGGCTCTGCAGCTGGAAAAAATCTGGGTGCACCCAGGCTGGGGTACACAGTCCATGGCACAGCCAGGGCCTGGTCTCTGCAGTACAATCTGTCATGGGGCACGTGTGGTGAGTGCCAGCATCCTGGGGACAGGAGCACCTGCCTGAGGGAGCTGAGCCATGAACCATTGCCAGGAACCTGTGGGTCCTCATGGAGCCTGGGATGCTGCAGTGGAGGAGGCAGATCTGTCCTCAGCCACAATCTCTTCATCCCTTGGTGTCTTCATGGGTCTTTGTGAGCATCTCCTGCCCTCCCTCAAGCCCAATGAGGGTGAGAGGATGGTTTCCAGCTCCCTGTGCTGGATCACACTGGAGCACACGGTTCCTCTGTGCTCTTTCGGTTGAGCAGTGGGGTGGCTGCCAGCCCCAGGGTGCCTGGCAAAGGGTCATGGCTGCAGCTTGCCGAGTTATTCCAGCCATGTGGGCACCTTGGAGTCCTTCCCAGGAATGCCAGAGGTCTTCCTCTGAGGCTGTCCAGCTGGCAACCTCCAGCAAGGAGCATTACAATTCCCTGTCCTCAAAATGTGCTCACTCTGTGTCCCCGGGGACTGTGAGGGTCAGAGTGGAGGGCTAGGTACATCAGAGCATGGATGAAAGGCACAGTCCTGCCCCAGGTATCTGCTGCAGCCTCACCATCCTCCTGCTCACCTTCTCTTGCAGGGTCTTCATGCCAAACCTGGTGCCTCCCAAAATCCCAGATGGCGAGAGACTGGATTTTGATGTAAGTAGCACATACAGTGTCAACCCCCGTGAGGTGATCCCCTCACATTGCTACTCCACACCATGCCCAGCAGCTCTGCAGCTCCTGGAGAGCTTCACTTGTGGGAGTGCAGGCAACACCCCTGTTTCTATCTGGTGCAGGACATCCACCGCAAGCGCATGGAGAAGGACTTGAATGAACTGCAGGCCCTCATCGAAGCCCACTTTGAGAGCAGGAAGAAGGAGGAAGAGGAGCTCATCTCCCTCAAGGACAGGATTGTATGTCTGCAGCTTCCACTGCTATTGATATTGCCACCTGTGGGCACACAATCACCTTCCTCTCCTCCATCCCATATCCCTACAAGGCAGAGCCTGAGATTTGAGCCAGATTTTGTACCCCAGTGCCTGGGAAGCCCCTGGTCTTGCTGCTGTGATGCTGCAGTGCCCAGCAGATGTGCACCTTCTTCCATGGTCATGGGCCCACATGCTTCCTTGGGTGATGTGGGAGATTTGTCCTTAAGGTTCTCAGTTCTTTTGGGGTCAGGGATGTGTTCCCAAGGACAGGGAGGATATGGATTGCCTGGCGTGTCCAAGCCAAGGTCCTCTCCTTCTGCAGGAAAAGCGGCGAGCAGAGAGGGCAGAGCAGCAGAGGATTCGCAGCGAGAGGGAGAAGGAACGCCAAGCCCGCATGGCCGTGAGTCTTCCTCTGGGGATGGGGGCATGGATGGTCCTGGGCACCACAAGCCAAGCCATGGAGCTCATGGGAGCATGAGCTGCGTGCTGCACACATGCAGGTCTCTGTCCATCCACTCCTGACCCACTTCTCACCCTGGCAGGAAGAAAGAGCTCGCAAAGAGGAAGAGGAGGCACGGAAGAAGGCTGAGGAGGAGGCGCGGAAGAAGAAAGCTTTCTCCAACATGCTGCATTTTGGAGGCTACATGCAGAAGGTATGATCCCACCCCAGGCAGTTGCAAGGAAGCCACTGGTGCTCCTGGGAAGGGCTCAGCTATGGGCTGGCCTCACAGCACTGTGCATGTTCTCAGTGTTAGTAGGCTGTGCTTTCTACAAGCAGAAGACTGGCCACTGCTGTTGGGTCACAGCCCTCACTTTGGTCAGAGGGCCGAAGTGAGCTGAGAGCTCTGCTTTGCAGATGCTGACTAGGCCAGATCCAGCCTTGCCACAGGGATGGGCATGGGGCAGGGTGTCTTGTCCACTATTCCCACAATTTTCTTGAGAACCTCCTGTGCTTCTGGAGTCCCAGAAGCTGAGGGTGTTTGGGGAAGAACTGGGGACAGGGGTAGAGCAAAGGCTGGGCAGATTTCCATCCCTCCAATGGGCTGATGGTTTCCTCAGTCAGAGAAAAAGGGTGGGAAGAAGCAAACAGAGCGGGAAAAGAAGAAGAAGATCCTCAGCGAACGGCGGAAGCCCCTGAACATCGACCACCTCAACGAGGACAAGTTGAGGTGAGCACAGGCTGCATGAAGGATGTCCAGGACAGGGGGTCTGCTTTGGGTCCCACCTCCCAGTGCAGGATCCTGGGCCGGAGTGGGCTGCCTGAGGCTTTCAGCCCCGACCAGAGGGTGATGGCATGGCTGGGAGAGGGGCTGTGACATCCCAGCAGGGACATGGGCTTTGTGGCTCTGACGGCCACCACTGCCAGGCTGCTGCTGGCAGCGCTGGCCATCAGAGGGAGCCATGCTCACGTGCGTGGGACATGCATGTCCCCATCCATCCTCACCCATGGTTCTGGTTCACACGTGGGACTGTCTACCATGTCCCTGTCTGGGCATGGAGCCTGCAGAGAACCGTCCTGGGGGAGCAGGAGAGATGGTGGCATCACTGCCTAGTCCCTGCAGTGAGCTCCCTAAGAGTCACATCCCTTCTTTGCACTGACATCAGCTGGCTCTTCCCACAGGGACAAGGCCAGGGAGCTATGGCAAACCATCCGGGATCTGGAGGCTGAGAAATTTGACCTGCAGGAAAAGTTCAAGCGGCAGAAATATGAGGTGAGCCATGAGGTCCTCCATGCCATGACCTTGCTCTCCCTCGGTGTGCTTGGCTGCTCTATCTGCTCCCCAGCTGGGAGATGAGGTGGATTGTCTGACTGATGGTGCTGTCACAAGAGAGCTGCTTCAGGAAAAGACTGTGTCCCCTCTTGTGCCTGGGGTGACAAAGACTCAGGAGTCCCTGCCCCACTGGAAGCAAAGCCATGTCTGTCTCCCTTTTAGAGATGAGCCAGGATCAACCACAACCCCCCCCAGTGGTTTCCAGCCACCCAGACAAGGCTGAGGACACAGCTGGGAAATGCTGGAAGCTGTGGTAGCAGGTGCAAGGGGCTGTGTGGTGGCCTTGTGACCTCCCAGCTCTTGGGGACATGTGCTTTGCACCACAATGGGCTCCCCACTGCACCACACATCACAGCCCAGTGCTGAACCCCACGCGTGGATGGCTGGGGAAGAGAGAGCAGGGATGCATCTTCACCCTCACCTTCATCCCCGGCCGGGCTGGGGCATCTTGCCAGGCTTCACCATCTGCCTTTGCTTCTCTTGCAGATCAATGTCCTCCGAAACCGCGTTAGTGACCACCAGAAAGTGTAAGTGCCCAGGCAGGCTGAGCAGCCCTCCTCAGCATCTCCTGCCCTTCCAGCACCCCTGGCCCCAGTTGCCTCCCTTTGTATCTCCAGGGTCTCTTGAACCCTTGCAGAGCCATCCGCTGTCCTTCCCACTCCTTCCTCTGGTCCCAGTGGTACCTGGTGTTCATGGACCAACAGGTCTGGCCCAGGGACCTTGATCCATGCTGCTCTGCTCCCACTGACAGACCCCCACTGCCTCCCACCTCCACCAGCTTCCCCCTGCCCCAGAGACCCTGGCCAGGGATGGACCCCAGGGAAACTCCACCTCTGCACATGGAGTCGTGGGTCCTGGGGGGTCCTGCCAGCCTCCAGACACCCCCATCCCTGCAGTGACTCTGTGCAGCACCTCAGGGGAAGGTGCTGGAGATCCCAGAATGTGTAGGATGGGAAATTCCATGGGCTGTAGGAGCTGGGAAGCCCAGCAAGGTCAGGGGAGCCTGTCCCTGTGCCCGTGTTCCTGGCACAGGACTGGGGGACCCTTTGTAGGAGGGTGGAGGTGGGTGTTCCACCCCACCTTGGGGAGCACCATGCTCCTCTCTCATCCCCGTCTGGCCCTGCCATCTCACACGAGGGGTGCTCAGCCTACCCTGTGGGTCAGGGAGCAGCATCTCCACCTGCTTACACCAAATCTCTCTTCTCTCCTGCACCACCATGGCCTGGTATGGCAGCAAAGGGTGAGTAGGGGCGTTGCCCGGGTGCTGTGTGTCTCCCACCACACGTGTGCTGCTCGGGGTGGCAGTGGGGCTGAGGGAGGCAAGGCCAAGGATTGGCAGCCAAAGCTGTGCTGGTGGCTCTCAGGATGACAGGCCAGAAATGCCCTTCACTGTCCACCTGAGCCTCCTCCTCTCTGCTGACCCACACTCAGAGCAGTGCCTGTTCACCTGACGTGGGTTAAGGAGAGTGATGTGGTGGGTCCTGCCCAACAGCTGCACAGCTTCTGGTTCATGGAAGAAGGATCCTGCAGCTGTTGTTACCCCTCCCCAACCAGAGATCCAACCCATTTATTCTTTTCTGAAGGGAGGGAGAAACATGGGAACGGCCCTTAGGAACACCTGGCAAAGTGCATGAGCTTGTTCCCATTTGAATCCCAAATCACTCAGGTCCTGAGGTGTTGCCTGGGCCCCCCCCAGAGAATCATGGAACAGTTTGTGTTGGAAGGGATCTTAAAGATCATCTAGTTCCAACCCCCCTGGATGGGCAGGGGCACCTCCCACTAGACCAGGTTGCCACTGAAACCTTCTTCCCCACAGGGCAGTGAGCATCAGCCAGAGATGGCTCAGTCCTCTTTGCAGGACCACTGATGGCACCCACCTTGTCCTCCTCTTTCAGGGTCACTCATGCCTTTTGACATGTGCTGTTCTGCTTCCCTTCCAGGTCAAAGGCTGCCCGTGGAAAGACCATGGTGGGTGGCCGGTGGAAATAGGTGACTCAGGAGGTGAAGGAGGCTCAGCCATGGAGAGGTGCATGGCCTTTTGGTCAAGCAGTTGGCTTCCCCAGGTGGTGGAGCCTGCACCACGTGCCCACCACCCTCCCACCGCACAGGGGTTGCTCAGACCTTGCTGCAGACACTGTGCTGTCTGGGTGGGCAGATGCTTCACGAGGTGCTGTCTCTCATCTTCACACCCCCAACTGATGCTGTGTCTGTAAATAAAGAGAATGGTGAGGAGGTGTGCGTGTTGTCTCTATCCTGAGCCCAGAGGACAGGACAGTCTCAGCAGAGCTCCTCTCTGTGTCAGGGTTGGCCTTGTGGCACAGCATGGATAGAGGCACTGCTTCCAAGCCTCTTGGCCCATGGATTAGTCACAAGCTCTGCTTCCAGGCCATTTTCATTCCTACTTTCACCTCTTCCTAAAAGACCCAGACCAACTGTGTTTACCTCCTCTGCATGTTTCCGACAGCATACAATGACAACTCGAGAAGAATCAGTGTAGAGACCATTTCTCTGTCCTTTCAAGGGTGCAGATCTCTCCCATTCAGTTGTAGACATCTTTGTAGCATGCTCCCACATGCAATGTCCATGGGGGGCACATTGTCTGCGTATTCCCAAGTGTTCCTGGTGCATGGATTGGGACCATCAGCTAGCAGAACACACTGGCCTTGCATGACCATCTCCTGGGGCAAGTTGTCTCATGGTGAGGCATTTCCCAGAGCAGTGGGGAAGGGATGGATGCACAACATGGTGGATCTTCAAAGGCTTCTTGTCTCTTGGAAAGACATTTTGTCTTCACTCTTACTTGGGCTGCCCGTCCTCCCAGTCCCAGACCTGATGATGTGGGGTCATCCCACAGGTTTCTCCCTTGTGCTGCCTGCTGGGTGATGACTTATGTGGCCTGTTTCAACACATGCCATCAGGTTTTGGGGGACAGAGCTCTGGGAAACCTCAGCTTCAGTGAGGCAGGAGGTGGAAGGCAACCAGCTGCCTATCATCAATCTCCTCAAAGATGGGGTGTGGAGGGATGTACATGATTATTGGGACAAGAAAGGGCAATGGAGCTGGGGCAGGGTCTGGAGCACAAGTCTTAGGAGGATGAGCTGAAGGAACTGGGGGTGTTCAACCTGGAGAAAGGGAGGCTGAGAGGAGACCTCCTCACTCTCCGTAACTACCTGAGAGGAGATTGGAGTGAGGGAGCGTCAGTCTCTTTTCCCAAGGCACAAGGGATAGAACAAGAGAAAATGGCCTCAAGTTGTGCCAGGGAAGGTTTAGATTGGATCTTGGGAACAATTTCTTCCTGGAAAGGGTTGTCAGGCACTGGCATAGGCTGTCCAGGGCAGGGGTGGAGTCCCCATCCGTGGAGGGATTTCAAAGCCGTGTAGATGTGGTGCTGAGGGATGTGGTTTAGTGGTGGCCTTGGTAGTGCTGGTTGGACTTGATGATCTTGAAGATCTTTTCCAACCAAAAACCATTCTGTGATTCTATGATTCTCTATGACAAAAGGGAAGAACTGGGGCAGTGCTGGGACATGAAATACCCAAGGGGAGGTTGAGTGAAGGTCCAACAAGTCGCATTCCCCCTCATGTGTGGCCCTGGGAGTGAGGAGCACTCAGGGCAGAGAGATCTGGCTTGGAAAAAGCTACCTCCTTTTCCCAGGCTCTGGAGGTTCACCCTCCAAACCTTTCCGGCAGGCAGAGGCAGGGCCCTGCTGGTGCCGGTGCCCAGTGCCCCGCTGCTGCTCTGCCCGTCCCTGCGGGGTGGCAGCGCCCAGGGTGGGGGTACGAAGGCACTCCCTGCTTCCCACAGGGCTGCCTGTCTCGGCAGGGCCCTGGCCCCCCGCCAGCCCCCGTTCCCTGCGCGCCGGGGCCGAAACCGGCGTGTTCCCTCCCTGCCTGGCACCTCCCTCCCGGTGCCTGCTGCTCGGTGGCACAGCCGAGTCAGCACCCAGCGCTGCACCGACCCTCCCCTGCTCTATCTTCCCCCCCGTGTCTCTGTTTTTCCAGCATGCTCCAGCAGAGCGGAGTGTGGAGAAGGATGCAGAAATCCTCCGGGAGGTGGCAGAGTGCTCTCTGGCAGAGAGACCCTTCTCCAGGGTCTTACAAGGTGCTGGCATCACCCCAAGTGTTGCATGACAACTGCAATGGTGCAGTAGGTTGTGCCAAGGTTTGCTGGAGTGTGGCACAGGGTGCAGGTTCTGGTGAGCAGCTCTGGATGGTGGTGAGACACTGGAACAAGTTGCCCAGGGAAGTTGTGGAAGCCCCCTCCCTGGAAGTGTTGAAGGGCAGGTTGGATGCGGCTTGGAGCAACCTGGTCTGGTGGAAGGTGTCCCTGCCCATGCAGGGGGGTTGGATCTAGGTGATCTTTAAGGTCCCTTCCAACCCAAACCATTCCATGACTCTATGATCCTGCCATGTGTAGCACCAGTTTTGCAAGTAGATGAGTCTCAGATCAGTGCAGAGGGACAGGGACTGCAGCGTGAGGGACTCCAGCAGCAGCTTCTGGAGGACTCTGTGGGATGCTAACGTCTTCCCAGAGCCATGTAATTGTGGAGATTTGCAGTGTAGTAGTGTTCTGCAAAACTGCTGTGTGGTTTCAACGTGTCCATAGGCAGCAGGACCTCTGGGTGCCAGATCAAAGCATCAGCATCCTCTGGAGCATGGGATAAGGGGCAGAGAGCTCTGCTCTTCCCTAGCAGGGCATCTTCCCAGGGCCCATGAGGTGGAGCATCCTCTAGCATGTTGCAGAGGAACTGTACCTTCTGCCATAGCATATGAACATCCTCCATGCTGTGGTCCTTTGAGAAGCAGCCCCTTGTGCAACACCTCTCTGGAGCACAGCACGTGACAACAGTGTCTGCTCAAGCACAGTTCTGGTGTCTCAGCCAAGGTGACAGACAGAGATCAGGTTGTGTCTGACAGTCCCTGCAGTGCAGGGTGCTGAGATTCTTTGGCAGGTGCTGCAGGGAGGTGTGGGTGCTGGTGGGTGAAATGTAAGGCTCATGTCCTACAGGGAATTGTGGTACAGGAGGCATCTGCCCTCCCCAGAGTGATGCCAATGTCCTGGCCAGAGTGCCAAGCTTCAGAAGCTACTTCCAGACCAGGGTACAAAGTCTCCTCCAGAGTTCCGACATGAGTGTCTGCAAGAGCCCAGACACCACCAGACCTGTGTCCAGGATTCACCAGCATGTGCACCTCATGGTCTGTCAGTCAAACCTCTGCCAAGGTGCTCCCCAGGGTACCAGTGTCCCCACATGGTGGAATAGATGCAAAGGAAGATGCATTTGTTACCCAGAAGGTGCTGATAAAATGTTGACCTGATGTTTGAGGGTGTGACTGTGCTAAGTCAGAGCTGTGGGTAAAAACTCAAAACCCAGGTCTGTGCCCAGAGCCAAAGCCAGGCAGAAACACAGACATGGTAAAGCCTCATTGTGCCACCACCACTACAGACAAAAACAGCCTCCTCATGTCTCTGATCAGGTCACATTGGCCAGGGATGCTCTGGACAGCACAGGATTTGATGTGATTGCTGTCCTGGGCCACCAGGCCAATGCATGTCCTGAGGAGCTGGGCTAATGCATTAGCCTAGGCTACCAGCTTTATGGTCCATGATTAAGCTGCAGTGGTCCACAAGGATCTGTGAGACAATGGAGCAGCAGCTCTTGAAGCTGAAATGGTGCTAGGGCTCAGGGTGTCTCACCAGATGGCAGTGCAGAGCCTCTCACTGGCCCCATCTCCTGGGACATCTAGTGAAGGATGCCCTCACGCCCACCTTGGAGATGTTGGAACGTTGCTTCCCTCCATCAGGCACAACACTAAGTTTGAGGTGGCCCCATGAAGTGTAAGCAAGAGCAAGGCATGAAGGAGAGACAGCCATAGCCAGTGGGGAGGTGGTTGGTGTGGGTCAAGAGAGCAGAGCCTGTCCAAGGCTCTGGACAAACACAGTGAGCGTGGGCTGCTCTGGAGCTCCTGCTTTGCTCCTTAGTGTAGCACAGGGAACTTGAGTCTTCTGGGACTGGAGAGATGATGCCAGCACCAGCAGGACAACACACACACACCAAGTCCCATGCTGACAGCGACCCTGGGGCACACGGAGTCCCACCATGGGGTACATTTTTCCAGTGATGTTGATGATGGTGAACACCCCAGGTATTCAGGGGTGGCACAGCATGGAGCAGATGGCACTAGACGCCGTTGCTGTGGTGGGGGGGGCATTGTCCAGCCTGGTGTGGGGCTCCCCACGTTCACCACTCATGAACCTTCAACTTCAACTTTGCCCCCTCCCTGGAGGTGTTCAAATACACGTTAGACGGAGCTTGGAGCAACCTGGTCTGATGGGAGGTGTCCCTGCCCATGCAGGGAGGTTGGAACTAGATGATCTTCAAGGTCCCTTCCACCCAAACCATTCCATGATTCTATGATTCTATGAACTCAGGCACAGGGTGGCCACCTTACACTGAACCACAGTGCCATTGTCCCCAGGGGATCTACTGGGGTGCCCAGCCTTGAGTTCAAGCCAAGGCCAAATGCCAACAAAAAATGGCAGGAAATGAAGCAGCACAACCAACCTCTGCTTTTTTACAGGTCAGGTATGACAACAGGCTGTGTTTTAAGAGAGAAAAAGGATGTAAATGTTGACTTTTGAAATACCTTCCAGACCTGGAACTCCTATCTCCAGAGTCCCAAGCCATACAGTGCTGTGAGATGGGCCTCCTCAGCATGCTGCCCTGCAGGGCTCATCCATCTGTTCGTGCAAGCACCCGATGCTTGCAAGTTTTTTTCCTTATTATTTTGAAACGCCTTATAAAACTTTAAGTTTCATTTAATGCCTTAGCAGCTAATTCCTAGGTATCAATTAATGGTCTTTAATTGCTTCAAGTCATCCATGGTTTCTGCTGATTTCACAGTTGTGTTAAATCATCAATGAAGTCTTTAATGCACTGCAAGCACAGTTGAGCATCCTGGGCAATGACCCGTACCCATGAGACCAATCCTGCTGACAAAGAAGGCAGCAACGCTCTGGGATGGAAAGGAAGAGGCTTGAGCTGCTGTCTGGAAGCAGCATTTTATTGGCACTTAATGGAAGGAAAATAAGCTTCCTGGTGATGTCTGAATCATTGCTTTTGCATGTGCTCTCATGCCCAGGTTTCAGCTGAAATCCTAGGTGTAAACCATGCTCTTCTGCCGTGCAGGGCTTCAGCCTGCAGGAGTGTGGAGATGCTGAGACCTCCCAGGAGCAGGGATCAGCCCTTTGACCAGCAGTGGATCCATAAGGTTAATGACTGCACCATATGCCCTGATCCGGGGTGGTGCTGAGCACCTAAGCTGCTGTGGCGGTTTGCAAGAGCAGCAAACCCTGAAGAGGTGCCTCTAATAGTGCCCAGTTCAGGGGATACCACAGATCTTGGGGAGGTGGGGACAACTGGAGGGAGCTGGTACCCCTCCTGCACCTGCTCTCAGCCTCAGCTTCACAGATCCTGACCCATCTCCCCTCCACAAGGGCTCTTGGAGACCAAACTCACCCAGGCTTTGCTGGTGCTCAAAGCCCTGCAGCAAACAGCTGCCCTGAGACAAAAGTCAAAGCCTTTAGCAGTTTCTCCCGTGGCACCATTCCTGGGTAAGCCCCCAAGAGCTGAGTCTCAGGGCCCCACGTTTGCAGCTTTGAGGATGGGTTTCTTCAGAATGTTCCTGTGTCTGCTACCTTCCTGCTGGCACCGTTCTGCTCCCCACAGAGGATGGGGCTGGGTGCTCCCTTTGAGTAAAAACACACACACATATAGAATCATAGAATTATGGAATGGTCTGGGTGGGAAGGGACCTTAAAGACCACCTAGATCCAACCCCCCCCTGCATGGGCAGGGACACCTCCCACCAGACCAGGTTACTCCAAGCCCCATCCAACCTGCCCTTCAACACTTCCAGGGATGGGGCAGCCACAGCTTCCCTGGGCAACCTGGGCCAGTGTCTCACCACCCTCACAGCAAAGAATTTCCTCTTCATCTCCAATCTCAATCTCCCTCTTCCAGTTTTCATCCATTCCCCCTCATCCCATCCCTCCCTGCCCTTGGCCAAAGTCCCTCCCCAGCTTTCCTGGAGCCCCTTCAGGCACTGGAAGGTGCTCTAAGGTCTCCCTGGAGCCTTCTCTTCTCCAGGCTGAACACCCCCAACTCTCTCAGCCTGTCTCCAGAGCAGAGCTGCTCCAGCCCTCGGATCATCTCTGTGGCCTCCTTTAGACTCACTCCAACAGCTTCATGTCCTTCTTGTGTCGGGGACCCCAGAACTGGACCCAGTCCTGCAGGAGGGTCTTACCAGAGTGGAGCAGAGGGGGAGAATCCCCTCCCTGACCTGCTGGTCACACTGCTGGTGATGCAGCCCAGGACACAGCTGGTTTCTAGGCTGCCAGTCCACACTGCTGGCTCCCGGTGAACTTCTCACCACCAAACAGCCCCAACTCCTTCTCCTCAGGGCCGCTGTCAATACAATTGAGGGGGAAAACATCCTTTATCTAACAGCTCAGAGGCTACAGCACTTGCTGGTGAGGTGGAAGGTTGAAGCTCCTATTTCTTTGGCTTGATATGGCCATGGCTTTGAGCTCTGGTTTTTAACCCCAGCCGAGCTGCAGTGTTCAGAACTCTTTTTAAGTGCTGCTGGTTTATAACTGCAGCCCCACACACTGCCACTGGTTTGTCAGATTGTGGCACAGTGCAATATTGAATTGACTCTGCTGAGGTGCTCTCCTGGCTTTGGAAGTGCCACGAGCTGCTCATACCTTTTATCTGCACCTGTAAACAAACACAGTTGTGCCTTCACAGAGCAATAAATCTAACCTGGATGTAATGACAAAGGCAGAACACTTTGATCTGGGGAAACACTTTGATCTTTCACCGTGAACCAGATGCTGTTGATTAGCTGTAAAAATAGAGCAATTATTGTAACCTCTCGGGTGATGTCGCAGTGTTACCCTGTCATCTGCTCGCTGGGTACCACACCGCTCCTTCAAATAAAATTGACAGAATATTCAACTAAGTTCTGCAGTTCTCCAGTTCTGCCTGTTTTTTGCGCCAGCGTATTCTGGAAAAGGAACATTTGCCTTTGAGAGGATTTCCACCTCAGTGTTTTTGTCCAGGTCAGTGTTTCAAATATAATTACATGCAGAATCATCCTGGCAAAGACTAAGGAGCATTTCTGAGTGCTGGAAGAGGTGCCCAAGGGCCCAGTCAGGAGGACAAGTCCCCTCCCTTGGTCTCCCCATCACCCTCCTTACTGCCCAGAGCAGATCCTCCACAGATGCCAAGTTGGGTTGGCTGCACCAAGGCCTCCACAGTGGAGCAGCCACAGTGTGGAGGAGATCTCAGCATCACCAGGCTCCAGATCCCTCTATAGGATCCCTCCCTGGAGACCATCAGCTCCAGTCAGGGCTCAATGTGCTGCTCCCCCAGCCACACAGAGTAAATTAGGAACCATGAGTCCAGATACACCCCAGCTCACAGCAACACTTAGCAGATGTACCCAAGGCCTGATTTCAGTTCCAGGCCTCTTCCTGCAGTGGGGAGAGATAAATATCTCTAGAGAGTGGTTCAGTGCTGGGTGACCTGGCAGGGCAAAGCTGGGAGGATGGGGTCCTGGCTGGAAGGAGCACACTGTGGCAGGATGGGAACCAGCTCCTGGTTATTTACTCAATGGGGCAATTAGTCCCATAAATTCCTGAGCCCTGTGATTAACTGCAGCTGTCCAAACACCATCATTGTGAAGGAATAGGAACTAAAGGGATTCTGGAAATCCTTGGCATTTCTTGGCAGCTGCAGTAAAATCCCAATTGCAGCTCACAGGCCCTTGGGCTAGGGGCAGGACAAAGTGCAGGCACAGAAGCCAATAAACAACTCAGAAGGAAGCCCTTCTCTTTCAGGAAGAAGGCAAAATGATTCAGATGTCCTCAAAGCTTCTGTCCGTCAACCAGGAGAGGAACCAAGGGGGAGCAAGTGCTGTCTGCTCCGAGTCCCAGCCATGGGTGACTCCATGCAGGTGGGCTATGGCACAAAGAGTGACCCTGGATGTTTCCACAGGCACGAAACTCCATCATGGATTATTTTCCAGCCCCCAGATTTTTCCAGACTTTTAAAATCTGGCCCTGTGCTCTCTGGAGAAGCATTTGTCCCATAACACCTGCCACGCCGAGGGGAGGGTTGCAACTATGGAAAGCTTCTTTAAGGCTCTTGAAGCTTTTCATGGAAGTTGTAGTTTTGAATCAGGGTTTTGAAAGCTGCCAGAGGGGCAGCAAGTGCTTCCCCCTGGGGTGTTGCAGGCTGGGAGGGATGGATGCCCACACTACAGTGGGGAGATTGTGCCTTGATATCCCAGCATCCCTGCGACCAAGGCGTTGTGAGATGGGGGCTGGCACCTCTGAAGTGTGTCCTGGGATTTGGTGTCTCCCTTGGAAAGACAAGCCCCGCAGCTTCATCTCCTCCCCAGCAGTTCCCCATAACCTGTGGGCTGAAATGTGCTGAGGATCTGGGGATACTGGGTTTAATTTGACCTGTCGTTTCAAGGTTCTGCCTTTCCTCGTGAAAATATACGGAGCTAGGCGAGAGTTTTCAAGACATGTCTAAGAAAATGTTTCCAGAAATGTCTAAATTCTTTTGTAGGGTTGAATTTCCGAGTTAATTTACCCATTAAAAAAAAAAAAATAATAAAATAATTACTTTCTATTCTCTGTTTTGCTCAGGTAAATATGATCCACATTGTCCAAAAGCCAAGGGCCTGCCAGAGAAGTCACATTCTTGTGGCAGCCTAATGATTTGCCCAAAGGAAGGAATAAGAGAGCTAGGACTTCAACACTTCAACACAGCTCCTCAACCTGGATACAAAGCTCCAAGGCCAGGCTGGTAGCACCCAAGGTTACATTAAGGGAAGCTGACACTCCATGACAGACCCTGGTATGTTGTGTTCTTTCTGAATGAATGCTCTTAGGAAAAAGCTGTTGGGAAATGAAGTCTTCCCCAGCAGAGTGGGATGTGCCCTGGTTTGGCGGAGGTTTGCAGAGGGACTGTTAGCTCAGCAGCTTCCAATTACAAGGAGGAAGCCACACAGTTGGTTTTGGGGCATTCCTGTTGAGGTGCTGCTCTTTTGAAGTCAGTGGGGCATCTCCCAGGCTGGGTCCCTCCACGCCGCTCACACCCCTGGAATGTGGCTGGGGATTGGTGTGACCAGTCAGGCCAGTAAACGAACCTTCCTCCAAAATGAGGTTTTACTGAAATCTGCAAAGAGCTGTTGCAAGTGGGTTGACTCACATGGCTTTTCAGCTCTTAGTCATGAGCTTCTTCTCTGGACAGTTAATTAGTTTGTTCTGGTGGAGTACTTTGAAGATGCAAAGCAGGCTGGGAAAGTGAAGTGTTATTAGCTCATTATCTGCAATCTTTTTTTTGTGACAGAGCAATGAAGTCCAGACTCAGCCTAAGATGCTTAACAGCATTAAAAAATGAATTGTCCACACGCCCAGTTCTGTCCTCATTTCAGTCCAGCTCTTCGCCAAAACTTGGTGTCTCTTGAGACTAAAGCTCCTTAACACCAGCCTGGTGGAACAGGATGGCTTAGCACCAGGTAATTGGCAATGACTGTAAGATTTAGCCTTACCCTCACAGAATACCTGAACATTTGGAATCTGGGTCATTAATTTCAGCCTTCTTCCTACTAGTTTCTACTTGGATGTGCCAGGGGAGGAAGAGGCCAGTGGTTTTTGAATAAATGATACCCTAATATGGGTGTATCAAGGGTTAAGTTCAGCATCTGAGAAGTTGAAATCTTTATAAAAAGGAGTAAAACTAAATAGCCCTGAAGGTTATGAATGAGGTCAATTAGCATCTGTCTGTGCAAAGCAGCTCACGTGTGTCTGGTTATGTTCAAAGGAAAGAAGTAATATTAAAAGTATTATTTTAATTTCTGTGAAGGACACACTGGCCAGACAGCTGCTGTGCCCTGTGGAGTGGATATAACAGCTCTGTCTGCAGAGATGGTCACTTGTTGTGTAGCTGGCAATTTGGGGATCTTGCCAGAGGCATTTCTAAAGCTGGTGTGTGCGGTGATGTGTCCTGCTGCAAGGAAATGTGACTTCATAATCGGGTGCTTGAACTCCTTTGGCCCTGTGGCCACATTGCAAGGGCCTCGCATGCAAAACTGAGCCTCTTATTTAATTCAAGACCATTCCTGAGCATAAATATCTGTTTCTCAGGGTAAGGTTGCACGTGAGCTGCCCTGAGCGCTCTGCAGTTCTCCAGCCTGCGTCTCCACCTTGACCTGAAGATGCTCCAGTGATATTGCAAGCTCCAAGTCCATGGGAAAAGGCCAGGCTGAGCCATGAGCCTCATCCCTCGGGCACGTGCATGTGCCTGGACACATACACACACGTGAGAGAAGATCTACCATGACACAGACTTAAATTAAATACCCAGCTGCTTTCACTGGACTCTCAATTCCTATCCTCAGGTTTCACCTGATAGCATCTCCCCTTGCTGAGCAACCAGGCTTCCAGCACTCACCTTGCAAAAGCCTATGATATGAGTCTTGTTTCCTTGCTGGACACAGATGATAAAGTCATGATATCCCTGCTTGGGGAATGTCTAATTTTCATTGCCTTTGCAGGCTCCTGGTACCAGTTACACAATTTTCAGCTTTCATTTCATCACCAGAAAGGGCAAGGCTGGACAACCAGCTGAAGTTTTCTTTGCTACCCAGCCTTTCTTTACAACATTTTATGTCCAACCCGATACAGTGAGAGCAGCCACAAACTGTAAAGGAACTCCAGGGAGAAGGGTTTCCATCCAAGGATGAGAAAAATGAACCAAGCTATGAACAAGAGTCATAGAACCCAGCTATTTATGGTGAAGTCCTCTTAATCCTCACCCTACAGATGAGTTACCCTCCAGCACATGGGCAGTGATGAGCATGCCAGGCTTTCCTCTGCAGAATTTTCCTGGAAATAAAGGAAAGTGAACACCCTTAACAACTCCAGGAGGTGGAATTTTCAGAGAAGTGGTGGTGGCAAGGCAAGAATTGGGAACACTCTAATGGTGGGTCCCCCATGGGCACAGCATGAGGTTGCAGGA
Organism: Hemiprocne comata; assembly: GCA_020745705.1. Lineage (NCBI taxonomy): Eukaryota > Metazoa > Chordata > Aves > Apodiformes > Apodidae > Hemiprocne > Hemiprocne comata. The sequence goes on along the minus strand of CM036610.1, from coordinate 5,912,360 downwards.
GCATTGCAAAGCTTCTGCCTGGTTTCACCCTCTTTGCTGGTCTCACACCAGTTTCATGCTCATGTCAGAAAGACACCAGTTTCATGCTCATGTCAGAAAGACACCAGAAATGTGCTGCTTCCAACCCCATCCCACCAGGGTAGAGCTGGTCTGACATCCTAGAAAGGTTGTCCCTCTGCAATATAGCATTTGAGTGGGTGTTTCTGTGTGTGTGCACTCACCAAAGATAAAGGGCAAGGTTCAGGCCACTGAGCTCTGCCTGAGCGTCACTTATGTTCATCTGGACTTCCTTAATCATCTGTGGAAATAGAAAATTAATGATTTGCCCCTCCTTTCACCTCTATCTGGGGTGAACCACATGCTGGGCAGACTATTTCTCTCCAGTAGCTATGAAGGGAAACCAGAGAGACTGTCTTGGACTTCAGTGTCTACTTTGAAGCTGTCCAGACGAGGGAGGATTGATCCCAAGAGATTTCTTCCAATAGGGAATGAGCAACAAAGGCTAGGGTGGTAGGGAAAGTGTTTGAGATATGGTTGTTTAGCTCAGTTTATGGAGAGCTGGTGTTCAGCAACTTTAGCAAAAATAAATAAATAAATAATGCAACAAGCTCTCTTGCAAGCCTTGTGAAGCCATGCAACTGAGAAGGCAAGGAGCTGTGGGCAAGTGGTGGCCACCCGTGGCTAAGAGGAGGCCATGGTGGGTCCTTCTCTTCCACACTGCAACAGCCTGGCACAGGGCACCCCTCACTGCACCACCACTGTGCCACTGCTGGTGAATTTCTGCCGTACAAACAGCTCCTGGTGTCAGGGTTTAATGTTGGGCTGATGATTAACCCAATGACTGATGGTCTCTGTTAGCCCCTCCTTTCCCAGAGAGGGAAAGGAAAGTGAATGATGGAGAAAGACTTATGGGGTGGAAACTAAACTATATGGCTTTAATGGAACAATAATGATGAAAAAGAAAACGAAATATGTACAAATATATACAAAACCTATTGGCTGAGACAGACTGAGAGAGCTGGGATTGTTCAGCCTGGAGAGGAGAATGTTCCAGGGAGACCTTGGAGCACCTTCCAGTATCTTAAAGGGCTAGAGGAAAGTTGGGCAGGGACTTTGGACAAGGGCATGTAGTGATAGGACATGGGGCAATGGCCTTAAACTAGAGCATCAACCCAACACACCATGCCCACTAAACCATGTCCCCAGCTGCCACATCTACATATTTTTTTACCACCTTCATCCCTGGTTTAACTGGAGCTTTGCAGGCTGCAGTGCCTGGGAGTGGGGATGGGTTCCTGGCTATGAACCACCCTCTCGTGCTCTACCTTTTTTTGGGTGCCTCTCTGTGGGCTCTGCTTCCTTCTGCTCAAAGCAAGGTGGGGCTCTGACTCACTTGCAGCTGGGTCCTGCAGGACTCACCGCGGCTCCGCTGACTTTCCCACGGTGGCTGAGCCCTGCAGTGATGTTGCTGCTTCACCCAGGAGCTTGTGGCAGGCAGGCTCCAGAGGCAGAGAAGCAATGGGTGTGGGTTTTGCTCCCTGTACCACGGAGTCATCGCTTCAAATAGCATAAACACTCACCTGAGCCATCTCCTCCCAATCCCCTTCCCCCTGGCTCTTTAACCCTCCGCTTCTCCGCATCCTGCAGGAAATAATTTCTACATTACTTGTGGGTTACCCTTGGGGAAAAAAAAAACAACCAAACAATAAAAAAATAGGGATAGGTACAGCCAGTTTGTCATGGCACTGACAAAAAATGACAGGAACCACTTAGAAGATGTGCTGCTGCCTGGGAATCACAGAATCACAGAATTGTGATGGTTGGAAAAGACCTCTCAGATCACCATGTCCAACCATCAACCCCCTCACCTGCCAAAAAACAAGCCCACTAGAGCATGTCCTGAAGTGCCTCATCTACATGGTTTTTAAATACCTCCAGGAATGGTGACTCCACCACCTCCCCAGGCAGCCCATTCCAGTGTCTGACTGCTATTTCAGTAAAGAAATTCTTCCCAATATCCAGTCTGAACCTTCTCTGGCACAACTTCAGGCCATTTCCTCTGGTCCTGTCATTATTCACTGGGGAGAAGAGGCCAACACACACCTCCCTACAACCTCCTTTCAAGGAGCTATAGAGAGCAATGAGGTTTCCCCTCAGCCTCCTCTTCTCCAAACTAAACATCCATAGTTCCCTCAGCCTCTGCTCACAGGAAATCCAGAGTCTCACTGTGATCCTGCTGTGATACTAAAGCAATGACTTTCCCCCTTCTGGCTGGTTCTCCTCCCCTGGAAGGAAACAAGAATCAGGTTTCATCATGGGTAAAACACGTTAAAGAAAAGCTCAGGGTGGAACTCAAAGGCACTCAAATAATCTCCATTTTTTTCCTTTACGCTTTCTGAGCTCTTCTTTCAGCCCTGCTGATGAGAGACTGATTTTCCTGTTCTGCCAGGAGAGATCTGTGTTGATTGAAGCAGGAGTTACCTGTACCGTGAGATAAAGAGGCTTCTTGTGGAAAGAATAGAAAACATAAGGAAGAAAGCACTAAGATGCACAAAGCCAATCTCTGCTAGGCTTCATTGTACAGCACCCAGTCTGGGTCATCTCTCAGACTGAAACTTGGCCTCAGGACCCAGAAGCAGTTATAGTTATTGCCTGAGCTCAGCTCTGTTAGGTAAGATCCAGCAGTGCACTTGTAAGGCTTTTTGCAGACAGAAGTGCCAAGGAAAGGAGGGAGGAACTCTGGCTCTCTGGGAAAGTATTTGGGTTTTGCAGTGCCAGGAACTTTCAATAGCTCTGTTGCTTTCCATAATTTCTACCAGCTTTTTGTTCCCATTGTGTTGCTCTGGGAAGCCTGTGCCATGTGGGGGCTCTTCACTGCTGCCTGGGCAGGGGGTGTTTCAGCTGTGCAAGATTGGGGTCATTTGCTAGGGGGGGCTTTTAGCTGCTTTGCTTCACGTTTGCAGAAATTCAGCTCCACTGGCAGGGGGAATCCAGGCTCGGGAAGGTCTCCTGAGGGCTTTGTGCATGAGTACAACGGTGCTGAGCTCTGCAGCCACGGCAGAAGCAGTGCTCAGCTCTGGTCATCACTCAGCTTTGGGACATCTGAGATCTCATCCAAGACCTGGAATATTGACCAAAGTGTTAATCAGGATCAGGTATGCTACCTAAAACTTCCTGCCAGCAATTTCCCAAAGCAATTTTCTTGTACCCTACAAAGATTCCTACAGTGCTCTTCCACTGGTTCTTGTCCTCAGCCACTGGACTGAGGAGCCTGCAAGCAACAAGGATCTCATTTCTGTCCCCAGGTGCAGAGCATTCAACATAGAATGAGTGGGTGGGAGAGTGGCAGCAAGGAGGTAATTATCCCCTCATCAAAGTCTTTCCTGCACCAGATTAGGAAGTTTCAGGGGGCTGTGATGGGAGCTGGAGCTAGACGAGCATTGCTGGGGCTTGGTTGGATGGAGAAGACTCAGTGTGAACATTCAGGAGTGGATGCCACATCCTGACAAACTGCACATAGGTTTTCCTTAATCTGGGAAATATTGCTCTGGATGTCACTACTCCCCCCACCCCAGTGGAGAAGAGGGTACTGGAGAGGCTCAGGTAGAGCTGCAGCATTTACCTGCATCCCACCAGCACAAAGGAGAGACCTCCTGGTGTGGGATTAAAGGAGGTTGTAAAGATGTGGGATCAGTCTATTCAATTAAGTTGCAAGTGATAGGACAAGAGGAAATGGCCTCAAGTTGTGACAGGGAGGTTTAGATTGGATGTTAGGAAGAATTTCTTCACCAAATGGGTTATCATGCATTGGAAAAGGCTGCTCAGGGCAGTGGTGGAGCCCCCACCTCTGGAGGGATTTCAGAGTCCTGTAGACACAGTACTTAGGGATATGGTTTAGTTAAGGACTTGCCAGTGCTGGGTTAACTGCTGCACTTGATGATCTTGAAGGTCTTTTCCAACCAAGGTAATTCTCTGATTCTATGAGATGAGAGAAAGGGAGGTGGCCTTGGAGTGCCTCATGGGAGTCCCTCAAAAGGCTTTCCCGTGGCAAAGGCAAGCTTAGAAAACACCAAGAAAGGGGCCAAGAACAATCTTGGAGAGGTAAGAAACTTCCGTGCCTGGCAAGATTAAATCTGCAAGGACACATAACTGTGGGAAAGATACAAATGAGGGTTAGACGAGAGAGGAGCACCAAGTCAGGCATGTTACGGGGCAGGTAACTGGGGAGTGAGTCACTGTGCCTCACACGGCTCTCCTCTCGTGCTGTCTCCTGACCCAGGCCCCCGGCTCCTGCAGTGGAGATGCCCTGGGGTGTGGGTGCATGGGTGCTGGGGGGGGTCCCAGGCTGTGGGTGCCATGCATATGCAAAAGCTCTTCTGCATACATCTTGCTGTTATGAGGCAGGGCTTTTTGTCCAGGCTGCCATGTGGCCTCCAGCAGTGTGGGACCGTGGCACTCCTAAGGCATCCGGTGGTGGGGCCAGGGTGCCCCTGAAGTGCCTCTGCTTGTGATCTCTCCCAGGAAATGAGATGGAGGAACAGTGTTGAGTGAGTATGTCTTGGCAGGAGATCATAGAATGGTTTGGGTCGAAAGGGACCTTAAAGATCATGTAGATCCAACTCCTTGCCATGGGCAGGGACACCTCCCACCAGACCAGGTTGCTCCAAGCCCCATCCAACCTGCCCTTCAACACTTCCAGGGATGGGGCAGCCACAGCTTCCCTGGGCAACCTGGGCCTGTGTCTCACCACCCTCACAGTGAAGAATTTCCTCTTAATGTCCAACCTCAATCTTCCCTCTTCCAGTTTTAATCCATTCCCCTTGTCCTCTCACTACAAGCCCTTGTCCAAAGTCCCTCCCCAGCTTTCCTGTGGGCCAAAAAGGAGTTGAATGAACAATTAACTGAAGTCAGAAGAATAAGGCATATGTATTAAGATATAAATAAACCATAAATAGTAAGACTATATATCTTCAAATACATGAGGGCCTCACACAGAGACTGGAGGACCAATAAATATCAGGGATGAAAGGAGTACTGCAAAAGGAGAGGAGCAGGAAAGATCAGGTGTTTACTTTTCATGATGACTGTGAGAAATGAAGATTTCTACAACATCCTCTGCCTGCTACAGGGAAACCCACACCACGGCACACCCGAAGGTCACGTCTGCATATAAAATTTTGGAGAACCATAAACCAATGAGGAAAGGGTGATAAATGACAGACAAACATCATCACAGATAAATGTGAAGTGATACACATGGGGTGAAATTATCTTCTCTTCACATGTAATTTATGGCCTTGGAGATAACCATGAGGGAACTTTGTGATGGACAGCCCATCCCAGTGATAACTCAACACACAACAGGGCTGCAGAAACCAAAGGGAATGCTAGGAATCAGGAAGGAAGGAGAGGAGAACAGAAAGGTGGCTGTGATGTCCCTTTGTAAACCCATGGCTTACCCATCTTTTGCTGTAGGCTGTTCTGGTCTCCTCATCTTGGAAAGGAAATAGTTTGATTGGGAAAGGTTCAGAGAAGGTCACCACAGAGGACAAGCTGATGGTTCTGTCTGAAGAACTGGTCTGTGAGCTGGGAATTTCCAGCCTGGACCAAAGGCAAACTGTGAGAGGATCAACTCATCACAATTTTTAAATATAAGACCTGAAAAGCTTCCAATGCAGCTCCTAAGAGATTCAGAAGAAAATAAGGTGTGGGTTTTTCCCCAAAACAAGCTGTGGGTCCGTACAGCAGTGACACAAATGATGCTATTGATAATTACATTTTTCATGGATTGAAGTGGTGACTGCAAAAGCTCAGGGGAGAAAAACCCACTGAGGCTTGTCAAGGATGTAATGGTGATGTGATTCATGGCTTCATTCCTCATGCTGGCCTAGGGCAGGGCAGTCCAGACTGATCACTGCTGCAGGGGAACAGGCTTTTACAAACCTTTCCAACAGATGCTTTATCCTTTCTAACACTGTGGCAAGAAAACCAAAAGAAAATCATCTGAAACAGGAAGCTTGAAGAAATTCCAGCAATTTTTATTGATTTCAGCTTTTCCAATGAAGCAAATACATACAGTTCAGCCAAAACAAAACTCTTGATACATTATTCTCACATACCTATATCTTACAGAATACACTGTATAGCTATGGACTGGTAGGCTGAGTTGGTCTCAAACTAGTGTGTGGTCAGAGAGGAATAAAACTGCCTACTGCCTTCTACTCGTCCATGAGGCTTCTGAAATGCTGGGGTGGGTTGGATTGTACATACACAAAATGAACAAAGCGTTGATCAGAAAATAAACCAAAAAAAGCTCTGCTAAGCCCAGGACAAACAAGTATGGTATTTATTTACATGGTTGTGTGTCCCACGCACAAATCAGGCCCCAGCTACTCTTGTTTCTGCTGCTGGCAGAGCTAAAGGTGCTGCTAGCTGGGGTCCTTCCCTCCTCAGTCATTCCCCATCTGTACAACCCAGGGCATGTGCTAAGTGCTCTAGAGCTGCCCTTGTCCCTGTCACTGGGGATACACCCGATCTTGGCTCCTAAAGAAGGAAAAAACAGGAAAACAGCTCATGGAAGAGGATGTCACAGTTAAAAATGTGCCTTTAGGAAAAAAAAAAGTCTGCTAGAATGAAAAAAAAATTGCATTGGAGGTGAAAACAGCCTCTATTTACTGTGGTGGGAACCTCACTGAGCTGCCAAAGCTGCTTGTTATGGGCAACACCAGCTACATCCATGTCTGTTTTTCCTTTCTCTGCTTACAGCTGGGGATGAAGGTCACTTCCCTGACCTGGGCAGAGTCTGTAGGCCAGGTTTGACAGAGACTGAGAGGCAAATAGAGCTGAGTATCAGAGAATTTCCTGGGGAAGAAAGAGCTGCATAATAGCCCTGGGATGGCAGAGCAGTTACAGTTCACACAGCCCGTTGCTCTCTCTATTTTGAGGTATGAAAGCAGCAACACACAACGTCATAAAAAGGATTAGATTGGAAGGAACCTCTCTGGTCTGCCCAGCTCAAAGCAGGGATAATGTCAAAGCCAGATGAGATTGTTCAGGGCTGTGCCCAGTCATGTTTTGAAAGTCTCTGAGGATGGAGACAGATTTTATTTTTATCATTTTATTAGCTTTGGAGAAACAGCTTTGCTGTACTTCATAAAATTTATGTGAATGATGTATCTGTCTCTTTGAGTCTAATACTTGCTAATGAAATCTCCAGTGCTTGTAAATTTAATTGTGAGATGATGATCACACAGCTACAGCTCTTTGTGCCCTATATAGTGATTCAGTAAACTGCATTACCAGTGAAAGCAGCAGCAGTGTTTTAAAATCAACCCGAAATAACAGCCAATTAGAATGAATTTCCTCAATATTCCATCGTTCCATTTTGTAGTTCGGTTTCCCCAATTAATTTTACAGAGAAAAACATTAGCTCCCAGGACTTGTGTCGAACATGTAATTACAGGAACAAATCTGAATGCAAAATTGCACGCAACATCCTTTTAACACCAAACCTATAACACTCCTGCCTGTGGATAACTGCAGCCAGTTTGGACATCCACGGTTTCAGGTCCTGCTGAAAACACTTTGAACCTTACATCTGAGGAGATACATCCAGCCCAGGAAGAGCTGGCAGCTACAGCCAGGGCATGCCCACGGGCTGGGGCTCCTTTGCTGCTGTTTAAATGCTCCTGAAACTGTCCTACCGGATTCTCCTGGTTCTAGCTCTCCACTTCAAAGGTGCTTTTTTTCTCTCTCATTTGGCTGGGAGCTCTGCACAGAAAGCTCTTGACTGAACGTGGGTGAAGGCAAGCAAATAGTTGCTGCTCATTAAAGTGCACAGGATTAAGCCACCCTTTGTAGTCCAAGAGAAAAACCAGCCAGAGAATGTTCCTTCTCTGGGGACACGAGCTCCCTACCATCTAAATGGGGGATGAACAAGTGCCACCACATCTCTTAGGTGTAGAGCTGTGTCAGAGCAAATCTGAACTTCATGGACGGTTCTTTAGTGGGCACCAATCACTCCATCTCTGTGAAGTGGATGGGGACATGCTGATTGCCTTCAGCTGAGGAGTCTGACACTTGCAAAAAATTAGACTGGTTTTCCCTTTCCAGACTCATAACTCATCCTTCCCAAGCACCTTCTGCACCTCTGGTATTTGCAAAACAGGGTCTGGTGCCCCCGTGCTCTTCAAAGAAGCAATAACCATGTGTGGGGGACACCAAGTAAATGCATCCTCAGCTGGTCCTTTCCCTACAGAACTGAGCTGTGTCCCCTCCAGGGACAGGTAGAGGATTATTTTTCTTCTGGAGAGAGGAAGATCAGCCTCTTCCATCACCTGGTCACTGTCACAGGAAGTGGGTTGCCCTAAAATGAGCTCAGCAGTCCCCTATCACAGCCTTGGGGTGATGATGTAATTAAAGATACTGAGAAATAAAATTTCTAAACCTGACTTCACACAAGTGCTTACATTCCTTTGCATATTAATACTATTTCTTTACATTAATCAATAAAAACAAAATGTGATTAAAAAGGCCCCATTCCTCACGTTTTTTTTTCAGTCCTGCATGGCAGCCAGTGATCCCAGGGTGGGGAAAAAACCCACGTTGCCTGACTCCAGCTCAGCTTCTCAAATGCCACATTTGTCCAGGTACAGTCATGAGATTGAGTTGTTCTGGCGCTCCGAATGGTTCAGGACCCGGGAATATTTGTGCTTTGCTGATGTGTTGTAATTGTCCCCTCACATACAGCTTCAGAGAAGGGTTACTGAGACCCGGGAGAGAATCCACAGACATCAATTTGCTTCTTGAGATAAAGAGTTCCCATGACAGGAAAGAAATACTAATAACTATAAGAGCTCATTGGAGAAAAAATCATAAGCAGAAAAGAAGCCCGTGTTCATAAACATTAGGAATTACCAGACTTTGTAAAGAAGAGTATTGTTGTGTGTATCTGTTCATAAAAGCCATATGCAATGGGGGAACTCGATCAAAAATTGGCATTTTTTTTTATACTTGTGGGTAAAAATAGGTTGTAGCATGGGTTTAGTGTGGCAGTCTTGGGTGCGTGGATTAGGTGGACTTGGGTAAAAATATTTTGTGGCATGGGTTTAGTGTGGCAGTCTGGGGTGTGTGGATTAGGTGGAATTGGATTAAATTCTTCACGGGGGTTAAACTACACAACTCACCCCGACTTTGGGAGGAAGACAGGGGACTAAGCCTGTAGGAAGGTCCTACTCACCATGTGTGCACATGTATGTTGCCTGCAGGCACCATACACGGCGACACACACATAGTTACACAGACACACTCTTTGCAAAAAAAATAATTATTGACATTGAGAAACTATAACCTCAATAAAAGTCCCTTCTCCCCCCTAAAAAGAAGAAAATGCTTAAAAATATCAGTATCATCCACATGAAATCCATATGTTTAGTTTGATTTACAGTTGAGTTAAACTCAGAAACACTCTAGATCTTTAACATCCTATGTAATTGTGAAAGGGTTGGCTTCCTGGACACGAGCCAATTCCAAATTCTGAAATGGAGAAAAAAGAAAGACAAACCAAAAACCCAGATAATTAAAACATTCAAGAAATCTTTTCATTACATTCAAACCCAACTTTTAATCTTTTCTCTTGGCCTGTACTCAGTTTCTGTGCTGCCCATAGTTTTTTCCCCCTAGACTTTCACTTCTCCTCTGAGTCCCAGTGGAAACATCCCAACAGACCAAGAAGTAAAACCCTGTGTCTGGGCAGAGAAAAGAAATGGGCTTTTGCACCATTTTCTCTTACGTCAGGACTGTGCTTAGTTTGATTGCAAAGAGCACGTCAGGGAAGGGAGTGAATCATTCATTCTGGATAGCCTCAATCCCCATCGTAGAGACCCTGGATATTTGGAAAGTGCAAAACTGCTTAGAGCTCTTCCCTTCAGTGGCAATTATCAGTCCAAAGTGCCCTACAGACTCAAGCCTCATTTCACACTGAATTAAAAAAAACCATAATGATGCCCTGTAAATTCTGCCCATGATTTCTCAAACCTGGTTCCTCTATTGGGATTTTTTTTCAGATGTCAGAATGGAGTTCCCCATTTTGACATGAGGCTTTCAGGTAGCTTACTAAGTGTTCAAAATATCCCTGAGGATGATGGTTAATGCCATAGGGTGTGCTGGAATTAATTGCATGTTACTGACGTTGTCTGGATAATATTATTTGAAATTCAGGAAGGAGGGATTCCTTGAAAAGTCCCATGTGAGAGGATTTGGGAAAATGCAATTAATTAGTTATTGCTTGGCAAAGTAAGTAAGAAAGACACACGAGGTGTAGGCAAGTTGAGCAGCTTTGTCTGTCCCATGGCTGTTTGGCTGTTTGCTGGGGGGCAACATCTGCACTAAACCACATGGCTTGGACTTTAGACCCAAACAAACGCTTTGCAGTTTGGGTTGGTAAGACTTGGGATGAAAAATCTCACCAACCCACTTCAGGGTTGAGCCCTTCTGGGGCTCCTGACCTGCTGGATTTCCCCCCCAAGCCAACCCCTTCCCCCTGCACCAGGGTCCCGTTCTCACCTGCAGCCTGAACGTGCATTGAGAGGCTCCTAAAATCTGGAGGAAAGGGTCCTGAAGGTCGTCCCAGCTAAAGATCCCATCATGTTCTTATCAAACCCTTGCTGAAAGAGCAAGTACATGAAGTGCAGTGAGTGCATATCCATTTCAACACTGATAACCATCTACTGCTGTGAGACAGAGCCTCCCACCCCACTTCAAAAGTGGTCCTTCGCTTAAAAATCATGGAATCATAGAGCAACTAGGGTTGGAAGGGATCTTAAAGGTCATCTAGATCCAACCCCCTGCATGGACAGGAACACCTCCCACCAGACCAGGTTGCTCCAAGCCGCATCCAACCTGCCCTTCAACACTTCCAGGGATGGGGCAGCCACAATTTCCCTGCTGGGCAACCTGTTCCAATGTCTCACCACCCTCACAGTGAAGAATTTCCTCCTAATGTCTAAAAAGTGTGTTTCCTTCTCCAACAGCCTCCTCTGTCCTCCCTCTGGTTGCCTTTGATCCACGAACCATCATCCTTAGTGATGGGTTTAATCTTTCTTGCATTGCCTTCCATCCACCAAGAGCTGGACGTCTCCAGCTTTAGCAGAGAAAACCTTTACCTAATCCTTCACTGAATCTCACTTTATCCTGGAAAAATGGCAAAGGGAGATGCCTGATGCATCCATCCCTCTCATCTGACGTATACCTATGCAATGAACATCTGTGTGAACACAGGAGTGACTCAGTCACATCAAAACAAGCTGGCAGAGGCTCCAGATCAGAGCCTTGGCACAAAGCTCCACAAGCTCCTCTGGAGAAAGTCCCTAACTGTTAACATGAGCATGATATTTAGGTACTCTCTCCCTTCCTGCCCCCGGGGTACTCCTCTTTGTGGATGTTAGTCCTTCTCTTTAATTTGGCCCTTTACTCTCTGCAGGTGCTGCTGCTGTGGAGTTGGAAACACCCAACTGGTTCAAAGGGAGCCCGGGGGAGCTGGCAGCCCTGGCTGCCTGGGCACTTGAGCAGTTTCTGTTGCAGGGAGCAAAACAAATCCTAAATACTCCTCATCTTGGTTTAAAAGATTACCCTGAGTGTGGGGGTGATGTAACCACAGGGCAGAGTTATGGACACAGAAGTAAATGGGGGGAAAGAGTGGAGGAGGCTGGCCAGGGATCTGTTGGGACGTGCTGATCCTACATGATGGACTGTAACGAAGGGAATCTCCCAAGCTAGCATGGAACCATGTCCTGGCCCATTCCCAGTGCAGGGCAGTGCTGTGCAGACATGACAGCACTGACCCCAGGAGCATCATGGAGGATGCCACCTGAACCAGCATCACCCCCAGGTTGCAAACTGCCCAACATAGACACTCCCCCATCCACTTAGTCACTAAAGTCAGTCCTGGCAGTGGTGGTTGTGACCCGCTGCCTCTTGCTCAGATCTTGGGTGGGTGCCAGAGTGCTGAGAGCACCATGGTCCTCCTTAACTCCTCACAGCTGCTGCCCAGACCCACTGCTGAATCACAGCCCCTGCAAACACAACAACTTTAGAGGGTGAGTCAGGACCAGGATTGTTCTGGTCTTCCAAAAAGCAGGACTATTCTCCTTACCTGCTTGAGCACACTCTGGAGCTCCCTGTTGGACCACAGGTCTGTCAGGAGGAGGCGAGCAGCTTCGGCTGCTTTAGGACAGGAGCTGGGAAGATGAAAGCAACCCCCATGAATTACAGTGGGCCACAGAGCAGCAACCCACACACTTCAGCAACAGCCTTTAAATAAGCCCATCTCCAGCTGGGAGCCCGGCTAGACTGGGTGGGGGGTGGTCAGTAAAACTGTCTTTGCTCTCTCAGTTGTACATGACAACAACCTCTGGATAGAGAGCAGGACAAATCATAGAACCATAGAATCATAGAATGGTTTGGGTTGGAAGGGACCTTAAAGATCATCTGCTTCCAACCCCCCTGCACAGGCAGGGACACCTTCCACTAGACCAGGTTGCTCCAAGCCCCATCCAACCTGCCCTTCAACACTTCCAGGGATGGGGCAGCCACAGCTTCCCTGGGCAACCTGGGCCAGTGTCTCACCACCCTTACAGTGAAGAATTTCCTCCTAACGTCCAACCTAAACATCCCCTCTTCCAGTTAAAAGTTATTCCCCCTTGTCCTCTCACTCCCTGCCCTTGTCAAAATTCCCTCCCCAGCTTTCCTGTAGCCCCTTCAGGTACTGGAAGGTGCTCTAAGGTCTTCCTGGAGCCTTCCCTTCTCCAGGCTGAGCAACCCAAAAAAAGAAGAGGGGTGGATTTGAGTGGAAAAAACTAGTGTTAAACGGAGCTGAATGAGTGCTTCTGGAGTGAGAAATCTGGGAGAGGGAAAGAGAATGGAAATGGTGCCAACCCTTCCCTGGCATCTGTAGGGCAGTGTGGGTGATCCCTCAGGAGGGCTCCCTGCTGCCTGGGGAGGATAGAGGAGACCAGAGCACTCGTAACAACAACATCTGCAACCAGAAGTGCTTACTCAGCATAACTTAATAGATACTTGCTCACGTAACAGCTCCGAAACCGTGAGTCATAGAAGTACCTTTTATAATTTTGGAACATTTCATACAGCAACCTAGATATAAACCTCCCTGCTTGTTCTTATCACTGCTCCTGATCTACTGGACCTCATCCTGCCTGTGAGAGACTCCAGATATGAATTCAGTGTGACAACCCCAGCCTGTCTCAGCCAGAGTGAGGAAGAGGTATGAGACCAGAGTCAGGACCCTTCCTGTATGACAGCTTCACAAAGCATTGTGCCCTCAAATAGTAATAGAATCCCAGAATGATTTGTGTTGGAAAGGACTTTATGGATCATCTAGATCCAACTCCCCCTGCATGGGCAGGGACACCTCCCAGTAGACCAGGTTGCTCCAAGCCACATCCAACCTGCCCTTGAACACTTCCAGGGATGGGGCAGCCACAGCTTCCCTGGGCAACCTGGGACAGTGTCTCACCACCCTCACAGCAAAGAATGTCTTCCTAATGCCTAACCTAAATCTACCCTCCTCATCCTCATCAGACTATGAGAAATGGAACTGACAGTGGTCATCAGGAATAACCCGGGGCTTCAAGCACCATTCTCTGAGTGTGGAAGGACAGGAATGTGACCATAGTCAGTACATTTCAGGGCACTTCTCACAGCAGTTGCAACCAAAGAAATTAGCAAGTTTGACTTGGTCATAAACTCCAAAGGGATTGTGCAGATGGATCACACTGGTATTGCATAGGGGACCACTCAGAAATTCTTGAGCAATGTTTTGGGACAGGAGAACTAGGTTTTATTGTAAAATCACTTCTCTAGTTGTAACGACCCTATGCCATGCCATCAGAGTGACTGTTTTTAAAAAAATCTGGGGCTGAAAAATTGTTTGTGGCTGAAAAAAAAACAACACATAAACCCAGAGGTATCTATGTCTAGGTGGTCTGTTGGACAATCTTTTTCAAGAATGGTTGTTTCATGTGTTTCTCTCTTTTTAAGCTAATGATCTTTAAAAAAAAAATTAATTAGCTCCTGATGATGCCAAGTATCGACTTTTTGCCATTGTGACTTCAGAGCAGACTTCAAAAGAATGTTTCTTTTCAAACCAAAAGTACCAGCAGCTGGTATCGGAGCCATTTTCAAATTCTGACAAAAGGATTTGTCCACTCTGAAGGACTGACTCTGTCTCCATTTCATACAGCATCTGCTGCTACTATTTGGGTATAAAAAGATGAAGCGTGACCTGATGGAGCTGTGATCACAACCTCAGGATGGGAAGCAGCATATCCTGAACAAAGGAGCTGGGAATAGTGTGTGGCTACAAGAGTGTAGAACATGGAGCAGAATATCAAGGAGAGCTGATCTGGGGGAAAACTTTCCTAATAACAAGTTGCTTGAAAATCAAAGCTGATTTTAAGGACAGTCTGGTTTTTACAGACAGAATTGTTTGTAAAAAAATCATGGAAAGACAAGGAAGTTGTCCACTGGTGGCAGTGGCCACAGTCATCCAACAAACTATTGACTCAACAAAGCTCAAACAAGAACATAATCAGAAGGACATCAAGAACCTTATGTATGTCACAGGAGATGCCAAGGAATTCCTGGAAGAAAGACTTCTTAGCCATGTCATTAAGTTTATAAAATTGAAATCAAGGGGCAACCTTTGGAAGATGGGCAACTGGAAATCTGGGGATGAGAAGAACTCTCTGCCACAGAAAAGAAGCAAGGAGAGACCTTAGTTTCTTGAAAGATTAATTTTGGCAAAAAGTTGTGGAAGAATTAAACTGTAAAATTAAATTGTATACTAGAAAAAGTGTGAAAAGTGAATGAAAAAAGAGAAATTGAAAGGAATCAGTGATAAAGCATTTGTGAGACAAGCTGCAAATCTCATTTGCTAAAGTTACCAAAAGTCATTTTGAGGAGAAGCTTTTAGTGCAGTCAGTAGAATGATTGAGAAAAATGATGATTTCATCAGTGAAATAATGTCGCTTGCAAATGAGCAGAGAAATATTTTCCAGAGAGTTGGAGAAGAAAAATGAAAAGGGCACCAGACTTCTCAATAAATTGATAACAGTAGATTAATTGTCAGAAACACCAGGGGAAATAAAAAAAAAAGAAGGTAATATTCAATATTTTGGCAATTTGGATTAAAAGTTACAAATAGTTCATGAACATCATTGTCACTATGAAGCCCGTGTCATAGATGGGGATATATCCATGAGATGGAGACAATTATTTAATTGGGGTGCTCCAGGAAGGAGAAAAAACCACAACTATCAGATAAACTGCTCAACAGTTGATGCCTTTCACTCAGAAAACAGCTACAAGAAAACATCCAGGAAAGGCAATTTCAGCTCTGAGGTGCTGCTTGAACTTTGAGAAGAACACAGGGAAGGAAAGTATCTGGAACTTACTTGTCTGTAACCTGGAAGCTCTTTCTTAAACATTAATACAAAATTGTTTGAGCATTGGGTCTGCATCCAACCCAGGCAGCAGCCCCCAGCTGAGGTGTTGGATCTAGTGGGTGAGGCTCTTTCTGATGGAGGACTAGACAAGCCCCACTCCAAAATTTCTTGTTCTTCTTCCAGGCTATAGAGGGAAGTGGGAAAAGTTCACTAACATGTGAACTAGCAGGTGTCCAAGTCACTAGAAGGGACTCTTTCACCTTTGTGGAACCAAGTGGGAACAGTCTGAAATGATACGGATTGAATAAGGAAGATTAGGCCTGGGTGTGAATTGTCATCTTTGCACGAGAGTGGAACAGCAGAAAAATCTTTGAGGACAGAAATTAATAAAGAAGGAAAAGGAAAAATTCAAGCTGTGGACATTTTACGAACTGGGGAGTTTCTCAGATGGAATTCCTGATAAAGGCTGGAGGAACATACTGAAGACAACAGCAGAGTTTGGTAACTCCTCACAGTTCAGTGAGTCATTGCAAACAAAGCTCATCACACAGAACAGTCACAGGCAATCAAGGCACACACAGCCCAGTTATGCAACACTTTGCTGACGTAGGGAATGAGCTGACGACAGGTCAGAGGGATCCAGAGCAGGACTTTAGGCAGAAGTTAATGCCATTCCAAACAACGAAGGCTTAGAAGAGGGCTGGGTTGCATGGTAATTGCTTGTTGTGGAGTGGAAGCAGAAAGCTGACCAAGGTTGGTTGGCTGAGGTTCAAACTAAGCAAGAAGGCCACTTCTAATGACTGAGAGTCTCTCTGCTGCCATAAATAATCATAGAATAGATCATAGAATAATGATAAACAATCACAGAATGGTTTGGGTTGGAAGAGGCTTTAAAGATCATCTAGTTCCAACCACCTGCATGGGCAGACACACCTCCCCATAGATCAGGTTGCAGATCTAACCTGCTCTTGAGCACTTCCAGGGATGGGGCTTCCAACTTCCCTGGGCAACCTGTTCCAGTGTCTCACCACTCTCATAGAGAAGAATTTCCTCCTAATGCCTAATTTTAATCTCCCCTCTTCCAGTTTTAATCCATTACCTCTCTCACTATAAGCCCTCCAAAAAAGTCCCTCCCCATCTTTCTATCAAGGGATGATGGAGAAGGCATGTGAAAGTCTTTTCATAACAGAAAACCATGTTACTTGTGTAAGGTACATTAAAACAAAAACAGATGTTAGGGGAGATGATAGTCAAGGGAGGAGAATACATGGTCAAAGACCACGTAAGTTGAACACCAGTCTGGCCAGAAATGACAACATAATTTGGTAAGGGGTGACAAGCTTCTGCACAGGGCTGTAGGGAGTATGGATAACAAGCAGGTCAGAATTCCTACCACCAAAACTCAAACCAAATCCTCAAAGAAAAAGTGGTAAAATATGTTGGGATTGCTCAGTTGTTTTAAAATACCTGTGAGTAGACCAGGGGAGGTACTTATTTAAATAAATAAATAAATGTATATAAATACACATCATCAAAACTGCATCTTTGCCACTTGAGGTGGATATTCCAACAATAAGATGAGCAAAGGGGAACATTAAAGCTGAGCACACTCCCAGTGTATCAGTGGTGCCTGGAGCTCAGACCTGACCTTCATGGTAAGGTTTGTGAGAAGCTGGGATTGGGAAGTTCTAGTGTGAGGGAGTCAGGCTGTGGCCTGACATCCCCTGCTTTGAGGGCTTAAGGGTTTAAGATGTTGGTCCTTCAGTTCTTTTTAGAATTCCTTAATATTCAGGGAGCAAATTCCCTGAGGGCCCTTTACAAATCCCACCATGGCTCATTCCAAGAATCCAGTGTTGAGAATTTATGTCTAGTAATGTTTGATATTTTTTTTTGTCTCTCTCAGTTTACAAGCACAGGGAAGGAATCATAGAATCATAGAATATGCTGAGTTGGAAGGGACCCATCAGGGTCATCGAGTCCAACTCCTGTCCCTGTGTAGGGCACCCCAAGAATCACCCCATGTGCCTGAGAGCATCATCCAAATGCTTCTTGAACTCAGACAGGCTTGGTGCTGTCACCACTTCCCTGGGGAGCTTGTTCCAGTGCTCAACCACCCTCTGGGTGAAAAAACTTTCCTGATATCCAACCTAAACCTGCCCTGATTCAGCTTCCTGCCATTTCCCCCAGTCCTGTCATTGGTCACAGGAGTGAAGAGATCAGGACCTGCCCCATCTCTTCCCCTGGTGAGGAACCACAGACTGCAATGAGGTCACCCCTCAGCCTCCTCTTCTGTGCTTGACTGTCCTTTACTATGGCTCTGAAGGCATCAGGAAGGCTCTGGGGTTAATCTGGCTTTGCACAGAGTGCACAGGCTCAGAAAATATCTGTGCACAACCCTCTCCATGCCTTCTGCCCCAAACTCACCCATTTCGGCACAGGCTTACTACATTATTTAGCATGTTGCTTGTCAAGTAAGACTTTCCCAGGTGTGGGTTGGACATGATGAGGTTCCTCAGAGTGTAACAAGCTGATGTCATGATCTCGCCATAGCTGTTAGTATTTCCAGACTGGAATGACAGGAGACGTGATACATCTGGGAGCACCTGGTGAGCTAAAGAGGTGGAATGTTCCAATCAACATTTAAATAAAACCTGGCACAAGTGAATGATACTGGTTGTGTTAGCACTATTCAATGCAAGCAGGCAGTGTTATCTCTGGAAGGAGACACTAATAATGTTGGACAGTAATGGCATCCTAGAATCATAGAATCATGGAATGGTTTGGGTTGGAAGGGACCTTAAAGATCATCTAGATCCAACCCCCTGCATGGGCAGGGACACCTCCCACCAGACCAGGTTGCTCCAAGCCCCATCCAACCTGCCCTTCAACACTGCCAGGGATGGGGCAGCCACAGCTTCCCTGGGCAACCTGGGCCAGGGTCTCACCACCCTCACACTCAACAATTTCCTCCTCATCTCCAACCTCAATCTCCCTCTGCCAGTTTTCATCCATTCCCCCTCATCCCATCCCTCCCTGCCCTTGGCCAAAGCCCCTCCCCAGCTTTCCTGGAGCCCTTTCAGGCACTGGAAGGTGCTCTAAGGTCTCCCTGGAGCCTTCTCTTCTCCAGGCTGAACACCCCCAACTCTCTCAGCCTGTCTCCAGAGCAGAGCTGCTCCAGCCCTCAGATCATCTAATAGTCATCACTTGATTTTCAGAGACAACATGGGTGCTGCAAGCCTCTGGAAGGGCATGATATTGGTTATGACGAGTCAAGCCCAACTCATTTCCCAAAACACTATCACCCTCATGATCCTGCAGATTGGTCATTCTCTGTAAAGCACACCTCATGCTTGTAGAGGCTTTGAGATTGCACACATTTTGTTAATGAAGCCTGCAGATCATAGAATCATAGAATGTGTGGGGTTGGAAGGGACCTTTAAAGGTCATCTAGTCCAGCCCCCCCTGCAGTGTGCAGGAACCACCACCTCTCTGGGAAACCTGTTTCAGTGCTTCACCACCCTCAGTGTAAAGAACTTCTTCCTGATATCCAATCTGAATCTACCCTGCTCTGGTTTAAGGCTATTGCCCCTCATCCTATTGCTACATGCCCTCATAAACCATTCCTCCACACCTAATCATCCTTTTGGCCAGAAGAAATGACACTGCTTTGCCCAATTTCTGGGCAAACCCTAATATGGTGTTTACAAAGTAAGGTGGGCACATACTAGAGGGTTAGAAACATTGTTCTGGAATCCACAGTAGTGGAAATTACTTACCCATGGTTTTGTGGAGAACAGGATGCCGGGACATGTTGCTCAGCAAAGAAGCCCCAGACCGGACAACTTCAGAGCTGTTGGACTGGAGGAGCCGTGCTATGCGGGGCAAACCTTTTTCCTTCAAACCAATCAGTTGGCTCATTGCATTGGACATCTAGGAGACAGAACAAAGATGTCTCATGACTTCTAATGCCAGGAGGACACAACTGGAATGGTGTATGGAGCCAGGCAAACTTGACTACTCTATAAAATAAGCATCTATAGAACATCATCTGCTACCACAATCCTCCTTACTTTGTCATCTACCCCTCTGCTCCACAGGCTTTTGTGAAGTCAGCCTCATCCTTTGTGATACAGCTGGGACTTCTGTCCTCTTTCTGGAGCCTGAGGGGGGACAGTTGCTCACCCAACTGATATTCCCATAAGCTGGAGAAGTTTTACTTTCATGTCCACGTTGCCCTTACCCAACGCCCTTGCAGGTCCCTGCCATGCCACAAGTAATAAGCTGCTTTGCAATAGGAGGAGCTAATGATACCTTTAAAAAACATGCTGAAAACAGAAAACACTCATCTTGGATCCTGATCTCATGTTTGCTTGTGTAAATCTAGAAGATGGCAAGATACAGCCAATGCAGATGTGTGTTCATGGACTTTGAAGCACATACCCTTGATACGTTGCCCCTCTCATTGATGGAGTTTAAGCTGAACTGCCCCACCAGAAAGGTTTCTGGGGGTGGTTGTGTGACACATGGACATCAACAGTGATGTGGGGATGGAGGGAATGGGCTGGAAGGCAACTCTCCCAGGGGGCTGAGACCCAGTTTCTCTTCCATGCTCCAGGAGGTACCTATGCCACCTTACAGATCCACACCAGCAGGACTGGGATGTGGAAAGCTGAATTTGAGAAGAGATTCAGCATTGTCCTCTATAAGGTAAAGGGTTCTAAGCTTTGTAAGCTTGTCCCCCTTAACAGCAAACCCAGCAACCCACTCCAGCTCCCACTCTGAGCTGGAATAAGACCCTTAGAAGGAGAAGCCATTTCTGCACATCCAGGCAGATTCCAACCATTCCCTTCTGAAGGCTGAAATAAGTTGCTTCAAGACTGTCAGAGCTGGTTTTGGTTTGTTTGTTTTCTTCCTCACTGCCCAAAAGACATTCTTGTGTAATTAAGTTGATTGCTGAAAGCCTTTCCCTTTCCAGGGAGCACACAGGTCCAGCCCCTGCTCTGATCAGCTCTACCCGTGCTGTGACAGCCTCTCTCCACTTCATTAGTGCCACTCTTGGTTAAACTGCAATTAAAAAAAAGGTTCCCAAAGTATTTCATAGAATCATAGACTCATAGAATGGGTTGGGTTGGAAGGGACCTTAAAGATCACCTAGATCCAACTCCCTGCATGGGCAGGGATGCCTCCCACCAGACCAGGTTGCTCCAAGCCCCATCCAACCTGCCCTTCAACACTTCCAGGGATGGGGCAGCCACAGCTTCTCTGGGCAACCTGGGCCAGTGTCTCACCACCCTCACAGCAAAGAATTTCCTCCTAATGTCCAACCTCAATCTCCCTTCTTCCAGTTTTAATCCATTACCCCTTGTCCTTTCACTACAAGCCCTTGTCAAAATTCCCTACCCAGCCTTCCTGTAGGCCCCCTTCATCCTTTTCATGTATGTTTTCCCACTTTTTGAACCATTTATGCACTTTGCCATTAATTAAAGAAATAATAATTAGTGCAATCACCAAGAGGCCGTCTTGAGAAAAGGCACATTTTAATTGTGTTCCCCCACCCTAAACCAAATGGAGACATGGACAGACTTTTAGCAGAAGCTCCCAGGAGCTCAGAGCTGGCAGGTTAAGGCTGTTGGAGCAGCAGAGGCTCCACTCGTGAGTCACTCGGTGTTTCTGGGTGGAACATGTGCACACGTGACACGCCTCTCCTACGTACGAAATCATTATCTCTTGATCTCCCCAGCCATCTTATTTAAATTGGAATTGGTGAAGTTTGACACAAACAGACAAGTCGAGGTCTGTCCACGTGAAGGCAGCCTGTGAGGACGTGCCCACAGCAGCGATATCGGGCACGGCAGAGCTGCTGTCGTGACATGGCCCCTGCCCTGCCCTGCCTCCTGCAATACCCACGGTGCCACGCAGCCCGTGTCACCTCCACGCTGCCATACCTATGGGTTAGGACATCTATCAGAGCTATTTTACAAGCAGCTCTGATGTGAGGACAAGCCACAATCCACAGCACAACCCACCCTGTTATTAGAGCCACCTCCCACTGGAAAAACACAGGCAGGCAGCAGCGCAGGCACATCGCTGCCTTAATGACATCTGTCCACATGTGCACATCTGGGCACATCCTCGGTGGTGTCCTGGGGGAGGCCACCAGCACCAGTACATGCTAGTGGTATGACCTACCCAACGAAGCCCATGGGAAGTGTATGGATCTGGGCTAAACCCTTGGTATGCTGGTTAAAGCTCCCCATGAGACCCTATTTTTGGCATTAACAAAATGCTGTTTTTGACATCTCAAACATCTCAGCTGGAGCTTCCACTGTGGAAAGCCTTGCAATAGTGCCCTGAGGTTGAAGGATGACCTCTCCCTTTCTGATTACTATAAGCTGCTGACACTTTTGACCACACGTGTGGATGGGAGAGGAGAACTTACCAGGCCTCGGCTTGCAGTGAGGTTCTGCAGAGCTCCAGCACAAGCTTCCAAGGTGGCATCCTTCTTGCTCTGGTCCATCAGGGACAGGTAGGTACGGATGGCATCAGAGTGGTAGAGCCAGCTGGGTCCTTTGGGTTTAAAATCCTCCTCAGGAAGGGGGACACCATACTCATCATTCTACAAAGAGATGAGAAACTGGAAGCTCAGATCCTGCTCCTTGCTAGCAGCCCCTGCCTGGGGCTGAATATCACATTTCCAAGCCCTCTGTGGCACATCTTACCTCCATTTTACCACTCCTGCTGTTGAAACAGCCCGTGAGAGTTTTGTCCATATAAACACTCCGGGCCATGTGGTTGAGCTGGGTGTATTTGTTGGGAACTTCAGCATCCAGGCGGTAGGAGAGGTTGTGCAGGATGCAGATGCAATTCTCCACAGACTGCAATCACCACCAGAATAAAAATGCAAGCATCATATCAGGCAGAAAAATACAGAGCAGCATTTGCTAGAGCTACATAGGGACATCTACCATGCCATAATTGGCTTTTTTTTTTTGGCAGTTATATTGTGTAAGCTCCTGACCATGGCCCAGGTTGCCCAGAGAACTGTGGCTGCCCCATCCCTGGAAGTGTTGAAGGGCAGGTTGGATGGGGCTTGGAGCAACCTGGTCTAGTGTTGCTGTCCATGGCAGGAGTTTGGACTGGTTGATCTTTAAAGTCCCTTCCAGCCCAAATCATTCCATAATTCTATGACTATTCTATGACCCTGCTTAAGGTAGCAATGGATGGGAAGGAAGGAGGTAGAGTAGACACAAGTGAAGGCCACATAACCTGAGTGCTGTATCATGAATCTCAGTGAGCTGACTGATTCAGTGAACCTTATCAGGTCCCACTGCCACAGCCAAGATGATTAACAGGAAAAGAGAGCAGGAGTGCACAAGGTAGTTAATCAAACTGCCCACCATGAAATACCAAATCATGAAAGCCTTCCTCTTGCCTTAGTCAACCTCCAATGACTTTGTGCAAGTCACAGCTATGAATTAGAGGATGTTTTTTTTACCAAGAACAGGCTTTTAAGCCTCCTGGATGTCAGATTGCCCAACTTAAAGAGCAAGGGAGAATTTCTACCAGGTACCTGTAACCAGCCCCAAAACATGTGGTTACATTTCCAAAGAGCTGTATTCAACATGTGCTGCTGAAACTGGTCTTCCTGCAAAAGACATTCCCAAAAGAGGATTTGCTTAATCCTGAACTAATTTGAAATAATTTTGGTATTTGCTGGGCACTGAGGACGTCAGGGTGTCTGGATAGTATCACAGGTGTTGAAATCCTGAAAACGTGGGTATAAAAGATAATTTGGCCAAGGTAAGTGCTGTTTACACACAGCAATCAGAGTTACAGTTAAGGGACTGGCAGAAAGATGCCAGGTCCTGGCTTCTTGCTGAACATGATGCCAACTTGGGGCTTATATACTTGAGCTCTACTGGATGAAGAGATGAGGTGGTGGGAGGAGCAGGAGATGGAAGTTAAGCTGCTGAAAGGGTCTCAAGGTGGGAGGGGAAGTCAGGAAAGCATACTGGGGGCTCAGAAGCCAAAATATTTTGCTGTGTGTCTGTGTTTGGCCAAAAGAAATCATAAAACCCACCTCTACTTCAGTCCCAGAGCACAGAGGACTTGCTATCCTACAACAGATCACACTGGGGTTTGGAAGAACAGGAGCAGCCACAAAGAGTCTAGTCCCCTCTTCTGTTTGTTTGAAAGGGATTTTGAGCCATTCCCAAAGTTGCAATTATTAAGTATGGGGCTTAACTCTAGCAAACAGCTCAGGGTGAGCATCAGAGGTAGATGTAAGTTAGACATTAGGAGGAAAGTCTTTGCTGTGAGGGTGGTGAGACCCTGGCCCAGGTTGCCCAGGGAAGCTGTGGCTGCCCCATCCCTGGAAGTGTTGAAGGGCAGGTTGGATGGGGCTTGGAGCAACCTGGTCTAAGTGGGAGGTGTCCCTGCCCATGGCAGGAGAGCTGGAACTGGAGGATCTTTAATGTCCCTTCCAACCCAAACTATTCCTTGATTCCATGATCTGGTACCTTATCATCGGGTCGGTTGGAGGCCACGCAGTTCTGGGTGTAAGTCATGACGGAATCAATCAAGCCAGGGTAATTCCTCATGGTCTGGCGCCCCATGTCTGCAGAACTCAAGTTTCTGAAGAAAGCCATTGCAGAGCATGTCAGGAGAGAGGGAGGAGAGTGAATTAGTTGGCTTCACTTACTAGTCTCTGCGGGCTTGGTCCTGGCTGTGACTGTAATTGAACTTAAGGATATTTTTATAGGTTCAGCAAGGTTGGTGGACCTCATTTGGAGGCCTTCTGTAGGACTGTGCTGGTGGATGGTTCCCTCCTTGCTCTTTAGGACTGCCTTAATCCAGGAAAATGTCCCTTTAAGGAGCTCTGCCTTGAAGACATCCTCCTAGTGAGGATAACTCTCAGTGATATTTTGCCTTAGAGGCTACGCATGTGACACACACAGACTCATCCCCTCCTTGGAGGTGTTTCCAAAGGGAAGACTGGATAAAGACCAGCTGGGATTGTTGTGAAAATCAGGAAGTTTTGAGTGGTGGGAAGCATGGAGCTACATAGGGTCAGCAGCAAGATTTGGGTGGGAACTGGGGGCAAAGATGCTGCAGAGCAGCAATCTCTCTGACCAGAGAGACTGCCCAGTTTGGAATGTCATGTATTCTGGAGCACTGTTTGCTGCCAAGACAAGGGAGTTTTTCCAGTAACAGGAAATGGGGTTTTTTGTGTTGTTGTTTTGGTGTGTTTTTTTACTTCTTCCCTGTTTTATTGCCTTGTAGCTTGCAAATGAAAAACAAAGAGAGGTTGGCAGTCGTTGTGAGATATTCACTCCAGGCATTCCAGAACTGGATTTGATGTTCACTGTGATTTGCAGCCTTCTCATTAACATGAATTCATCTGCAATCCAGAAATGCTTGAGCAGCAATGGCTCGAGCCCAGGGCAAACCCAAGGCTGTTCTCATCGTTGTGATGTGGCAGGGCAGTGAGTCAGAGCAATCCCAGCTCACCCCTCAGAGCAGGGGTTCCGGACCCAATCACCCTGCTCTCCTGACTTGGCACCCTCCCCAGCCTTCTCAGGTCCCTGACTGACCTGCATCTGGTGGTCCTCACTGGGGGTGTCGGACATCACTGCCCCAAACTGTGATAAGACTCAAGATGGACCCTGCCTGAACGTCAACTCCATGGAAAGCTCCTTTCCCAAGCTACGCAGGAGGAGAGCAGCATCATACTCTTTCCCTCATCTTAATGGGCTATTTTGTGGCATCGGTGGGTTAAGATGGTCTTAACAGTGGGGCACCTCACACCCAGAATACACCACAAGTCCTGAGGTGTGACTGCAGGGGGAAGGTGCCTTCCAAGATAGGGAAGGGAGCTGTCAGACACAGTTCCCCGCCACAGAAGACGATGGTATCACATCTCAGAAGGCCCCTGTGCCGTGCTCACTCACTGGTTTCCTCAGCAGATACAGCTCCTGCTGGCTGCATGGCTGGTAAGGGTGTGGTCGGCCCCGCGCTCCCTCGGGGAGAGCTGCAGTTGATGAAAGTACCTAATTATACAGGGTAGGTTTTTTTTTTTTCCCCCCACTTATTCTCAGTGAGACAAGGAGCTTGCATCCAAGTGGAGGAGGGTGGTAGGAGAAGCAGCAAGTCAGGGCGAAGATCCTCTACAAAAGGGCTCTAGCTTTCCCGTGAAAAAAACAAACTCCTCTGGGTTCAGTCTGCACCTTCTGTTTTGGAGCTGCCATGTCTGAAGAAGCAAGCCAGGAAAAGTCCAGGGCAATGGGTCTGTTCTGGACTAAACTGTTGTTAAATTCAGTGAGAAAATGCTTGTTTTCCCCACATAGAGAATTCTGTCCTTTTGTCACCTAAAACCCAAACCGGTTTGTCTTCTAGCAACCAAAATTTTCTTTGGAAGCCTCAAAAAGTCTAAGGGAAAAAGTGTCAAGTTTCCTGGTCTGAGCTGAACAGTCAGGTTTCAGTATTGCAGCCCTCCTGTGACAAAAGCAACTTATATTTTTGAGCAGAGACTGCAAGAACAAACTTACTAAAAGAATAAAAGAAAAAGAGCTACTAGAAAAAATATTTGACATTAAATTTTTTTCCTTCTCTTGGTCAGGAAAACTTCCTCAGGGAGAATTTTTTATTAACACAATTACAGAGAGCCTGTCTTTAGCTTACTGTAAGAGGATTTAGCCAGCTTCAGCTTTTGCCAAGGGACACAAGCTACAGTGAGTCCCTGCTTGTTGACTCACCTCAGACAACCTGTAGCGTTGAAGAATACTTCTGGGTCAATAATTTCTCTTGTCCTACTGCAGCTGCCATCAGACCAGCCAGAGAAAGGGATGATAACACAGTCTGTCAAGACAGGGAGTGCCTCCTGTATCAACTCTTCTTTTAATTCATCGGTGGAGGAGAGGTTCCAGAGCAGTCCTAGAAAGGAAGTGGGAGACAAGTTCAAGGTCAAGCAGAGGGTTGCCATGCATTAGAAACTTTCTAGAGTTAGAGTGAATTCCAGCAACAAAGCCCTCCTTCACTCCATCCCTCTTGGAACTAGGCTGCCCTATGCCCTAGACTCTGTCCATCCTTATGGGAGACAGGCAGGATGGGCACCAGGAGCACGGTATCACATGGAAGTGGGCATCCAAACACCCTCCCTCCTCCCAAAATTGGTGTTTATTGCTATTAGGTTGCAGGGGGAAGGGATCTCTCCGGGGACCTCATAATGGCTTGCACACAAGGCCTTAGTCACAGCTGAGGTGACCTGCACCAACACACTTGTAAACCTTTCAAGAAAAGGTGGGACACCAATGAGATAACCTGCCCAACCACATTGGGATTGCGAGCACCCTTGGCTTTCCCTGGAAACAGCACAGGGGCCAGGGGTGCAGGAAGGCATAGGAATGGCAGGGTGACCAGAGCTGGGGAAGGGGGGGAAACCTGGGGCAGAGGCTTCCTCAGTGGGCACTCATGATATGAAGAATATGATATGAATGAGACATTGAAGGGCCAGGATCTCCTTTGCCTTCTGTTTTAGGTTGCCATTTGGTGCTACAGGAGCATAAAACATCCTCTCTGTGGTATGGCAACACCATGGCTACTGGGCAACGTGGACCACAGGCAGGGAGGAACATGGTCCTTGCTGAGGACTGAGCAGTGGGCTGTGTACCTGTCAGTTGCTTCTGAATTTCAGTGTTCCCTGTCCTCCTCAGGAGGCTCACACATTCCCTTATCCCATTCTGCCGCCGGGTTTCTATCTTGTTGGTTGGATTCTTGAAGACCAGATTCCGGAGGGCTCCAGCTGCTGCCCGCTGGACGTTCTGGTTTGTGCTGCGGAGCAGCTCCACCAGCTTGGCAATGCCCCCCCAGCCGATAGACCTGGAAAGACACAAGGCCATCAGCATGGTGTGCAGAGCATTGCTGTCACTGGGACAACTGGAACTGTCAGGGCAAGGTAAGGAGTCAACATGGCACGTACTCAGGGGAGCAGGACAAGCAGACATCCAGTAAAGGATGGCCAGAGCTTACAGATGGAATACCTGGTTTGGGCCATAGGTCATGAGAACAAAGGTCCTGGTGTTAAGGTTGGAACTTCAACTCTAGATGTCTATGAGTAATGGCCACAAAGTGAGTGCTTTGCTGATGCAGATGTGCTCGCTCCCACAAACTTTCACCTACCTTCATCTGTTTGCACCAGGTGGAAATGTGGCTCTGCCTATCTGTAAAGGCCATTTATAACCATTTAATGACCAGGTGTGGTAATTTATCTGCATCCTGAAATCACAGGCTGAGCTTAGAGAGATGGTCATAGTAGAGTGTAAACACCTTCAAGGTCAGCCAGAAGCAGTTCTGTCCCATACTGGGCAGCATGGGAAAGGGTGTGAACCCCAACCTGCAGGACACCACACACATGCCACGGGGGTCTGAAGAAAAATCCCATCAGCTGAGCTCTCCAAAATGATGAGACCTCATTGTAGGATGTTGTCTCCTGGGGACATGATCCTGCATGGAGCCCCTCCTGGTACAGACCAGCCCCTGGGGATTTGCTGACAAGAGAATGAATGAGCACCATCAGAAGGGAAAGAAAACAAGTGTGTGCTGGGGTGACTCACAAACCTGCTCTGACACATCTTTCTGGGAAGCAGTGGGACAGGCCAGTGCTCAGAGAGTGTTTTCAACGGTAACAAAGGGTGCGGCCACCCCAGAATTAGTGACTGTAAAGTGGGTTGGGGTACCTGCTCTTGGTGCAGCCAGGGCACAGAGGGACATCCCCAGCATGTCCAGCTCCACTACTGTGCTGGCAAATGGAAAACCACCTCCATGGGGATGATATCTTGATAAACCCATGCTTGTAGGACTACAGACGTGCCAGGGTGGGGAGAAAGTTTTGTGACGGTCTTGCTACAGCAGATCCATCCTTGAGACTGCCCCTCTGCTGCATGTTGGCAGAAGTTTAGTGATAGGAGACTAAGTGCCCAAGAAAAATAATCCATGCTGTGAGAAGGGCTTCTGTTTGATCAAATAGCTTTGTAGTGGGAGGTGTCCCATGGCAGGGGGGGTTTGAAACTAGATCATCTTTAAGGTCCCTTCCAAATCAAACCGTTCTGTGTGTATTCTATGATACATGATCACTAATTAACTGATTAATTT
Source organism: Hemiprocne comata (assembly GCA_020745705.1). Lineage (NCBI taxonomy): Eukaryota > Metazoa > Chordata > Aves > Apodiformes > Apodidae > Hemiprocne > Hemiprocne comata. The sequence continues at coordinate 5,883,750 of CM036610.1, read as the reverse complement.
CAGCTTAGAGGGCTGAAAATGGCTGAAACGGCTGAAAATGTCACTGAGCAATGTACAGTGAAGACCAGAGTGGGATTTGGGGCAGTTCCGTGTAGCTCTGACACTGCAGCTCTGAGATAGCAAAAGATTCATGTGGAACCAGATGCAGCTGCATCCAGAAGAGGGCACTGGGTCTGGGTGGCCACTCCCATATCGCCAAAACCCAGCAATCTGTGTCACAGCAGCTTGTGGTGATGATGTGGACACGGTCTCCCCTGCTCCCCTGGTAACTGTTCCCCTGTGTTAAAATCTTGACTGACTGCTAGTAAGAGAAAGTGGCCACAAATAGTTGGAAAATCTACTTAATTATCTCCTCGATGTGACTAATGAGCTATAAAAGCTCCATCATGAAAATTAAGGTGACCAATGGACCCTTTGTACTGAGGAAAACCAGTTTCATCCATTTCACACGCCATCACATCCAGCTCTGAAGGGCTTGGCTCACCTCTTGCTTGGCAGACTCATCCTGGAAGCAGGTGTGCTGGAGGTAGTAAGCACCCATGGCCTGGTATTTGTCATCAGAGGAGCACAGAAATTGGATGGCTTTCTGGATGGTCATTGTGCCACCGTCTATCTCATCGCCACATATTCTGTGTTAAAGAGAAATAGAGCATTGGTTGAGTGCTCAGCCCAAAGGGCTGCCTGAGGACTGGGAATTGTTAGGAAGGAATCAACTATGTAAAAAGAATGACAAGACATAGTTTCATAGTCACAAAAAAAAAAAAGAGTTTTACATCAAAATGTAAAATGTTGTCACATTGCTGCATAAACCTCAGGGTGAAGCTTTAGTGCATTTCTCTGTCTCAAAAAAAAAAAAAAATTGTAAAAGTGGAAAATACATAATGGAGGACACTGAGGCTAATAAATTATGGACCAAATCTATCCAGAAACAGAGGAAAGAGAAAGTAAAAGCTCAGTTAGGGTGCTAGATGTCTAATCGTGTCTGAAGTGGAAGGTTTAATGAAGAAGGAACCAGTATTCACTGTTCTTCAAATAAAAGAATAAGTGGACAAGAGTGAAACCATCTGTCAGGTTATTAGGACAATCTAAAGCAGACGGGTGCTTTTCCCACACTATGTCATCCTTTGATGTGAGATGTGGTGGAAGCAAAAATGTGAGAATAGGTGATGGTGTCAGGAGGCAAGAGCAGATCCCTTAGGAAAAGGTGACTGGCATGTCTGGAGTGATGGGATGGAGAAATATTGAGTTTATGAAATACTAATAATAGCACCAGACATCCTGCTCCCAGGGCATGTTCACATGGGTAGTCTCCAAGCACTTCACAGGAGTTGGCCACTGTCATCATCCCCTCTTATAGGTAAAGAATGTGCCTAGAGACTCCAGAGGAAGGATATGAATACCTCTGGCTTGGAGCAGGACTGCAACCTTGGGAAAAAAACAACCACCTGATGAGTTGTCCACTTGTTTAGTAATATGAAGGTCCCACTCTTTTTGACTTGTACTTATTTAGCATCATCTGTGATGTTTTAACCCCATACAATTAGAAAAGGGTATGGACTTTCAGACTGATGAAGGAGGGGCTCTGAGCTGGAAAGCTTGGCTGTGTTTGCAGTTATATCAGTTACTCCAATAAAAGTTACTCTCTCTTCTCAGCATCCTTGCACCCTGGGCCTGCAGCTGGCTGCAGCAGGACCCCTGCTCACAGCAGCAGTGGCTGTGCTAAATTTCATCAGAGCAAACGACTCGCAAAGTTCAGGACTTGAGAAGAGTCAAAACCCAAACTCCTGTTCGATTGTTACTATTTCAGCAGGGACAGGTTACAAAAGGGAAATGTTTTGTTAGAAGTGGCTGAAATCAAGAAGTGGGGGGGCTTGGCTAGGAGGACAAGGTGATGGGTGTGCCTGGCTGGTGTTATTCCCTGTTCAGGATCCAGCTGTGGCTGATGAGTTTCATCTGGAGGCTGAGGAGATCAGTCCCTGCCTGAACCACATCAATTTGCACACAAGCTCTTCTTCCATGTCACAGAGGGGCTGATCATCATCAGACAATCCCATAGACTGACAAAACAGAGTTGTTTCTTTTTTATAGTAAGTTCTTTAAATGAACCTATTCCACTTGAAGTATCAAGTATCACTACGAAGGAGTGGATTCTTCTAGGCACAGGATACGCAGACTCAGTTTGACTGTGCCAAAGAAACAGGAATAAAGATCTAGAATGGGCACCCAAGTGGGGTCACCACCACCAGCAGCTCATGATAAGATAAAATATTTTGTCCTTAAGCATTCCAAGGTTCCCCCACACGCAGCACAGGCCAGAGAATAATATCCACAGTTCTATAGTAAATCTCATACAAAAGATCAAAAGCCAAGGATTATGCTGTGACACTGGAAGCATGAAAGACTTTTGTCTCCCCTACCCTCACTGGTACAAAGTTGTACCCAGATTAAATTATTCATTTAAGCACCTGTGTAGTCAACAGAGAGAAACAGGTGCTTCCAAAGAGCAACTTGCCTTTGTGTCTTAGACATTTTTCCTAAGACGGGAAGACCTGCCCTCTGGAGATATCCCTGCCTTTGTGGGACACAGGAATGAGAGGTCTGGATTGGACCTTCAGCATTTGGTGTCTAAGGTTAGATGAACCTCATTCCACTTTTATTTCTACACTAACTAGAAAACATCACTTCACGATATGAGTTTCATCAGTTTGAGCCTCTGTCAAAAACTGACTCCAAGAAACTTCCATGACACTTGCAACAAGGAAACTCAAAACTGGAAAGACAAAGTTTAAACTAGAAACTATAGAACCTCAGAGATCTTTGGTTTGGATCCAGGATGCTGTGATTTTTTCTTGGTCTTTTTCATGCTCCTGAGACCCACAATAGAGTTGGGACACCGATGGATTCAGCATGAGTAGCACCAGAGGGACTTTCTCCTTGAGAATTCAGACCTGGGCTGGCATTGTGGGGAGGGGGATTTATTAATAAATGTACCAGGTCAGTAGCCATGCAGCATATGTCATCATGGCAAATTTAATGTGTTTTTTTTTGCTTTTTTTTTCTTTTTAATTTACCCAATTGAGAAAATTCCTAAGTCAGATGCACTTTTCACGAGAAAGAAGGATGTCCACTTGGTCCAGCTATTGAAGGAAGGCAACTTCCTACACATTCACCTCATAAGAAGGTCAACCTCTCCATCAGCAGGGTCAAAACTAGGCACCCAGGTCCAGTTTTGTGTGGAAAAGGATGGAGAAGGTTCTGTTTCCATTCCTGGCTTCCCCAACAGGAGAAGTTCACAGAGGGTGAGCAGCCGAGCTCAGTCATGCCACCCAAGAAGCAGCAGTGATTTCTTCAACCCTGGCAAAGCCTGAGCTAATGGCAGATTGTTCATCAGCCAGTCAGGGATATTTCCAACCAGATCTACACTCTGAGAGCAACAGTCTGCTCCAAGGCAAATTCTTGGACTGTGGCCATCTCCATCCTGGGCCAATGTGCCTGGTAGGAAGAGCTCCAAAGGTTGTTGTTCTTCCACAAGAAAGGAGCAACCAGAAGAGGAAGAGACCTCAATTAGAACTGATTCAACAGGAGACAAATTAGATGATCAGATCAGGTGGGGAAGGGAAACAAATACTTAAGAGGATCAGTATCACAGGAAGGCAAATTCCCTCATTTGGCACTAATGCCTTTTGTTCACTTTGTGTTAGTAGATTGGTTTGTGTTAAACAGCTCTAAGGCTCCATCCTGGTTGTTAGGACTACAAGTCCCAGGGGAGGAGGAAGCCAGAAAACTAACAAATTCCATTCTTCATTAACAAAATCAGAGTTTAACAAAAGCAAGTCTTTAACAAAACTGAGTTTTAACAAAAACAAGACACTCAAGAGTGTTGAGCACATCCAGCCCTTCCAGAGCCAGGCCATCTTGGAGCAAACCCAATAGCCATGTTCCATGCCAAGCAGCCATGTCCACCTCTGGGACATGGCACCAAGGTTTTGATGCCACTGAAAGCTCAGCTGGAGCTTCCCCTCAGGCTGTGCTGGGTGGGAAGATACCAGGGAAGATGGACACAGATTGACACCCAGCCTCACCATGTGCAGCCACATGGACCCTGCCAGGAGAGCATCACACACAGCTCCATGGGGATTGCTTTGGATGCAAGAGCACAGGGCAGACAAGGTCACACAAGAATCAGTCACAGGATCATATCACAGAAGGAGCCAGCACTGGAAAATGGTTATTTTTAGAGGCAGTTGTCCCCAGACAAGAACAAACCAAAATGAAGGTGCTTGTCATCATAATGGATCTTCATTTATTGTATGGCAGAGCCCTGGAGAGTTTATATTTTTATACTGTTGCCTTTTTTTTATCCCAAAAGGGAGGAGAACTATAAGAAAACACCCTCAGTAACTTTTCAGACTCTTTCAATTACTTTTGTGTCTTTTCACTGTTTGTAGCATTTCCAGAGGGACTGAGCTCCTGTCCAGGAATGAACAGTTACAGGACACACACTGACTGTCCCTGAACATTAGGCACAGCTCACAGAGGTTGTTGCAGCTTGGGTGGTGCCAAGTGAGCCTCATCATACACAAATATGACCAAACAGAAAATCCAAAGGGTTGTCCCAGCCTTTACTACCTCCTCCATAGCTGCCAGTTAGGGTATTCAAGACCTTAAACAGAGCAGCACCAAGATACGAGATATTTCCAGGTGCCTCAAGAGACCCTTGCTTTCACATGATCTCTACTGAGGTGTTTCAGTCCCTTTCTCACACATACAGAGAACACCAAAGGGAAATATATCCACATCTTAAAATGAGGCCAAAGGTGCATCTGGTATTGTGGAAGACAAGGCATGTTGTAGGTGTCCATTAATGGCTCCTGATCTGTATCAGCCACTCTCCAGCTGGGGAATGTCTGCAGACACCCCAGCTCACATCTTCTTTTGTGAATACCCTGAACCCTTCACAGGGGGGGAGGTTGGTCTGGCCTCTCCATGATGTCTCCATCTCAGACACCTGGGTTTCCCCTGAAGGCAACCAAGAAGGCACTGACTTCATTAGGGTGCACCTCACTGACCTACCTCAGATTTCAGCTCCATTGGCCACTGACTCTGCAAGGCCAACAGGGGCACTGAGCTCAGACACAGGTGGCTCCTAAAGTGACACGTACATAACCAGTTGGCTACTGCACAGTCTGTGGCAGAGCCACAATCACCACATAGCACGATCTAGCCTGGCCCAGGGCTGGTAGTCCCATGTGGTATCTGAACCACTACGTGCAACATTTCTGCAAGTAGAACTAATGTAAAGTCATCTGGTGGTAGCCATGGTTTCCTTGTACCTCAGGTTCCAGCTGAAAGGGGTCAAAGACTAGACATCCTTCATTACTGCTTCTCCTTCTAACTACCTGATGACCAGGAAGGATGTAGAAACTTTTTCCCTGACTGGGCTGAATTGCAGCATGTTGTTTAGCTAAAAGCTGGCTAGCTCAAGATGACACACTCACTTCAAGCATGTTGCAAGTACCACCCATCAGAGAAAATGTTTAGAAGCAGGCAAATACAGTCTTCACAAGCTGCTGAAACCACAGTTGATGCCAGTTTCCAGGATGAAAGCCTGCAGATTTGCAGGACATCACGAGATCCCAAAAAGGAGAAGGGTTCTGGGGAGAAGAGGGAGCCCTGGACATCAAGAACGCTCCCTCCAACACTATCAGGTAGAAAGGGTCACTCCAGAAAGCTGCATTGTGGGAAAACGTGAGTGCTGCTCACTGAGAACAGCTTTGGGCAGGAGCCACCAGAGTAACCCATGAACTTCTGAGCTCAGAACAGATAGACTGAGCTTGGAAATTTGTTCCAAATATGACACAATGATTACAAAGGATTAAGCCCTTGAGTGGTTACCAAGTTTGTCTGGAAAGGACATCAGAAGGTCCCTCTCTGGTCACTGAGGCAGGAGCATAATGAGACAGGTGGTGGAAGAGAACATACTTCAGGAGAATGTTTCTCAAAGCAAGTCAGCACCGTTTAACCTCCTGATCTGAACAAACTGCAAAACTCAGATTTCATCACCAGGACCAGGACTATGGGGTAACTAAAACCACACATTGTGGTTTAATTTATCATAGAATCATAGACTGGTTTTTACCGAAAGACATTTAGGTGTTGAACTACTCACCAGCTAGCTGGAGGAAAGGTGCTTTCATCAATTAAAGCTGCTTCTGTAAGAGGAAGGACTCCTCTGAGAGATAGTTATCACAGAGACAGCTCTTCCACATCTTACACAGCCAAAGCCAGTTCAATAAATGGAAGCAACCACACAGTCAGGGATAGTTCCAGAAATGAAATATCTTTATGACCAAATGCAGACGGACTGTTCAGTGCAGACAGTTGGACAGTTCCTGCATGCTCAGTATTTTGATCTCTACACACCACTCACACTACCTGAGAACATCCAGTGACGCCCTTTTTCATCTCACACCATCCAAGGAGATCAGATCTGCAGCACAGGACACCTGAGGAGGACCACTCCTGAACCAGTACTGACCCTGTCCACAGCCACTGCAGAGCAGAGCAGTTTTGTATCACAGACAGACCCAGTGGATCACAGGTCCCACAGTAACCATGCCCACAGCAATGCAACTCACCCCACTGCATCACCTCTGAAAGACTGGAACCTATCAGGCCCTTCCCTTCCTCACAGAGATGGTTTGCTATCCTGCAGACAAGATATCCACCTACACAGGAGATTTGCAGCACGAAAACTGAACACAAAATTATCCTTGTTAGAAAGGCAAAAATTATTCCTGAAGAACTACTAGAATAGCAACAGAGCTCCAGACAGGGAACCATCAGCAGGTATTACCCAGCAAAGCCCTCTTCCCTCTTCCTCTTCTGTGGAGGTCAATAATGGGATGCCTACAAGCAAACCTCTCCATGCTCAAAGATTGGGCCACTCAAATGAAGCTCAAGCTCTCCAAGTGCAGAAACCTCCAAACTGAAATGGTCCTACACAGCAAAGAGAGGCCACATGGTCCTAACCCATCTCTGCAGGCCCCTTCCCCCAAAAGCACACTGCAGAGCAAGGCTACCAGTGAGCTGCCAGACACTCTGCAACCACAGAATCATCATAAAATGGTTCAGGTTGGAAGGGACCTTAAAGATCATCTAGATCCAACCCCCTGCATGGGCAGGGACACCTCCCACCAGACCAGGTTACTCCAAGCCCCATCCAACCTGCCCTTCAACACTTCCAGGGATGGGGCAGCCACAGCTTCCCTGGGCAACCTGGGCCTGTGTCTCACCACCCTCACAGCAATGAATTTCCTTCTCATGTCTCACCTAAATCTCTCTCTTCCAGTTTTAATCCATTCCCCCTTGTCCATCCCTCCCTGCCCTTGTCCAAAGTCTCTCCCCAGCTTTCCTGGAGCCCCTTCAGGCACTGGAAGGAGCTCTAAGGTCTCCCTGAGCCTTCACTTCTCCAGGCTGAACAGCCCCAACAGGGCAAATGCCTTAAATTTTTTTTTTTTTTCAAAAAGGAAAATATTCCTTAGTGTTTTTCCAGAACTTTAAGAGCAACTGTTGCCACCCTCATCCCCTGTGAGTCAAGAGCAGAAGCATGGGTACAAACTGCCCTCTGAACTGATCCAGTTTCAGGGAAGCACGGGGTGTTTCCCAACCAAATCAGATTTACTCAGGGGACACAGCCCCAGCTGAGCCTACGACTTGCAGCCCAGCGTTTCCACATCAGAACCGGTTCTGCCAGCTGAGCCATGCCCCAAGCCAGAAGTGTATAAATGGAGCCACTCCCTAACCAAGTGGCATCCAGCACTGCAGAGTATTCCTCTCACAACAGCAGTTCTCCTTCTCTTCCAAAAATGCCATTAGTCTTCAAGTGACCTTTCCAAAGCAATGACCAAGTCAGAGCAGAGCAGGGCTTGTTTTGGAGGGAGCCTGCCTGGAACTAACTTCTCAGAAGCAGTATTTCCCCTAGGCAGAAGTCAGCTGCAGTCCCACATTTAACCATTCTGCCATCCCTCCCACTACACTTTTCAAAGAAGCATAGAATGGTTTAGGTTGGAAGGGATCTTATAGATAAACTAGATCCAACCCCCTGCATGGGCAGGGACACCTCCCACCAGACCAGGTTGCTCCAAGCCCCATCCAACCTGCCCTTCAACACTGCCAGGGATGGGGCAGCCACAGCTTCCCTGGGCAACCTGGGCCAGTGTCTCACCACCCTCACACCAAAGAATTTCCTCCTAACACCTAAACTAAATCTCCCCTCTTCCAGTTTAAAACCTTTCCCCCTCATCCTATCACTACATACCCAAGTAAAAAAGTCCCTCCCCAGCTTTTCTCTAGCTCCTGATACTGGAAGGTGTTCTGAAGTCTCCTCAGAGCCTTCTCTTCTTGCAACTGAACAACCCCAATGCAACGCTCTTTAGTCAGAAATTCCCTAGAACCAGTTATTCCCAGTTTATGTAATGTCTCTGTTTCCTGTTCCAGAGGAATTACAAAGCTCCTGAACACAGCAAGCCAATGCCACCAGTGCTCCAAGTCGGCCAGGGCTGATTTTGCATGTGTTAAACATGAAGCAACTGAGCACAAAGGAAGCCAAGGTTTCATGACAACATGCTAATGGTGAGTGACATTTCTTGGCGCACACACTCTGGGACATACTCAGCACAAAATGAAGGAGGCTGAGCAGAGAATTAGCCAGAGAAATCTGGAAATCAACATTCAGATGTGAAAAAGGGCATGATTTGTGCTGACTGTGAGGGGGGATTTTCTCAATATTTACATCATGCCTTGGGTCAACGACTCAACAACCTCAGTGTTGGTGTGGGTTGGGACAAAGGGTCCGAGCCTCCTGAGTCTCACACTTAAGCTGCCATGTGCAATTTCTGGTTTGGACCAGGGGCCACCAGGATGCAGACCCTCTTTCTCCAGCTCAATAAAACATTGCAGCCTTGAACTGCAAAGTCTTACAGTTCAAAACATGCAAACCATGGTCTTCCAAGACTATGGTTTGTGCAGACCAAATCTCTCCCAAGATTATGGCAGAACATGGTTGGTGCTCCAGAGCTGGAGGCAGTGGAGCCATCAGCATCAGGACAGCTTTGAATCAACATCACTCTAATGCCATCAAAACCCACTTGTTTTTTCAGTGAGAGCTCTGCTGCGTTGCACAGATTTACCAGCCTGGGAGTGTCTGAGTTCACTGGGGGGTTTATATGCCCTGTTGTAGGCAACACTTCCTAAAAGGGACCTGACGCTGAGACATGAAGGACCATCTTCCACCCTTGCATGATTCCTAACCTCAGTGGGACTGGATGCTCTGGACAGGAAGAAATTGAATAGCTTCCATTCCCTCCTCTTTCCTTGCTAGGGAAATGATTCCGATTAGGCTATTTCTTTCAATTTCTGGCTCAATTTTGTTCTGGAACCCAAATCAGATCATTTAGTGGAAAAATCAAGGGCTGGTGAAAAGATAGAGACATAAACACAACTGCTCAGCAGGTTCTCAGCTCTGCTCTGAGTCAGACCCTCAGGAACCAACTCCTTCAAAGTCAGTTGACCTTTTAGGTTTAATTTCTGCCAAAATCAAAGCAGTGTGACAGCCAGGAGAGGCACCCAAACTGCACACCAGGCTTTCCACTCTTGACCTCCTCACCCTCATCTTGCAAAGGAGCTGTCTGCTAATACCACCACAGGGACTGGGAGTGTCTGGAGACCCAGTGTCCCACAGCTACAACAGAGATACATCCACTGAGCCAGACGTATTTGTTTCCCTCCATAGCCCATGAGAAGAAATAAGCCCTTTAAGAGTGTGACTCATCTGACCCACTTTAGGCTCTGCTGCAGGATACGATTAAGCACCGTGTGCCCTGGGGAGCAAGTCTCCAGTGGCTACAGAGCAGCTCTGGTGGCTAGCTCTGATGGCCAGACCTCCACAGCAGATGTCTACACTTAATCCAATTCAGCCCACTGCAGCAGACTTACTTGGAGCTGGACTGAGCCTGTCCATAAATGGCATCCTGCTTGCAGCTCATCATGGGCTGGGCATAGACCACATCAGCCTTGTTGCTTGAGGGGCAGGAGAGGGCTCGTGCTGGCATTTTTTTACTTGTCCTGGTAGTTCCTTGCTGGGTGCTGCAGCTGCTGTAGATGCTCTGGCGGTTCAAGGTTGCCTTGTGCTCTGCCCGACCTCCCACCTGAGTCTTCCTCAGTGTGCCCCGGGGTGGTTCACAGTAGAGGTCGGGCTCACTGCGGCTGCTCTTCATGTTCTGCACGAAGCAGTAGTCGCTGCCAGCCCTGGCGGGGCTGCAGACAGCCTTGCTGTAGTGCCTGTTGCCCCAGCCCTCCATCTGGCTGTACGAGCTGTAGCGCCTGTTCTCCACGTCCCGCTTCAGGGTCCCGTTGTACAGCTGAGCAAGGAGAAAACAGGAGACAAAAGAGTTAGGAGAGGGTCGAGCTGCAGGTGGACATTGCCAATCCTGCTCCTGTGTGGGTGTCATGGCCACCAAATTCCCGTGTCTCTGAGGTATTTTTGTGGCCCAAAATTTATGAGATGTTAGCCCACCTGCAGCCCTTACAAAGGTGCCAAATCCTCCCTTGAAAACTGGGGACACTTAGTGATCAGGATATGGCATCCAGGAGCTTAAGAGCAGAATTGAAAGCTCAAACATGACCCAGAGGAAATGCTTCATCTCCAACACATGGGGCCTAACCCAACCTGTAATTGGAGGAGCTCATGTCACTTCTCTTGCCAACACAGAGGAGGATGCCCCTTCTGACCTTCCAGCACTGCCTGCATTTATTTTTCATTTCCTTACGCTATTTTCATAGAATCATAGAACAGTTTGGATTGGAAGAGACCTTAAACATCACCTAGATCCAATCCCCCTGCATGGGCAGGGACACCTCCCACCAGACCAGGTTGCTCCAAGCCCCATCCAACCTGGCCTTCAACACTTCCAGGGATGGGGCAGCCACAGCTTCCCTGGGCAACCTGGGCCAGGGTCTCACCACCCTCACAGCAAAGAATTTCCTCCTCATGTCTCACCTAAATCTCCCCTCTTCCAGTTTTAATCCATTACCCCTTGTCCTCTCACTACAAGGCCTTGTCAAAAGTTCCTCCCCAGCTTTCCTATAGGAAAATTTTGTTCCCCTTCTCTCTATGAGTTCCTTAGGAAGGAAGTAATGGGAGAGAAAAATCAGTAAGAATGGATTCTCAAATCTCATTGTGCCAAGAAACAAGTGGAGACAACGAATATCTGCTTATGAGTTACAAGGTGTGTAGTATCAGCTCATACAATGGGATGTTGGGAGAACAATGGGGGATATGCAAGAAGGATTGAGATGACTAAGCCAAGAAAAAAAAAAGAAAACAAAAAGAAAAGACAGTAAAAAACCCCCGCTGCAATTAGCAAACAAAAATACTTGGCTTTCGCTGGCCTTCAGACAGTTCAAAATGCCTTCATCTCTTCACCAAAAGTCCTCCAGGTTTGCCCCAAGTATACCAGGATTGAACCCAACATTCTTTAGCAATATTAAATCTTCTGGATGCCAGTGTTGGCACCTGGAAGCCTGCGGAGTTGTATCCAAGTGAGAGACAAGTCACTAAGGTGTGTATTCCAGAAAGGAAAATAAATAAAGTCTTTTATTGCTGTTTACCCCATGAAATTGAGTTTTTCCACTGCATCCCCCTTGGGTCGCCAAGATATATAACCAACAGGCATAAAAAGAACTAAAGAATAAAACTGCCTGCCCCATCCCCCTTTGGTTTGTCTCAGGGAAGCTCATCTGTAGTCTCCTGTTGGGCCAAGGATTCTTTTCTCACCTGACTTTAATCAGCAGTACCTTGGATGCCTTTCTCTGCAAAAGCCACCCAAGGATCCCTTGGACTGGGAGAAAAAAGTCAATACTGGTCAATAATACCTTATTATTTCTATGGAGGTTGAAGGCTCAAGATGTGAAAGGCTGTTCAATCATTCATGCCACTGAAAAAAAACCCAACCCATATTTCCTAACCTAGAAACACCCTGTGACAGAGAAATGGGGTGTCCTCTGCAGGCTCACCCAGAGTCCTGCTGCTCTGCCCCAACCTCATCCCAGCCCTGAGCATACTCAGCATCCTTCCTGTCTCCAACACTGCAGAATTGTCATTATGGTAATGAATGAAGCCAAATATTTCCATTAAGGAGCTGATCTTCAGGAATGCAGTGAATCCTCTCTGCTGCATCCCAGGGAGTTGCACAGGTAACGGCTGAAAACTTTTAAAAGGGGTTGCCCAGCCCAGGTGCCAGCTGGGTCAGAAGAAACCCTCCAGTTGACACCCAGATTGCTCTGTCACTTGAGCACCAGCCTGAACAGGTTTTCATTTCTGCAGGTTTGAGCCCAAACAGGTGAATTGTTGGAAGGGGAGAAAAGGGGAACAAATTCTCTTTGCACTTCTACTCCAGAGGACGCAGACAAAACCTGTCAGTACTGAAGCAGGTAACAGGTTTGGTGCACACCACAAAGCTCCCAGGGAGCTGGAAGAAGGATTTGCATGTGATAAGAAGAGCAAGGACAAGGTAAGTGTGATGGTATTGGGGGCTCTCCTGTCAGTGGGAGAAGATCACTGCAATTCCCAGATGGCCATGGACAGAGGTTCACTCCATCCAGGTTTTGCTTTGGAGGCAGCAACAGCAAAGTGACCATTCAGGAAGTCATGATCTACCCCACTGCTGATGACTATGTCCTTCTGAGGTGATGATATCTAATGTGATATAATCCTAATTTTTTCTTCATTTTCCTGAGTTCAGAAACCTTGGGGACAGTGAGGAAGGGGACAAGACTGTGGCAGAGAGGAGCAGGGTGGATTCTGCTGCTCGGTGGAGTGGAGAACTGGAGGACAGAGCAGCAGCTTGTTAGCTGTCAGCCCTGTCGTTTTCCTTTATGAGTCAGTATAAACTGGGATTATTTTGTAGGGCTGTCAGAAGCTTGGCAGAGCTGTGGAGCCCCTGGGCATTTGCTGAAACCAATTCAGCTAACCATGGAAGAGCTAACTTGTTATTTATCTAAAGCTATTATTTGCTCTCCGGTGTACGCACACGGCTCTCTGCCAGCAGAGCGGGCGAGGGAAGGTGTGAGTGTGTCTGCCTTTATAGATTAAAAATTATCAATTCTGTATTTCCTGTTGTGCCTTATAGTGGCATGTAGCATTGTCCCCTTTCTTGCCAGCCCTGAGATGGGTGAAGCAAAGCGACTGCCTGTTTGAAAAGACACCCTTCTGCAACACAGGGAGCCCTGAGCAGCAAGTCAGTGCAGGTCCTGGCAGGGTGGGGAAGCCTTTTGCAAACTCATGGGAAAATAGTTCCCGTGTGATGTGAAGCTCATTACCAAAGTCAGTGCATGACTTTTATTGCTGATTCTACTAGATGCTTGGCTGAGCCCATTTTAATCTCTTTCAAGTGGCATGGACCTAATTGGTATCTTAGAATTCCTCTTTGCAGCAGGAGCCTGATCCAAAGCCTCCAAATCGATGAGGAGTCCCCTGCCAGCTTCAGTGGATGTCAGACCTGCTTGCCAAATAGTCTCTATAAATCCTTGCACAGATGTAGCTGACCTGATCCCTCCTTGGGCTCAGCAAAATGCCATGTTTGGGTTTTGAGAGCAGTTTTCTCAAGTTAAAACCTACATCTCCCCTTCAGATGTTCACCAGACTAAGTCAGAGACCTTCACTCTTAATGCTGGAGCAAACGTGGCCAAGGGAATGGTGTTCCCCGTGTTGTTATCTCTCTGCTGGATGCAGAGATCTGTCAGACAGGATGCACAGTGAGGCAGAAGTGAGGTGCTCTGGTGTCTGGAGAGGAGATGACATCTCTGAAGGTGAAGGTGATGCTATTACAGAGTCTGTGGTTTGAAGAGCCACCTGACAACAATCTTGTCACTTTTGCTGTTGCCATTATGTGTGTGGAGTGAGCTCTGCCTGTACAGAATAGTAGTAATGAAAGGAAACAATCAATCTCTGGCCTTCAAACCTCACAAACCACCCAGATTTCCAAACACCCTGGATTGTATCTGCCAAGGGTTATGGGTGTCTGCATGGGGAAGGTGGGCCAGGTCCACAACACTGTCCTTCAGGGGAGTGAAGAAGAGCCAGAAAAGACAAGAAAACCCCTCAAAGTGGGGTAGAGACAGAAAGCAGTGATTCCCTCTGCACTGCAAGGTCTGGAAACCATTTTAGGCTGTCACCAACACTTCTCCCCATGGATCTGAGAATTTGGGGCAGCTTGTTAGGTCTCTCCTTTCAGCCAGATGCCAGCAGTCCCCTGCATTTGGAGGATGCAGGAGGATACTCACTTGCAGGCAGACAATGTTGACATCCTGAATTTTAACCTGACCTTCCCCTCCCTACTGAGAAAGGAGCCTGTATGTTTGAAGCCAAGTCCTGGGAGCCCTTCATTCATATTAAAACAAGGAGGGGAGGCCCAGGAAGGAAAGACAGTGAAGAGGAGCACTGATAGCATGTAGGTGCTCTACCAAGTCCACTGCTAAACCATGTCCCTCAGCACCATATCTACATGACTTCTAAACACATCCAGAGATGGTGAGTCCACCACTTCCCTGGGCAGCCTGTGCCAGGGCCTGACAACCCTTTCAGGGAAGAAATTTTTCCTAAAAGGAAAGTAAGATCTTTCCTTCAGCAGCAGCAGCAAAGACCTGCCTTTAAATGAATAAGCATTTGTCGATCACTGGTTCTCAACCTGCAATATGGGACCATCCAACAGTTGCACAAGGCAGGTAAAGAAATATCTTTAACTTCTTATTTCAACGGGAATCAAAACTGATACTAGAAAGAAAGTCAAAAGGGCATCATCCCAGTCATTGATGATGAGGTCTTCTCTGTCTTTTTCTTCCATCAACCCTTATGTTAATGGGGTGAAATCCCTCTCCTCCTCCTTGCTTTCCAGAGAAGCAGAAGCACAGATGAAGACCCAGGGAATTGCTCCTATCTCAGCTGCCTTTCCTCCTCAGCAGCCCTCCCAGATAACTGGGTGTTTCTGACTCCTGCATCTAAGGACGCCATCAGTTCATTACCTACCTCTAATTTTTTTTCCCTTGCAATTTGTTTGTTTCTAGAGCAGCAGACAGAGAGAAGTAAAGGACTCGGCATAAACACGTCAGGAGCAGGTTTCTCCCAGGCTGGAGGGCAAAGCACAGGCAATGCAACCTGACAGCGTCCCACCCTGCGTGATGGGTGGGGAAAACTCCTGGTGCTGCTTGCGAAACGCTTCAGCTGCTACGCTCTCCATTGCAGGGAGAAAAATTGCAAAACCAGCAAATATATTGTTTATCCATTTCTGAAACCTTCTTTCCCACCTCTCCTGGGTGCTGCCTTTCCGTATGCTTTTTCATCTGGTTCTTTATGCAGCTGAGATTTAGGTCTTGGTGGTTGAGTTTGTTCTGGCCAGGAAAGGTAATGTCCAAATATGCAACAAAGCATAAAGCCTCTTGCAAAACCTCCTTGGGACACCAGGGTCTGACCAAGCAATGATGTGCAACAACTAGAAATCTTTGTTTGCTTTATAAGCTTGCCCAAATCACTCTATTTTGGGGATCCTTTTAAACTTGAGTGCATCATCACAGCAAAAGACAAATTTTGTCCTGAAATGCTTATGGGACAAAGCTCCCCCTGATGATGAAAGAATTTTGTCCTCAGAGAAAAGCCAGCCAGGGATAGGAAGGAGTGTTCCTGTCTCGTGGCAAGCACCCCTCATGCAGAGAATGCATTTGGGAGAGAAAGTTCTGCAGCTTTCTCCCACAGAGAACATTTGTTTAGGAATCTACATAGAGTTGCTAGTGCAGAGGGATCACCAAAGTGCACGTTTTTCATTAGTGCCATAACGGACTGGAATGTTCCAGAAACCAAGCTGGGTGGGCCAGCACAGAGCCTGAAGCCCTGGAGGTGGAGCTGAAGGAAGCAGACGGGTGCACTGGTGGCCCAGTAGCCACTGGTCCCCAACTATTATGTTCCAGAAGCCAACTCAGTTAACTGCTTTAGTGGGAGTAGCCTCAGCCATCCCAAATATCCCCTGGTCTAGGAGCAGACACGTCACTACTCTGTACAAACCCCAGGCTGAGATCAGATGTGGGGGGATGATTCTAACCTAACATCCATGGAGATGATCTAAGTGCTGGAGCAGCTCTGCTCTGGAGACAGGCTGAGAGAGTTGGGGGTGTTCAGCCTGGAGAAGAGAAGGCTCCAGGGAGACCTTAGAGCACCTTCCAGTGCCTGAAGGGGCTCCAGGAAAGCTGGGGAGGGACTTTGGACAAGGGCTTGCAGCGAGAGGACAAGGGGAGAATGGATGAAAACTGGAAGAGGGGAGATTTAGATTAGGTATTAGGAGGAAATTCTTCACTATGAAAGTGGTGAGACACTGGAACAGGTTGCCCAGGGAACTTGTGGCTGCCCCACACAAGGGTGTTCAAGGCCAGGCTGGATGAGGTTCTGAGCAACATGGTCTAGTGGGAGGTGTCCCTGCTCATGGCAGGGGGTTGGATCTAGATGATCTTTAATGTCCCTTCCAAACCAAACCATTCTATGATTCTGTGATGTGTTTCCTTCCCCACCCAGCCCACCAGGGGTGTTTTTGCCCCTCACTGGGGCAGTGCTGGGGGACACACTGTGGCTCCCACCCACAGCATGCCAGTGTTCTTCCTTCTTGTGGAAGCAGCAACACAGGGAGGTTGGATGGGCTTCTGCACCTTGTCCTGTTACTGCATTATCCCAACAGTGCCAAAGCAGACCCAGGACCTGGGAATGCCCCTGACTCTCCAGCAGGGATGAACCATCCAGCCCAGCAGAGCCAGGCAAGAGCAGTACTGCTCCGGGTGGGAATTAAGCCTCAGAGGGTCTTTGCTGATGGTGTGATCCTGGCTCCACCAACTGCCTTCCCGTGGTGTTCAGGGTTTGGCCATGCACCTCCAAAGCTGTGCCTGCAGTTGGGTGAGCAGCACACACACTGCAACCCCTGGGCCACCACTCTGTGACACTGGCTTTGAGCCCAATGCTGAACAGATCCTATTTTTGGTGGATATTGAAGTATGAGAGCCAAGGGTGCAGCTCATGCTGAGACTTCTCCTGACATGACTGCACTGCTCTGGGTGCCCAGCTTAGCTTGCTTAAACCTCCCTAGGATTTGTCTGTGTAAATTGTGGTCACCACTGCACCTTCTGTGGGACCTCAGGCACTGTTCAGGCCTTGAATTAGGACACAGCACAGCCAGCTCCCATGGTCGGATGGCTTTGGGAAGTGGTGGCCACTCATAACTCACATTGTCAGCTGGGAGAAAAATGTCTCTAAGGGTCTTCTGGGCTCAACAGGCCCTGGATTGAGAGTTCACCTAACACAGAGAGGTTTGCAGTCATTAATGTCCCCATCATTGCATCCCACTGTGGCCACTGAGGAGATGGGGTGGAGGACTTCATCCCTGAAGGCTGAACCAACCACCAACACGTGAGCCAAGAAAACACTGCAAACCTGCTGCCCTCAGAGTGCCTGTTTCTGGAGTGGTCCCACTCATTTCAGCATTACCTGTGCTACCATGACTGCTCATTGCAATGCTAGTTACAGTGATGCTACAAACGAGGCACCCCACAAGAGGAACAAACAGAAAAGAGTAGTTAATAACAGGTAAATAAAAGATTTTAGTTAGGTGTTGACTGATCCAGAGAGAGCTCTTCCTCCAGCTCAATCATTTCCTTTGCTCTAATATTTGAACATCAGTATCATAAGGTTGGGAAGAAAACCCAGAAGTAAAAAACTTGGTATTTCCAAGACACAAGACAAGGAAATCCGTAATTATAGTTTTTAAGAGCTGTGAGTGAGACAGGATTCCTCCTGTCATCTGGAGCCACCATCTAAGGCAATGCCTGAGCTTAGGGCAATGTAAGAGCAGTGTCTAAGTTTCAGGTGCTGTGGAGCAGTAACATGGATTGAGTTTTCCTGAATACTATACAAGTCATTGCCCCGAAATACCTGAATTTGCTCGTGCATCTCAAAGGTCTTGGTGACTTCCCGGAAACAGTCACAGCTCCAGCTCCAGCTGGAAATAAGCCCAGAAGTTTTGTCTTCAAAAATAGATTTTCTTTGCCTTCGTTTTCATGTCTTACATGATGATTACAAAGATCAGGACCTCCAGCAGACACCACAGAGTGTCCTGGACACAGCAGTTTAGCCACTTCTGGTTCACCATGGATTTATCCAGCTCATGGCTTTTCTCTGGAGTGTTCTTCTGCATTTACTGATGAGGAAAAGTCTTTCTCCAAGCTATCTTACAAGCCTTTTTTCTAGAAATTAGAACTACAAATAGGGAACATATTTTTTGAATGCCTAGAACCTGCACAGACTTCAAATGTGTCCACAGACAAAAGGTAAAGTTAAGCCAAGCTGGAGGGTGGCCGTGGATGTGTGTAAACCTTTCATAGTCTTCTGGGAGAAGCAAAATGGAGGAGGTTCCTCAGTGTGGTTGGGGAGTACGATGTCTGTTAAGCTTGTTAAGCAGATTTAGGCTTGAGGTTATATGTTCCAGTGTGCCAATGGCACTTGGGACTCATTGCCCCTTCCTGCAGTCATCTACCTGTTGGGTGACTGCTCAGATCCAGCTGCCAGTGGAAGGAGATAGGCATCCAGAGGGGCTGATTCATCCTGACCTGACAGATCTCCAAGATAGAAGAGATGAATCACCTCCTCGTACCTCTCTCTTTGTTGGCTATGGGAGGAGTCTAGACGACTTGTTAAGACTAAATGGCTGATTTTCAGATAGACACAGTTAGGTAAGAGAAACCTTACTGTGAATCCTTCACAAGTCCCAGTCCCAGTTTCTAAAGTAGCCCAGGTCCTGAAGACCTTTACCAAAAATTTCTAGGACAAAAGGCTTGTAAGAGAGCTTGAAGAAATACTTTCCCTCATCAGCAAATGCAGAAGAGCCCTCCAGAGAAAAGCCATGATCTGTGTAAATCCATGGTGAACCAGAAGTGGCTGAACTGCTGTGTCCAAGGTTCTGGTGGCTGATGGAGGCCCTGATCTTTGTAATCATCTTGCAAGCTGTTCACCACAACACCAACATTACTGGACTGAAATCCCCAGCAGCCAGTGGCATTTCTAAATACCCAGCACTTGTCCAGCTGGTGTAAAGATTGGGAAGAAGATCAGGAATAAACAAATTAAACAATAATCCTCACACCAGCAACACTAGTTGTGACCTCGCCAGTATGAGCGTGTGCTGGAGGGACAGCTGCAGAGCTGGGGCTTAGCTTCTGCCCTCTTCAGCAAAAGAAAAACAACCACAACCAAACAAAACAGCTAAAACCCACTGAAATGTCTGGAACATGACAGTTTTGCTTAGACAAAATGTAACACACTTCATTCAGGAATCACGACAGACAAAAAGTAACATGTCGTTGAAACGAAACATCACAACCATTTGACTTCTGAAGCCCAGAGACTCCACCTCAGGTCCAGGAGGTCCCTCACTGGTAAATTTCTGATGGCAAGAAAACCACTTTGGGATGCATCACTGCCTGCTTGCCATGCTTAGACCCGTCTGCAGGGGTCCATCACTGCCTTCACGACAGAGACAGGACACGTGACCCATCATGCTCTGACCCATCATAGTCACTGTTTTGATCTTAGACCAGGCAGAAACACATTGTCTGGGACTGAACCAGCTCAGCCAAGGATATTGAAACAAGTCAACAGACAGTCTGTAAATAAAAGTTTCAAAGATGGCCCAGTGCTCCCAGACCTTCCTACTGAACACGCAGTAGGCAGCAAACCCCACCATGCAAACCTAGCAAGTGACATCGACGCCTTGAAGGAAGCATGTCACATCAGGGCCATTAGGAGAGACAACAGAGAAATCTTCCTGAAGCTGAGGAATGCTGACGTTATGAACAGGCAGAGGATCTGTCAGCTACCAGGAATATCTTCAACCCCTCTGTCTTTGTTCTTGAAGCCAACATAAGCACCTTTCCTGGTGCTTTGATGGCTAAGAGGGAGCTGCTTTGCCACCCCAGAGTTGTTGAAAGGAGCCCTTTCTTTGTCCCATATTCAAATCCCAGATCTGTGAATTGCTTCTTGCTACTTTATAGCTGATGAAAACCAAGAAAGAGCAGAAAATAGTTCTGAGGCAGTGTGGCAACGTGAGCAAAAGTTGTCCCAGCAGACAATGAAGTGGTTTGGAGTGATTACCAGGAGTCTGTCACCAAGGACAAGAGCAGGACCTCTGTGGGATGTATAGACTCAGACTGCAGAGAGACAAGTACTGTCTAACCTGTGCTTTTTTTCTGGCAATCTGTAATATTTTCTTTGGAAATCATTATGGGAAAAGTGGACCACCTCTTTTCCAAGCTCAGAGAGTATCTGAAAAGAGTCTGCACCAGCAAAGACACTAGGAATAGCAACACAGTTATAATGCAAATCCCCTGATCATCACCAGTCAACCACATTAATGTTGGACACAGAGAAGTTTTTTGGTACATGGAAACAAAAGTGGAAACTCTCCCCAGGTGAGCAGTGGATGGACTCCACACTTGAACTGAACTGTAAGAGGCTGAAACTGTAACTGATCCTTCAGATAACTTCAGTCCTCTTGTGTCACCTGGGTATCAATCCACAAAGCCAAAGCAAATCTTGTCCACACTAAAATCCCCAGTCAAACACAACATAGATATGGGCTCTTCAACCATCCTATTCCATTGCCTGGAATTACTAAGACAGCCATAGCCATGCAAAATCTCTCTCAGGCAAGTTTCTGAAGTGCCATGACCTTGCTACATGACTCCTCCTTTCTGTACAGGTTACCTCAAGTAATGCCACAGTTCCCAGATAAAAGAGCCTCTTACCGGATATCCCCAGTTGCTGTTTCCTGTCTGGGTTTTGGCATAATAGCTGCCCCGGGATGTCCCATAGCCATATCCATCAGCTAAACCATCATACATGGAACCTGCAAATGGAAAAAAACATGGTCAGCAGGAGCAAGAGGTTCCAGCAGGCACCCTTCAGAGCAGAGCACTCTTTTTTTCCAGTGAGTTTAGGTACTGAAGAATAGCAGAGTTAGAAACCTTAACAGGAACATAGGAAAGACAGGCAGTGAGTTGAGTCCTTGCCATTGCAGGCAACCCATGACAGATGTTCATTCCAGAAGAGCTCTTTGAAACTCCAGCCCTCAGACCACAAGCAACAGCCTAAGATTTTCAGCACATAAGACCAAGTGCCATAAAATCTACAGCCAACAAGAGCAGATGGGGTCAGACAGCAGGACAATGTCTTAGGTTTTTGCTATACAAGAGGAACTGGATGATATTTAGTGGTACATATCCTGGAACAGACTTCCCTTATTCTGACTTGGAGGTAAAACAAACCCTGTCCCTTCTCTGAAGGCAAAACCCACCCCAGACCCTTTCACCAGTCTGGCTTTCCTGGGCTGACCACTAACAATCCCCTCAACACTGGCAGTCTGAGCAAGGCTCATTAAATTAAAACAATAATAAATAACAAATAACAAATATGATGGGTAAATGATGATCAAGTCGATTTAATACCTGGGGATCTGAAACAGTGAAACACTAAAAAACCTAATTGCATTGCCTTGAATTTCAATCTCCAGCCTCTAAAAGATCAGTTGGTGTATTTTTACTTTCTTTTCCTGAAAATGTATTAAGCTCCATCACTATTTTTGGGTTGCTGGGGAAATATGTGAGACTAGATCTTAGATATGTTTTGTAAAGGTGCAGATATCCTGGACCAGGAGGAACCCAACAGCCATTTCTACTATTTCTCAGTGCTTTAATCAGTGTTTGGAATTACCTACCCCAGCCCCACTAAGAGCTCTTCCAGTTGTCTCTCACCAGCAGTGCAATCTTTGGAGCCCTCCTAAGAGTATTTTAGGTAATGTTACATTCATCATTAGAAGAAAAATGAAGCAAGTCATTCCCTTTCTGTGCTGGAATCCTTTTATGTCCCTTCAGATGGTCCACAAGAGTTGAAAGTCATTTAAGTTTCCTTCTCAAAAGTACTCAATAATTGTGGCATCCCAAGTCCCGTTATGAGGCACTCCAATTAACTTCCAGGGAAAGCTCTGAGTGTCTAACAAAGTACAAGATCAGGACTTACCTGTCTTAATTTATGCACCTAAACTGGTGGGTAATGTCAGAAATATCCTAATCTCCCTGATTGTTTGATAAATCTCGTATCTTAGATAAACTGGATAAGCTCGACCACAAAGGCCCTGAGGCCACTCAGGTCTTCTATAACCACTGATCCTTGGAATAAATCTAGTTTATTGCCTTGCCTGAGGCATCCAGAACCTGTTATGGTGATTTGGTTCGTGGCTAAAAATTCTTGCATTTTCTCAGGAAGATGATTCCCGCAGATGGGGTATAAATAATTAAGTTGCTTTCTATTGTCAACAAGAGAGGAGCAAGGCTGCGTGGATGGCAGCACCTGAAGAACATCACTGAACAAAGAACGAGCAACAGCAGAGTAGTTTCACAGACTTGTGCAGAAAACCACAGGATCTCATTTTTCCATAGAGTCTAGAGACTTGGTGGGCATTCCTCCCTATGATCTCTCCAGCTCTGATTGCTCAATATACATTAAATTGCACAGAAGTTTCTGATAAGCAAGGAAATGGCCACGGATGTTCAACAAGAGATAGAATTCAGCTGTGCCCTTCACTTTGTTCTTCCCTCCCCACCCAGGGATTTCCCAGAAACTCCAGATCAAAAGTAAGTGCTTCAGCAAGGCTGAGAGGGTTGGGGCTGTTCAGCCTGGAGAGGAAGAGACCCTTATCAACATCTCCAGGGGGTGTCAGGAGGATGGGGCCAGTCTCTATTCTGCAGTGCCCAGTAACAGGACAGGGGGCAATGGGCACAAACTGGAGCACAGGAGGGTCAAGATGAACATGAGGAAAAACTTCTTGACAGTGAGGGTGACAGAGCCCTGGGACAGGCTGCTCAGAGGGGGTGTGGAGTCTCCTTCTCTGGAGACATTCCAAACCCACCTGGACATGTTACTGTGGGATCTACTGTAGGTGACCCTGTTCTAGTAGACTCTGTGACTTGAAAGGTTAAGTTTGGGCCAGGGCACAGAGTGAGGTAATGACAAGAGTTCTGAACACAAAGATAAAATGATCCCATGACAACAGTTTCCTGGGAATTCCTTCTTACAACCATCCTCCTGTTCTATGCAAACCTCATGGAACTGTAGGTGGGAGCAGCGGCGAGTGTGTTCCTCGTGCTGTGGGTGAGCAGTTGGAAAAAAGGGCTTCTGGGCCTGACTCACAGGTTACTCTGCCCAGTCTCCCCTGGGGACCATGTTTTTCCTTTCAGGAGCCATTCTTGTCATGTGCTGCACGAAAAACTTAGGGGTTGAGGAAGAAGGCCCCCAAAACCAGCCAGTTTAGGCACATCTTTAATTTCTTGTATAAATTCACCACTACACGGCCAAATTCAAGAGACCAGGCAGTTCATGCAAGTTTATGTTCTTCAGTTGTTCAAGACCTGCCTTCACCTCCAAGAACTTGTATATAAGAGCCTGTAAATGTGCAATTATCTATAACCTCTAATGTTCAAGGCATTTTGAAGCCGCCTTGCTGGTTGGAGAAGGTGCTGCTCCTGCCACCACACAACTGTGGTTTATTGCTTGGAGAGCTCAGTCTGAAGGCCAGGAGGAACCTGGGGATTTTCTGATGGAGGTGGCTAAAGCAAACATCAGCTTTGCTTAGTCCTGCAAGTTTAGACATTTCTCTGCCTTGTTCATCTTAAGAGCCAGCTTGGAGGTGTATCACCAGCCCCCAGGGAGAGGAAGAATATTCCTCTTTTCAGCCACCTCAGGGTTAAAGACCATACAGGCCTGTCACAAGTCCCAAGGCTTTGGGATAAAACCAAACTATGTCCTAAAAAATACCAACCCAACGTTTTGCAAGGGGGTGGAAATGCTCTTTGAGGGAGATGCCTCCCTGGTGCTTTTTTCTAGCTATGTCCATATGTTTGTGTCCCATCTGTGGTCACCTAAGCAGCTGTTTAGGTCTCTGAAGTACTTACTTGCACTTGGACAAACAGAGCCAGTTAAAACCACTGTATTAGTAGCAGAGAATAGATGGGACAGAGGCAGAAAGCACATGGATAAGAATCACTCAGATGAAGCACAACCTGCCAGTGATGGTGGTTGTGGGCAGAAAATACCCCTGGGGGCTGTTCAGGTGCTGGCTGAGCTGTCAGAGTGACCCCTCTCTCCCACCCCTAAATTGCTATCCCCCCAAGGCATTTTCTTCAAAAGTTGGTCAGTCTGAAATCTCATTTAACTTCAGTGGGACAGTTCACAAGAAAAACTAATGATGACAGGTAAGGATTGCACGATCAAAGAACCCCAGAATGGTTTGGGTTGGAAGGAACCTTAAAGCTCATCTAGTTCCAAACCCCCTGCATGGGGGTTTGCACCCTCCCACAAGACCAGGTTGCTCCAAGCCCCATCCAACCTGCCCTTCAACACTTCCAGGGATGGGGCAGCCACAGCTTCCCTGAGCAACCGGGGCTCGTGTCCCATCACCCTCACAGCAAAGAATTTCTTCATAATATGTAATCTCAGTCTCCCTTCTTCCAGTTTGAGACCATTCCCCCTCATCCCATCCCTCCCTGCCCTTGGCCAAAGCCCCTCCCCAGCTTTCCTGGAGCCCCTTCAGGCACTGGAAGGTGCTCTAAGGTCTCCCTTGAGCCTTCTCTTCTCCAGGCTGAACACCCTCAACTCTCTCAGCCTGTCTCCAGAGCTGCTCCAGCCTCTGATCATCTTGATAGCCTACTCTGGACTTGATCCAACAGCTCCATGAAAGATCTTGCACTTCACCCCTGTGACCCCTACTACATGCCCACCTTGCCCTCATCCCCCCTCTCTCTAGCTTCTATTGATCATGGCAAAGCAAACTGAGACTTCATCTAACCCAACGTGCCAGCGCTTAACGAGTTATTTACTTTCTTCAAAGGCAACTTTACACCCATTGAAGCTAAGAGACAGATGGTGAGAAGAAGAATTGTGTTCAAAGGGTCATTTTTCAAGCACGACAGTGAAAGGCTTCAGCTGGACACATAAAGCTAACAGGGAGCATTGTGGAAATGGGTGCATGGTACTAAATATTAATTTGTGGCAGGGAAAGGCAAGACAAGAACCAGTCCCTGGCAGTGCAGGCTGGACGAGTTAAATAAACTATGCACAGCTTTACAACAATAAGGATGATTAAACATAGGAAAAAATGTAGTAAGAGATGAGGGCCTGTGGGGAGGCACAAAGCAAAGCCTGATGCCTCCTAGGAGAGAAGTGTTACTGAAATCCCAGAAGTTGAGATTCTTGCAGGAATGACCCAACTTCGCTTCTGCCTTCCAATATTCTAAGGTTTATGAAAGAGTGAATGGCTTTCACTGAATCATCTCATGCTGGGGGAAGGTCACAGAAGTCTTCCAAAGGCTTATTATCCCCAAAATCTCCTCTTCTCTTCACATCAGAGTCACGATCCCCAGTAGACTAGGTGGGATCCCAACAGAGCTAGGTGGGATTTCTCTCCTCTCAACCACAGCCAGCACAGCAAACCTCTAAATCACAGCCCAGCCATGAGACAGTTGGATACAACACTCCTTCATTGGGTTTCCTCAGATCTTTGCTCCCTGCTCTACCCTGCCAGCCAGTGACAAGTCACTGGCAAAGCTTTTCTTTAGTCAGAGGACTCTACAGCCTAGCACTGTTGGCTCTGAGGAGCTGGTTCAGCTTGGCCTGGCCTTTTCTCCTGACATGCTGCTGAAATTCTCCTTGGAAATTTGCATTACTTGCAAATTCAGAGGGAAACATGCAGTTAGCTCTTCCCATGGTAAGAAGGGCAGATATGCCCCAGAGCAGACCCCACAGACTAAAAACCCAAGGTGGGCAGACCCCACAGACTCCAACCTCTGCAGCCATCCTTGGAAACACCCAAAGCTGCTGCACTAAGAAAAGGCCCCACTCTGGGTGCAGAATTATGCTGCTTGCAACTGTCTTCCACTCACTGCCCTACTCCAGTGAACACCAGTTTGAGCCCAAATGGATCACATTGTCCTGCTGTGGCTTGTTGTTGACATCAGATCTTCAGAGAGTGGCTACAATGCCTCGGTCTTCTTGACTTCAAATAACCAACTAGTTTTATGTATCCATCAGTTAACAGGACTTTGAGGGACTGTCTGTTGACCCTCTAAACAAACTTCAGTTATGGAATATAACAACACCCATCCCTGCCAACATGCAAGAGGGGTCCATGTCCACGCTCCCTGTCCTACGTGCACAGGTGTTCCTGAAGCTGGAGGAAGCTCTACACCACGCTTGAGCTCCTGCTCAAACCACAGATCAAAATGCAACACCAAACGCCTGGACCAACACCTAAGCAGATACAGGCAGGAAACAATCTGGGTGCAGAGGGAACAAAGTACTCAAATGTTTAACAAGGGGCTCTGGGAGTTCCATAGCTTGTGCTGCCTTTGAGGAGCATCTCTGAGCAATCATGGGAGCAGACAGGTAGCTGAGGTTGGAGGAGTATTTGAACAGGCAGACCTCCACACCCACAGACCCCTGCAGCCTGTTTGTAGGAAACATTAACCCTTCTCTTCAGGTCTGCTCAGCCAACCTCTGGACCAGCAGCAGCAAAAATCCATACTTGAAAATTCAGCCTGACCCTCTCGAGCTTCAAACCAGGAGAAAACCCCAAGAATAAAGGCAACTTCTTGCCCTTCTGGGATTCCATCCAGAAACACACAGAGCACTTGAAGTGGTGAACCCGCCGTCAGGACCTTGTTGCTGACCAACCTCTTTGTGGTGGGAATGGGACAGCCTCAGCCCCTGGGAGCTGGATGTGACTCAGCTTCCCTGGGACACAGAAACCAGAGCTGCACATTTCCACGCAATTCCCATTCCCAGACATTTCCAAAAGTGTCTGGAGGAGGAGTTTAGCTCCAGCCTGTCGAGCAGAGACGGGCAGCTTGGGAATTTGCCTTTTTTTTTTTTCTTTCCCAGAGGTTTCACCTGGGCTTCTCTCCAAGAGGAATAATCAGCCTCTGCCTCCCTTCCTTCCTGCCTACAGGTGGTAGTGGGAGATGTCTCTGTGACCACTTCCCCTTGAAACACCCCTCCACTGGGCAGGGAAGCTGCCACTTCCCCAGTCCCCATCCAGAGTCTCTCATCTCATCCTGATTTGTTTTTTGGGGGGGTTTTGTTGTTGTTTTGTTTGTTTGTTTGTTTGTTTTGGCAGGTCTGGCACCATAACACCTTAAGCAATAAACCCTCCTGAGGTAGGAGATTAGCATCTTCCACTTCAGTGGCAGAAGAAAGCTCTCCTTGCCCCGTCCCCCACCCACCCCATGGACTCTATGTCCACAAACACACACAAAAAATGAGAAAGCAGATTTGTTCCTGGTGGTGCCCATCACGGGGCCCTGCACACATGCCACCCACCACGCAGCTGCTCTGTTCCCTCCATCGCAGCAATTGCCAGGCATTACAGCCAGGATGGCTCCCATGGGAGCACCACCTCCAATCCACCCAGCAGCCTCATGGTTCTTTTGGGGAAGCGCCCCAAAATGTGTGTCTGGACATGACACGTCACCAGAGCTGGATTCAGCCTCACAATCCAACTTGGCAAAGCTGCTGGGCAAGCCATAGTCCCCAGAAGAGGTGGCAGAGACTGGCCCAGCTCACCCAGCTTTCCAGCTCCTCACTCCAGATGTGGCTGAAGGGTTCAGTCCCAGCCCCAGTCCCCCCTCTCCCCCAAAGCCTTGGGCTTTCCCCTCCCAGTAGACTTGGCCAGAGCAGTGAGCTCACTGCGGCTACTGGTGAAAGCACCTCCCAGAGCCAGGAGGTTTTGCTCTGGATTTGCAGCTCCTGGCTGGAGAAAGCAGGGGCTGATCTCCTAATTGGCTTTCTCTGGACACAAGAATGGTGAAGAAAACTATTTGCCAAGCCTTGACCCAAGGAGAGAGGTAATCCAGTAGGAAACCTGGCTCCAGGACTCAGGTCACTGCTGGTTTTCTGTGGCACAGACTCAGAGCACAGAGGTGGCCCAGCTGCCAGGACCCCTGTACCCCTTTCTGCCCATCTGCAAAAGGGAGGGGGCTGCAAAGTGTCCCCACTGACCTAACACAAGCTTCTGCAGTAAGGACAGAGTCTCTCTCCTCACTCATCTCCTTCCTACCACTTTCACTGGGGTCTCCCAGAGGCTCCCACACTTCTCAGCCTGCAAATGGGAGACGTGTTGGGAGCTTCAAAGGTGAATCCCAAGCTCAGGTTTGTGTCCTGTGTATCAGCAGAGCTGCCTGCTCTCCACCTGCTCAGGAGACAGCTGAGCCTCAGTTGGTGGCTCCTGGCCCCATGGCAAAGTGAAGAGCAACACTGTTGGCTTTGGCCATCAGAGGAGAGGATGGGCCTGCTGGAGGATTCCAACCATGGGGGCACTGGCAAAGGAAGCATTTGCAAAGGTTGGGCAGCTACTCCAGCTTTAGAGCCAGGGAACAAATGGTTAATAGGACCACACTGAAAGGTCCAAGTGCCTGGGGGATGCAGAGCAGCCCCAGGGGATCAGCTCCACCGGGGAGAAAGTTGATGCATCCAGCTCTGCTTCTTCTCCTAACTCTTCCATCCAGTGCAAGAGACCTCAACATCCCCTGCCTGGGGTAACCCCTCAGAGACATGAACCAGTCTGTCCCCCACAAACAAAACCCCCAAGAAACATGCCAGAGCATCTGCTCTGTCCCCAGATGGGACTTTACCTCGGTTAGAGTGGCCCACGCTGGATGACACAGACGACTTTTGCTTCTGCCTCTTCACCGTCATCATCACTTGCTCTTGGACCCGCTGTTTTCCCGTGCCCTTCGTTTTCAGCTTGTGGTCTGAGGGCAGAGCCAGAGTGGAGCTGGCCTGGTCTTGGAAGCACTCGTAGGCCAAGGCCGTTTTCAGCGGAGAGTGAAGCA
This sequence comes from Hemiprocne comata, assembly GCA_020745705.1. Lineage (NCBI taxonomy): Eukaryota > Metazoa > Chordata > Aves > Apodiformes > Apodidae > Hemiprocne > Hemiprocne comata. Next base: position 5,854,728 of record CM036610.1, on the reverse strand, counting down.
TGGCTGCAGCAGAGCGTGGGGCCAGGGGGGAGAGGACAGGGGGGCTGCTCTTCACCTGACCACGCACCACACAAGCCACCCGCAAGCGCGTCTCCTGCTGGGGTTAATCTCCTGAACCCCTCCTTGCCATACGCCCCCCCCCCGGGCCGAGGCTGTCTCAGGGCTCCTGCTCCCAGCTCAGCTCCCTGGTGTGTGAGCAGGCAACACCCTCTGCCAGACTGGATATACAGCCCTGCCTGCACACACCCACGCGCTCCCCGCTGCAGGGCTCCCTCGCCCCAAACCTGCCTCCCCCGGCCCGCGCCCAAACCCGGGGGTCGAGGGGGGAGCAAGGGGACCAACGAGGAACAAGCAAGGCTGGCAGGTGTGAGGGCTGGGGGTGGACATCTCTGGCCCCTTTGCTGTGAAGGGCTCCTGGGTGAAGCTTTATGGGGCTGGGGAGGAAACGGCGCTCCTGGGCAGCCGGAGGGCTGGAGGATCTCCCACACAGCCTGCTCAGCTTGTATTTTGTTGTTTCCCTGAGTCTAAACTGGATGAAAATGGTGGCTCAGTGCCTAGGGAAGCCCCTGCCAGTTGAAGGCAGCATGGCTCATGCCATGGGTCAGAAGAGCAACACTGCCACAGTGCCTGTTCCTTCCTGGGGGTCTGGCCTCCATCCTGCCCTGGTGGCTCCTGGATCAACATGTCCCACATGCCCATTTGAAAAACCCTTCCTCTGCCCACACAGGTTGCAAGACCACCCCACTGAGCCCAGGGCTGCAGGGTGGCACCAAAAGCAGGGGTCATGGAGGGTCCTGCTGACTGCAGAGTGCTGCTGTGCTCGTGGTGTGAGACCTCCCAAAGGTGGTCCCACCTTTTGCAGGGAGAAATGAAGAAATCAGGACAGCCACCAGGCACAGAGTTGGGACAATCTTTGCAAGGAACTTGGGGCAGCAGGGAGAAAACTGGGACTTTTAACAAGCAGAGTAGAAGATAAAATGGCTGTGCAAGAAATGACATGCCAGGTTATGAATTTGAGCAGAGAATTACCTCTCTGCCAAGCCACACAGCAGCAACTCGTTTGCAGAGAATCAAACACCTTAGTGCTGGTGTGACCAGTTTCAGGTCACAGCAAGCGCTGACAAAGCTCCTGCCAAGCCACAAGAGGCTGATACAGGAGCAGAGGCACAATCCCCATTAAGAGGGAAGCCAAAGGAGAGTGGCCAAGGCAGAGTCTTCCTGGGCCCCCCAGGATGGGGTCTTGGGTGCTCATGTCAGCACACAGCCCCGAGAAGGGCCAGGAGGAGCAGGGTGCTCCACACTGCTGGGTGGAGGGTGATGTAATGGAGATGATGTGGGACTCATCAGTGCTCAGGGTCTGACTGCCTGCAGGTCTGATGCTTTCAGCTCACAGCTGCTGGGTCCCCACATGAAAACAGAAGTGAAGCACCTTATTCATTCCCATTCACCAGGTTTCATGTTACCCTGGTGGCTCACGAGCACATGGGTGCCATATTTCATAGGGATAAGAGCAGTGTCAGAAAGCACAGGACACGCTCCTGGGGAAGATGAACATTGTGCACCTTCCTCTTCTGATGTCCCAAGATGCTCCTCCAGTGAAACCCAACAATAAAAAACAAATCGTTGTCAAAGAGACACAGAGTCCTGTGTCTGGAGGGTAATTACCTTTGGTCCCCTCTCCCCACGCTTCCTGACACCTGACACCTCACCCAAGGGATGCAGTAGCTTCACTCTGCTCCATCACCCAACTAGCCTGGTGTCATGGTCAACCGTACAATTAACAGCTATGGCCCCACCATCTACCAAAAAGCAAAATTGGCTTCATCCTGGCTCAAACCAGGACACCTGGACATTCAGATCATTCCCAAACAAAGGCAAGGCAGGATGAGTGATAAGCACTGCCCAAAACTGAGTAGCAAATGCCCAGTGAGATGGAGGAGGATTTTCTGCTGCTCCTGTTGCATTTCACAGAGAGGGGATAAGCCTGTGCCCTTCCAGCCCAGGCAGGGACCAGCCAAGCAATACCTGGGAGTTGTTTTCCTCCGTCCTACTTGTTTCTCCTGAAAGCTTGTTATCGATGCCAAACAATGTTTTCACAAATCAATGACAGGCTGTCAGAGTCAGCTGGCTTCAGCACAACAAAGTGCTCAGCTCTTGCAAACCTGTAATGTCATTTTCCCCCGAGGCAAGGAACAGTCCTCACCCTGTCCTCGCACGGGAGAGCCAAGTGTTTATCATATCCCGTCATTTGCTGGTGGATAATCCAACTGCTCCATGCTGGCATCTGCCCTGTTTCATAATTCACCCAAAATGCTGAGCTGGGCTGCAGGGCTGGGGACAAGCAGCTTAGAGAGGCTTTCCAGAAACAATAGTTACTTCGGGCGAGTTTGCACGCTCTAGCCCAAGGGAGGGAATCTCCCGGGTTTCTGCAACAGGCTCCAAAGTCATATCTAAGAGAGCAAAAGCGACTTAAACAAAGGAGTTTGTTGCACCTCTCTGCAAACTGCAGTTTCTGCTCTGAATCACGAGCTGGGGATGCTTGGTTGGCAGAGGACAGGGAGCGTCGTCCCAGTGAACCCGGCAAAGCACCAGAGTTTGCACCCACCAGTGCCTGAAGCGAATTCCCTGTCTGCCTTTCTGTCTGGAGCTCGCAGCGAGGGAGAAGGCTGAAAGGGAAACAAAGCCCATGCCAAATTCGGGGCACGATGGGCAAAAGATGGGCAGGGTTAAAAAAAAAAAAAATAAATGGAAACAATTTAAAATAACTGGGCAAGTGGTGATTGGAGGGAGACGAGGGCCTTGCTGTGGTCCCAGGGCTCAGAAGCAGCGCATGGCGATGCCATGAGTCACGGCTCCCCACCCCACCCGTGGACACGCCTTGTGCATCTGGCTTCTTCAAAGCATTTTTGTGCGAGTTCCTGGGATTCCTGCCAACTGGCTGATTGCAATCAAAGGGCTCGGTGGCCCAATCCTGCTCCCGGAGCGGTGCAGGGTTTTTGCTGTTCAAACTTGTCGGGCGCTCCTGAGCTGAAAGTGTCTACGGGTCGCTGCAAAATCTGCCCAAGGGGAAATAATTTGCCCCCAAAGTTGGGGACAAGGAGTCCTACTTGGCGGGGGGTTCACATTTAGGGTTGATCTTCCTCGGGCTGGGTGGTTACCAGGAGGGACAGAGGTGCGGGTGCTGAGAATTTCTTGTCTTTCCCAGGACAATGCCATTTTCTGAGCAGTGATTCAGCCTTGCCCCAGCTGAGACTTCCCAGAGCCCAGCAAGGTTTCATCAGAAGGAAACTTGCTCTTCAGATTTGCAAAGCCTTAGTTTCACTCTGCTTCTCATGAAAGGCTTTCTTCTGTGGGCCCAGAAAGTGTCCCAGGAACAGGGCAGATGAAGAGCTCAGATCCACTGGGATAACCAGGATCCAGCTGAAGGTGAGCATGGAGCTGCCAAGTTGAGGAAAGCCACACAGAAGCCTTCTGAGACACATGAAAAGGTTGGTCCTGAGCAAACCCTCCCTCCACTTCTCACACACGTGTGGCAGTGAGATGGTTTTGGGTTGGTGCTGTGGGAGGACAAGAAGGTGACAGGACTGGGCAGATCATGGGATGGCCCTTGGTGAAGTGCGTAGACTTCACCAGGCTCCAGAGATCTCCCATTTTGCATGGGAGCTTAGGAGAGGAAAGTAAGGAAATTCCTGATTTCTCCACAAAAAGGAAGGAAGGCTCATGTAGTGCAGCTGGGAAGCTACACACAGCAGGATGGAAGTCTTGGGTAATGGAGATCAAAGTACCTGGGAACAGATTGAACACATCATTAAGGTGTGGCCAAACAGATACATGGAATAATTTAGGTAGGAAGGGACTGACCCTCTGCCCAGAGCAGACTCAGCTTTGTCAAACTGGGTTGAAAGCCAGTTGCTCCAGACCTTGTCCAGTTTTGACAGAGATCCCATTGCCCCACTGGCCTCTCTCCCAGTATTTGACTACTCTCGTGGTGATTCTTGTTTCCAGGTATCTAAGAGGAATTTCCCATGTCCCAGCTTGTTCCAGTTGTCTCTCTTTCTCTCCCCATGCACCTCAGAAGATCTGGCTCCATCTTCTCTGCATCCTCCAGTTAATTAGCTGCAGAGAAGTGCAAGTTCCCTCCAAACTTTGCCTTCTTCATCTGAACCAGCACAGCTCTCCCAGCTTTTCCTTTTGTCCTGTGGTTCACTCCTGACCATTCTGGGGCTGGAGAGCAGGTCAAGCCCATGTCCTTGTCAGCTGGACCTCTATGGGCTCACATTCCTGGTTCTCTGCTGCCCCTCTTTGTAGCAGATGGTACATGTAATGCTCACAAGGGGACATAAAGCAGGGCAGGACATCTGCAGGTTGGAGACAACCCTTAAAGCTCCATGGAAGAACCTGCAGGCACCTGACAGCAGGTCCAGGGTCAGTGCTATCAAGGCTTGTCCCTTCTGCCTTTCCCTGTGCTTGGGCATCCCCTGACAAAGAGTCACATCCCAGGTCCCACCTTTGATGAACAACAATATCACGACTTTGAGCTGCTTGTCAGCAGCTAAAAAGGGTCTTGGTCAGCAGGTCACTCTGGAAACAAGCACCAGGAGTGGCCGTGAAGCTACCAGGGAAGGGCAGGCACCAGGGAGGTGCCCTGGGAGGGGAGGAGGTGATGGAGAAGGAAGGAGCTCTGCTTGCCCTCTGGGAGAAGTCCATCAAGTTGGCCAATCCACCCAATTTTCATCTCCTTGTGTTCCCATCTCACTTGAAGACCCTCTACAAAATCGTCAAGGAGCTGCTGATCTCCTCCCATCTCTACCCTGTCCTCTCTGGTGGGGCAATGTCCAGTTCAGGGTGAGCTCAGCCTGCACTTGTCTCTTCACCATCTTTGTGAAGGAGACACTACAGACCAAGACTTACCATGACTTGCTGGCAAAGCCCCTCCTCACTGCAGTCCTTGCCCAGCAGCCCAAGGGCAAAGCTTGCAGCAGTGTTTGAGGGAGTCTGAGATAACCAACTCCTTTGCAGACCAAGTCCCAGGAGATTGTGTGAAGATCCCAGCTCAGGATCTTTGGGGCTGGCCCTCTCCCAGGGACTTCCCTGGTGCTGGTGACTATCAGTGGCAGGTTGTTACATCTGCAGGAGAGGACATGTGGGAGGGGATGGGTGCAGTGAGGGACTCCTTGTGCTCGTGGCACTTACCTTGGGTGGTGTTACAGCCTGTTCTTGGGGACCAATTACCTGGGGTTGCCACGTGAGGTGTCCCTTGAAAGTAGGCAATACTGTTGAGATAAGCGTGGGAGGTTGGTCTCCATGTCTGTGTCATGCTGCTGCCCACCACCATGTGCCATTCAGGGCTGGGGTCTTGTGGCTGCCCATGAGGACATGCCAGCCCCTCAGCAATGTTTTGTTCCCACTACGGGCTGCCAAGTGACAGTGAATCCTGCTTGACCATGCACAGAACACCCGACAGTGGGTGACAGACACGCACTCCCTAGCTTCATCTGCCTGCTCTGTTTCTCTAAGTCTTGAGGACCACCCAAGAGTATGACCAGAATCTCTCTTGCTTCTAGATGTTTAATGGGTTTAAAAGTCCTCCCTCCCCATGCCATTCTGTGTCTGGCAAGTCCAGAGGGAGTGTGCTGTCAATGGGTGCAGTGCTTGAGGAAGGCTGGGATTGGAATAAGTGCACTCAGATGGAGGAGAAGAGCCCACACTGTCATGAAAAACCCCAGAATTGACCTAAGTGTGTTTTGGAGGCCCCGTGGGGTGCATGAGTGTTACCTGGGTGGTGCCTGCAAATGCAGTCAAGTCAGGTCCTGCCAGACACATCTGCTGTTTCCAGGAGTGGTTAGAGGGAGGGATGGGGTGTGGGGCACCATCTCTAGAGGTGATGCTGCCAGGCCTAGGAGAACATGAACACAGAAAATGAAAGGGAAGCCTTGATCCCATGCCCACCATAAGTCAAGAAATAGGTCAGGGGGCTGACTACAACCAAATAGGTGTGAATGATCTGCAGTTGGGGTGGAGAAGGATAGGCAGGCAGACATCTCAACCAGAATGGGACATGGATTAATTGCCTTCCCATGTCCATCGCAATCTGGAGCAGCTCAGAAATGCTGCAGGGAAGGGAGACTTTGTTCTCACCATGGAAGACGTGGAGATGACAGGGTCAAATTTAGGAAGTGGGCGAGCGTGTACACGGCACGAGGATGCCCTCGATTCCGCGGGGTTGTGAAACGGCTGGTGGGGGAGGAGACCTCACGGAGCAGCTTATGCAAGGATTTAGCAACATATCCCAATGTGACCCGACTCGTTGAAGCTGCCTCTGGTGGGGGGAGTGGGGAGAAGGAGGTGATCACGCCATTGTCCCCTGGGACAGATGGGGAACAGCGGGGGAGGGCTGAGAGCATCGCATGGCCATGTGCCCACACCAAACCCAGCAGCGCCGTCGCTCCATCACCACTGGCTCTGCAGGAATGTGCAGATGTTCCTGGCACTGGTGGAGTCTTTTCCCTGCCCTCCAGAGCTCCGTGTCCGTGCGGGGCTTTGGGATGGGGTGTTATTTCTCCCCACACCCTGCCGTAGGGAGACCCATCAGAGTTTCATCCAAGCACAAAGACACTGCTGGTCATGGGCACGGTTACCCTCTCAAGGGGAGGGTCGGAACAGCCTGAGCATTGTGATCACCAGTTTGTGGTGATGCCATCTCCCTGCCTGTCCTCCAGACCTGGCCTCTTGCCTACCTGAACTCCAGGAGGGTTAATCTGCTGCTGCCAATATAGGCGAGTCTTCTGCAGATGAAAGCACTGGGCTGACCCCATGTGCACAATGTTCTGCAGCATCAATCCCATCAGTATCTGACACCAGCACCACTCAGCACTGCTGCCCACTGGGATCCCAGTGTCCTTCTTCAAATGGAAGCCATGCTCATCCCCTCCTTTGGAAAAGCAGTTGCTGGAGGAGTTTACTCCCCATCCTCCTTTGAAGCCTCCCCATCCTGCATTTGGGAAGGTTCTGATACCTACACAGCACCTAATTCTTCCCTAGAGTGAGAAGCACCAGGCCATGTTGAGGGAGATCCCCCTCCACCTATGTGTGGTGCTGTGACATCCCCTCTGCAGCCCTTGGAGGAGCCTCAGCTGCTACAAGAAGCCCTGGCCAAGGGGTGGAAGAGAAGATGACTGAGAAGAGTACACAGACTCCCAGGTTACTCCCAAGACCAAGTGAACAGCACCAGGGTCCCATTGTGGAAGGCTCTGGGGTGCCATGGACTGGGGTAGCACAACTTTGCTCCATGCTGGGGATGTTCACCAGGTGGGAGACACATGGTCCTCCATCCTACTCCACCCCAAGGGCCCAGAGGTCCAGTGGTCTCAGGGTCAAGCACAGGGAGACAAAGTGGGGTGGAGGGATGAAGAGGGCACATAGGCATCAAGGGTGGGGCAGAGGGGTCCTCACAGGGCATTAATTACTCGCCTGCCATATTCTGCGGGGTGCAGGAGGGACTTTGATGATAACAATAATCCCAGTTCTTAAGGTTTAACCTAGAAGTTCATTCTCTAAATAAATTATTCAATAAAAATTATTCAATTATTTTTCAATAAAATTGTTTAATAAAAATTATGAGCCAACAAATCGATTTCTGTGAGTCACACTACTAGCATTATTTCTTGACAATATTGTTTATAATAATAGTGAGATCCATTACTAGTTTTTAGAGATAATATTTGAGGCTCAGTTGTACCTGTCACATACAGGTTCTCTCTTTCACTGGGGGTACTAGTGGATCCAAAGCTGGACATGAACCATCAATGTGCAACTGCAGCCCAGAGGGCCAACCCCATCCTGGGCTGTATCAAAAGCAGTGTGGCCAGCAGATCAAGAGAGGTGATTCTGCCCCTCTACTCTGCCCTGGTGAGACCTCACCTGGAGTGCTGTGTCCAGCTCTGGAGCCCCCATCACAAGAAAGATGTGGACCTGTTGGAGCATGTCAAGAGGAGGCCACAAAAATGATCCAAGGGCTGGAGCACTTCTCTTCTGAAGAAAAGCTGAGGGAGTTGGGCCTGTTCAGCCTGAAGAAGAGAAGGCTCTGGGAGGACCTCATAGCAGCCTTTCAGTACCTGAAGGGGCTACAGGAAAGCTGGGGAGGGATTTTGGCCAAGGGCTTGTAGTGAGAGGACAAGGAGTAACAGTTTTAAACTGCAGGAGGAGAGATTTAGGTTAGAGATCAGGAGGAAATTCTTTAGTGTGAGGGTGGTGAGACACTGGAACAGGCTGCCCAGAGAAGTTGTGGAAACTCCATCCCTGGGGGTGTTCAAGCTCGGGTTGGATGGGGCTTGGAGCAACCTGGTCTGGTGGGAGGTGTCCCTGCCCATGGCCAGGGGTTGGATCTACATGATCTTTAAGGTCCCTTTTGACTCTAACCATTCTATGATTCTATGATTCACTTGTGTCTGGTTTCCAGGAAGGGTCTCCACTGACAGAGGTTTTCAAGGGGGAGAAGTATTCATGTGTTCACCTTCACAATGAAAGGGGAAAAGCAGAGTTTCAAAGCCAGCTTGTGGCCAGGTACATGAGTAGTGCTCAGATAAAAGTGCTGGCAATGAGGCAAGGAGCTTCCTTGACATCCAAGGGAACATTCAACCATCAGAAATGTACATGCACCCTCCATGCTGATCCTCACATGCCCTCCAAGACTCTTCTCCCAGGTCTCTTCCCGTGAAAACCTCTTTTCTATTGGAGATACATTGAAGAGCCAGGCTAGACGTGTGCAGTTCTGTCTACACGGGCTGTGGGAAGCTGTGCTGCTCCAGCAAGCACAGCACTGCTGGTCCCTGTGCCAGGGAGTGAGCACAGCTGCCCCAGCACCAGGACAGCCCAGCCTGTCTCTGACACCCAGCCCAGAGAGCTGGGGGCAGAGTAGGTGCACACCTCTCCTTGACCTTGGCTTGAGGATACAAGTTATTCCACCTCCCAGATAGCTGGCTGGGCTCCTGCTCCGTGTCTCTGTGGCCCCAGGCACCACAGAGGGACTCAGCGACACCAGCTGGCAAGTCCAAGGTGGAGTTGGGAGCAGAAATGGTGCTTGGCCTTCAGCTGGGGTCTGATGGCTTGACCACGACACAAAATCAAGAAGAATAAGAGGAGGTTCATCCTGCAGAGCTCATCCCTCACCTCCTGCCATGCTGCTGGAGGACAGCACGCACCCATCTCTGTTTTAGAATGGAAACAATGAACCAAGTAATCCATGAGGGAATGTCCTGCACATGACATGCCCTGGTGCAGAGAAAGCAGGTTGTGGTTTTTGTGCCAGCTCCTCCTACCATTTCTGAGCCTAGCAAAGCCCAAGTGAGATTTGTCATTGTCAAGGGCCAGCTCCCTTTTTCAAGTCTTTTGTAGGATGCAATAAGCTATTTCACGTGCACACGTGATGCTGCCCTTCACTGGGGGAAAATCATAGACAGATTTAGGTTGGAAGGGACTTGAAGAGGTCCTGAGTCCAATGTCATGTTCAAATTAGGGCTTGCTGCAAAGCCAGCTCAGGTTGCTCCAGCCCTTGCCCACCTGAGTTTTGAATATCCTCAAAAGAACTCCCATCCCAGGGCTGCATGTGTCTCACAGGAAAAAGCAACTTCTGGACAGTGTCACTGGTCCTTTCTTGGTGCACCTTGGAGAAGGAGCTGGTGGTGAAGGAAGGCTGCTGGGTAAGCCCGCTTCACGTTCTGCTTCTCCAGGCTGAGGGCACCTCCTCCTTCAGCCTCCCCATGCATGGTGTGCTCTGGAACCAACCATCTTCCCTGACAAAAGAAAAGTGGGTTTTTAAGTTGACCACCAACCTCATGGGCTTACAAAGAGTTTCCTTGCACAGACTAGGGATGATCATTGCACAACCAAACTGGCCAAATACACTCATTTTTAATCTCCAGAGTGAAGATGCCAAGGTTGCAGAGTAGGTTCACCACTTCTGTGACACCAGAAAGCAATTTATCTTTTCTTTAAAGACACGGTAACAGCTGAGGTGGGAACACATATAATTTCATTAAAATTAAATCATTAAGGACTGTTCTACTGCTTAGGAATGACTGAAAAAAACCTCTTACCTTGCTTCTGTAGATCAAAGTGCCTCATCTTCCTCTTGTACTAAAAATTTTATGCAAATGATTGATCTAGAAAACCAGAAGGATGTTCCAGTGGTTATTAAGTAGCAGCTGCCCTGAACAATTTTTAACCTCTGAGTTTAGTCGATTTAGCAAAATAAATTCTGTGCAGAAATGGGCTTTAACACAAGTTTTCTAGACAGCTCTACTTCATGTTCTACTTGAGGCCTCATCACCTGGAAACTTCCTGCCCTTGTAGGCAACTGAATGGGAGTGGAAGGAGCACCTTGTGGCAGACCAGCAGGAGCTTTTGAAGGAGAGGGACCTCCTTGGGAAGGGAAACTCTGTGTCCTTGGCACAACACATGGCATTCCAGATATTTAATCTGGCCATGGGAAGGAAAAGCAGACACATTTGTAGCTAGGACACATTTTTGGCTTTGGATAGTACAAACAGTCCTGTCTCCGTAGGTAGGACACAGAAGCGTTGGCCAAGAGGACTCAGCCCAGGGATATCCCAAGGGTCTCCCCTGCTTGGTGACATCAGCAGTGTCATCACAGCTTATGCAAGAAGGACAGAGACTAATCCCTGGTCCTGAGGCAGATAGCATGGACAGGGGGTCCTGGTCACCCTGCTTTGGGACTTGCATCTTCAGAGCAGGCTGCATCTATGGATCATGCTCTTCAGACCCACGTGGTGGCCTACAACATAACTACTATCCTCAGAGGGTTTGGTGGGTTTTTTTGTCTGGCTGAAATGTCAGAAATAATTTGAGGGCAGTGGTGGGGTGGGGCTTTTACAGCAGGAAACCCAGGCTTTGTCCTAGAGAGCTGGGTGGAATAACTCAAAGCTGAAGAGTGAGCTGCTGATGGAGCAGCCTGGGGCAGGCTGGAACTGCTTCTGGACCCCCCCAGCAGCACACATATACCAAGACAGGTAGGTGACTGTGACTCCATGTTGGGACACAAACATACATGAGACACCAGCAGATGATCCATGTGTGGTCCAGATTTCTCTAAGGCCTCGGACAGCAATCCCAGCAACCCAAAAACTCAATAGCCCCAACACAGCTGCTGGAATGGCCTCTGCAGCATCTCAGCATCTTCCCACAGTGCCTGGTCTTTCCCACACAGGTAACACAAGTATCCTGAAGACTCAGCCTTGCCCCAGGGTTTCACAGCTGATGTTGTTGCAGGGCACAGGAGGCTGCACACGAACTCTGACATATCTTGGCTGCTGGGGATGGTCATGGGGAGGATAATTCCTAGACTCTTCCTACCAGCAGATGGAAAAAGGGGACTTGAGGAGAAAAAAAAAAGAAGCTGCTGGTGATTTGGGGCAAGTGCCTTGTACCTCATTAACACATGAATCCCACAGCATAGGAAGTCTTTAAGAAGACAGACACCTCTTCTGAACAAGGCTGGTTGCACTGGGTCCTGCTTTGGAGCAGGGGAAGTACCAGGTGACTTTTTGAGCTTCCTTCCCACTCTTAAACATTCACAGAATCACAGCATCACCAAAGCTGGAAAAGACCTTGAAGATCATCAAGCCCAGCCTATGACCTCACACCACCACATCAGCCAGACCATGGCACTAAGTGCCACATCCAGCCTTGCCTTGAACACATCCAGGGATGGTGCCTCCACCACTTCCCTGGGAAGTCTATTCCAATGTCTGATCACTGTCTCCATGAGGAACCATGAGGAAGTGCTTCCTGATATCCAACCTAAACCTTTCAGTCTTTCCATTCCTTGAGTGTCATGAGACCTCCTCCACTACAGAGGGCCAGCAGCCAGGACAATGGCATCTCACGGCAGAGACAGCAGAGACAAGCCATGACAGGGATGCTCTGGGCATCTGCCATGTGACCTACCTTGGAAGAAGCAAGCTGTGCTCCCCGGGTGCGTGGTCCAGGCTGGCATGTGCCCCTTGCAACTGCCCAGGGCTCAGCCCAGACCCCTGCAGTGCACACCCTGCTCAGCAGAAGGGGCTGCTGGTCGTTGCCATCTACCCAACCATGCACCCAACCCATGGCCAGGCCCTCCCAGTGGCTGGAGGTACCCATGCAGTCAGCACCCATCTCTGTGGGTGTGCCAGCACCAAATTCCTGCTGCCCAGAGATTTCAGGGTCATTGGCATGAAGCTCACTCACATCATTGATTGTATTAAAGGCAACGAGCTTGTAGGAGGGTGGGAAGGAGAGGAGGAGTAGCCCTGTTCAGGCATGTGCACAGGCACTCTCCTGCAGCCAGGCTGCCCTTTGGACCAAGGCTCCTGGAGCTGTGAGCTGCCTGGCCAGACAAGTTTTCAAAAGGCAGCTATCAGCTCCTTGCTCCCAAACACGTGTCGCTGTGACAGAGGCAGTTTATCCTCTGCTGGAATTGAGCAACTCCTCCCTCCTCTTGCATTACTGAAGCCTTTCAAGCATCATTTGATAAGCAGGATGAGCGCAGCTCCTCCAGCATTGCTACATCTTTTGGCGTGCTTTCCTCTGCCAAAACTGCATTTCAAGCTAGCTATAAATTATGCTTCATGTTTGGCTTTCATCTGCTCCCCATGCAACGGGCAGGAACAAAGGCCACTACGTGCCACACCAAGGCAGGAGAGCCAGGGGCTGGGTGTAGGGACAGGTAGCAAGTCTGCTGGAGGAAGCAAAACAACCCCCTGTCAGCCTTACATCAGAGATGTGGAAAGCTGGGGTGGCTCCTGCTGCCAGCGAAGCAGCTGAGGTATGGAGGATGAGGGAGAGGAGGGGAGAGAGGGCAGAGGAAGCTGGTTTTCCTGCATGATGCTGAGCAGTTACGGCAGCAGAAGCAGCAGCAGGCAGGGGGGCTGGCAGTCACTGTCTAACAAGCATGGAATGGTTTGAGTTGGAAGGGACCTCTAGTTCCAAACCCCCTGCATGGGCAGGGACACTTCCCACCAGACCAGGTTGCTCCAAGCCCCATCCAACCTGCCCTTCAACACTTCCAGGGATGGGGCAGCCACAGCTTCCCTGGGCAACCTGGGCCAGTGTCTCAACACCCTCACAGCAAAGAATTTCCTCCTAATATCTAACCTAAATATCCCCTCTTCCAGCTTTAGTCCATCACCCCTTGTCCACTTGCTACAAGCCCTTGTAGAAAGTCCCTCCCCAGCTTTCCTGTAGCCCCTTCAGATACTGGAAGGCCATTATGAGGTCTCTCTGGAGCCTTGTCTTCTCCAGGCTGAACAACCTGGACAACAAAAGGACCATGCAGAACATGGGCAATGAGCACAGACAAAGCAAGGGAGAAAGGCAGAGCTGTAGACGCAGAGAACCAAGAGCTGTACAAGCCAACACCTCTGGAAACTCCAGCTGCTCCAAGGGCATCCTAGAGGGAATGGCATTGCCCAGACCAGTGGTTGGGGCCAGGTCCAAGAGCAGCTTGCCTTGCAAAGGAGTGAGCAAATAAGAGGAAATGTCATTTGCAGAGTAACAGAACTTCATAGGTCAGTGCCTCTGGGTCTGTCATGCAAATCTGCATCTGCTGGAGAAGGCTGAGCCTGCCGAGGGCGAGGAGGAGCCAGTGTCACTGGCAAGGCTGAGGGAAACAAGTGTCAGCACATGAACAGTTTGTCACTCTGGGTGATTATACCCCAGTTTCATTTCAGCATGGACATTTTAGGCTGAGTTCTCAGGTAGCTCAGACCCCTTGGAGGACCACAGCCCATGGGGCAGATGCTCAGTCCTTCTGGTAGTGCCAGGGCTGGGCAGAGAGAAGGGAGTAAAGCTGGAGGGCTCAGAAGTCCCTTTTTACAGGAAGAATGAGCTGCACAGATGTCCCAATGATTTCCTCATTTTGTGCAAAGATCTCAGCTCCTCGTGGCTTAGCAGCATCTTTTCTGTGATTCAAGGTGCCTCCTGAGGCTGCTGTGGGAGTACCTGAGCACACACAGTGTCTCCTCTTCCTGACCTGATGCTGCCTGCTGCATCCTGGCTTAAAAACTCCTTCAATAACAGTGAGTCCCATCAGATACAGCAGCACTTGGTGTAACCACACACCTGCAGCCCAAAGACCATGTTCAGTGGTAACACAGGTGGAGATCCAGTCCACACTGGATCCATCTCACCTGGCTTCAGTGACAAACAGCTAACAACAGCCTCACTGTTGTGTTTTTGTTTTGTCTTTCTTACCAGGCTCAGAAGTAAGATCAGACAGGAAATTATGGTCTGGTCAACACCTCCATCCAGTTTTGCACTGTCAGGTCTGCTTGTAGATGTGGCACTTTAGGACATGGTTTAGTTGGCATGGTGGTGTTGGGTTGATGGTTGGACTTGGTGACCTTAGAAGTCTTTTCCAAGCTCAATGATTCTCTGATACCATGATATGGGTTGAGATTCTTGAGAAGGTTGAGAATTTTGATCATTTCAGGTCCTGGCACAGGCTGCCCGGGGCAGTGGTGGAGCCACCAAAAATATTTCAAAGATATTTCAAAGCCATGTAGATGTGGTGCTGAGGGACATAGGTTAGTAGTGGCCTTGGCAATCCTGGGTTAACAGTTGGACTAAGTTGATCTTGAAGGTCTTTTCCAACCAAAATTATTATGTTATTCTGTCCAGGGAAGAAGTGTTCAGTCTCTTAAATTAAGTCTCATGGAGGAAGTCAGGGCTCTGAAGTGTCTCAGGCCACTGAAGGAGCTGGAATTGCAGAGCCTCCCAGGCTGGAGAACTCTCTCTGCACTGTTCCTGGGAAGTCCTCTGCAGTCCTACAGCACCACTCCCTGGAGTTGATGGGACCAGCTTGTGCAGCCAAGGAGGAGCATGAGCAGAGGCTGTTCCAAGGGCTGCGTCTCCCTGGTGAGCACTCCCATCTCCAGAGGCAACCAGGTCTCCTCCAGCAGCAGCCAGATCCAGGAGATGGGTGCAGAAGTTGGCAGCCATTGCTCCAAGCTCTGCCCAAGGTCAATTCATCACTGTCTTGCCCTGTCAGGAGGCTGGGCTGTGAAGCCCTTAGAAATGTACTTAGAAATGATTTATCTTCCCCAAAGGGGAAAGGACCCTGAATTCAACCTCATGGGCTGCTCATGGACTTCTGAAGGGTTTCACCCAAAAGCTGAGGCCCGTGGCCTCCCTAGAGAGAAGGGAGCAAGGACATGCCACTGTACAGGGCAAACACATGGACATGGACATCCACAGCACACAGCAGGCTGGGAACTTGCAGAGGAAGAAGCAGGGGCCTTCTGCCCCTTACAGCCTTGGTCACTGACTGGTGGATGAAGAAAAGCCTTGGCTAAGCAGGGCCTAAGAAGGAAAAATCAACAAGGAAGGAAAAAAAGTCCAGAGGGTTCCTAGGGCTGACATTAGCACTCAGAAAATCGCATGGAAAAGCACTGCTGATTTATAAGAGGACCTTATCATAGAATCATTTTGGTCTGAAAAGACCTTCAAGATCATCAAGTCCAAATGATCTAATTCTCCAAGTCACCAAAGAACACAGAAGTTGCAGTTCTAACAGTAAATTTTGGGGCTTTGGGCTGCAAATGAGCCAAATACACCAAGCATTCCTACGCTGAGGAAGGCTCTTGGATGAGGACCTGCTTTCTGTCCTAAAAGGATCCATCATCATGTACTCAGTGGTTAAAAGGGGATTTTCCTCTTACGCTGTTGGAACCTGCTCTCCAGCTTGTTCATCCCAATCTTACTCTCAGTAGTGATGCACACAGCAAAATTAACCAGGCCCAGCCCTGCCTGTGAAGGGAGGGGGAAAAAATCTGAGCACTGGCAGAAGCATGGCTTAGCACGTTCACCAACACACCCTGTGTCCTCCACCTAGGGTGGGAGTCAGCAGAATAGCTCATCTGTCCCTCCCAGCTCAGGAGCATTGCTCTCCTTGGTGCTCATCACCTGCTTTGAGAGACAAACCCCACCACCACTCAGGAATTGCTGCTCCCTCATCAGATGGGAATTTGGGGGGGGGGGTGGCTCCAAGGGACTGCTGGGCAAGGGCCAGCAGAGGCAGTCTGCAGCAATGCCACACACCAGCAACCCCAGCACACCCCTGGTGACATGAAGCCATAGGCCAGGGTACCCATACCATGTCCTTTGGTTGTTAAAGTGGTTCCTGGAAGGAAGAGTGGTCAGACTCACCCCATCTCCCCACTTACCATCTTCCAAAGTCAAGTAATGACTGCAAAGAGTGATGGCACACCATGAGAAAGGGATGTGGAACAGGTTATAGGCAATAATTTCTCTAAATGCCACCAAGGTGGAGTACAGGTTCAGCCTCCCCCTGCAGCAACATCTGCTCTTCCACCTCGGAGGGTGATTCTTGGGAGGATGGATCACCACTCTGCTGTCATCAAAGGGCAGAGGATAAACAAGCACCTCTGCTGACTCCCAACACTCCCCTCCCCTGCTGCTCCTGCTGACCAGACCTTCCCAGCACACCAGCCTTACCTGTGCACACAGTCTGCTCCTTGTGGAGCTACTGACACTACTAGCCAGGCTCTTGCAGCCCAGCTCAACATGTCTGGCTCAGCCCTGCTCCCCAGGTGTGAAGTACATTAAGCACATGGGGCTGGAATATAAAATATTCAAGAAAACAAAAGCAGAGAACTAGCTTGAATTGGGCCTGACATCTGTGTGCAGGGATAAGTCTGTGTCCTGGGGGTGGAAAGGCAGAACAGAGTCTGCCATTACCAACATGGCCCTTCCTATCCACGTGCACATTCACACTGCACAGATACAGTGTCCCAATACAGATCAAGATCACAACCCCTGTTATCACTAAATAGGTTATTACAGGGTTGATTATGGCTGTAGTCTTATCAATAAACCACAGAACAATAACAAATCATAGAATCATAGAATCCTAGGGGTTGGAAGGGACCTCGAAAGATCATCTAGTCCAACCCCCCAGAGCAGGGTCACCTAGAGCACATCACACAGGAACTTGTCCAGGTGGGTTTTGAATGTCTCCAGTGAAGGACACTCCACAACCTCTCTGGGCAGCCTGTTCCAGTGCTCTGTCACTCTCACAGTAAAAAAGTTTTTTCTGATATTCACCTTGAACCTCCTATGCTCCAATTTGCACCCATTACTCCTTGTCCTGTCACTGGTCATCACTGAGAAGAGCCTAACTCCATCTCCCTGACACTCACCCCTTACATATTTGTAAACATTGATGAGGTCACCCCTCAGCCTCCTTTTTTCCAAGCTAAAGAGACCCAGCTCCCTCAGCCTTTCCTCATAAGGGAGATGTTCCACTCCCTTAATCATCTTTGTGGCTCTGTGCTGGACTCTTTCAAGCAGTTCCCTGTCCTTCTTGAACTGAGGGGCCCAGAACTGGACACAATACTCCAGATGCAGCCTCACCAATGCAGAATAGAGGGGGAGGAGAACCTCTCTTGACCTACTAACCACACCCTTTCTAATGCACCCCAGGATGCCATTGGCCTTCTTGGCCACAAGGGCACATTGCTGGCTCATGGTCATCCTCCTGTCTACCAGGACCCCCAGGTCTCTTTCACCTACACTACTCTCCAGCAGGTCAGCCCCCAACCTATACTGGGACATCGTGTTGTTCTTCCCCAAATGCAAAACTCTACACTTCCCCTTGTTGAATTTCATCATGTTTCTCCCCGCCCAACTCTCCAGCCTGTCCAGGTCTCTCTGAATGGCAGCACAGCCTTCTGGTGTGTCAGCCACTCCTCCCAGCTTAGTGTCGTCAGCAAACTTGCTGAGGGTACATTCTATACCCTCATCCAGGTCGTTGATGAAGATGTTGAACAACATCGGTCCCAGTACCGACCCCTGAGGGACTCCACTAGTCACAGACCTCCAACCAGATTCTGCCCCATTGACTACAACTCTCTGACTCCTTCCCATCAACCAGTTCCTGATCCACCTCACTACCTGATCACCAAATACACTGAGCAGCAGTATCCCAGCCACACAGAACTGCATTATCTGTTCAGTTTTCAGCCCATCATACCTCCAGTAGACATGGTGTCCATCCAGCTCCTGCCTGGCTCCCCAGTTAATTATTGTCAGGGTTTGGCTCCGGGTTGGCAGTCAAACCAATACCAATAATGCTCTCAGTCCCACCCCCCTCCCCCCAAGGTAGGGAAAGAGGGAGAAAAAATGCGAAAGAGAGGCTTTCTGGGTTGAAAAGTGAAACAGATTGATTTTAATTATTAGTGATAAGGGAATACATATATTTGTAAAGGGATGTGCAACACCCCATCCCCTCCCTCCTCCCCCAGTGACTCTCCCAGCAACTCTTCTCCCTGGGGACTCCCAGCTGAAGGAGGGAGTGTCTGGGCACACAGATGGGTCCTGGGATGTCGCTGTGAAGAAAAAATGGGGAAAAAAAGAGAAAGAGCCAAAGAGAGGGGGATAGAAGTGACAGGAAGCAGAAAAAGAGAGAGAAAAAGGAAACGAAAGGCTTGACTTCCGTGATGTCTTAACCTGTACTGAAAGCCAAATAGAGAAAATATGATGAGAAGGGAATATTCTTGTTTGCTGATCCTGCCTTCAGTCTAATCTGCTCCCCCGTAGGGGGGGAGGCTGCAGACAGTCAGAAGTGACCTTGGTTATTATCAGCCCACTGGTGCTGCTAAAACAGTTCACTGAAAGAAAAAAATCAGCAAAGAGAAAGTTCACTTCACCCTGGCTGAAACCAGGACAGTCTGCAGCTCTCAGCAAGACTCGCAAGAACCCCCCACTCCTGGTGTGCCAGGTCCTTCCAGACATCACCCAGGCTTCAATCTCAAATGTCCAGACCATTCCAACAACCTTGGCCTTTATGCTCAAGAAGAAAACAGCAGAAGTAACCCTAGTGCTGCACATTCCCTACACAGCAGCTACCACACACTCCTGGAGGGTCTCACCAGCATCAGTCAGACCAAAACTAGTGAAAAGTTGATGTTTGTCACTCAGCCTTGCAAGAGAGCATCTCTCTCCTCTCAGCAGATTCAGAGTACAAAGAGCAGCAAGTGCATCTCCAGGGATGAACCTAGTTCAAGCCTGCTGGGATCTATAAACATTGTGGATCACAAGGAAGGTCAGCTTGGTCATTGTCAAGGGAGAAGCAAAACCAGAGACACTCCTCCAATTGAAGGGAGTAGCATGTCCCACTCCTTGCAGAAGCAGCAGGCCACCTGAAAAGAAACATCTAAATTCCAGTGGATTCTCCTCCAGGTGCAGCACTGCACTTCCCAGCTGAGTGTTGCTTTCTTGACCATGGTCCCAGGCAGCACCTCCATCCACTGCACCCACTGAACGATGGCAGATGGCTCAGGGCACACACACTGCTCATGTCCAGCCTCTGTGCTCTTTCAAAGGATGGACAAGTAGCAGCACATCAAGGGACTCCACTGACCTGCCCATCAAAACTGCTCAACATATCAGCACACCAGGGACAAGTGGCATCAGAATGGCAAAGCACTGCCCTACACATTTTTTTGGGGATGGCACATGCTGGGTCCATGCTGGCAGTCCTGGGAAGTCTTGCTCTCCTGAGAGATGGTTTCTGTAACAAGAACTGGGGGGTTGGCAGCCCTGAGAGCACAAGCCAGAGGTGCCCAACAGAAGAACAGAGAGATGTACCCCAGTGGAAGACAACACTTCAGAGGGGAGCAGCCTCGTGTTTCTTTTGCATAGAACAGGTGGAACGTAGAGAGGCTTCACCTGGTGGATCAAGAATGGCTTGAGACAGGGGTCATAATACAGTGGTGAGGGTTATGGTATAAGTAAAACGACTTCAGGTCAGCATGCAACATGAGTGTTCCCAGTAGCAGCTGGTAGCAGTAGCTTCAAGGAAGGAGGCATGAGACCACTTGCCATGGGTAGATCCTGAGCTAGTGGCAGGTTGATGCTGTCATGCACATTATTATATCTTCTTGAACCTAATTTGCATTATCAAAGACTTCACTACTGCCACTCCACCAGCATGCTCAGGTATTAGTGGGAAACAAACTTACAAAGGCCTCCTATCTGTTATTCTTCTGTTCTTCCAATATTAAACAGGAACCTACATATGCAATACAGGGCAAGGGGTGACCTTTTATAGCCACTACATGTGAAAACTGCAACAGGCATAGATTGGCATTCAAGGACTGGCTGGGCTTCCTTCTCCCCAACAAACACTTACTCGTGGTAGATTTTATTGAATGATGGTTTAATTTCATAATCTAGTGTTGCTATGTCTGTACAACATTGTACAAAATATAACCCAAAAGAACATTTCAGCCCCACATAAATGTTTGACTGGCTATCTGAGAGTCCAGGGCCTTTGAGTCTCTGATCTATACTCTCTAGGCCTCCAGATGCTGTCACCCAAGGACCTTTGGTGCTACCATGCTATGTGTTCATACAGGCAGCACAACAGGCTGCCCAGAGAAGTTGTGGAAGCCCCATCCCTGGAAGTGTTGAAGGGCAGGTTGGATGGGGCTTGGAGCAACCTGGTCTGGTGGGAGGTGTCCCTGCCCATGCAGGGGGGTTGGAACTCAATGATCTTTAAGGTCCCTTCCAACTCTAACCATTCTATGATTCTATGATTTTTGCTTTCCAATCTTCTCCACTCAGTGATGGAATTCCCCAGACAGAGCTGAAGATCTCTGGTGGTACCTCATATTTCTGGTCTGGAGATTTTTAACCTCTTCTTGCATGAGGCAGAAACATTCCAGCAATGTCATGAGGCAGGGGCAGTCGTGTTTCAGAGGTGTTACTAATGTGGTAGTTTAGGACTAACACATCCTTTTTCACAGCACTTGCTCTAGTAAGTTTTTTTAAGTCCAGCATTGATCTGCTCCCATCAATACAACTGGTTCCAGATTTCCATTCATTCCCATCGATGCATTTTCACTTGGAGCAGCACTACCCCCTGTTAGCCTAGTCTGAGAACTTCCCTCTTGCCCAGATAAAACTAGGATCTACCAGATACTCTTTTCAATACGTGGCTTAGGTAGTGGAATACATCCAGAACTGCCTCTACCAGAACTAGGAAACCTGCTGAGAATGATATGGAATCTCAAATTAATTCTTTGGATTGGAAAACCACAGGCTAAAAGGCTTCTGGAATCAAGAAATATTCTTGTTGCAGCCTGCCAGCAGGTGAGGCAGAAGGATCTCTCATGCCTGTGAAAAGTTGCATTTTGGCCAATTCTTTTTCCTCTCATCTTCTGTGCTCCTGAAGCTTCTAATCTGTGTTTTAAAGGTTAGTGGAAAGCCATGATTGTTATAAAAAGACACAATCCTCTTAAAGCTTTTTTTTTTTTCTTCCCCATTTTTACTACGAGGCAACATCACGTTCAAAATGCAACTACTGGATCTGACAAATGAAACAGCCAGACTATAATGCACATCTGAAAATAAACACGTGGCCTTCATATAGACCAGGTCTCAGTAAAAACCTTCTCCTTCTCATGGTGGTGCAGAGATGTTCTCAGGAAGGTCATGCTACAGGGTGGTGTCTGAAAAGAAGAGAACCAGAGAAGTAGCTCAATGTTGTAAAGAGGGAGATAGTCTGTCAGGCACACTGGAAGGGGGACCTGAGATGCTAAGGGGCCAGAGAGAGTCTGCAAAAATATTACAGGGATTTAACTGACCCATTTCTCCACTCGTTTAACCCACCAAGGTATTCCAAACTGCATTAAAAGGAAAATATTTGACTCAAAGTAAAGGACATTTCATAATGAACTGAGTAAAATTGCCAACAGTATTTTTCCATAAGTACTTCCACTATCCTCAGCCAACTACACTGATTCTCCAGTCACATCAGGATCCCCAGTGACCCTTTCTAACCGTGTCTCTCCTCTTTCCTCCCTTCTCTTTGCCTTTGGCCACCTAACACCAGCTTTTTCCTTGCTGCCTCCCCTAACCTTGCACATCTTCTCTTCTGCACCTCCTGCACTGTGGAAAAATCTAATCAGATATTATCTTATCACAGACAGATGGAATATTTCTTTCAAAAAGATTTGCTGAAGCAAAAATCTCTGGCTCATGTAGAAATCAAGTGATTTTTCTCACACCTGCCTTTTCATTCCTATTTCTGTTTCTTACTTGCTCACTAGTAAGATCATTAAAAATTCAGTAAAGCCAAGTATCCTGCCTCATAGGAGAAGACTCTTCTTGTCAGTAAATAAATGGCTACCATTTTTAAGTCATCTTGACAGCCATGACATATCTTGACATCACACAATGGAAGAAGAGAAATATTATAGCTTGTTACCTTTAATAGTGAGGAAGGCTTTGCTGAAGGCACGGCCCAATTCATTAGTGGCTTCTACCATATATTCTCCTTCATCGTGTTCTGTGACAAACAGGACAACCAGGGAGCAGACACCAAAGTCGTTTGTGCAAAAATAGGCAGGATCATTGGAGAGGTCTCTACTGTCCTTGTACCATGTCACCTTGGGAGGTGGATGGCCTCCAACTGCACAGCTCATGTGGCACTCACTCCCAGTTGTCACCACGTGAGGCTTCAACGGGACGAGGACTCTTGGGGGCTGGTTTTGATTAACTCCCCTGTATTTTTGTGGTTTGACTTGAAATTGAACTGTAAAAACAAACAAACAACCCAGCAACACACTGAGCTCCTGCTTCTCAGCAGTAGAAATCAGAGGTTAAAGGACTGGTTTTCCATCGTGACACCTGGTTGTGCAGAACGTCTGTCATCCTGCACTGCAAATGGGCAGAGATCCCAACCCCTGGGGATTGTCATCTGTGTTTCTGCTCCAATTAGCCAGAATTTACCTTTGAAGCCAGGAACTTTGGTTTCTGCAAAACTTAACTCTTAGATTTTGATGGGAATTAATTTAGTGGTGAATTACATGATAATACGGCTGGAAATAAAGGATCTATCTGAAAAATGTCCATGCAGAAAGGAGAAGCCTTCTCTGCCAAGCTGGAATTTCTTGGCGTATCTTTATGCATTCTTGTTCTGGGCAACTAAATGTTCACAGGAGCAGAAACCCATTTCAGGATGGTGTGTTAAACAGCAAAAGAAACAAAGCTTGACAACACACAGATAAATATCTGTAAAAGCTGTTTCACCTTTTGGTTTTTGAATTTTCCAAGGCTGCACAGTTTCAGAAGGACCACTGGCTCCCAAGTTATTTTTTGCCACAACCCTGAAGTAGTAATCCCGGCCTGGGACCACTTTGGTGAATGTGAACTTGTTGGTGTAGATCAGGTCACCCAGCACGTGCCACACGCCCTTCTCGGATTCCCGTTTCAGGACTGTGTAGTACAGATTCTTCTCCCACTTCTCAGATGCTGATGGCTCCCAGGTTACTGTCACTGTATTTAGCACATTCTCTTCCAATTGAATGGGTCCAGGAGGCTGGGGGATATCTGTCAGATGAAGGCAAATAATATCAAAGATATAGGGCAAGTGGCACAGCACAGACTCCTAAAAACTTTGAGTCCATTCTATGTCTGGGGGGTGAGTAAACATCCTGGTCATTAGAAGGGACCAAATGTGGTTCCTTCACCAGTCACACAAATTCATTTGCTATTAACTGCTTCTGCTGCATTACATCTGCATTGCTGGGCCTCCTTCCTTTCCTGTAGGGAGGAGATAAGGGCGGGTACAGCCCAACTTTTTCACCTCTTAGGAAGACAGCAAATAGAATTCACAGAATCATGCAATGGTTTAGGGTTGGAAGGGACCTTAAAGATCATCTAGATCCAACCCCTTGTATGGTCAGGGACACCTCCCACTAGACCAGGTTGCTCAGTTTCATCCAACCTGGTCTTGAACACTTCCAGGAAGTGGGTAGCCACAACTTCCCTGGGCAACCTGGGCCAGTGTCTCACCAGGCAGTTGTTGTAGCTATGACAACACGTCCTACAGCTGCTGCTGACTAACCTTAGACTGTTACAAAGAGCACAAACTGCTCTCCTATGGCTTGCACTGTCCATCTGTGTGACTTTGCCCTTTTAAGCAGAGTCACTCTGGATGCTGGGTGTAATTTTAATCAGTAAAGTGTTCTGGCCTGCAGACACGGCCAAGTGACATCACAAAGTGGCCAGACTGAATCTCGTGGAAAACTGTTCTCTAGTTCTCCCTGTGCCTGCAGAGCTTAACTGCACCAGAGCTCCCCGTGCTGAGCTCAGTTCATGCCCTGCTGCCTGTTCCCAGTAAATCTCTATGTATATATGGTAAGGAGTCACCTGTGACTTGAACTTGGAAGGTGAATGTTTCTCTTTTCCCTAACCCGTTCTGGAGCTCAACGGTGTAGGTGCCGCTGTTGGTGAACTCAGCTGCTCCGATCAGCAGCTGGGTGGTGCCATCTTTGGTGTTTACTGCAGCCTGGTTTGGAAGAGGAAGTCCATCCTTTAACCAGGTCACCACTGGATCTGGAGCTGCCTGTAAAGAACCACACCAGTTAGAGCCCACTTGTTCTGCCTACAGATTGTGCCTTTACATCTTTAGCTTCATTGTCTTGTCCCAAATGTACACCTACAAGACACTGTAAAGCAACATTTGGAAATATCATAGAATCCCAGAATGGTTTGGATTGAAGAGACCTTAAAGGTCATCTAGATCCAACCCCCCCCTGCATGGGCAGGGACACCTCCCACCAGACCAGGTTGCTCAAAGGCCCATCCAACCTGCCCTTCAACACTTCCAGAAATGGGGCAGCCACAGCTTCCCTGGGCAACCTGGGCCAGGGTCTCACCACCCTCACACCAAAGAATTTCTTCCTCATGTTCAACCTCAATCTCTCTCTTCCAGTTTTCATCCATTCCCCCTCATCCCATCCCTCCTTGTCCTTGTCCAAAGTCCCTCCCCAGCTTTCCTGGAGCCCCTTCAGGCACTGGAAGGTGCTCTAAGGTCTCCCTGGAGCCTTCTCTTCTCCAGGCTGAACATCCTAAACTCTCTCAGCCTGTCTCCAGAGCAGAGCTGCTCCAGCCCTCCCATCATCCCCGTGGCCTCCTCTGGACTTGCTCCAACAGCTCCATGTCCTTCCTGAGTTGGGGGCTCCAGAATTGGACTCAGCACTGCAGGGGGGACTCACAAGAGTGGAGTAGAGGGGGAGAATCACCTCCTTTGACCTGCTGGCCACACATCTTTTGAAGCAGCCCAGGACACAGTTGGCTTTCTGGGCTGCAAGCACACAGCTACTTCATAATAGCTGTAGAATAAATAAGCCAATAGGATTTTTCAGGACTAATAAAAAAGGGAAAAAACTGTCTTATTTGAAGAGGAAAGGGGGTCTTAGCCAGACCTGGTGCACATTGCCAGCCCATATTGAGCTTCTCGTTCACCATCACCCCCAAGTCCTTTTCCTCAGGGTTGTTATCAATCCATTCTACACCCAACCTGTATTTGTGCATGGATCCAAGATGGATCTAAGAGCCCTGGACAAAGGGCTGCTCTAAAGTGTCTTTGCATTTTTTCTCTGTGTCTTTTAAGAATGTAACTGTAGTAAGGTGGTCAGGTTAACTATGTCAAATGAGATATGCTAGACCAACAACAGCAGATAACACCAGTAGTTAATATTTTCTACTTTTAACAAGATCTGTTGGTTTTGGAAAGAAAAAACATCCTCAAAGTCATTATTTGCATTGTGCCATCTGTTGTGTTTCTTCTCCAAGAGATGAGGGAAGGCCCAGCAAATATACACTTCATCCTCATCAAGCTGTTCTGGATATCCCAGACTTTCTGGGTGTTGTTCCAAGTTTACACCAAAGCACACAGGAATTCTGTCAGTGCTTGCCTGTTTCTCAAGTCACACAGCTTAAGTCCTGCTGCTTAGTAAGACAAACATGAGCAAGAAGGTGTTGCTAGAAATGCTACCCCCAGGCCTCCCGAGGGAGTCAGAGGGAAATCGACTGATTTTTAAACTTGAAGTGTGACAGATTAGTGCCAGATGATGTAATCTTGATATGGTTGGATGGACTTCATTGTGCCTTGTTTGCAGAGGTTAATGAACGACCACAACCTCCCAAAACAGTCCTGCCAGGGGTGACAGCTCCATTCTGGTTCATGTTTTCCTCCTGCAGGAAGTGTACACAGCTCAGGCAGGTTGAAGGATTTGCCCAGTGTCTTGTAAACAAAACCCCATGCCAAGAAAACTGTAGCTCAGTTTTCACATCTGCTTCTGACAACAACATCAAAATAGATGTGGGATTGTTACAAACCCCTCGGAATACTCACTTCAAAGGGAATATTCACTCGGATGGGATTTCCTGCTTTTACAACCAGGAAGCTTTTCACTGTGTCATCTATTAGAAACCTGGGAGAAACTGGAGAAGACAGTGCTGTCAATAAAAATAAACCCCAATCTACTCCAAATGCCTTTCCAACAGCCACTCTGCAGGCTGTTGATAAACTCCCAGGAGTACTGTGGAAAAAAGCTCCTTGGTTCATGATCAGAGCTGATATCTTTCTAATTGTATTACTATTTATTTATCACTAATACTAAACAGGGGGAAACGATGTAAAAATTCGTTCACAATGAAGTTTGTCTACAGGTGATGTCTCAACCACGGAGAAATTGGCTCTTTGACACACTTCACCCCATCACATGAATGATCTTTTGTGTAAAATGACATTTGGGAAAAGGAAATTGTAATGATATAAAATAAAATGTATAGAAAGTATACTAGTGCAGAGCATCCTGTGGAAACCAGCCTGAGTTTATTAAAAATAACACCTTTAACATTTATTTTTTCTTTGTTTTTCCCTCTTTTCATCAGTATAATATACTGTTGTATTTAGCATTTTTCTAAAAATGGCAAATACAATTGCACTGATTTGTATTTAGCATTTCCAGTTCAGAAATAGGAAAACTTCTTCCCAGAATCTTCCCAGATGGACTTATCTGTTCATTGACTGATTATAAAAGGAGTCTCTGAACACAGGCCAGAAGTATTTTTATTTTGAACCAAGTTAAGGAAGATTAATCCCCCAGAAAATAACTTTTCAATTCTCTATTTCTGCAATGCTCCTGAACAGCAGGGGGAAAACAAAACAAAATCAAATCAGAGCTGCAGATTGTAAATAAAGATTTTAAAAGTGAAAAAGGAGCATGTGAACAAGAAAATCAAGATCACAAAAACAAAACTAACAATTGCAGTTGAAGAGAATGGAACAAAATGTCTAATCCTAAAGGACTGTATAAAAATAGACTGAAAACTCAGTTTTTCCATTAAAAAAGCATGGGTGGGCATAAGGTATCTATGGGTTCTGCCTGGTGATTATAACTGTGGTATAGGTCCACACAAGGGCCAAAAAGTAAATCTGAGGAGAAAATACAGTCTGAGGGGTTCGTTTATCATCAAGAATCTTTAACCTGAGCTGAACACTGTGCATTGTACATTTATTATCAGTTAAATCTTCAGACTTTCCTGAGGAGGCAAACAAAGTTCTCTGGAGCCTGTCAGAATTCCAGGAGCATCTGGATGTTGGTCTTAGTCAAAGGGTTTAGTTTCAGGCTGTCCCGTGAGGAGCAGGGGGTTGGAGTCAGTGATCCTTATGAGTCCCTTCCACCTTGAGCTATTCTATGATTCTATGAAATGAGACCAGACTCTAGAGGAGCAATGTAGTATTTGTTCTTCTGCTACACTCTGGGGCTTCAAAGCAGCTCATCACAGTGACCTATCAAGCTTGTCTGCATCCTGTTACCTATAGAATCATCGAATGGTTTGGGTTGGAAGGGACCTTAAAGACCATCCAATTCCAACCCCCCTGTTTGGGCAGGGACACCTCCCACTAGACCAGGTTGCTCCAAGCCCCATCCAACCTGCCCTTGAACACTTCCAGGGAGGGCTGTTTTCAGAATGCTTTTGACTTACCTACAGGGGGAGCAGCTTCCACACAAGCTTCAATCTCTACAGCTTCTCCTGGGCCACTGTCATTGAGGGCTCTCACACGGAGGAAGTATCTCTCCTTAGCTTGGAGACCTTTGACTGTGTAAGTGGTCACCTCAATGGGAAGAACATTGCATTTGGTCCAGTTGAGGCTGTTGGAAGACCGCATCTCCACCTCATAACCTGTCACATTATTCCCATCTTTTGCTTCAGGTGCCTTCCATGTCAAGGTGACACTAGTGCAGTCACTGCTGCTCAATTTAAGGTCCTGCACTTGACCTGGAGATTCTGAAAAAGGAATCACAGAATCAGAATGATTGAGGTTGGAAGGGACTTCTGAAGATTGCAGACTCAGAGTTGGAAGGGACTTCTAGAGATCATCTAGTCCAACCCCCTTGCTAGAGCAGGGTCACCTACAGTAGTAGGAAATTTTAAACTATTTCTCTAGGATTTTTGTCCCCTCTATTCAATCACTGCCTGAGATCCCCAACATCCTTGCAGTGCACTGGATATCCACCTTGTTATCTTGACTCCATCTTGTCCCAGTTCTTTAAAGCTGGACCCAGATGCCTGCTCCTGCCAGCCATGCAGTAGAAGCTGCAACGCACCTGAAACAGTCTGGAACCCATCCTGAAGACCTCTGAACCCTGAAGACCTCTCCACACCTCACAGAACTCCTGCACGGGGAGTCTGTCACATCTAGACACCACACAGAACACTTCTCCATTCCCTCCTTATGCCAATAGCGGATTCTCAGCCATAAAACATTCCTCAGTCACTTGGATCTTTGTCTCCCCAAACTTCACCAAAGCCTTTACAAACGTGGCCTCTCCATTACCACCCCAGCCCACATTCAGCTTCACGTGTCCCCAGACCAACAGGATGGGGGGCAGGGCACTTACTGGTGGAATCCTGGGCAAAGACGGGCTGTGAGGGTTCACTGGCATCTCCTGTGCCAGCAGCATTGACAGCTGCCACACGGAATTCATACTGCAGCCCTTTCTTCAGGTTGCTGACTTTCAGCTGCTTGTCTGCAGAGAGAAAAGGAGAGTGTTGGCTCAGATGAGCTGTTCCCAAACAGGTCAGGGTGAGACAATGATGTTGTACTTTTCTCCATGCAGAATTGTGCACTGAATAATTCTCAGGAGCCACATAGAAATGCTGGTTCCCCTGCTCATCCCTATCTAAGTGCATGTGTACTTCTGGGACACATTCATTGTGCTCCCTCTCAAATCAATCAGTATTTGAGAACTATTCAGGTACAGAAAGGCTAAATACTGCTTTTCCTCACGGGATGATCCTAAACTCTTCTGTACCAGATAAGAAGTCCTAGCTTGGAACTGATAGATAATTCATTGCTACATTCAAACCACAGTTTGGAGCTCATACTTGGGTTTATCTTCCTTGCATTTGTAAATTCTTGGCTGCCAAGTTCCTAGCATGAGGACTAAGGACAGTAGTTCTGCATGTGAAGTGAAGATTTTTGTTCCAGAAATTGAAGACATCAGTTTATCTATAGAGGAGCTAATGTCCCTGGAGACAGCAGGGAGCTTCTCTGCACTCTTCTCCAGCCCTATTGAGAAAAAACAACTATAATCCTCTTCCCAGGCATTCAGATGTCTAGAAAACCAAGGCCCAGATTTGCTATGGCACAGCTGTGCAACCTCAGTTGTGAAAAACCTGTACATCAGGGCTGTGAAAGACAAGAAGGTAAAACTTCAGACAGGGGTGATGTGGCTGTGATGGGGACAGTCGGCAGCTCAGGAATTCAGGAGGAAGAACACTGACGTGAAAAGGTTTAAGATCCCAAGCAGAAAGCAAGGAGTTAGAAGGCAGCAGCTCCTCAAAGATCAGCCTGTTTCCTCCTGAACCCTTTTTGCCTTTTTTTCTAGTCTTCCAATCTGTCCCAGGATGAAGGTCCCTACCTGCTGTGGGCACCTTGTTGACTGGCAGCCAGGTCACACTGCCCTTCTTGCGCTTTTGAACGACGTATCCCACAATCCGGGAGCTGCCAGTTTTCCGAGGGACCTTCCAGGATATTGTGATGGTGTCTCTGCTGGTGCTGACAATCTCAGGGGGATCTGGTGCATCAGGCGTAGCTGGAAGGAGATCAGGGTTCCATTATTAGCTGGCATCTTTTTATTTCAAGATAAGCAAGTGTTCTGTGTCATTTCTCCTTCCAGTTTCTCCAAGCTGTTCGTTAGGATGTGTTTTGAATATGTGACTGAGACCTGGAGGTGTGTATCCTATTCTCTATCCAGCATGAACCTCTGTTCCTGAATTTTGTTTTCATGAAGCACCTGCTGACAATTCCCCTGTCAGCCTGTGGAGTGCAGCATGTACATCCTGACATGGCCAGAAAAGTCAGAATTATTCTTGTTTTAATGTCAGGAACTGGAAATGGAATGGATTTTTTAGCCCTCTGCTCAAGCATTCAAAAACAGGGCTTCTCATAATCATGAGAAGGAGAATGAAAAGAAAACAATCATGAAATGAAGAAAATGAAAAAGAGAGCAGTGCTTTCTCTCTAGTACTTCATTCATGCTCATGGCAAAGCTGTTCAGGTATTTAAACTCACTGAAGGACAAAGAACAGAATTACAGAATCACCAAAGCTGGAAAAGACCTTGAAGATCATCAAGTCCAGCCTGTGACCAACACCACCACACCATCTAGACCATGGCACTAAGTGCCACATCCAGCCTTGCCTTGAACACATCCAGGGATGGTGCCTCCACCACTTCCCTGGGCAGTCCATTCCAATGTCTGATCACCCTCTCCGTGAGGAAGTGCTTCCTAATATCCAACCTAAACCTCCCTTGGAGTAACTTCAGGCTGTGCCCTCTTGTCCTGTCACCAGTTGCCTGGGAGAAGAGCCCAGCCCCCACCTGACTACAACCTCCCTTCAGGTAGTTGAAGAGAGTGATGAGGTCCCCCATTAGCTGTCTGAAAATCAGGGAAGTGAAGCAGCCAGGCTGAAAAATGCTGCACACATGGAGATGCTCCTTTGCTTATGGAGTTAAGAAAATGGGAAGGGACAACTCTCCACAGGGACACCTCTGTGTTGGAACATGGGCACAGCCCTATGTGATCTGCTGATCCACAGGGAGATGCCCCAGTGCAGAGCTCTCTGCTAGACCCTTAGAAAAGGCCTCACATGTTCCCTTTGTAGCCACCCCAAGAAAAAAATTTCTCTGATCTTGATGTGTATTGCATTCCCCCCATGAAACTTGCTTTCCAATTCAGAATGGAGCATAACTGAGAAGGTAACACCTCCTCACTTGGCATCACCAAAGCCTACAACAAACTTCCCAATGTGTGGTCTCCACGGATTTGTGGAGACCTCACAGCTCTGATCCAAGTTTAGATCTGTAGCAACATTCAAAATCCAGCGTGTTTGCCTTGGTGTCACCTTGGAAAACAAATTTCCCAGCTGAATGTCAAACACAATTATGGCAAGTTCTTCCTTACCTTTACCAACAGCCTTCACTTCCTCCGATTCCAGGGCATCGCTGGTCCCCTCAGCATTCACAGCTCTCACCCTGAAGTAGTAGCTCATGTCTTGTTCCACCTTGTTAGTGGTGAAGGTAGTACAGCTCCGGGGGGTTTCTCCTAAAGCCACCCAGTCGTTCTTGCCCACCTGCTGACTCTCAACAATGTATCTCTGCACTGGTTTGCCCCCATCATCACTTGGGGGCTTCCACTGAATGGTGATGTTGTCTGCAGAGCTTTCCACAATTTTGATGGGACCTGCAGGTGGTTGTGGCTTGCCTGAAAAGATGAACACAGAGAGGGTATGAGTTAGCTCCAGACTCAAGACGTGCTCCTGGGTTTGGAGCAGAATCACAGAATTGTCACAAGTTGGAAAAGACCTTTGAGACCACTGCATCCAACCGTCACCACCGCCCCTGCCCAAAAAAGCCACTAGAGCATGTCCTGAAGTGCTTCATCTACAGTTTTTAAATACCTCCAGGGATGGTGACTCCACCACCTCCCTGGGCAGCCCGTTCCAGTGTCTGACTGCTCTTTCAGTAAAGAAATTCTTCCCAATATCCAGTCTAAACTTCCCCTGGCACAACTTCAGGCCATTTCCTCTAGTCCCGTCGTTATTTACTTGAGAGAAGAGGCCAACACCCACCTCCCTACAACCTCCTTTCAGGGATCTGTAGAGAGCAATTAGGTCCTCCCCAGCAGACACTGTCTCTTGCTCACCAGCTGGGAGCCTCAGTTTCTGATGGGACACAGTTGCAGAATGAGGGCTGGGCACTCCAATCACCTCTTCAAAACTTCCAGTCTTCTGATTTTGGAGAAGTGATGGGCAAGCCAGGCCCCTGCTCCATGGGCTAATTGTTCTCATAAGCACTGCACCAGCTCAGCTGGTTTGTAATGAAGAAGACCATTTCTGGACTTCCCAAAGACCACAAGTGTTTGTGGCAGGGCTGAATTTGGCCTTGATCATCTATTTTAGCTTTTCCTGTAGTGCACATTCCGATCTCCCACAGTCACCTAAGATTCAAAATTCAGCTGCTGAAGCCATGGAAAACCAAACTAGATTTGTGTCATCTTGTATTAAAGGGCCAAGAAGCCTGTCAGCAATCTTTGCTTGTGCCCTGATTTAGTGGAAAATCACATCTTGGAATGCCCTGTAGCTCTAAATAGGAGTCTCACCAGTGTTAATGGGTTCCCTGCCTAAGCTCTACAATGAAAGCCACAGTGGATGTGATGGGGCTCTTACCTACTACCATAAGCTTTAAGTTCATCTCCAGGACCCCACTGTCATTCTTCAGCCTGACTTTGTAATCCCCACAGTCCTTTCTCTCACAGCTGGAGATGGAGAGCATGGTAAATGTCTCTGTTTTATCCACACGAATCCTTGTGTCATCCACCAGCTCCATTCTGTCCTTGAGCCACGTCGCTCCGATGGGCAGCCGGCCCTCAAAAGGGATCTTGAGCTGCACTCTCTGCCCTGCCTTGGCCACAGTAGGGACACTGGTTAAGTTTTGGAGGAGAACTTTGTCCACCTGGGGAGGATCTGAGCAGATGATACAAGGTCATTAAAAACTGCAGTTCACAGGGGATAAAGCTCACCTTGGAGGGAAGGGCTTCCCTCGTGATGCTGCCAGTAACGCTTAGAAGCAACACCTGGTCCTTCACCTTGGGATGCATGCTCAGTGCTTCACACACAGATATGTACTTTGCTACAGGATAATTATCACAAAGCATTTGTGGTATCAGATTGTTCTTTTCACTGAAACAGATTTCTCATAGGCCATACACAAAACACAAGAATGAAGAATCTGGTCTGATAAAGCGTTACGTGCACCCCAAAATCTTTTGAGTTAGTAACAAGCTGTTCAGGAAGGCTCCCTAGTGAAATTTGTAAACACAAAATGCACCCACCTGGAGAAAAAATATCTCCCATTTATATGGTAATCCTTTTATAATAAAGCTGCCTCAATAACAAACTACAGGTCTCTGAGAAGCCATACTACATTTCAAGCACAACAAGGCTGCATTGGTAGTTTGAATAGTCTCACCTTCAACAAAAATTGAAGCCTCGGTTTTTATATCTCCACCTTCAAACCTGTATTTCCCAGCATGAATATCTTCCACTTTGTTAATAATTAGTTTGTGGACTAGACCTTGCTTTTCAAAAACTACTCCATCCATGCTTTTTAACTGGAAGGTAAAACACAGAGACCCATTTGTAAAACCAGGGGGAAAACAAAAGGCAATTCAAGCTTAAACTGGACAGACACCAATTTTAAATGTAGTAAGACTTAGGAATGCCATGCATGTTTAATTCAAATAATATTCTGAGATTACTCATCTGGTAATGTTACATAGAAGCATTATCAATTTACTTGCCACAAAGGCTTCATTCAAAGTCCATTAAAATCAATTTAAGCAAAGTCTCTGAGCTCTATCTGTTCTTCATGACAAAAAACATTGGCCCATGCTCGAATATGATACCTCAGAACTTCTACAGTATCATCTGGATCCCACAACTGGAATTACTCTTCAGTGTTATGATGTCTATGCTTAACCTTAAGCACTAATTAGAAAGGGTACTCTTCCCAAGATGCTTGCCTGAAGGATTCTTTGAAGATTTTCCCTCACTTTTTGCCTATTTCTTTCTTTCACCAAGGAGAAGAAAAACGATTGCATTGCAAGGAAGAGACCCACCCCACCTCCATCCATGAAAAAGAATGGAAAACACAAAGCCTGTCATCAGCAAGAATGGAAATAACTTGCAGCAGGAAGGAGGAGAAATCTTGCTGGGTTTCTATCAGAAATTTTATTACCAACGGGCTCCTGCAGAATCCTTCCAGGGCCACCCTCAGACTACAGCAAGACTACTAGAGGGAAGGACACCTTGACATGACACTTGGGAAGAGGCAGAGCCAGAGAGCAAAGCACTGCTAACTGAAGGACACAGTAGCTAGAGGACACCTACCTTTAATCCATCTTTAAACCAGGTTCCTGTGACATCATGTTTACTGACAGTGCAAGAGAGCTCAGCTGGTTCCCCTTTCAGGACTCTGACATTAAGCAACTGCTTGTTGACGTAACAGCGTGATACTGAAAAGGAAGGGTTGAAAAGACACTAAGTAACTAACTAACTATATACACACACATCACAGTCAGGACAGGCTTTTGTACCACCACTCTGTGGGCCAGCTGGCAGAAACCCATCACACTGAAGGGACACACCAACTGGCTGCACATAATACAGCCCTAACATCAACCTCAGGGGAATGGAGTCCCCACAAATCACAGTCTCCATCTACAGATTTGGTATTTGAAGGTTATGTCAATTGTCCTGGTTCCCTCTACAACCAGTGGGAAAAAACCAGGCTGCTCCTAGGGGGATGTGGATAGGCTACTCCATCGTTCTCCTCTGCATTCACCTGGCACAGGGCTGCCCAAACACTTCCCCCTAAACAGCCCCAGGTCACACTATTCTCTACCCCCCCCATTTTCCTCTTCCCCTTCCCAAGTTCTCCATTAATATCCTCACACCCTCTTCAATAAATCCCCACCCCCTTCCCCATTAACTCCCAGTTTGTTGATTTTACTTCCTTATGTATATTTCTGTTTTGCTTGCCTTGATGTTTTCGAACTTGTCAGCCATTCCATTAGGTGACTATTCCCCTTTGGTTCTACATCTGAAGCTTCTCATCTCCACAATTTTCACATTATCATCTTGCTGGTGTAACCACTGGTCTTAGAATCATAGAATTGTCAGGGTTGGAAGGGACCTTTAAGATCATCTAGTTCCAACCCTCCTGCCATGGGCAGGGACACCTCCCACTAGATCAAGTTGCTCAGAGCCCCATCCAGCCTGGCCATAAAAACTTCCATGGATGGGGCTTCCACTACCTCTCTGGGCAACCTGTTCCAGTGTCTCACCACCCTCATGGTGAAGAACTTCTTCCTACCATCTAATCTAAATCTACCCTCCTCTAGTTTGTATCCATTCCCCCTAGTCCTACCACTACCTGACATCTTAAGTCCTTCACCAGCTTTCTTGTAGGCCCCCTTCAGATACTGAAAGGCCACAATAAGGTCTCCTTGGAGCCTTCTCCTCTCCAGGCTGAATAACCCCAACTCCCTCAGCCTGTCCTCATAGGAGAGGTGCTCCAGCCCTCTGATCATCCTCATGGCCCTTCTCTGGACATGTTCCAGCACATCCATATCTTTCTTGTGATAGGGGCTCCAGAACTGGACACAGTGCTCCAGGTGGGGTCTCACGAGAGTGGAGTAGAGAGGGAGAATCACCTCCCTGGACCTGCTGGCCACACTTCTCTTGATGCAGCCCAGGATATGATTGGGACAGAGTTAATTTTCCTCACAGTAGCTGCCATGGGGCTGTGGTTTAGATTTGGTCAGTGCTGGGTGTTTGTTATTGCTGAGCAGGGCTTGCATGGAGTCAAGGCCTTTTCTGCTCCTCAGCTCACCCCACCAGCAGGTGGGCTGGGGGTGCACCAGGACTTGGGAGGGGACACAACCAAGACAGATGACCCCACTGACCACAGGGATATTCCAGACCATACAACATCAGCATATAAAGCTGGGGAAGAAGAAAGAAGAGGGATGTTTGGAGTGATGGTGCTTGTCACCGTTAGGTGTGATGGAGCCCGGCTGTCCTGGAGGTGGCTGCACATCCACCTGCTGGTAGAAAGGGGTGGATGAACCACTTGTTCTGCTCTTCTTGTGCACGGGGCTTTTGCATTGCTTATTAAAGTGTCTTTATCTCAACCCAGGAGTTTCCTCACTTTTACCCTTCTGATTCTCTCCTCACCCCAGCACAGAGGGAGTGAGCGAGTGGCTGCAAGGGCTGAGCTGCTGGTTGGGGTTACACCATGACACGTGGCTGCATTCCTGGAAACTAAATGGGAACCAGGATGTTTGTGACCCGAGAGCTGTTCCACGTGGAGCTGAACCATTTCTGTAAATGAACAGATCATAGAATCCCAGACTCATAGAATGGCAGGTTGGAAAGGACCTCAAGGATCATCTTGTCCAGCCTAAGTAATAATACAGTTTAAATGAGGTGGCCCAGCAGCCTGTCAAGCTGAGTCTTAAAACTGTCCAATGTAGGAGAATCCACCACTTCCCTGGGGAGATCATTCCAGTGTCTAACTGTTCTTACGGTGAAAAATTGTCTTCTGGAGTCCAATCAGAACCTCCCCAGGAGTAACTTGTACCCATTACCCGTTGTCTTCTCCATGTGACCCCTTGTAAAAAGGGAGTATACCCTGTTGTAGATAATTTAAACAAAGATCATTTAGACTTCTAAGAGTTTGATCGGAGTAAATTGTGTAAGGTCAAACAGTAAATCCGTGGTGGAACTAGGAACAGGTTGTGGTATAACCACATTTCTACAGTTGTCTAAGCCAGAAGATTCAATTTCTGTCCAGGATTAGGAACATGAGAATTAAAAAGTAAAGACCAGCAACACAGAAGTCATCAAACCACCACATACCTCTCAGATCATCTAGGGAATAATGTCTTCTTTTTTCAATACCTTCTGTATTCTTCAAGAAGTCATATGCTTTCATCTCAAGATCGGGTTCTTGTTTTCTCTGGTTTATTGAAGGAGGCCCACGATAAAGATCTGACATCTGACCAAAATCTGATGGACTTTGACCAAAACCACCTAAATTCCTCCCATCAACGGATCTATTCTGGGGTTTGCTCCCTGTTCCTCCAAGGACAGAGTTTTTGCCATAACGGGACCCTACATGTCCTAAATCTCTGCCCTTACCACTGGCATCTCCTTGACCTGAAAGTGACTCTTTGTCACGAGCTGAACCTTCTTTCCCTGATCCTCTGAGATCATTCGCAGTGCCCTTTCCAGTTTCACCTCCAGTAGAAGACTTGCCAGGATGTGAATCCAGCCCATGTCCACCACCTCGTCCAACAGCATCTACCACACCATCTTTGCTATGGACTGAAGGTAACTCCTTTTCATCAACTCCCAACCTGCCACCTCCACCCACACCAGCCCTGGCTCCAGCTGACCCACTGTCCTTCCCATAGGGAGACCCAGCACCCCACACTGCAGACCCACCAAGACCATCACCTTCTGCTCCACTGATTTGTCCATGAGCTCTGCTCAGCAGAGCATCCCTGCCACGGTGAGATCCCATGACTTCATCACCTCCAAAAGGAAAACGAGCAGCTCCTGCCACAGCCCCAGTTGGAAGACCACCCTTTCCATATGGAGACGCAAGCCCACCAAAACCTGCAACACCAGTACCACCCTCAGTTCCCATTCCCACTGGAAGACCATCCTTTCCATAATGAGAACCAATTCCCCCTGCACCTGCTACACCAGCAGCACTAACACCCACTCCAACAGGGAGACCATCTCTTCTGTAGGAAGATCCAGGTCCCCCCATACCAACTGCACCAGGAACACCAACACCAGCCCCAGCTGGGAGACCATCCTTTCCATAGAGAGACCCAACTCCTCCTGCACCAGCTGCACCAGGAACACCAACACCAGCCCCAGCTGGAAGACCATCCTTTCCATAAGGAGACCCAACTCCTCCTGCACCAGCTGCACCAGGAACACCAACACCAGCCCCAGCTGGAAGACCATCCTTTCCATAGG
Organism: Hemiprocne comata; assembly: GCA_020745705.1. Lineage (NCBI taxonomy): Eukaryota > Metazoa > Chordata > Aves > Apodiformes > Apodidae > Hemiprocne > Hemiprocne comata. The sequence continues at coordinate 5,816,730 of CM036610.1, read as the reverse complement.
GAGACCCAACTCCTCCTGCACCAGCTGCACCAGGAACACCAACACCAGCCCCAGCTGGAAGACCATCCTTTCCATAGGGAGACCCAACTCCTCCTGCACCAGCTGCACCAGGAACACCAACACCAGCCCCAGCTGGAAGACCATCCTTTCCATAAGGAGACCCAACTCCTCCTGCACCAGCTACACCAGGAACACCAACACCAGCCCCAGCTGGGAGACCATCTTTTCCATAAGGAGACCCAACTCCTCCTGCACCAGCTACACCAGGAACACCAAAGCCTGCTCCAGCTGGGAGACCATCCTTTCCATAAGGAAAACCAACTCCTCCTGCACCAGCTACACCAGGAACACCAGCACCAGCCCCAGCAGGGAGACCATCCTTTCCATATGGACTCCCAGCTGCCCCCACACCAGCTACACCAGGAACACCAACACCAGCCCCAGCTGGAAGACCATCCTTTCCATAGGGAGACCCAACTGCTCCTGCACCAGCTACACCAGGAACACCAACACCAGCCCCAGCTGGGAAACCATCCTTTCCATAAGGAAAACCAACTCCTCCTGCACCAGCTACACCAGGAACACCAACACCAGCCCCAGCTGGGAGACCATCCTTTCCATAGGGAGACCCAACTCCTCCTGCACCAGCTACACCAGGAACACCAGCACCAGCCCCAGCAGGGAGACCATCCTTTCCATATGGACTCCCAGCTGCCCCCACACCAGCTACACCAGGAACATCAACACCAACCCCAGCTGGATGACCATCCTTTCCATAGGGAAAACCAACTCCCCCTGCACCAGCTCCACCAGCACCCCCAACACCAGCCCCAGCTGGAAGACGATCTATTCCATAGGGAGACCCAACTCCTCCTCCACCAGCTACACCAAAGCCTGCTCCAGCTGGGAGACCATCCTTTCCATAGGGAGACCCAACTCCTCCTGCACCAGCTACACCAGGAACACCAGCACCAGCCCCAGCAGGGAGACCATCCTTTCCATATGGACTCCCAGCTGCCCCCACACCAGCTACACCAGGAACATCAACACCAACCCCAGCTGGATGACCATCCTTTCCATAGGGAAAACCAACTCCCCCTGCACCAGCTCCACCAGCACCCCCAACACCAGCCCCAGCTGGAAGACGATCTATTCCATAGGGAGACCCAACTCCTCCTCCACCAGCTACACCAAAGCCTGCTCCAGCTGGGAGACCATCCTTTCCATAGGGAGACCCAACTCCTCCTCCACCAGCTACACCAGGAACACCAAAGCCTGCTCCAGCTGGGAGACCATCCTTTCCATAAGCATCCCCAAGTCCCCCTGCACCAGCTACACCAGCTGCATCAAGACCAGCCATTGATGGGACACCATCCTTTCCATAAGGACCCCCAACTCCTCCTGCAAATCCTCCACCAGCACCACTAATACTAGCCCCTGCTGGGAGACCATCCTTTCCATAGGGAGGGCCAAAACCTCCTGCACCAGCTACACCAGCAGCACCAAAGCCTGCTCCAGCAGGAAGACCATCCTTTCCATATGGACCCCCAACTCCCCCTACACCAGATAAACCAGCTCCAGCAGCACCAGCCCCACATGGGGGACCATCCTTTCCATAGCGAAATCCAGGTCCCCCTACACTAGATCCACCAGGAACACCAACACCAGCCCCAGCTGGGAAGCCATCCTTTCCATAGGGACCCCCAACCACCCCCACACCAGCTCCACCAGCACCTCCAAAACCAGCTGCATCTGGGAGACCATCCTTTCCATGTGGAAAGCCAATTCCCTCTGTACCAGCTATGCCAGCACCACCAAAGCCTGCTCCAGCAGGAAGACCATCCTTTCCATATGGACCCCCAACTCCCCCTGCACCAACTAGACCAGCTCCAGCAGCACCAGCCCCACATGGGGGACCATCCTTTCCATAGGGAGATGCAGGTCTCCCCACACCAGCTCCTCCAGAAACACCAATGCTAGCTCCTGCTAGGAGACCATCCTTTCCATATGGACCCCCAAATGCCACCACACCAGCTCCACCAGCACCTCCAAACCCAGCTGCATCTGGGAGACCATCCTTTCCATAGGGAGACCCAACTCCACCTGCACCAGCTAAACCAGCACCTCCAACACCAGCCCCAGCTGGGAGACCATCCTTTCCATAGGGAGAACCAACTCCACCTGCACCAGCACCACCAAATCCCCCTCCAACTGGGAGACCATCCTTTCCATAAGTATATCCAGGTCCTACTGCACCAGCTGCAGCAGCACCAGCAGGGAGACCATCCTTTCCATAGGGAAAACCAACTCCTCCTGCACCAGCCCCACCAACACCAGCCCCAGCTGGGAAGCCATCCTTTCCATAGGGACCCCCAACTCCCCCCACACCAGCTCCACCAGCACCTCCAAACCCAGCTGCATCTGGGAGACCATCCTTTCCATAGGGAGACCCAACTCCACCTGCACCAGCTAAACCAGCACCTCCAACACCAGCCCCAGCTGGGAGACCATCCTTTCCATAGGGAGAACCAACTCCTCCTGCACCAGCTACACCAGCACCACCAAATCCCCCTCCAACAGGGAGACCATCCTTTCCATAAGTATATCCAGGTCCTCCTGCACCAGCTGCAGCAGCACCAGCAGGGAGACCATCCTTTCCATAGGGAAAACCAAATCCTCCTGCACCAGCCCCACCAGCACCAACACCAGCCCCAGCTGGGAAGCCATCCTTTCCATAGGGACCCCCAACTCCACCCACACCAGCTCCACCAGCACCTCCAAAAGCAGCTGCATCTGGGAGACCATCCTTTCCATAGGGAGACCCAACTCCACCTGCACCAGCTAAACCAGCACCTCCAACACCAGCCCCAGCTGGGAGACCATCCTTTCCATAGGGAGAACCAACTCCACCTGCACCAGCTCCACCAAATCCCCCTCCAACAGGGAGACCATCCTTTCCATAAGTATATCCAGGTCCTCCTGCACCAGCTGCAGCAGCACCAGCCCCAGCTGGGAGACCATCCTTTCCATAAGGAAAACCAACTCCTCCTGCACCAGCCCCACCAGCACCAACACCAGCCCCAGCTGGGAAACCATCTTTTCTATAGGGAGACCCAACTCCTCCTGCACCAGCTCCACCAGCACTACCAAATCCCCCTCCAGCAGAGACAGCATTCTCTCTGTATGTATACCCAAGTCCCCCTGCACCAGCTACACCAGCTCCATCAAGACCAGCCACTGATGGGACACCATCCTTTCCATAAGGACCCCCAACTCCTCCTATAAATCCTCCACCAGCACCACCAATACTAGTCCCTGCTGGGAGACCCTCCTTTCCAAAAGGAGACCCAACTCCTCCTGCACCAGCTCCACCAACACCCCTAAATCCTCCTCCCACTGGGAGACCATCCTTTCCATATGGATACCCAATTGCCTCTGCACCAGCTATGCCAGCACCACCAAAGCCTGCTCCAGCAGGAAGACCATCCTTTCCATAGGTATACCCAGGTCCCCCTGCACCAGCTCCAGCAGCACCAGCCCCAGCTGGGAGACCATCCTTTCCATAGGGAGACCCAACTCCTCCTGCACCAGCTCCACCAGCACTAAATCCTCCTCCCACTGGGAGACCATCCTTTCCATAAGTATACCCAGGTCCCCCCCCCTGTGTCAGTAGCACCTAATCTCCCAACACCCCCAAAGCCAGCTCTGTAACCAGTATCACCTAATTTTACATTCTTGTCATGTTGAGAGCCGACACCTTCTCCATCATCCATGGCAAGATTAACATCACCCAGCATATGACCATCTCTGCCATCCACAGAACACCATTCACCTGCTCCTCCTACTTCATCACCTGCTCTTTCTGTCACAGAATCCTTGCCATGGACAGGCCTTAATCCACTTCTGCCTCCTAAGCCTTTTAATCCAAAGATACTACCATCATTTTTCACTGAGTCTCCATCTAAGTCTTCTCCAGAAAACTGGCCATCCCCCATCCTTCTATTTTGTTGGACTTTCCGTAGCCCTTCCTTTCCCAAAAATCTATGGCTTCCATCAACATCAACGGAGTGGCCTTCACCATTTCTGTACCAGCCATCTTTCCCCACACCAGTGTCCATAAGATCATCTTCATCACCAACATGTTCTCTGTGTCGAAGTTTCTTGGCTCTGTCTTTATCTGGAAACGTTTCTTTTGGCCACTCCGATTCCTCCCTTTCGCCTCCTTCACCCTGTTTCCTCTTCCCTTTGGCATCTGTGTTGGAGGTGCATTGTTTAATTGGAGGAGATATAATTTACATAATTGACAGGAAAAAAAGAAGGAAAAAAAGGACAATCAACAGGTCATGTACTGCATCAACAACCAAAGAAAATGTGTTAGCATTTGTTATTGTTTCGTTTGAGAACACAGAATCTTAAATGTGTTTAAAGAAATTTAAATTCAGTTCAGATCCTGAATATTTTCAGTGTCACATGCAGATACAATTTTACATTTCTCACTTAAAAAGGCAATTACTTTTAGTGGAAACATGTTTATTAAAAACAATCAAAACAAGCAGGAAAACAAGGCAAGTTTCCAGCATGATTGGTCCCATTTCAAGGGGCTTAAATTGGATTTGGGATTCATGAGTTCCCTCTGGCTTCTCCCTCCAGCCCTGGAGGAGTTAGAGAATATCCCACAGAGTGGCCATCAGTTCCCACCCTTGAAGCAGCATCTCACTGCTGCTCAGGCAGCTTGCACACTTGGTATCCTGGCACTTTAGAGATGGCCAACTTGAAGACCAGAGACACTCAACCTGTACTGTTCCTGAAAGGTCCTCAAAACGCCTGAGAGAGGACACCTTTTCCTGCAGCAGGATCTCAAAAGAGACTAAAGTAACCACCTTTCATAGAATCATAGAATGGTTTGAGTTGGAAGGCACCTTAAAGATCAGCTAGTCCCCACCCCCCTGCCATGGGCAGGGCACCTCCCACCAGACCAGGTTGCTCCAAGCCCCATCTAACCTGTCCTTGAACATTTCCAGGGATGGGGCAGCCACAGCTTCTCTGGGCCAATATCTCACCAACCTCACAGCAAAGAATTTTCTCCTAAAGTCTAACCTCAATCTCCCCTCTTCCAGTTTAAAACCATCACCCCTTGTCCTCTCGCTCCCTGTCCTTGTCCAAAGTCCCTCTCCAGCTTTTCTGGAGCTCCTTCAGGCACTGGAAGGTGCTCTAAGGTCTCCCTGGAGCCTTCTCTTCTCCAGGCTGAACACCCCCAACTCTCTCAGCCTGTCTCCAGAGCAGAGCTGCTCCAAGCCTCGGATCATCTCTGTTGTCTCCTCTGGTTTCACTCTAGCAGCTCCATGTCCTTCCTGAGTTGGGGGCTCCAGAACTGGACTCAGTTCTCCAGGTGGGGTCTCACAAGAGCAGAATAGAGGGGGAGAATCCCCTCCCATGACCTGCTGGCCATGCTGCTGGTGATGCAGCCCAGGATACAGTTGGCTTCCTGGGCTGCAAGTGCCCAAGTATTCCATAGTAGTTATAGAGTCAATAAGCAGATAGAACTTGTCAGGACTAATAAAAAAGTGAAAAAACTGTCTCATCCAAAGAAGAAAGGGGGTCTAGCCAGACCTTCAGTTTTCCAAATATAATTTAGGAACTAGAGGTTCCATCATTCATTTCTTAGGATAGAACCATCTCAGTGAACAATCAGGCAAAGAGAAGAATATTATGGTAACAACACCTCAAGCCAACACGACGGGAATAACTCAGTGTCACTTACACTCTACGATAAGCCAGGCGTTTGAGGAGCAGAGTCCAGTGTCAAGCGTGTACATGCCATTGTCAGAGGGCCCAACATTTTTGATAATCAGCTTGTGGGTCAGACCATCAGGTGTTACAGAGATCTGGTGCTTCTCACTTCCCTCGAGGAGGTGGGTTTTGTGTAGCCACACAGCATCGTAGCAGGGCGTGCGCAGGATGCACTCAAAGATGGCGTCGTCTTCCTCAGGACAATGCACATCACTGAGAGGCTGCTCGAATCTCACAGGGATGGCTACAATGGAATCATCACAGCATGGTTCTGGTTTGAAAAGACCATTAAGATCGAGTCCAATCATCAACCCAACTCTACCAAGTCCAGAGCTAAACCATGTTCCTCAGCACCACATCTACGCGGCTTTTAAACACCTCCAGGGATGGGAATTTAACCACCACCCTAGGCAGCTTGTGTCCAGCCCCTCAATGTCCTTCTTGTCATGAGGGGCCCAAAACTGACCCCAGGATTGGGGGTGTGACCTCACCAGTGCCAAGCACAGGGAGATGACCCCTGCCCTGGTCCTGCTGGCCACACTATTGCTGACAAAAGCCAGGATGCCTTTGGCCTTCCTGGCCACACTGCTGGCTCATCCTCAGCTGCTGTCAACCAACACCCCCAGGTCCTTTTCTGCTGGGCAGTTTCCCAGCCACTCTTCTGTAGTGTTGCCTGGGGTTGTTGTGACTGAAGTGGAGGACCCAGCACTTGGCCTTATTGAATCTCCTACAAAGGCCCTTGGCCCATCAATCCAGCCTGTCCAGGTCCCTCTGCAGAGCCTCCCTACCCTCAGGGAGATCAACACTGCCTCCCAACTTGGTGCCAACTGCCATTTTCTCACTGTGATCCAGAAGTCAGAGCCAAACTGGTACTTGTACCTTGTCCTTTGGACTACAAATACGACACCCACATCACACAACCACCCTCCTGCTCTTTTTCACCTTGGTCTTACAAGGAGCCTTCTGTGGCCACACAAAAAAGCCCCTCCTGTAGTTATCAGGTTTTACTGCTGAGCTTTGCATGTATTCCTAGACAAACATTTCCAGAGACAAATAATTTCTTGTTACACTTTCACATCATATACATCTAACTTGAGTCCTCACACTCAGGGTCCAGTGCAGTTGAGAAAACAGGTACATCCTCCACTCTGACTTGGTACAAGCCTGCATCTTCTGGCTGCACATCATTGATAATGAAATTATACTTTTTTCCAATTCTCCTCAGGCAGTGCTTTCTGTATTCATCCCCCGTTCCGTATCTGAGCCGCTCACCATCCTAGAAGGAGAATCACAGAACAATCATGGTTGGAAAAGACCTTGAAGATCACCTAGTCCCACCTTTCACCTGAGGTGGAGGGGTTGGGGGGGAAACAACACAACCTACCCAAACAAACAACAACAAAAACAACAGAAAAACAAAAAACAAACAAAAAAAAAACAACCACAGTCCACAAAACCAACAACACACAAAATACTCCCCATGCCCACTAGATGTGCCCATCTACACATTTCTTGAATACCTCCAGGGATGGTGACTCCACCACCTCCCTGGGCAGCCTGTTCCAGGGCCTGGCCACTATTTCAGTAAAGAAATTCTTCCCAATATCCAGTCTAAACCTTCTCTGGCACAACTTCAGGTCATTTCCTCTGGTCCTGTCGTTATTCACTTGGGAGAAGAGGCCAACACCCACCTCCCTACAACCTCCTTTCAGGGAGCTGTAGAGAGCAATGAGGTCTCCCCTCAGCCTCTTCTTCTCCAAACTAAACATCCCTAGTTCCCTCAGCCTCTCCTCATAGGACTTGTTCTCTAGACCCTTCACCAGCTTGGTTGCTCTTCTCTGGACATGCTCCAACAATGCCAAGAATATGTTCTTAAGATACTGCACAACTAGTGCAAGGGATTTCAAACATATCAGGCCAGACTTGTGCCACAATCACATTTTTGATACAAATGAGTAACAGGAGAGAATCTGACACTCTGTTACAACTGACAGTGGACAGGGCTCATTGCTTATGCTAATTGCCAACTCACAGGCAATGCTGTGAGCAGTAAAACCTGCACAGAGCAGAGCATCAGACCTTCAAACTAGGGAAAAGAATCGTACTTTGGTCACTCATGTCAGGTCTTGAAGCTTAACTAATACACAGTTACTGTAACTTGGAAGAGAAAGTACTTTCTTTGCTTAGATTTCAACATCCTCATAGATGCACAAGCAGGTGAGTTCAACACTTTCCCACCTGTAACACACTCTGGTTTCCTTCTGCCTCTTGTGGCTGCCCAGACTTCATGCCATGCATTTGATTCAGGAGTTCATAGACTTAGTCTGACCTTCTCTTTGATGAATTTCTATTTCCCTGTATCAAAACCACTAACCCCAGTTTGAAACGTATCTTCCAGAAAAACATCCACAGCACTGATCACCCGGGGATCAGAGCAGGATAACTACAGAACTAGATGGGATGTTTTACTTCCTTGAGATTTTCCTTCACAGAATTGAATTATTAGGGGAATAATACACCCAAGAAAGTGAATAAAATCAATGTGGTGTTCTCATATGAGACTGCAGAGTTTCTGCAGCCTGAAAGACAGTTACAATTCCCTCTTACCAGATGAGCTCTTGAAGTCAAAAGGATGTTGGAACTGTTGCCCCTGTACTTGGATCCACAAATCCAAGGTGATGTTCACCACCCAAGACTACCTGGACTTCCCCACCAACACTTGGCCCTAACCAATCCAGGATTCTGCAATGGACAGATAACTTCTTATTTTCTCCCAGCCACTGCCCAGCAGATCAAGTATTTTATGTAGAAAACTTGAGTGGCTTCTGTGAGCCAGTCAACTCATCTCACCCCCTCACCTTAAGCAGATAAACTTTGCTGTTACTGTTTTTCAGGTTCATCTCCAGACTGAATGTAGCTTTTCCCTCTTTGTTGACTTTGATGTGTGTGAAGTTTTTGATACTGTGTAGTAACTGCAAAGAAAGAGACAAGAACCTGGTAAATGCTAAGGCTGCCCTGACAGAAGTTCTTAAGCTGTTGAACTAATGTGAAATCTACATTTATCTGCTCAGTAAAGAGCTACCTCTAACTTTATGTGTCTAGAAGAACCTGGAAGTTTCCAGATTCCCCTCCTGTAGGCAAATTAGACTTTACATGCCACCTCCTGGTCATTCAGACACAATCTGCCCACGTTTCTACATATCCCTGTATGGGAAGAAAAAATCTTCCTCTCAGGAATATAACCTTTAAATTTGGGGTCCAAATTCTCCTTAGAGGCAACTGGAAATACATTTTAGCCACGTAGTTTAATAAGAGCATTATTCTACTGTCGGTAGCTCCTAAAATTTATGGAGTGGACTTCAAAAACAGTCAATGGTATTTTCAGCTCTGGGAGTATAGAAGTAGAACTTCTTTAAAACGTTGTCATAAATCATCCACTGTCATACCACCTGAAAATTTTCATCTACAAAACCATTTAGGAAGGTTTAGCCCATTTTCCGAAGCGACTAAGGAACTACAAAATTCTGCAATTTGTTAGAAATCAGTTCTTTCAGCGGTTTCAGTTTATTTTACCTCTCCTTGTTCACTCTCTGTGTCCCTCTTTAACTCCTGCAGCTTTTTCAGCATCCCACGGAAGTCAACAATTCCATATTTGATACAGATTTTCTCATAATCCCTTTTATCTGCATGCAGCAACAATTGCCAGATGGCTTCTTTGTCCAAAGGTTTTGGTTTCGGTGCTGGGGCCCTGAGAACCAGGGGGGGGGGAAAAAATAATCTAGACATTTTGACAGACAACAAGATGTCTTGTTTTCATGTACTAAACCCTCTTTCATCTCTTTCTCCTTAACTTCTGTAGCTCACTTGGCCCTGTCGATATGGATAAGAAAGAATGGGACTATCCTGGGACAGGTTTTCTGCATCTATACTACAAATTAGATGTTGCCAGGGAAGAGTCTTGCCCTGGGCCATATAAAGCAAGACTGGAATGCAGTTGTCCACACTGTTCAATTATCAGCAGAGTCATTGGCACAGTTTGGCCCAGGCCAACTTGCACTCTCCCAGGTAATTTCTCAGCACAGTTCAGGATTTGGCACAGGCCAGAGACCATTCCTATCAGGCAATCTTTGGAGGTTCCCCACCTGGGAAGTGTGCCCATGGCAGTTTGTGCACTCGGCCTGAGTGCCAGGGTTCAGCCCCTGGTTAGCCAGAAAGATCATGACATGGAGACTTGTCACTTAGCCAGGAAGTTACTTGTGAGCTAAAATCAGGAGAGCAGAGAAACAGATCTTTTAAGTCAGAATCTTGTGGTGCAAAAGAACATACACCTCAAACCAAGGTGAATACCTTGTACTTGTCTCAGTCTCACAGATAGTGGCAAACTGTGATGTTCTGTCTCTCCATATTGAGTCTAACAAATTTGCAAACCAGAAGTGTTGCCTTGAAGATCTCTGAAGCTGTCCCCTATCACCAAGAAACATCTAGGCAATGTAACAATGACCTTCAGGACAGAGGCTTACCGCTTCCTCAGCAGCTTCCTGAAATCCTGAAGCTGCTTCTTTAACGCTGTTGAGGTGGGGGAAACAACAAACATTCAGATACCCAACACTGTGAAATATAGCCCCAAAAAGAAGATAATGCAAAACAGCCACGGCCAACAGGCCACGTTGGCCACTAGTGATTTTTAATTTTTTTTTCACATTTTCCAAACAAAATATCATGAAACTTAGAGCCAGTTTTCTCTGCTGTACTCATGTCCTTGGAGGACCACTGAAGCTCATCGCTTCCTAGAGGCCTTGCCTCTCTTTCTAGAGAGGGCACTTGAGAAACCCACTCTTTTCCAGCCACATTAGCATGTTTGATCCAGCTGTATTTGACATCACAAAATCATGTTCTAGCACAAATGATTCCACTATCATTAATTAGAACCGCTCAAAGCCATGTCTAAGATTGTCACTTTACCCAAAGGTAAATAACAAGTAGAAAGAGATGACTAAACATTAAAGATTCATTAACCCTGCACTTATTTTATTCTTTGTAAGTTTGGGGTTGTAATAATGTGATAGACAAAGGAGTATAAGCTATCCCCCCCAAAAAAAAAAAAAAAAAAAAAAAAAAAAAAACCAAAATCAAAAACAGACAAACAAACCCCAACAAAATCTAACCCTGACTTACCATCAGAAGGATGAACAGGAACATATTTTGATTTTCTCTTAAAGCCAACTGATAGTTTATAAGAGAAAACAGAGGAAAAACAAGCCATGGAATGAGCAAGATCATAGAAGGACAGAGTCATAGAATAGTTTAGGGTTGGAAGAGACCTTAAAAATCATCCAGTCCCACCCCCCTGCATGGGCAGGGACACCTCCCACCAGACCAGGTTGCTCCAAGCCCCATCCAACCTGCCCTTCAACACTTCCAGGGATGGGGCAGCCACAGCTTCCCTGGGCAACCTGGGCCAGTGTCTCACCACCCTCACAGCAAAGAATTTCTTCCTCATGTCTCACCTCAATCTCCCTCTTCCAGTTTTCATCCATTACCCCTCATCCCATCCCTCCCTGCCCTTGACCAAAGTCCCTCCCCAGCTTTCCTGGAGCACCTTCAGGCACTGGAAGGTGCTCCAAGGTCTTCCCAGAGCCTTCTCTTCTCCAGGCTGAACACCCCCAACTCTCTCAGCCTGTTAACACTGATTGATAACACTCAGACTAGCACCAGTAAATCAAGGTGTTTAAAAGCTCTGCATCTGTTACCAATGCAAGAGGAAATCCCAGCCTGGATTTCCTTGTCAATCTGACATTGGATCCTAGTAATCTCCATCTCTAAATGTGACATTTTTGTTGCAATCAACTCTGTGCTTACTGGATACTCTACACTGTGGAGGAGACCATTCCTGCTCTCTGAAGGTTATGGTTTAAGCAATGGTAGGAAATACTAACTCTTGTTCTAGAGACGGGGAGCCAAGGTGCAGGGATTATCTGGCCACATGCAGTTAGTTGCCTTCTAAACTTCACAGGCACACAGGTGAAATGGACACTGCTCAAGTAGATTCCAAGAATATGTCAGTTATATTTTACCCACAAAGTGCCCGTTTCTCTCCTCTGACTATAACAGGAAGCAGGGGACTTGGTGAGGTGGACACCATAGACATCCACAGTGAAGTGGGATTCAGTCCCAAAAGACTGATCATAGAATCACAGAATCATTTTGGCTAGGAAATTACCTTTAAGATCATCGAGTCCAACCATTAACCCAGCACCTTGCCAAGTCCACCAGTAAGTTGTATTGATATGGTACATGGGGCACATCTTTTAAATCCCTCCAGGGATGATGACTCTACCACTTAGATTTTGTTCTTCTCATCAGGTCATCTGATAATGTAGTTGTTTTTGAGTTGGAGATCTTTCATGAGAGATGTCTTACAGCTTAAAAGAAACAGCTGTGTTGGTGGGGGTACTAGAACAATTTAAATGAAGTTCATGTGATCCTTTGCTGGCAGTAACTGTTCAGAAACCAAATTTGTACAGGGAAGGGACCACCATGACCAATGCTACGGTGAAGAACTCAGACTTGAGAACCATCAAGGATGTGCTACTGGGCATCAAAGCAGCAAATCATTCAACATCATGAAGAAAGGACTGAGCCAACAGAACACTAAATCCAGAGTGCCTGATTATGATCCAGTGTAGTGACCACAATACCACTTTCTCCCCCGTTGCCTTAAAGCTCATACTGTCGTGGAGCCACCAAAGTAGAGTCACAGAAGATCTCCAGCCCTCAGTGAGGGCAAAAACACACCTGTGCACCAAGAATACTTGGACAGTTCTCCAATGACCCACCCACGGAGGACATCAAAGCCAACTACTTGGAACCACAGGACCTTTGGAGCACAGAACCTGTCAATCCTACCTTGGATGATCCTGAGGCCGGCAGAGCACGAGGCTTCCCCATATTCATTCACAGCACAGCAACGATACAGGTCACTGTCAGATGTCGTGAGGTGGTTTATCTGAAAGAGAAGAAGACTGCAAGAGCTCACAGGGGTGTGCTGTGCTTCAGTTCACACACCTTCAGCTCCATTAGAACCTACTCTATCACTCTTCTTAATGAGTGTGGCCAGCAGGTCGAGGGAGGTTCTCCTCACCCTCCATTCGGCCCTGGTGAGGCCTCATCTGGAGAACTGTGTGCAGTTTTGGGCTCCTCAGTTCAAGAGGGACAAGGAGCTACTGGAGAGAGTCCAGGGCAGGGCCACCAAGATGCTGAGGGGACTGGAGCACCTGCCTGTGAGGAAAGGCTGGGAGAGCTGGGGCTGTTCAGCTGGAGAGGAGGAGACTGAGGGGGGATCTCATCAACCCTTCTCAACATCTCCAGGGGGTGTCAGGAGGATGGGGCCAGACTCTTCTCAGCAGTGCCCAGTGACAGGACAAGGCACAAACTGGAGCACAGGAGGGTCAAGTATGAGAAAATATTTCTTGACTGGAAGGGTGGCAGAGCCCTGGGACAGGCTGCCCAGAGAACTGGGGGAATCTCCTCCAGAAGCATTCCAAACCCACCTGGACACGTTCCTGTGGGATCTGCTCTAGGGCATCCTTCTCTAGCAAAGGGTTGGACTAGATGATCTTCAGAGGTCCCTTCCAACCCTGACCATTCTGTGATTCTGTGATCTCAGACCTTTCTTCTCTCCCCAGAATGACTCTAAAAAGCTTTGTTTGATTTTCATTGTGTTATCTCAGATCAGATGACATCTATTACCAGCCCACTGTAGGTTTTTCCCTTTCGTTGCTCCCTCTGTCCCACGAGCCCTGTCTGAAATATTTTATCTTTACCTGCAGAACGAATTCATTTGTAGCATCATTGAAGAATGTTTCATATTTGGCAGGATCATCCATTCCTCCTTGCATACGTGTCCATTTTATGTCAGGGGTTGGGACACCTTTGACCACAGCTCTGAAAATGGCATTTTTACCTTTGAAAAGAGCAAGAAATTAGTTATTTAAGACAGGCTTGAACATGAGGACTCTCATGCCAGGTCCCTTATTTTATCAATACAGTGACCCACCTCTTATTTTAGACAGACACATTCTTCAAAATGATATCTTTTTGTTCTCTCCATGAAAGATGCCTAAATTGTCAGTTTAAGTGGCATTAAATGCCCAATTTACTGCCAGACATCTGCCATAATCTCCACTCTAACTCACTGGCTTTCAAAGAGATTAATTGAAAATTAACTTCAAAATTCACCCCCGACACATATGGTCTCTGCCTGTGGTTTTGTTGCACGGGATAGAAAAATGATACACCCAAGACAGCCAGTTTTTGATATCTTGCTCTGATTTTGAACTCCTCCAAAACTGTATGCACTACTTGTACCACAGCCACGAAATGCCCCAATCCATTCTCATCACACATAAATACCCCTACAAGTTCCCATTGCTCTTCCCTTCTTTTAGACTACTCCCTTGGTTTTGACCAGGCTGGGCAGGATGTTAAATAACAAAAAGCTCACTGTGCTGGAGTCCCCTGTCTCTAGACATCAGTAAAGTCCATCTGTGAACAGTTGCAGCTTCTAAACTTTTTTGTTTGGATAAATTTGGATTAGGATTAGGGAGTGGAAACGAGAAGATACCCCTCTGCAAGCTCAAGAGAACACGACCTTAACAGACACCACTTGTACCCCAACTGGGAGGACCCAGGCAGAGTGGGGGGTTTCCCCACCTACTCCCTATGTGCCATCTTCCTGAAACCCCTTCCCTGGCACTCCAAACACACCAGGCTCTGCTATTTGAAGAGGCAAGTAAGGGAGAAGAGGATGAGGTTCACCTGGGGGCTCTGTCCTCCTCTCTGCTCCCTGAAGAACCTGAGCCTCCAACAGCTTTATCCCTGCCTTGTACAACCCTTTCCCTTTTTCTTCCAAAAGGCTTCAAAGACACAACAAACCCTATGAAACAGCACATCAGAGAAGTGACTCCTGCAGGTAAGTGGGAGTGTCACAGCAATGGAGATGAGTTACCCCTGGATGTAGTTTAGGGTGGAAATGATTACTATCTTTCTTTTGCAATAGGTTTGCTCTTCGGGTGACCCAACACTTTCAAAAATTCTCCCCAGAAAGTCTTGCAGTATTTCTCACACCCTTCTGCACTCATGACCAAAACACTTCCTCGATGCAGTAAGCTCCTGCCAACAGATTCTTATAAAAAGCCATTTTCCAGCTCTCTCTGGGGCTGCAGTACTAGCTATTATTAAAGTCTGTTTCCAGTTGATTACACTTGTCTCAAATTCTAGCCATTCTGGCTTCGATTTCCCATGTTTGCCATCTGTCACAGGACAACTCCACAGCTAAATGCATCAGCTGATCCATGCACTGGATGCAATGGGGTGATGAGGATGTAACTGAGGACACTCCTCGTGCATCTGCAGAGACACTAAGTTCAGCTACACCACCCTGAAGGCCCTAAGAGTTTATACCTCAACTACAAGAAACCTACTGTAAATCACAGAATGGTTTGGGTTGGGAGGGACCTTAAAGATCATCTAGATCCAACCCCTTGCATGGACAGGGACACCTCCCACCAGACCAGGTTGCTCCAAGCCCCATCCAACCTGCCCTTCAACACTTCCAGAAATGGGGCAGCCACAGCTTCCCTGGGCAACCTGGCCCAGTGTCTCACCACCCTCACAGCAAAGAATTTCTTCCTCATGTTCAACCTCAATCTCTCTCTTCCAGTTTTCATCCATTCCCCCTCATCCCATCCCTCCTTGTCCTTGTCCAAAGTCCCTCCCCAGCTTTCCTGGAGCCCCTTCAGGCACTGGCAGGTGCTCTAAGGTCTCCCTGGAGCCTTCTCTTCTCCAGGCTGAACACCCCCAACTCTCTCAGCCTGTCTCCAGGGCAGAGCTGCTCCAGCCTCCATCACCTTTACAGCGTTCCTCGGAAATAACTTGCAAAATTTAGGGTGACTGCCCACTGTCTTAGTTCATGCCTGAAACTTTCAAGTGGAACGTGGAGGAAGAGGAGGAGGAGGAGGGATGTACCACTAGAGGCCACTGTGATCCTTCATCAAACCTCCATGGCCCGTGAAAATGCACAGCCGGGTGTGACAGCACTGAAATCCAGGGTGCTAGAAACGGTTTAAGTCTTTCGAGGGAAGAAGAGCTACGACGTCTTCTCAGACTATTCCACCCAAAACACAAAAGACAAAACAAAACAAAAACTCTCTGCGAGTGCAGAGAGATTACTGGAAGGATTCCCACTGATTTTAGGTGGTGGCTCATTAGCTGCCTTCTCTGCACTCCATGAAAGATCTCTTTAGCTTCTTGAGTACAGCCTAAACAGCACCTGCAGTCAGTATATATTACTTTTAAAAGCAGTTAATTTTAGTGCTGAACTTTCATATTAAAAGTTAGTTCAACAGGAAGAAACAACTTTCTCAATGTGCTTAACCTTTTGCTGCAAAATACTTACTTTGAGACCCTTCTGCAGAGTTTCCAGGATTTGTTGTATAAATTTGGAGCCAGATTTTGCTCTTGCATACACTAGTGAAAACTCAGGAGACCTCTCTCAGTACTGATGGAATTTCATCAGTACAACAAAGACTTTGGCCACATAACACTTCTCCCAGACCAGTCAAAATTCTTCAGGAACTACCTTGATTCAATGTTAATTTTTTCATGTAGGTGAGATGTGGAGTCAAGCCTCCATGTTTGCAGCTTTGACTGGTTTTCATGGAATGGTTTGGGTGGGAAGGGACCTTCAAGCTCATCTAGATCCAACCCTTTGCTATGGGCAGGGACACCTCCCACCAGACCAGGTTGCTCCAAGCCCCATCCAACCTGCCCTTCAACACTTCCAGGGATGGGGCAGCCACAGCTTCCCTGGGCAACCTGGCCCAGTGTCTCACCACCCTCACAGCAAAGAATTTCTTCCTCATGTCCAACCTAAATCTCCCCTCTTCCAGTTTAAACCATTACCCCTCATCCTATCACTACACACCCTTTTAAATTCCTTTCAGGAATCTCACCTTCCTGTAATGTCAGAGAGAGAGGCTTCTGCTCAAAGTCAGGAGTACTGCATCCTTTTGGAATGTCCTCCACAAACTGGGTAATAAGAACACCTGGGATGGAAGATTTCTTGAAGGATTTTACTAGAAAGGCAAGAAAAAAATTAATCAAATTAGGATAATATGTTTGGCCTTTAGAAACCATCTCTCAACCTTCATTGCATCTTGGTAGAGCAGTAGCTGTTCCTGCTCAGCTCCTCTTGGGTCATAAAGGACCCATCCATTCTTGTACTGCAGCCTGTCAGTGTGTCCAAAGGCTGGAGCATTAAGGTCTGTGATTTTGTGCTGACTCGTTGCAAAACTAGAGACCAACTGGGAAAATCTGCAACCAAAATCATAATCCAGTGCCACACAGAATCACAGGATGGTGGGGGTTGGAAGGGACCTCTGGAGATCATCTAGTCCAACCCCCTGCTAGAACAGGATCACCTACAGCAGATCCCACAGGAACACATCCAGATGGGTTTGATATGGCTCCAGAGAAGGAGACTCCACCACCTCTCTGGGCAGCCTGTCTCAGGGCTCTGTCACCCTCACAGTCAGGAAGTTTTTCCTCATGTTCATCTTGACCTTCCTGTGCTCCAGTTTGTGCCCATTGCCCCTTGTCCTGTCACTGGGCACTGCTGAGAAGAGTCTGGCCCCATCCTCCTGACACCCCCTGGAGATGTTGAGAAGGGTTGATGAGATCCCCCCTCAGTCTCCTCCTCTCCAGCTGAACAGCCCCAGCTCTCCCAGCCTTTCCTCACAGGCAGGTGCTCCATCCTCTCAGCATCTTAGTGACTCGTCACTGGACTCTCCAGTAGCTCCTTGTCCCTCATGAACTGGGGAGCCCAGAACTAGACAGAGTTCTCCAGATGGGGCCTCACCAGGGCAGAGAAGAGAGCAAGGAGAACCACATCTGCTTACAGGTCTAGTGATGATTTGGATAAAGAATGCTTTACAACAGTTATTGCTCCAAACAAAACTTCAACATTTGGCTTGAGAAAGGCACTGTTGCAAAGGTCAGCAGAACCTGATGTGCCAGTTACTGGTGTGTGTCCTTGTGGTGGTGACAGACGGACACCAAATTGCCAAACAAGAAAAACAACTTGGACTTATTCTCAGGGGCAGCCCAGGTGGTGTTCATGGCTGTGTCTGTTCTCTCACCTTCCTGCTGGCTCTTCATGATGGTTCACTCAGCTGCCTGTGGTCAGCACAGACAGACTACAGGTTCCTCCTGTGAAAGACACAAATTGTTTCATTATTTACAGTTCCCAGGGAAATGACAGGCCTTCCTACTGCTCGTTTTTATGATGCAGTTTGCCCGTCCCCACCTGCCACATCCTAGCAGCCAGGTTGGGAATGGCCTGCCAATCAACACATTGAATCAGACTGGTTTGGCTTGGAAGGGACCTTCAAGATCATCTGGATCTCTGCAAGGGCAGGGACACCTCCCACCAGACCAGGTTGCTCCAAGCCCCATCCAACCTGCCCTTCAACACTTCCAGGGATGGGGCAGCCACAGCTTCCCTGGGCAACCTGGGCCAGTGTCTCACCACCTTCATAGTGAAGAATTTCCTCCTCATGTCCAACTTCAATCTCCCTCTTCCAGTTTTCATCCATTCCCCCTCATCCCATCCCTCCATTCCCTTGTCCAAAGTCCCTCCCCAGCTTTCCTGGAGCCCCTTCAGGTACTGGAAGGCTGCTGTGAGGTCTCCTTGGAGCCTTCTCTTCTCCAGGCTGACATCATGACAGTTTTGAACCAACACAAACTAGGTATGAAAACAGCTAGCAGGGCTAAATGGAAAATGTACACATCTAACAGCATCCCTGTCATCTCTTCCATTTCCATGTCACCTGGCTTTCCTCCAAAGACCTCCTCTCGTGTTTCAGGCAAAGATTACACCACATGGCACTCACGTGGTGAGTTCTGATGGATGGCAAGAGCAGTTGCTGAGAAGAAAGCCACGGAGATGGATGTCTAAACCGGGGCATGAAGCAGAAGCACATCCTGATCCAAATTAGCTCGTCTAAATTAGCAACAGACCTGAGAGGAGACTATAAGCTACTACTTTAGAAGGAAATGGCGAAGTGTGAACTTGACATTAACTAGTTATTGTTGTAGATCCCTCATGTGACCTTCTGTCCAAGGTGTCTCTTTCCCTGTATTTATAAATTGGACAACATGTAATGTAACACATCACTATCTTGCAAGCAAACTGTGACGGAAGAATCCCTGTCATATGAGAGATGCTCAGAAACTATAGAGTTACTGAAGCTCCAAAAGAGCAATTAGATTAGATTCCCATGTGGGATTAATGCTGTGTCTCCATTTACCCTCTGCACTCCTTCACTCAACACAGTCCCACAAGAACATGCCACTTTAAACAGTTTTAAAAGGCAGATGGGTTTTGCCAGCTCACCTATGGTCTTACTTCTCTTCCCTATATCAGACACTCATCCCACCTCCATTGCCACCCTACACCTGATGAGAACCCTGGGGAGGGCCCCAACATCTCCATGTTGTGCAGTTAGCTCAGAGTTGCATTATCCACGGAATGTTTTGCTCCAGCTAAGGGCAAAAAAGCCAACTGAGCTAAAAAATACAACTTGTGCTCTGTGTCCCACAGATAAGCCAAAGAAAGTGTAACTCACAGCACTTCTGGGTCAGGTTCCGAACCAAAAGGACAAACTTTTTCCATTAATCAGCAGTTGCAAATAGGAACCTAGACACAACAAATCACTGGCTCCACTGCTGGCCTTAACACAGATCTTATTTTAGGGCTCCGCACGCTACAAAGCTCATAAATAATTTATTACTTGGAAAATCATTCTGTGACCCTCAGTGACTTCAGTGGAAAAGCACGTGAAAAAACAGAAATGGGAAATGACACATGGGACAGCACAAACGCCAGCCAAGTCCTCACTTTCTGTCACCTCCAGGTCTGGTGTGGGTGACTTTTGTTGCTGTCCACCAAACCAAGGGGTTTATATTTCAGCGTTCTAGCTTCTGTGTGTTGATATTTTGCTTTATCACATAGTTACTACTGTAAACCACTGGTAGATGTTTCAAAGATTGCACATGAAGGGAATGAACAGCTGTGGGAGGGAAAAGACACAAAACTGAAATGAAAATAAGATGGTTCCAGGGCACCCTGCCCTGCAGCTGGCACGGCATCGCACAGCAAATGGCAGAGATTTTTCAGAGACTCTTGATCATCCTCTTCTGATAGATTTAATTTGTCCTCCCAAGTACTGAGCCACGTTAATAGCAAACATTATAATCCCCTATTGCCTTTTGCAGTCTTGTATCTTCCTAAACATGTCACCACTCCTGGAGCTGAAAGGTCTGATGCTTACAACTTTCAACAAACATGATTACTTGACATAAACTTGCAACAACATTCCCCTAAGTTCCTTTTATGCTACACTCACATGCACCCTTTGCTACTCTCCCCTCTCCACTAGGCAATACTGATGAGCATCAACACTGAAACATGAACATGGTCCAAATCCTTAGGTCCAAAGTCACCAAGAAATTTATTATTTTCTTACTTTACCAAATGTTTGATGTCAGATGGTTGTTCTCAGGCTGGTGTGACTGTGGATATAAGTGAACATAATTGTAACCTCTTGAGAGGTGGCTATCTTCAAATGTGGTTTTCCAAAACCAAATTCTGTCTTTGTGTAAGCAGTAACAGGCACCATGTACACATCCTCTCCATGCACAATGAGCACTATGTGCACTATCTGTATACTGCTGGGTTTACAGGGCCTTAAATATTTCAGAAATTCACTTGGATTAAAGATAAGCTGCTGTGAGTCCTTAAACTCCTGTGAATTCTTGCCTTCTGAAGAGTGAGACAGAAGCATGTTAATGCCACACATTGATTGCACAGTTAAAATAACAGTGCTAGGATATACAAGACAACATTCCTTCAGTGTAATTAATCCAACCACATCACATTTTCTTGTGTCTTCTGTGTTAAATAAGGACCAGAAAATAACACATCAGCTGGCACAGACATTCAGACCCTACCCTGCTTGCTTTTAAAATTTCTACTCCCTTGTTACATGACTAACAAGGTTTTTGCTTTGACTTCAGCTCTAACCTAGAAAAAGAAACCACAGCATTTTTAAAAGAAATGAAAGGCACCAGAAGCCTGCCAAACATTTTCATGGTGTAATTCATATCCTCACTCACAGATGCTGGAAACAGAGGTGTCCACACTAAGATGATCACCGCGGTTGCTACTTTTTCAAACAGAGGCAAATACTTCCCACAGGCAATCTGAAATGCTGCTGACAACACAACGGGGCTGACACTGGAAGTAGCTCAAGACTCTCACTCCTCTGAAAAACACACCATTGTTATGCACTCGCGTTATTCAAGTAACCAGACTCGGTATTTCTCACCCCAGGCAGAATTCTGTCTGCTTTTCAGCTGCGGAGACATCCCCTTTGCAGACAGTGGCAAAGCTTCCACGGCTTTGAGCAAGCCCGTGACTACTGACAATATTTTTAAACAACCAAAATAAACCAGATAGCCTGACAGGATGGGAGGCCTGCCCTTCATCTTGTCAATCCATCAATCTGTCTGGAGGAGACAGAGCAAGAGCCCGTTCCCTTTTGCAGTCTGAAGGGACACTAGCGATAGGGCCATAAATCAGCTGAGTGAATAAGTAAAACATTTGGGAGTCACAGGATTTGGAGGTACTAGTGGTGTCACAAGTAGTTATTTACGAGGCTCAGACAGGGGGACACACAGACAAGATGTGACATCATTGCTGGCAGGGACTGGTGAGCAAAATCAGCCAAACTTACAGAGAAGTGACAGGCAGCGAGTGGTTCAGACAGAGGTGATGGGTCCAGAGGCATGGGGTGTACCACAGAACCCATAAATGTCCAAAGGCTCTAGCACAGAGCACAGAAGAAGACCTCAATCATCATTATAATAAATTAATCAACAACAGACGCAGCATTCTATTTCTTACTTGTAATTAAGAAAAAACAGGGCAGTCCCAACACAGCGAATGTCCTAAACAAAGCACCAAATTGTTGTGTGTTCAGTCCCAAATTCTGACTGTGCTTTACA
The DNA here is from genome assembly GCA_020745705.1 of Hemiprocne comata. Lineage (NCBI taxonomy): Eukaryota > Metazoa > Chordata > Aves > Apodiformes > Apodidae > Hemiprocne > Hemiprocne comata. The sequence goes on along the minus strand of CM036610.1, from coordinate 5,794,815 downwards.
CCAGAGACCCAGATCCTCACTGAGAAGGAGGATCTCACACCTAACATTTCTCTTTCAGCTTTGGGTGGGCTTTCTTTGCTTATTTGTTAACTTCAAGTAACATTTTGAGTTTGAATCTTCCCATTTCATAAGATTTTTAAAGGAAAACATCAAAGACTTTGGTTAGAACCACGAGACTGAAGGGCAACCACTACAGAAGTGCAGCCTCATGAAAACTTCTGAGCAGGTCACAGAGGAGGAACATCACAAGCACTACAGTGATGAATGGAGGTCTTGTGTAGAGTGGGGAGGAATGCCCAAGGATCAGATTTTATGTGACTTATCCCTTCGGTAAATCTATACTTGACTTGATCTTCTCTTCTGCCTCAGGGATTATGGATGCAACGTAAGTGATTGCTCAGGCTGTCCCCAATTTATGCACAGATACACCAGACACTCTATAGCTATTTATTTATGAAAGTGGCATTGGTACAAAATGCCAAGAGGAGACACACACCATCTATAGTTTTTAAATGAACAAAAGCCATTTAGCACAAACTGCAGTGGACAGACCAGTCAATTGGTGTCAGTTTGGTGAAGCAGGTATAGGGTGACCACACCAGAGCAGGTCAGTCTGCTCCTTTCCACGTTTGCAACACACCCATCAATTCTTTCCTAACACAAACACATCTTTTCATACAGCAAATAAATTTGCTGGAAGCATCACAGAGCAAATACAACAGTTTTAGCAGAAGTCCAGAAGAAAAAATAATGTACCCCTACTTACTGTCCCAAAAAACAATGCATCCCAGAGAAAAAAAGAGAGAAACCAGTGTACCTGTGCCACAAGTCCCATGGTAGCTCCATGGGACAGTGACAGCAGATCTTCAATAACCTGCCATCTTACTGGGGAAACCAGTGCCCACGATAGGAGACCACTCCTCCCAGAACAGTTACAACCATTTTCACACCACTGCAACACAGAGCAGTGTCTATTGTGACAGTGAAGGGGACACTTCACACTCCCAGCTCTGTGTCACCCCCACACGAATCTCAGTGGCAACACAACCAAACTCACCACCTTACAGGTTGAGCTTCTGAGATGATGATGTTTGAAGTCAGTCCTGCCTCTCCTGGGACCACGGTAGCCCGTTGTCTCAGACCACAGAGCTCTCCATAGCTGTTCAACAGCTCTGCTGGTCACAGATCTGTACAAAAGAAGCCACACCCCTTACCAGTCTGTTGTAAATGTCACTGAGTGGCAAAAGAAATGACAAATTCTTGTCCCCCTCACACCTCTCCACTCTTCTAGAAGTTAAGTCTGTGCTCAGTAGCTGCCCGGCCAGGACACCTCCAAAGTGTGCTGTGTGCAGTCGTAGGGGTCTCATTATACACCCACCCTTCCCACAGCACCCGGGGAGGTGCTATGGAACCCAGGGCCTTTGGCAGGTGGCCAACGTGGTCAGATGCGACCATCAGTCAAGGCAATGCTGGATTTCCAAGTTTAAGCTGGGTCAAGAGTTTGTGCCTCAAAGGAGGACAAACATTTGTGCAGATCGATGGCTTGTTGAAGGAAGGGACAAGCTGTGCATCCAAGTTTTGTAGGACATACCAGTCCACTGCTCCTCAGAGGCTACAAATCTTTAGGAGATGCCATCATTCCTTAGCAGAGAAGTAAAACCAGTGGATTATTGAATTTGTGTAGGGGGCAACCATGCCTGGGCTTTGACCTTCATGAGTAGAGTCCTTCAGTCTGTGCTATTCTGAGAGGTCTTAAAGAAATCCAGTTCTTCCTAAACCAGCTTCACAGCTACAGCCCAACCAGACATCCCAATTCTCAGTCTTTCCTTCCAGCACAGCCATGGGCTGATCCCTGTTCCCATGAGTAGCAACAAGGACACATTTCTACAGAGAGGTTCACCCTAGAAGTGCAAGTGCAGCACATTGTGCTCCCAAAGCTTTTGCTTCCAGTCTGTCCTTGCAAGTTGTAAACCTTCCTTCCTCTACTCAGAAAGCTCACTTGGAAGCAAAGGTATCTGTGTTTAGGTCCTGATGTTCACAGAGATGACCAGTCTGGGACCAAATGCCATCTTCTTCCAGCAGAACCACACACAGGCAACAAAGCCTGCTCAGTCTGGGAGTCCACTTGATTTCACTTGTGACTGGGAGCATACAAACTTTTTTTCCTTTGTATTGTGTGCCATATATTCATATGAAATCCTCAAGTTCAGCTCTGAGATGAAGGGCTGGCTCCAGAAGTTGGCAATGGGAGTATTTTTATCATGGTGAAAATGGTTCACAGAATAACCAAGGCTGGAAAAGACCTTGAAGGTCATCAAGTACGGCCTATGACCTCACACCACCACATCAGCCAGACCATGGCACTAAGTGCCACATCCAGCCTTTCCTTGAACACCTCCAGGGATGGTGCCTCCACCACTTCCCTGGGCAGTCCATTCCAATGTCTGATCACTGTCTCCATGAGGAACCATGAGGAAGTGCTTCCTGATACCCAACTTAAACCTCCCCTGGTGCAGCTTCAGGCCAGGCCCTCTTGTCTTGTTGCTAGTTGGCTGGGAGAAGAGCTCAGCCCCTGCCTGACTACAACCTCCCTTCAGGTAGTTGAAGAGAGTGAGTGAGAAGGTCCCCCCTGAGTTTCCTCCAGGCTAAACAACCCCAGCTCCCTCAGCCTCTCCTCATAAGACTTTCCCTCTAGTTCCTTCACCAGCCTCACTGTTCTCCTCTGGACCTGCTCCAGCACCTCAAGATCCTTCTTGAAGTGAGGGGCTCAGAGCTGCACACAGGACTCGAGGTGAGGCCTCACCAGTGCTGAGCACAGGGGGAGAATCACATCCCTACTTCACGTGATGTCTGGGCTGGCAGAACCAGAACAAGGTTTTCCTCTGGTTTTCTATCAGGACATGAGAGTCCTGAAATGTGTGGTTAACAGGGAAGGGAACACACAGCAAAAATTTGGTCCTGGAGCTAAAACTGAGGTTAGCTAGGATGAAGACAGAAGAACCATGAAGGGCATAATTCCCACTGGTCTTGGAAAGTCATCTTCCAGTGGAAAAGATACTGGTAGTAGCAGTATGATCCGTCAGTTGTTCTGATCCAGGTATCAAAAACTTCTCCTTTGCAGGGCTGGGGATCACCACTTTAACCAACAACGTAGAAGATAAATGTGAAAATGAAATTCTGGAGTCATTTTTTTCATTCCTTCTTTCTTTTTGACAGTGACTACTGGTCACATTATTTAAACTGGTCACATTCACAAGAAAGCAACGTCAATCGAGGAAAATGTGATTGCTCAAACTGATGCTTGGGCTAAGATCCTTCACTTCCACATCCTTTGTTACATTTATAAAAGCAGAAGCAATTCCAAAGTCAAATCTAAACAATTTAAAAATTAACAAGCCAAAAAAATAAGACAACAAGGACTTTTCATCTGCTGCTGGAAAATCCTCTCACTCAGTAGCAGACACAGATTTCTAGCAGTGTCCTAGTGGGTTTCCCACAGCCCTTTTGTCCACCTGTTTTGGCCAATAATCATCCTAAAGATGATCCTTAGACAATAGTCTTGCTGGTCCAGGGCAGCAATGATGATACCTTGTTGACTGGACACTGCAGCCATAACCAGTTGCCACACAAGCCTCTAAAGGCAGTAACACTTCCTGGAAGCCACAGAAATGCCCTCAGAGGAAGCGTTTATTGGCTTCTACCAAACTCTGAATTCAGGTCTCACCAACTGCAGCAAGAGCCTTACACTCCACAGCGTTAGCCCAACCAAAGGGCCTCAGCTCTCCAGAGCCACAAGGCTTTACTGCTGCTCCCCTTCCCGGGCCCACTCCCTTCCCAGTGATTTGCTCCCCCCCAAACAGGGCACTTGGTCTCAAACCACATTTAGCAGTTGGGTTCTGCTTGAACAACCGAGGAATCCCTAATTTGATAGCCAGTTGGGTCCAGCAAGTACCAGGAGAGCCACAACTCCACCTGGACCCCTAAACATGGACCTGATAGGGCTTTGCCTTATTTCCAGCCCTGGTTTTACAGTTTTCTTTGGGGGGAAGGAATGGAGCCCTCTCCTACAGATGGACTGATAACTTAAAACCATCTGTGACAGAGCAAACTCCCCCAAGAGATTGACCTTCTTCCATTTCACAGCTTGTTTTCCACCCGCCCACCTAAAAGCCCTGTTAACCCCTGCATGCCAGTGGCACCACTGAAAATCTGCAAAGTGTCATCACCAAGCCTGGGACATTCAGCAGCAGTCACTGCCTCTCACTGCAAAGGGGACACATCATTCCCTGGAAGCAAGTTCATTCCCCTAACCAAGGGCAGTGAAGAAGGGGCAAGAGGCAACACTTGCAGGACAGTGATTTCAGGACTGAGTTTAAAAGCAGATTTCATCTGGAAACAAGACTCTTCCAATCTTTTCCCTTCTCCTTTGGTATATGGGTATGAAGTCTACCCATTCTGAGTTGTGACAACTGGAACAACTCTTCCTAGACACACTCAGTTCCCACCAGATATCTCAGAGCAAAAAATGAAGAAACCAAGGATCTGGTAGGTCCAAAAAGCTGACTGAATTTTCCAGTTCATGAACAGATGACCAAGAGCAAAAGCTAGTCTCATACTTGAGTCACTTGGCCAAGCCACATCATTTCTCTGCAGCATGAGTGTCAGGTCAGTCACTGCACTGAAGGTCAAGGTGATGTCAGGGAGGCTTTTGGCAGAAATATTCAGAAATATGTAATGGGTCCAGAGATGCAAAGCCTAGTAGTCAGGTTCAAAGTCTCCTTTGACATTAGAGCAATGAGAACCCCCATAAACACCACACCAAAAAGAAAGTTGCATTTCATGGGCACAGAAAATGGAATCAAAGTCCAGATTCAGTGAAGACCAGCAGTCACGTGTAGCCCTACAGCCATCCAACATACCAACCACACCAAGTGAGTCTGACAGTGCTCATCTTGCTGGTCGTGGAAAAAGATATTATTTTGGTCAGATCAGGCCATGGACCTGGTGGGTCACAGGACAGCATTTTGTTCTTACCAGGAGAATGCTCTGCTCCAGGATGAGGAATAGTCCCACCATGCATGCGGGTGCCCCAAATGAGTCTTCTGGACTCATAATATTTGATTTTAAATAAACATGACGCATCAAGTATTGAGCACTTGCAGCTTGTTTGGACTGCAGTGGAAGATGTCCATGCTCAGTCCAGTCCCTCAACACTAGATCATCCATGTTGCACACTCCGGAAGAAATTTTAGGGACTATTTTAAGGCTCTCAGCCTTGGTTACTTCACCTCCCACACCCAAGATGCCCGCCTGCCCCGTTGTCACCAGCGAGCTCAGGTCTGTCATCACTGTTCACACAGAGCCATGATTAAACCCACTGCAAGTTGGCTGGACTTTCACACGCTGAGATGGGACTTAACAGAAGGAAACTATTAGAATCAGGGTAACCAATTCAAGCAGTGAATTTGGTGCTGTCACACCATGGATCAGCTCCCTCCTTCCCACCGTGTACACAATTCCATTTATTCCCTTGTTCAAGACTGATTTAATCTGTTTGCATCCGTGACTGACTGGAGGGGTTTGCTGGCACGATCCATAATTTAGATGGAGCCTGGGTGCCTCTAAACCTGACATTCCTGCTTTCCCCTTGTCACAGCTGCCTCATGATTGCCTTTCTTGCACGTTCCCATGCCCAGGCTGGCCAGTTTTGGATATTACTTATCCTTTTCCATCGGGAAAAACAAAATAGCGGGCAAAGGATGTTTAATATAAACTCACTAAAGATGCAAGCAAACATCAACCCATTACCAGACACATCCCACCAGTACTTTTCACCTCTCCTTGAGACACTGGAGAAAACATTTTAACCCATCGTGTGCTTTAATGAGTGTAGAGATTAAGGCATGTCTGCCCCTTTCATTTGACCCTACATGGCTGCTGAACCTTGCCAAATGTCTTCTGCTCCAGCTAAAATGAACCCTGTATGTTCAAACCACTTTCCATACACCCCCCTTGGGCATGCAGAGAGTTAATAAATCCCACTACATGCAGTACAAAAAAATAATTACGCTATTCAGATGCCACAAAGGATTCAAATTATAAGACTATTTCTCATTTCCCACCCCTCCTTCAAACGAGAGCACACGACAAATACCCCAGTTCTGATTTATTTATTTGTTTCCCCAACCTGCCAGTGGCAACAGATGAAAAAAAGCCCAGTCCTTGCATGACGAGCTATTTTAATATTTCATGCCCTAATGTGCCAGGAAGTTTGACACCGAAACAAACGGTAAGAAAATCTCTCTGAAACTCCAAGAGGCCCCAGCGTGCACCAGCTTCCCACTTTCTTTGCAGGACACCTGAACATTATTTTCAGCATTGTTCTGGTACTGCCCTACCTGACCTGTGCCTGCACAGATTAAGCTCTGGCACATACAAAAGTGCCCAAGGACTCCTGTTGCTGGGAATGCTGTCCCATTCCCTCTGAAGGTTGTCCTGTGTCAAACTCTCACCTTATCTAGCACTGAAATATCTGAATAAGATAAACAGCACCCAGAGCGAGAAAATTATGCCAGCACCCAATGGGAAAATAACAAAATTAGGAATAATCATGATGGAAAGAGAGGACATCTCTCCCCTCTCACCCCTGCTTGCTCCTGGAATCCTGGAGTTTCACAGAAGTGTTGCAGAGCTCCCCTTTGTGCAATGCAAAGCAGGGTCTGTTCCTCCCCGTCAGTCACCTTTTCTGCCTCGTGAAGGTGATCCCAAGGAGCTCCAGCACACCCCAGCCCACAGCAACCCCAGCTACTCATCTAAAACAAGCACACAGCACTCACCTGCCTGTGCCACCTCCTCTGCCCCAGCTGCTGTTGAAGCTGTGGGTCCCCCGTGTCCTCTCTGCACTCAGTGCTCAGCTCTGGGATCTGGGTCCCTGGGCTCCTTCTCAGCTGCTCCCTCTGTCTCTCCTTCTGCCTCCTCTTCTCTCACACTTAATCTCTCACCCTCTCCCTCTGGTAGGTGAATCCTGCCACAGGGCTGTTAGCCTGTGAGACATCCAGATGATTTTTTTTTTTTTATGGGAACCCAATGCACCTGCCTCCTATTCATTATTCTTTCAGTCCATACCAGTCATGGTGCTGGACACATTTCAACTGAACATCATTCTTCAGCATTTCACAAGTCAGTTGGAGCAGTGCTTTTTCTGCAGCTTGTTTCCTCTTCACAGTGACTTGTTACAAACTTTCTTACAACTGAACAACCCTGGATGTTTTAAAGGAAACCTTGAAATCAATCTCAAGAGTAACTGGAGTTACTAACTGATCAGATAAATTGAACATCCGTTCAAAGTGAGTAGCCCAACACATTTAAAGATGAGGTTTCTCCAAACACACTCCTTTTTAAAATAACCCTTTGAAGAGTTTGTATGATGAATGTAAGAGGTGGGCAGAGCACTTCCCAGCACCTGCTCCCAGTGTTAATGTGAATTCATTAGCATGTAGTGGCAAAGCATGAGATTGCACCCCAGTCAGACAGCTGAGAGCAGCCTAGGAGATATTAGGTCAGGCTGGAAATGGGGATCAGATGCACCTGTAGATGCACCTGTTCTGCTTATCAGTAAAGGCTTCCTCTGATAGGAGTCACCTGGAGCTCATCTATATGGATCTTGAGAGAAACAAGTCAGAGCTCCAAAATAATAGAGCCCAAGGCAGGGGATGAAGAGGCTTCCAGACACAGTTTCCTCAGCTTGCAGAGTGCAGTGGACACCCATGGACCACCCAAAGCTATCCTTGCTCACACCCCTTCCCATGTCAGCAACCTGCAGGCATTTCTGGTGTTCCATTGCCCATAGTGCTCATCACAGGGACAGTCACACCTTGAGTGACGATGTCTCTGTCACATTCAGTCGTTTCAAAGGCAACTCCATGCAACACTGTGAGGGCAGACATGAGCACATCAATGCTTCTCAAAGGCAGATGGATGAAATTCAGCAGCTTGTCCTCTTCAAGGAAGAAAATGTGTTTGTTGGCTGCACAAGAAGCGCTTCAAGCGCTGGAAGGTGGGTGAACTCCAGAGCCCCAACATGGTGTTGCCTGTGAATCTGCTGAGGGTGAACTTGATCCCACTGTCCATGTCACTGATGAAGATATTTAATAGTAATGGTCTCAAGACAGACCCTTGAGGGACATGGGACACTACTTGTCACTCATCTCCATCTGGACTCAAGCCATTGACCACTGCCTCTGGAGGCAACCATCCAGCCAATTCCTCCTGCACCAAGCAGTCCACCCCTCAAATCCATATCTCTGCAAGAGAAGGATGTTGTGGATGACCATGTCAAAAGCCCTGCAGAAGTCCAGATAGATGACATCTGTAGCTCTCCCCTTGTCCACTGATGTAGTCAATCCATCATAGAAGGCCACTGGTTTGGTCAGGCAGGACTTACCCTCAGTGAAGCCATGCTGGCTGTCTTTAATCACCTCCCTGTCCTCTATGTGCCTCAGCACAGCTTCTAGGAGGATCCATGATCTCCCCAGGCACAGAGGTTGACAGGTCCCAATGGCTGTAAGAAGGCACAGCAAGAGCTATAAAGATGACCTTGCAGGAGGACAGCAGGCTTGCCTGCACTTTTATGTACTTTCTAAGAACTCAGCCCAAATGGGGTTATCATTCCCTAACACTTCTACTTCAGATTAACCAGGTTTTTGAGTTTGGATTCTCAGTCCCTTGACATCACGGTGGCCAACTGAAGTCTACTGAGGATTTCCAACCTCACCCCTCAATAGCTAGGCATCCTCCCTGTTGACAAGAGAGCTTGAGCTGCTGCACAATCTGCTGAGGTTACACTGTAACTGATTTATGCCATGAAGTGCAGGTGACATATCCATAAAAATCAGATTTACACACCTTTATGAACATTGACAGTCAGCAAAACACAGACGGTCCCCTTTAATGTTACAGAAGAACAAAAATGTCTTCTGCCCCAAAAAGAAGGCCTCAGAGAAGGGTTAGTTAACTGGAGATGCTAAAATCAGTCTGATAGACTCGAAAATATGTCTCAGTTACCAGACCTCAGAAAGCCAAAGGGCAGCTGGATGTAATGTGCTTTACATAGCAACCCTCTGACACGTCCCTTTCCAATATCCCACCCCAGTGATTTGGAAGCCTGGGTGTTCCCTGCCCTCTGACAGCCCTCATCAAGATCATTTCCTATCAGACATGCGAGAGGATTCTACTGGAAACCCACCAAGTACTGCATTTGACCTGACCTGAAGGTATCAGATTCCAATTTCATCCCAAGTTACCAATTAATTGTTGTCTTAAAATTGCATTTGTCAGGGCAGAAAAACCTTTGCCAAAACAAGTCCTTCTATCTTGTGTGGGGGGAGAAGGGAGAATAGTCCATTCTCCACAACGATGTAGGTAGATTTTGTTACTCTCCCACAGAGCATTATCCTAAAACCCTGTCAGCTCAGCCAGCCCCAGCCCAATCATTCAGTTGATTTGCATGATTTGCAACCCAATTGTTCAGTTGTCTGCAAGTTGTACTGAGGGCAGAAAGACCTTCTCACTTTTACATCAAATGAGGATAAAACACAAACCCAAACAACAAGTGCAGTGAGTCTGAGAACCCTGAACCTTTGTTGTGACTAAGAATGCAATCCACATGCTTGAGCTTTATGCTCAAGAAGAATGGAGTCTCAAGGATGTGGACATGGACACTAGGGCCAGTTGTACAAATTGTCACACCTCAGCCAGTTTTCAGATTCCCAGCATGTAGTCTAGACCAGAGTCCTCCAGTAGGGCATGACAGCACTGCTTCAGATCCAGAGCTCCATCCCAAACCAGGATGCAGCCTGGTGGCAGAGCAACTCTACAAGGGGCCAAATATCTATTTTGATCATGTTTTCCATCTCTCAAGCATCCATCCAGAATGAGGTATCACAGTCCTCTCAGGCACCTCAGCTTGTACAATTCACCAATGCCTTCAAAGGCCATCCTACTTCAGCAACCACTGCAAGCCCTGCCTGTGGTGAGGCTGATGTCACGTAGCTAGATTCTGTGGACAATCAACTCATTAGCTGAACAACCCACCCAGTAATCAGGAGCTCACTGTATTCCCCCAGACATGAAGTGGAGAGAAACTCTACCAGGGAGGTGCTGGGGATCCCCCAGCATGAGGAAGAAATTCTTTGCTGTTAGGGTAGCAAGACACTGGCCCAAGTTGCCCAGGGAAGCTGTGGCTGCCCCATCCCTGGAAGTGTTGAAGGGCAGGTTGGATGGGGCTTGGAGCAACCTAGGCTGGTGGGAGGTGTCCCTGCCCATGCACGGGGTTGGATCTAGATGATCTTGAATGTCCCTTCCAACCCAAACCAGTCTGGGATTCTATGATTCTTTTTCAATGATTGCACATCCCTTTCCCTCACCCCTCAGCCCTCCACGTCCATCGGATCAATAGCTGCACCTTCAGGATGGCACCAGGAGGACACGAAGACCCTCCAGGTATTTGGTCACATAAAAAGAGCTGGGCAAAAACCCACACAGCAGGGATAACCAAACTGGGTTTCTGATTCACCTCTTCCAGCTTCCTTCAAGTGGAATTAGTATGTGCCTGAGGAGTCAGTGGAGCTCACCTGACCCAGTAGCACTGAGAGGAGCCTGCCCTTGTAAGATCTGATTGCTCTCTGGGTAACCTGACCTCCTGCCTGTGGGCACAGAACAGCCCAGATGACACTAAGCAGACGGTAAATGCCCAGCCCACAAATGCCTTTCTTGGGCCCAGGCCCGGGGCAGGTCTGATATCACCCTGTCACTCTATCTTGGCTGACAGTTGCAGGGTTCTTGACAGTCTTGTGACGGTTTTTTACCACATCGTGAAGGCAGCTGAGCTTTTTTCTCCCCAAACACCTCATGGCAGCCAGTTCCCTCAATCATTCTCCCATGTGATAGTGACCCAATGGGTGACAGACACAGGGCATTGCTGCTCACTACCAGTCCCAAGGACAGGCCAGGAGCTTCAGCAGGGAAATCCTGTAAGAGCTGGATGTTGGGGGGCTGGAAGAGCTGGGCTGTTTCGTGGTGGAAAAGGCAGCCCCAGCAAAGGCAGGGCTGGGACCTTACTGACCAGGCACACTCACCCAGCAGCTGATGTGGGCAAGCAGAGAGTTGATGGCAACAGGGTCCCTCAACAGTCCTGTCATCTTCAAAGGCAAGATAACAAGCCAGGTCCAAGGCCAACCTGGGAACTCCAAACAACAATTCAGGAATCAGCTGGAAAACAGGTGCAGCTACAGCAAAGCACTGGAAGGGGATGACGGCCCAGGCCTGAGTTTAGAGCTCCTGAGTGTAGGAAGGGGTTCCACAGGAGGTTGCTCAAGACACTGAAGGCCTATCAGTGCCTCACAGCTCTGTCCCTGTATTTCAGTAGAACTTCATTTCTGTAACACAGCAGCTCACCCAAGCCTTGCACCCAACTGGGGCTCTGAGCTTTGTGCTTCAAATTCAGCGCCCTCTTCCCTCCCACCCCACCTTCCCCAAATCCTCCTGCTTCTAGGGATGGTTCTGCTCTCCTGCTGATCTCCAAGCCCAAATGACTTCTCTATCCCTTCTGCATGCCCGTGCCCTCAGTTGCACTCATCTGCCTCACGTGCCTTCCCTGTTCATGGCTGAAGGGGATGGTGGGAGCAGAGCCACGGGAGGAGGCAGGTAGCAAGCAGAAAAGGCACTGAGCAATGGAGAGGCAGATAGCTCAGCAGGGAGAGGTTTACCTTCCTCTCCTCTCACTCCCCAGGACATGACAGGAAAAATTGCACCATTTCATGAAGGTACCATCCACTATGTTGGAAATAAAGAGTAAAGTCCATTTTTGTTGGGAGTTTCTGTTGTGCTGAGATTTCCAAACTGTGTTGTTGTTCCCTTTCATGCTCTCTCTGTCTCTAGAATGAATCTATGTGATCCCACTGTCTTAATATTTTAAAAATATTGCAAGACTTTTCACAAGGAATTTAATTTGATTTCTGTGCCATTTCTTCCCTCGAGCACATGTAGTGGATTGATCAATGCTGTCGAGCACAACAATCTTCACCCAGGTTCACCCCTGGAGAGGTGAACTACTGCCTTGCTTTTCACACTAACTTTGACTATCTAAAAAGCATCACAGAGAGTGATCTTTCTGTTTAGGATCAAAACTGTAACTGTCTCTTGTGGGAAGATCTCAACAGTCCTCAGCAAAGTAGTCTTTTGAAACACCTCTCCTATGAAGACAGGCTGAGAGAGTTGGGGGTGTTCAGCCTGGAGAAGAGAAGGCTCCAGGGAGACCTTAGAGCACCTTCCAGTGCCTGAAGGGGCTCCAGGAAACCTGGGGAGAGACTTTGGACAAGGACAGGGAGGGATGGGATCAGGGGGAATGGATTGAAACTGGAAGAGGGAAGGTTTAGATGAGACATTAGGAGGAAATTCTTTGCTGTGAGGTTGGTGAGACACTGGCCCAGGTTGCCCAGGGAAGCTGTGGCTGCCCTATTCCTGGAAGTGTTGAAGGGGAGGTTGGATGGGGCTTGGAGCAACCTGGTCTGGTGGGAGGTGTCCCTGCCCATGCAGGGGGTTGGATCTAGATGATCTTGAAGGTCCCTTCCAACCCAAACCATTCCATGATTCTGATTCTGTAAGTAGACCACACAAGTCTTCTTTTGCCAGTTATTTCAGTGACTCAGGGAAGAGCCAAGCGTAGAACTGAAGATACTTAGGGAAGTGCAGCAAAGAATGATGCCATGTAGCCCAGGCAGTGTTAGATGATGAAGTCACTGTCAGTACTTCAAGGCTCCTGAAGATACAAAACTTCATTTTTAAGTCATCTCAGTTTGAAATGTCCAGACCTGACCAATGGTCACTGAGTATCTGGAGCTTTCCCACCACTGGACCACCTGGATGCACGTGCCTTGGTGCCCACACACAAGGAAGACCACTGGGATATATGCATCTTAGTCCTTGTGGGTACATGTATGTGTGAGTCTGAGTGAAGGAAAACTTCTTGTTTTAAAAGAAAATCACCTTCCTCTCCTTTAAGGTCTCACACTGGGTTCTGTCACCTCCTCGCAACATTACTCCCAACAACTAACTTCAGAACTGTCTGAGAAAGGCAGCGTCTCTGAATAGGAACTGGAGGATGAGACTATATTTTTACAACTTGGTCTCTGACAGTCTCCAGAAGCTACTTTTTATGTACTACCTTTGGTGACATCCAGCCTCACGCAGGCTGTATTTTCCACCACCGAGCACGTTCTGCCTGCCAGAGGTCAGACAGACACGCAGGCTCCAGTCTGGTTGAAGGGTGGGGGGACATAGTGAGCAGGTCACTTTTGAAGGCAGATGGATGGATTGATGCATCACTGAAATGGGCAGGATAATGTCAGGGGTGCTGAGACATCACAGCCAGGCTAGGAGAAAGGAGGAAAGGAGGAGTGGGTGTTGGAGACAGATCCTGTGTCGGGAGGGGTGATGGATGAGGGAGGAGTGTCTTCTGGGAAGGGCGGCTGGGGCAGACACCACCAGTGCCAGGAGCTGAGCAGGAGGAAACACGACCCAGGCAAAGGCCCTGGTTAACCCTGCAGTTAGACAGAGCTGTTCTCTTGCCCTGAGGCAATCTGAGTGGCAAGGAAATTGCCTGCAGTTTGGGCCTTACAAAGTCCACCACGTCCTTGTCGGTCTCTTTGAGGGACAGATGGAGTCCCAGATGTTTGTCTATGACCATCACAGTCATCCTCTCAGCAATTCATGTGCTTTTCAGCCAGGCAGATCTCATTTTACACTCACCACTTACTCCTCTCTTTTCACTCAGTGAGTGTGTCTACTTTGAAGGGGTGTTAACAGAACAGAGGTCTTATTCCTGCCACAGTGACCATACAGGGCAGAGCTGTCTAGGTAGCCCAAGGTGGAGGAGATAAGGGGAAAAAAACGACAAGCTTCACATGTTGATCATCTAGGAATGCAGGAATGCTCTAGTGAGATGTTGTGCTTGGCCATCCTTACCATTCCTTTCATGGCAATATTAAAGAACTTGGGTTCCACCCCAAACTGGCAGCAGCAGCAGAGTGGGAGGCTGCTGATGCAGGTGGTCAATCTAGCACAGAGAACAAGACTCCCAGTAGCCCAGGAAGATACAGAGAAAAACTCCAAAGAGCTCTAAAGAGCAGGGAGCAATCAAATCAACCATTAATTGTTGCTGCTCACCTTCTGCAAGAATCTGAAGACAAAATTTCTGGGTTTTGTGTTTATTAAGACTCCAAGCCCATCTTTCAAAGTATAATTTTAGTTCTCTGTCCCATAAATCTACACTAAAATTTCAGCTTCCTCTTTCTGGTTTAGTATTTTCTTATCTATCCATCATCTCCTAAGTGGCTATCTCCTATGTCAGGTGCCTTTCTTTTCCCTGTCCTCTATTTATTCTGATATACCATTTGTATCTTCTTTGTAGCTGATGAACTTATATCTCATTGATAAGAACATTGAGATCTCCAGTTTGTCTTCTCTGGAAGGGTTTTGGCCTCCTTCCTGACTCTCTAGGTATGTCTGCAAAAATAGACTGTGAGCATTGCTGACTTATGACCATATCCTTGAGAAATAAACTTCCTTAAGCAACAAGCCACAGCCATCTGAGGCAGAAGCCAAGACACACTGGCCTTGCCACATGCCACAAAGGTCAACAGCCCCAAACTGCTGGATCAGACAGGAGGACAGAATGCCAGAGCAAAGGGCATATAAATCTAATGACTGTCAGCTTAACTATGTCAGCTGATTTCTGAGCTCAACCAGAGGGTGAAAGGAGAAGGATGGTCCCAGTTTACCTTTATGAGACTCAATGAATTGAAGCCTCTTTCAAACACAAGTAGTTACAACAGCTCCTTAAATGTTTCACCCAGGAAAGTGTTGTTTAACACTCAGCTATGTGGGATCTCAGGCAAAGCCACCTACAGGTACCAGGAAGCCAGACACTGACCTGGGAAGAAGGTGGGGGCAGGAAAGCTGTAGGAGTCAACAAAGCAGCTGAGGCCTGTGGTGCTCTCTGCTGTATTTCTTAAAATGACAGATTATTTGCCACATCACGTTGTCCTAACCATTGTTTTCACAGATGCAAGGTCACAGCACTCATACAAGACTCAGGTACAAGCTGAGCCCTGGCAAACCCTGAAGCCACCTAACTTGGCAGCTGAAAGAGAGCTGCAGCTGGGTCACTGATGGTCACTGAATGGCAGGGATGTCAGTGAAGGGGGCTCTGGAGGTCACAGTTTAACCTCCCACTCAGGGCAGGATTATCCTGAACACCAGACTGGAGCAGCCATGGCTTTTCAGAGCAGCTCTGCTCTGGAGACAGGCTGAGAGAGTTGGGGGTGTTCAGCCTGGAGAGGAGAAGGCTCCAGGGAGACCTTAGAGCACCTTCCAGTGCCTGAAGGGGCTCCAGGAAAGCTGGGGAGGAACTTTGGCCAAGGGCAGGGAGGGATGGGATGAGGGGGAATGGATGAAAACTGGAAGAAGGAGATTGAGGTTGGAGATGAGGAGGAAATTCTTTGCTGTGAGGGTGGTGAGACCCTGGTCCAGGTTGCCCAGGGAAGCTGTGGCTGCCCCATCCCTGGAAGTGTTGAAGGGCAGTTTGGATGGGGCTTGGAGCAACGTGGTCTAGTGGGAGGTGTCCCTGCCCATCCAGGGGTTTTGGGCCTAGATGCTCTTGAAGGTCCCTTCCAACCCAAACTGTTCCATGATCCTATGATCCTGTGATTCGATGGTTTTCCACTGCAGCTTAACAACCGTTCCCTACTGCCCCCCAAGGACAACGGTTCCCCCCTCTCTGATGACCTGTCCCAGGCCTTTACTTCCTAGAGAAGTGTTTTCCCAGTGCCCAAACTGAACCTCCAGAGCTGCAACTTGTGGACATTGTCCACCATAATTTGGCACCACCAAGAAGTGTTTGGCCCTGTCACCTTTGTGACCCTTCCTTGATCTGCTGGCCACACGCCTTCCATTTTAGCCCAGGGTGCAGTTAGCTGTCTGATGAGCACACATCGATGGTTCCTGTTAAATTTGGCATCCACCACAATGCTTGTGTCCTTTTCTAAAGGACCCCAGGCCCTTTTCCTGATTGCTCATTGTAGCAGTATGTTGTGTCTGCAGACACTCAGCTCCATAACTCCAAAGAGATCTCAGGAATGGCAAGTTGGAGACTGGACAGAAAAGCCACTCCCCTGGGAGGACATTGCCTCAGCCCTTTCCCCTTGGAGACCTGATGATTTTGCTTAGTGGAACAGCCCCACAGGACTTGGGATCCACTGCATTTGGGATGGAAGCAGAGGTTGGGGGCTGTAATCCTGAGCCTCCATTGAAAGAGGGTTGTAATGGTGCTATCAAATGGGAGCTAAGACAGGAAGGAGCAATACAGCACTGAAGAGGGTGAGAGGTCTCAGGAAAGGCCTCACAGAGGAAGTCTCCCAGTTTCCTAGCCTCTCTTCCCACATCCTAACTCAAAATCCAGGCAGGATGCAGTCAATATGCTGAAGGGCAGGGCCTCCTATTCACAGGGCGCTGGAGGGACTGAGGAAAAGGGATGACAGAAACCTCCTGAAGTTCAGTGGAGCCACATACAAAGTCCTGAACCTGGGCCAGGACAAGCCCATGGAGCAGGGCAGGCTGAGGGCTGACTGGTTAGGAGGCAGCTTTGAAGAGGGGGGTGAGGCTCTGGAACAGGTTGCCCAGGGAAGTTGTGGATGGCCCCTCCCTGGAAGTGTTGAAGGGCAGGTTGGATGGGGCTTGGAGCAACCTGGGCTGGTGGGAGGTGTCCCTGCCCATGCAGGGGGTTGGATCTAGATGATCTTGAAGGTCCTTTCCAACCCAAACCAGTCTGGGATCCTATGAAAAGGACTTGATGGACAACAGATGGAGCAGAAGTCAGCTCTGAGCCCATGCAGCAAAGGCCAACAGCATCCTGGGCTGCATCAGCAAGAGCAGAGTCAGCAGGTCGAGGCAGGTGATTCTTTCCCTCCTTTTGTGAGGCCACACCTGAAGTATTATGGACAGTTTTGGGCTCCCTAGTTACAAAAAAAAGGCCTGGACATACTGGAGTGAGTCCAGTGGACAAGCAAAAGTAGGAGGTTGAGTAGGGGGTTAGAGCCCATGAGGCAAAGGAGAGGCTGAAGGAGCTGGACTGGTTCAGCCTGGAGAAGACAGGGTGTGGGGGGGACTGAATTTCAATCTCCTGCTACCTGGTGGCTACACAGAGAAGGCAGAACCAAACTCCTCTCAGCAGTGCACAGCAATAGGACAAGGAGCAATGCACACCAGGTGCAGGAAGAGCAGTGTCAATGAGATGTTAGGAAAAAAACAATCCCATGAGAGTGGTCAAAGACTAGAACAAAAGCCCAAACAGAGCACATCTCCATCCTTGGAGGCATTAAAAATGTTTCTGGAGAAGGCCCTAACCAACCTGATCTAGTTTTGAAGAGGAATCTGCTGTCAGAACTGGCCACTCTTTGAAAGTGAAGTTTGACTCAGAATATGGGAAGTTGAGCCCAAAAAAGGACAAAGTGAAGGATAAAGGCATCGGTGGGCAAAAGGATAGAGAAGGAGCAGAAATAAGACTGAAGTTAATGAAATTTGTCAAAATAGTAATTATAACAAGTAGAATGACTGTGCTAATTTTAATCAGTAAAAATGAGCTGGTCAGATGAAGTTTCTGTGTAAAAGTACTAGGGCAAAATGGAAGGAACTTGCCTTGTTAAAAAAATGTGGAAACGAATAAAGGGCTCAAAGGAGGCAGCAATTGTGAACACAACAGAGATCAAAATGAAGGTGGAGTGACAGTCCCTGCCAGCAGAGGCATGAACCATGAAGAAAGGGCAAGTGCTGCAGAAAAGGGAACTTCTGAGAGTCAAAAAACATCCTGACAAACCATTCCCCATAAGGCAGGTTAGGGGGGAAGCTTCCAAACTTCAGCATGCCAGAGTCAGGGATCTAGGATTCCTGGCAACTTTTCTCTTCTAATGGTTTTTCGTGCCAAGAAGTCTGTCATTACAGCTCTGTGAATAACTGCTGACATGCTGCAGTCTGGTATCAGTTATTATTAATAGCTGAAAAGTCCCAGCTTATTAAAGGAGTAAATTTGTGCATGCTCAGAGGGGATATAAGTTGCTTTCAGCTGCCTTCAGTGAGGAAGAGACCTTGAGTGATCAGGTTCTTTTGGCCTTGCATGGGTGGTACAGAAACACCACCATGCCAGGGCCATTAACACCTGTAACTACACTCAGGGCCTTGACTCTGATCCTTTCTCACCATACAAAGTCCATTTTAAGTGTAAGAGAGAAAGTTCAGCCATTTCATCCCTCTCTTGGGGTAGATTTTCATCCATCTGGTGCTTGAAGTCTGTTGGTTTCTTTTAATCTAGATGTTCTCTAACTTTCTGAGACTTCAGTCTGAGACAGACTCCAGGGGAGACACAAATGAGAGACCCAAGTGTAGGGACCTCCACACTGAGCACAGATGTCAACACTATACTGGGGTTATTCCTGCAACCACCTTAATTTCCCTGTGTAAATCTTTCACACTTTCCTCACACCTGCAGATTCTGTCAAGTTCTTTTTGTTCTAATGAGTTTGAGAAAGGATATTTGAAAAGGTTTTTCCAGCCTGGCATGATTTCAAAATCCAGACCTGCTGCGACCAAGTAAGAACTGACATGTATTATAGAATCATAGACTCACAGAATCAGAATCATAGAATTGTCAGGGTTGGAAGGGACCTTCAAGATCATCTAGTTCCAACCCACCCGCACGGGCAGGGACACCTCCCACCAGACCAGGTTGTGCCAAACTCCATCCAACCTGCCCTTCAACACTTCCAGGGATGGGGCAGCCACAGCTTCCCTGGGCAACCTGGGCCAGGGTCTCACCACCCTCACACTGATCAATTCCCTCCTCATGTCTCATCTAAATGTCCCTTCTTCCAGTTTGAAACTGTTCCCCCTGATGTGAATTCATGGAATCATGGAATGGTTTGGGTTGGAAGGGATCTTGAAGATCATCTAGTTCCAACCCCCTGCATGGGCAGGGACACCTCCCACCAGACCAGGTTGCTCAGAGCCCCATCCAGCCTGGCCATAAAATCTTCCACGGATGGGGCTTCCACCACCTCTCTGGGCAACCTGTTCCAGTGTCTCACCACCTTCATGGTGAAGAACTTCTTCCTAACATCTAATCTAAATCTACCCTCCTCTAGCTTGGAGCCATTCCCCCTAGTCCTACCACTTCCTGACATCTTAAAAAGTCCCTCCCCAGCTTTTTTGTAGGCCCTCTTCAGATAATGGAAGGCCACAATAAGGTCTCCTCGAAGCCTATCAACTTAGGTAGGACTGAACAAATTGTTTAAAACGAACTGTGAAGAAAACCTAGACCAAAAAAAGATCAAATGGGTCCACTCTGCAGTGTTGAGAGGGTGAGAATGTGGCAAAGCCTCAGTTTTAAATAATAATGGTGGTGATAGTGGTGAGGAACAAGCTGACTTGAGAAGAGAGGATACAAAAAGGGAAATTACTGAAAGCAGTGGAAAGCAAATTTGAAACACAATTCCAGGCCAAGCTGATGAAGTATTGCTGGTAGAAAAATATCAGTGCCAGCTTTTGATCTCAACTTCTGAGGCCTCCATCAGAATATGGGGAACACTGCTGCTTGTCCCTATTCAAGAATCATAGAATCATAGAACATGCTGAGTTGGAAGGGACCCATCAGGGTCATCGAGTCCAACTCCTGTCCCTGTGTAGGGCACCCCAAGAATCACCCCATGTGCCTGAGAGCATCATCCAAATGCTTCTTGAACTCAGACAGGCTTGGTGCTGTCACCACTTCCCTGGGGAGCTTGTTCCAGTGCTCAACCACCCCCTGGGTGAAAATCCTTTTCCTGATATCCAACCTAAACCTGCCCTGATTCAGCTTCCTGCCATTTCCCCCAGTCCTGTCACTGGTCACAGGAGTGAAGAGATCAGGACCTGCCCCATCTCTTCCCCTGGTGAGGAACCACAGACTGCAATGAGGTCACCCCTCAGCCTCCTCTTCTCCCAGCTGAACAATCCAAGTGACCTCAGCCATAAGTCATCCCATCCAGACCCTTCCCCATCCTCGTGGCTCTCCTGTGGACACTCTCCAACAGCCTGATGTCCTTTTGACATTGTGGTGCCCAAACCTGCAGGCAGTGCTCAAGGTGAGGCCGCACCAGTGCAGAGCAGAGTGGGACAATCACCTCCCTTGACCAGCTGGCAACGCTCTGCTTGATGCCCCCCAGGACAGGGTTGGCCCTCCTGGCTGCCAGGGCACGCTGTTCTGTGTGTCTCAAATCTTCAGTTTGCCATCAGCCAGGACCCCCAGGTCCCTCTCTGCCACGTTAGGAAGAGGTATGGAGATGGCATCATGCAGTGGAGGACAAGAAGTACTAAAAAGGAGGGAATAAGGTTAGTTTGTTCAGCCCAACAAAGGAGAGGGGGGGAGGGAACTAACAACACTTTACAAAGGTAAATACCAAAAGAGAGGACAAGGTGACAGAAGAACAAATGGAAATAACTGACCATAAAGAGGAACATTAGGAGATTTTTAACCATCAGATCTGACTAATGCAGCCTCCTAGTTGGAATAATAAGGTGCAGCATCTGACAGATTGAACACAGATTTGTTAATTTTCTAGTGGGAATTCTGTGAGACAGCTTCTGCCACTCAAAGCCAGAGGTCTTTTCTAAGGTCAGGAATGAAGTCTGGGAAGACAAATGTCCAGGAGACACTGAACTCAGAAACTCTTGGCTGCCGTAAATGCCACTTGGGAGTGATTTGCTGTCAGTTATTTTGGTAATTTGCTGACCTGACCCTTGGGCATTCTCTTTCAATAGCCAAACTATAGTAAACTTAGTGCACTGCATGATAGGGCACCCCTGGACCAGGCCAGCAGCACGGCACTGAAGAAGGCTTTAGGAATTTGAACTAACAAGGCAGCATTACACAACTTTAAGTGCTACCAACATCCCTGCCAGTGAAGCCCTTAGACCAGGAGGTCCCAATTTTTACCTCCTCCAAGTCCTCCCCATCCTTTAGGTAGAAATCACAGATTGGTATTTCCTCCAGAGAGAAATACCACTTCTGTGTGTCTGTCTTCTCCTTAGCCAGTCATAGTGATGAGTCTTCCATGATTTAGATTAGACATTAGGAGGAAGTTCTTCACTGTGAGGGTGGTGAGACACTGGCCCAGGTTGCCCAGGGAAGCTGTGGCTGCCCCATCCCTGGAAGTGTTGAAGGGCAGGTTGGATGGGGCTTGGAGCAACCTGGGCTGGTGGGAGGTGTCCCTGCCCATACAGGGGGTTGGATCTAGATGATGTTTAAGGTCCCTTCCAACCCAAACCAGTCTGGGATTCTATGATTTGGTGTGTACGTGTGTGTAGTTGTGTACGTGTCTGCATGAGGGCATTTTATTGTGACCTGCTGAGTGCTTCAGGGCCTGAGAATCCCAGCAGTTGTCTGAGGGGTCATGACTCTGCTGACTGGTGATCAAGAATACAGAAAGCTGTGACCCAAAGAATATCCCCTCCACCTCCCTCGGCATCCGGCTGACAATTGAGCTGACAGCAGAGCTAATGCTCCAGCGTGCCCTGTCGAGTGGGTCGAGGCCCTTGCCACAGACTATAAATTACACAGGGCCAGTTTTAACACCTCTTGATATAGTTATGCATAAAAGCCCTCAGCCCCAGTGGCTCTGGACGTGGTCTGCGCATCTGCCGGTCCAAACAGGTGTCAATAATTAAGAAAATAATCCCCTGGTGAGAGGGATTTTAGGAGCTGTGAGGAGAGGTCGCAGCTGCAGGGAGGACAAGTGTGAATGTGGCTGCGTGCACCTTCTGACACCCCTGGGCACTTGGCTTCAAGGGCAGGAGCTCTCTCTGCAAACAGATCTCCTTGGCAGAGGCGTGTGCCAAACACAACTGCTACGACAACAGCAGCACTTGTACCGGTGCCTTTTGGTTATGAACGTGTTGCTGGACCATGAATCCCCAAACTGTTTCCTGAGGAGGTGGGAAACACTGAGCTATTGTATGATTTAACATGAGAAATGAGCATTCCTGAAGCAATCTCTGGAAAAATCTTCATCTGGACTTTAGGACAAAACACACGAGCCCTGACATGACCATTCTCCAGTCCACAGTCCCTTTCAGAGCTCCATGGAGCATCCAGAGGCTCTCTGATTCATTTTTCCAGGTTTGGTGGGACACACCAAAGAATTTGGTTGTGAATCAAAGGACTCTCAATGCCACCACTGAGAAAGGAAATTCCTCACGGGAACAGTAGCCAGGAAGCAAAACCAAATAAAAGTCTCCTCATACTCACAAATCAGCTTTTCCTCACACTCCAGCATCCCCCAGAGGTGAAGGAGTGCCTTGCTTTAACTTATTCGGATGAAGTGGGAGAAGCTGACACAGGGTGGGGCACTGAGACCAATGTTCTCTGTGGTCCTCATGCTGCTGCAGCTTGGCCTCTTGCCACTGGCTCCCTGAGAGCCCAGGCTGGGCCAATCCCACCTCACCCAGTTCCCAGCACACACGTTCAGAATGGAATGATTCAGCAGAGCATCTGCTTCAGCCAGGGACCAGAATCCACCTCCCTTTAATGTGACCATCGCTCCCTGTGCACTGTACACTGCAGGAATCATAGCATCATAGAACGTCTTGGGTTGGAAGGGACCTCTAAAGGTCATCTAGTCCAACCCCCCTACAATAAGCAGGGACATCTCCAACTAGACAAGGTTGCTCAGAGCCCCATCAAGCCTGACCTTGAATATCTCCAGGGATGGGGCCCCCACCACCTCTCTAGGCAACCTGTTCCAGTGATCCACCACTCTCATATCAAAGAACTTTTTCCTCATGTCCAACCTCAATCCACCCTTTTCTAGCTTAAAACCATCACCCCTTGTTCTACCATCACATGCCCTGTGGACAGCTCTTCTCCAGCCTTCTCAGAGGCTCCTTTCAGGTATCGGAAGGTCACTATAACTGACCCCAATGTCTTCTCTTCTTCAGGCTGAACAACCTCAACTCCCTCAACCTGTCTCCATATGAGAGGAGCTCCAGCCCCAAATCATTTTCATTGCCCTCCTCTGGACACGCTCCAACAGGTCCACATCCTTCTTGTGTTGGGAGCTCCAGATGAGGTCTCATCAGGGCAGAGTAGAGGGGCAGAATCACCTCTCTCAATCTGCTGGTCACACTTCTTTTGATGCAGCCTAGGATGCTTCACCAGGAAGGTGAACTGGCTCATCATCAGGGCTGCTGGGTAGCACATGGCCTTCAGCATGACCACTAGTAGTCCTGAGGAGATCCCATTCCTGCTCTGGGCTTTTTGTCTCCACCACCACGGCCATCGCATTGTTTCCAGATCACCTGTTAGCACAGTGTACAACAGCATAACTCCATTTTAAAGCTATTTACTTGGCAGCTTAGGGGAAGAACTGGACCTGGGAAGTTGTGATCCCACCACAGCCTTCCAGAACATGCCATCAGAAGAGGTCTCTATTGCTCTGCCCTGCAGCCTGTGTGGTGAATGGCTCCCTTGAACCATCAATTTCAACACACAATTAGCTTCAATAAGCCAGAGTGTCACAGCACAGTCCTGGCAAACTGCCCTTCCTCCCACTTCTCCCTCATCAGGCTACTCCTCTCTTGCTAGATCTTTAATTACCTTCTCATCAGCAACTTGGCCTGGACCAAATACCTGCATTCTCCCAAATGAAACCATAGAAGACAGACAGGACACCAAAAGCAGCAGAGAGTAGGGTGAGAAGACATACAAAGCAATCAATACGTCTGTGACTTCATGGACAGGCTTGCCAGGGCCAGTAGTAAGATTTCAGCTGGCTTGGACAAACTGGAGGTGTTCAAAATGTAGGTTGGCTGAGACCCAGCAACCTCATTTAAGCCAACCCACCGTAGGGTTGGCAGAAGGGAGAGATAAAACCCAGCAAAACCATTAGCCCTGAAGAATAAAGCTATTTATCCTGCCATTAAAGTGAAAAGCCCAGCCCCAGTCAACCTACCAATGCAGCCCGGAGCAGCTTTGTTTACACCTCGCCTGATTCCACTGCTCTCACTAATTCAGAAGCCAACACTTGGCCTCAAATCACCTCTTCCCTGAATCCCGGGGCTGGGCTGGGCTGTATTCCTCCTGTCAGCCACCCACTGAGCTCAGCAGATGCTCCATGGCACCACTGCAAAACATGGAGCCAACGCTGGGCAGGAAAAATGCTGCTTGGGGAGGGCAGCCCATAAAATATACACCTGTTGTCAACCAGTAGCCAAGGCTTATGACAGCCTGCTGCAAATATTATCCCTTCCACCTCGATGACCTTCTCAATCATACTTCATGAGGGAGACTGCTCCCATTAAGTGCTACTTGATCCTCTGCTAATGCAGCAGTTATGAAAGGAGCACAGCACTTGTCAATGGGATAAACACCTTTGCAGCAGGAGAAGCTGCAGGGAAGGGACACACACCCTCTCCCTCCTCTGCTTCCTCCAGGCACCCTCCCTCTGTCTGCCCGTCACCCCTGGTACAATCTCACTTTTGGGCAGGGAAAGCTGAGCCTGGCTGAAGCACTAACCACCACCTCTGCAGGCTGAGCTGCCAGTGCCCAAACCAGCACACGGAGAGGGGCTGATTTTCGGATCAGTTGAACGTTCCACTACATGAAAGCGATGCAGGACAAAATGCTGGGTGTGCCCTGTCCTTTCAGCACCCTGGAGCACATGGGTTCAATTCAACTTTGATGAAGATGGCTCCTGCTGCAGCCACCCACGGTCCAGTCAGGTCTGAGAGCCCACAGGAGCTTTCGGCTTTTGTGTGCTCAGAAAAAAAAAGGTCTCAGGGGAAGCATGGACCCACCTTCCCTGCTGCAGCACTCCTTGGCACTGCTCAGTCTTCACATGTGTGACTGCAGCTTGTGGCAGTTTGTGTGGCACCCAGGGGGTGACCTGAAGAGGGTCTCCAAGGAGCTGGGACTACAGGGTGGGTGGGAACTACTGCCCTGCAGGACTTGCCCAAAGTAAAAGAAGAGCTTGGAGGTCAGGGCAGCCTCTCCTCCAGAAGCATGCAGAATTATGGCCACCACTCTGGGGGTTGGGAGAGGAGAGGTCCTGGAGGACATGGATCCCTTGTTTGATCTGGTGCCATGTCTCTCTAGCCTCTTCAGAGTACAAACTAGTGCTGCCATTAATGTCCTGCCAGCTGGCTACTTCCAGCTCCTGAGAGACCAGCACCAAGGTGTTTCACCAGCTCTTTGAGGAGGGTGAGTAAATCCATTTCTCTGCCTCAGAACAGGACTGTACACCCACAGAATCTAGCTCTTCAGCCTTGCAGAGAGACCTAAGGACCCCCAAAAAGGGACTGACTGTGGGAGGAATGACACACAAAGGCAAATGAATGTGAATTAAAAGGTACTCAGCAACTGCACTGAAATATTTGTGAAAGGAGAAGAAAAAGCAAGGAAATCAAATCTCTTTCTTTTCCAGCTGTGTTGTTGCTCCAGTCCTGGCTCTCTAAATTGTGGTAAAGGCCTCCTGGGTCTCGGGGAACAAGAGGACAGTGCTGGTGGAAGCACTGCTTGTGGCCATTTGGGCTGCAGGCTGCCTGGGTTTGAGCATTGAGGGTGAGAGACATCTACAGAGTGGTGCTGTGCTGGTCCCTGGTCCCTGTGCAATGCCTTGGATCATGTCTGTGTCATAAAAGACAGAATCACAGAATTTTCCCTATTTCTGTTGCACTTGAGGTAGAGACCTACAGAGACCTTAAGGGGGTCTCACAGCACACCAAGGGCCCAAGAGTCTGGAGGAGCCAAGCACTGAATAGCAAAGGTCCCTACTGAGCACCTGGGCATCACCAGCAGTATCTTTCTGTAGATACAACAAAAGAAGGAACAGAGGCAATAATGGAGACCCTCTCCACTGGCTTCAAATCACCAGAGAGAGAATTCAGCCCATCTCATCCACAGCTGAGTGGAATTTCCCTCAGCTTGCACAGTGTGCAGAGAGAAGACAAACAATCCTGCTCTGGGAGATCAGCCTGTTGAAATAAAAAAAGGAGAGATGTTACCCTAGCCCTCCTGGCGTGTGACTGCCATCCAGGTGCTGATAACTGGGTATAATTTATTCAGGTAGAAATCCCTCCTCCCACTCTAACAATGTTTTGTTTGCTCTGCCCTGAGTAACAAGCCCACCAATGTGTTGGAAATGCTGATCCACAACACATGTGCAGAGTTCCTAACACTGCAATGACAAGAAGTTTCATCAACTCAGATAAATATCCCTGCCCTCTCGGTGACAGTCCCTCATTCCTCAGATGTCTCACTTCCCCTACCTGCCAACATTTTGAAATCTATAAATAGGGCCAACTGGGAGAGGAACAGGGGCTGTCCACCACCACCCACTAGCTATCTGTCAGGGCAGGGCATAACCTTTGGAGGGAGTTGTGGGAAGCAAACAACACAGCACCAGGCAGGAGAGGCCTGACCATGTGGGGTTGGGGCAGTCTGGTGGATCACTGATCAACCCAGAGGTCCCTCCAGAGCAGACTGCCCCTGGGTATTCCTCCAGCTCTCCTGTCACCTCAGAAGCACAGGTCCCTGCTGCTCCAATGCCTGCAGCAAGGCACCAGGGAGACCCCCCCAAATCCCTGCAGCAGACTCTGCTGAGCTGATGGTGAGGTCCAGGAGATGGCTGGGATGGTCAGTGACCTCGGTGTCAGTCTCTCCATCACTGCCAGAAGCAGGACACCCCCACCTACCTACCAGCACCTCCCAGTAACCAGCCAGTATCTTCCAGTGTTGCACCAAACACCTTCTGACACTGCAGCCCCCATCCCTGTCTCTCTGCACAAAGGCTGCTCCCAGTGGTTTACAAGTCACAGAGTCACAGAGTGGTCGGGGTTGGAAGGGACCTCTGGAGATCATCTAGTCCAACCCCCTGCTAGAGCAGGATCTCCTAGAGCAGATCACACAGGAACATGTTCAGGTGGGTTTGGAATGTCTCCAGGGATGGAGAGTCCACAACCTCCTGTCCCAGTGCTCTGTTACTCTCAAAGTGAAGAAGTATTTTCTTATATTTAGGATAAACTTCCTGTGCTCCAGTTTGTGCCCATTGCCCCTTGTCCTGTCACTGGGCACCACTGAGAAGAGTCTGGCCCCATCCTCCTGACACCCCCTGGAGATGTTGATAAGCATTAATGAGATCCCCCCTCAGCCTCCTTTTCTCTAAGCTGAACAGCCCCAGCTCTCCCAGCCTTTCCTCGTATAGTAGATGCTCCAGTCCCCTCAGCATCTCAGTGGCCCTGTGCTCCAGCAGTGCAGATCCATGTTTCCATAGGAAGGACAAGTACCCTCCTCCCCAGACATTCTTTACTGCTGCAGCCAGAGGCTGAATCTTGCTCTGAGATTTTCCACTGAGACATGATTTTTGCTCGTACTGCTCATGGGACCATTTGTTACACAGAGCCAGAAGCCCAGAAAGATCCAGCACAGCTCTCAGTGACTTGGGAGCCTTCAGGGGTGGTGTGCCACACTTGCACAGGCCACTCCCATCAAAAAATACCACTGGAAAAAATCCTGCCCAAGCAGAAAGCCACTGCAGCACTAGTGCAGAGCAGCTTCTTTGCCCAGGCCCTCTTCTGTCTTCCCTTGCAAGCAGAAAGCTCTTTGACAAGTACAGAATAATCTGCTTTCCAATCTGTCTGCTGGCTGGTAAAAGCTGTTAATTGCCTCATATAGTCTTCTGTCAGCACCATTATCCCCTCCTGTCCTGCTGAGACTGGGACAAGGGATTGTCCTGCTCAGTGGCTGCAGTGAGACACGGAGGGGGAAGGTGAAATATAATACAAGAAATAATACCTAGGGCAGCAAGCAAGGCTAATCAGAAAGATGTAAGGGAAGCAGGATTCCAAGGGGAGAAGACTGTTGGGGGAGGAAAAGCATGGAGCTCTCTTGACAAAGGTCCAGGATCATTTTAAAGGGGGCCAAGAAATTATTTTTTAAAGTCTATTTTTAATGCAACCTACACGTGTGATGACAGCACTGCCTGCCACACAGCTATCCTGTTACCTCCAAGATTAGCAACAAAAAGATTAATTTCTAACAAAAGTGTCACTGCCTTCTGGGGAGCAAGTCTGGCCTGAAAAGATTGTGTATGAGGAAATCCCACACCACTGGCAATCCCCCATGGACAGGAGTCCCCCAGCTGGAAACACAAGAGTTTGGGTTAACTTCAGCACAGCTGGGGTGGCTGCTGGTGGTATCATGTGTCTGCAATATGTCACTATAATTGATCATAAATATATGTACCCACTGCAGCTGATAACAAAAACTGCAGAGATAGCAGTGGATTAGGCCTGCACTCCTGTTCTCTGAGGGAAGCTCATCAAGCAGCTATTAAATACTAGAATGAGCCTGTGGTCTTTGGTTCAGGAAGTGCCTAAAACACAGTCAGATGGACCTGAGGGACAAACCATGATGGGAGTCCTCACACACCAGATCAGCTCTTGTACCCACACATCACTGTGACAGTGAAGGGAGAAGAAAGCAAAAGGAAAACATGAGCCAGAAAAGCAAACACTGATAAGCAGGTGGGAAGCATGGTGGAGAGAAAAGATTCTTTCTTATCTTTTCTTTTCCAAGAGCTGCAAGACCCACTGGCAAACCCTCTCAGCCCTCCCCAGTGCTGGTCCACACAGAAGATGACTAGAACTGGAGCTTCTGTTGTTCTCCTTGAGGCTCAGCCCTGAAGTGAGAGGCAAAACTCCCCTCCACATTGATGGATACACAGGAATGGCCCAAAGGACTCCCAGAGTAAAACCTGATGGCACAGCTGGGGGCACAGCAACTGGGTTCTGCTGAGGGAACCTGCCCACTCAGTAACATTGGTGCATTCTCTTCTTTCCCAGAGAAACTGAGCATACACTTTCCTTACAGTGAAAAGTTCCTCCTCCAAATGCAACTGAAACATTCATCCAAGTTGCTATTGACATTTCTGGAGAGCTCTCTTCTCCAAGGGAGCCAAATCCAGATGGGACCTTATAACCCATCCCAGCAGTCCCTTTCACACCCTGGCAATTCATCCTGCCTAGAGCTCCCCACAGAAATCACCTCACCCTTTCCAAAACAGAGCAGCTGTTCAGCTCAGTGCAGCAGGTCAGAAGACAATGAATCCCATATCCAGTGAGGACTGGAGAATTTGTAGGGAAACAAAACCCTAATTGTGTAAGTTGAAAGAGGGCTGAGACACCTGGTCCAATACTGCTGCTCCAAAACCAGCACCAATTAACCCTTCCAAGCCACGTGGAGTTGGCTTCACACTGCCCCCAAAGCAGTGACCTCTGGCAGAAAAGACTTCCTTGGTCCCATGTGAAGTTATTTTCCCCCACTCTGAACCTGGAGGAGGAATCCTTGACTATCAGCCCAGCTCCACAGCTCTTAGCTGATGAAGTTTACAGGGGCAGATCCCAGTGTGAGGCAGGTTAAGATGACAGCAGCCCAGCAGGAGCATGACCTTAGAAGGTAAAACTGAGCCACAGCAGGCCTGGTGCCAATAATGCACTTAGGCCTAAATGTTCCAGTGTTTCGTGCCATTCCATCAAAAATATTGGAGAAACTTGTTTTTGGCTGAACCAGGTGTCACAGAAAAGAGTGACAACCTCAGCGTTTCTCTGCCAGGTCAGGAGGAGGCTCCAGGGAAGCCTTGTGCAGTGCAGAAATGGGTGCAAAGCAACAGGGGTCTGGTCAGCCTGGAGAAGAGGAGACTGAGGGGAGACCTCATGGCAGTTACTGCTTCCTCACTAGGGAAGGAGGAGGAGCAGGTGCTGACCTCTTCTCTCTGGTGACCAATGATAGGACCCGAGGGAATGGTAGGAAGATGTGCAGGGGGAGGTTTAGGTTGGACATTAGGAAGGGATTCTTCACCCAGAGGGTGGTGGAGCACTGGAATAGGCTCCCCAGGGAAGCAGTCATGGCACCAAGCCTGGCAATATTCAAGAAACATTTGGACAATGCCCTCAGGGACATGGTGTGAACTTTGGGGTTGTCCTGTTCTGGGGTGGGAGTTGGACTTGGTGATCTAGGCTGTCCGAGGAGGTGGTTGAGCCACCATCCCTGGAGACATCTAAAAAGACAGATGTGGTACCAGGGGACTGGGTTTGGTGGTAGACACAGCAGAGCTGGGGTAGTGGTTGGACTTGATGATCTTGAAGGTCTTTTCCAACCAGAATGCTACTGTGCTACTGTGATACTGTGAACCAACCAGCAGAGTGTCACCAGATGCTGCAGGTGATCAGTCCCTCAAACATCATCTATCCCTCCCAGCCTGATGTGATTCCTGCCCCTCTCCCCCCCCATGGCACACACATCAGGAGGAGGATGGCAGGAAGGCTGTCACTGATGCTCCACAGACACCCAAAGGTGCTGGAAGTGCCTGAGACAGAGGCAGCCACAACCACACAGGGGTTTACTAGGAATATTTATTCCATCAACACTACTTAGCACTACAAAAACTCAAAAACCCTATCACAGATTTGGATGTTGGTCAGGAATACACCACAGCACAACCACTTAAGGATTCATAAGCTCTTTTTTTAAACTAGTCTTAACATGGATAATAACAACCCCACCTGTGCCCCTTCACTCAGACAAACCCTCCTTCTCAGGCACCTGGAATCACTTGGCCCAACAGGGACAAGGCTCACTGAAGATCTATCTAGAAGAATGATCACTCACCAAAGATGAGGTCACTCCATCTCAAGAAGTCTCCTTAGGTGCCATCTCGACCTAAGGGGTAGGCTTCCTCACAGACCTGCTGCTCCCAGGGAAAACCTAACCAAGGACTTCCCAGCGGGAACTCTGTTTTCATGGACTAAGTCAGATCTGACCTGTGGTCATTCATTCATCGATCTACCTGGGCCAAGACACCCCACTGGCTGGGGACCCTGTTCCTTACAGAGGGTCCCACCCCAGCAACCCCCAAATTGCCCCACAAACCAGGTGCCACCATGTCTGTGGGCAGTTGTACAGCCCAGCAGGGGGGGAAGACCACAAATCGGTCACAGTGCCACCAAGTCTAACCCAACAAAGGTGACTCAATACCTGGCCCATCAGGGGTTAAGGTGTAGCTTCTCCAGGTGCTCCCCTTCTGCCAGCTCCAGAGAGCTTAACAGATAATAGAATAGCCCCCAGCACCGAGGAGGGAGGGGACAGACAAGTGCTCTGCCACAGCCTGCCCCTGTGGGCAGTGCTCCACACTGATGTCTTAGAAGATGAATGAACAGTGATGGGTCTGGCTCTGCAAGGTCTCTATCTGCCCTAACTCCATAGCAGCACATCCCACCACCCCCTCAGGTGGCAGCTCCAGCAGATGATTCTCCTTCTCAAGCTTTTCTGCAGTAGGGCTGCATCACCACACAGGCTTCTGGGCTCCAGGACAGAGCATCTGTCTCCAGGGGGCCTGGAACTAGATGATCTTTAAAGTCCCTTCCAACCCAAACCAGTCTGTGATTCTATGAAAAATACTTCTGGCCAGAGAGAATTCCCTCTTCCTTCTACCAAGGCCTCTGTTCATTGCTTGGGAAAGCACACTGAACTCAAGCTGTGTGGACCAGTGGCTAGAGAGCTGCCCTGGGGTGTAGCAGCTCCCTTCTAGTTTCAGCACTGCAAGAGGCTTGGGTGAACTTGAACAAGGCCTCTCTCCTCAGCTGTCCTCTTGATGAACTATGAATATTTAGACTGGAAACGCTTTCCAATTTAGGGGCAGAAGCAGCCTATGAAATGCAACCAAGGCAGAGAAGCATGAGCCAAGGCCTTTGGGACATAAAGCATGTCTGGGTTGTGCCCCCCTCGCTGCCCCAGGGACACCCTTGCCAATGCCACGGGTCTCCTCACCACCACACTTGAAGGTGCGAGTGAGCGATCGCTGCTTGGCCGTGAGCCACGAGGCCCAACCCTGCTCCCATGGCCCAGATTGTCCTTTCATGGCTGTTACCTTCATGGCTGCTCTTCACCCCGTTCATCCCAGGGGAGGTCAGGCCTGGCAGAGGGTCCTTCACAACGCCAGCCTGTCTGTGCATGACCAAAGGACACACACTGACACTGTATCTCCCGGGTTATCAGCGTCCAGTGTGCTGGGAAAGCCACATCTTCTGGCAGCCCCCACAGGCACACCAGCTGCTCCTGCTGGTGATTGACACTGTTTGCTCATTATCATATGCTCAGAAATCTCTACCAGGCTTCTCCATTTTTTTTAAGATCGTCAGGTTTTTCATCTTGAGATCTTAACACACCCTCACAAGCAGTTGTTGTGATCCTCACAAGTTCTTCAGTGACCCTCACAGAAACCCTATAGCTGCACACTCCTCGATTGAGGAAACTGAGGCAGGTCACCAGAAGCCACTTCCTTGGGGCTGTAAGGGAGCTAACAGCAAAAAGAGAGAATCATTGCTATTCCTTGGTGTAAAAAAAACCATCCTGCACAAGGCAGAGAGCTCAGGGAGGTTGGCCCAATGCCCAAGCACCCTTGCATCTCCTCTTGGCAGTTTAAAATTCTGGAAGCATTTTGTGAGCAAACTTCCATTTCGTGCTCAACACAGAGACCCCATCTTTTTTGTTGCAGGTGAAGAATGAAGTGTCTTCTCCCTGAACCACAGGATGCATTTTGTAATGGTAATATGTATCTCCAGGGTATTTACAAGTCGATCTGTTTACAATTTAAATGAAATTGCCCTTCAAATACCTGGCAGCTGATGTGACCCCATCATTGTGCCAGCAGGTTTCCAGTGTAGTTGCTAACACCCATTTCCAGAAAGAACAAGGACAAGCTGTTCTTGTGTGTCCTTAGCCCCTGGTCATGTTAACAAAAATGTCACCTGTCCTTCAAAAGCTGACACCACGAGTACCAGTAAGGACTAATGGCATCACTAAGGGGAGAGGTCAGGGTGTTAACAACCACACCTGATGCATTTCTTCTCTTCTACACCGTTGTGTTTGTTTCCTATGCTAAGCTCTGATTCCCCCTCCCTCCAGGCCAGAGGAACTGTGTTTGGCCTCTGTTCCCAGCACTAATCCTGTGGAAGGCCCCTCTGAGGCATCTCTCTTACTGCTGCCAACAAAGTCAGAGGCAGAAAGTGAGACTGAACAGCCCTGCCAAGTCATTGCTAATCCTGGGGTCTCCAAAGCACATTGAAGCCTCTTGCCAGACCCCTGGGCAAGTCGCAGCCTCTGCAGGCCAGTTCCAGTGGCTAACATCAGCCCAAATTACTTGGAATTCAGGACAAGATCTCTAAGGGTTCAGTACCCACTACTAGAGCTAGATTTGTGGAGGGACCTGCACTCAGCAGACCAAGAAACTCAGGAAACACACCCACATCTGTTGGATCTGTACAGTGATGTGCTTATGAACGAGGACAAGGCTGGGCAACAGGTAGGGAGAAATAAAGCAGCAAATCCTGCTCCCTCCAGCCAAACTCTCTCTTTTTCCACTGCTGTTGAGCTTGAAACATGGCACCAGGGATGACATCCAGAAGGTAACTAAGCCCACTGCACCTGAGTTACCTGGGACAGACAAAAAGACTGAGGGGCAAGGGGGAAAGCCAGCAAGAAAGGGAACAGAAAACAGTCTCCTGGAGGTATCATGTGTGAGATCCCTCTCATCATGGTGAAGGAAACACCCCTGCAGCTAACCCTCCCTTCCAAAGAATCAGAACCAGTCTCTTGAAAATGGGAACTGAAACTGAAATGCAACTTCTGAGATCAGCTTGTATTTGGCAGGTCTGTCTTTGAAGCACTCACCTAAAAAAATGGATGCCTGCATTCGGTGTCTCCACTGCCTGGGTTGTTCCTTTGCTTACTCAGGGGGATTGCTCAGTGTCTTGTCAGCAGTTCAGGCAACTTTCTCCAGACATCTACCCAGCTTCCTCCAGCCCCACAAGAAGCAGTAATATATACATTTGGGCTGCAAAAGAACACAGGAAAACAGACTACTGTGACAACAGGCACGTCAGAGATGATAAAAAGTGAACCTCATGAGGTTCAACAAGGCCAAATGCAGGGTTCTACACCTGGGCCAGGGCAACCAGAGACATCAATACAGGGTGGGGGAAGACAGGCTAGAGAGCAGCCCTGTGGAAAAAGACCTGGGGGTACTAGTGGATCCAAAGCTGGACATGAACCATCAATGTGCAACTGCAGCCCAGAGGGCCAACCCCATCCTGGGCTGTATCAAAAGCAGTGTGGCCAGCAGATCAAGAGAGGTGATTCTGCCCCTCTACTCTGCCCTGGTGAGACCTCACCTGGAGTGCTGTGTCCAGCTCTGGAGCCCCCATCACAAGAAAGATGTGGACCTGCTGGAGTGTGTCCAGAGGAGGCCACGAAAATGATCCAAGGGCTGGAGCACCTCTCTTATGAAGAAAGGCTGAGGGAGTTGAGGTTGTTCAGCCTGAAGAAGAGAAGGCTCTAGAGGGACCTCATAGCAGCCTTCCAGTACCTGAAGGGGGCCTACAGAAAGGCTGGGGAGGGGCTTTTTACAAGAGCACATAGTGGTAGGACAAGGGGTAATGGTTTGAAACTGCAGGAGGCGAGATTGAAGTTAGAGATCAGAAGGAAATTCTTTGCTATTAGGGTGGTGAGACCCTGGAACAGGTTGCCCAGAGAAGTTGTGTAGGCTCCATCCCTGGGGGTGTTCAAGCTCAGGTTGGATGGGGCTTGGAGCAACCTGGTCTAGTGGGAGGTGTCCCTGCTCATGCAGGGGAGTTGGAACTCGATGATCTTTAAGGTCCCTTCCAACTCTAACCATTCTATGATTCTATGATTCTATCAAAAACAGCCTCTTGCCAGTTGTGCTGGGAAAGTTGGTAACAAAAAATCCCTATGCTCGTCTGGCTTTTAAACCTGTAAAACCTCAAGTCATTTCACAACATTGGCAGCATCTCTCAGCCAGGCCTAAGGTTCTGCTCTGAAGGGAGAGCAACAGCACCAGAGAGGTTCTTCTGCTGAGGTAGGAGGAAGGAATCAGAAGTCCCTTGTGCATCTAATACCCAAGATTATTTTCATGGGATATTTTCTTGGATCACTCCAGCTGACGTAGGCCACGGACGTGGAACTGACTCCAGCTGAGTGGGGGGAGAACGCAGCGTGGCAGGCTCAGGATTTCACACTTTACCACAACAGGGTGAGAAAAGGTGTTTGGTTTTGGATTTTTTTGTCAGTTAATTCCCACACCTGGGTGTATGGAGCAGTGTGTGACATTTTAAAGGATGTATAGTCTCCACTACCGATACTATACATTGTACAAACCCTAAAACAAGCCATTTTAGCCACTGCATGGAGCGGTTTTCACTTCAAGAAGCTAAACTGAAGGTTTGGGTCTCTGTGGTTTTTTTAATCTTCCATCAATGGAAGCTTTTTAACTGAAAGAGAATTAGATCCTAAGCTTACCAAGCCACACAGAAAGCTCAGGTAAATCAGCTAAACACTGTAGGGAGCAGAGAAGCAGCTCAACCTACCCAGCTGCAGAGTGGAGCTGCCCACGGAGCTGCGACAGGAGAAAATGGGGCAAAACTGAGATAATTCTGGAGCCAGATCTCAGAAATGTACTCTGTGGGCAAACTCCAGACTTCATGGCCTTGGAAAAGCAGCTCCTCAGTAAAATCTGTCATGGTGTCTAATACGAGATTTGATTGCAGACCTGCAGCCTCAGAGCTAGGGGGTCACCAATATAATTCGTAAGTGTTCAAAGGCCAAAAAACAGATAATCAAGGGCAGCATTGCAGGCCGGGTTTCCCTCTCTGACGGACACAGCAACACCTTTGGTGTGAAGGGCGAGGGGAGCAGGTCCGGCAGGCCCAGCCCGCCGCTCTGAGGGAGAAGGGGGCTCTCTCAGAGTTCAGCATCCGAATAGGGGGCACCCTGCTCTGCCCGGCCAGGGGGGAGCCAGGCGGGATCTAACACCGCCGGGCAACAGCGATGGCACCAGGGCACTCTCGGGGTCGCCCCCGCCGGGCCACCCGCCCGCCGCCCCTTCCCCTCAGCTCTGCGGGGCAGGAAGGGTCGCAAACCTGCTCCTCACGCCCCGGCGGGGCGACCTGCCTTCCGACTGGTCGCAGGTACTGTCAGTCACTGCGCGTCACCCGCCGCAACCAATGGGCGCACAGGGATCGGGGCGGGGGCGGGACTTGCAGGGTCCGGGGGCGGTGAGCGTCCGTCGCCGGGTGTCGCGCTGCAGGTAGGGCCGGTGGGGGCTGCGCTGGGGGCGGCCTGGGGGGCGGCGGCCGCGCCGCACCTGTTCCCTTTCCTTTCCTCCTCCGCTCCCCTGCCGCTTCCCGCCCTTTAGGGCCGTGAGGGGCCTCGCCGGGGCGAGGCTGGGGGGTAGCCCGGTGGTCGGTTGCTCGGTGGGTAGGAGCGCTCTGATGGCGGCGGCGGCGGCCCGGATTACCGGAGGCACCCCGGGATGCCGAGTCCCCGGAGCGGGGTGGGGCTGGGTTGTGGAAACCATCGCAGGGCCGAGCACCCGCCAACCTCCAGCGGGAGTTGAAGAGTGGCTGCCGGGGATGGTCCTGCTCGGGAACCGGAGGTCGGTTCGGTGTCGGGGATGGTTGGAGCACAGATCCAGGGCGGGGAGGGACGCGGCTCGGAGCCGTCACAGTTTTAGTCTTGGAAGGGCTCCAGGTGATGTTAAAGGTGAGGAGTGTTTTGGGGTGCTGGCGGGGAGAAGGAGCACAGGGCGATGCGTGCAGCTGTGCTCGGGTCTCCTCTTGGGGAGGGGGTTTCCAGCCGGGGAGCTGCCACCCTCCTCGGTCACCACCTCCGAGGCCGTAGCGAGGTGTCAGTCCCTCTCTCCCGCTGTCACTCACAGCCCTGTTGGGTTTTGGTCCGGATACAGATGCTTTTAGACAGACGGATGCTGTGAGCTTGGCTGATTGTCTGGAAAACAAACAGCTTTAAGGCATGTGTGCAAGAGCCCCTTGGAGCACACACTGTCTGCCTTGGAAAGAACGACACATCAACTGTCCTTTGTGTGGCCCCTGGTGTTTTACAGTTCATGTGGGTGGTCTCTCTCTAGGTGTCATTCCAAGTTTTAATTTTTTTCGCTGGTAAACATGGTATAACAGATCACGTTTTCCCCTGCCTGTATTAAAAATGACAGTTACAAGCTGTTTGCGTGATCTGAATTCAGTTGAGCAGTCTAAAACTAAATTCCAGATACACACTTCATTGTGGAGTGAAAAATTCAAACAAGTAGTAGTCCAAAAACACTTCCAGTGGGGGATGTGTCCTGTGTGGCTCGGACAAGTCAGACATTCATCAGCATTTTGATGAGCTAAAACCCTGATATGTGAGGGTGTCTCCAAAGAAAGAACGAACCATTGTTTGAGGGGGTTTCTGCTATACTGGGGTGCAAAGTGTTAAGAAATCCTGCAACAAGCTCACAGGGCTGGAATGCGTTTTGATGGATTTTGGCAGGTCAGCTTGTTAGAAGTGGCTGGTGTTTGGTTTAGACAAAGCAGAGAGGAACTCGGTGTTTGTGATCCATAAATTGATTAAGACTTAGTTCCATTAATGTTTACAGTGTTGACATAAGATGAAGCAAATGATAGAATATTCCAGTGATGTAAATACTAACGGAATTATGTTAGGTAATAAAAGTACCTGGAGTTGGCTGTGGGATTACGTGAGCTCTATGGAGCTGATCAATGAAGGTGTAAATTACCTTCCCTGAATAAAGCTGTGCTGAAGTGGCTTTGCAGAGCTGTCCCCAGGCTGGCATAGTGAGGAGTCCAGAGGAGGCCACGAAGATGATCCCAGGGCTGGAGCAGCTCTGCTCTGGAGACAGGCTGAGAGAGTTGGGGGTGTTCAGCCTGGAGAAGAAAAGGCTCCAGGGAGACCTTAGAGCACCTTCCAGTGCCTGAAGGGGCTCCAGGAAAGCTGGGGAGGGACTTTGGACAAGGACAGGGAGGGATGGGATGAGGGGGAATGGATGAAAACTGGAAGAGGGGAGGTTTAGGTTGAACATGAGGAGGAAATTCTTTGCTGTGAGGGTGGTGAGACACTGGCCCAGGTTGCCCAGGGAAGCTGTGGCTGCCCCATCCCTGGAAGTGTTGAAGGGCAGGTTGGATGGGGCTTGGAGCAACCTGGTCTGGTGGGGGGTGTCCCTGCCCATGCAGGGGGTTGGATCTATGTGATCTTGAAGGTCCCTTCCCACCCAAACCAACCCATGATTCTATGGAAATATGCCAACCCCTTCAGAATCAAAACTTTGAGTATCAGAAGATGAATGATTTAGCATTTATCATACAGTTCGCTATGAGGCCACTGTGGACTTGCTGAGGTCACCCTTGCTCCGTGGTTTTCCTGATTCTGTATCTTTTATTGGAGAAAACTCAACAGCAAAATACCAGCTGCAGAGCTCCACAATAGTAAGAGAGTAACAGGAGGTTATGGGGAGTTGCAGAAGTTGAATTGTAAGCAAGTCAGCAGCATTTCTGCAGGACTGTGGTAGCTTGGATGTGTGGCTGTAGATGGTGGAAGGCTTTTTGATAGGAGTGTTTCTTGGAATCTGTGTGAAGTGTTTCCAGGAGTTTCTGACTGGCATCAGCCTTGATTTGGGGATAAGTGTCTACTTCCTGGGAAAAACAGAGGCAAGTTTGCTAAAAAAGAGAGCTCAAATTAACTTGTTCTGGCTGTGTTCAGCTGAGATCCTCTGTCCTGGATGTGATTTTTTAATTCCTCAGGCTTCCATGATGTCTGCCCAGTGCACCCAGCCGTGTGCCAGCTCCCTGCTGCTGCTGGCTCTGCTGTGCTGCATCCTTTCTCCTCCAGCACAAGCCAGCAAGGTGAGTGGACAGCTTCAGCCACAAGCACTGAACCATGGTGTGGCACAACAGAGAAGCAACTGTTCTTCTGCAGGAGTTCACAAAAGTAAGGCGTGCTAGAGCAGATGGGTATTTATTATGTGTAGAGCTGTGAGTGCACGTGACAGTGGCCTGTGCCCTGTCTTCTGCTGCTGTGCTTTGGAGTCTGCATCTTAAAATGTGTTTGAAAAGTACCTGGAGCAGAAGTAACTGATGTGAAAGAAGCAGCACGGGGAGAAGAGTGTTGAAGTGTTCAAGGGCAGGTTGGATGGGACTTGGAGCAACCTGGTCTAAGTGGGAGGTGTCCCTGCAGGGGGGTTGGAACCATTCCGTGATTCTATGAAGAGATGTGATGTAAAGTCCTCTCTCTCTCCTGGGGAATGTTTTGCCTTTTCCCTCTCCCCTGGGTGCTGAGGGCAGCAGAAGGTGTTCCCATGTCCAGTCACTAATGCTGCCTCCTCCTGGTTCTGCAGAGCTCAGAGGACATTCGCTGCAAGTGCATCTGTCCCCCGTACCGGAACATCAGCGGGCACATCTACAACAAGAACGTGTCACAGAAGGACTGGTGAGTTGTGGGCTGAAGCCTGAGGGGTTGGTCCATGAAAGCCAATGCTCCAGAGTTGCCAGCTGGTCCTAAGGAAGTCATTCCCTGCCTGTGCATTTGCAGAGGGAGCTGAGGTGGTAGGTGATGTTCGACCCAGGTGAGGGGCGTTTTTTGAGCAGAGATTCAGGAATCTGGGAAACATGATTTCTGAAGCCATGGCTCTCAGGTAGGGTGTGCCCTCCAGTCCCTTTCACCTGAACCACATCCCTACAGAAGGTGCTTGGACAGTCTATCCCAGGAACCTCAGGCTTGCTGAGCTCTGAGGGCAACTTGTAAAACCAGATCAGTGTCATCGGCCTGACGGGAAAGCAGGGACACAGAAAAGTCACCCCAGTGCCCTTGCAGGGAGCACTGGTTTCCCCGTGTCCTGTCGCTGATCTTGGATTCTCTGTGTGGCAGCAACTGCCTGCACGTGGTGGAGCCGATGCCGGTGCCCGGGAATGACGTGGAGGCCTATTGCCTGCTCTGCGAGTGCAAGTACGAGGAGCGCAGCACCACCACCATCAAGGTAACCCGGGTCTGCTCCCTGGGCTGGCTCCTCCCTGCCGTGCCACCCCAGGCACTGCTGGACTGGTGGGTTCCTGGAGGAGAGCCCAGAAATGGGAAATAAAACTGTCACTGCTGGTACACGGTGGCAGAGCCGGGGGCACCGTGACCGAAGTCAGGAGGGCTCCTGGCAGTGAGGAGCCCAGTCTCGTTGCTGAGGATGTGTGACAGTGCCAAGCACATCTGACTGGGAATCCATCTTGTTGGTGTCCTTTCACACGCAGCACGTGTCCTCAGTTGGCACAGTGAGGAGCAGATCGGCACGATTTAGGCAGTGGTGGCACGTACACCTCATTGGCCTTTCTCCAAGTGCAAGGGAATTTTTATGGAGCAAAATTAGAATGAGGGAAGAGATCAAACATCAGAGGCAGCTGTGAAGGAGCTTCCTGGCCTCTGTGGTGGTGCTCATCGACACCACTGATCCTTCTCCACTGTGCTTTCCTACCTGCAGGTGATCATCATCATTTACTTGTCTGTGGTGGGGGCACTGCTGCTTTACATGGCTTTCCTTGTGCTGGTGGACCCTCTGATCCGCAAGCCAGATGCTTACACCCAGCCCCTGCACAATGAGGAGGAAAACGAGGTGAGGCTGAGCTGCTGGTGCATGCAGGGTGAACGTGGGTGGCTCTGGTCATGGTGGAGACAAGGTAGTAGGGTAATGAGAATGGCTGGCAGGGAAACAGAGTGACACCCTTTGGTCCAGTGTGGGACCAGCACTGTTCCTTTTGGGTGGTCCCCAAGGGAAAGCTTTCCAGATAGAGCTGGGGGCCTGGTGTTGAGGAGCTCTGAAAATGAGGTGCTTCATCAGGATGTCTTCAAGGAATCTCAAAAACACTTATAAAT
The DNA here is from genome assembly GCA_020745705.1 of Hemiprocne comata. Lineage (NCBI taxonomy): Eukaryota > Metazoa > Chordata > Aves > Apodiformes > Apodidae > Hemiprocne > Hemiprocne comata. The sequence goes on along the minus strand of CM036610.1, from coordinate 5,753,900 downwards.
CTCTAAAGAGGGGTGTCAGGAGGGTGGGGCCAGACTCTTCTCAGCAGTGCCCAGTGACAGGACAAGGGGCAATGGGCACAAACTGGAGCACAGGAGGGTCAAGATGAACATGAGGAAAAACTTCTTGACTGTGAGGGTGACAGAGCCCTGGGACAGACTGCCCAGAGAGGTGGTGGAGTCTCCATCCCTCGAGACATTCCAAACCCATCTGGATGTGTTCCTGTGGGATCTAGTGTAGGTGACCCTGCTCTACAGGGGGTTGGACTAGGTGATCTCCCAAAGTCCCTTCCAACCCTGACCACGCTGTGACTGTGTCAACTCAAGCCTTGCACTGCTCCTTCAGTTGACATCCCCCTGGAGCTGAGCTGCCTCCCTGTGCTGGGGTGGCCATGCCAGGGTCTCATTCACCCTCTCTCTCTGTTGCAGGACGCTCACTCCTTGGCTGCAGCCCCTGCCCCATCAGGAGCCAGAGCCAACACGGTGCTGGAGCGGGTGGAGGGCGCCCAGCAGCGCTGGAAGCGCCAGGTGCAGGAGCAGAGGAAGACAGTTTTCGACCGCCACAAGATGCTGAGCTAGATCTCTGCTCAGCTGTGCAGCACCACTGCCCGAGACAGGGCAGCTCTGCTGGTCCAGACAGGCAGCAGGTCATCCCTCAGGACACCCGTGGTGTTGGACTGAAAGCTCTCACCCTCTCTGATTTACCGTCTCCATAGAGAGGCCGACCAAAATGATTGCCTCTGGTTTTGTCCCCTTGCCCTTTACCTCTCGGCCCAGAGGCTCCTCAACCCTTGCCCAGCTGAGATCCACGCTGGTCACTGGCCCCGTGGCTGCGTGTTCATGGTGGGCCCGGGGGCCACTTGAGCTGCTGTGCTCAGCTGGCCCCCCCACCTGCACCCCGTGCTGGGACTGAAGTCTCCATCAGCCCACCCCCCCATCGGAGACAGGGGTCTTGGTACGGAGAGTTGGAAGCTGGCTGAGTCTTCCTGGGATAAAAATCGTGGGATAATTTTGATGTGGGGTAAACTATGTGGTGCTTCTCCAGGATGGAGAGGCCTCCTCCTCCTCCTTCTCCTCCTCCAGTTTGCACCAATGTTAATTTGGCAGCGTGGGGCTGAGACAAGTGCACTGGGAGGAGGAGGAGGGGGGTCCCTGCCAGTGGTCAGCTGCTGCTTGCACTCACCCTGCTGTAAACTGAGCAGATTCCCACTCTAGTCAGTGGAGTCTGTCCAGATTTACACCAATATAACTGAGACTGCAGCTTCTCTCTGTGTAGGTGTCACAGAACTGATTAGTGCATTCACAAGAGACCAACAGGGAAAAGGTTGATGTCCATGTCTATCTTTTCCTGCTTTAGCAGTGGATAAAAACATACTGGGGAGAAAGCTTTCTGTTTGTACCCACCTGAGGAACCCTTGATGCTCTCACAGTGCAGTCAGGGGCAGCTGTGTCCAAGAACTGGGTCAAAGGCTCTACTGTAAACACTTGTCTGTGTCTTGGGGCCCTGGAAAGGGCCATTTGTGCTGCTCACAACACTCCAAGAGCTCTGATGGTGCTTGGGCTGTGTGGGGGAAACCAGAGTGATTCTAGAATGTGTGTATTGATCCCACAGAGAACACTGATACTGAATGCCAGGGAGATGCTGGAGTTGATTGTGTAGCATCTCTTTATTAAAGGCAGACAAAGATCTATTATGTGTTGGCTTTTTTTTTTCCAGGGAAAAGTCCCATTCACACCAGGTCTGGGGCTCCCAGCTCTGAGCTGGGCAGTTGATGCTGCTCTCCAGGCAGTTGATGCAGATTGATGTAAGATCTCCAGACCAAGCTGTGGTTGTGGCACTTGGGTGTTCTGGCACTGCAGGTGGGTGGGTCCCTGGCCCTGGTTTGTGCCTGTCTGTGCTGGGAGGGTGACTCACTTGCTCCAGGAGAGCTGGGCTAAAACCACTGGCAAACCAGAGCAGTCCTGTCTGAGTTAGGGACAAACTACTCCGAGCTGCTTTGCAGAAGGCTGAGCAGATCAGAGCTCCTCCTGGTTTGTGGAGCGCTGAGCAATGGTTGCTCAAGGCCACACTAGGAGAGGTGCTGGTCACTGCCTTGCCTGCTTGTTCCTGCAGCTTTTGATGGAGCTGCCCAGCAGGATCCAGCCCCCTGGGATGGTCCTTCGAGACAAATCTGAACAGAAGGTTTTGGGGGGCCTGCGTGTACCCCAGTCACTCTTCAGCACCTTGCTGGGTGAAAAAGCACCCAGAGCTTCACACTGTAACAAGGCCACGTTATCTGTTACCCATCCTGGTTCCATGGTGCTCAGTCATTGGACCTTTCTGTCCCTTTTAGAAACCAAGTCTTCTCTGCCCTTCCCCTCGGTGTGAATCCCTCTTGGACACAGGGTGTCATCCCTGGGAACTGCAGCCCCTCAAGGCTGAGTGTTGGGTCCTGCACTTGGGTCACAACAACCCCAGGCAACACCCCAGCCTTGGGGAAGAGTGGCTGGAAAGTGCCTGGGGTGAAAGGACCTGGGGGTGCTGGTTGACAGCGGGCTTAACATGAGCCAGCAGTGTGCCCAGGTGGCCAAGAAGGCCACCAGCATCCTGGCTTGTGTCAGCAAGAGTGTGGCTAGCAGGACCAGAGCAGGGATTGTCCCCCTGTGCTGGGCACTGGTGAGGTCACACTTCCAATCCTGGGGTCAGTTCTGGGCCCCTCACAACAAGAAGGACATGGAGGGGCTGGAGCGTGTCCAGAGAAGGAGCTGGGGAAGGGGCTGGAGAACAAGTCTTGTGGGGAGCAGCTGAGGGAGCTGGGGGTGTTCAGCCTGGAGCAAAGGAGGCTGAGGGGAGACCTTCTGGCTCTGCAACTGCCTGAGAGGAGGTTGGAGCCAGAGGGGTCGGTCTCTTCTCCCAAGGAACAAGTGATAGAACAAGAAGAAATGGCCTCAAGTTGTGCCAGGGGAGGTTTAGATTGGATCTTGGGAACAATTTCTTCATGGAAAGGGTTGTCAGGCCCTGGCCCAGGCTGCCCAGGGCAGGGGTGGAGCCCTGGAAGGATTTAAATGTGGTGCTGAGGGACCTGGTTTACTGGTGGCCTTGGCAGTGCTGGGCTAACAGTTGGACTTGATGATCTTGAAGGTCTTTTCCAATCCAAACGATCCAATGATCCAATGAAATCAGTGTGAAGGGTCTGGACACACGCAGGGCCCTGCGCAGAGCTGCCGTGGCTGCCGTGCAGGGACTGAGCTGGCGCGATGGGTCCATCTGGTGGCCGGTGAGACATCTGTGACCACCAGCGGTGGGGTCCTGTTCCCAGCTAGTGGACCCCCTGTTTCCCTGATCCTAGACGGGTGAGCAGCACCCCCATCCCTTCCTCTGAGAGAACTCAGATGGGGGAGGGATGCCGTCGAGAGGCTGCAAAAAACGCCACTGCCCGCTTCATTATTTGATTTGTTAATTAGCTGATTAGCTCTGTCCTGTGCACCATCCTCCCTGGGAGATGTTCTCTGCTGCCGAGGCTGCAATTCCCAAGGCTCTGCTCCTCCCCACACCCCCGGCATTGCTCCCTGGAGCATCCCCCAAGCAGGCACAGCCTGGTGGGCCCCAATCCCAGCCCCATCCCTGTCCCACTGCAGCTCCTGCCGTCCCTCTGGAGCCAGGAGGCAGCGCCAGTGGGAGTGAATAATTTAATTCCTTATCAGAAAAATAAGGGAGTGAGAAAAATAAAGAACCTCTTGGTACAAAAACCAGCTGCTTTGGCATCCTGCCACGTCCCCGCTCAGGTGCCTTCCGTGGTCCAGATGTCGACGCTCTGGATGATCAACCACTCGCTCTGGTCCCGGGTCACCCGGATCCTCACACACTCCACAGGGCCGGGGACGCCCCTCTCCAGCCCCCGCAGCTCCAAGGTCCCCTTCTCAAAGGTGCCCACGGGGGTGTAGGCAGAGCAGTCCCGGCCATCGGCCCGTCGCTGCCGGCCCAGCTCCAGCACCCCCGCGTGCAGGAAGTCGCCCCGGCGCTCCTCGGAGCCCGTGCGCACCCGGACACGGGTGACACGGGCTGGCTGCTGGAGGACGATGGAGAAGACACTGCCAGCTGCTGGGTCTTTCCCCCAGAAATACCCCTCTGCTGTGCCATAAGCCTTGAGGGGCTCATAGTTCTCAAAAATGGACATGCTGGTGAAAAAGGCCGCTGGTGGGTTGTCTGGAAGGTCCAAGGCATCGGCCTGGAACTCGTCATCCTCCAGTCTGTTGATGGTGCCCTGGAAGGAGGAGTAGAGGCCCATGTGCTGGAAGAGGGAGGGCTTGAAGCGGATGATGTCCTTCTGGGTGAGCAGGAGGCGGAAGTGGGTCAGCAGCCAGTCGCAGGGCATCTCCTGGTAGAAGAGGAGGAGGAAGCGAGCCAGGCGTGGAAGTTCACTGGAGCGGTAGAGCTTTCCAATGTAGCCCAGCTTGGAGAACTCAAGGGTGGCCCAGTTGGAGCCTTCCTGGGAAGCCAGTGCCTTGCGGATGGCCGTCAGGAAGGACTTGGCAGACCACACGTCATCCTCAATCATCAAGTAGTAGGAGGAGAGGTTGGCAGCGAAGGCGAGGAGGAAGGCGTAGTCCACATTCTGCTTGGACCTGAACCTCACCCGCTCCTCTGGGTCATTGAAGTTTCTCTTGAGGCCCTTCAGGGTGGGGTAGAACTCTTGGGGAGCATGGATGAGCAGGAGCCTGCCCAGGAGGATGTGGTGAGCAAACTTGTGGGCAATGTCCATGGCCACACGCACGTTCCATCCTGGGTCTGCATCGGCCAGGTGCACCACCACCACCATCTCCTGCAGCTCCTCCTCTGTTGACTGCTTGAAGAGGGACTGGAGTGTGGCAGGGAGGTAGTAGCCACGTGGCCGCCGCACCGATGCCAATCCCACCGTCAAGAACTCTGCAAGGCAAAGGGAAGGCATTAGTAGGCTGACGGGGGACCTGGAAGGCACCACGATGAGGTTTTTCCCTGGAAGCCACAAGGAGGGGGCTTCAAGAAGTTTTGCACTGCCAACCCACATGGTTATGGTCCCATGTCCAAGGCTGGCAGGTTCTTTCTGAAGCTGAAGCCCCCAGGATCTCAAGAAGGTACCTAAAACTGGACCAAATGGCAAGGAGAGGAAAGGATGAGAAGTCAAGAAATATTTGGGAAAAACACCTTAAACCAAGCCACACTTGGGAAAGGAACAGTGCAGAGACAGTCTGTGAGGCAGGGATGGTCTCATGGCACGGCTGGACATCCTTGAAGCATGCCTGTACCTACTCCAAACCTCATGGAGATGCAACCACACCAGGACAAGGCATCCTCTGCCCCCTGTGGTTGCATTTGTTGAGCTTTGCTGCAGCTTCTCCTGGTGCTGGTGTGCCCAGCACTGTGCATCTACTGGGCCTCTGGTTTCAGCACAGACTCCTGTGGGGCTCCATAAGCTCCTTTCCATGATGTTTGCATGTGAGTGAGTCCAGAGGAGGCCACGAAGATGATCTGAGGGCTGGAGCAGCTCTGCTCTGGAGGGAGGCTGAGACAGTTGGGGGTGTTCAGCCTGGAGAAGAGAAGGCTCCAGGGAGACCTTAGAGCACCTTCCAGTGCCTGAAGGGGCTCCAGGAAAGCTGGGGAGGGACTTTGGACAAGGGCAGGGAGGGATGGGATGAGGGGGAATGGATGAAAACTGGAAGAAGGAGATTGAGGTTGGAGATGAAGAGGAAATTCTTTGCTGTGAGGGTGGTGAGACCCTGGCCCAGGTTGCCAAGGGAAGCTGTGGCTGCCCCATCCCTGGAAGTGTTGAAGGGCAGGTTGGATGGGGCTTGGAGCAACCTGGGCTGGTGGGAGGTGTCCCTGCCCATGCAGGGGGTTGGATCTAGATTATCTTTAAGGTCCCTTCCAACCCAAACCATTCTATGATTCTATGATAGGATTCTGTGAATTGCTTTTTGTTCTTCTCTCCAAGAGCTTGACCTGCATCTCTCACACCGGGCCATTGTCCAGGTGGTCTGGCCCCACCATCTCCACCTTTCTCACTGGAGAGCAGGAAACTCAACCCCAGGGAGATGGGATCTCAGCCACCCTCTCCACAGAGATCTGGGAAACCCAGAATGTCTGTGGTCACCCCAGTGCCAAGGTGCAGCAGAAGCATGGACAACACTTGGAGCATGCTGACCTTCCTCCACCCCTCCATGTAATCCACAGCCCTGCCCAGCCTGGGGTCCCAGAGCCACTCACTTTTGTGGGGTGACAGGGAGCCAGCGAGGAGGTTGTACGAGATGTTGTGGAGTGCAGAGAGGTCATCTGTGTCCCTTAGGATGTGCAGGGCTCCTTCTGGCTGCAGCATCTGCAGGACTGTGCCTGGGGCCAAGCCCCCCAAGCTCCACCTGGATGGGAGCCACAGGGAGCTGTGTCAGATCCCAAGAGGACCACGGACACATGTGAGCAAGGGGGGGACCTTGTCCTGCCCTCCCAGCTCCTGGATCAAGGGTGCTCAGGTCAACCCCAGGGAGAGGAGAAGGCAGAGCCAGGGTTTGGGGGTGATATGGGTCAGGGAAGGGAGCAGAGCTGGGGCTGGGGTTCACGTGGGGCAGGCGGGGATGGAGGGTGCTCCAGCGGCTCCTCCAGTGGGACGTCACTGGTGGGAGACTCACCTCCAGGGGTTCCTGTTCCTGCCGGCTGTCCCCATGGAGGAGGAGGAGGAGGAGGAGAAAGGAGGCTGCGAGCGCAGCCACGAGGGAGCGCCTGAGGGAGCATCGCATGGCAGCGGCCGCCGGCTGGGGGAGGAAGGGGCACGTCAGGTCAGGGCACAGCCCGGGGAAAACCACCATCCCCTGGACAGGGGTTGGGCAGCACCTGGATGCACTCCCGGGGCTGACCCCTCTGCCCAGAGCGCGCAGGGGTGCTCGGCCAGGGTGGCCATAGGACATCAGGAGGCACCCGAACACCATCCCCTTTGGGCAGGCAGGGGCCGGACGCCTCAACCCAGCCAGGAAAAAACAAAATCAATCAGGTACCAAACCCACTCCCCAGCCCTGCCAAACCCCCCGCGGCTGCCCTGCAACACCCTGCCCAGCAACACCCTGCCCAGCAACACCCTGTCCAGCAACACCCTGCCCAGCAACACCCTGTCCAGCAGCCCTGGAGCTGCGGGCAGGAGGGATGCAGGTGACACACCTCAGGGAAGGCTTTTGGGTCGAGGTGGCACTTCGGGACAGTCACCAAGCCCTGGGAAACGCTCAGGTCTCAAAGGAGCCCCGGCTGCTCTTCCAGCATCACAAGGATGGAGCAGCTCCCCCGGCCCCTCCTGCCTGCAGTTCCCCCAGCGCTCCCTGCCTGCAGCTCCCCCGGCCCCTCCTGCCTGCAGTTCCCCCAGCGCTCCCTGCCTGCAGCTCCCCCGGCCTCTCCTGCCTGCAGTTCCCCCAGCGCTCCCTGCCTGCAGCTCCCAGCCCCTCCTGCCTGCAGCTCCCCCAGCGCTCCCTGCCTGCAGCTCCCAGCCCCTCCTGCCTGCAGCTCCCCCGGCCTCTCCTGCCTGCAGCTCCCCCCAGCACTCCTGCCTGCAGCTCCCAGCCCCTCCTGCCTGCAGCTCCCCCAGCACTCCTGCCTGCAGCTCCCCCAGCGCTCCCTGCCTGCAGCTCCCCCGGCCTCTCCTGCCTGCAGCTCCCCCGGCCTCTCCTGCCTGCAGCTCCCCCAGCGCTCCCTGCCTGCAGCTCCCAGCCCCTCCTGCCTGCAGCTCCCCCGGCCTCTCCTGCCTGCAGCTCCCCCAGCGCTCCCTGCCTGCAACTCCCCCGGCCTCTCCTGCCTGCAACTCCCCCGGCCCCTCCTGCCTGCAGCTCCCCCAGCCCCTCCTGCCTGCAACTCCCCCAGCCCCTCCTGCCTGCAACTCCCCCGGCCTCTCCTGCCTGCAGCTCCCCCAGCGCTCCCTGCCTGCAGCTCCCCCAGCGCTCCCTGCCTGCCTCCAGGCAGCCACTCGCCCTGCCCCAGCCACGTCCTTTGCTTGGTAGGACACAAAAGAGTCCTCGAGAAGGGAGAGTGTCACCTTCAAGGAATTTGTGCTGCCCTTGAGATATTTTGCCTTGTAGCCGAGGCGTGGCGGGAGGCTCAAGGCCTCCAGTGTTTGCCTGGGGTTTTTCCATTATAAATCCAGTCGGGTCTGCCCTGGAAGAGGAGGAACCAGAGCGAGTGCCCAGCCCGGCAGGGCAGGCCCAGCCAGCCCCATGCAACTGGTCAAAGTGCTTTGGGTCAAAGCACCTTGGAATGCAGACGTAGAGGGAAAAGCCCTCCCAAGCCGTGGGATAAAGCAGGGAGAAAGCTGCCAGCCTTCCTGAGGGCCAGTTGGCTCCACCAGGACCTCTCTGTGGATACACCACTGCATCCACTGGCTGCCACTTGGCAGCAGATGCTTCCAGTCCACCCACAGTCCCCAAACCGTTGCTGCCCTCAAGCGTGTGCTGGGATTATTTTAAGGAGAAAACCCCTGTTTTCCTGCTCAAAAGACCTTTTGGGGGTTGTTAGAATTTCAACGGGCCGGGGTGGGTCCCCCCATGCAGCAGCCAGCACCGTCCTTGCCACACTGACCTGACTCACGTGCAGGGCTCGTTACTCAGAGATAAGCAATTAACCCAAACCCAGACCGTGCTGCTCACCCCCAGGGAAGGCTGGGCCGAGCCGTGGCCTCACTGAGACCTGTCTGGGCCAAGGACACCAGAGGAGCCACCTCCCCTGAGCTCCAACCCAGCGGTGGCCAAGCTCTGGTTATTGCTGGGTCTTCAAACCACTTGAGGAGACAAGTTCCTGGACACAGCAGGGAGTGGGGAGAACTGGGGGTGTCACTGCCACAGGCCAACCCAAAGTCCCCCGGCCTCTCCTTCCCCCAGTGGGGACACAGGCAGCTTGCCAGGTTAGGGGGAAGCAGATCTGGGGACCCACCCCAGGCCACGGGGACATCACACCCTGAAGTGACCCTGGAGGTGGATCTCCAAGCCCAGACCTCCATGACCTGCAGCACCAAGGCAACAGGGTGAGCTGGGAACAGCCAGGCCTGGCAGCTGGCCACGGGCTGTGCTGGGACAAGTTATCCTCTAGGTGGCCAAAGGTTCTTCTGGTTGCCAGGAAGGTGTCTGGCTGCCAGCTGCCCATCCTGGATGGAAAACAAGGTGCTGCTCAGCACCCCCAGCTCCCATGGTTTGGGAACCAGGGGTCACACACACCTCGCCCCTCTGGCACTGCAAGCTTAACAGAACAGAAGGTAATGAACCCCATAATTAGCCCCCTAATTGGGCTTTTGATATTTTGCCTCCCTGGAGAAACTAGGCAGCCCATCCAAATGGGCACAACCAGGGCCCCCACACCACTGTGGACACATCACAGGGATGCAGCATCCTCCTGGCTCCTGCTCCACGTGCCTCCACGGAGCATCCCTGTCCCTGCTCCTGCCCCAGCACCTCACACACCGTCCCCACAGCTCAGCACCCTGCTGGGGATGTCCACAAAAGCCACCCCCTGTGGTGCAGCTGGCTGCTGAGAGCTGTCCACCCAGAGCCAGATGAACTCTTCCACTTGGTTAGGAAACTCCAGGCCAAACGGGCTGCGTGACGCAGCAGCCGTGACTCAGTCCAGCAGTAGGAGGGGAAGGAGAAGGAGTAAATACACGGCCATGGTCTCACGAGGTCTGTGAGGAAGGGCTGGATGCTCCCTGAGCACAGACGGCTGCAGCTGCTTCCTCCAGCTCTGAGGAGAGCGGGGCTGCTCTTGGGGAGGGGAGGAACACCCAGGGCTCAGCATCCCCCCCTGCCAGCAATGCCTTGCCATGCCAGGGGAAACTGAGGCACAGAGAAAGGCCACGTGTCACCCAGCAGGGTAAGTGCCCGTCACCCCCTCCCAGCGGGGGTCCCCAGGATGGAGAGGGGCAGGGTGTAACCCAGCGCCAGGAATCGCTCAAGGGGAGGAAGTGGCACATTGTGGCAGCACCAGGTCCCTGACGGGCCAATCATGGCTTTGTGGGATGGGGGTCCCCTGGGCATGTGGGGGGTCTCTGCTCCAAGGGTCACCCCGCAGGGAGGAAGGAGGGGAAAAAGCTGCCTTTCGGTGGCACAGGACTCTGGGAGCCAAAGCTTTAGGCCAAACCACGTGTCCCACAGCCCTGCAGCACCGGAGGGTCCCCATGGGCAGCTTGGTAAGGGGACACTTGCACCTGATCCAGTCCCCACAGCTGACAGCATGGGGACCGCCAGCCCATCCCCCTGCCCTCATCCCTCCAGGTCCTCAGGAGACCCCGGCCCAGGCCACCCATTTCCCGTGCAGCCCCGTCCCATGACACCAGAGCGATGTCCCGTGCCCAGCACCGCTCCGGATGGACCCACCGGGTCGGCAGAGACTTACGGGGTGCTGGGCAGCCCGGCGTGCGGGCGCTCGGTGGCGGCAGCCTCGGCGTCTCGCCGGGGTGCTCGGCCCTAGCAGCTTCCCCGGGGCTGGCTGGGCTCCGGTTTCTCGCTCGGTAAAGCCCCACCCCGAGCCCTCGCCTGCCTCCCGCAGAGGAGGAGCGTCCGCCGGCGTCCTCTGCCCCACGCAGCAAACCAGCGGGGCCCGGGGGGACCCCGGGTGGGACAGGGTGAAGGGTCCCCAGCCCCGCTGAGGGGCTTGGGGCAGCCTCAGCCATCCCCCCGGACTGGGCATCCCACGATGGCACCGGCCGTCTCCCACACACCCACCAGCTCCGTTGGCAGTGTCAGACCCTCTGAGGGCTCTAGCCAGGACCCAGCATCCCAACCCCCCCCCAGACCTACCACTTTGGTGGCACCAGGGTGAAAACGAGCCCTGCACTGAGCCGGGAGCCTGGGGACAAGGAACCGTCACGGCTTTTTGACCCCCTTTATTTTCCAGCCCTTCTGCTGAGATGGCAGAAACCTCCGGGGCTGCCAGAACCAGCACCCCAAGCCAGGGCAGAACTGGCTGCCAGGATCCCACCTGGATGAACCCCGTGGTGGCACCACGGCTCCCCTGCACCCCCCAGCTCCTCATTGGTGCGTTGGGTGGCACAGCCCTGGCTGGGGACAAAGGTCCTTTCCCCCCTGTGAGCCTATGTGGGCCATGTAGGACCTTTCCCATGGCCCAGTATGGCCCAGTTTGTTCCAGCTTCTCCACCCTCCAAGCCTCATTTCTCTCCTACCACTTCCCTCCTCCAGACCCCCAGCAGGAACACAGCCCCAGAGCACCCAGGAGTCACCCAACAGCATCACTTGCACCCAGCTCAGCCCAGGCACTCCTTATCTCCTCCCAACACAGCAGCTCACCCCAAGACTCTTCCCTTCCCATCCACTCCATCCTTCCCACTTACCTGCACCAAACCATGGGTCCCATTTCACTCCTCTCCTCCCTGGCCTGGACTTCTCCTACCTTCACAAAGGTCCCAGTGTCTCTTCCCAGGCTCCTTCTTCTTCTACAAATCCCCCACAACACCTGTTCTCTGCTGCTTGCTGGGGCTCAGATGGAATCACTGACCTTGGCCACACCTCTGAGAACAAATGTGGCTGTGGAGAGCAAGGTGGAGCAGGAAATGGGCCATGGTGGACAGGAAGACATGTCAGCAGCTACCCAGATCCACCAGCTTTCACTTTCACATGCTGTTTTATTTTTAAAACTTTAAATTCCCATCACAGGATGCCAGTGGCTCCATCTCTGCAAGGTCCTGGAGAGCTCAGTGGGGAGGTCCCTGCTGGCATCAGAACAGGGACAGTTGGTGTTTGCAGCTGGGGAGGGGCTGAAAGACACCAGGGGGGCCAAGGGAGCAGAGACACTGTGACCAGCAGAGATCTGCTGTTCAGTGACACAGCTCGGAAGGGCTGTGGGGCTCAGTGGCCCACGTGGCATGTCCAAACAATCAGCAGCAGCTGCAGGATGGGGAGGGCTTTTTCTCACCACAGATGCTCCTTGATCCCCATCCCTGCACAGGAAGGAACTGGGGGTTGGTCCTTCCTACCCTGGCAGGAAGGAAGGGGAGGTTGTGGGAGGGCCACAAAACCCAGGGAGGCCCTGAGGTCCTGTAGGCTTCTGGGTGTGACAGGTCCCTTTGGGGAACACACAGCACTGCTGTGGGGTGTGGCTGGGCCACCACAATCCCCTTGTGCCATCTTGGTGTGCAGAGCTAGGGCAGGATTTGAGCCTCTCCCAGCACAACCATAAGCCTGTCTGGAGTGGGAAAAGAATCCAGGACCCAAACCCCAGTGTCCACCATGACATGGTCCTGGGTCCTCTTGCTCTCTGGCACGGTTTGACTCAGGATTGGCAAGTCTGGCAAGCACAGCCTGAGCCAGCCCAGCCCAGCCCCTCCTCGTGCTATGGGGCAAATCCCAGATCCTGGTTGAGGTGCTGGAAAAGGGACTCCCACCTGTGTCCCCCTGCAAGGGCCATGGCACAGCCTCAGCACCCAGGCACAGCCTTGGGGCCTGGTCTCCAGAGCTGCTCACAAACCTCCCTCTGGCCTCAAACCTGGTGCTCATGCTTTCTGCTCACTGAATAATAATTATTAATAATAATAACAACAACAGTATTTTACCTGGGGAATAGTGAGGTGGTTTAAATGGGGCTAAAAGGCACATATTTGTCCCTTTCAACTGAAATATTCTATTTTTGCTTGTTCTTGGAATAAACTGGAATAGAGAGGGTGCAAAGGCTGTTTTTAGAAGGGCACATGGCTGCACTGACCCAGCCTGTGGAAGGGGGGGAAGACCAGTCTCCCCAGTTGGGACCAGAGCCAAGCACCGGGGTGGGACAGGGACAAAGAGACCAACTCACCCTGCCCCACCTCAGCTCCCAACACCTGATCCTGGCAAGGAGAGGGGCAGGGTTTCCTCCCCCTTCCCCTGGGGAAACCCGAGCGCCGGGCAGGATCCACTTACAGCTCTTCCATTATTCAGGAGCCCAGAGGGAAAACAGGGCCCCAGGCAGCAGGGAGAGCATCGGGGCTCCAGCTGCTGACCTGGGGCTCCACTTCCACACCACCCTTTTGAGTCCCATCCTACGGGAAGGGGTGATTATCTGGCACCAAACTGCCAGGCTCTCCTACCCGGAGCCCTGGCAAGGACAGTGGAGACCAGTTGTGTTGTGGCATCACCACGTCCCACCTCTGGAAAACATGGAAAGGGATTGTTTTTTTCAGCAAGAGGGGAGATTGAGGTTGGAGATGTGGAGGAAATTCTTCACTGTGAGGGTGGTGAGACACTGGCCCAGGTTGCCCAGGGAAGCTGTGGCTGCCCCATCCCTGGAAGTGTTGAAGGGCAGGTTGGATGGGGCTTGGAGCAACCTGGTCTGGTGGGAGGTGTCCCTGCCCATGCAGGGGGTTGGATCTAGATGATCTTGAAGGTCCCTTCCAACCCAAACTGTTCCATGATTCTATGATTCCAGAGAGGCTGTGCCTGGGGGATGGGGTGAAAACCTGCCTGCTTGCAGGCCAGGTCCAGCCAGGAGTCACTCCCATGACTGAGCAAACCTCACACAGGGTTCCCATGCTCTGGGTAAGGGAGGAAGGGGAAAACATGGTGCCCTGCAGCTCCACACGTGGGCAAGAGGAGCCCAGGCTCTGCAGCATCCCTGCCACCTCGCTGGACTCCCTGCATGGACCACAACAGGTCCCTGATCCTGCCAGCCCTGCTGATCCACACAGCTCCACCACCAGCCAGCAGGGCAGGTTTGCTGCTTCCAAAGGAAAAGACTGGAAATATTTCTTCTACATTTTATACATTTCAGCCTTGAAAAAGGTCAGCATGGGAGGGGAACCTCTTTGGGTTAGGGACATCTGTCCCTATTTAAACATCCCTATTTCACACTGCAAGTCTGCTGGTAGCAGGAAACATCCCACCACCTGCTTCCTGCTGTGACAGCCTAAGCCACCCACTTCCAGCCACAGCACAGGACCAGCTGCCCAGGGCAGGTGACAGGCTGAGAGCCACTTGCCCTCTGGAGGTCGTGGGTGCTGCTGGAGCACCCCTGCCCCAGAACATGAAGCACATCCTGGACATGCCAGCTTCCTGCTCTCACAGCTGTCAGAAACATGCAGCCCTAGGAATTTCTTCACAGAAGGAAGAGCAAGGCACAGGGTTCCCATCCCCCTAGCTGAAGCAGCTCTAGGCAGGTCAGGGCAGGCTTTCAGGCAGACCCCAGCCCACTCTGTCCCCCTGCCACCCAGCCCTGAGCTGAGAACTGACCAGCTCTGCTCCCACTCCGTGTCCCCACCTTGGGCACAGCACAAGCAGCCATCACCAGGCACACAGCACTGGAGCAGTTGTCAAGGACTTGTCAGGGTAGGTAGCAGGAAAGGCCTGGAAGCTCCTCCCAGGATGGGGTCCTGCACAGAAGATGGAACCAATGCCTCCCAAGGGAGCACATGCCAGCTGAGATGGAGCTTCCGTCCCAGACAACAGGCACCTGCCAGCAGACCAGGCTTCACTTCCTGAACTCCAGTGGAGAACCTCCACCACAGGACCTCAGCAGACCAGGCTTCACTTCCCGAACTCCAGTGGAGAACCTCCACCACAGGACCTCAGCAGACTCATCTCCATGTTCAGCAGTATTTAACGAGGAGATGATCATCTCCACGAGGAGATGATTCCCAGCAGGAACGTGCTGCCCCTCCTCTCTGCACCACCAAGGCAGCCACAGCTCAGACCAGGCTCCACTGCCATGGGACCCAACTTCATTATCACGCTTAGAGCACCTTTTTCTTGCCCTTCATCCCTGCTTTTACTAATCTGGTTTCAAAACCTACCTGTTGGCATCAACATGTGTGCAGCAGCAGGGAAAAAGGGAACTGTGAGGCAGGAGTTTTCCCAAATACGTGTGTTTGAAGTCAACATCACAGGCTCTAGTGTAGATCCAAGTTGGAGGCAGATGTCCTAGGTGGTGATTTAGTGGCAGAGGCACAAGCAAGGAGCTCCTGGCAGGCAGTGTTCAATTCAAACCGAGAAGGCAGAAGTCCCTCTCTTCTTCCAGGAGCTTCACTACACATTACAAATGGGAACCCAACACTCAGGAACTCCTGCTCGAGACAAATGTGAAGCAGGACTGAGTGGCTCAGCATTGACAGGCAGCAAAACTCCCTCTGGACACGACAGACTGAGCTCTTGGCAGGCCCAGCCTCTGTGCCCCTCTCCCTTCTCAGTCAGCCCAGAGCCACAGAAAGTTTCAGGGCTGCCTCTTCCTCACAGGAATTTATTTCTTTAGGCAAAAGCCAGATCACCAGTTGCTTCCAGGCCTTCCAGAGCCAACACTGCTCCACTGTTCTTAGAAAAGACAGAGTCAAATCCTTCATCACTTCAGCTATCTTAGTGCATCCCCTCCACCTCCTCTCCCTCCCTCTGTTTAACTCCTCTGAACAGCACCTTCTGGTTTTAAAGGTTTAGATCTTCTTTTCAAAGAGAAAACATCAGTGTGAGAACTTGGAAGCCTCTTTACATCCAAGAAAGATGTTTGCCTTCCAACTCCTCTTTGAAAGAATCCCTTTGATTGTTTATGCTTTTTTCTTTCCTTCAGATTCAGATCTGTTGGGACTGTGAATCAGCACTTGCTGTTGATCACTGCTGCTTTGCCTGCTGCTTCTCAGACACTGAAACACCACACTGTGTTTGAAGGCAATCCTGCTGCACTAAAACAAACACGGATTTTGTTCTGTAAATTGTTTCCGGTCAGATTAAAAAAGCTCAAAGCAAAACCTCCTCCCTCTTCCCAAACAACATAAAACAGGACCACTTTCATTAGCACCAAAAAGGCTTTTTAAATGAACAGTTCCAGGGGGCTCCTTTCAAATCATAAAATGTGAATTTTACATAAAAGTGTGTTTACAAATAGTTTCTGCTTTACACTCAGCTCTGCCCATCACTGACCAGAAGTTATATACATACAGACTAGCTCAGTAGCCTCAACCACTTGCCAGGAGACTGCAGAATTTATTTCAGAAATAAAAACAGGATTTCCTGGTTCCTTCAGCCCGCCAGATCCAGTCACCTGCCAGCTGCTGCAGACTCAGGAGAGCACTAAGCTTTAGGAGAGAAGGGGTACTGTGGGTGCCACCAGTCCAGGAGCCTCACGCTGTGCACGGGGTCCAGCACCACCTGCACCCCCTGCTCCAGCCGGGGTTTCCTGCCGTTGCGGACCGGGCTGTCCTGGAACACCAGGCGCACGCGGTGGTGCCTCATGTCTGTGCTCACGTTGATGGTGAACTGCAGGGAGAGAGAGGCCAAGAGGTGCTTCAGGAGACCAACGTGATGGATAAACAGGGCTCCTAGCAGCTCACTTCGAGGTGGATTCTAGTAAGTTGTACAAGTCTAAGGTATTCCAGGTGCTGGGGGAGCGGCACTGAATCTACAGGATGGGATTGAAACCAGTTCGCTTTGGTTGGCAACTTCAAATCACAGAGTGGTTGGGGTTGGAAGGGACCTCTGGAGATCATCTAGTGCAACCCCCCTGGCTAGAGCAGGGTCACCTACACTAAATCCCACAGGAACACATCCATACAGGTTTGGAATGTCTCCAGAGAAGGAGACTCCACCACCTCTCTGGGCAGCCTGTCCCAGGGCTCTGTCACCCTCACAGGAAAGAAGTTCTTCCTCATGTTCAGCTGGAACCTCCCGTGCTCCAGTTTGTGCCCATTGCCCCTTGTCCTGTCACTCTCATAACAATGCCAGGTGTGAACATAAAAGCAAGTAACTGTCAGAGGAAGTCTGGATGTCAGTGCCCTACTCCTCAGTGAGGCCAGCCTGAACCTCAGGTGGGCACCAGCCACTTCTGAAGCCCTGAAGTACCAGTACAGCCACAGGTGCTGCCCCACGTTTTACCACAGCTCCTGCCTGAGCACACCTGCTCTGCTGCTGTCTGGAGCTCAGCCTGGAGAACTTGGTTCCACAGCTGCTCCTTCTCCCAGCAGTCAGACACCATGTACACCCTGAAAGAGTTTGCTCACAGAAGTTTTTGCTGCTCTCAGATTTTATTGGCGTAAGGTAAAGAGACATTTTCTGGAGAAAGGAAGACCTCCTCTTCTGCATCCCCACCTCTTATACCCTGGCTGGAGGACACAACAGCTCATCTGCCCCAGATGCTGCACAGCCACAGCTCCTTGCAGGTTCATCTCAATCAGCTGTATTTGCTGCACCAAATGGGGAAGAGGACTTTTTACTAGGGCATGTAGGGAGAGGACAAGGGGGAATGGATTAAAAGTGGAAGACGGAGATTGAGATGAGACATGAGGAGGAAATTCTTTGGTGTGAGGGTGGTGAGACACTGGCCCAGGTTGCCCAGGGAAGCTGTGGCTGCCCCATCCCTGGAGGTGTTGAAGGGCAGGTTGGATGGGGCTTGGAGCAACCTGGGCTGGTGGGAGGTGTCCCTGCCCAAAGCAAGGGGTTGGATCTAGATGATCTTGAAGGTCCCTTCCAACCCAAACCATTCCGTGATTCTATAATGGACACACAGAAGCTAAACTGAGGAGATCCTCAGCATTTCCTCTCATCATGAACCTTAGGATTCCCAGAACTGGTTTCCTGATGCAGCAGTGTGATTCACACACCACCAAAGAGGTGTCCTCTCCATCTCCTACAGAAACTGCACAGGCAAGGTTGGCCTGGCAGGTTTCTCCAACACTTACCAAGGTAAACGTCATACCCATGACTATTGGCACAAATATGAAGTTGAAGGTGGTGATCTGCAGTAGACAGCAATCCTGATCCGGATTCGTGTGGACTTCTTCATACTGAATGGGTGGCTGGAGACCTTTGCAACACTTGCTTTTGAATCTGGGAGACTTGAAAGAAAGAGACACTTATTTAGCTAAGCAGGAACCTGTGATGGGAGTTTGGCAGCTTCTCAGTGGTGCTGACTGGCAGGTTCTCAGGACATTCCCACCCATTTGGGCAGAGCACAACATCAAAATCAAAAGCCATCACTCAGGACAGGTAATTTGCAGGACAATTTCTTTAGAGGGGAAAGCTGCACAATTCCCAACAATTTTCTCCCCTGAGACCCATTACAGGAGGTTTTCAGTGGATCTGTTGGATTCCTTGGCTTCCCTGGGAAATCCTCCCGATGGTAAAACATGAACTTTCAGATTTTGATCTGTATTTTGACCACTGGAATCCAACAGTCTGTTTTTTGGTAGCAATCAGTGGCAATGACCCAAAGAGTAGGTTATTTGGGGTAACAAATGATGCACATCTTACAGAGGAGAAAGGACACCAAACAAGGAAATAAAAACGTCTTGGTAAACCAGCCCAAAAATTCCCTGTAGTTTCAGAACCTGCTTTAGTTTACCAAGGGAGTCAGAGTTTCCATGGATTGTTTGAATGCATAAAAAGTTGGTACCTTCCTTTCTACCACCCAGAAAAGTCATTACTGCTTCAAAAGAAAGTCACAGCCATTCTGGCTCTTCCTTCATACCTGCTTTTTGAACTTGAAGTTGAATTCCCACATTGCTTCTTGTCTGTTCCCTTCAATCTTTTTGCACCAGAAAAGCAGACACTGAGGTGGAAAAAAAAAAGAAAAAGAAACATAAAATTATGAAACCCTTGGAGGCACCACTTTAAATAAGTTTTAGCAGAGCATAAAGGCTTCCAATTACAAACACAATTACATAGGAGCAGTTAGGAGCCATTTATTCAAATTAATTATCTCCAAAGAACACACTCAGCAGTTTAGGTCTCCCAGTTTCAAGGCTGTCAACTCCTCACAGAATCATTCTGGTTGGAGAAGACCTTGAAGATCGTAGATTCCAACCATCATGCAACCAGGTGATGAAACAGGCAGCCACTGATGTGCTGAACAGAACAATCCCATTGCTTCATGTGTCCCTTTCATGAGGCAGGAGATGAGCAGTAACAAAGCACCAGTTTCCCCCACCCACCAAGAACCCCCAACAAACTGGACTCCAACCAGGACTAAAAAGTGAGGAACAACTGACCACAGAATCAGGATCAAGAAGGAGAGAACCCAGAGGGAAACACAAAGATCA
The DNA here is from genome assembly GCA_020745705.1 of Hemiprocne comata. NCBI lineage: Eukaryota > Metazoa > Chordata > Aves > Apodiformes > Apodidae > Hemiprocne > Hemiprocne comata. Next base: position 5,734,929 of record CM036610.1, on the reverse strand, counting down.
GAACATGAGCTGTGAGGTGACAGATGAGACAGGTCCTAAGCCACTGAGGGGTCAAAAGAAGGTCTTGACAACACAAGGCACTGACCAACATACCTCAGAGCAAACCCAACACTGCCAGGACAGCACAGTCTGACCAACCTCCTGTCCCTCGTTAAAGAAAATGAGAAAAGGGCCTCAAACCACAACAGAGGAAACCAGCACTGCTCTCCCATGCACACATACACCAGGAGCTCTCCAGTTTATCACTGTGTGGGCCACAGGATCCATCCCAGCATGCAGCACTCCTTCTAGAGCAGGAATCTCAGCACAACTCCTGGATTAAACTAAGTAGGAGGGAAATTCCCTGACTCCCAGTGAGTAGAAGCAACCAGCCTTCAACAGCCAAGAAAAGAACCTGGTAAGTCAGCCCAGCCACCCCTGGACATATTTCCACACCACAGATGCCAGCCCACCACAGCTGGTCTTATCTTTTAACAGTGTCAGCAGGAAAAGGAAGAACAGTACAGGTAGAGACACCTCCTCGTGATCCATACACAGTCACTCCTACCCAAGAGAAGGCCTGACTGGGTTGCAGGGTGAAGCACACATTTGATTTCATTCCAGGATAGGGTGGCCTCAACTGAAACAAAGCCAGAGCCCACCTCCACCACGGGGCTTTGTAATTAGAGATTATGGATGAGACCCTTTGTAACTAGAGACTATGGATGAGACCCTTTGTAACTAGAGACTATGGATGAGACCCTTTGTAATAGAGACTATGGATGAGACCCTTTACTCCAACTCTGAATCATGTCCATAAACAAAAGTCCTTAAAGGACCTTAACCTCAACAATCTTCATGAGGTGAACAACAAAGCTGTGGGGAGTCAAGCTCAGAACCACTCGTCAAGTAACCTCCACCTGGGAGGAGTGGCCCTCAACTTTTCCTGATAGAAACCTTCTCCAGATCTTTTTTTAACTCAGGTGAGCAGATGCTGCTGAGTTTAACTCCACCATCGGTGGCATCTGTAGTTCACCTCCAGAGACAGCCTGGTCTAGCAGCTTGTTGGGTGATGGCAAGTAGTGAAGCACAAAAGGTCAGTACCTCCTAAGGGGCAGAGGATGTCGTCCACGGGTCAGCCGTCCTGCCCTTCAGACGCGCCGTGCGGCCTCGCGCTCCGCCAAAAATAAGGGGGTGTCTTTAAAGGGCAAACACCTCTGCTGACACCATAACGGCTCCAGTGTCCCACACAAGCTAGGCTAGGGAAAGAAAAAAGGAAATTAAAGAGGAAAAGCTGGATTGGATAACCCCCGGGCCGGGGCTCTCCTCTTGCCACATGCAGTTTACGCAGGCATCTGCCATTAGTGTCAACGACCCGTAAAGGTAAAACCAGAGCCCAGGAAAGCAGGAACGTGAGGAGGACACCTCAGCTCCTCCTCCACACCCTCTGTGCCCAGGAACTTCTGTGCACACAGACACAGGCAGAGCTCAGGGTCTTGTGATGCAGTAGTTCAGCAAGACCAGACTCAGGACAGTTCTTTTATGCTCTAAGGGGTTAGGTCAAACCTCTACTGTTCTACCAAAGCCTCCTCACCATTTAATTTCCTTTTTCAAAGCCTCTTCCTCAGACTGTTAGTACAGTAGCAGCACCAGCAGTGGGCACCAAAGCCGTTATGATGTCAACGTGAATGCCTCCCAAATGCCAACCCTGCCAGCATCACCTCAGGGCTTGCAGCCCTTCCAGCCACACTACCAGACCCGAGTGGTGGTAGGGAGTCAGACTCAGAAGAACTAAGTTGGAATTGCCTAGAAATGTTTTGCTTTTGATTTCTAAGAAAGGTTATATCCAAACCGGGGATTCGGGAAGAGAATGAAGAGCTCTGGCTGCAGAGAGAAGAGTACACAGAGCTGTGTGCTCCTCTCCTGCTCTGCAGCACCACCTGCTTGTGACACTGCTGGATGCTCCCTAAGTGCATGATACTTTTTTCCAGTATCAACCCAAGGCGAGGGAGGAAGGAAGGAGGAATGTCACGTACAGGTAGATGAGGTTGCTCTATTTTGCATGGAAAAAGAAAAGTACAACTGTCGAACCAAAGCCACTTCAGTTTGGCTCCAAAAGCCTCATTCAACAGGTTTCTGACAAAAACCTCATTCAACAGGTTTCTGACGTTGGATTTGGAGGGTGGAGAATTCACACTGTTGCTTAAGCTGCTCCCAGAGTATCAGCCAGTTGCAAGTGACAACCAAACAAGAGACACGGAGGCATTTCAGAGTTAATGGTCAACAGCAATGGAAGAGGAATGGATATGCAAGTGCTCCAAGCTGGGAGAGCAAAGGGAATTGCCTGCCCACAGCAGAGACAAGCCCTTTGCAGCCCAACACAAGTGCAGCCCCAGTCCCCAAGCAGACACTTGCTCTGCAGGTTTGCCATGCTCACACCTCGCTGCCCTGCCTCGCCCAACACCAAGGACGATGGAGGACCTACAGGAAGGCAGGGTGACACGAGTCCCCTTCAGGGGCTATCAGTGTCACCTCTGATCTCTCCAGATCCCTGCTATGGAGAGAAGATGTATTCTGGCAGTGTCAAAATAAAGCAGAAGATACAAAGGCTGATCCTACTGCAACCTCCTTCTAGCAATCTATCTGCAACGGAGGAGGGGAGAACAGCAAATAGCCCTGGCAGTCCTGACATTCAGTGAAGAAAGTGCCTTTTCGCTGATTACAAAGATGTTGTGGTAGAACTTAGGCAGAAGTTACCCAGAAGAGTAACCAGAATCCTCTGCAGCAGCAATTAGAGAGATACAACCAACCAGCAGAGTTTTAAAGAGTCATTACTCAGGGTTATTAATCACCCTACACCCAGGCTTCGCTGGTGACCACCTGAGCATCATCTACGTTTCTTCTAGAAAAAGAACAAAACAACCCATAAAGAGCAACACCTCAGACATAGCCAACTTCCTTAGTGATTCCACTTACTCTGGAATTTTTTAAAGTGCTGGGAGTACTGTCTGGAATAGCTGGATTCCTGGAGACTCGGGAGGCGAAGGGCTCGTACATGTGGAACAGCGACCGGATGACGCAGGCGCGGAGACAGTGCAGCTTCTCCATGGACTCGGGCCGCAGGCGGAGCGGCAGGTAGGCATCCAGACTGTAGTGCCTGAGGAGCCAAGGACAAAAGCCAACACGTGCTGGAGGCTCAGAAATACCAGAGACATGCAGAAGGGAGCTCTGAAGAGATCAATGTTGAGAGGAAACTGAGCATCTGATTGATCAGAGGACCTCTGGTCAGCTCTGAGGGTTTGAAGGCTGTGGTGCTGCTCGCCGTGAAACCACCGGGCAGTCTCGGAGACTTGACCTGCACACATGCAAGCACATCATGCTGCAGGTCTCCAGTAAGAGAAGGTTGAGGGGAGACATCATAGTGGCCTTCCAGTAGCTGAAGGAACTACAGGAAAGCTGGGGAGGGACTTTTTACTAGGGCTTGTAGTGAGAGGACAAGGGGGAATGGATTAAAACTTGAAGATGGGAGATTTAGGTGAGACCTTAGGAGGAAATTATTCCCTATGAGGGTGCTGAGACACTGGCCCAGTTTGCCCAAGGAATGGTTGCCCCATCCCTGGACATGTTGAAGGGCAGGTTGGATGGGGCTTGGAGCAACCTGGTCTGGTGAGAGGTGTCCCTGCCCATGCAGGGGGGTTGGATCTAGATGATCTTGAAGGTCCTTTCCAACCCAACCCATTCCATGATTCCATGACTCTATGACTGTGTGCTTGCAGACAACTGCCTGAGAAGTCCAAATGCTTGAGCTCTAGGGTCACTCCTTGACCAGGAGCCTTCACTTAGGAACTAACAAATAAGGGTGAGGATGACCATGGCTGCTATTTGCTATGTACTCCTGCTTCCACCTCCTGGGCAACAGATATAGAAGTGTAAAGAAAATGTTCTGCCCTGAAGGCAAGTCCAAGTGACATGCACCAGGACAAGAAGATTTGTTTGAAGTTTTAACCATCTCTTTGTTGTTCTCCTCTTATTTATAACTTACACCTGCTGCTGAGACAGCTTCAAAATGCCTTCATTTCTCTCAGGCCACCCTAATTACAGGGAGGTGGCCATGATCAAAGCCTGAGGCAGAGTGTTTGCTTGCCTCTCACTAAGGTAACAGCACTGACCTTACCTAAGCACTTTGAGTGCCCTACACACAAAGCACAGGGTTCCAAACAGGAGTGTGCAGGCCCTGGCAAGCAGAAACCACACAATGCTGTGAGATTTTATACAGCACACCCAGGAATACCCCACACAGCTCCACTTCCAGCCCCAAAAGACATGCAGGATACCCCCAACCCTTTGCCAAATGAGGCCCACATCACCATGTCAATATACAAACATTACAGGACCCACAGGGAATGATTCCCAGATTTACAGAGCTGGTCACTGCTGAAACCTCCTACCAAGAGTTTAACAATGCTCTAGAGTCTCACCTTCTGTAGAGCCTGGTCCAAAAGGCAGCAGTGCAAGTAACAGTCCAGGCTTTCTTGCAAATCAAAGAAAACCGGACAATGTCTTCAGGGCGAATGTAGGAAGCCAAGAGCAGCCAGATATCGATGGGATACTCCTCTCCTCCTCCCCCCTCGGGATTGTCTACATGCAAGGAAGGAATGTTAGTGCAGGAAATCAGCCCTCTGGCAAGTCACACCTCGAGGGGTGTGTTCTACTACTGGTAGCACAGGGTAAGCAGCTGAAATGTGTATATACACAGTGAGCCAAATAAGCCTAAGTTGGTATCACTTTGTTATCCCTGTAACTGGTTTTCAGCGGGCACCTGCCTGTCCACACAGCCTTGGCTGGATCATGGGATGGTTTGGGTGGGAATGGACCTTCAAGATCATCTAGATCCAACCCCCTGCATGGGCAGGGACACCTCCCACCAGCCCAGGTTGCTCCAAGCCCCATCCAACCTGCCCTTCAACACTTCCAGGGATGGGGCAGCCACAGCTTCCCTGGGCAACCTGGGCCAGTGTCTCACCACCCTCACAGCAAAGAATTTCCTCCTAACATCCAACCCAAATCTCCCTCTTCCAGTTTTAATCCACCACCCCTTGTCAAAAGTCCCCCCCCCAGCTTTCTGAGGATAAATGCCCTTCTTTTATCTCTGTGCACTCTATGCAAAGTGGCAGTTTCAAAGAATAACTCAGGCTGAAGGAGGTCTCTCTGGACGTCTCTAGTCCAAACAGCCCAGTTCAAAACAGGTTGAATTAGCTCATTTTGTTCAGCATTCCATCCAATCAAGTTCTGACTGTATCCAAGGATGGGAACACCCACAGCCTTTCCAGATCCTGTCTCAATGCTCAACCCCTTAACAGCTCAAATGTAACATGGAAGTGGAGAAGTAAAAATCAGAAGGCAAAGACTTCATGAAAGGAGGGCCGAGCTCATGCATTTTTAATTAAAAAATGCTTTACACTACAAGTCCCTGAACATTAAGACACTGCCAACCTTGTCAATTCTTTGTTTAAAAGGTCAGAGTATTTTTGTAGGAGCTCTGCTAGGGGGGGGCAAGCAATTCCCTTCTGCAGCTGGCTAGTCAGCTGCTTTTCTGAAATGTGGAATTTCATGAAAGCTTCTTGGATGGAAAACTCTTAAAGTCATTCAGATGAACAGAATGGCCTGTTCTCCCTCCCAGAGGTGTCAGAACTGCTCAACCAGAACTGAAGGTTCAGAAACTCCTTTCACCCCTGAAGGGATTTGAAGTTCCCACCACACGTTTTTCCAGAGATATTGCTCCAACTTCAGGAGAAAAAAAAAATACCTCTAAAGAACAGAAATAGCTGAACAATACTGAGTGTCAGGAACACTGAGAAAGGAAAATGTGCAACTTGTACGCAGTCCTAACAGAAAAAAAACTGCTGTGAGGTTTGTGAACATGTGGCACCAAGGAGGTGTTTAAGAACTTGAGGGTGCCAGATCTAATCCCGAGGCAGCACAAAGGGCAGCACTTTATCCTCGTGTGATAATTGCCATGTCCAGTGCCAAGGAAAGCTCTGGATGTCAGCACTTCCCTACAGCACTAGGGATTGATGGCAGGCACACCCACAGCAGCCTCTAACATCCACTCTGCTCTTCCAGCTGACTTCAGAAGCCCTCAGAGCACTGAACTGCAGAGCACAGCCAGAACCACCACTGCTCTATTCCCATTTTTTCTTCCCTCAACACCTAGCAGAAATAAGGTTGTGGTAGAACAGAATACTGCCTTCCCAACTCCCAGAACTCTAGCCACCCAGATATTCTTCTTTTCCCAGAATTCCCAAGGACATCTTAATCAATGAGATTAAACTCCTACCCTAGAGGAGCACTATGCATCTATAGTCTGTAGTGGAGGTTCATGTCTTAAACAAATTAGTATCAGTATTAATAAAGTTCAGTTATTTTAATACTTAAAACTTCAGTATTAATAAAGTCAAGTCCAAGAAACCAAGTTCAAATTGGTTTCTCAACCTGAAAATAGCCTGCTACTAGAAACCCCTGCAGGATTCCACGGTGCAGCAGAACAGTTTATTGCTTTATTAGAAATTTCTTTCTAGAGAGTTGCACAAAATGTAACACCTCCCTGGAATTAAGTTACTATGATGCCACTAGGGCCAAATCCACTTCCTTGCTGGAAAAAGAGCCCTCAGCTCATCTGTAACAAACCACAGCCTTGGAAACATCCTGAAGGCAGAGCATGGAGTTTGCCAGCCAACACACAGTGGACAGCAGCCTTGTTTCCCCCCAAAGCAAACCCTGCTTTCACCACCTGTGTCCCATGAAGTAACGTGTCCAGTGGCAAAGTTTCACAACTCGTTGGAAGTGCAGCATTTTAGAGCAGTGTTTGAAGGCTGAGAGTTGTTTACTGAAAACAAGGAGCCCTCAGGCTTCCATTTGAAGCCCCAAGCTCTGCCTTGTGAAAAGACACCATCTCTGGGATCCTAGCAGGTTTAAAAGGGATTTAATCCTTGGCATTGCTTTGTGCACATACAAGTTAGAGAATGCCCAGAAGAGCCCCATGAAAAGGAAACAGCAGATGGAGGAGCAGCTCCCACAGAGACCACACACCTTTGTGCCTTTTGCTCTTCTTTTTTCTGGACGTGGTTCTCCCATTGATGCTTTCCTTTGTGTCCATTTCATCACTGCTGTCACAAGATTCTCCTGACACGGAGAGAACTTCCTCAGCAGGAACACAAGAGGCTTCCAAACCACAGAGGGATTTGACTAGAACGAGAAGCAACAACACAGTGAGCAGACCAGCAGAGAGGAAAAGGTGCTCTAAGTTCAGGAGGGACTCCAGTGGAGAAGAAAGGACACACCAACTGCATGAAAGCTTTCTGGAGAGTGACACAAGCAAATCCCAGGCCTGGGGATTGCCTTGTCAGGGGAAGATTAGTGGGGAGTGAATTGGAAACAATTATTCAGCTTGGTGTTTTAAAGAATGAACAATGAGGATGATCACCAGCACATGATGCAGATGATCCCCCTGGTTTCGTGGAAGCTGTTTACAGCTCTGAATGAAACAACAGGCTCTTTTTCTACAGTGCTAACTGGTTCCCCTGCATACCAGAGCTTCCTTCCATGACCACCTGCACAGAGCCAGCACCTCCTCTGTAATTGTCCTGTGAACACTGAGAAGATCCACTCCCTCCTCAGCAGGATGGAGAGATCCTGTGGCTGATGTCACACAATCCACCAGCAACAGAACTCAGGGCCAAGCACAGGAGCTCCACTTATCCCAGAGGTCAGTGAAGGGAAAGGCTCTGGTGTGACCAGGAAAACAGCAAACTGGGTTTGGTTTGGTTTTCTAGGGAGATGTCCAGACACATCCCTGTTAGGAAACAGGATTTTAAAAACTTGCTATAGAATACCAACTTGATGCAGAATTAATTTAAAACTGAGGGCTCTTTAGGGCAGAAAAATCCACATGTGAGGCAGTGATGACAGTCCTGGAAAGGAAAGGTGCAGTCCTGTGTGAGGCACTGTCAGACACAGACCAGCACGACAAACACTTTGGAAAATTCATTCAAGAAAGATGAATTTCAGCCTAATGCTTCACTGGGTGAAGAAAAGGACTTCTACCAAGAGGGACCTGACCATGCCTGAGGAGGCTTCCACTGTTCCAGCTTTTCTAACCCAGCATGAACTGAATCAGAGAATCACAGAATGTTTGGGGTTGGAAGGGACCTCAAAAGATCATCCAGTCCAACACCCCTGCCACAGCAGGATCCCCTGGAGTAGGTAACTCAGGAACTGAAAGCCAGGAAGGTTTTATACATCACAAATATGGTCACCAGAGCCACTGGAGAGCAAGATGTGGTACTGAAATTAAAGGACAGAGTAGCAGAACAAATAAATAAATAAATATGAGGAACTGACCATAAATAAATTCAGGTGAGAGATGTTCTTGTTTCTAACCACAGAACAAAGTTCTGAAATGGTAAGGCAGCAGAGGGAAAGACAGCCTTGAGGTAGAGCTTGACTGTACCCACTGACTGGAGATACTTTCAGTGCTTTGCTGAACCACTTCTACCTCACTTTGCAGTCTGCTCTGAGAGCTGTGTGCATTTGTGACAGTGGTACCTCTCCCTGGCAAACCACAGAACCATCACAGAATGGTTTGGGAGGGACATTAAAGATCATCCAGTTCCAAACCCCCCCCTGCATGGGCAGGGACACCTCCCACCAGACCAGGTTGCTCCAAGCCCCATCCAACCTGCCCTTCAACACTTCCAGGGATGGGGCAGCCACAGCTTCCCTGGGCAACCTGTTCCAGTGTCTCACCACCCTCACAGCAAAGAGTTTCCTCCTAACATCCAACCCAAATCTCCCTCTTCCAGTTTTAATCCACCACCCCTTGTCCAAAGTCCCTCCCCAGCTTTCCTGGAGCCCCTTCAGGCACTGGAAGGTGCTCTAAGGTCTCCCTGGAGCCTTCTCTTCTCCAGGCTGAACACCCCCAACTCCCTCAGCCTGTCTCCAGAGCAGAGCTGCTCCAGCCCTCGGATCATCTCCGTGGCCTCCTCTGGACTCTCTCCAGGAGCTCCATGTCCTTCTTGTGTTGGGGACCCCAGAACTGGACACAGAAGGGTTCAGCCATCACTGTCAATGTAACATTCACCTCCAACATGTGTGACCAGCTCCACTGAAGAGTTAAGGCCTAAACATTAACATTTCTCAAGCCAACAGGGTGTGTTATTTCAGACTGCTGCCAGCAGCTAAAAGCCAAGGAGGAAGTAGATAAGAAAATATTGAAACACCTTTCCAGGAAACTGCTTGTTTACACAGTTCACCAAGGAAAAGCAACACCCTCAAAAGACCTCCTTGCAGCATGGGGTGAGGGGGAAACACATTTGTCAGAAATATCACAACCTTATTCCCACTCCCATGAATTTTACCTGATAATAAAGCTGTCTACAGCTTTATTTAAGTAATAAAGACTCCTATCATGTTATTTTCTGCTTCAAGCAGGAGATAACACCCATTAGTTAATAGAAAGAGGCCTTTCAGGCACTAACAAAGACTCAGCAATTCTTACTGGATTCCCAACAGGCTTTCTGCAAAACCTCTTAAGATCCTGAGCACCTGACTCTGCAGAGGAACAGACTCATTTTCAGGCACCAAATGAAACAGATTTTCCCAGGCCATGGAGGGGGAGTTTCCCACACCATACAGAGGCCAGCAGGAGGGGGAAGCAGCCTGGAGAAGGGTGGCTCCACAGTGTAGACTCACCTTCCTGCTGAACTGCATTGGCTACAGCTTTTTTCACCCGTCCAGATTTCACAACAGCTGGGTCTGAGTTAGCATAATCTGCCACCGTCACTGCAGGAGAGTCAGGAGAAAGAGTGTCAGTGGGATTAGGGATTATAGGGGAGGGGATAGACAGGCTAAGAGCCACCAACCCTCAAGGAGACAATCCCCATAGGAACAGAGGCTTGAGCAGGTGGTGCACAAGCAGGAAAAGGAGCCCCACCCAGCAGAGAGGTGGGGGCAGGAGCCCTGGGGAGGCCTGTATGGCAGGCCCAGGGAATCCACCCTTCTGCCCAGGTCTCCCTCCACCAACACCAAACCTCATTACCCTCTCGCAGACTAACTCAAGCCTGGCTGATCCTCCCGGCCCGGCCTCCTCCTCTGCAGGCCAAGACGGCTCATTCCCCCACTCCCACACCAGATTCTCCACCTGGAGGCAGCTCTCCCCACCCACAAGCCCGAGTGCGCCAAGCCCCCCTCATCGCGGCCAAGCCCAGGTTCCTCAACTCCTCGGGCAAGGCCACTTCGTCCCCAAGGCCCCAGTCCAGGCCCAGCCTCTCTTCTCTAGCCAGCCCAGGCCGTCTTCCCCCGGTAGGTTCAGGCCCTGCTCCCCTCAGGCCCGGGCTGGCCTCACTACCCCCAGGCGCCGCTCACGACGCGACCTGACCCCGTTCCCCTCAGGCCCCGATGCACCCCTGGCCGCCCCCGCTCCCCAAAGGCTCCGCTCCCGGCCCGGCCTGACCCCGCTCCCCTCAGGCCCCGCTCCAGGCCCAGCACCGCTCCCGGCCCGGCCTGGCCCCGCTCCCCAGGGGCCCCGCTCCAGGCCCGGCCTGTCCCGCTCCCCTCAGCCCCCCCGCCCCGCTCCTCACCGCGCTCGGAGCACACGTCGTCGGCCCGGAACTTGAGGCGTTTGCGGGCGCCCCTTTTGGGCATGGCGGCGGCGGCGGGGCGGCCGCGCGGGGCCATGTCCCTCCCGGGCCGTAGCTGGGCCGGGGGGACAGCGGGGACAGCGCCGCCCCCGCCCGCCCCGCGCCAGGCCATGGCGTCACCCGCCGGCGACGTCACCCGCCCGCGACCTGCGGCGCGCCCCTGTGACGTCACGACGGCGAGGCAGAGGCAGCTGCGTCACGGGCCGGGGTGACCCCTCCGCCCCCAAGTCACAGAATCATTAGGGAATCGTTGCGGTGGGAAAAGACCTTCGAGGTCATCAAGTCCAATCATCATCCCCACAGCTCCGTGACCACTAAACCATCTCCCTCAGCGCCGCGTCTGCCCGTTTCTTGAACACCTCCAGGGACGGTGCCTCCACCACCCCCCAGGGCAGCCTGTTCCAAGCACTCTTGCTGTCAGGAGATATTTCCTAACATCCAAGCTGAACTTCCCCTGATGCAACTTGTCCTATCGCTGGCCACCAAGGAGAAGAGCCCAACACCCACCTCACCACAACCTCCTCCCAGGTAGTTGTAGAGAGCAATTCTCCCCTAAGCCTCCTCTTCTCCAGGCTGAACAGCTCCAGCTCCTTCAGCCTCTGCTCATCAGACCTGTTCTCCACACCCCTCATCAGCCTCGTTGCCCTTCTCTGCACCCTCTCCAGCACCTCAATGTCCTATCCTGCAGTGCCCAGAAATGACCCCAGTGCTCAAGGTGCAGCCTCACAAGGCTGAGTAGAATGGCAGGATCACCTTCCTGGTCCTGCTGGTCACACTGTTCCTGATGCAGGCTAAGAATGGTGTTGGCCTTCTTGGCCACCTGGGCACACACTGACTCATGTTCAGCCCCCTGTCGACCAGCACCCCCAGGTCCCTCTCTGCTGGGCAGTTCTCCAGCCACTCCTCCCCAAGCCTGTAGTGCTGCCGGGGGTTGTTGTGGCGCAAGTGCAGGACCTGACATTTGGCCTTGTTGAAACTCCTGCCATTGGCCTCGGCCCATCGATCCAGCCTGTCCAGATCCCTCTGCAGAGCCTCCTGCCCTCAAGCAGATGGACACTTCCACCCAACTCAGTGTCATCTGCAAACTGACTGAGGGTGCACTCTGTCCTTCATCCAAATCATCAATCAAGATGTTAAAGACAAGTAGCCCCAGCACTGAGCCCTGGGGGACACCACTCAACACACTCCTCATCATCCCAGTAAGAACAGCCCCTGTGCAGGGCAGGGGGGGAACTTCCCCACCAGTCCTACCAGTAGGGAGGGACCCTGGGAGGGATTCCCCCCCATAGCGAGGGTCCTTGAGGTGATTGTCCCCCCACAGTCACAAAGGCACTTGAGGGGCTATTCCCTCCCCTGTTCTTTTCAGTAATTAGGGTCTCTGAGGTAATTACCTCCCAGTTCTTCCAGTAACAGGGACCTCTGAGGTAATTGTCCCTCCAGTCCTCTCAGTAATAAGGAATTCTGAGGTAATTACCTCCCAGTTTTCCCAGTAACAGGGTAATTGTTGTCCCAGTAATGACTGAGATGGAGTTTTGATTGTCCCAGCCAGGAAAGGTCATTCCTTGACAGGAATGTTACTTCTAATCCATGTTTTTAAAACAATTGATACGACTTAAGGGGAATGGTGGCTCATACAACCAGATCCTGGTGCTGAGGGCTTTCCCCACCTCTTTGGTACCTAGAAAATGTTTTCCTTGGATTCTGCCGTTTATCATTGTTATTTGAGAGCTCAGTTCTTTTTAAATGGAGAGGTTGTCTGGGCTTGGAAAACTCTGCCATGTGGAGAAGAGATGAAATTTTACCAGGATATGAAAAAGGTAACATGAAAGCAGCTGTTTCCAAGTCTGATCAGCGATCAGACCCACACTCACTCCTCCAGTGGGTTGGGGGCATTTGCCTGAGATCTCCCCAAAGTTTTCCAGTAAAAAACACTGAGGAACGAGCCCGCTGTCCCTGCTGAAGCCTGGTGAGCTGAAGGAGCTGGTGCTGCTCTCGGCTGCTCCCGCTGGTCCCCTGGTGCCAGGCCGAGCGGGGCTCCTCTGTGGTGGCCTGGGTGGGGGATGCTGGTGGCTGTGCAAGGGGAGGAGCAACATCTTGTGGTTTCAGGGGCCACAAATAAATCGCTTCTCTGCTGACGAGCCCACTCATGCCGGGCAGGGCGCTGGGGCAGGTGGATCCCTTCGGTTGCTCCCACTGGAGTTCATGGGCAGCCTCTGCCTCAAATCCCGTTTTAGGGTGCGAGAGGTTCTCCTCAGGGAGGGAGATACGGGTGAACGGCTTTGCCCAAATCAGGGGGGCAACGCATCCTGTCCCCCCCCAGCTCGGAGCTGGGTCTCAGCAGGGCAAGGAGGGGGATGTGGCAGGGCACGGGGCTCTCCACCTGGCCCCATTTTGCTCCCCCCCCCCCAGCATGGGGGTAAAGGGACACCCGGGGCTTGGCTGCCCCACACCCCAGCGCTGCTCCTGCCTCCCTGCCTCTAGGGCTGGACGGAGTCCCCGAGGGCTCCTAAACCCCAGAGGAGTTTTCAGCCCCACTAGAGGGGCTTCCTGCACCCCCTCAGGGAGATTCTTTCCCCCCAGGGTGGTTCCTACCCCCACCCCGGAGGGTTCCTGCTTCCCAAGGGGGATTCCTGCCCCCCCTTTGGAGTTTTATGCCCTCCAAGGGCGATTCCTGCTTCCCAAGGGGGATTCCTGCCCCCCCTTTGGAGTTTTATGCCCCCCTCCCGGGTGGTCCCTGCCCCCCCGGGGGCAGTCTTGCCCCCCAAGGAAGTTTCTGCCACCCCAGGAGGGCTCCTGCCCCGAGATGCTGCCGCGCCCCCCCCCCCACACCCCCAGGGCCCCCCCCCCCCCCCACTCAGGCCCCCCCATTCCCACCCGAGGGGCGTGGCCCGTGGGGGGCGTGGCCACCTGGGCGTGGCCAGGCGGGGACGGTGACGCAGTGGGCGGGGCGGGGCCGGCAGCGCGAGGCGGCGGCGGCGGCTTCCAGCGGGTTCGGTGGCCGGTGAGTGCGGGCGGGGCCGGGCGGCTCCGCGCTGCCCACGGGGATGCTTCGGGCCCCGCCGAGCCGGGCGGGGGATGCTCGGCCCTCGTGGCCCCTCGGTGGGGCCGGGCAGGGGATGCTCAGCCTCCTTTCTGGCCCCCCATGGGGCTGGACTCGGGGGGGTCTCTAAAGCCGTTTGCCCCTCCCCGGGGTGCTGAGCTTCCCCACGGGGATGCTCCGCTCGCCCTGTGGGGCTGAGTCGGTGGGGCTCTGCTCCCCGTTGCCCCCCGGCTGGGGCTGGGCTGGGGGTGCTCTGCTCTACCGTGCCCCGCGGGGATGCTCTGTCCCCCTCAGCCCGGCCGCGCTTTGTCTCCCACCCCGTAACCCCTTGGAGGGGGTGTCTGAGCCAGGGGGTGTGCTGAGCTCCCCCGTTTCCCTTGGGTTGTGTCTGAGCTGGGGGGATGTCATCCTTACCCCCGAGCTGGGTCATGGGGGGTCTTGCTGACCCCGCGCTGGGCATCTGAGCCAAGGAGGGGGCTCAGCACCCCACACCACTGCCCCCGGGCAGATGTGCTGCCCCATCCCTGCTGGGTGTGCAGGCAGGAGGGGTGAAGGGGTTGGCACATCCACCCCCCCGGGAGGCTGCATGGTATGGGGAGGCAGTGCCTCCTGTTGCCCAGGACTGGGGAGGGGTGTTCCTGAATTTTCAGCTGCTCTCTGCCCCTGGAAGCCCCCCAATATGAGCCCAAGCTTCCCCTCTGCACTGCACCCCCTTGCTTCCACCGTATGCTGAGGGGGAGGGCAGGCATACTGCTGAGACTGGTCCTACCCTGGTCTTCTCCTGCTCTGATTTCCCTGCTCTGTATCCTCTCCCTCAGTGCTGTTTCCATCCCCTTGAGCATCCGCCCTGTGAGGATCCACCTGGAACTGAGCTCTGGGCTGTGTCAGCCCCACGAGCATCTGCCTGGCACTGATTTCCAGGCTTGGTTCATGGGGTGGCTCTCTAGACAGACGCTGGTGGGGCTGGTTCAGCCTGGAGCTTTGCACCAGGTAAATGCCCACCAAGCTGGTCCAGCCCGGAGCTTGGAACTGGGCTGGTCCAGCCCCAGGCATGGTGGGCATCCACCCGATGCCATTGGGTGGATGTCCACCATGCCTGGGGCTGGACCAGCCCAGTGAGCATCTGGCCAGCTTGGCCATCTCAAGCAGTTCTCACAGTGGTTCCCATCCTCTGTCAGCTGGAGCCCTCTTGCTGTGGCTGTGGCAAGCTGCTTCCAGACACTGTGATTTTTCTCCTGAATAGCACCAGCCTTTAAGGGCTTGTTTATCCCCTAAATGGCATCATTATAACAACAATTGGCTTAGGAAGCTGGGTTTTGTTCAAGCTGTGCAAAACCTTCTGGGGATGTCCTGGTTTTGGCCAAGTCAGCGTTGGCAAAGTATTCGTTTAAGCTCGTTGGCCACCATCTGCTTGTATGCTGGAATGAGGTTCTCCTGGTGGGTTTGACACCACCATGCCACTTCTCAAGTGGGAGCTGGTACAGAGTCAAGGTGGGAGCTGGAGTTCGGTACCTGGATGAACATGACTGGGTGGTTCAGGAGCTTCTTGATTGTGGTGCTGCCCAGGCTTTAAAAGAGATGGGAAGTTGGTGTCTTCATAGCTCAGATGGTCTGGGAGTCTCAAGTGTCTGTGCTCTTGGGGATGCCACCATGTGCTTCTCCTGGCGTCTCAGGATGGTGCTGCTTGGTACTGACCTCTGGGGACTTCCCTGGAGATTTGTCAGGGAGCCACCAGCACAGGTTGCTGGTGCCATTCCCCTGATGCCCAGAGGAGCTCAGGTGCCTGGATGACTTTCCAGCTTCGGTGCTTGCTCCTCCTGCATCTCTTTTCCAGGAGACAGACCAGAGGTAGTCTGGGACCTATATCAACAGCTGGAGGGTAGTGGGGAGCACCCAAACTGGCAGGTTCCTTTGACACAAGTGGTGGGACTCATGGATGGATCTGGCTTTCTGGGGTGGTCAGCTCAGCTGTAGCTTGGCAGATGTGCAATTAAATGACTCGTCTGTCTCCAAGCAGCTTTCTGCCTTCGTGGTGAGGGTGACCAGGTCTTGTTCTGCACCAGTGGCTCAGTCCAGCTGTGCCTCAGCACCCGCCAGCAGCTGAAGTGCAGATGCTGGGGGATTGAACGTGCTGGAGAATTGAGTTCTGGCCTTTCCTAATTGTCTCAGAAGGTGCTGGAAGTGAAAACCACCCTAAAAACCTTGTCTGTATCTTTTGAGGGCCCTTTTTTGCAAGCCTCACCCTTCCAGGCAGCTCCTGCTGGGGCACAGCGGCGCAAGGACAGGGACAAAGACTCTGGTGTGAGGAGGAGGGGGCTGAGTGGGTGGGAGGTGGGTGGGTGATGGGGTCGTGGTGTGCTGGGTGAGGAGATCATGGCCGTGAGTCAGTGCTGGGAAAGAGCCTGACAGCGTGTTGGAGGTGGGAGTTCTCACCAAAGCTGGGTGAGGCAGCCCTGGAGCCTCAGAGGGTGCTGAACCCAAACTGGGACTCAACTGGAAATGCTTCTTCTGGAGGTCTCCACTCTCTGGGGACAGGGAGCAACCTTAGCATGAGTGTCTGTCCACTCCCTGGGAGGTGCCATTTCACATTTTCCAGCAAAGCAGAAAGATGCTGGATTCTTTAGCAAACCTTGAAAGTTTATTTTACAATTAATTTCCTCCTAAAGAACGCTTTGGTGAGCCTGAGGTTTCCCAAATGGCTCCCAAAAGTGATCTGGGAGGTCTCTGGGCTATTAACTGGAGCTGGAAGGATGTTAGATGGTGTTAAATGCAACAACAACCCCTCACTTTCCAGATGCTTTGTGTGGAATGCCAAGTGCCAAGTGTGGGGGTGACAGTCCTGGCTGAGGGTGAGGGCTCTGGTGTGGGCTCCGCAGGTGGGTCCAAGCCCTGGCCAAGCTCCTGAGGGATGTGGTTGGGAGTTTTCCATGCTTAAAGGGCTCCTCTGCAAGCAAACAATGCCAAAAAGCTTGGAGGTGGGTGCACGTGTGGGTGTGCTCACACGAGGTGGCATTTGGGAGGGAGGAAGGGAAAATATCACATGAAACAACTGCAGCATCGGGGGACAGGTCTGCATTTGGGCCCATCTGGAGCAGAAGTCGTGAAAAATGATTCAAGGCTCTTTGCTAAAAAAAAGTTGTGCTGATATAATTGGATTTTACTTCTGTCTGTGCTGTGGTCAAGCAGATTAAAATCCTTGTGGGGACAGGGTAAAGCCCTCCGTTTAATTTGCACAGTGAGGATGCCCAGGGGAATGAAGTGGGTGTTCATCTCTCTCTCATTTTTGTGCAAAGCTGTGCGAGGAGCAGCCCTGCCTGCCCCTTGGCCCCTGTGCAGTCATTTCCATCCTGCAGCTGGAGGGATCTTGGAGCTGGGTGCCCAACCTCCTCCACAAGGCAGAGCCAAAAGTCACCGACCAGGAGGAGGACACTGACCCCGTGTCCTCCTGGTTGCCCTTCCTTTCCTGAATCTCCACCTTGGTGTTTTCAATCAGCTCACGGGTCGCTGTCTCCAGCACTGTAATCCTGCAGGACTGACAAGGCTGGAATTTATCCGAAATGCAGATTTATTATTTTTTTTTTTTTCCTTCAGCTCCTGGTTTTCAGTTTCTGCCACGCTTCCCTTGGCAAGCGCGAGGAGGTACCGGCTGGGCGGCTGCCTTTAATTGCATCCCCCCAAAAAAAAAAAAAAAAAAAAAAAAAAAAAAAGGAAAAAGAAGAAAACAAGTGGCAGATGAGAGCTCGTTTTCCTCATCCTCCTGTCCGTTGCGAGCGATTTCCAGGAGGGGGCAGTTCCCAGGGTTTTTTGCTGCGTGATGCTTCTCTGCAGCCTCCCAGGCGGCAGCGCCTGCCGCTGCGCGCCGGCGGGTCGTGGGGGCAACACCACGGCAGGAAATGCTGGAGCGTGGACCCAGCTCCTCCACGGGGAGGTGAGATGTTTGACAGCGTGAGGCTGATGTCTTTAAATAGCAAGCACTGTGCCGCGGGGCTGTGCAGCAGGGAAGGATGCTCTTCCTGCCTGGAGTCTCCATCCAGCCTCCTGGAGGGGAGAGGATCCATCCCCTGGGCAGGATGGCACAGCAGTGGAAGGGATCCCCACCCCAAAATCGTTGCCCATCCATTAGCTGTACTGATTTAAAGTTCTCATTTCTACCCTTTCTTGGTAAAAATTAATTTTCTCTGTAATTACAGCTGGGTTTTAGCTCCCTGGCTGGTGTTGGCCACCATGCAGCTGATGTGCTGGGACAGGGGAGTCGTGCTGCTGTGGGGCTGGTGGCCGCGTGGTGCCCCGGGGCCTTCATGTGACAATCTCACATGGAACACCTGCAGCATTGAGGGACAGGACTGTGTTTGGGTCCATCTGGAGCAGAAGTGGGGAAAAATGATTCCAGGCTCAAGCTGGGGTGCTCATCAGATGGCTGGAGCCTGGGAGAGAGGGGGATGTTTGGCCACACTGCTGGCCCAACAGTCGCCTTTCCAGGAGTCTCATTAGTGCAGTGCATGCTCAGATGGATCCTCTCCTGGCAAAGCCTGGCTCTTCTGGCTTCCAGAATTGGGGAAGGTGTTTAAAGCTTTGCTGTGGCATTAACACAGGTGTCATAAACCTGATCTCAAGCTCTTCATCATGATAAATGGACTTGGTGGTGGTGCCTGCTACTGTTCCCCATGCAGGAATTCCTGGTGCTAGGAGCTGCAGACAGTGAATGGAAAGATGGGCTTGTGCAAAGTTTACAGCCTCAATAATCCAGTTAATCTGCCCTGTAATTCAGTGCCTGGCAGCTGTGCTAACTAGATTTTGGCCTCTTTCTAGCATCCCCCCCAAACTGTTTTGCAGGAAGGAGTCAAAAAAAGGTCCAGAGGTTATTTTTGGCCGTGGCTGATTTATTCACACGCTGATCAGCCAGGAGAGGAAGTTATTCTGATCCCAGAGTGTCCCACATAACATGCAAGTACCTCATGCGAGTGCAATTCCTCGGGGCAAGGTTCTGAGATGATGTTCTTGTTGGTGAGAGCAAGTTCTCATAAAGCCCCTTAATGGTTTTCATCCTGTAAACCCACTTGGGAACCTCACATCTGGCCAGAGTGCCACAGCCAGGGCATACGGACTCTGCACCCTCCTGTCTTTGGTCCCTGGGGGTTGGACCTGGGCCCCTTGGCCCTGGGGTGGTGGAATTAAATTAGATATTATATTAATTTAGATTATATATTAGAAAAAATGTATTCACTGAAAGAGTCATTAAGCACTGGAATAGGCTGCCCAGGGAGGTGGTTGAGTCTCCATCCCTGGAGGTGTTTAAAGGCTGTGCAGATGTGGTGCTTGGGAACATGGTTTAAGCACTGGACTTGGTAGAGTTGGGTTAATGGTTGGTAGAGTCAGGTTATGGTTGGACTTGATGATCTCACAGAATCACAGAATATTACGGGTGGAAGGGACCTCTAAAGATCATCAAGTCCAACCCCCCTGCCAGAGCAGGACTGAGACAAAAAAAAAAACACAACGAAAAAAACCCACCGCCACACACACCACAGAAACAAGGGCAGATCACAAACTAGGGCAGATCACTTAGAAAGGCATCCAGATGGGTCTTGAAAGTCTCCAAAGAAGGAGACTCCACAACCTCTCTAGGGAGCCTGTTCCAGTGCTCTGTAACCCTTAGAGTAAAGAAGTTCTTCCTCATGTTGAGATGAAACTTCCTGTGTTTGAGTTTGAGTCCATTGCCCCTCGTCCTATCACAGGGCACAAGTGACAAGAGGTCACCTCTGCCTTCTTGACACCCAGCCCTCATGTATTTATAGACATTAATTAGATCCCCCCTCAGTCTTCTCTTCTCTAGAATAAACAGCCCCAGGTCTCTCAGCCTTTCCTCATAAGGCAGGTCTTCCAGTCCTTTAATCATCCTTGTAGCCCTTCTTGGACTCTCTTAAGTAAATCCCTGTCCCTCTTGAAGTGGGGAGCCCAGAACTGGACACAATACTCCAAGTGGGGTCTCACCAGGGTTGAGTAGAGGGGGAGGAGAACCTCCCGTGATCTGCTGAAGACACTCCTCTTAATGCACCCCAAGATACCTTCTTGGCCACAAGGGCACATTGTTGTCCCATGGAGAGCTTGTTGTCTACCAGGACTCCAAGGTCTTCCTCCATGGAGCTGCTCTCTAGCAGATCACCTCCCAACCCGTACTGGTGCATTTTGTTGGTTCTTCCCAGGTCTCAAAAGATCTTTTCCAACCAGAATGATCCTGTGATTCTGTGACAGCACCGTGCCTTGAAATTCCTGCTCCATCCAGGGAAGCACGCAGCAAGATCGTGGGTCTCCTGGGGTGAGACCCGGGTTTGGGGAGCTCAGGGCAGCATTTCAAGGCTCATTTGGGCACAGCATCGTTCTGAGGCTGGGGAAGCACTGTGGTGTCCTGGCCAGTTTCTCTGCAGGATGAGGTAGCTGTGGTGCTGCTGAGGATCTTCTCCCTGTGTTTGCTTTCCCTGACATGCTGCGAGGCTGAGCTCTCTGCTCTCAGGAAGGGGTGGTGGGAATGAAGTGTGGGGGCAGCACAGCCAGATCCTGCTTTTCTGCTGTGTCTTCATGGGAGATTGTTCCCATGGGGCTTCCTGGGGTTATTGCCAAGGCTGTTGTGGGTCAGGAGGGTGGACATCACTAGGACAGGGTGCTGCTGCTGCCTTTGGCATCCTGTTAGGTCAGTGGTATGTTTCCCACCCGGCTGAGGATGGCATTGCTGCCAGCTGCATCTCTGCTTGCAGCATGGATCCCTTCTCCCTCCTTGTGCCCCCCTCATGGTCACTGTGGGGCTGGGGGTGTCACCAATGGCAATGTCTGACCATGGGTGAAGGGATGGGAGGGAGACTCGATCCTGTTTCCTGCAGTGAGGAGGCAGGGCCGAGTCTGCATGGCAGAAGTGAGCTGGAATTTGGGCTAAGGCAAGCTGGGGAGGATCACAGGAGGCTTTGTAAGGACAGAGGAGCTGCCAACCCAAGCACCTGAAGGAGCCGTGGAGGTGTTGAGCAAACCAAACCTTGGCTCGTTCTCTTGGAAAAGGTGGCTGTGCTGGAGAGTGGATGGGTGGAAATCCTGGAGATTCCCATCTGCCTGCAAGAGTTGCTGCCCTCACCCCTCACCAGTGTTGCAGCACCTGGAGGCAGGTGCCTGTGAGCTTTGTTAGGACACAGGGGATGGAGCAGGGTATCTAAGGTACCTGCCAGCAGCCCTCAGAGGGACACCTCCCTGAACCCTTCCAGGGGCTTGGGCTCTTCAGTCATGTGCAGAATAACATGGCTTAATTAATTTTAACCCATTAAGTGTTTAATTGCAGCTAGAAGGCTCATCTCTTCTGACTTGAGCTGTCTTTCCTTCCAGCCCAAATCCAGAATGGGTTTGCTTTGCTTCTGGTATCTGGATGTGCCACCCAGGGAGCAGCTAATGTTTGATGGAGAGAGAAGATTCTCTTTCCTCCTCCCCAGCATCAAACCAGGATGATAATCACTCGATTATTGCCACCACTTTGGCGCTGCCATATTAAAAGAGCATTCTTCCCCCTTTTGATCATCTGCTGCTAGTTAATTGAGTTACAAGACTTCTGCATTTTTGGAGGTGGCAATCAGAGCATCTCTGCGAGCAGGGATGGCCTTTGTCCTGCCTGTCCTTTGTGTTTACATGTATATCAAGAGATTTTGGCCCTTCAGATGAAGCTGTTGTAAGCCCCAGCATTGCTGATCCCTGCCTGGCTCTTCGTGAGCGCTGGTGTCGCTTTCAGATCACACGTCGTCAATAAATCTAATTCTCACTGCCCTGCAGCAAATGGCATCAGCCTGCACTTGGAGATCTCTCCCACACGTACTCCTGCTGCCTAAAAATACCAGTGCTTTAATTCTCAAATGACTTGGCTATTGTACAGCCACCATTTTTCATTGAAATATTGCTGCATGGCTCAGTGCAGGACATTGTTATGCTACGGAGGGGGGAAATTCTCCTCTTGAGACCTGGTCTTTAAGTAGCACAGTGGCTGTGTCCATCTTTGGGGTTAAGGAACCTTCACTGCTTTTATTCTCAGTGATGTGAGGTGTGTTAATCAGGGGTGCAACAGTGATCAGGGAAGCAAGATCCAGGAGGGGAAACTCATCCCTGATGTGGCATCAGACAAACCCCCTCCCCCCCCCCAACTCATTATTTCACCAAAGAGATGGACCTTCAGTGGCCACCAAAGAAAATGCCCTCATTGCTGGTGACCTTCCCAGCTGGCCAGGTGTGCTGGCAGTGGCCAGCAAGGGCTGTTCCCATCTCAGGACAGGGCATGGGAAAAGCACTTCCAACATCCCTTCCAGCCCATCATGGGTGCCCTCCAAGGCCCTGAGCTGTCCCTACATTGTGCAAAGCGCGGGTGACAGAGCCCATCAGGCCAGTGTCACCTACAAGGATGCTTGTGTCCAAACAGCTGCTTTAGGAGCTGTTGAAAATGCAGTGTACTGCACCTCATCCCTCTTAACCCCCCCGTGCGTGTCCCAGGGGTCTATTCTGTCCTCTTTGCAGTAAATACATAATTTAAATCTGGCTTTGAGACCTGGAATACAGGGAAGGGGACTGACTGCTGTGGTTGGAGCAGCTGGGTCTCTGATGGGTGAATGCAGAAGGCACGCTAGTGTTTTCAGTTCATACAGGGCTCTGGGCAGACTGGTGTGTAACTCAGGAGCAAGCAGGATGTTCTCCAGCAGGTTTCAGCCTCTTGACCTTACTGGTTTGCTGGCAGGGCAGGGAGACCTCATCGGTTGGGCTATGAATAAAGCCAAGGGCTAATGCCATGGGCTGTGGTTTCGGAGTGAAGCTGCAAACTGGCTTTGTGGCACTGCCTGGGGGATTTTGGAGCAGTGCTGGATGCAATGGATGTGCAAACTGAAGCTGAGCATAGCTGGGAGGTGCTGAGGCTATAAAACATGAGTGATGCTCCAAGGAGATGTATTTCTTTAGGATAGAAGGTATTTGGATTTTCCTCTCTCCCATCTCCACGCAACAAAACCTTACGCTGCTGGGGGGAGTTTGTTTCTGAGCTGTGAATCACAGACTGGTTTGGGTTGGAAAGGACCTTAAAGATCATCTAGATCCAGCTCCCTGCATGGGCAGGGACACCTCCCACCAGACCAGGTTGCTCAAAGCTCCATCCAACCTGCCCTTGAATGCTTTCAGGGATGGGGCAGCCATTCCTTGGGCAAACTGGGCTAGTGTCTCACCACCCTCATAGTGAAGAATTTCCTCCTCATGTCCAACCTAAATCTCCCCTCCTCCAATATTAATCCATTACTCCTTGTCCTCTCACCCATAGCCCTTGTCACAATCCCTCCCCAGCTTTCCTGGAGCCCCTTCAGGCACTAGAAGGCTGCTATGGGGTCTCCCTAGGGCCTTCTCCTCTCCAGGCTGAACAAACCCAACTCTCTTGGCCTGTCTCCATACCAACCCTCTGATCATCTTCATGGCCTCCTCTGCACTCACTCCAAGAGTTTCATATCCTTCTTATGTTGAGGGCTCCAGGACTGGACACAGTTCTCCAGGGGGGGTCTCACAAGAGCAGAGTAGAGGGGGAGATGCTGCCTGGAGCAGTGGGTGAGCACAGGCTCAAGGCACACACAGGTGTCCTGCACCCTGCTGCAATATGGTCAAGCCATGGATGCAAGCATTGATAATTCCCCCAGTTGTGGAAAAAGAAAAAAGAAGAAAATAAGTGTATTTTGGAGGCTGAACAGATGAGGGAAACAGCCACCAGCCCCACAGAGCCTGCAAACATTGGCTGCTTTGTTTCATTGTCTCCACTGCAAGTAGGAAGAAATCCAACCGCTGAAGATGCCAGGGAGGTGCTTCTGTTGCCCTGGCTTAGGGACAAATGTAGGGCCCCTTCAGGAAGAGCCACCCTGGTCTGTCAGACCAAGATGTGGCAGGCCCTCCATCACTCAGTGCCTGGACTTTCTCCTTCCAAGGACTCTTGGCTCCATGTGAGCTGACCCGATGTGCCTTGAAATGCCAAAAACCTGTTGTGAAGAAGGAAGCAGAAGGATCTTCCCATGCTGTTGCCTTCACCTGGAGCTTTTTTCCCCTCTTTTCTTCAGTGCAGGTGTGTACACAAGGAGAGTGACCAAGCTCCTATGTAGTTGCTGGAGAGCTGGAGATTTGCCTGAGCCTGTTCTCCCAAAAGTCTGAGATTTTGCTGGACTTAGCCCCGAATGATCAGGAGATGCTTATGAGCACCCAGGTTAACCAGCCCCTGGGGCATCTGGGACCTTTGTGGTCTCCTTTTGTCCCTCTCCATCCCCATTGGCTTAGATTGAGACTGATCTGCTCTGAAGAAGCTGCCAAGTGCACTTGGTGGTACCCAAAGCTTTTGTAAATCTGTGAGGACAGGACAGGTGTTAATAACACCAGTAACCAGAGTGGGCTGGCTGGGAGAGCTGGTCCAAACTGGTGGTGGTGGGAGGATGCTGCTAAGGAGGTGATGGTGGCTGCTGTGAGGGCTTTATTGGCTCTGTATCTTCCCATGAAGATGCTGGTCTGGGTTCAAAAGAGTCCAGGCTCTGCTCAGCCACAGCTCCCAGCTCCCTGCCAGCCTCGACCTTGCTCGGGAAGGGAGACGTGTGGGTTTGCCTCTCACTGCTTCTTGTTCCTCAAAACGGGAATTGTCAGATCCAGAGCAGCTCTGGCCCTGTCGTGTGTGTTACTGCAGAGCCAAAGCAAGGCCGGCACGGCTGGGCCTGCCCCCGGGGAGCCGGGCTGGGCGTGGGATGTCGGGGGCTCTGCTGGGGGGTTTGCAGGGATGTTCTCTGCAAATGCATCTCACGGGCGGCTGAGGATGCAGTGGAGAGAGATGCCAAGAGAGGAGGCTGCTGCAGGGAGGCTGAGTCCCTCCTGCCTGCAAAACTCCTCCCGATGCTGCTTGTGAGATGCCGGAGAGGCAGATCAGGAGGCAGATCGGCTGGGGAGGGCTGGCTCCTCTCCCGCTCGGAGCGGGGAAGGGGTTTTGTGTCAGCACTGGAAGAGCAAGAGCAGTGAGACTTCAGCTCATCCTCCTGGGCTGCCTTCGCAGTGCTCCGTGACACCGGCACAGCCCGGACACTGGCACAGCCCGGACAGACACCGGCACAGCCCGGACAGACACCGGCACAGCCCGGACAGACACCGGCACAGCCCGGACAGACACCGGCACAGCCCGGACGCTCCTCTCCCGGCTGGCTCCGCCACAGCCTGAGGAAGCCGGGACCGTGCGAGGCTGCGCTGCCCACCCTGGGCACCCGCTGCGTTCCTGCCCGGCCCTGGCAGCGGATGCTCCAGCCCTGAAGGTGGGACGATCCCTGAGGGAGGGGGGGGTGTGTCAGAGGCATGGGTGTCCCCTCGCAGGGATGTTGGAGAGCCTGCTCCAGTTGCTTTTCCCCTCAGGATTCTGGCAGCTGGGTTCCTGGCCTGCAAGTACCCTGCAAATGCCCTCAGAAAGTGAGGCAGCATCGGTGCTCCTCTCCTGGAGCAGAGCAGGGACCCTGTGACGTGGTACAGTGGCAATGTGCTCCAGGGGTGGCAGGAGAGCAGGATGAGGCCTCTGTAAAGGATGCTTCAAAAGATGGAGGCGTTTAACCTGCGGGACTTGCTGATCTGTGGTGGGGTGAGGCCAGCCTGGGGCTCCCATCTCTAGCAGCTGCTGTCACCTTCCTTGCCCGCATGGCCTCTCAGCACCCCAGATTTCTCACAGGTCACCCCAGGCTCCCCTCCAGAAGTCAGCCTACCACTGTAGTCACCAGGGTGGCTTTCAGGAACTAGCAGAGCTGTTCTCAGGTTCTTGCTCCCCATCCTGCTTGTTTTCCAGCCGTTCACTTCCCCCATTATGTCCCTATTATCATCACTCATTATTTCTCTCTAGGTGAAGGCTTTTTAATAACATCTGACATTTCAGCCATTTTTCAGTAATTTCCTTTCTTCTACTCCAATTTTCTTCCTCTTCACAATTAGGAAGCCTTTCTTTGTCCTCGGCCAGAGGGGAGGTGTCTGTTATTCCAGGAGGTTTGATCGAGTTAATGAAAATCCTTCCCTCTTGTGTGTTGCTTCCACTCCTACCTCCTTTAGCCTGGTTTCCTAAGGAAATGAAGCTGAAGGGCTTGTGTCATCATGGCCTTTTCTCCCCTCCCCACTCCCTCTCCAATGTGTTGGTCTCTCTTAGCAAAACTGATGGGCTGGAGAGCTCGAAACACTCGGGGGCTTGTGATGGATGGTGGGGAGAACAGGGGCAGGTGATGCCCTGGTGGGACACAGGGCAAGGGGACAGTGGTAGGGCAGCGGGTTGAGGCTCATCACCCAGAGAACAGGCTGTGGATCCCCCTGGGAGCACGAGGGGCACCGGGGCTGTATCCCCCCCAAGCCTGTTAGCTGGGATAACGGGCTGTATCCCCTGGCTGGTTTTGCTGCCCAGTTGCCTTTCGTGTGTTCAGGAGGGGGAACCAGAGAAGGAGAGTAGCTGTGGCCTCACCAAGGGGGGGTCGTCTGGGTTTCAGGAGGCCTGGGCTGTGTTTCCAGCTGCAGGCTCACTCGTGGTTGTGCTCGAGGGCTCTTCCTGCAGCAGCAGGAGCTGCAGCTGGTTGGAGCTGATCCGGTGGAGTGTGAACTGCAATGACAGAGGAGCCAGTGGAGATTTTCTGCTGCTGTCTGTGCTACAGCAGGGAGAGGCAGCAGAGCTTTTCCAGGGGCTGCTGCAAAATCTGGTTCCCTGGGGATTGTAGCACTACTGGTGAGGGAAATCTTGGGCGTCGTGGGAGAAGCACAGTGTGCAGTTGGAGGTTCAAATGCATCTGTGGAAAAGGACCAAAGTGCCTCTTGGTGTGTCCTTGGAGCTCGTTGCCCTTTGCAGGAAGGGATGAGGTACCTCATGAGCATGTCCCCTCCTTTTTCAGCCTGTCCTGAGAAGAGGGATTGTGCCAGGCTGAAGAGGAGGGTTTGCTGAAGCCCTGTAGCATGGAGATGCTCTGCCCAGGTCTTGCAGTGGGGAAGCAACCTGTCTGCTTGGCAGTTTATCACAGAATCATAGGATAGCAGGTTGGAAGGAACCTTAAGGATCATCTGGTCCAACCTTTCTAGGTAGGAACATGGTTTAGATGAGATGGCCCAGCACCCTGTTACACTGAGTCTTAAAAGTGTCCAGTGTTGGGGAATCCACCACTTCCTTGGGGAGATTATTCCAATGTCCAACTGTTCTCATAGTGAAACATTTTCTTTTGATGTCCAGTTGGGACCTCCCCAGGAGTAACTTGCACACATTGCTGAGGACTTAGCTTTTCTATGGGTGAGTTACTGCTCGTTGGCACCAAGTCTTGTGGTGGAGCAGCACTGTGAAGGCTTTACCCTTGCTGTGCCGTGTCCTTCCCTTTGCATGTACATCTGGCATTTCTTCTGAGCAACCTGTTCTGCTGTTCTCTCTTCACCCTTTGTTCCTCAGGCCTGGAGCCTTGTTGAACATCAGTGTGGCTCCTGCCTAGTCCTACTGCTAGAGGAGATGGGACTTGCCATCAGGAGCCATGCCTTGTTCTCTGCCTGGTCCTACCAAGCACCTCCCTTCCCCTCTCCCTTGTGGTCCTTCCCACCATGAGGGGCTTGCTGGTTTGCACCAACCCTGCAGAGAGCACCAGGGCACTTGCAGCCTAGCAATGAGCAGGGTCCTTACCAGGTTCCCATGGGCTCCCTTCTCCTCCCCAAACATCTGACCCCACTGGGGGGAATGCACAGCAGCAGCTCTGTGTCCCAGCTCATGGTGCATCCCTTTCACCTTGCTTGGCCTCTTCACCTACTTGTGGTCTAATGGGTAAGAAGGCTTGGTGGTGGGAAGACAAGACCAGCCTTGATGCCACCATGGTCATGCACAACGGAGATGTTTGGGGTGTGTTTTGGAGCTAGGTTTCTTAACCAACTGTGAGACATGGATAAAGGCAGGAGAAGGGCTTGGCAGTGACCTCTGCTCAGGAGCTGGGTGCTTGCATGGTTTCTCTTTCCAGGAAGGGTTTTGGTTTTCCTTTGTTCTCTCCAGCCTCTCTTTTGATGGCCGTAAGATGGGCTCTGTAATTGAGGAGATCCCAGATGAATAATCCACTGAGGAAGCTGCTAATTTGAAGACATGCCTGTAATAATTAAATCATTATCTGGAGGGAAGTAAAGAACAGATACCAAAACAGGGCTAATTAAAATCCAAACCCAGGATGACTTGGGCTCTAGGCCAGAGCACAGCATAGTCTGTTGGGGATGTCTTCATGTGTAATTGCTTTTCAGAACATCAGTCCCACCAGAAAACCCATCTGTTCCCCAACACGAGACCAAGATTGACCCAGAAATGCTCTTGTCTTGTCCTGTCCCATGTTCCCCAGACCAGGTGCAGCTAGAGGATGGCCATATGCTTCACAAAGATCAGAGGAGATGTTGAGACCCTATCTGGGAGGGTATTTGCTTCTTGGGCCTCAGGAACTAGATTCCTCCATGTCTCTAGAAGATTTGGTCCTGTCCTTATCTTGTTTCAGCCCTCGGGCTTGGCCAACGCTCTCTGGAAATCCCTTGAGATCTAGGAGCAAGGTGGGCTCATATCTCTGTGTCCTTCATATATGGAAGGATTTGGACCTACCAAAGTGCCACATGGACCCAGTGTCTGCGAGGAAGGTGGGTTTGGCTGTAGGAAGAGATGAGTCTTGTCCAGATTGAATCCATATCTGGGGTGGGAGCACGTTGGGAGAGGTTTTGTGTGCTGTGTCTCCCTTAAGGACTCAGTGCATTGCTGGAAATGTGCCCATCCTGGGGTGTCAGCTCTGAGGTAGGTCCAAAGAGGTGGAGGTGGCTCTGCCAAGCTGAAACATGGTGACCAGCAGGTGTGGTTGTGGTGTTGGAGGGGAGAAAGGGTCTTTGGGCAGCACTTCATGCTATGCCATGACCATGGCAGATCTGCAGGGTGGGTGTTAACGTTCGTACCCAGAGGTGCCATGATGCTTTGCCTGAGGTGGGTCAAGCCCCAAGTCCACCACGTTCTTCAGCAGGGCCAAGCCCTGTGCAAAGGACAATGCATTAAAATCCCACCTCCCGTTTTCAGGGTGCTGGTTCCAGGACAAATTCAACCCTTCTGAGCTCCTGCACTGGGTGGATTTCTGCATCAGGGAGATGTTGCTGCTCTGTCTGTGTAGACTGAAGGTCCTAATGTGGGTCACAGCGAGGTGAAACCCAGCAGCAAGCACAGCTTCAGAAGAGCTGGCCTTGAATCGCTGTGTTTGGGCAAGGATGGGCTTGCAGCTGTGCAAACCAGGCCCCTTCCAATGTTGGTTGAGATAAATTGGTGCATCTGCTCAGTGGAGACAAGGTCAGGGAGCTGTGTCTGTCAGGCAGGCACGTCCTGAGCATCACTCAGTGAGTGTCCATGTGAGCATGGCAGGGAAAGGTCACCTCAGGTGGGCTGGTGGCTGCAGGCAGCATCTGAGCTTGGGAAGGTGGGAGGAGGCCACAGCGTGGGAGGCCAGCCAGGGAGCCACTTCTGCTCGGGTGAGCATCCCACCAACCCCTCAAACACAGTATGTTTTTTCCCCAACGTTGCCCTGGAGGAACTGCAGCATTGCAGCAGCTCAGCACTGACATGGTGATGTGGTGGATCTCAGGGATGGGCTGAGCCATCCCTAAGTCAGTGCTGGTGGAGCTGGTCTCTTCTTGGTCTAACATCTACAGGATTAGGGCTCTGTAGGATGTCCAGGGTCCAAAATCATGTCATAAAGAAGTCAGAAATTCACAGCTGTCTGCCAAAATGGTCACTAGACCTTCTAGAAAATGTTGGCTCAGCTGCTGTGCTGGACTTGTGTGTGGAGAGAGACTCCAACCCTCTGTGTGTCCTGTCAGCTTGTGAGCTTCAATGCCCTGCTTGCTTTTCAGAGAGAAGGTGAATGAATCACCATCTCAGGCAGCAGATGTGATGCCAACGCCTTGGGTCATCCCCTTCCCCTCATCTCCCTTCCAGGGATTTTAAGGTTTCCAGGCCACCACATTTTTGAGTGCCCAACAGGAGCACTGCTGAAAGGGAGGGAGCAGGATGGAAACCACCAGGGCTGTGTCTGTGCCAGTCACTCCTGCACCACTGTCATTACTGACATTTCATTTCCTTAAAAGCCTGCTGAGCTGCAGGCGCCGTTCCCTCCTCTCCTGGTGATGCCTCACATGGATCAGCCAAATCCTGCTCTCACCTCCTCCTGGGGTGGTTCAGGGGATCATCCCTGGTGCCAGTGCTTGGCCATGGGGCCACTTGGCACAGCTCAGTGGGTGCAGGAGCTCCTTGAAGTGCCGGGAGGTCCAGGGGCTTTGTGCCAATGGGTGTAACGGGGGTGGATGCATCTTGGACACCCTGTGGGATTGATGGATGGAAGGACAGGCCAGGCTTGGTGATGACATGATTGGGGCCACCACCTTTGCAATCTTCTTGGGTGAGGTGGACATGGCTGTGGGACCTTGTGGGAAGCACAGTGGGAGCAAGGGTTGGACATCAGGAAGGGATTCTTCATCCAGAGGGTGGTGGAGCACTGGAATAGGCTCCCCAGGGAAGCAGTCATGGCACCAAGCCTGGCAATATTCAAGAAACATTTGGACAATGCCCTCAGGGACATGGTGTGAACTTTGGGGTTGTCCTGTTCTGGGGCGGGAGTTGGACTTGGGGATCCAGGCTGTCCAAGTGGATGGTTGAGCCACCATCCCTGGAGACATCTAAAAAGACAGCTGTGGTGCCAGGGGACAGGGTTTGGTGGTAGACACAGCAGAGCTGGGGTAGTGGTTGGACTCGATGATCTGGTTGGTCTTTTCCAACCAGAATGATGATACTATGATACTAGGGCACAATCTCCTGGGGGTGCCAGGCATGGGGCTTTGCCCAGGGTGCTCTGGGTGCTGCTGGCAAGGACACAAAGGCCACAGCATTAGCTTAGCTCCACCCAGCTGACATTTTAAGAGGGAAGGAGTTGGAAACTGAGCTGAGCTACTGCCCAGCACTGCTTTTTGTGACAATAAGTGCTCAGATGACAGCCTTGCTGCCACAGAGGAGATCTGCCACCCCACTGCAAACCATGACACCTGCCATGCCTTCTGGAGCAATTTGGTGTTATTTCCCTCAGTTTGAAGCTTTTTTTTTTCATAATTTTGCACTGTATCTTCAAATTCCCCAAACCAAGGAACATGCACAGTGTTTCCTGGGGCTGGTCTCTCTGTTCATCCATCATGGTGCTGAGCATCCCTAGATCAGCTGCTGGTGCAGAGGAACAAGGATGAAGGCAGCCTTGGACAATGCACTGTTGGGTCCATGGCAGGCAGGATGGGTGCCAGGATCACCGAATGGACATGGTGACAACATGGCCTGGGGCACATTCACTTATCCCTGGATGCCCCATAGTGCCAGCACATTTCCTGGCCTCTCTGGGGACACCTCCAGGGGATGGTTGTCCTGTGGCACCCCATCTCTCTCCACTGATACACCCAGGCTCCCAGCTGGCATGGGAACCCCATTCCTGGTGGCTCAGTGGGACCACACTGGGTAAGGAGCTGGCTGGTGTCCATGGCTCTGCCCTCCAGGCCACCCAGTCCTGCTGCACCTACCTGGGCTGCAGGAGGTGGCTTTTCTGCCCCATAGACCATGGGGGTCGCTGGCTGGGATACAGGGGTGCTAGTTAATAAGGAGAGAAAGCAAAGAATCATAGCATAGAATCACAGAATGGGTTGGGTTGGAAGGGACCTTCAAGCTCATCTAGATCCAAGCTCCCTGCATGGGCAGGGACACCTCCCACTAGACCAGGTTGCTCCAAGCCCCATCCAACCTGCCCTTCAACACTTCCAGGGATGGGGCAGCCACAGCTTCCCTGGGCAACCTGGGCCAGTGTCTCACCACCCTCACACCAAAGAATTTCCTCCTCATGTCTAACCTAAGTCTCCCCTCATCCAGTTTAAATCCATTACCTCTTGTTCTCCTTTCACTCCCTGCCCTTGTCCAAAGTCCCTCCCCAGCTTTCCTGGAGCCCCTTCAGGCACTGGAAGGTGCTCTAAGGTCTCCCTGGAGCCTTCTCTTCTCCAGGCTGAACACCCCCAACTCTCTCAGCCTGTCTCCAGAGCAGAGCTGCTCCAGCCCTCAGGTCATCTTCGTGGCCTCCTCTGGACTCCCTCCAGGAGCTCCATGTCTTTCTTATGTTGGGGGCTCCAGAATTGGACACAGTAAGAAGGGGCTGGTGGAGCCAGGTGAAGCCCTCTGAGGCTCTGCTCAAAGGTCCCTGCTGGGTCTAACACAGCTTGTGACATTCATGAAAAGCTTGATTTATTCTTCCTGATCTTCTCCAGTACTTGGGATCTCTGGAGGGAACTGAACTTCTATATCACTTCTATCTTCCTTGTGGACTCTATCTAGGAGGAATGAGCTCCAGATGGAGCTTTTTCCATGGCAGGGTATTTTCGAGGTGCTTTCTGTGGTTTCTCTGATGGCTAATAAGGGTTGAGCTAATTCCATCATCCTCCTAAAGGAAAGCGACTTGGATATTCCTTCTCAACTCAGTTCCCAAAGCACAGCAACTTCAGGACCTCCACCTCCCTGGCACAGTGAGCTGGGAAGTAGTCCTCTGTGTCACGGTGTTTGGGGATGTGCAGGGGCAGAATCACCACCAAAAACTCCTTCTTGCAAGAAACAAGGCTTGAAAAGAAGCCTTTCTGCAGTGCTGTGTGGCCAAGGCTGGCCCTTGGCTCTCCCCTGCTGCCCTGGCAGGAGGTTGTGTGCTGGGTGGGCTTCATCTGGGGGGCTGGTTTTGTGTAAGGATGAGTGTGGGTGAAGATGTGGACTTGCTTGATGTATGGTTAGAGAAGCAGACACATCTGTAGTGTCTGCACCTTGTCCCCAGCTGCCTTGAAGTGTCACTGTCCTCAGATGTCCCCACATGGCTGCTTCTGCCATGTCATGTCCTGTCACTTGTGATGAACTGCAGGGATGAGAGACCAGGGGTGACACACGTGCACCCTGGCAGTGGGTTCTTCCAGCCTGGGGTGGATGGGGGCTGTCCTGCAGCTTATCTCCATCTCTGCCTGCTCCTTACTGGGACCAGTCCTGCCTTCTGTGCTCCTCTGCCAGCTTCATCCACACCCCCAAACCACACGGGGAGACAGCCAAGATGCCAAAGGGCCACGGCTTGGCCAGGGAAGGTGGTGGTTATCTCCAGCATGAGGATGCTTGGGAGGAACGGAGGGTTTCAACCAGGGTTTCAACCTGGTTTCAATCCCTTCAACCAGGCAGGGATTTAACCCCTTGATCCTGCCTTGCCCTACGTGGAGCTGAGCAACCACAGCTCTGAGATCCCACCCACATGTCCCAGCATGGGTGGAGATGCATGGGGGATGTCTGAGGTTTTTCCCCATGGATGTTGCAGAGCTGTCCTGGTATCATCCTTGGAAGGTGACTACATGGAGCCAAGAATCACGCTGAGATCCTGCTCCCTACCAAGGTGTGTCTGCAGCCAGGTGAAAGCTGTTCAGTAATGAGCTGCACCATCAGCAAAGGGATTAAATAACCTGCTGAAGTCACAGCACAAGGGATGGAATGAAG
This sequence comes from Hemiprocne comata, assembly GCA_020745705.1. NCBI lineage: Eukaryota > Metazoa > Chordata > Aves > Apodiformes > Apodidae > Hemiprocne > Hemiprocne comata. The sequence continues at coordinate 5,701,613 of CM036610.1, read as the reverse complement.
GGATGAATAGAGGGGGAACCCCCCACATGCCATAAAGTCATAGAATCATCCTGGTTGGAAGGGACCTCGAAGACCATCAAGTCCAACCAATTGCCTGAATTGCCTCTGGCTGGGGTCTTCCAATGCCAAAGCCAAGGTGTCACCACTCTTCTTCAACACAGGAGGGACATGGAGCTGTTGGAGCAAGTCCAGAGGAGGTCACAGAGATGACCTGAGGGCTGGAGCAGCTCTGCTCTGGAGACAGGCTGAGAGAGTTGGGGGTGTTCAGCCTGGAGAAGAGAAGGCTCCAGGGAGACCTTAGAGCACCTTCCAGTGCCTGAAGGGGCTCCAGGAAAGCTGGGGAGGGACTATGGACAAGAGCAGGGAGGGATGGGATGAGGGGGAATGGATGAAAACTGGCAGAGGGAGATTGAGGTTGGAGATGAGGAGGAAATTCTTTGGTGTGAGGGTGGTGAGACCCTGGCCCAGGTTGCCCAGGGAAGCTGTGGCTGCCCCATCCCTGGAAGTGTTGAAGGGCAGGTTGGATGGGGCTTGGAGCAACCTGGGCTGGTGGGAGGTGTCCCTGCCCAGGCAGGGGGTTGGATCTAGATGATCTTGAAGGTCCCTTCCAACCCAAACCATTCCATGAGTCACAATCCTCTGATTCTTCACAAGCAGCAGCTCCTGTGTTCCCCGGGCTGGGCGCAGAGCTGCCTGCTGTAGCGTGGGTACTGGGGTCTGGTGGGTGAGGAGGCACCTCTGCATCTTTTCAGGGTGCCCGGGTGCCCCCGCGGCACAGATTCCAGCAGCCCCCCCCCCTTGTGCTGGTGACTCTTCCCCCGTCGCTGAATAAATTAGCACCAGCAAGTGCCGGCGGTGTGTGACTAAAGCAGGGCAGGGGCTGGTTTGGCAGCGAGGAGGAGGCCCCCCCCGTGCCAGGGCGTCAGGCTCCCAGTTGAAATAACTCCTCATCGAGAGTGTCACGGGGGTGGGAGGGATGTACCCGTGGCAAAACCTCCAGTGAAATCATGGAAAATCACCAGCCATCCCTCCGCGTCTCGGTGATGACTGAAGTTATGCCCTGCTCGGGGGGAAACTGAGGCACAAAGCCTCACTTTCCCGAAGATGGGGGCACCTCTGCAGTGATGCTGCCTCTGTGACAAGCACGTGATTTTCTCCCCGTGGTCGTAAACAGCTTCCCTGTGCCTTGTTGCCTCTCCAAGGAGTCTGCATCCACCTTGGGCTGGAAACCAGCCAGATTGCTGGGATCCCAGCGCTCCCCTTCACTTGCAGATTCATCCAGGGGCTGGTTCAGCTCTGCGCGCTGCTTTTAGAAGAGCTGTGGCAATTGGATTTCCCTCTGCTGCTTGTTTGACCTTGAATGAAGCAGAAGTCAAAGGCTTTATCCTAACAGAGCAAAGGACGTAGGGTTTGGTTGCAAAGTTATAGAAAAAAAGGATGAGCAGCCACGTGGAGATGCAGGGATGGTGAATGGTCCAGCTATTGAAAAAGGAAATGGTTGTAACCAGTGTTGTGGTTTTTCACATCAGGTCGGTTGCATTAATACCCCTCCTTGTCCCTGTGGGTGGATCTGAGTGCAGACCACATCCTGGAAGAAGGATGTGAGCTTGGTGTCATGCATCAGCCTCATCCTCCTCCTCCCTCCCAGGGAGTCCAGCAGGCAGCACAAAGTGGTTTCCCACCTGCTCACCCGTTGCAGGAGTCGGTGTTTCTCCGTCGTGCTGCTGGGTTGTTGTGGAAATCCACTGCAAAATGTTACTGGTGCAGGTGACTGGAGGGGATTGTGGTGACAGGATTTAGGGGATTTGGGTTGTGTTTGTGGTGGTTTGGGGTAACCCTTTCTGCTGCCCAGGGAGGTTGTGGAGTCTCCATCCCTGGAGACATTCAAAGCCCACCAGGATGTGTTCTATGGGATCTGCTCTAAGGGATCCTGCTCTGGCAGGGGGGGTTGGACTAGATGATCTCCAGAGGTCCCTTCCAACCCTGACCATCCTGATTCTGTCGTTCTGTGATTCTGCCTGCTGGGGCAGGTCTGCATCAGGGTGAAATCCAGCTCATGGGCTTCTTACAGTGGCAATATTCCCTTGCTTTATCAGCACGCTGGCTGGGCTCCCGCCTGAGCCACACTGGGATCCTCATGGATTTAGCAGCAACTTCAGACCTGTCATCTTCTCTCCCCTCAGTTGAGTTTTTGGCTGTTGCAAACCCAGTGATGAAGTTTGAAGGTGAGTCTGAGCTTGCTGAGCCTCTTGGCCAGGCTTTGGGATCCCACTTGTCAGAGGGATCATCCCATTTGGAGCCCCTCCAAGGCTCATTCCTGTCTGTCATCTCACCCCAAAGTGCAAAGCAGGAGGTTTGTGTCTTGGTGTGTCTTCACCCCAGCAGTCCCTGCCCGTGCCAGCTTCCTCCTCACGATCAACTGAGATGACACCTTCCTCTGGGGCCAGCTGAGGACATGGAGCCCAGTTTGGAAACAGGGAAACTGAGTCAGGAACCATAAACATGATCACTACAGGACTCTCCAAAGGGGTAACAGGGGCCTGTAAATTGGTGTAGGTTTCAGTGCCAACCCTGGGAGGGGTGTTCACACTGTTCACCTCCTCTCTGCGCCGGAGGGCCCGGCAGAGATTTCAGCTCAGTGTCTGATGAGCTTTTTGTTGCAGAACAATTGTGCTCCTGCACAATGGTGAGGAGCAGGTGGCTTTCTGAAAATACCCACTGGAAGTTGTGTGTAATGCCTCCCCTCCCACTGGGAACTATAAATATCGGTTGAATACTAACACTTACTTCTGCTTGCAAAGAAACAGCCAGATCTGGACATTTTTCCTCCCCAGTTTCTCCTCTGGCTTAGCGGCTTGGAGCGAGGAAGGGATGAGGATGGGAACCACTTTCTGGTTTTGGAGCAGGGCAGAAATGTGCCCATTAAGGTAAGATATTGGGAGTAGCTGTCTTGTATTGCTTGCAGGGTCCTCTCTCCCCTGCTTTAGGGGCACCCACTGCTTCTCTGCCACCTCTGAGACAGGCTCCAAAACCTGGAAGTGCTGCCCAAACATCTTGTCCAACTAGGGTCACATCTTCAGCAAGGGACAAGTTGGGTTTTGTCCCCTGGAGAGCAAGAGACACGTTGCTGCAGGTGTGGGGACTCTGGGTGACTCCCCAGGCCTGGATGGGAGAGGAGGCACCACTACCTCTTTCCTCAGGGCTTGGTCACATCCATAACCCAGATCTCTGCAGCAGGGACTCTCCCCCCTGCGAATCCATCTCGCCCTTTAGTCTGTGAATCTAATCCTTTGCTGCTAAAAACTGGCACCTTGTTTCTAGCCAGAATGCCTCATTTCCCTTATTATCCCTGGGTGTCCTGGCCACGGGCTGCCCCTGGCAGCAGCCAGGTACCATCTGTGTGCTACCCTGCTGTCTGCAGGGCTGCACGAGGGAATGTGGAGGTGCCATCACCATATGTGCCCCACGGTAAGTTGGATCTTCCTTGTCCTTCTCAGGGGACTGGAGTTGCCCAGAGGCCACAGTGCATCCCCGGAGAAATGTGAGGACCCAGGAGAGATGCTGGGATGAGGCTGTATCTGCTGATTGCATTCCTTATTGAAATGCAGCTTTTTTCCCTGTGGATTGCCCAGGATGGAGAAGCCAGGATGGTTTGAGTTTACAGACTTGGCTGCTCAGGTCTAGGCTTGGAGAACTAAGAAACCTGTGGAGCATGCAGACATCCTGTGGCCAAGGATGGGGATGGAGTGAGGAAAGGAAGGATGGAGAGGGGCCCTTGGGGTCTGTAGGGCTGGAGAGAGGGATGCAAGGAGCTCCTGGCACACATGGGCCCTACAGGAAAGCTGGGGAGGGATTTTGGCCAAGGGCTTGTAGTGAGAGGACAAGAGGTAATGGATTAAAACTGGAAGAGCGGTTAGACATGAGGAGGAAATTCTTTGCTGTGAGGGTGGTGAGACACTGGCCCAGGTTGCCCAGGGAAGCTGTGGCTGCCCCATCCCTGGAAGTGTTGAAGGGCAGGTTGGATGGGGCTTGGAGCAACCTGGTCGAGTGGGAGGTGTCCCTGCTCATGCAAGAGGTTGGAACTAGATGAGCTTGAAGGTCCCTTCCAGCCCACCTCCGAGACCTGCAGCAGGTGAAGGTTTCCATCTCTAGGCTCTGTGCTTAGAACGGCAGCTTCCACTGCTGAGCCAGGGCACTTCAGTGTCCTCTTGTGTGCAGGAACAATCTCCATTGTCTCAGCCTCTAATTCCCACATCTCCCACAGAGGGTAAAACGGAAGTCAGACTCCATGGGTTGATGGAGATGTTGATGGAGATGTTGAGGATGTTCCTGCTCTGCCATCCACAAACTGTCCCACAGCTTGGTGGGCCAGGACTTAACTTCCCCAGGGCAGATCGGGGGAATAGGTGGCTCAACATGTCCTGGCTGCTCCAAAGTGGTGTCTGACTTCAACAAGGGTGGGACTTTTGTGGGAACAGTGATTGGGACAAGCTTGCTGGAAATGTCAGGTTATGACCATTTTGTAGCCTGTCCATGTAACCACTAACTCAACATCACAAGGAAAAGGTGAAACAAAAAGTGCTGCATGGGAAAACCAGCAGCAAAAGGGCACCACCTTCCTCCTTCTTCCCAAGTCTGGGCGGGCAGGGGTCAGCAGGGGACACTGGGACCTGTCCCCTGCTGGACCAGCAGAGGGGAAGCCTCCCATGAGCTGCCAGCATCGTGTCCCAGTGCTGGCTCGGCCACCCTGACTGGGCCGCTCTTCCAAGGCCGGTTTGGGCGCCTGACGAGGATTTTCCAGGAGTGGAGAAGATCAAACTGACATTTTTATGGGATGATCAATCCCTGTGAGCTTGTTGCCTCCGAGGTGCACATTAAACCCTCTTTGCCAGCTGCCTGCTGGGGTGATGATCTTGCTGACAGAGCCAGGGAGGTTTGTGGTTTTTTTTTTCATTTTCTTATCAGGGCTGAGATGAGAGTGACGCTGTTCAGAGAAAAACCACCAGCCTGTCTCTGCCTTGGTGCACAGGTGGTTTTGTGCGTGGGTAAACGCTGGGTGTGCTTCTTGCTCTGGTGGAAAAGGGGAAGCCAGGGTGCTCCCTGGGACCAAGCATCCCACAGGCAGCTTGACTCTCCACAACGTCGTGCTGAGCAAATAATCAACTCAAGGGCAAAAACCCCCCATCAGCTGCTCCATCTCTGGGCACCGTTGTTGCAAACAGGCCTCTCCAAGCAGGCAGCATGTGACTGTGCTGTTTTCCATCCCAAAGAGTGAGGAAAGCATAATTTTAGGGGGGGGAAGGGAGAGTAAAGGAAGCACGTTTTCACTGGCAACAAACCTGCTTCCAGCAAGTCTGTGCCTGGCAGCCCCGCGGGACTAAAAATACCCAGCAAAGGACTAGAGCTGCGCAGTGTCTGTTTTCTCAGCTCACCAGCTGTCTCCTTGCATCCCCACTCCTCTACCCGATGATTATCCCATCACTTAAGGCCCTCTAAACCCTGGCAGTAGCATTTATCTAGTTTTACCAGATACAGTTGAAAGGTTGAGATTCACAGGCAGCTTTTTGCTGCTAATTGCAAGGAAGCTCAGCCCCCTCCAACATCCAGCACCAAGGGGCAGCTCTTGGTCTGCCCTCACTTCTGCTGAAGTCACTGGCAAAGTGTGTGATGTTTGGGCTGTCAATCACATGGACATCCCCAAGGTTCTTAGAAGTGACCCACTGGATATGCAGGTCCACCTAAGAGACACTGGGCTTCACTCTGCCAGGGTGGTGTCTTCTGTGTGAGACCTCCAGCTGGGCTCCCGGGGGAAGAGGTGTGTGGGAATGGGTGATTTTCCATTCCCACAAGCAGAGGCACAGCAGCAAGATGAGGTGTTAAAGTTGCCTCATTTGGGTTTTGCACCCAAATTGATGGGGCCCAGCCCTGGGTAAGGCTAATTTCTGCTCTTCTTGGCCCTGAGTCTCCCTGCAGCCTGGGGCATCCACTCTCCAGAAGAGCTGGCAGCATGGCCATGCTCATGTGGGGTTACCACTGGAGCTGCTGATTGTGGGATGGAAGGAGGACTGGAAAACACTTAACTTGCTCAATTATGGGAGTGGGGCTCATGTCCAGCTCAGCCCAAGGAGAACAGGGGGCTGGAGTGTCTTTTTACTCCGTGCCTTTTACTCCACCAGGCTCCTTTTTGCAGGGATGCTGCAGGATGGGATGTCAGCCACAGTTATCATAGAATTATGGAATGGTTTGGTTTGGAAAGGACCTTAATGATCACCTAGATCCACCCCGTGCATGGGCAGGGACACCTACTAGACTAGGTTGCTCCAAGCCCCATCCAACCTGGCCTTGAACACTTCCAGGGATGGGGCTTCCCCGTCATCCATGTCCCATCGGTCAGGAAGGAGCACGAACAAGCCTCAAAGGTTCAGGACAGTGTTACATGCCCATAGTAGGTTTTATCTCACTTTAGGACCACAACTTAAATCTGTGAAGGGACAGGAGGTGGGACAGACACCTGCAGGACATCCTGTCCCATGTCCCAGCGAGCAGGAGCCACTTTCAGGATAACGTACTGGATGCACGTTGAGGGGCTGGTGCTTTTGCCAGACCTTCTCTATTTTTAGAGGGTTTTTTGTGTCAAACTTCCCATCAGCTGATGAGCCAATGTCATCCCAAGAACGGAGCTATGGTTTCCCCAGCCCCAGCAGCGTGTGTCTGTGTGTGCACAAAAGCATCTCCTTGCATGAGCTGCCTTGGAACGGGGCAGAAGGGCCCTGCTGAGCTGGTTGAGACACCAGCTTTTGTTCCAGTCCAAAGGGCCAGAACGGGCTGATCTGGCCCATGACTGCACGCAGGTCCTTTTTGTCCATGTTGGTTTGAAAGGGAGGTGATTCAAGGATATCCAGACCGAGCCTCAGGTGTTGTATCTGTTGTAAAGATTTAAAAATTTGAGGACTGGCCCATAACCTGTGTTAGACCAGCAGCCCTCACCCCGAGCTTGCCACGTTGTGGTTTGCTGCTCAGCTCAAATCCTGCCTTGGTTTATTCCCTTGCAGACAAAGCCTGGCAGAGGTGGTGCCAAGGGATGGGCAGGTCCCCAGGGCAGCTGGGGTGACAGCAGCACCCCCACACTTGCTGCTGGGGGCCCTCCTCTGGCTGTAGCAGGCTGAAGCTTGCCCAGAGGGCTCTGTCAGTAGTGATCCCCATCTGGTACCTTGCCTATGGCTGGGATGGGACATCCCAACCTGTCACCCTGACAGTTTTGGGCTGTGGAACTGGAGGAGAAGCTGCAGGTACCAACATTTCCCCTGGGGTCAAGTGCCTGGATCCAGCCATGCTTTAATCCAGCCTAAATCCAACTTGCAGCCCAAATGGGCAGCTCTGCCTCAGCCCTCCAGCCTCTCGTCCCTGACACTGGCCAAGCACACTCCTTGTGCTTGGGCAGTAATTCAAGGATGCTGCTGCCTCCATCCCCTGGTCAAGGTTTGGCTGACAGATGATGTGCTGAAGCCCAGTGAACTCTGAAAGGCCAGTCCCACCATATCTGTCCCTGTTGGTGCCACAGGGAGAGGGAACATGAACGTTTATCTAATCATTCAACTCATTTGTTGCTGTGGCTTCATGCCAGGTTTGGGCCAAACTCAGGTTTGAACCTCATTTTCTGCAAATTGAGAGTTTCAGTGGCCGGAGGACACTTGGGCCACAGGGTCCCTTGACAGCCAGGTGCTCCGTGGAGGGGTTGGGATCCTGGCCCAGGATATGTGAATCCTATGTAGGTGAATCCAAAGACTACTGCAGGATTTTGGGTCCTGGGGATGCTGTTCCTGCAGCTTGGTACCATACTGGGTGCAGTCTAGTGACCATATGGGTGCAGGATGGTGCAACACAGCCCATTCCAGTGGGTGCTGAGACCATCTCTTGCAGCCCCTCAGGGTTTGACAGGGCAAAGGGTGCTGGGCAGGTGCCCTGGGCATTTTGGGGGCAGCAGGAGGGATCTGATCTCTGTCCCCTCTCCCATAGGTCACCACAGTGTGTTTGAAGAGCTGTGATACCAAACGGAGACAAGTTCCCAGACCAGCAGTGACCATTTCATCCAGTCTTGGGGAGGACAGCTTACCATCACCAGACTTCTCCTCAGGATGCCCAGGCAGCCCAAATATCCCCCAGACCCTCCCTGTGCTGCTGTCAGCTTGGGCTCCCCGTTGGGACAAGTCCTCAAGGGCCACTTTGTGCCCCTCTGAACATCCCCATGGCTCGTTGATGCTCTGGTCCCTCCAAAAGGTATCATAGAAGTGACACAAGGGACCCTGGCAGTGACAAGCAGCCGTGTGGAAGGATTTAAGACTGTGAGGCCCTTTTCAGTGCCAAGGACATCCCTCCATCCACGCCAGAGTGATGCCAGCTTCTGTTTAGCACCTATGAAGAAGGGATGGGGGATCCCTCCACCTTCACCACCCCATTGCCCCCTCCTGTGCTGGCTCCCCTGACCTGCAGGAGCCTCTAACGATGTGATCAGGGCCCTGCAGCTCAACAGCACCCACCGCCCACCCCACCAGCCACTTCCAGGACCTTTACCCATCCATCACACTCCGCCATGATGTGTGAGGTGATGCCCACCATCAGCGAGGGGGACCCCCTGGGTCCCCCACAGGGCTCCGAGGCGGACGCCGACTTCGAGCAGCTGATGGTGAACATGCTGGATGAGAGGGACAAGCTGCTGGACACCCTACGGGAGACTCGGGAGACACTCTCTGTCACCCAGAGCCGTTTGCAGGAGACCCTACGGGAGCGTGACCAGCTCCAGAGGCAGCTCAACTCGGCCCTCCCTCAGGTAAGGATCTGGCCCTGGGATGAGCAGGAGCCTTCACTGAGCCAGGCAAGGGTGATCGGCCGCTCGGTTGTGATGTTCAGTTGATGCCTTTAGGGTGACTGGCACCGTGTGACAGCGGGGATGCTGCTGGGTGTGGTGCACCTTGTGCCACTAGGAAAACCTGTAGGTTCTCCCAGGCTGAGCCACAACTAGCTCAGACATCTCTGTGTCTCCTCTGTAACCCCTGTTGGTCTGTGAGTCCATGGAGGAAGGTGTGGGACAGTAATCCCTGCTGTTCCACATGGCAACAGGTGTGGAGAGGAGGCAAAACCTTCCTGGGGACACATCCCAGGGTGATGGGATGGCAGAGGCAGAGCCTGTGCTCACCCATGGGCACTGCACAGTGCTTGGGGAGCAGATGGCATGTGTTGGGTAGGGGATCTGGCTTGCTGCCTCCAGGATATCGGGCAGCCCTCAGTTTCATGAGTCCCCAGATGGGAACATTAACCATGTCCCTTCCCCACTGCTGGAAGGAAACCCCCCTTCCCTCGTCAAGAGGGCTGCTTTCCATCAGCCCCATCACCTGGAGGGGTGATAGGACTTTCTTTGTCTTGAGTTTGGTCCTGAGAGGGGACATTGGAGGCAGAGCTGGGTGCAGAGCAGGGACTGGGACATGGCAATGGGCTGAGCTGGAGCAGATGGGCGGCGGGCAGGGAAGCAGCTGGAGGTGTGTGCTCAGTGAGCAGCCCAGGGCATGGGGAAATCAGAGCTTGCTGTGGCTCTGCTGGGGTTTCTGGTGATGTTCTGCTCGGGGCTCCTCCACCTGCAGAACCCACTCCGGGTATTCCAGAGACCTGGACTTGAGCTTGGCCCCCACAAACGAAGATGCTCAGGTCAGAAGAGGATGAGGTGGATCAGCTTCATGGGGCTGTGCAGGGTGGATCTGAGCTGCCTGCCTTCCCTGTGGGGTCTTGTGGGACAGCACAGAGTGTCCCAGGGCCCAGACCTGGGGAAGCAGGATCTGAGGAACTTGTGCACCGCTCTGTTGTGAACGTGAAGTGGGGAGGAGTCCAGCAGCCAGTCTTCAAGCATCTGTATCTGTTCTGACTGTGCTAGTGCTGAGACCTCAGATAGCCTTTGCCTGGGTGCTGGGGTTTGGGGCACCCTTGGGAGACAGGAAGTGACTAATGGATCAAAATTGGTGGCACAAGGCAGGACTGAGCTTGGGCTGGTGGCTGGCCAGCTCTCAAGTATCCCTTCTCCACTCTGGATGGGGGAAGGCAGCTCTGGAGGATGTCTCCATGCATGGAGCTGGGCTGTCCTGGCTCTCCCCACACTGCTGCCAGCAAAAAACCCAACAGTGCTTCCCAGGGAGCTCCCGAGGTCCTCATGGATGAGTTACTCCCTGTCCTTAAAGATGAGCTGAGACATTGGCTGCAGGCAGGGCCACCACCACCTCCCGTGTGCTGGGGGCTCGGGTCCCCTCTCCTCCCGCTCCTCTTCCAGCGTGACGGAGAGAGCAAGCCAGGTCACCCTGAGCTCCCACTGCCCGCCCTGCCATGGATTAAGGGACCACACGGATTTAGTCTCTGCTCCTGCTCCAATACCAGCTCCACAGGGTCTCAGCACGGGCGGCAGCGAATTGGGTCAGCGCGGAGGGACCCGGCGGTGCCTGCACCCACGAGCTCCCGGGTGCCCCGCGCCAGCCGGGGCTGCCTGTGGCTCCCTGCTCCTCGGCCAGGAATGTGACTCGGGGGGGGGGGGGGGAGGTGGCAGATGGAGAGTTTCCCTGCCCCCCCGCTGCCTGCTGCTGCCCTGCCTGTCCCTGCGTGGGCAGGGGGGCTCTGTGCCCCGGCACCCCCAGTGCCCGCTGTGCCGCTCGTATCTGGGGCGAGATGAGGGCTCGGGATGAACGTGGGGAGCAAAGCCAAAGGTGCTGATGTGCCCAATGGGATTAATCCCAGCATGTGCATGTACCAGGTAAGCGGGACGTGGCGGGTCTCTCCCCAGGGGTGCTGTGTGGGGGCTTTCCAGGGGCCTGTCCATCCTCTTGCTCCTTCTCTGTGAGTCCTTTTGCCCAGGAGCTTATTGCAACATGTCAGACCCCAGTGGGACGGGATTCAAGACGGATTGCTTGAAGAAACCCTATTTTTGTGGCAGGGTTGGGCACCCGGGCTCATCGGAGGCCACCCACGAGGTGGACAGCCCTTCCCCAAGCCCTGGCTGTGCTGAGGGTGTGCTGCCTGGGGTGGAATGGGTGGCTGGTGGCTGGGGATGTTGCACTCTGCATCCTTTCAGGGCACAGTGGCAGCTGGATCATGGGATCCGAAGCGCCGGAGGCGCCATCCATGGGGCAGGCAGGGAATGTGTGTGTCTGGGGCAAACCCCTGTGTGGGGCAGGCAGGGATGTTCCAGGGATGCTCCTGCCTGTGGCTCCTGTTCCCCTTTGCTCGTGCAGGGATGTTCCAGGGATGCTCCTGCCTGTGGCTCCTGTTCCTCTTTGCTCGTGCAGGGATGTTCCAGGGATGCTCCTGCCTGTGGCTCCTGTTCCTCTTTGCTCGTGCAGGGCTTGGCTGCCACATGGCCAAGCCATCCCTCCCCCTAATCCATGGGGGCATCCCTCAGCCCCCAAAAGGCAGAACTCCAGGACGATTTCCCGGGGAAACTAAGCTGCCTTAATGCTTCTTACATGATTTATTTATTCATATGGAAGCGCTGAACGCGACTTAATCGGGCTGAAAGCTCTCAGCTCCCTCTCTGCTTGTGCAGGGAGTGTGAGGCTGGGGACCAAGCCCGGGCCAGGGTCTGGGGGGCCCTCAGCAACCAGCTGCCTCCTGCTTGGCCACTCGGCTCGGCTCCCCCTCTGCTCTCCTGGGTGTAGGTGCCACCTGGGTGTGTCACCTGCAGGGCTCCAGGTGTATCCAGATGTAGTCCTGGAGGTGTGGGATGACACTTCTCCCTGCCCTGCCAGGGCTTAGGGATTTGGCAGCAGTCCCTGTCCCCAGGAGAACAGGCTCACAGATTTCATAGGGGCTGCTGTGCTGGAGGCCACTGATGGCCACGGGAAACTCCTGCAGTTCTTCCTTCCAGGCCCTGCTCTGCTGCACCTTGGGACTGCCTGGGGAGCCAAGAACTGAGCTTTTTGTGCTGGGCAGGCCTCCTTAGACTCCCTGAACTCCCTGGAGGTCTCCCTGGCATCTAATGATCATCCCAAATTTGTCCCATTTAACTTAAAAATGTATCTAGAATTAACACTTGCAAAAATCAGTGTGAAAATAGGAACCCCAGGGGCTCCAAGCCGGGGGAAAACACCCACTGGGTGCAACCTTTAGTGTCTCAAGATTTTAGAGGAGGATGGAGGGATGTGGTGGCTCAGCATTGAACCCTTGGAGCTGGCCACCCTCCTGTGAGACCAGGCTGCTGAGATGTTGGATTCCCGGGTGGAAACACACACTGTGACTGTGTGTGAGAGGGGAGGGCACCAATTCCCCAGGGATGGTCCCCACAGCCTCACGGTGCTGTGGCCAAGAGGTCCAGGACGTGCCACCACGCTGCCCAGTGCTGAGGATGGGTGATGGTTGGAGCCCTGGGTTTACCCAGCAGGATTTAATCTTTGTAATCCCGTGCTACACGCTGCTGGGGGTTGTGTTTATCCCTCCAACTGGGACTTAGGGCTTTCTCTTGGCTTGCATCAGAGTAACTGAGGCGATGGGTCTGCCAGCTCCCAGCACAGACAGACAGACAGACGGAGTCCATCCCTCTCTTGTCCAGTCAGCAGCTCTGATTTCCCAGTGTGGGCACCCTTCCCACATCACCCTCCTTCCCACATCACCCTCCATCCCATGCTCAGCCCATCAGGAGCAATCACTCCAATTAGGGGCTTTGAAATGCCATTAATCCCACAGCTGGAGCCAGTTTGTTCCCAAGGCTCAAAGACTTTGAAGCAGCAGCCACAATCCTGCCACAAATGGGAGAATTTTTCTCTGTTTGGTGCCATCTCACTGCATCCTTTATGCTGCAGATGATGCAGGGAAAGGCTGGAGGTGGCTCTGAGCTGAGAACTTCTGCATTTCAGCTTTGCCATGCTTCAAGCCTTTTCTCCCTCTGAGCTTCCTAAACCTCTCCTTGTTTTTCCAGCCATCTCTGTGTAGTTTCTGGCCTCCCTCCAGCTCTTCCCTGTGCCTTCCCCATTGATTCAGCCAAGGGAGAAGACACAAAACCCTGGCCTAGAAGAAAGCTGGGGAGAGAGATTTTACAAGGGCTTGTAGCAAGAGAACAAGGGGTAATGGATTTAAATTGGAAGAGGGGAGATTTAGGTTGGACATGAGGAGGAAATTCTTTGGTGTGAGGGTGGTGAGACACTGGAACAGGTTGCCCAGGGAAGCTGTGGCTGCCCCATCCCTGGAAGTGTTGAAGGGCAGGTTGGATGGGGCTTGGAGCAACCTGGTCTGGTGGGAGGTGTCCCTGCCCATGCAGAGGGTTGGACTAGATGGTCTTGAAGGTCCCTTCCAACCCAAACCATTCCATGATTCTGTGATGAGTATCCCAGCCCTGACCCTCAACACCCTGTTTCAATAACTCGTGTGGTGCTGTGAGTCTCCCGCCCTGCTCTGATGGGAATAATAGAATCCATCCACCCTACTCTCTTTTACTCCAGGGCTTGGGGCTGAGCCTGGTTTGGTTTTAATCCAAATTAGCCACTTCCCAGGCTGCTGGCCTTCCCACCAGGCTCCCAGGGCTGCATCTCATCATCCATCCTTTGCCTGAACATCAGGCACCTCTCCTTCCCTTTCTAATCCATTTATAGATGTCTCTGCTTAGTTTGAGAGCTTACTGGAGCTGGAGGTAGGTGCCTCTGTATCTCCTGGAAGTCCTGACTGTGGCCAGGGCAGAGGAAAGTCACCTGAATCCTCTTTATCACCACTTTGCTGGGACACAGGGCAATGGCTTACCTGTGGATGGGGGTGGAAGCTATTCTCCACAGTGTGACACTGCACGTGGGAGCTGGGGACAGCTTGTCCTTGTGGTCCCCAGACTCACCTGATGCCCGCTGGTGGCCCAGAAGCAAGTTGGCACTGCTAGGGCAGATGTCTGGCACAGCTGGGACTGGTGGAGGTAACTACAGGCAGGTGCTGGGGTGATTTATTCCTGGTTTTTTGGGGGTTTTTTTGCAAACCATCAAAATCAGGCTTGGAAGTGCCCCCAGCCCTGTGTACTCATCTGACCCTTACTGCCATCCCATCTCGCTGCAGGGCTGTTGCTATTTTTGGTGGTAAATGCTTCTTTTTGCAGCCTTTCCCCAAGGAAGGACAGTTATTGTGGTCTCTTTTATTTGCCCTGGGATGCCCTGGCAGCCTTGCTGGGGTGCAGAGCTGTTCCCGATGGATTGGAGGGCTCGGAGAGGAACACTCTGATGGGATCTGGTCGGCCAGGGGCTTTGAGTGGAGCCACCACCATGCTGTGACCCACTGACCTGAGGATTGCATCGGGCTGGGGGCTGCCTGCCTCTCTCCAGTGGATTTTCTCTCTCCTTTAATCCCCTGCCTTTCGGGATGAAGCCTGACTGTGGGCACAATCCATACAGCTCAGCCAGCCCGGGCAGGCCCTGCAGGCAGTGTGGGGTGAGGAAGGCTGAAAACTGATGGTTGCCATCCCCAACGTGGTGTCCTCTCCTCTTGCTGCCTCCCGTGCCTTGCCCTGGCCATCCCACACTGCACGTAGCCCCCTTCACACCAGCTTGGAGAACATCCAGGTCCACAGCCCTGAATTCCCCTGCCAGCAATGGGGCAGAGCAAGGGGTTTCCACCCTTGACAGATCTGGGGGCTTTGGATCCACAAGGTCCCAGCCCCGATGCTGGGAGCAAGTCCACAGCCCATGTGTCACCCGCAGTTACATCTGGGGCTGCTGAAAGATCCTCCTGGGACCATCACAGCTGTGAGAACACTTTCCCTGAGCTCTTCAAGCCTTGGTGCCCATCCCAGCATATCGAGGGGCTGAGGGAGAGACATCTCCCTACATCTGGAGCACCCAGCAGTGCATGGGCACCTCATCCAGCACCTCTCGCTGCGCCTCCTGCGCTCAGCGTGTTCCCAGCCCCGAATAACCCCTGGTGCTGCTCGGGAGCTGCTCGTTCTTGTGCTCAGAGCTTGCATAACCCAGCGGGGCACAGGCAGGGGCGGGTGCTGCTGGGCTGTGCCAGCCTTAATCCCTGCCTGCTGGGGAAGCACAGCCCCAGGAAAGGCTGGGCTGGCACAGGGATCTCCCGGGAAGCAGCTCTGCGGTGGGGTGGGATGCTCTTTGGGGGCTGGGGATGGTCCAAGAGCAAGTGTGGGATGGTGCCTGGGCATGGCAGGGGCTGATGAAGAGGTTTGGGGTGCTGCGACTGATTTGAGGGACAACTGATGGGACAGGGATGACCCCAGGGCTGGAGTGGCTCCCTGGGGCAGCGGTGGGGCAGGAGTGGGGCTGGAAAAGAGCAGAGGGACTCAGGCCCTGGGATGATGCTGGGGTGAGGATGCTGGCAGCAGCAGCCCTGGGGGGTGGTGATGGGTGGAAGAGCAGCTGTTTAGGGGGACACTGACTGACCTTGGCCACTGCTCTTGCTCTTTTGCTTCCTCCACACTGCAGCGTGCTCAGGTACTGTCCCACTGTGGGGTCTCAACATCACCAGTGACACCACTGCCCTCACCAACCCCAGGCTGAAAACCACACCAGTGCCAGCAGTTTGGGATGGGAAGAGAGAGGGAAAATCCAGCTGGGACAAAAAGAGCTTGAAAAGCTCTTGATTTCTTGGAGGGACGTCAGCTGTTGCAAGAGGTTACACATTGAGCTGAGCAGAGCATTTGATTCAACCTAAACCTCAGTCTTTTGCTTCAGCTTGAAGTTTTTTTATTTGTGTAACTTGAAAATTAAAATGAAAGAGAATTTCATGCTGAAAAATGGCTCTCAGCCCCCAGTCAAAATTTGCTTTGTTAATGCTTAATCAAATCCTTCTCAGCTTCTTCTGGAACCCTTTTCCTTTTTAAGTTCTTCTCAACAACACTGTGAAACTGGTGTAAATTCATGAAGCATTTCCACATTTGCATTTTTCATCCCCAAAAATCCCAGCTGCAAAATGTCACTTAGTCCTGGCACCACCTGGTGACTGAAAGAGCAACTGGGAGCAATGGGAGAGTGTTCCTGGGCTGACCTGGGTGCTTGATTTTCATTTTTTAAGGTAAAATAAACTCTCCTGCCTCCTAGGAACTTCCGAGTGCATTTTCTTTCCCTTCCAACACAGTCATGAGTGTGATTGCTCTGAGGAGCCCACCATATCCCAAAGGACCTCTGCGTGGCTGTCCCTTGCTGACTGTGACTGGAGCAAGGACTGGTGGCACCTGCCACATATCCTGCTGTGTCCCATCTCTCTCAGCTGGGATATGAAGCTAAGGGGGGTGTCTTGTGAGAAGCAACATGGGGTCCCACATGCTGGACTGGGGCAGATCTTGTTCTTTGGAAGGAGATTTTGGGTGGTGCAATGTCCTGAGGCCGTTGCAGAGGCTGGCTTGGGCCTGTGGTGGATTTTAGCCTGATGGGATGCTCCGAGGTGGGTGCTGGGTTGCATCAAGGGGATGGTGGGGATGGCAGCGTGTGGGTGGTCTTGACTGAGATGCTTTAAATGCTATTGGGTTCCTCTGGAGTTGTAGAGCAGTTTCTTGGGTAGCTGGACATCAAACCAAATGGATGAATATTGGAATGCTGCATCCCCCCTTGTCCAAAGCACTTAGGGAAGCCAGGTGAGGCCACACCTCGAGTACAGTGGTCAGTTTTGGGCCCCCCACTACAAGAAGGACAGTGAGGGGCTGCAGCGACTCCAGAGAAGGGCAACAAAGCTGATGAAGGGTCTGGAGCACAAGCCCTGTGAGGAGCATCTGAAGGAACTGGGGGTGTTCAGCCTGGAGAAAATGAGGTTGAGAGGAGACCTTCACATGCTCTGCAACTCCCTGAATGGAGGTTGGAGAGGAGGGGTGTCCATCTCTCCTCCCAAGGAACAAGCGACAGAACAAGAGGAAATGGCCTCAAGTTGCACCAGGGAGGTTTAGATTGGGTATTAGAAAAGATATCTTCACTGAAAGGATAAATAGGCACTGGAATAGGCTGCCCAGGGAGGGGCTTGGGTCTCCTTCCCTGGAGGTGTTTAAGAGATGTGTAGATGGGGTGCTTGGGAACACGGTTTAACTGGGACTTAATAAAGTTAGGTTAATGGTTGGTAGAGTTGGGTTATGGTTGGACTCGATGATCTCAAAGGCCTTTTCAACCAGAATGATTCTGTGATTCCCTTTGGTGGCCCCTTCTCTCACTGGTTGGCTTCAATGGGAGGTCCCAGCTGTGGGGCTGGGATGCTGGCTCCATCTCCATCCCACTCCCCCTGCTCACGGCCCTGCCCTGGTTTCTGCAGGAGTTTGCAACGCTGACGCGGGAGCTCAGTGCGTGCCGGGAGCAGCTCCTGGAGAGGGAAGAGGAGATCTCAGAGCTGAAAGCTGAGCGCAACAACACCCGGGTAAGCACAGAAACCCTGCTGCCTGGCTTCCAGTCCCCAGAAGTGGGGGACACAGCAAACTGCCGGGCTGATATCAGCATCACCGGCCCCCGGGGGGTGAGAGCCTCATGGTTGCCTTCTTGCAGCTCTTGTTGGAGCACCTGGAGTGCTTGGTGTCGAGGCATGAGCGGTCCCTGAGGATGACAGTGGTCAAGCGTCAGGCCCAGTCACCGTCCGGGGTTTCCAGTGAGGTCGAGGTGCTCAAGGCTCTCAAGTCACTCTTTGAGCATCACAAGGCACTAGATGAAAAGGTGAGACAGGCTGCTGGGACCTTTCTCCTGGCTCGCTCCATGAGCATCCCCTGCTCAGAGCTGACCTTCTCCCAGCTCTCCTTCTCCCTCCCGCTGGATGCCATTTTTTGTTGTTAAGCTGGGTGGTGACATGGGGTCCCTCAGGAGGAAGGGTTTGGGTATCCAAAAGCTGCAGCACCCTCCTTTTAGGAGCTGGTGGGGCTGCCGAGTGGATGCTGTGGGTTTGGGGCTGTTGGGGACAGGGATCTTGTTTCCTCAGGTCACTCATGAGGTGGTGGTGAGTGCTGCCTTTTGGCACCCTGGTTCAGTCTTCGCATTACAACTCATCTTGTTCCTACTCTTTCATTTACCTTGAGCAGCTCCTTGCTCTGCTAAAAGACATCTTCAGGCCGCCCTGGCCATGGGTGTCCTCCAAGAATCAGCTTGGTCTTGATTGTTCCTCTCCAACATGTTTTTGCTCTCCCAAGTGATGGGCTGGAGCATCCCTGAGCTTGTGCCTTAGATGTGAATCCACCCGAGCCTGGCTGTCAGCCAGACAGAAGGGGCTGGGAGCTTGTCCAGACCCTCAACACCCTCATCATGGATAAATAATGACTTTTCCTGTGATCTCATGTGGCTGCAGGTCAGGGAACGCTTGCGAGCAGCTTTGGAACGAGTAGCAACCTTGGAGGAGCAGCTGGTGGATGCCCATCGGCAGGTGAGAGGAATTTGGCAGCCCATCCTGGACCCTTGCTGGGGGGTCCCACTGGGCTGGGACTGCTCCGTCTACGTTTGTGCATTCATGTTGAATTTTGCTCAACTTTATTGTGCAAGATCAGAGAAACAGCATTTGTGCATTTTGAATGTAAGGCTTTAATTCTAAAATTGCTCTGTAGATGGAGGCTTGTCTGTGTTTAAGGAAACCTGGGAAATATTCTAAAACTTTTGTCTCACTGGCAGGGTTTCCTCTGTTGTTTTGCTGTTTGATGTTCACTTCACTGACAAAAGCAACCTGAACTTGAATCATTTCAGGAGGCTGAGAGTGACTTGGGGTTTCCCTTGCCTCAGCAGAGACCCAAACCTTGCTGCTCTGAGCACCTCATCTTGCATCCCCCATCTCCTTCCTTGCTCGGGCCTTGGTGTGGGGACTTCACTGTCCCCAACATCCAACCCTTTGCATCTGGGAGAGTTATTGACTCTGTTTTCCTTCCTGAAGTTTGTGCCCAGCCACCACTGCCAAAAGGCAAGAGCCATCCTTATAGCTTCTGCCTTGCCAAATTTTGCTCCTCTTCCCACTTCCCAGGATGTATCTCCTGGTTCAGCAGGGAGGCAGTGTCTGGCCTTTGGTCACCTTCCCCATCCTCCCCCAGCAGAGCAGGGTGTGATGCTGGTGTTTATCCCATGCTGGCAACGTCTGCACCAGGTTTGAAATCTGGCTGGCTGCAAATTAGTGTGGCCAGCAGGTCGAGGAAGGTTCTCCTCCACCTCTGCTCTGCCCTGGTGAGGGCCCATCTGGAGAATTGTGTCCAGTTCTGAGCTCCCTGGTTGAAGAAGGACAGGGAACTGCTGGAGAGGGGACAGCAAAGGGCTACAAAGATGATGAAGGGACTGAAGCATCTATCTTATGGGGAAAGGATGAGAGATTTGGGTCTTTTTAGTCTGGAGGAGAGAAGACTGAGGGGGGATCTTATAAATGCTTATCAATAGTCCAAGGGTAGGTGTTGGGATGAGCCAGTCTCTTTCCAGTGGTGACCGGTGACAGGACAAGAGGTAATGGGCACAAACTTGAACATGGGAATTTCCATCTAAACATGAGGAGGAAATTCTTCACTTTGAGGGTGGCAGAGCCCTGGGACAGGCTGCCCAGAGAGGTGGTGGAGTCCCCATCTCTGGAGGCGTTCCAGACCCACCTGGACACCATCCTGTGGAACCTGCTCTGGGTGATCCTGCTCTGGCAGAGGGGTGGGACTAGAAGATCTTCAGAGGCCCCTTCCAACCCCCACCATTCTGGGGTTCTGGGATTCTGTGAAATGTTCTGGGGGGAGTCCTGGGATGCAGGGGTCAGGTCCCTGAGGGCTCAGGCTCTGCATGCCTGTAGCAAGCACCCACTGTGTCCAAGCAAGATGTGGCTTCATCCTCCATCAGTGCTGAGCCTTCACAGCCTTTCTGCCTTCCCCTCTCCACCTTGTCCCCCCAGTTCCTCCCGGTTCCCCCCCAGTTCCCCCCCACCCATAGGCACCCACTGAATACGACAGTGGAGGAAGCCAGCAGGAAGCTGGTTGCAGACCTGGATGCTCCAGGGCCAGAGCAGTTGCTCTCCCCCACTTTCCCTCCTGAGTTAATCCCTGTTGTCCCACAGGTGGCAGCTCTGCAGCAAGGTGCCCGGGAGGCCCCAGCGGGTGAGCGGGATGAGAGGGAGCCCAAGGAGCCAATGCAGAAGCTTCCCTGGAAGGTGAGAGCCCCAGAACCCCCTGCTCTGACCATGCTCACCAAGGCCATTGTTTCTCCAGCGCCCTTGTCACTAGTTCTGGAATACTGAAAACTTTTTTCCCTCTTCCCTGGGTCCAACCCCCTGGGAAATACCCTTTCTGGTAGATCCAGGCCATTTCTGAGCAGAGGGGAATTTGTGCTCTCACTTGGATGCTCCTAGCAGCTCTGCTGCCCAGAGATGCTCTGGGAAGCCTTTGGCCATCCCTATTCCACCCTTCCTGTGAGAAGCCACATCCCTGGCTAGGAGAGACTGTTGACAGGGGGCCCAGAGCTCCATGTCTCCACTCCCCACCACCTTGCTGGGTCCCTGCAGGGCCACATTCCCTTATTGAGTAGCCACAGGCAATGCCAACCCGTGCTTTGGGCCAGCCTGGCACCTGCCTCCCTCTCTGCTGCCTTGCAGCGGCTCTCCAACGGCTCCGTCCACCCAGATGACGAGGCAGGGCGGGTGGTAGAGCTGCAGGAGCTCCTGGAGAAGCAGAATTTCGAAGTGGTCCAGGCCAAGGAGCGCATCTCTGCGTTGGCTGCAAGTGTCGCCGAGCTGGAGGAGGATCTGGGCACAGCCAGGAAGGATCTGATCAAGTCGGAGGAGATGAGCAGCAAGTACCAGAGGGACCTCCGAGAGGTTAGACACTGCCCCCTCACACTGCCAAGCCTGCTGCAGCTGCAGAGACATTCACAGCAGCTTCCACAAACTCTGGGCCTGTGAAGGGATGGTAACCCCTGTTGTATGAAAGGTGAAGGCCTGTGTTTCCCAAAAAAAGGCTACTGCCTTTGGGAGATTGTCCCCAACTCCATCAGCAGGACTTCCATGAGGTTATAAGCAGCCACCAAGATAGCCAAGTGTGCTGCAGACCTGGAGTGGAGAGCTGTGTCCATGATTTTCTGTTATTGCTTGACTCCTTTTATCATCCTGGTGCTCTGCTGTCCCTCATCCCCATGTGAAGCAGGGATTTCATTGCATGCTTGGACTCTGGGGTGGCCCAGGCTCACGGGAGCTGGGTGGCCCAGTTATTCCCAAATTGGTGATCACAGATCAGGATGTGACAGCCCCATCGCTTCCCCAGGCCCTGGCTCAGAAAGAGGACATGGAGGAGAGGATCACCACGCTGGAGAAACGCTACCTGGCAGCCCAGCGAGAAGCCACCTCCATCCATGACCTCAATGACAAGCTGGAAAACGAGTTGGCCAACAAGGAGTCCTTGCACCGCCAGGTACCGAAGCTGGACCCCAAAGGCTCCCCACCACTTTGAGGACTTGGGAGGGAGAAGTGGGTGCTGGGGATGGGACAAGTGGCCAAGCCTGGTGGCCGGGCACCCATCCTGCCCTGTCCTGTAGTGTGAGGAGAAAGCCCGGCACCTGCAGGAGCTGCTGGAGCTGGCAGAGCAGAAGCTGCAGCAGACGATGCGGAAGGCGGAGACGCTGCCCGAGGTGGAGGCGGAGCTGGCCCAGCGCATCGCGGCGCTCACCAAGGCAAGTGAGCGGGGGGGGGGGGTCAGGAGCCAGGGCCAGAAGGGAGTGCAGGAGACAGAGGAAATTCCTCTGAGGAAGAGGCAGGTGTGACCAACCCTACCAGTGATGGAGCCCAAAGCAGCCTGCTCTCATTCCCAGCTCTGAGCTTGGCTGTCCTCTGCCTCCCTGTGGCTGCAGGGACAATGCAGGGTTTTTAAAGCTTCCAATATGTCTTGCAAACAGGAGGTTTGCTCCTGTCCCTCAGCTCCTTTCTCCAAGGCAGAGATGACACTATCTGTGTGGATGGTCTTCTACTCATCCCTACTCTGCAATGAGGAGGAATAGGAAGGACCCAGGCTGGATCTGGGAGGGTACAGGCCTGGAGGGAGGTGTGGATACAGCCAGTCCTGCCCTTCCCAGGGGCTGGAATGGGTGGCAAGTCGCTCACAGGGCACCTCTGTCTCCCATCACCTTGCTAGTGTGGCTGGTTTTGGCTCTCAGCACACAGGGACCCACGGTGGTTATGCAGGCAGTGGGAGAGAGCAACACATCCCAGGGAAGGATGAAGATACAGGGATGGAGGGAGGGATGCAGGTGGGTCTGCCTGGTTTTAGGGAGCGACACCCGAGAGGGCTGCTCTGCTTTTCCCAGGCAGAAGAGAGGCATGGGAGCATTGAGGAGCACCTCCGGCAGCTGGAGACTCAGCTGGAGGAGAAGAACCAGGAGCTGGCCAGGGTAAGTGCTGCTCAGCCTAGACCAGGGGTCCTTGTAGGTCGTGGTCCAGCCTTGGCTGCCCCGTGCCATGGTGGCTGGGTGCACCACAGAGGGCTGGTTTGCTGCTGGCCGTGAAGCTGGGTGGGGAGAGGAGCCTGGTTAATCCTTTCCCATCCAGGATCTCTCAAACTAGAGCCACCCAGGAGCTCACCACAATCTGTGCTGTGATTTCCCCCTCTCCCAGTTATCCCAGTCTTGCTGTGAGTGTGCCACATCCACTTCTCTCCCAGCAGCACCCCCTGAGCCAAGCTGGGACCCCAAATGCAGGGATGGAGGGGAAGGTTCCAGCTGCTCTTCCACCCAGCCTGAATCAGCAGTAGGGCGAGACCGATGGGTGCTGGGACCAAAGGGTGGTGCCCCCAAAAAAGACAGGGAGGCCGAGCTGATGCATCACAGGATGCACAATCCCTGCTGTGCTCCTTAGCCAGAGGCTGGACTGTCCAGGCAGGAGATTGTGGTGCCCATTTCTCAGGTGACATTACAATGTGTGCCCTTGGGGAAGCCCTTGGTTGTTTTGGCCTAGGGCAGAGATTTGGACAGACCTTTTCAAATCCAGAGGGTCTGCACAGAGCACTGGAACAGGCTGCCCAGGGAGGTTGTGGAGTCTCCTTCACTGGAGACATTCAAAACCCGCCTGGATGCATTCCTGTGTGATGTGCTCTAGGTGACCCTGCTCTGGCAGGGGGGGTTGGACTAGATGATCTTTCGAGGTCCCTTCCACCCCCTATGATTCTATGATTCTATGATTGGGACCTGGAATGTGCCCCCAGTGTGGCTGTCCCTGGCAGAGGCATGGGGTCAGGCAGGCAGGAACTCTTGGATCCTGTCCTCTCTCCTGATTGTTCCTGGAAAATGGCAGAGACCAGCAGAGCCCCAGCGGAGGGTCCGATCTGTGCTGGGAGGGGTGGATTTATGCCCAGAAGCTGGGTCTGGGAGATCAGCTCTGACATCAGCAGCAGGCACGGGATGGCAGGAGGGCAGTGAGCCCCTGGTGGCAGGAGGAGCAGATCCCTGGCTCTGAGGTGGCCGGTCGCTGTTGCAGGCTCGGCAGCGGGAGAAGATGAACGAGGAGCACAACAAGCGGCTCTCGGACACCGTGGACCGGCTGCTGAGCGAGTCCAACGAGCGGCTGCAGCTGCACCTCAAGGAGAGGATGGCAGCCCTGGAGGAGAAGGTAGTGGCTGGGGGGGAAGAGGGTCCCCTGAGGGGCTGGTGGAGGGGTCTGCAGCCCCCCCGGCATGGAGCCTGGGCCAGCCACAGCACAGGGGTTTGGAGGTACCTGTGTAGGGATGGAGAAATGATGACATGCAGGATGCTGGGGCGCTGGTGGGAGTGCAGGGAAGGTGCTCTGCATCCTACCCTCAGCTCCAGCCAGCCCCTACCCAGTCAGACCCCCTCCCCACCACCTTTCACCTCTGACAGCAGCAGGATTTGTCCTGCTCTGCTCCCTCACTTCCCTGTGTCTCACCTGGCGCAGCCTCAGCCTGTGTCCAGCTGTTGGAGCAAAACCTACTGCATTTTGTGGGAGAAAATGCAGTGTTCATCCCCTCCCACCTGCCCATCCCCTCCACGAGCTGTCTCCAAACCTTCCTGTCCCCCAAGCCTGGACCAGTCTGCCTTCTCCCAACCAGGGCAGAGTCCATGAGCAGCCTCCCAGCTCCCACCTCATTCCTCCCGGGCAACTGGGCTTTCCTTTGAGGAACCAGCTGGAACTGCTGCCCCAGCATGAATGCAATTAGCTGGGAGAGCAAGTGGCTCAGAGCAAGGATGAACCTCACAATGCCAGTGGGAGGTCAGCCCTTGATTGTTCACCTCTGTTTGGGCTCCTGCAGGGACCAGGTTCCCCTTGGCAAGTCACAGCACAGAGGGGTTGCACCCCCAGCTGATCTCTGCAGGCCCAGGTCTGTCTCCCTGCTGCTCTGCACCTCCTGTCCCCAACCAGGCCCGGTTGTGCCAGCGAGTCCCGTCGTTCAGCAGATGCCTGAGTGGCTCTGGATAAAAAGCAGGACCCAACACAGGGGTCTGAGTCCAAATTCCCACCCCAGCAAGGAACAGGGATCAGAGTGGTGGCACCTTGTCTGCTCCCCAGCTTGCTGCCAGCACTGGCTTGCCCAGAGAGCTTCTCCAGCTCTTCTGTGGGCAAAAGTGATGCTGTTTGGCTGCCACCACCTCTCAAAAAGGAGCCCTAGATCAGACAATTGCAAATGCATCTACTTTTCCTCCTGCCTGTTAGCTTAGATGTAGGGGATTTTTGCCCTTGATCCAGGTGCTTGAGGAGTTGTTCTCCTCTCAGATGCATTTCCTAACCTTCAAGCCCTGTCCATCAAATCTCCAATTGCCACTTGCCCTCCGTGGCCATGCCCTGGCTCCAGTGTGGGACAGGAATTGGCAGCTCTGCTTGAGGAGCAGGAGGTTCGCAGAGAAGACCTGTTCATGGGCAGCTAGAGGTGAGGAAAAGATCAGGGAGCCATTGCCATCCTCCTGCCAGGTGTCCATCACACCATCCACGCAGCGATTCCACGCTGGCCATTCCCGGGAGGCCACACGGCCGTTTTCTAAACGGTCTCTCTTATTTCTTTCCTGTTTTTGTTCCCTTTTCTTTTATTTCGTTTTTCAAAGAACACATTGTTACAAGAGCTGGAAAATACCCAAAAGCAGATAGAGGAACACCAGCACGACAAGGTAAATGCTGCTGCAGGGAGCCTGCCCTGGTGACTGCCCTTCCTCGCTCCTAAACCCCAGCTAGTAGCAGTGGCACCTCCTAAAATACCCTAGTTTTGGAGGAGCTGGGATCCCAAAGCACCCAGCAGCAAGAGGCCACAAACTAACCCACACAGTGGCTGGATGGAAGCTGCTACCCACCTTCCCAGAGACCCCCAGTTTGTTTCCCTACCAGGCACGTTCAGTCCCATCTCCATGTTTCTCTCATGCTCATCCATCCCTGTCCCCCGCCGAGGACAGCAGTGAGGCCAGGGGGGCTTGGCCTGCGTGTCTAGAGGAGGGTTTACCCCCATGCTCCTTGGAGCAGCCTGGCTGTGAGGGACAGTGCTGCTCACACAGCCACCTCCCCTTCACTCCCAAGGCTTTCTCGACCCTCTTACTCCAACTGGGAGGAAGATCTACTCCATGCCCAGCTTGCAGAAAGCCCTGTAGGTGTTCACACCTCCCCTGCTCTCAGATAAAGCATCTAAGTAGGGTCTGCAACACGAGTCCACCTTGGTCTGTGCTGGAAAGCTGGAGGGTTGCATTTTTTTGCCACAACGGAAGCTTTGGGGATGTACCCCATGTCTCATGCATGCTTGGGGGGCTGCTTTCCCCCTTTCCCAGGGTGTTTTCCCTCCCAGATGCTCCCTGCCTGCAGCAGAGATGTGCAAGAACCACTAGTGCTTCCCAGCCATGGGCAGAGGTGAAGCTCAGAGCCAGGCATGACACTACCTGCATGTTGCCCACCCTGTTCAGCCTGTTTGCCCGTGGGACTGGATCCTGCCATGCCTGGAGGATCACATCTCTCCTGCCCCCCTGCCCACCCACAGCCTCCCCCCAGGACAGCACGGCCACCTAGTGCAGGTTCCTGATGAGGATGGGGCTGGCAGCAGGAGGGACGGGGTCAGCATCAGGTTTGGCTACTGGGTCCCTCCCTGCCAGCCCTTTGCCCAGGCCAAAATGCATGTGCAGCCTGGAGCAAAACAAGAGCATCCTGGTGGGGCTGAGTTTCCTTCATCTCTCAAACCAGCATCTCTTTGAGCACACGTGTGTCTGTCTGTCCAGCCTGTCCTCACTCCCTCCCTTAGCAGCATCGCCCCAGCATCGTCATTCACTGTTGCCTGCATGAGCTGTTTCTTTATCCATGTGTCCAAGGTGCTTTAAACCTGGAATGGGGATTTTTAAAAG
Source organism: Hemiprocne comata (assembly GCA_020745705.1). NCBI lineage: Eukaryota > Metazoa > Chordata > Aves > Apodiformes > Apodidae > Hemiprocne > Hemiprocne comata. The sequence continues at coordinate 5,675,391 of CM036610.1, read as the reverse complement.
GAATATAAACCTGGAAATAGCTAAGGATGTGGATCACCCCAAACCTGGCTGCTCTTCAGAGTGAAACCAACCCCTGCCTGTCTTCTTGTCTCACCCTGAACAGCGGCGGTTGTCTGACGAGATCGACAAATTGAGGCTGGAGGTCGACCAGCTCAAGACCAGGAGTGGGACGTTTGTGGAGACCATGCACACAAGGTAAGGGCCACCCAGCCAAACCCCCCCAGCCCCTGTGCACCCCGCTTGCATCCTGTACCCATGGCTTTGGGGGCTTTTTGCTTTTAGGGCCTCAAAATGCTGTTGGCATCTTTGGTTTCACCAAGCCTCAATGCTGGGCTGCAAGGTGGTTCATCACAGCTCCAACTGTGCTGGCCCCACCATGGATTTGTCCTGGGGTGGGACACAGACTGTTGAGAAAAGCCCAGCCCAACTGAATGGCCCAAAATTTGCTTTTCTAAGGGTGAAACACCACTGGGCATCGTTTCTTTTCCTGCACAAAGGGCTTAGGGCTTAATTTTCTATGAAAGCCAGATGTTCACCAAACACCTCTTCCCATGTGGTGTGCAGGGGATGGGCTGGTGGAGAAGGAGGAACCTCTTTGAAGGTGTTGCAGGCAAAGGAGGATGAACCTTCCATTTTTCCTCTGCTCTCTACAATGTCTTCCCACACCCTTTCATGTAAAGTCAGCTGGGTGATGGGGAGGTTCCAGCCCAGAGCACCAGGAGGAGAGGTGGGTCCATCGAGTCTCAGCCTCCAGCACCGACCAGGGCACCCAGCACCACTGCAAGAAGGCAGGGGGTGAGAAAAGAGGATGCCACCACAGTATGCACCCCACTGCCATGCTGTGGCCACCTGGGAGACCTCATCCTCTCCTGAGCACATGTGACGTGGGTTAGAGGCAGTGAGGGATCAAATGAGAGTGACCACCAGCAGAGAAAATTCACCTCTCCAGAGGGCTGGAAAAGGTGGAAAGGAGCTGGTGTAACCAGCTTCAAACCTACCAGCAGCTGTGGCAGAGAGGGGAGGGTCTGGAGGTCCCAGATCTGTCACAGAGAGAAGAAACAGGGAGAGCAAGGAAGAGCTTGTGAGGATGAAGGATAGCTGAGTGCCAGAGGAGTCTCTGGAGCACATGTGAGACCTCTTTTATGGGTCTGTAAGAATGGGATTCATTTCTTGGAGGAAAAATCAGCAGAAAGCTTGAGTTACAGAAGCCAGAATAATCCCCTTGCTGAAATGTCAGCTCCTGTCTGAGGCTCCTTTAGCTGTGTTTAGCTCTGGAACTGCTTATCAATGGCTCCACAGCTTAAATCCTCTTCAAACTTGGGCTGTCCTTCATCTGCAAACACTGAGCTGATGCCAAACCAAGCTGCTCGTGTTGGTGGTTTCATCTGTGTTCAGTGGAATCCTGGGCTGGGGAGCTCAGATGTGTATCTGCACTGGAAACCAGACCCACCATGGTGGAAAAACACTGCTCTGCCCTGGACAACAGCTTTTGTCATCTTACAAAATCCTCATGCCTCCTACAGCAACACATGGAGGGGGTAACGATGCTGTGGGCTTTGCTGAGCTGTGTGGCTTCAGAGTGAGGAGGAGCAACCAGGCAACGTGGAGATACATGAGTGCCACGCGTGGCAAGAAGTGGCTTCAGGTCCAATAGCAGCCACCACATTGCTCTGCCTGGCATGGGGACCTGCTCCCGAGCAGGGAGGAGGAGGATGAAGTCCTAGCCAGTTTCTGCTGGGAGATCCCAAGCCATGCTCATGTCCCCACACCTGGAAGATCTGTTTCAAATGGGGTTTTATTCATTAGGGTTTGTGGGCTTTTTGGTGAAAATTATGAAGAAAACATAAAAAGAAGGAGAAAAGCTCCCTGGCTGGCCCTTGTTCTGTACCATGGGGATGGAGAAGACAGACACAAGACATGCTGTACCTGTTGGGAAGTGGAACCTGTTCTTGAGAGGGGAGAGCAGGAGGGGACTGTTCAGCCCAAGGCTTCACAGATCCACTGCACAGGGTGGTTTTGGCCAGAACTGGCTGGATGCCCCAGTGGGGACTGAGGTGGGGCCCAGGGCTGAGCTTCCTACAGTCTGGGAACACATCTCCAGGACCTGTGGGAAGGGGGCACCTTTTTCTGGAGCCTGATTGTGCATCATTTCATGCAGAACAGGCAGGCATTGCTGGGCTGGGCATCACCCTCCTCCTCTGCCCAGCTAGCCAGGGCTGCAAGGGGAGCAGTCCAGGGATGGGGCATCCTTGTATGGAGCAATGTCCCCAACAAGGCTTTTTCTCCCCAGGTCCCACATGGGCAGCGCCACAGACCTGCGCTTCCCTCTGAGCGCTGTGGTCCACGCCCCCACCGAGCCCTTTGGGACAACCCCGGGTCTGCCCCGGGCCCAGAAGGGAAGATTTGCTGCCCGGCGAGAGGAGCCAGCCAAGGTGATCCATCTTCATGGCAGCACGGGGTCAGGGATGGGGTTGGGGTCTCCTCCTGCCTTGTATGTGGCCTCCGTGTCTGGGGACATGGAGCCATTTCCTTTACCTGGTGCGTGGATGGGGGTAACATGGTAGGAAGGGTTTCCCCCCTGGGATTATGTTGAGGTGTGACTGTGGCATGGAGGTCTCCAGTTCGGGTTTTGGGGACATGGACATACTGTGTAGGACCAGTGAACCTTATTCCCCCAGGATTGGGAGCAGGCCCAAGCAGGCAGCATCCTGGCCACGGGGCCTCACGCCTTCGACAGCGACCCCGAGATCTCAGATGTGGACGAAGATGACCGTGAGACTCTCTTCAGCTCCATGGATGTTCTCTCTCCTGGTGGGCACTCAGATGCCCAGACATTGGCCATGATGCTCCAGGAGCAGCTGGATGCCATTAACGAGGAGATCAGGTAGCAACCGTGGCCAAAAGCCACTACTGCCTTGCTCTGAAATGGCTCCAGGGGGGCAACAAACTGCCAGGAGGTGGGAGGAGACTCTCATGCCCTAAAATTGAGGGCTTGGTCCAGCTTCAGCTGGGAAACTCAGTCCTTCCTGCATGCAGCTCCCTGTCTCACACCTGCACCAGTGCTGGCTCATGGGAAGGATCATCAAATTTAAAAAAGCCCTCCATTAATATTGAGAGAAATCAGCTGTGATTTGTGTGGATCCTGATGGCTCTTGCTGCCATTCCTGGAGATCAAGGGCTTGAGTCACAGCACCTGAGGAGCATTTCCCCAGGGTAGGGTAATCCTACAGCTGGGAGGTGTGAGATGACTCCCCAGAAGGGTGGGGAGCCACAAGCCCTGAGCCCCTCTGCTCCCCCAGGATGATCCAAGAGGAGAAGGAGTCCACCGAGCTCCGGGCGGAGGAGCTTGAGACCCGTGTGACGAGTGGCAGCATGGAGGGCCTCAACCTCACCCAGCTCTGCAAAAGGGCTTCCATCCCCACCTCGCTGACAGCCCTGTCCCTGGCCAGCTCGTCCCCACCGCTCAGCGGCCGCTCCACCCCCAAGCTGTCCTCCCGCAGCGCCGCTCAGGACCTCGACCGCATGGGGATCATGACGTTGGTGAGGAGGGACACAGGGTGGATGATGGGGCTGGACAAGGGATGCTCGTGGCTGCCTGGGGTGGGAGCGATGCCCCGGCATCGGGAGGGTGGTGTGGAACGGGGGTGCCCATGGATGGTGTCTCCCAGGCTGGCACGCCTGTCCCCGGGACTGCTCTGTGGGGGGGGTTCTCCATTAACTGCCCCCCTTTCTGTGTCTCTCTCGCTTTCCCCCTTGCAATCAGCCCAGCGACTTGAGGAAGCACCGGAGGAAACTGCTAGTGAGTGGCTCCCATCCCGTTGGTTTTTGTCCAAGCCCCCTTTCCAGCCTGCTCCTGGCTTTGTCCACACCAGGTCAGGGTGCAGCAGGCGCGGGATGGAGCTGGGGATCCCAGGGATTCAGCAGGAGGATCGTGGGGATCCCATAAAGTGTTTGGAGATGTGCTAGCTGGCAGCCTGGGGGGGCTGGCAGGACATGGGGAGGTTCAGAAAGCCACTGGGTCTTCAAACATTGTGTCCCCTCTGGCGACAGGGTGTTTTTGGGACATTCCCATCTGTGCTCCCCAGAGCCCTCTGCTGAGGGCCAGCAGCTTCTGTCCCCACACCCTAACCTGGACCATGGAGCTGCATCCTCTCTCCTCCCTATTCCCAGGTTCTTGGCCATACGGCCGCATCCTCCCCATCTCCTTGGGCATCTCGAGCCATTGCCAGAGCTCTAGTTCAGGCCAACCCTGGAGTGTGGCAAAGCCCCAGGGTGGCTCTTTTGGCCACGTCTCCATGGAGCAAGAGAGAGGCAGGCAGCAGGGCAAGGATGGAGGTGGGCTTTGGCCTCCCAACCTCACGGCTTCTCTGCTTGTTCAGTCGCCTGCAGCTCGGGATGAAAACCGAGAAGATAAAACCACCATCAAATGTGAGACATCCCCCCCATCCTCACCCAGGACATTGCGTCTGGAGAAGCTGGGCCACCCTGCACTAAGTCAGGAGGATGGGAAAAGGTACGTGGAGCACCCTTTGGATCTCACACCAGTGCCTGCTCTGTTGGTTTGAGGGTCTACGTGGGGCAAGTGTGGGTTTGTGGGATGGGCTGGGGTTTGCCACGGCTTGTGCACTGCTCGGGAATAACCTAAAGGCTTTGCTGTTCCTCTCCCTCCTCCATCCCCAGCTCGCTGGAGGAGCAGGCCAGCAACCCCAGCAGCACCAGCAGCCAGGACTCACTGCACAAGGGCTCCAAGAGGAAGGGGATCAAATCCTCCATCGGGCGCTTGTTCGGGAAAAAAGAGAAGGGTCGCTTGATTCAGCTGAGCAGAGAAGGGGCCACGGGGCAGGGTCTGTGAGCAGCCCTATTCCCCCCGCGCCGGACGGGCATCCTCTGGGGCCAGGCTCTTTGCACGCCTCCTGGCTTTGGGGTGCTGTTAGGGTGACAGGTGGAGGAGCAGGGAAGGACATCCCTGCTGGTTTGGGGATGTTGGGGCCACTGGCTATGGGCTCCCGGCAGCTCCAGGGCAGTTGGGTCCTGGTGCTTTCTGCCCTATGGTCCTTCTTGGTGTGAGCGTTAATGCAGTGAGGATGGTGACCCCCATCACTGTGACTTATCTTTAATGTCCCCAAATCTGCTTCACCACCCCATGGGACCTTCTTGATTTTGCACAGCCCTTGAGTGGGAGCTGCTTTTTCACTCCTAAATCCTTTAGTGCTTCAATGTTGAGCATCTTGAAATGGGAGGGATGGCAGGTGGAGATCTCCTTGGGCTTCCCAGAGATGGAGGCGAGCTGTGGGAGTGGGTTGGACATGGGGACTGTCACCTCCTGTGCTGCGTAGTGCATCCCCAGCACCCTGGCATGGGGACTGTGGCAGTGTCCACACTGACCCTGGGGGTTGTCATGCCGACCCTGGGGATGTCACGCTGACCTGAAGGATGTCTTGCTTGCCCAACAGTGGTGCTGACTGACGTGGAGGTGGGCATGCAGGACCCTCTGGGACTTGGCAAGCTGGGTGCTCAGGCTGAGAAGGATCGACGCCTGCGGAAGAAGTGAGTGAACTTCCCTCACTGCCCCAGCAAGAAGAGGTCCAGCTTGATGGCTGAGAAGCCATGGCATGGGGCTGGGAATTGCTGGAAAGACTTATCTTCAACCTCTCTTGAACCCTGTTAGCTTCTTGATTGCTTTGCTACCAGCTGGTTCTTACTGCTGTGATCTCTTCCCTTCCCCACAATCCCCCAATAAATCACTCTTCTGCTTCTGTTCCCTCCAGGCATGAACTCCTGGAAGAGGCTCGAAGGAAAGGATTGCCCTTTGCTCACTGGGATGGCCCCACTGTTGTCTCCTGGCTGGAGGTGAGGTGGAACACACCCATGCATTCTCCCCAGGCACCAACAGCAGGTCTGTGGTGTGCTCCTCTGCAGCAATACAGCACCCCCCAGTCCCACCATGCTTGGTCATGGTTGGTGGTTGCAAAACCTAGGGGAGCAGAGCAGATCCCCAGATCCCTCATGTGTTCTGGGGAGTTGTGGTTTGGGGTTTTCTCAAGCCTACACTTTAGCTTCAAGTTGAAAGGAGCAGGAACACCCCTGCTGGGTTGGGGATGTTGGGGCCACCAGTTGTGGGCTCCCTGCAGCTCCAGGTCCATTGGGTCCTGGTGCTTTGTGCCCTGATACAGTGGTGCTGGGCTGCCCGCAGGCCTTCTGCAAGGTACAAACCAAAAAGGAACTCCATTTGAATATCCAGCTTTGATATTGAGCTTCACCAGAGCAGCCTTGATCCCACCAGAGGAAGTTAGGGTGGGTCAACAGGGCTGTCACTGGCTGTGCCCTGTTTTGGCAGCTCTGGGTGGGGATGCCAGCCTGGTACGTGGCCGCTTGCCGAGCCAACGTGAAGAGCGGAGCCATCATGTCGGCCTTGTCCGACACGGAGATCCAGAGGGAGATCGGCATCAGCAACGCCCTGCACCGCCTGAAGCTGCGGCTGGCCATCCAGGAGATGGTCTCACTCACGAGTCCCTCAGCACCACCCACCTCGAGGACAGTAAGTGCTCCCTGCTGCAGACCCCCCTTCCCCCAGACAGATCCTCCACGGAGCAGGACAACACTCTTGTTTCCCTCCTTCCCTTGGTTCTTCGGGACCACAGTGGTCCATCGGCCACCGGGGAGTCCTAGTGTTACAGTATGGCCGTGGAGGGGGTGGTGTTCCTTCATGGACCAGTCAAACCACCAGACACTTGTCCTCAGACACAAAGGTATTTTACAGCCATCAAGTGAGAAGCACTTTCTGGCTTGAGGCACCAGCAGATGCTCTTGTCCTTCTGCTCAGAGGTTGTCAGCGAGAGGCTGACCCTGCTGAGCAGCCTGCAAAGAGGAAAGCTCAGGGACTGTGCCCTGGAGAGGATGAAATCCCACCCAGACAGCACATGGTGACAGGGCCAGCTCGGTTCTCCACAGCCATTTGCTCCATCATTTCAGTAGAAGCCTTTTCCTGGGATGGTGTGAAATTCCTGGGGCGCATCAGAGCAACTGCAGATCCCAGCCTTGCCCTGGGTAGAACGTGGAGCAGATGGAGGGATCGTGTCTTGTGCTGGTCTTCAAACCCCTCGAGGTGTCAATGGTGCCCCAGTAATGCCAAGACTCATCTGCAGAAATGCAGCCAGCAGAAGGAATGGCCCCAGGCATGCTGTGTCCCCCTGAGATGGCCACATCTGTAGTCACTGCTGTCAGAGACAAGCCTGTAGGCTCCATGAGCATAACACCAAAGTATAAAGGCAGCCTTGCTGTGCTCTCCATGGCTGCATGGTCATCCCAGGGTCCCCGTGGGTAATAGGGTGCCACCAGCCTGAGCTGCAAGGATGCTGCAAGATCTTCCCAGTACAGCTCCACACACAAAGGTGGGCTGATCCTCCATCAGCCCAAGCTGGGCTTGTTTCCACCACAGTTGTCAACTGAGGCCACAGCTCCATGGTGGTTTAGGAAGAGCTTCTTCACCCAGAGGGTGGTGGAGCACTGGAATAGGCTCCCCAGGGAAGCAGTCATGGCACCAAGCCTGACAATATCCAAGAAGCATTTGGACAATGCCCTCAGGGACATGGTGTGAACTTTGGGGTTGTCCTGTTCTGGGGCAGGAGTTGGACTTGGTGATCCAGGCTGTCCAAGGAGGTGGTTTAACCACCATCCCTGGAGACATCTAAAAAGACAGATGTAGTGCCAGGGGACAGGGTTTAGTGGTAGGTGCAGCAGAGTTAGGGTAGTGGCTGGACTCGATGATCTTGAAGGTCTTTTCCAACCAGAATGATAGTGTGATACTGTGGTTTACCCTGACCACTGTGCTCTTTTCCCTGCAGTCCTCTGGAAATGTCTGGGTCACCCACGAGGAGATGGAGAACATGGCAACTTCCACCAAGACGGTGAGGCTGATGGCCCTGCTGCCACCACGCAGGGTCTGGGTCACCGGGCTGAGCTCCGGGCGTGTGTTACCCCGGGCTGGGAAGGAGAGCTCTGCTGCATCTCAAATAGCAGCTCTTGGCCAGCACCAAGCACCTGTTTAGAAACCATCTTTCAACCTTTAACTCCCAACAGTTTCTAAAACTGGCTTAAAAACCATCAGAGAGGTTTCCTCTGTCAAGTCCCTGTGGGTTTCCAGAGGAGCTTTTCTGTCAGTTGTGAGTTAGATGAAAGACAAAACCAAGAGTGATGTCAAGGTGGATGCACGAGGCTGAGTCCCACATTGTTTATCCTACACTCAAAGAAGTCATCATCTAATCTCCTGTTGACCTTAGCACACCCAAATATGTCCCCACTGTCTGTCCCTGCCACTGGCTGATAGCTTGGGGTCCCTCAGAGGGATGTGGCCATGCTCCCAAAAGCTCTGGCTGCTTTGGAGAGCTGGAGCCACACTCCCCTCTCTTCATCTTGATGACCCCACATTTGTGTCTCACAGCAGGGGCAACACTTTGGATTTATTGTGTGAATTAGGCATTTTACTGAAGATTGTGTCTGCTGGTTGAGTAGCACAGACCCATAACTGACACCTGGAACTGGTGGGTGCCTTTTGGGGCTGGAAAGCTCAGAGTTACCACAGGGACACTTTCCTTTGGCAGGTTTTGTGAGGTTGAGCGAAACCAACACAGGTTGACAAGGGAGGAAATAGCTCCAAAATCAACAAATTGGGTTGGGCAGCTCCTGGGGGGGTTGTGGGTCCTGAGCTGAGGTCTCTCTCTGCATCCATCTGTCTTTGGGGGAGCCAAGAACTTACCTGTATTTCCCAGGAAAGATGTATGAGCCTGTGTCTGTGCCATCTCCAGCCCAAGCCCCTGAGAAAAGTCCCATCTTCATAGAATCATAGAATCATGGGATGGTTTGGGTTGGAAGGGACCTTAAAGATCATATAGCTCCAAACCCCTAAATGGGTAGAGACACCTCCCACCAGACCAGGCGAGCCCCATCCAACCTACCCTTGAACCCTTCCAGGGATGGGGCAGCCACAGCTTCTCTGGGCAACCTGGGCCAGTGTCTCACCACCCTCACACTAAACAATTTCCTCCTCATGTCTGTCCTAAATCTCCCCTCATCCTGTTTTAATCCATTACCAATTCATTACCCCTTTGATCTTGTCTGAGAGATGGGGTGAAACCCGGGCCCAGGAGGGTTGGGGTGTCCCCATGACCCTGTAGACAAGACTGAGCTCCCTGAGACCGATGCCCATCCCCACTGGATCACACTGCTGAGGGCTTCCGTGCTCAGCACACGTGGCAAACTTCATGGGGCAGGGCCACCAGTTACTGACTCTATCTGTCCTTTCTATTAACATGCTGCATGTGTCACGTTTAGGACACAGAGGAAGGCAGCTGGGCACAGGTGAGGTCCCCATGGCACCCTTTTCTGTGGGTAGTATGTGGGGTGGTTATGGGAGGGAGAGCTGGACATGAAGGGTCCAGCTCGGGGGATCATCAACATCATGGAATGGTTTGGGTTGGAAGGGACCTTAAAGATCATTTAGATCCAACCCCCTGCATGGGCAGGGACACCTCCCACTGGACATCAGTATTCACCAAGTCCTGCTTGGAGTCTGTGGTTGCTCCGCTGAGCTATCTCCCAAACATGGGGTGGTCCTCCTGGGACCTTGCAGCAAGCAGCATCCTTCTCTGCTTCAGGCAGAGTGACTTTTTCTGGGGTCTCCTCTGTGAGACACAGATCCTGTGTTGAAAACCCAACCACCCTGCATGGGAGGCTGGTTTTGAGCTGCACATTTAGTTTTCACCTTCTTTTTAGCCCCAAATTCAGGATACAGACCATCTCCATGAACTGGAAAGGTGGGAGGAAAGAGTTCTGCTGGGATCCAGCTCTTCTGGCTTTATCACTCTCAATCATTTTACTTTTCTTCTGGTGGATTTTGTTTCATTTACAGACCCAGAAGCAGCTTGCAGTGAAAGGGAATGGATGTTTTTCTGCTCAAAACTGACCTTTTTTCATTTTGAAGTCATAAAGTAGATCTTTTGGTGATTTCTGAGCTTCTTCAACATTTATTTTGGAAGACACTGAAACCTGTTTTTTGGTTGTTTCAGCTTTTGTGAATGTGCTTCTTCCAGAAGAAGCTGGTCATGAAGTCCTTATCTTTTTTGGGTACTGCCTTGTCTCCTTGGGGGACAGCAGTAGGACACAGACCATGGCCAACGGGACTGTTCCCACCAGCTCCTTCAGTACAAACTAGGGTTAAACACCTTTGGCCCAGGTTTGGTCCTCATGGTGACCCCCACGCTGCAGCACTGAACTCTCACTGGTTTTCTGGGAGTCTGCAGCTCCACCAAGCCCTGGTTTCTTCCTAGCTTCTCTGTATGCTTCTCCACAGACACTGGCCTATGGGGACATGAACCATGAGTGGATTGGAAACGAGTGGTTGCCCAGCCTGGGTCTCCCTCAGTATCGCAGCTACTTCATGGAGTGTCTTGTTGATGCACGGATGCTGGACCACCTCACCAAGAAAGATCTCAGAGTGCACTTGAAGATGGTGGACAGCTTCCACCGGTGAGTCTTCTCTTTCAGGAGGTCCCTGGGATGCAGTGTCTGCACATGGAGCAGAGGATGGGGCAGTCTGAGGGGTTCTCCCCTTTCTTGGTCAGCCCTGGTGCTGGAGGATGGCTCTTCTAGGCTAAACACAACCACCTGGTCTGGGGCAGCTCATATGGGCAAATGTTCTCCTTCATCACAGTCCTTGCATCAAAATTGCAGAGGACCAAGCCTTCTCCAGGCTGTGGAGCAAACCACGGGTAAGAATAAAGGCTTGTCCCACCTGGGGACAACGTTTACCCGACTGGCAGGCAGAGCAGTCATCTGTCAGCAACCCAACTTGGAGAAGTCTCAAGCACCCATGTCCAGCCCTGTCATGGGGTACCTCCATCTTCCCCAACCCACGGGGCTGTGTCCATGGGCCTGCCAGGGCCTTCCCTGCTCTGGAGATGAACCCTTCAGCCTGGAGCAGCCCCCACAGGCTGGTTCTCCCTTCCCTTTCCAGCCACTGAGCACTGAGTGGTGTTCTTTGGATCCATGCACTCTCAGGCAGGTAGAACAGGGCAAAACTGATGGAGTGGGGAATTCCCATGAAAAGGAAGGACATTCCCCCTTTTCCAGCTAAGATCTTTCCTTTAGGTTGTGTCTGTCCTGACCCAACCATGAACCAAAGCATCCTTTGGGCACATGGAGAGCGAGCAGGGAAGCAGGTCCCTCCAAGCCACCCGCCCTGCAATGCAGAGCCCTCCTGAGGGTTGGGTGATGTGAGCAACCTGGGCTGGTGGGAGGTGTCCCTGCCCATGGCAGGGGGTTGGAACTAGATGATCATTAAGGTCCCTTCCAACCCAAACCAGTCTGGGATTTTATGGTCTCGTGTCCTTGCAGCACCAGCCTGCAGTATGGCATCATGTGCCTGAAGAGGCTCAACTACGACCGCAAAGAGCTCGAGAGGAGGCGAGAAGAGACCCAACATGAAATCAAAGGTCAGCAGTGACATACACAACCCAGCTCTGGAAAACATGAGGAACCTCCCAGGAGATGCCCAGTGATGGTCTCCATCTCTTATTTTTAACACAGCCTTTATCTGGGGAAGATCCTTCTTTCTGAGCAACCATGCTCATGGCCCTGTGCTCCAGGGGGGACTTCCCTGTGGTGTTTCCCCAACAGGGTGTTCCAAGTGCCTTTATGCAGCCTACCCCAGCCAGGCATGAGGAGGGAGAAAGGTTGTCAAGACAGAAAAGGTCCAGTCCAAGCATCAGAGCATCTTCTCCTGCCCGTTTCAGATGCTCAGGACAACCCTCAGCTTGCTCAGCCTCCCCTTCCTCCTTGGCTGTCCTGAGATTCCCGGCACATCTGGCAGCTGCTTAGATTACATCTCATTATTGATAATGCCCCTAATTACGCCAGCAGCCGTGGGTTCTTAGGATTAATTTTCACAGTTGTTTCCTGCCTGTTATTTCAGCATTTAGTTTGGTAAATTGCAGGGAGCTGCTCCTGGCAGTCAAGCACCTGATGTTGCTGCCGGCTTTGGAAGGAGAGTCCCAAGATCAGCCTGGGGCAGTGCCAAAGGGCTTCAGGACATCATCAGATCCCCACACAACCAAGAGCATGGTCTGAGCTGGCCCTGAGACAACCCCTCTTTTATTACAGACGTGTTGGTGTGGACCAACGACCAGGTCATTCACTGGATCCAGTCCATCGGGCTTCGCGAGTACGCAAACAATCTGGTGGAGAGTGGGGTGCACGGGGCCCTCCTGGCCCTCGATGAGAATTTCGACCACAACAGCCTGGCCCTCGTCCTGCAAATCCCCACGCAGAACACGCAGGTGAGAGCAGCATCCCTGAGGGATTTTGGAGGAGAGTGGCCAGCATGGGACACAGCTGTGGTGTGACTCCTGCAGTGCCACCAACTCAGCTCTGCCTTTCAGAGCGGAGCGCTCGGATGGCACCTGAGCTTTTTCACTGTCATTCTTGGGGTTTCCTGGGATGGGAGTTTGGGCTGGAAACTGTTTCCATCGATGGGGAATCCTCATTTGTTGTGAATTTCAGGCTCGACAAGTGCTGGAGAGGGAGTTCAACAACCTGCTGGCATTGGGCACAGATCGGAGGCTGGATGATGTGAGTACCAGACCTCTCCCATGTCCAGATCATGCTGACCACCTGTTCCTGAGGGAGAAACAGGAGAGGCAGGACCTCTGCTCTCTGCCTCCTTGTCCAGGGGTGTCAAACAGTGTGTCACAGACTGTCCAGCACAGTCAGATGAGCAGGATCAGTGGAATAAGGAAAAACTATTAGACAAAGCCCTGAGGAAGGTGGTGCCAGGCTGTGGAGGCAGGTGAGGAAGAGACTGGTGCATCATTTCTAGCCTTGTGCTCAGTGGGCTCCATTTCAAGTGGGCTCACCTGCCTTTCCCGGCCTTTTGGAGTCATGGATGTTCTGGGCATGACACGTCTGCAGTGGATAAAGCTGGTGGGTGAGAGATGCCCCTTTAAGCAGCCAGAAAACTGGTTATGTTGAGTCACAGAAGGTGGTAATTCATCTAGATACCTGCTCTGTTGATGTCTCCAAGGCATCTTTGCAGGCAGGCTGGAGAGAAGAGATAGACAAGCTGGGAAGGACAAAGCCTATGTCGTGGGATCCTGGAGAGGTCTCCTATGACCTTGGTCCAGTTTGATCACATACTTCTGCATGGTTGGAGTTGTACACCTTGTTTGGTGGCAGCAGTGCTGGTATCTCACAGGGCAGAAGGTCCTGCCGACCTGAGAGAGCTGGGGCTGTTCAGCTGGAGAGGAGGAGACTGAGGGGGGATCTCATCAACCCTTCTCAACATCTCCAGGGGGTGTCAGGAGGATGGGGCCAGACTCTTCTCAGCAGTGCCCAGTGACAGGACAAGGGGCAATGGGCACAAACTGGAGCACAGGAGGGTCAAGATGAACATGAGGAAAAGCTTCCTGACTGTGAGGGTGACAGAGCCCTGGGACAGGCTGCCCAGAGAGGTGGTGGAGTCTCCTTCCCTGGAGACATTCCAAACCATCTGGATGTGTTCCTGTGGGATCTGCTGTAGGTGATGCTGCTCCAGCAGGGGGGGTTGGACTAGGTGATCTTCAGAGCTCCCTTCCAAGCCTGACAACTCTATGACTGTGACTCCAGGCCCATAACCTGCTCTCCCCTCACAGGGTGATGACAAGACCTTCCGTCGAACCCCATCCTGGCGGAAGCGCTTCCGCCCCCGCGACGTTCACAGCATCAACATGCTCAGCGGCTCGGCCGAGACTTTGCCCGCCGGCTTCCGCGTCACCAGCCTGGTGCCCCTGCCCCCTCCATCCGCCCCTGCCAAGAAAATGCCCCCGGAAGGTGGGTCACCCCCTTCTCCCACCCCTGCTCAGACCTCGTGGTGAATATGGGGAAGGATGTGGCACCAGGAGAGGAGAGGGACAGAGCCTCACTGGTCACCTGCGATGCTGACTCCTTGGGATCCTGGAGCCATTTGCCCGCTGTCCATGTTTTTTTCAGGGAGGTTATTTCAGACTCTGCTCTGGGGTGAGATTTCTTTGTTTTGAACCACCAGGAGGAGGGAGAGGCCTGGACTGGAGTGTGGATTGGAATTTTGTGGCACTCACCCTGGGCTTGGCATCCAGGTCAGAGCCTGTTGGGTAGCACTGGGGCTGTCAGGAAGCAGCAGCCCAGTCTGGGCCAGTCTGGACCATCCTGATTTTTGGAAACTTTCCCCTAAGAGACTGGATTAACCAGCTCAATTCAACCCGAGTACTGCTGAGCTCTCCTGGGGCTGGCAGGGACCTGCTTTGACATGATTGACCTGGCTATCCTGTGTTTTAACTGGGCACACATGTCCCCACCACCACACAACTCCTTTCTACAAGATATCTTGGTCCCTTCTGAAGCTGTAGAGAGGCACAAGCTCCAGCCAGGTCACTTTTGTTTGTCCCCTGAATCAGACATCCTAGTCCCTCTGTCCCTAGCCACTTGCCACATCCCCAGTGGTGCAGATCTGCCTTCAGCAGGCTCAGAAGTGAACATGTGTTGTCACCTTCCTGCCCCAAGCCCCAGGCTCAGCTCTCCTCCTGTCTCCAAATTTGCTCAAATTTCACAGCTTTCCATCCAGAGGTTTGGGTCAAACTTCTGTTCCACCTTTTCCACCTCATCCCTGGAAGCTGCAGTTCCCACCTGGCTGAAAACAATGAAATCTGAAACAAAATTCCTATGTCTGACACCCCCAGACACACGTGGCAGGGTGTTTGCTGCCCAAGAGTAGGGATGGCAAGTGGCAACTTTCCCTGAATTCTTTGGAGCATCGGAGCTGGCCAAATGTGCTTCTTCCTTTGACCCTTATCTTCATGTGGCTTCAGTGCCCAGATTCTGCCTGTAAATGTTTTGGTGGGGAGCCCAGGACTAATTGGAACAGCCACTAATTGCAGGCTCTGCTCTTTGACTCACTTCCAGTTGGTGCCTCTGGGTCGCCAAGGCTGGAGACCTCCACGGTCCGGACATACTCCTGCTGAGGGTCATCATGACAGGAACCAGCCCACCCCTGGGTAAGTGCAAGGAGGACCAAGGCCTCAGAGCTGGATGGTGGCTGAGAGGACAACATGAGGCCCAGCGTCCTCTGCCCAGCATCACCCAGGCAGGGTGTCTGCCTTCACCAAGGTTTGCCTTGCCATGGAGGACCATGGGGACCTCAGTGATGGGGGAACAGCCCGCTGCTGCCTGAGGCTCACAGGACCCTGAGATGATGCAGAAGGGATGCTCAGCATCCCAACCATCTATGGTTTGTCCAGTCCCTGGGCAGACAGCTCCACTGGGGATCCCATCCTAGATCCCACTGGGGTGAGGGAATGATAGCCAAGCACTTCAGGGAGTCTCCTGCAGTCCTGCTGTACCATGGGGCGTGGTTCACCTGTGCCAGGAGTATTCATTATGTCTCCATCTGGGTTTGTTGGCCTGTGGGTGCAGGGGTGGAGGTGAGCTGCTGGCCTCACAGGGCCTTTCCCACTTTGTTCTTCAGCACATCCCCACTCTCCGTACGGCCACGCGCTGGCTGCCTCACCAGAGCCCGGCCCGCGCCTGTTCCTGGGCCCAAACCAACAGACACTGCAGCCTTGCTGCTGGGGACCGAAAAGGACATTCTCCCTTCTGCTTGTGCACCCCACTGCTTCCCCCAGCTCCCCATGGCTTGTCCCCCCACCCCTCCCCATGCTGGCTGGGCTGTGGACACGCTGGCTGGGTGCCCGCTCCACCGCTGGCCCAAGCGTGGTGCAATCTGGTGGGGTGACAGAGACACCCCAAAAATGGGCCACGATCTTTGGAACCCTTCCTCCTGCCTGGTTCACGTTGCCAATGGGCCATGGGGCTCCTGCACTGACTCACCCGAGCCCCGGCTGTCAGGGATGGTGCTGCCCACGGGACTTGAAGCCAAGGAAGATTCAGGCTCGTGAAAATCCTCACGCTGGGGCAGTTGGGCAAGGAGCTGCCCCCGGGGGGAGCTGGGGCCAGTGCTAGAGTGGGCACTGCAGGGGACAGAGCAGGGACCAGCCATTTGGGGGGGGCAAGGAGGGCGACTGTGTGCCAAGGGGTGGGCAGTCAGGGTGCTGCATTTTGGGGTGCTGCCAGACACCACGGAGCGGGGAGGCTTTCCCTGCATGGCAGGGCCACAAGAAGATTCGTGGGGAAAGACTGGGACTGCCCCATCAGGACCAGCACCCACAGGAGAGGGGACCCTCCTTGGGTGCCTGGGGAGACACGACGGGGGCACCCACCACCATGGGAAGTGCCCATCCCATCCCCTCCAGGTGCTGAGGAGATTGCTCTCCCCTCCTGCCTCCAGTCTATGGGCAGGGATGGATCCAGGAGGCTCTTAACTCTTCCCATTTCTCTCCTGTAGGGTAGGATCTCTTCATCTCCTCATGCCACGTTTGCCTTGTGTGGCCCCTATTTCTGATGTGATATTTATTGATGGCTGGAATGACCTTATACTTATCATGTGCTGTCTGGAAGTGCAATATCTGAGAGGCTATACAGTCACGATGTCTTTTTGGTGTATTATTTGCCTAATACAGTATTAAATATTTTTTTAATTTGAAGAGTCAGTGAGCCCTTTCTATCGATGCCCTATTTCTTTCGTCATATTATTGGTACTGCATGGACTCCAAACCCTGGATTGGGTCAGGAAAGGATGTATGTGTGTTCCAATAAACAGGATTTTAAAGCAGTGCTGGCTTGAGCCTTCTTTCAAGAGCCCAAATTAAAAAGATAATTAATCTTTAGCTCCCCCAAGAGTTTTTGGGGTACAGAGCTGAGCCTCAGTTGCAAATCAGTGAAATCACTGATCTGTGCAGGGCTAAATTGAAGTGTGGGACGTGCACTTCCCACCACTGAGTCACCACACTGAGGTCCAGCTGGATTTTCTGATGTGGAGAAATCAGAAAATCATAGAATGGTTTTGGTTGGAAGGGACCTTAAAGATCATCCAACCCCCTGCCATGGGCAGGGACACCTCCCACTAGACCAGGTTGCTCCAAGCCCCATCCAACCTGCCCTTCAACACTTCCAGGGATGGGGCAGCCACAGCTTCCCTGGGCAACCTGTTCCAGTGTCTCACCAACCTCCCAGCAAAGAATTTCCTCCTAATGTCTAATCTGAATCTCCCCTTTTCCAGTTTTAATCCATTACCCCTTGTCTACTCACTCCATGCTCTTGTAAAAAGTCTGTCTCCAGCTTTCTTGTAGGTCCCCTTCAGATACTGGAAGGCCTCTATGAGGTCTCCCCGGCCCCCCAGTGTAGGAATTAGGGGATACCTGGGAAGAGGGCGACAGTAAAGGAAAAGAAGTAGTAAACCAGTAAAGGAAGCCCCAGGCAGTTCAAACAAGAATGCCTTTATTTAAAAAAAACCAACACATCCAAATAAGTTAGCAAAAATAAGAATTAAAAAACCCCAGATGGCAGCTCCACATAGCGTTCAGTAGAAAAGCCGGCGCAGGCAACTCCCGTAGGGCTCAGCACCCGTGGGACACCAGCCGGAGAGAGACCTTGGTCAAAGAGCATCTTTGGAAAAAAATCAGCAAGCCAACCCAGCACACACATTGGCCCCCAAAAACCGACCATCCCGGCCGAGGAGGGAAGCAGAGCCCGGCACCAGGCGGCTGCTCTCGCAGGAACCGGAGCCACCAGCAGGGCTGCCCACGTCCCACCTCTCCCCGTTTTTTTTTTTTTCGGCTGGCTGGGCAGGAGGTTTGGCGAGGAGTGGGACAGGAGGCGAGTGATTTCAGCAGTGCAGTCCATGACACCGGAGGGGTAAATATGATTTCCAGCAGCTGGGCCCTTCCAGCATCTTATTCCCACCCCGTTACCAGCTCCAAGAGCCGCCAGGGTTTGCGCCGGCTCAGTTTTGAACCCTCTCCTCCTGGAACGTCACGTCCTCCACGGCGATGCTCTCCACGATGGAGGAGAGCGAGTGGAGGTTGCGGTCCTCGGCTGCCTCATCAGCCAGGAGGTGATCTGAGGAGAGTGAGAGGACAATGACACTGCTGGGGACAGCGGCTGTGTGCTGGGGATGGCTCCTGGCTCCACGCAGGGGGGCCCCACAATCCCCCCATGGGAAGAGTGATCTGCTCCCAGCTTCCACCCTGAGGGGCGGGGTGAGACCTTCCCCTGGAGAGGGCAACAGGGAGTGAAACTTTTGGACACTTCTTAGGTTTTTATTCCCCGTTGGAAAATGAGATTTAAGTTTCTGCCTTCTGGGGAACAAAACAGGTGGATTTGGGGAAGGGCGGGGGGATAACTGTAATAATGGAAGAAAATCAGCAGCTGCAGAGGGGATGTGGGGAGGGACAGGAGCCTGGGACAGCCATGCTCAGCCGTGCTCAGCACCACAGCCAGCAAAGCCACCCAAGGGATGGTGACAGATGAACCCTTGATAGGGACCGAGCTGCTGGGGCTCCGGGTTGTTGCAATCCAGCTTCTCAGCTCCATGAGCAGGTGCTTCCAGGAAATCGGGCAGTGGGGGAAGCCTGAACCCACTGAGCATCCAGCCAAGGCAATGCTGGAGGAGTTATGAGCCTGGAGGAGCTCAACTCTGCAGCAACAGGGTGGGGAAAGAGGACAAGGCTCCTTTTGTCCTCTGCTCCAGGGATCTCCTGCTTGGGGAGGGCGTTGGCTCAGCGATGCTCTGCCCCAGGGCTGTGGTATCCCCCCACTGCTGTCGCCCCCAAAGCCCAGCAGGGGGTGAGGTGGGGAGGACCTTACCTGTAGGATTGGTGCCAAACTCCAGCTGGCTGCTCCACTCGGGGCTGCAGGATGAGCTGCCTGACCCGCACTCACTGGTCACCTGCAAGGAGTCGAGATGCCCACCTTGGGTCTCACCTCCTCCAAACCACTCCCCCCCCCAAGCCAAACCCCACCAGGTACCCCAACCCCCCCCTGGGGTGTGCCATCACTGCAGCATGTCTTTGCTGAAGTGGCCACATCCCTCCCCAGCAGCAAATCAGCCAGAGGAGCCAACAGAATTCAGGGTCTCCAGGACCCATCAGGGCCACATTAACAATAAAGGCTGAAAAAACCCTCCTTTTTTGAGCTATGGACACAGGAGAAACAGGACCATCTGCCCAACTGCAGGTAAAAAAATGTGTCTCTTCACCCAGGGACTATGAGAAAGGGCTAGAGATGGACTAATGTCCTTGGGCAAAACAGATTCTTCACTGAAAATCAGCTAATCAGGCTCATACAAACTGACACAGGGGCTGGACCCCCTCAGGCCATCCTGAGGGGATTTCTGGGGAAGATCCTTTGGCAGTTTGATGTGTGGATTTAGGGCTGAAGGACTATTTCAGAGAAAAGAGCTGACAGCCTGAAAAATGACTGTTAATCAGCAAAGCTCTGACTTAACGTGTGTGTGTGTCTTCATCTAGAAGTTGATGCTGGCTCAGGTTAAACCCAAAATATGATTTGTAGGACCAGGCCCAAGGACCCAACCATTTGTAGCAGCCTAGAAGTGGCATGTTGGGTCTACAAGCTTGCAGCAGCACGGGCTAATGTGCTGGTTTGGTTTGGCTGGATTTTTTTGGTAGTGAGGGAAGGGCCCCAGGAGTGGCTCCTGTAAGAAGCTGAGAAGATCCCCCTGCTCTAAAACCAGCCAAGGAGCCATTAGAGAGACAATAGATGCACCTCTGTGATTAACATACGAAAGAACTGATATAAGACCTGAGCAGAGTGATCAGTTAAGAAGAGCTGAGCTGGAGAGACAGAGGGTGCCCGTGGTTGGTGAGAAAGAAGGGGAAGAAGGTGCCCAAGCAGAAGCTTCCCTGCAACCTATGGCGAGATGGCAGCTGTCCCCCTGCATTCATGCTGGAACATGGTGGAACATTCCCTGAAGGTGCCAGGAGGGGTGAACTTGGATTTTGCTGCCAATGAACTTGGATTTGCTGCCAGTGGACTAGGATTATGTAGCTGTGGAAAACGCTGGTGCCAGGGGAGGTGACTATTCCCAAAGCAGCCCGTGACTCTGTGGGCAGCCCACACTGGAACAGCTTGGTCTGGACCTCGTGGGAAGGACTCATGAAGGAGAGGGTCGTGGAGGACACTCTCCCATGGGAGGGATCCCATGGAGAAGCAGGGGAGGACTGTGAGGAATCCTTCTTCCTGAGGAGGAAGGAGCAGCAAGAACCACCAGACTGTGAAGTGACTCTAAACCTCATCCCCCTATGCCACTGGGGGGAAGGAGGGAGAGAAATGGGCAACAAAGTAATTTGGGCCCAGGAAGAAGGGAGGGGTGGGGTAAGGTATGTAAGTGCTGCTCTGTGTGGTGTCTGTGTCCTGTGGACATTTGATTAGAGTGAAATTAAATTGTTAATTTTTCCCCAAGTTGAGTCTGGTTTGCCTGTGACCTTAATCGGTGAAGAACCCTCCTTGTCCTTTGTCTCAACCCAGGAGCTTCTAGTTGGCCTTTGTCCTCCTCATCCCAGAGTGTGTGTGAGGGGGGGAGTTGAGTGAGCAGCCACGTGGCTGGTTCTTTGTTGTCGTGTTAGGCCCAAAGCACAACAGCTAATCAGTTAACACTTGGATTTATCTCCCACTGAAGTAGGAAATTCTTGCAGATACTATTTTTTCCCAAAAAAATACTAGATTTTGTACTCAATACATGAACCCCTGGCTATGCCAGGGACAGCTCGGAGCAGCAGAGACATGGGAGAGCTCTGCATGGTTTTGGGCATGTTTGCAGGGGCAGCCAACAAATCCCCTCTGATCAAACCCAAGTGGTTACATCAGGTTTACACTGGGAAGTCCCAAGACTGCATAGGCTGGACCCTAGAAGCTTTCTGAGTCCTTTCTTCAGCTCTAAGTGTTGGGTTACCCAAGTACCTGATCCTTAAATCCCTTAGTCTGAAAGGAAATGGATTTCAGTGAATGTCACTTTTCTGTGCCTTTTATAAAGTCCTTCTATATCCATATCCACATCCACATCCATATCCATATCCACATCCATATCCATATCCACATCCATATCCATATTCATATCCATATTCATATCCATATCCATATCCATATCCATACACTCTAAGTCTACTACATCTATGTATTTAATCTGTATAATCAATATCTATGGAGAATCATAGAATCATGGAATAGTTTGGGTTGGAAGGCACCATAAACATCATCTAGTTCCAACCCCCTGCATGGGCAGGGACACCTCCCACCACACCAGGTTGCTCCAAGCCCCATCCAACCTGCCCTTCAACACTTCCAGGGATGGGGCAGCCACAGCTTCCCTGGGCAACCTGGCCCAGTGTCTCACCACCCTCACAGCAAAGAATATCCTCCTCATGTCCAACCTAAATCTCCCCCCTTCCAGTTTGAAACTGTCCCCCCCATGTCCCATCCCTCCATGCCCTTGTAAAAATATGTATATGTGCAGCTAAAGATATCATCTATATCTATATAATCTATATCATCTCTCCCCATAGCTAGACCCGTGGCTGTAGGTATCTATATATTTTGACAGACAAATCCTCAGAGCTCCAGGGAAGTGCATGCCCAGACATCCCTACAGAAAGCAGAGGGCAGATAAAAATAGCTCCCCAAAACCTGGTTAAACCACCAAAATCTGGCTGGCAGCACCTCTGCTCAGGGCTGTGGCAAGACACCCCCACTGCCAGCATCCTTCTGTCCTAGAAACAGGAGGTGGCCCCCTTGTCCCCTGCCCTGTCCACTGCCCGGGTGCACCACACCACTCTGTTGGAAAAAGTCCCCATGTCCCGGTGTGTGGTGGCACCAACAATTGGATGGAGGGGGCTGGGAGGGGGGAGGGACTGCAGGGTTTGCTCCCTGATACCTGTGGGGTGTCATGGAATGCAGCAGGTGAGGACCCCCCAGTGGGGTTGGAGGCTGTGGGTTGTGTCACTTTGTAGAGAGAAATCAGTAGTGTGTGAGTTTGGCTGTGGGAAGGGGGGGTGGGTGTAATTTTATTTTCTATTTTATTCCATTCCGTTTTATCTTACTATGTAAAATTAATTTTATTTCATTGTATGGGGTTTTTTTTAATCTTGGTTTTACTTTCATTATCCCTCTCAAGCCCAGCTCCATGTGCCATGCTCAATGCAGTGTCCACTCCCACTGGCAGAACCCACTACCCCAGAACTGCCCATGATGCCTCGGCCTGGGATCACCCCCCCAGAGCATCACCCTCATAGGGCATCACCCCCACAGGGCATCACCCCCACAGAGCATCACCCCATAGGGCATCACCCCCCACAGAGTGTCATGCCCATAGGGAGTCACCTCCATAGGACGTCCCACCCATAAAGCATCATCCCCCCATAGAGCATCACCCCAATGGATGTCACCCTCCTAGGGTGTCACCCCTATAGAGCATCACCTCCAGAAGACACCAGCCCCCATAAAATGTCACACCCACAGAGTGTCACCCCCCATAGACCATCATCCCCATAGGACATCACCCCTATAAAGTGTCACCCCCATAAATCATAGAATCACAGAATTATTCAGGTCGGAAAAGACCTCTAAGATCATCAAGTCCAACCATCAACCCATAAAGTGTCCCCTCCACAGGGCCTGCCCCCCCTCTCCATCCCCCAGCCCGGTTTTGGTGCCACCCAGTGTCACTCACGGCGGGCTGGGGCACAGCGGGATGGAAGCGCAGGTCCCGCTGCTCCCGCTCCTGCTGGTTGAGGGCGCTGAGCAGGCTCTGCAGGCGCTCGATGTACTGGATGGCGCTGCGCAGGATCTCCACCTTGGGCAGCCGCTGGTTGGGGTTCAGCAGGGTGCTGCGCTTCAGCGCCTCGAAGGCTTCGTTCACCTTCTTCAACCTCCTCTTCTCCCGCAGCGTGGCCGCCCGCCGCCGGTCCATGGACACCGTCTTCCTCTTGCAAACCTTGCAGGCCCAGGGCAGGCACTGCCCGGGGCAGTGCTCAGCCAGGGCTGAGTCCTTCTCCTCCAAAGCCACCCTGCCCTCAGGACACAGAGCCACCTCGGGTCGCTCGGGGAACGTCGCCGGCTCGTAGCCCTGCAAGCGGGAGCCCAGGAAATTTTCTCCATCGTAAAATCTCTGGTCTGGGAAAAAATAAGGGTTGGTCTCAAAGAGCTCCATGGGCAGCTCGGGAACGTGTGTGCGCGGCTCAGGGACGGCTGCTCCCTCTCCCCAACACCAACTGTTTGGTGCCATTTAAACCCCGGCGCTGGCATTAAATCATGGAGATAAATATAGAAAACCTAAAGGAAACCTGAGACCACCCTAAGCTGCTGCCTCACATCAAAACTTTTCCATCTGATTTCATGTGCTTTCCCAGCCGGGATTATGGAGCGTGGCTGTGCAGGAGGGTCTGGGGGGGGGACAGTGGGGAGGGGACTTGGCTGCCCTGCAAACAAGGGCTTTGTTTGAGCCCGGGGGGTGCCACCGGGGATGGTGGGTGGCTGCCAGCTCCACCCAGGCATTCCTGCATCATCTGGTCCCTTCAGTTACAGCTGGGTTGGGGGGGAACCCACGGTGGCCTCATGGCCAACCTACCCAGCCAGGGCACCCTCATCCCTTCGTGGCTGCCCCCCTCAACCCCAGGGCACTCCAGATCCAAGCCTTCCCTGCAGCTGGACCTGACACCAGCACAGCATCATAGAATTCCAGACTGGTTTGGATTGGAAGGGACCTTAAAGACCATCCAGTTCCAACTCCCTGCGTGGGCAGGGACACCTCCCACCAGACCAGGTTGCTCCAAGCCCCATCCAACCTGTCCTTCAACACTTCCAGGGATGGGGCAGCCACAGCTTCCCTGGGCAACCTGGGCCAGTGTCTCACCACCCTCACACCAAAGAATTTTCTCCTCATGTCTCACCTGAATCTCCCCTCTTCCACTTTTAATCCATTCCCCCTTGTCCTCTCACTCCCTGCCCTTGTCCAAAGTCCCTCCCCAGTTTTCCTGGAGCCCCTTCTTAGGTGTTCTTAGGTCTCCCTAGAGCTTTCTATTCTCCAGGCTGAACAACACCAATGCTCCCAGTGACTTGGCCTCTCCCACCTCCCCATCCTGCTCTGCCCCCCACCACCCCTGTTCTCCCCCTGTATCTCCCATGGCCTCATCCTGACTGTGCTTGTCACAGTGTAACAGCCTGATCCTGCTTCTGCTGTAGCCATGGAGAAGAGGAGGAACACAGCCCCAGGAGGGGCATCCTGATATAGGGAGCATCCCACGTCCATCCCTCTTCTTGTAGGCACCCCTGGCCACACAGCACCCATCCCTGTGCCAGCCCCTGTGTTCTGCTGCCTGTCCGTCCTGCCTGTCCCACAGGAACGGAGCAGGCAGGAAGAGGCAGAACCTCACCAGGCCTTTCCTCCACCATAGGCTTCCTGAAGTTGCTTGGCCAAGTCTCTTAATCCCAGAGCAGCATTTTTGGCTGAAAATCCATTTTTGAGGCTTCTCCCATGCACCAAACCCTATGGACCCCTTTTTCCCACAGGTCCCCATGCCCTGGCACACGTGCTGAGCTGGGCTGGATCCCCCCAGCTCATGCTCATCCCAGCTGGTCTCCAGCCTTTGTAGGTGTGGATACCCAAAGCCCCAACTCCATCGTGTCCCACCCCTCTCCCAGCTTTGCTCCCACCTTCCCAGTGGGGAAACTGAGGCACAATCATGGACCCTACATAAGCAGCAATGGGCAGGTTTTAACCCATCCCCAACCCTTCCCTACTGACTCCACTACTCGGCCACGTCTCTCCAGCTTTGTTTTTAATTCAGAAGGGATTATTATTTCTTTTTTTTTCCATCGGGAACGTCAGAAACCATCTCCCATCTCCTCATTCCTGCTCCAGGCCAGATTCCAGCCGAGGGATCGGTCAGTGGAAAGAATGTCAGCAAAGAGCTGGGCCAACCCTGCTGGGATTTTCCTACCTCAAATCCTCCCTCCCCAGAGAGGCTGCGCCACCACACATTCCCTGCACCCGTTGCTAGCACCCTGGCTGGTTTTGGGTTGATTTCAAGCACTTTTGGAGCCCACCATGATGCTCTTCTCTCTTTGTAGTGATTTCTTTGGGGCCAAGAGCCTCAGAACACCTTCTGCACCTGTTTTCAGCTTTTCCGGAATCTCAGCCCTGGGGATTTTATGTCCTCACAGTGGGTTTAGAATCTGTAAAAATCTGCAGTAAGGAAACCAGGACTCAGCCTCGAGCTTCACCCTTGGCACAGCCCTTCTGCTCCCCAGGGTGAACCAAACCCCCAAAATACTCAAAAAAGAAAGAACTTGGGGTGCCAGCTTCCTCCTGTGTTAGGTGAAAGTACTAAAGCACTTCAGAAGG
The DNA here is from genome assembly GCA_020745705.1 of Hemiprocne comata. Classification (NCBI taxonomy): domain Eukaryota; kingdom Metazoa; phylum Chordata; class Aves; order Apodiformes; family Apodidae; genus Hemiprocne; species Hemiprocne comata. The sequence continues at coordinate 5,650,076 of CM036610.1, read as the reverse complement.
GGCAGGATTTGTCCCTGGAAGTGTGCAGAGGAGCCGGTGGCAGATACAAAGCTGTTCGAACAGGGTGACCTGAGCCCAAGGGCTTTACATCAGCTTCACATCATCATGTCAAGCAGTTTAACTTGCTCGTGAGGACCTTTGTCAGTGGCACTTGCTGGTGGACATGACCCCATGAGCACCCTGAGCTTCCACCAGGTCCCTGGGTGAGGGATGCCTGCAGGACAACTGCTGCTCTACCACATAAATGTGCTTTTTTTTTCTTTGCAGGAGAGTGGAGGATGAGGAACCTGGTGGTGACATAACTGGCTCTGTGGGGCATATGATGGGCCCATGCAAGATGGGGTCAAGCATTTAGCACTTCATAAAAGCAGGGCAGCACTGGGGGAGCAGGTGCTGGCTGCTGTGGTGGCCTTTTCCCAGCCAGGAGAGGAGCAAGGAGGGACACTGGTGGAGCCAGCCCCAATGGGCCACCAAGGACAACGTGTCATATCATAGAATCATAGAATGGTTTGGGTTGGAAGGGACCTTAAAGATCATCTACTTTCAACCCTCCTGCCATGGGCAGGGACACCTCCCACTAGACCAGGTTGCTCCAAGCCCCATTCAACCTGTCCTTGAACACTTCCAGGTAGGGGACATCCACAGCTTCCCTGGGAAACCTGTTCCAGCGTCTCACCACCCTCACAGCAAAGAATTTCTTCCTTACATCTAACCTAAATCTCCCCTCTTCCAGTTTAAAGCCATTCTTCCTTGTCCCATCCCTCCTGCCCTTGTCCAACGTCCCTCCCCAGCTTTCCTGGAGCCCCTGCAGGCACTAGGTGCTCAACCCCAACTGTCTCAGCCTTTCTCCAGAGCAGAGCTGCTTCAGCCCTCAGATCATCTTCGTGGCCTCCTCTGGACTCGCTCCACAGTGTCCTCATGGTTAAGCAGGCAGCAGAGGCAGGAGGCAGCCTGTGGAGACTGGGGGGAAAGGGGACCTAGATGGGGACTGGGTAGGAGGGATCACATGCTGGGGTGGCAGCCCTGGTTCCTCTGAGGGGTCCCATCCTGCCTGTCCACACTGCCATGGATACGGGAACCTCACTGCTCCTGGCTCTGCTCCTCCATCAGACCTGCATTGCCAAGGATGACCCTAATCCTGGATCCTGCAAGGGGACACAGAGGGGGTCTGGGGTCCGTGGTTCCAACAGGCTCATCCCACTGGGATTTCACACACTGGGGGTGTGAAATCAGGGATAACAACACCACTGGGCAAATAGCCACCACCAAGGGCTGCGGGTGTCTGGGCTAGCAGGGGGCTCCCGTCGTGGCCCACACCCCCCTGAGCACCCCGTGAAGAATGGCTGCTGGGGCACAGAGGAGCAGGGTGGCTTTTCCCAGGTCCCATGGGTGCCCACGGCGGCTGCAGGCTGCGCCCTGGGTAATTTGGAGCCGGCAGGAGATGAGGGCTGTGCTGCCTGCTGTCAGGTTAGCCGTGATGGATGGTGGCGGCTGGAGGCACACAAAGGGGACCCTGTGCCAGCCCCAGGCAGAACGTGCTGCCATCCGTCATGGGGTGACCGTCCCCCCAGCTGGCCGAGGCCTCATGGGGACGGTCACCCCAGCATGGCCAGGCAGCTACGAGGCCCCAGCTAAAAATACCCATCCATTGAGAAAATCCCAGCCAGGAGGGTCTGTCCTTGCTCCTGCTTCCCAAGCCGGTGGCCAGACCCATGGCACAGGAGCGCAGAGACACCCCTGGGGCTGCCCCAGATGTTTGGTTTTCCCCCATGGTCGATGGTCTTGGTTTGCTGGGTTTGGGAAGCACGTAAGGATGTTGCAGCTCGGTGCATGTTGCACCTCAGGGCAGGTCCCTGCTTGGTGCATGGAGGTGCACGGTCCCACAGCGGAGCTGTGATGGTGGGGATGGTGCCAGCTGGCTCGTTCCTTCAAAAAGGCAAAAAAAGGAGCAGGTTTTAGGGGCTGGCAAAGTGATCCAGGTGTGTGGGGGGGGCAGCATCTCCACCCCCGGGGTGCAAGCACCGTCCCGGGGAAGGTGGATGGGGAAGGAGGTGCTAGAGGTGGCCAGAACCTGGCAAGGAGATCATCCTACTGGGATTTGAGCACAGCGAAGGGATCCCACCAAAACACCACTTCCAATGGGACCCACCACCCGTCCCTTCCACAGCCCCGTGTCCCCTCTCACTTTCCAGGCTTCCTGCTGCTGTGACAAGTTGTAACATATTTGGGAGCAGCTGCAGGCGGCAGGGAGATGCTTGGCCCTCTCCCCACTCCCGGCCCAGGAATGTGGAGCAGAGCTCTCCTCCGACACCCGGGATTTCCGACGTTCCTCCTCGCCGGGGATTTGGGACGGTGACAGCTGCTGGGCCACGATGGGGCCACGACAGAGCCTGTCCCTTCACCCCCCTCCCCGCAGTCTGTCCCTTATGCAGCCACCTCCCCAGGGTTGGCTTTAGGTCCAGCTCTTGGGGAGTGATGGGGACAGTGTCATGGTGCCTGTCCCCAGCTGGAGTGGGAGCAGTGATAGGAGGGCCCAGCGACAGCCCCTTCCTCACCCATATGTGCCAACTCACCCAGTTTGGGCTCACTGGTGGGTTGGGAGGGTGGTGGGATGGGGCTGCTGATGCCCCCACAGCACCATGTCCCCACCTCACCTCTCATCCCTGCAGCCCCAGGCACCAGCCTCTGTGCCTCAGTTTCCCCAACAGGAAATCAAGGATAATTATGGAGGTATGAAGTCTGTCGGGAGAACGGTTATATTTTGGTTATTAATTATTGTTCCAGGTTTGATCTGGGATGGGGGGGGGGGAGTATAAATAGAGAAGGGTTGGTGAGTAAGCAGCCCCCAGTCCACTGAATCCCAGTTTGGGGACAATATTGGGTGCCCCAACCCACCAATTCACTGGATCCCAGCCTGGAAATATTAGTGGGTGCCCTGACCCACAGCCTGTTGAATCCAATTTCAAGAACCATCCTGTGTGCCCTGACCCACCAGTTGCCAGGATCCCAGTCTGGGGACCAAACCAGTGCCCCAACACACCAGTTTGCTGGCTTCCAGTTCAGGGACCATACCAGGTGCTCTGACCCCCCTGCTTGCCCACACCCATGGAGTGATGCTCTGCCCCACTGCCAGCACTAAACCTCCTCAAGTCCTGCCCCGCAATGGACTTCCCTGTCCATGACCCTTCCCCTTTCCAGCCCCCAGCCCCAAATTGCAGCTGGAGGAGGGATTCACTCAGCAGGACCCCCACTAACAAACCCCACTGCAGGTTCTCCCACCCAGAGTCCCCCCATGCCAGGGGCATCCCCAGCACGTGAGAGGTGACTCCTCCATCCCCTGAATGGTGGCACTGGCCGGGCTATCCCCACATGTGTCACGAGGGGATCGGGGGGGGACTTGGGTTGTCAACAAGGGGTTGTTTTCCCTCGGGGTGGGGGAGTCTGGCTCGGGGGAGCTGGAAGACAGGTGGGTGTTTGGAGGGAGATCCATGAATGCAAGAGATTCAGCAGCGACATGTGGTGGCTATTTGACCCCCCCCCCCCCCCGAGGGGGACAGCTGTCTGGGCCAGGGGGATGGCACAAGGCCCGGGGACGGGACCTGGGGACAGCAGTGTCCCTCGCTAGGGGACAGCCCTGGGATGGGACGCCGGGAGCCAGGCGGGGACCATGGGAGGGGCTGGGTAGTTGCAATCCAGGTCTCCTGGGGGGATGACCATCCTCTTGTCCCCATGGTGGGGCACATTCCCGCTAGGATTCATCCAGCCTCCATGCCTCAACCCGGATCAGGGTCCAGTGAATAGGGGGCCAAAGGACTCGGGAATGCTGCTGTGGAGCTTTCAGGACATAAAGTCGTGACTCTGGCATTTTTCTGTCCCCCCACCCCATGGGACAGCAAGGAGGGGTGCCTCACCCCCCCCCCCCCCCCCCCCGCCCCCCATGCAGGGCACCCCGCGGTAACCCGGGGAGAGGGTGTGGGGGGATTTCGTGGTTTTCGGGTGGGATGCTCAAGGGGAGACGGGACACCAGACCCTTCCCAGGACATGCCAGCAGCGATGCCGGGCAAGCCGGTCCCCAGGGAGGGGCACCCAGCCCTTCCGGAGGGGATTCACCCTGCAAATTCCCATGGCGGAGGCGTGGGGGAGGCTGCCGGCTCAGCCCACCCTGTGAGCTCCCAGTCCCGGTGCCCTCCCCCGCCTTATCCCCAGGCTGGTTTTCCCCCTGACCAGGGTGTCCAGGCCCGTGGGGGGGGGGCCGTGTCTCCGTAACCCCCCGGCCCCCGCTGGCATGCTCAGCTGTCGGCCACTCCGACACGTGCTGTCGGGACCGGTCCAGCGGCTGGGGGGCAATCCCGATCGTGCAGCAGCGGGACCCGGGAACGGGCAGGCAGACCTGCACCCCAAGGTGGTCCTGGGTCACCCACCGCGGGGGGTGTCCCCACCCCACGAGCCGATGGAGCTGGTCCGCAGCCGGGGAAGATGAGAGCCGGGAGGATGAGGAGGAGTTGGAGGGGTGAAGAAGGCTGCTGGGGTTTGGTTTGGGGTACAGAAGCGGGTTATATGCAGTTTTGGGGTGCTCCTCTCCCCCCCCTCCCATTGCAGGGGATCGAGCTCCCTCCAGCCTGTCTCAAGCACTGAGCAACAGCAACTCCTGGCTGCCTCTGAGGAAAAATGCCTTGCAACGCAAATTTGAGGAGCTTTGAGCTTGTGACCGAGGATAACGCCCCCTCTCCCTTGGCTGGGTCACCCCAGGGTCCCTCGGGGCTGGGGGTCCCACAGGGTCCGGGGCCAGAGGCCGCCCGCTCCTGGCCAGGCGGGATGCAGCCACCAGCGCTCCCTCCAGCCGCTGCGGCCAACGGGAGAGGGCACCAGAATCCCATTTATCCACACGCCCTGTCCAGGTTCAGAGCTGCACACACCGAGTCAGAGCCTAGAGCAGCTCAGACCCCTTTGAACCCCCTCTTTTTTTTTTTTTTTTTTTTTTTTTTTTTTTTTTTTTTTGGGGGGGTGGGATTAGGAAGAACATCCCAGCGCCTCCCTGGCCAGGATCCGCGCTGCAGACCCAGCCCTTTGCCCGGGGACTGAGAGGGGGGATCGGGACCTGGAAACCCTCGGGGTGACCCCCTGGTATCCTGCACCGATTCCCGGTCAGGAATGAGCCCAGCTATTCAATTCCCACCCTCCGGGGGGAAAACCTCAAGGTTTGTTTTTTTCCCGCGTAATGACCCCAGCAGGTGTTTTTCCTGCCCGAGGGATGAAAATAGCTCCCAGGGTTTGGCTTCCTCCAGTTCCTGCCCCCTCCCAGTCCCCTCGTTCATCTTTTGGCCCAAAATATCCCAATCCAAGGAGGGGAGGCTCCGGGGAAGTGGGGGGACTTCCCGGAAACGTTTTCCTTTGCGTTTTTGTGCTTGGCTGGAGGTGAAATCGTCCGGGGGAAGGAATATTTGGTCTCAGCTCTAGTAGCCACGCTTGCCCTCAAGTCTCGCTTGGGGAGCAGCTCGGCTTCCACTCCATCTGGAGGGACAGGAATGTGCTTTGAGGGCCTCCCTCCCCCCGCCTTTTGTCCTGCGGGACCGGTGTCCTCTGTCCCATGTCAGTGTCACATCTGGTCCCTTTGGCCCCACGGATTGAAACACTTCTGGGGGGTGAAATGGCGGGGGGGAGCCGAACCCCTTGGCCACCAGCACCCACCTTGGTGTCTGCCTTTCCAAGAGCAGTTATTTGGGGAGTTGAAACTAGGAGTCCCAGTTGCCCCTGGGGCTGGGCAGGTCCTTTGTCCCCAGGAGGGGACTCTCTGGTGCACCCAGGGTCGTATCCAGATTTTTCTTTCTCAGTGGCTGTGCTGGGTCCTGGCTCTCCTTTAAACCCAGGGGATATGTGGAGGGGCAGCATCCCAACTCCTGGACCCTGGGATATTTTGGGAAGGCTGAGCAGGTGTGAGGCAGGGTTTCACCTTCTTTCATTCCTGCAGGAAAACACAAGGATTGGGACACGGGGGGACCTTCCCTCCCCTCTCCTCTCCCATCCCCACTCTCCACCCTGGCTGGAGGAGACAGACACAGAAGACAAACACCACTTCAGCCAGGGATATTCATGGGAAAGGGCTGCTCCCATAGGAAAGGAGTGGAATTTTGGGGTTACTCACCCAGCTGCCTTCCCAATGCCTGTCTGAGGTCCCTGCCCTCGGCCTGCTGCTCTCCTGGCTCATCCCTCCTCTCATCCTTTCCCACCAAGGCAATGTCTGCAACCCCCCCTTGCCCCTTCTCTGCCCCATCCATCCCACCTCCCTCCCCTCCCCACCCCCCTGAGCTTGGTGAGCACCTGGGGGCTCTCAGCACCCCAAAATCTGCAGCCACTCTGCAACGCTCAACCTCTGCTGGTACATCCCCCCTTCTCCATCACCTCCAAGCCCCAGAGCCACGTGGTGTTTCCCAGTGGCAGCAGGTCCATGGTTCATCACAGTGGTAAAACATCTCCCCCTGCCCTGGGCACAAATTCATCCCACCGGGAGGCTGGATGAGGCCCAAGCTGGGTCCTGCACCCCAAATCCTCCCCGCCCGTGAGAGCAAGGTGGGGGGGAAGGCAGGAGGAGCAGCAGGAGGAGCAGTGTCTGTCTGTCGAAGCTGATGCACTCTGAGCTGGTGGCAGAGGACTTCTGGCTGTGTGTCCCCGAGGAAGGCAGCCAGCTGTGGGAACGTTGCTCTGTGCAATGCAAAATGTCACATGTCTCCGCGGCAGCGTCACCGTCCTGCAGAAACCACCCCCCAGGGACCAGGGCTCCGAGGTTGTTTTTGCCGGCGCTCCGACCGGTCGGGTAATGTTTGTGCTGCTCTGGGGCCAGGGGGAAAGGATCCCAGCTGGGAGAGGAGAAGGGGAACAGGGCAGGAGATGGATCACCTTTGCCAATCAGGAATTTTCCACATCTTCAATAGGAATCTGTAGGTTTAGGCACGTAGGAAGGACCTGCCTGGTGAATTTCTGTCCTGACAATTTCTGGAAATAAAACATTTCAGCTTAGATTGGATGGAATAAAATATTCTGGACAGCAGGAGAGCACAGGGCTTGGAGGTGGCAGGAGTCAGATGGTGGAAATGCTTTTGTGTTGGAGAGTGGTGATGTAGTTTTGTTCTGAGGGGGGAAATAAACCCTGTTCCCAACACCATGAGCTGTCCAGCCAGCTGAGGGGGATGCAGTAGGTGACAGCTGGAAGCTAATAGGGGAGAATTTTAAAATAGAAATATAAGACATGTTTCAAAAGCAAGAAATACAAACTGCTGGAGCAGCAGCCATGGGGACATGGCTTTCCTTTACACCCCAGGGGATGGGGCACCTCTCCATCCTCTCCCAGGAGGCACCGAGCCAGGCCAGTCCAGCCCATCCGCAGCCACTTCCCTCTGTTATTATCACTCCTTCACCCCATTTTCTCCTTCAACCCAAATCCTCCTCTTCCCCCACCCCTATGGGATACAAGGCAGAGCCAGTGTCACAAGGCCACCACAGCCCCAGGGCTGGGGCTCACCCTGGGGTCTTCCAGGCTCAGCACCTGCTCAGCTCTTCATCCCCTCCCCAAAATCAAGCAGCAAATTATTATACCCTCTTGGAGATGCATCAAGGGAAGAGGTTCCCGTTGTTCATCTCTCATAGTAAACCAGGATTTGCAGAAGCCACATTTTTTCCTTTAACATTTTCTTCCCCTCACACCCCCCTTTTTTCCCACCCCCTCTTTCCTGGAAGTTGCTGTTTCACACGAGTCTTTGCCCCAGAAAGATCTGTCATCGCTGCTGCAAGCTGCCGAGCACTCGCCCCACCAGCCTCCCTCCTCCCTCCCCACGGGCACGGCTCAGGGCCGACTGGAAGTAGCAAGCACTGTCCTGCCTTTCCACGGGCTACCTCAAATAAAAAGCACCTAAACAAGCACTGGGTTTGTTTAGGCGGTGGCCACGGAGCCGGGGGGCAAAGGGTTTTAACCCTCCTCTAAAGTGATTCACAGCAATGGAGAGGTTTCACCCCTCCCGTGCTGCCGAAAGCGGTGGGCAGGAATAGCTCTTGGCCGGCAGCCTGGCTTGGTAACACTCCCGGGGCTCCCTCGGGATTAAAATAAACCCAGAGCACGGGGAGGAAGCGGCAGGAGTGAGGAGAAAAAGGGGCTGGGTTGGGGCAGAGGTCGGTCCCCTGCCGCAGTCCCCAAGACCTCTGCTCTACCCCGCTGCCGTGCCAAGGGTGGCGCTGGCCGACTGCTCGCCAGGTTTGGGACGGGTTTTCTCTTCCACTGATGGATGTGTCAGCAGTTCCTCCCTTCCAGGGAAGAGCAAAACTCCATTAGCATCCTGCTGTGCCAAGGCATCCAGCTTGGCTTCGACCCAGCTGCCTGCGGGCAACACCTGGCTGGCATCTGGCAGGGCACCAAGCTGGGCTCAACCCCTTTGGTGGGTGCGTGGGAGCCCACAGCCCCATGAACATGGCATCTGCCAGGGGTGGAGGGGAGCTGGGGCATGTCCTCCCCCTCACTGAGTGGCCACAACAACCAGCCGTGCCTCAGTTTCCCCCTTGGGGCATGGACAACCCATGTGAAAACCTGCTCTGGGCTCTGGGCTATGAGGCTGAGATGTGCTGGGTGGAAAGGTTCAGTCCACAGGGAAGCAGCTGTTCCTCCGTCCACCCTCCAGGGTTTGCTGGTTTAAATTCTTTCCCGGGAATTTATGTTCTGTGCTGTCATTGCTGCTGCAAAGCCCAGAGGGGGAAGCATCGTCCTGCAAATCATGGTGCTCCTCGCTCCCCAAACGGTTTCCCGAGGGCTGTGTATCCCGTTAAATGGGAGAGAAACTGGGAACAAGTTTTTCTGGGCTCCCCAGTTCATGAAGGACAAGGAGTTACTGGGGAGAGTCCAGGGCAGGGCCACCAAGATGCTGAGGGGACTGGAGCACCTGCCTGTGAGGAAAGGCTGGGAGAGCTGGGGCTGTTCAGCTGGAGAGGAGGAGACTGAGGGGGGATCTCATCAACCCTTCTCAACATCTCCAGGGGGTGTCAGGAGGATGGGGCCAGACTCTTCTCAGCAGTGCCCAGTGACAGGACAAGGGGAAATGGGCACAAACTGGAGCACAGGAGGGTCAAGATGAACATGAGGAAAAACTTCCTGACTGTGAGGGTGACAGAGCCCTGGGACAGGCTGCCCAGAGAGGTGGTGGAGGCTCCTTCTCTGGAGACATTCCAAACCATCTGGATGTGTTCCTGTGGGATCTGCTGTAGGTGATCCTGTTCTAGCAGGGGGTTGGACTAGATGATCTCCAGAGGTCCCTTCCAACCCCCACCACTCTGTGACTCTGTGACAAGCCTTGGAGCTGCCCTGTATCCCAAGTGAAGTCCATCCAGGGCTTGGTGTCACCTGGTACACATGGGGTGGTGGCCCCAGGGCTGGTGCTGTGAGGTGAGCAACACTCCACAGCAGCTCAGTACAGTGGAGGCACCCTTGGAAAAGCTTTTTTTGGAGATGCTTTTCCCTTTGTCTGCTCCTTCTTTTTTCACCTTGTGCCACCTTGTCCAGACCCACCTGGCCATGGCACTGGGGGGGGTCACTCATCCTAATTAATATCTTGCTGAGATGTCAGCCCTCCAAGCACACACCCCTGGGCTGCTGGCAGCAGCCACACTCCTAATTAACTTTCCTAATTAAGAGGCCCCTTTCCATGACCAGATGGTCCCCACGAAAATGTGAAGAAACCCTCAACGTCTCCTGCCCTGAGCACCTAGGAGGGCAGCAGGGAGCTGCTCTTCATGTAGGTAAACTGAGGCAGGAGGGGGAAAGCTCAACCCCCCCAAGAAAGGAGGAAGCAGGATGGGTGGAAATGAGTTGCCCAGGCCCCGACTTGTCTTCTTGGAAAAGTGTTCCTTGGTTGCTCCAAGCCTTGGGGAGGTTCAGTCAGGGTTTGGTCCCGTCAGCCGGACAGGCTGGCTCAGCCAGCCCTGACACGCCGAGCCCTGTGGTGCATCACGCTGGCACCAACCACTCCCTCCTGCCACGGCCAAGATCTACTCCTGTCCCCATCCCAAGGGAGGTGGTGGTGTGGAAAAGCTGGTGCAGGAATACTGAAGCCACGCTGTGTCCCTCTTTGTGCTCCTTCATCCCATCCCTCCCACTGCACCAGAGGTGGCAGTGGGGAATTGTCTGTAGTAGCGTCATCTAACACTTCTCTGGGATCATCATGAACCATGGTAGCACTCAGGCCATTTTCTCCTTCCAAACACCAGCCTGGAAGACCCAAATAAGCTCCTGGGTACCTGATGTTCACCAGAAAAAGCACCTTTCATGAGTTTTTAAGGAATCCCCAACACTCCTCCTGCACAAGCCCAGCCTGGTGGCCGGGAGGGTGAGAAGATGATGCCAAATCCATCACGAACGAGCTCTGGCCAACCACCTACAATGACCAACAACCACCTTTGCAGCCTTTGTCAAAGCCCCAGGACAGTTTCCTTGGGATTGTGGGGAAGCTCCCACCCCCCCTTTGGCAGACTCCCAGCTGGGCAGCTTGTTTTTGGCATCACTTGGGGTTTGTTTTTTTTAGGGGCGCTGCTAAAATTAAGTCCAGGGAGTGGGGAACAAACTGCAAATCCATTAAGGAAAAGGAATGTTTTTTTAATTGCTGTCTTTGGGAGATTTGCATACAATTAGGCCAGGACCTGCCTGCGTTTGCTTCCGCATTGCACTCCCGTGAGGAACCTGCCTCTTTTCCTGCTCTGCTCCCAGCCAGAGGTTGATTGCAAAGACACCCGCCCTGGGAAGCCGGTGGGCGAGGGGTTTGGGGGCTCTCTGGGGATGGCCTTTCTGCTCTCAGTGTCCTGTCCTGAGCTTCCCCGCTTCACATGTTGCTGCTGGCTTCAGAGCTCCAGCCCTATAGTGGAGTACCACCTTCCTTCCTGAGGTGGAGGGTGTGTGAGATGCTCCAGCAAAGCCTCCCATAAATAGCTCGGTGTTTACATGAGCCTGCTCTCCTTGCTTGATTTTTCTCATTGCAGAGAGCAAACAGATCATTGAAATCCAAATAAGCTCTCCTGGCCCTGCTGCTGGCACAGCCCAGTGCCCGGGGGTGGCACCTTGCCACAGTCCCCAACTGGCCTGCAGATGCTCAGGCTGCCCCCCCGGCCCTGTGCTGGCCACTAGGGCCAAGGCAGTTGAGGTGGAAGCCCACGGGCCACCAGCTGATGGAGGAGTCTGGCACTGGGTTTGCGATGATGGCCCCACAGCTGTTTTCATCCCTGTCCTGTGTTTTTCCATCCCTATCTTGGGATGTGCAGGCTTCAGTGGAGGAGAAGGTTGAGGGTCAGCCCCAAGGGCAGATTCAGGTGTTGGGACATGTCTCACAGAGGCAGAGCACAGCAGGAGGGGACAACTCCAGCCCCAAATCCCACCAGAGGAGGGAGAAAGAAAGGATGGAGAGAGGTGTAGATGGGGTTTGGGAGAGTCTCCTTGCCCCAGATCTGAGGTCGTGCTGGTCCAGGTACCTGCAGCACTGGGGTAAACCAGCCCCACTCCTGGGGAGCTACTTAGGCAGGATGAGCCTTGTGAGTGCCTGGGGGGACCCCGGAAGGCTTGGCTGAGTCACTAGTCATATCGAGACCCCAGACCCATTATTGCCTCTGTGCTACCCACACTAAGGGGGAAATTTTGGGGGTGCCCATTTCTCTCCAAACTTCTCCTAGGTCCTTAAATAGCACCTGGTCCAGCCCCACCACTCTGGAGCCACCGTCCCCCCACCTGCCTTCTCTGGGGAGAGGAAAGACCCCGACCTCCCCGCCTGCCCCCGCAGCTCTGTCCCTGCCAACACAGCCCCCGGTGCAAGGGACACTGCCAGCCCTGTGCCCCTTCCCAGCACCCAAGGGTGCCACTCAGAGGACGAAAGGTGCTTTGGGGTTCCCCTCCAGCAGTGATTTGGGGAGACACGTTGTCAGCCCCTGCCCGGGTGAGCCCCCCCAGGTCTTTGGGGTGGTTCGGGTCTGCCTCGGGGTGCCGGCCCCGTCCTGGGACTGAACCTGGAGTCGTGGCTCCTCCGTGTCCGGGGGATGCGCTGGGTCCCCACCCAGCCCGGCCTCTGCCTCCCCTCCCCTCACCCTCCGCTCTCCCTCCACCTCCAAAACCCGTGTTTGGTGCTACAACCGGGACCTGGCTTGTGTCGGGAGCTTTGGGGCTGGCACCGGCTCTGCTCCCCCCGTGCTCACTCTCCCGGCCCTGTCATCCCCCACCCCACATCCTCCCCCCTCCCCAGGTTTTCCCCGGGCCCGGAGAGCCCAAACGGGGTCAGTCGCTCTTTAAACGGCTGCAAGGCTGCACCATGTGATGCTCCAGCTCCGGTCGGGAGCTGGCAGAGCCTGCGGGAGCCCAACGGTGCCGGGCACCGGGAACCGAGCCCGGAGCAGCCCCGAGAAGCCCCGAGCTCAGCGCCGCTGGCCGCGGCCAGCCCGGTACCCACCTCCCCGCACCCCAAGCATGCCCCCCCCCCTTACCCTGCCGGTGAAGAGCTCTGGTTATTTTGGGGTGAGGACACCCCAAAAATAAACCCTCGGCTTGCAGGACAAGGTGCGGCGGGGTCGGGCGGCTGGTGCCGGGGCGCGGTCGGCGGCAGGAAGCGGGGGAGGGAGGTGGCGGGTGGGCGGGGGGGGCCGTGTCCGGCTACACCGGCCCCGTGGGGCTCCGGCAGACAGCCCCGGGGCGGCCCCGAGAACGGAGGGGGCTCCACCGCTCTCCCCGGGGCTGGCCGGCGGCTCCCGCTGGCTCCGCAGCTCCGGGAGCGGGATGGAGGTGGGTGCGGGATGAGCTCCGGGGGGGGGGGAGAGGGGCCGGAGCCCCAGGGGACGACACAGCCAGGAGAGGGATTGTGGGGTTTTTTCCCACCCCCACCCCCCCCCCCCGCACAGGCTCCATCCCGGCTCGCAACGCAGTTAACGATGCCAGTTGCTGATCACCTCCCTCTGCCTTTGCAGGTGACCGAGGGACCCCAGGGCGAGCCAGGAGGGGACCTGAGCATCATGGCACACCCCGTGTCAGCCTTCCAGGCTGCTTACATCTCCATTGAGGTTCTTATTGCCTTGGTGTCCGTGCCGGGGAATATCCTGGTCATTTGGGCTGTGAAGATGAACCAGGCATTGCGGGATGCCACTTTCTGCTTCATCGTCTCGCTGGCGGTGGCTGATGTGGCCGTGGGGGCCCTGGTCATCCCCCTGGCCATCATCATCAACATTGGACCACAGACGGAGTTTTACAGCTGCCTCATGGTGGCCTGTCCCGTCCTCATCCTCACGGAGAGCTCCATCCTGGCACTCCTGGCCATCGCCGTGGATCGATACCTGCGGGTGAAGATCCCTGTCAGGTAGGAAAACACACTGGGACCAGCTCTGTGGTGTCTGTTGGGGGGGTCAGAAGGGAGTGAGGGTGCTCCAAACTCTTGAAGAAGCACTGTGAGCAAGGTCTTCCTCCAGGCTGCTGGCTTGGATACGTCTGACCGTGGCAGCAATCAGGGCAGGCTGGGCTGGGGGGCTCCCTGAGCCTCTGGAAGCTTTATTTGGGGGTTCAGGGTAGTGCTGGGTGTGCAAGCAGAGTTTGCATTGTTGGCAGCTGGCAGGCAGGGCAGCACAGCCCCTCCTGGGGGTCCCTGTCGCTGGGACAAAGTGTGTCCCACCACGCATGGGAGAAACCACCCTCCCGCCCACCCCTTTGGGACAAGGGAAGGGGATGGATTTGTCTTTAGCACAGATTTCCTTTCCCATGGGGAGCCAGGGAGCCCAGAGATTTTAACCTGCTTGTTCACAGACACGTGGGGGAGAGCTTTGGGGTTTTGAGGAACCAGAGGTGACAGCCCAGCATGTCTCATGGGGCAGGCTCAGCCAGGATCTGGCTATGGGGCTGCCACACAGATGAGTCCTCTCTCTGTCTTTCATCTTTTCATCCTCTGTATCTGCTCTCAAAGCCAAGCCCGCAGCAAATACCGTGGGGCATAAATGGGGGGATGCACTTTATGTGAACTCTGCTGCTCCAGGAGGAGATGTTTAACCACCTCGTGGCTGGTTCCTGCCCTGCCATCGTGGTGCTGCAGCCCCTGGGCCTGGGGTGAGGCAGCCAGGGGGCTGGGGGGGCCGCAGTGGGACGGGGGGCTGTCAGTGGAGCTGGAGGGGTTGTGATACCTGCTGTCAGTGTCACTGGAGTGTAGCCCATGTGTCCAGGCTCGGCCCCTCGCTGTGCAGTTGCTGTCACCAGTCCCCCTGGCTCTGTTCAAGGACATGCTTTGGCTAAAGGGACAACTTTGCTGGGCACATCTGCTCCAGGAAGGATCCTACTGCCAGGATCATTGCTGGAAAACTCAGCCCAGCCAGGACAGCTGAGCACACACACAGCTCGTGTCACCCTTTGCAATTCAGGCACTGGTTCCAGCCCACTTGCTGAAGAGGTCCACGACCCTTCATCAGCACAAAGTCCCCCCCCCCCAAAAAGGGACCCAACCCCCTTGTGTTAGCAGCTGCCCAGACCCCAGTGGGTGTAGGACCCTTCTTGGGAAAGGAATCACCTTTCTGGACAGGGAGACAGGGACAGGAGGCACCTGCATTGGGATCAACTGACTGCTCTGGAGTGCCCTGTGTTCCCAAACCCCCTGGATCAGGCCAGAAATCTGTTGCTTTGGGAATTTTCCCCCAGCTGTGTCCAGCCCAAGCTGCTCAGTGAAGGAGCATCAGGCAGAAGGGAGGCACAGGATAAACCCACCATCCCTTCCCACCCCACCCACCACCCAGAATTTCACAGGCTGTTCCAAACTTCCTCCCAAAGTGTGATTTTCCCACCCTGAAAAATCCTCCTCTTCCAGTCCCTCGGTGTAACTGAAATGATTTTCACCCTGTTGTTGCTTTTGGGGTTGTTTTTTTTTTTGGTCCTCCTGCATCCCTGGCTCCGTGGGGATGGGTTCAGGTGTGGGAGGACTGCAGATATACATAGCAACGCTGCCGAGCTCTTGGCTGTCATTTTCCTAACAACTTCAGTCTTTTTTTTTCCTTCCCTTGCTGCTTCTGAGCATCAAATAGGGCCTTTCAGAGAGATTCCTGCTCTGAGCCCAGGACCTCTCCTAGGAGCAATATTACTCCAGGGCCTCCCATCCTGGGGGGGGGTTTTCTCACTCATTATCCACCCAAAATGTTCTCGGCCTGTTTCGTGCCCGACTGTTCAGTGTCATGAGATTCTCCTCGGGGTTTTTGTAGCCTACTTTAATACTGAGAAGCTTCACAGCCTCAACAAGAAGGGTTCAGCTTCACCAGCTCTCCTGTTCACATATCCCTGAATGTTTCCTTCTTTCCCCAGCATGATTCCCAGTAGTTGGTAGATGTGATTTTAGGTGATTTCTGTGCCTTAAAGACAACAGTGGCAAGGCAACATTGGAGTTTGCAAACAGGACAGCAGATGCCACTGAAGAATATTCCCTGAATCTGAAATGCCTCAAGTTGCTCCCAGCTTGTTGCTAGATGATAGAAATGTATACTAAAAACATGTTTACAGCACTGAAAGCTCAAATTGTGCCTTTGTGGTGTTGTTCCTCACTGCGATGCCAACGCCACCGCTGAGCAAATTGGTGTTGAGAGTCAGTGATGTCTCAGCAGGACTTGGGTCCCCAGCAAGACACCTGTGGCCACTCGTGCCTGGCAGACCTCAGGGAGAGCTGCTGATGTCCCCAGAGGTCCACAGGCAGTGATGGCACCCAGTCCTGGGCAGTGGTGACAATGCCACAGGGATCTGAAGGCAGATAGGGAGTGATGGGGGGGAGTGGGGATCAGACAGGCTGGGAGAGTTGGGGGTGTTCAGCCTGGAGAAGAGAAGGCTCCAGGGAGACCTTAGAGCACCTTCCAGTGCCTGAAGGGGCTCCAGGAAAGCCAATGAGGGACTTTGGACAAGAGCAGGGAGGGATGGGATGGGGGGGGGAACAGTTTCACACTGAAAAAAGGGAGATTTAGATGAGTTATGAGGAAGAAATTCTTTGCTGTGAGGGTGGTGAGACACTGGAACAGGTTGCCCAGGGAAGTTGTGGAGGTTCCATCCCTGGGGGTGTTCAAGCTCAGGTTGGATGGGGCTCTGAGCAACCTGATCAAGTGGGAGGTGTCCCTGCTCATGCAGGGGGGTTGGAACTCGATGATCTTTAAGGTCCCTTCCAAAGCTGGGAGGGACTTGTAGTGAGAGGAGAAGGTGTAATGGATTCAAACTGGAGGAGGAGAGATTTGGGTTAGACATGAGGAGGAAATTCTTTGCTGTGAGGGTGGTGAGACACTGGAACAGGTTGCCCAGGGAAGCTGTGGCTGCCTCATCCCTGGAAGTGTTCAACCTGGCAGATTGGATGGGGTTTGGAGCAACCTAGTCTGGTGGGTGCCTCGGGGCTGTCACGCACAGGATCCCCCACGTCCCCACCCCCTCATCCTCTCTCAGGCAGCCCTGGCTCTGCCAAGGCTCAGGGAGAGGGGAGAGTGGAGAAGGGAACTGCATTTCATAGAGGCAAGTGACAGGGACTGGGAGCAGCAAGGAGAGAGGCTCCATGCATCCCTGCTCTGTCCTCGTGCCATCCACCCACAAAGACTGTCTCTGCTCGAGGAGTCCCCAGTGATTCTCCACTTACATGTGGGGTTCCATGAAGGGGCGTGCGGGGGTTTCATATAATCATGGAATGGTTTGGATTGGAAGACCATCCAGTTCCAACCCCCTGCATGGGCAGGGACACCTCCCACCAGCCCAGGTTGCTCCAAGCCCCATCCAACCTGCCCTTCAACACTTCCAGGGATGGGGCAGCCACAGCTTCCCTGGGCAACCAGGGCCAGGGTCTCACCACCCTCACACCAAAGAATTTCCTCCTCATCTCCAACCTCCATCTCCCTCTTCCAGTTTTCATCCATTCCCCCTCATCCCATCCCTCCCTGCCCTTGGCCAAAGTCCCTCCCCAGCTTTCCTGGAGCCCCTTCAGGCACTGGAAGGTGCTCTAAGGTCTCCCAGGAGCCTTCTCTTCTCCAGGCTGAAGAATCTCAGCTCTCTCAGCCTGTTTCCATAAGATGTTTCCACAAGATGTTTCCACATCCCTGTCACATAGTGGCCAAATGGGGGGAGAGGACAACAGGACTGTTGGCTGGAAAGAGTTGTCTGAAGGAGAAGCAAAGGCACCCCTGGACTTTCCAGGCTTTCCAGTTAATGAGGTGCAGCTGGGACTGGAAATGGAGCTTGGCAGGGATGGGGGGGACACAGTACATGGTGGCCCAGCTCCAGCTCCCAGCTGCCCACACACACGCTGGCCCTGGGGCCTTTGAACTTGGGGCAATAAACCTCCAGGTTTGCTCCTTCTGCCAGAAAACACATGGATCTGTTCACTGCCCGAGCACCCAGCTGGAGAGCAAGCCCTGTGGGGGGATCGGGGGCTTTGCTGTCCTGGAGGTGGGTGTTTGCTGGCAGCATCTCTTGAGCAAATGGTGCCCTGAGACATTTGTGATGTGTCTGGAGATGGCAGTGGGAGATGCCCAGGTGGCAGTTGATGCTCCATCTCGGGTCTTCTCCTTGCTCCCTTGACTGTTTTTCCCATGGACACAGAAACACGGAGGAACACGGGTCACTCATGCAAGGGGGAAGCAGATTTTGGGGGATGGAGAGGGGTCCTCCATGGCTCTGAGCTGGCACTTCCTCCTCCTGCTCTTGGAGGTAAACCCAGTGCATGCCCAACATGGTTAGGGGACCAGAATATCCCACCAAACCCAGACCCTCTGCTTCAAAGCCCTGGGGAGCATCCCTCCTGGCTGCTGGGATGCTGCTTTCCCCCAGGGGGCCTGTTCTTGACCGTGGAGGGATAGAAGAGGTTGGGCAGGCTGGAGCAGAGGACACCACACTCCCCAGCTTGAACAGGAACTGCTCTGAACAGCTGGAAACCACCGAAAATAGGTTTGCTGCCTTCATGTTGGTGGAAGAACTCGAATCTCCCCTCTTGCATCCTTCCTCCCCAGCCGGCAGCAAGGCAGGACCCCTGTCCTGTCATCCCCCTCCCCCGCTGGGCCCAGCAGGGTCCCCCAGCCCAGCCCAAACTTCCCCCTGGCTGCCGTGCTCGGGGAAGATGAAACGAGTTCAAAGGGAGAAGGGAAGGGGAAGCAGGGGGAAGCAGCCAGCCGGGGGCGTCCGGCAGGAACCGGCCCCTCGGTGTCCCTGTGGTGCAGGATGCTGGAGGGGCCGGAGGGATGTTTGGGAGGGGGGGATGTTTGACACCGGCCTCTGCTCTGAGACTGAGTCCGGGGGTCCCCAGCTCTGCCCTGAGATGCTGTGTTGGGCTTTTTGGAGAGGGCCATGGCAGAAGGAACTGGTGTCCTTGGGACATGCAGAGCCACAGCCCCCCTGGATGCATGGCTGCAGCCTAGTCTTGTCTTGGCGTGTCCTCGGGGGGTCCTCACCTTGTCCACTTCCCTTGGACCACCAGCTCTTTCCTCCAACACTTGGAAACACGTGCCAGGAAATAAAAAACTGGAGAAATCTGCTGGTAGAAAGAGCCCTTGAACGTGGGGTCTCTCACTCCACAGCAGGGACCTCCACTCTCTGCCCCTGGGCTCCAACATCAGGATGCCCCTCTCCAGCCTTGCCCCTCCCACCCTGTGGCATCCTGAGGAACATCCTACCAGGATGAGCTGCATTTTGTGTTGCTGAAGGTTTCAAACACAAATGAGATTGCAGAGCCATGGAAATGAGACCAAACCAGCTGGAAATTGCTAGAAAAGGGGGGTGCAGGAGGCTGGGGTGCAGCAGGGGCAGAGCCCAAGGTAAAGCAGGGTCTGTGGGGGGCTCTGGGACAGCACTGGTGTTCTCTGTTGGTTCAGAAGTGAACTTGTCCTGAGCCTTATGAGATAAAACAGCTCAGGAATGGCAGGAATCATAGAATCATGGGATGGTTTGGGTAGGAAGGGACCTTAAAGAACACCTAGATCCAACCCCCTGCATGGACAGGGACACCTCCCACCAGAGCAGGTTGCTCCAAGCCCCATCCAACCTGCCCTTCAACACTTCCAGGGATGGGGCAGCCACAGCTTCCCTGGGCAACCTGGGCCAGTGTCTCACCACCCTCACAGGAGAGAAAGGAGCATCCCTCAGCCCTGGACTGCAGACCCTGCAAGCCAGGCGGTGAGGAGGACTTGCAGGTAGCCTGCAAGCTCTTGGATGGACCCAGCGGTGGCAAGGAGAAGCTTTCTCCCCTTGACTCCACTGTTTTTCAGGCTCTTGCCAGGATTGCAGTGCTCCTTCCCCTTCTCCCCAGGCCTGCCAAGAGCCCCAGGCGTGGGGCCAGCTGGGGCTGGGTCACAGGGAAGCTAAGTAAGCCTCATCATCCTTGGCCAGCTGGGTTGTGGAGCAGGGCACATGGCCAAGATGGTTTTCCTGGCCTTCCTCCACCAAGGCTTCATGGAGAGTCTTGGCAAGAGAGTGATGGGCACCCAACTGCCATGGGACAGGCTGATGAGGAGGATGTGGGGATGAGATCCTGCTGTGTCCCAAACTCCCAGGCACCAAAGCACCTAAGGGCCCATGGGAAATCTTTCCAGTACTTCCAACAAAAAGTGCCAGGAAACCTGCACAGACCCTTGGGCTCTGAGACCCAGCAGAAGTGTCCACGATGGAGATGGGGAGGTTTGGGACCAGGCTGCTTTGGATGGTGACCTCAGTGCCTGTGGCAGCTGGTCCCCTGGGGAGGTATCAAACCTCAGAAGCAATTTTTCAGGCTGTCAAGAGGGTTTCAAACCAGAGCAATGGGATGAAATGGAGAAAAGGACATTTAAGCTCCATCTGAGGGCAACCTGTGGCCAGGTGATGGCTTCTGCATCTCCCTGGGGAGGCAAAGGTGACTGGAGATGTCTCATGCCAGCCTGGCCAAAACAACAGATGATAAAGAAAGGCAGTGGTGAGTGATCCTGCCCAGCCAGGCGAGAGGGTAAAGCAAAGTGTGGCTCTCCAGAGGCTTATTTTTAAATTGGGAGAAAACATTTCAAAAGCGTCCAGGTGACTCAGCACCGAGAGCGTGAGCCTGGGGAGCTGCAGGGGGGCTCTCACACCCAGGAGCTCATCGAGGTTCCTTTCAACCTCCATTAGTTGATGAAAAGATGCCATCCATCCTTACAGGCCCTGCCCCTGAAAAAGCAGACTGCATTTCTAAGGAAAACACTTCCATTTTTCTTCAAGGGGAGGAATTTTGGGGACTGGCAGGTCTTTGCAGCCACCTCTTTTGTTCCTTCCCTTGCTGCCCTTCGCCAGGTGTATTTTTAGCAAACGAGGGTGATCTATGGAGACCTTCATTTCCTAGGAACTGGCAGATCTGAACCAAGGATGAAGAATGAAAGGCAGAAATCAGAGTCCAGGGAGGTTTGCTGGAGGCTTTGGCCTGTTCCAAGCTACAGTTCCAGCACCTGCACCAGCTCAGCAGGAATTTCACACCAAACCAGATCTGGGTGCATGGACGGGCCGTGCCAGTCCGGGACCAGGAACCCAATTCCAGCATCACCAAAATACCCAGCTCCTTGGAAACAGGAAGGGATTTACCAGCAGGTTATAGTGGTCTTGTGATGCTGGTAAATACCCAGGTGAGCTGGTTTTCAGCATGGCTTTGAGAGCTGCAGAGTTAATTGTCAGCCAGGAGCAGTTAAGGAGGAGATCAAAGCCAGGAGGGCTCTTCCCGATGCTGCCGCGGTGCCACGAGACCTCGTCCAGCAGATGCAAAATCAGGTCACTCAGAAAAGCTACAGACACTGCCATGTAAGAAGGGTTGTGGAATCATTAAGGTTGGAAAAGACCTCTAAGGCCATAAAATCCATCTATCAGTGTCCCCAGCTCCCAGGCTCTTAGGGAGGCTGCTGTGGTTGGCAGATGTCCCCCTCCTTGGGGTGCAGCTGGGGCTGCCCATGGGATGCTCCAGTAGAACCAAGGGATGGGGGGCAAAGAGGTGAATCCTGTGCAGGGATGTTCCAGGCTTGCTGACATTTGGGGTTATTCCCAAGTTTTCTGGATGAAAATGGGCTGAAGAGACCCTGGGTGGGACCCCTGGGCAGCAGCACCCATCTCATCCCAACCCTTCTCCTGTGTCCCTGAGTGGGTAGGACATGGTCCCCGTGCTGGGTAATCTGCCCAGAGCCTCGTTTTACCCTGACCCCATTAGCTGCCAGCCCACATCTGTCCCCTGGCAGAGCTGACATCTCCCTGCAGATGTCACAGGCCCGTGCAGGGGCCCCTGAAGGGCCACAGGCCAAAACCAGCACCTTCCTGCTGGTGTTCACCCAATACACCCCAAAATCACCCTCCTGAATATTTTCCTTGGGATTCTTTTTCCCCTTCCAGGTTAACGCATTGACCCTTGACCAGTACATTTGAAGGCATGTTCCCAGGAAGGGCACTAGTGCATTTGCAGAGAGGGAAACTGAGGCACAGAACAGCACTGTGGCTCGCTCAGGGTGACCCCACCAGGCAGGGACAGAGGCTGAGATATGCTGGGACAACCTGGCCCTTCTGTGCAGTCATCAGCTGGTCTCATGTCAGGGCTGTGCCCAGGACACCTGGCAGCCAGGCTCCTCCATGACCCCAGCCCGTGCCGTGGTGAGTAACTCCACAAAACTGGGTTATCCAGGAGGCCAAAGGGTCCTCCTGGGCTGTATGTCCCTGATCTGCAGAGTCTGAACTCAAGAGTGCCAAAAGTCCCTCTTGGCAGCAATTGGTCCTGATTAACAGTGACAGCATCTCCATCCACGGAGAGAGCCAAAGGGGTGGAGACACATCTGGAAGGATGATGCCCTCAACAAGGTGTCTCCTGCCCATGAGTTCATCCTGCAGGGAACACAGGTATCAAACCAGGTGGAGATGGGTGGATGGACCCCAGCAAGGTTCTGCCCTGCCTGCTGCCCACCAGCCCTGCCTTGTCCCAACCAGCCCTGCCTGCTCCCCTCCAGCCCTGCCTTGTCCTCTCCAGCCCTACCTGCTCCCCACCAGCCCTGCCTTGTCCTCTCCAACCCTGCCTGCTCCCCACCAGCCCTGCCTGCTCCCCACCAGCCCTGCCTTGTCCTCTCCAGCCCTACCTGCTCCCCACCAGCCCTGCCTTGTCCTCTCCAACCCTGCCTGCTCCCCACCAGCCCTGCCTGCTCCCCACCAGCCCTGCCTTGTCCTCTCCAGCCCTACCTGCTCCCCACCAGCCCTGCCTTGTCCTCTCCAACCCTGCCTGCTCCCCACCAGCCCTGCCTTGTCCTCTCCAACCCTGCCTGCTCCCCACCAGCCCTGCCTTGTCCTCTCCAACCCTGCCTGCTCCCCACCAGCCCTGCCTTGTCCTCTCCAGCCCTGCCTGCTCCCCACCAGCCCTGCCTTGTCCTCTCCAACCCTGCCTGCTCCCCACCAGCCCTGCCTTGTCCTCTCCAGCCCTGCCTGCTCCCCACCAGCCCTGCCTTGTCCTCTCCAACCCTGCCTGCTCCCCACCAGCCCTGCCTTGTCCTCTCCAACCCTGCCTGCTCCCCACCAGCCCTGCCTGCTCCCCACCAGCCCTGCCTTGTCCTCTCCAACCCTGCCTGCTCCCCACCAGCCCTGCCTGCTCCCCACCAGCCCTGCCTTGTCCTCTCCAACCCTGCCTGCTCCCCACCAGCCCTGCCTTGTCCTCTCCAGCCCTGCCTGCTCCCCACCAGCCCTGCCTTGTCCTCTCCAGCCCTGCCTGCTCCCTGCCAGCCCTGCCTTGTCCTCTCCAACCCTGCCTGCTCCCCACCAGCCCTGCCTTGTCCTCTCCAGCCCTGCCTGCTCCCTGCCAGCCCGTCCCAGCCCTGCAGGCAGCATGTCAGGAGCGAGTCAGGGCCCGCTCACCACGGCTGTGCCATCTCACCGCTGACTCCATCACTGGGAGGGGTTGTCATCACCCGGGTTTCACAGGAACAGTTCCCACCTCTGCTCCATGCCAGGCAGAGCAGGTGATAGAGCAGAGATAGGTGACTCACAGGGTCAGGGCTGGGTTTGGGGTGGGCTTGGGCACTCCTCTGCCATGGAGCCAGCTCCAGAGCTGCAGCCTGGTCTCCATGTCACTGCCCAGCCCTTGGCACATGCATGTGGTGTCCTGTCTTGCTCTGGTCAGGTATGTGCCATGTGGCAACCAGCAGCTGAGCCACCTTCAGCTCCTTTTACACCCCAGGGTGCATCACAGAAGAGTTTTTCTAGTCCATTTGTGGTAGTAGGCAGTGTCTTAAAAGTGCCAGCTTGACTTTGTTAACCAGAAAGGGGATTTTGGCAGTGAGAACAGATGGAAACAGCTGGGACAAAGCCCACCAGACTCTGTCTCTGAAGTCTGATCTGGAGGGACCCCCAGACACATGGCTGCTGTTTGCAGTCAGTGAGGCCAGACCCAACAAGATCTTCTGACATTTCAAAGCACCTTGTACCCAGACACAAGGACTATTGGACAGGGGGACATGCTCTGAGGGGATGTGCTCTTTTAGGACAACGAGGGGACGTGGCAGCCACCTAGTTGGGTGGCCTGCGTCCTGCAGGTTCCTGGGCCTTCAGGCAGACCAGATAGGGCTGGGCAAGGGCTCAGGGACATGGGGACCATGGAGACATTCAATTCAAGTGGCTGTGATCGAAATCAGCCTGACAGCGGGGAAGAATGACTCATCCCAAAGGATCGCAGCTCCATTCTTGGCCTGGAGAGGGGGTTTGGTAAGAGCGGTTGAAGCAGACATGAAGGAGTCAAGAGGAGACTGAAATTCAGAAAGTCAGTGTATCAGCAGGTCCGTGTTCCAGCTTGGAGGCAGCAGGGGTAGAAAGGTCTTTAAAACAGGGAGAAGGATGGAAAAAAAGGATGAAAACGTGAAGGAGCCACTGTGGGGATATAACCTGGGAGATGAGTTTCTTTGTGACACACATGGGAGTCATTGCAGCATGGAAGGAAACCAGTGGGCTGGAAGAAAAGTTCTGGCTGGAGGATTGACTGGGGAAAACCCTGCAGGGTCCTGCCCACAGGGCTGTGAGGGAAGCCCAGGTGTAAATCTGGAAGGTCGTGGTCCCTGCAGACAGCAGAACATGGAGAATGGAGGAGAACCACGCAGGCAAGAGACTCCTGGGAGGGATAGGGACAGCTTGAGAGGCTTGTCCCTCTGGGGACAACAGCACCATCTCAGAGCCTGGGGACATGAAGCCAGCACAGCTGAGCTAATACAAACAGTATTGGTTTATCCTGGAGATGAATGAATGACTTTTCAAAGTGATCCCACTGGATCAGCAGGGATCAAGGCCAGGTTGGATGGGTCTTGGAGCAATCTGGCCTCGTGGGACGTGTCCCTGGTCATGGAGGGGGTTTGAACTAGATGATCTTTAAGGTCCCTTCCAACCCAAACCAGTCTGGGATTCTAGGAATCTATGGATGGATGCAGGAGCTGAGAACCCAGCAGGTGGGTTGCTGAGAGTCTGGGAGGAGCTGATCCTTTTCAGACACATCTCATCCAAGGTCCCCAGAGCTTTTCAAGCCCATGAAATGGGAACTCAGCTGTCCCAGAGGATGGCCAGGCTCTTGGCAGGGTCCTGCCTCTGCTGGCAGCACGGCTGCCCAGCTGCTGGGGCAGGCACTTGGCTTTTGTGTGGGATGCCCAGGCACAAGAAAGAGCAATTGATGCTCTCCAAAGAGTCCACAAAAAGCCCCACAGCCAGGGGGATATCCTGCAGAATAGCAATGAGCTGAGCACCCCCTGCTTTGCCAGCACCCAGCCTGCTGCTGGCCACGGAGCCACCTTCCCAACTGGAAGGCAGCTGGACGGGCAGGTGAGGGTGGTGAGACACCAGCCCAGGTTGCCCAGAGAAGCTGTGGATGTCCCCTCCGTGGAAGTGTTCAAGGGCAGGTTGGATGGGGCTTGGAGCAACCTGGTGCAGTGGGAGGTGTCCCTGCCCATGCAGGGGGGTTGGAACTAGGTGATCTTTAAGGTCCCTTCCAACCCAAACCATCCCATGATTCTGTGATTCTGGGGAGACTTCATTGGTGATGCCATCAGCAAGAGAGGATAAAATAAGACCAAGGGGTTGGGATCATCCTTCCCATAGAGGACAGGCAGTGATCACCTGTGGGCAAGAGCCAGATGGGTGATGGGGAGCAGGAAGGGGAGGAAGGACTGTCTTTGGTCACAGAGTCACTGTCATAGAGTCATTGGGGTTGGAAGGGACCTCTGGAGATTATTTAGTCCAGCCCCCCTGCCAGAGCAGGGTCACCTACAGCAGATCCCACAGGAACCTGTCCAGACAGGTTTGGAATGTCTCCAGAGAAGGAGACTCCACCACCTCTCTGGGCAGCCTGTCCCAGGGCTCTGTCACCCTCACAGTCAAGAAGTTTTTCCTCATGTTCATCTTGACCCTCCTGTGCTCCAGTTTGTGCCCATTGCCCCTTGTCCTGTCACTGGGCACTGCTGAGAAGAGTCTGGCCCCATTCTCCTAACCCACTCCTGCTGATGTAGGACAGTTCAGAGCAGGATCAGTCACTGGGACGTTCTGCAGTGTCTGGATTTGCCCTTCACTGCACCAAGCCCGGTGGGACCCAGCAGCTGCCCTCTACACCCTTGTCACATCTCTCACTGCCTTTTCCATACTTCCCCCTATTCCCTCCTTGCCCAGCACTGAGCAGGGGCCACTTTAAGGACCTGCCACCATCTTGGGTGGTTTGGTTAGATTTTTGTGAAGGACAAAATTCTCTGTTCCCAAAAACGAGCTGCAAGAGGAAAGGGGCTTTGCTCCCCAGCCCCATTCCCTTCTCTTCCTCCCCGCCCCATCCGTGCCATTCCTGAGAGCAGACCCCTGGCTACCAGCAATGCCCGAGCATCTCCGCAGGGACACAGAGGTGACATCCCCCAGGTGTCATGCTGTGGGGGGTGACAATAAAACCTTTCCATCCCTCCTCAAAGAAGGGCCAGAGCACAGAAAACTGGGACATGGCCATCGCTGTCTGCCCGCTGTGCCCGGCCATTTCTCGCCCTTCATCCAGAGACCAGGAGGATTTTTCTTGGCCTCCTTCTCATGAGAGAAGTGCCAGCTCCTGGCACCAGGGATGCTTCCTCATCCAACTCCTTTCCTCTTGCTTCTCTTGGCATGCCAGAGCCCCCTGCCACGACTCAGTTTCTCCATCTGTTCACAGAGGGACTGATGCTGCAGACTCTCTGAAAGCACCAAGGTGCTGATGCTTGGGAACGGTGCCTCAGACACAGCCAGAATTAGCACAGTTTACAGACTAAATTGTTTCCCTTTCTTTTCTGGTTACTACACTCTGTGATTTCAACCTTGTAACACCCCAAACTGAAACACTCCTTTTTCCCTGTGCAAACACCACAGGTGGTCGAGACAGGGAGAGCTCAGGGCACGTCCTGTGTCCAGCTGGACGTGGAAAAGCCCCCCAAGGGCCAGGAGGGGACCCACGTGGGTGCAGCCAAGCTGGGGTGATTTTAAGGGAAAACATAAAATGGTCTGGGTTGGAAGGGACTGTTAAAAGTCATCTAGTCCAAACCCCTGCAGTGAGCAGGGACAGCTTCAACCAGATCAGGTTGCTCTAAGCCCCGTCCCACATGACTTTGAATGTTTCCAGGGATGGGGCATCTACCACCTGTCTGGGCAAGCTGGGCCAGTGTCTCACTGGCCTCAGTGTAAAAAATTTCTTCCTTATATCTAGTCTGAATCTCTCCTCTTGCAGTTTAAAGCCATTCCCCCTCATCCCATCACTCCCTGCCCTTATAAAAAGTCTGTCTCCAGCTTCCCTGGAGCCCCTTCAGGCACTGGAAGATGCTCTAAGGTCTCCCTGGAGCCTTTTCTTCTCCAGGCTGAACAATCCCAGCTTTGTTCCTCACTTTCAGTGCTGCTGGGCCCCAGGTGCTTTATGGGCTCAGAGGGTTCTGTTTGCTCCAAGGGAGCTCAAGGTGCTCTGATACCACCAGCTATCCTCCTCTGGCTTTTACACCCACTCAGATGACACCCACAGCCACCCTCCACGGGGTCATCCCCTGCCCTGAGTGCCACAGGTCCAGCCCCACCAAAGCATCTCCATGTCCAGCAGCCCTGGGGACTTTTCTGCACCACTGCATGTCCCTTGTGCACTAAGGAAGGGGGATGCTGGGTCCCCTGCAGGCTTCTTGGGGCTTCTTGCTCCCCCTGCACAGTCCTCATGCTGGGGGAGGACTCAGTCCTGCCTGGCCCATCCATGCCCCATCTCCATGCCCAACATCAGCCAGGCTCTGCCCATTGCTCCTTGCCTGGGTTTAATTGCCAGAGTAATTAGGAAGACGCACGGGGTGTAATTTATGTCCAGCTGATGCATTTTCCTGCAATCCCTGGTCTTGGGATCCATCTTCCTAATGGAAATACTGAGCTGTGTCCTTCCAGGCAGCAAGGTCAATCAGTTTTCCTCCAAGGGAATAAATCAGCTTTTCAATCTGAAAGAAGAAACAAGAGTTTAGACAATAAACATCAGGTTTGCTTTGCACTTGCACCTTGCTTTGGTGTCCTGGGTGAAAGATTGATTCTCTGTGGTGAGGGAACATTTGACTGGGGGGTTAAGTGGAGCCTTCACTTCCAATTTGACATTTCATGTGGCTGATCAAGGTATATAGATCTGCCCTGGACAGATTCATCCCAACATAAATAACTTAATGGCTTGACAGTGATGTACTCTGATCCTCACTTTTCCTGGTTTTATGGTGCTGCAGAGGGGTGAATAACACAGGTTTTACTCCAGTTTTGTGGCAAGCTGTGTTTGGGCAGAAGTTGGAGGCCAGCTACAGCACCACACGGCACGTTGAAAACCATTTTTACTAATTGCAAGTACATATAGTCAACCTGTTAGCAAAAAATAATTGAATCCATCCAACTGCCCTTCTTTTTTTCTTTTCATTTGAAATCGATCTTTTAATCAGGGGGAAAAAATGCATTGGGCAGAAGAAGCTGAACTGGTTGTTTTGGGTTATTGTGTCCTCTGAGGTTTAGAAACAGTAGATCTGGTCGGCACTCCTAATTCTTATTTAGACATTAAGCAGAGAAAACAACCTCCCTCGTTTTGGGAGCTTCCAGCCAATTTTTCAGTCTTGAATGTACTGATCTTTGAGCCAGGCTAAGTGCAAGATGAGAAATTTTCCCTTTGCAGCCACAAATGGTGCTTTGAGGATCCTGGGCAGCACTAACAAGTTGTAGCCTAAGAAACCAAGGAGTTTGGTTGTTGACTGTGAAATCAGGAGTCAGGTTAGCCAGCAAAAGTGTAAAAAAACAAGAAATTAAAAGGCAGCTGATACTGATCTCTTGTTCCAGCTGTAATTCAAGATACCTCTTTTTCTGAAGAGTCCTTCTGCATTGGAGAGATAAAGACCCACCTCAGCCCTGCTTCAAGGCTGAGTTAAATGCCTCTTCAGGGGAGATACTATCTCCAGATTCCTGCCTCCCATTTCTCCAGGGAGAAGAATAGATGAAATGTCAACAGCCTCCTACCACCAGGACCTCTCTCACTGCCCTTCCAGTTGGGATCTCAGAGCTGTTCCTGCTTTTTAATGGTTCTTGGTGCTTTTTGGACTCAGGTGTTCAGAGGTCTGCTCTGGGTACCAACTTATCCTTTGATCCAGCATCATTTGCAGGGTGTGATGGTGCTTTGTGGGGAAGGATGGTGCTGTGTGAAGAAGGATTGTGCTGTGCAGGGAAGGATGGTGCTGTGCACAGGTGTCCAGATGGTCCCAGGCCCTTCCTGAGCTGGCACCTCCCTCCTCTCACAGGCAGCTTTCTGCAAGCCACAGCATTTTGTGGGCTGGAGGATGAGGCCCGGAGGCTCTCAGAGCCCAGCCCCACCAGGCATCTTCTATCTGCTGCCTCATTTCCATTTCTCAGAGCCCACATTTGACAGATCTGGTGATTTAAGTGGTTTTTAGAGCTGCCTTCTTTCTTCAGCCTCCCCTCCCTTCTCCATTCTGGGGACTGACTTTCAGACCCTTCATTTCAAAGAGGTTCTTCTGCATAAAGCCCAAAAATATGCGATGCACAGATAAAATTCGAGTGGAATAGAAACAGTAATTGACAAACCACAGCTTTTATCCAGCAAAGTCCTGGATTTACACTCAAGATGGCCAAAGCTGCCTTTTATCCTTTCTCTGTCCTCCACAAGTACATTGCCCTGACTTCTTCCATCACACAGGGACCTGCAGACACAGAAAGGATCAGCATAATGGGGCAGAGATGATGTGGGAGAGACTTTGAGGTGGCCAGATCCACAGGGTGATGGTCCAGCATGGCAAGGATGGATGACCTGAGACTCCTTTTCTGAGCACATCCATCTCCCCACCATGAAGCTGGGTGAGAAACACCTCCAGGCCACTGCCCAGAAAGGGGTGCATGTGGGTTTTGAGTGTCTCCTCCTGAAACCACCTTGCTCTGCAGAGATTGTCTTCTTTGGTGGCAGGGGCTCAGCTGTGTGATGGGGGCATGAAGGACCCACCTTCAGACTCAGACCTCGACTCATCTCCAAGTTATTCACACCTCTTCTTGGCAAAAAAAAATGTTCAGACACTTAAGAAGTCCTGAAAATTTATTCCACGGGGGTAATGCTGAAACCAAGCCCACCACAGGGTGGCCATCAGTGCTGTCACCACCTCTCCAATGTCACCCCCATCTCTTAGGGACTGGGCTGCTCCTCTCTACGTGCCCTGATACCCAAAGTCCTGGTACTATAGAAGAATCTCATCTTCTGGTACTTTTCTCTCCTAAAGCAGCACTTCTCATCCTTTGCATTGCTGAGAAATGCCCCAAAATGCTGCTGCCTGAAACCAGGAGCCAAAAGGCAAGAACATCACATCTTTTATTCTCCCCCACCCGCTTCTGAGATTCTGCAGAATCTCATGATTTTGCAGCCATTGCCAATAGTGTTACATCATCTCCCCTCCCACCTACCTCAAGGTCCTGGAGGGAGAAGCTAGAGATCCAGGAAAAATCCTAGAGGGCTGGGACCACACATGGTGGAGCTGGGAAGGAGCCCTGGAGCTGCCTGGGAGCAGAAGACCCAATCCTGCCTCTTACCCCATAAGAAGCAGGCAGCAAATTTGTGGCTCAGGGCAACTTGGAACCCGTTGAGCTGGAACAGCAGGGACACCCCAAGGACTGTAACACAGCTCCAGGAGGGTGACACATCCAGGGCATGGGCACCCCAGGGTGGGTGCTCAGCATCCTTGGGGGCTACCCATGGCATCGGGGGGTCTCAGGGCTCCCTTTGGGGCATGGAGGGTCTGCCTGGGGTTTGAGGGCAGCGCTCCCTGGTAGGCACAAATTAAATTATCATTTCCATCAGGAGTTGGATGGAAATGTGCCCCCAGACCCCTGCTTAACCCCCACCCACCCACATTTGGGACCAGGGGGTCCTCGCCTGTGCAGGGATGGAGCACTTGGACTTAGAATCATCCTGGTTGGAAAGGACCTTGAAGATCATCGAGTCCAAAGACATGTCAGGATCCAGCCTCAGGCTGTGAACCAGGATGAGCTTAGAAACAAGATCAGCTTCATCTGCCTCAAAGATTTTTATTTGCTGCTGGGGTGAAGGGTGTTGCTTGAAGGGTGTGAGGGGGGATCTCATCAACCTTATCAACATCTCCAGGGGGTGTCAGGAGGATGGGGCCAGACTCTTCTCAGCAGTGCCCAGTGACAGGACAAGGGGAAATGGGCACAAACTGGAGCACAGGAGGGTCAAGATGAACATGAGGAAAAAACTTCCTGACTGTGAGGGTGACAGAGCCCTGGGACAGGCTGCCCAGAGAGGTGGTGGAGTCTCCTTCTCTGGAGACATTCCAAACCTGTCTGGACAGGTTCCTGTGGGATCTGCTGTAGGTGACCCTGCTCTGGCAGGGGGGCTGGACTAAATAATCTCCAGAGGTCCCTTCCAACCCCAACGACTCTATGACAGTGACTCTGTGACCAAAGACAGTCCTTCCTCCCCTTCCTGCTCCCCATCACCCATCTGGCTCTTGCCCACAGGTGATCACTGCCTGTCCTCTACGGGAAGGATGATCCCAACCCCTTGGTCTTATTTGGACACTAGCAGTCTCCTTCACAGCCAAGGCAGATCCTGAAGGAAAAGGACACGTGTGAGGTTCCTGTGCTTCTCATCCTCCCTCCCTGCCACCTTCACGCCTCCCATCTTCCCCCTTGCAGTGTCCTGTCACGTTGGGAGCTGCTGGAATGCCCAAGGGGAAGCCCTTGGCATTGGTCCATGGTGGAGCTGCCGTGGAGGTTACTCACAGCCCACCTCTGAGATGAGGACAACTGGGCAAGGGCTTTGAAAGCAGCTCTGCAGTGACTGGAAGGCTGTGGCTTGCTCCCAAAGCTGGGCTGTGATTCATGGCCAGACACCCCTGGCACAGCCTGGGGAGATCCAACCAGCAGCTACTTCTCCATCAAGGCCAAGAGCAGCCCCAGGAGGGATGTGTAACTGTTTGGCAATGAACACATCCAGGGTGTGATGTTGGGGCTGTTCCTAACATCCCAGGGACCAGAGGTGTGAGGACTGGGGAGCAGGAAAACAAGCCCTTAGCAGCCTCATGAGGCTGTGGGTGATGCTTCCCACAGCCAAGCTCAAGGTGGGATGAGCTGTGATGTGTGCTTTGAGGCTTGGTCCCACCAGAGTTGATGGCATCAAGAGAGCTGCAGAGGTGGGGGGACATCTCTGGCCTCTGTGTGCTGGCTGTGGACCACTGGAGCTGGGGGAGGACACTTCTTCCCATGCTTGTAGCCATCCACTGGATGGACATCCCTGATGGACTCCCATGTTTTGTTTTGCCAGTCTGAGGTGGAGATACCCTGGCACAGCCTGGTTGCCCCATGGAAGCATTTCCAGGGATTTTAGCCCACAAATCCCTCTTCTACCTCATTTCCCCTGCTTCTTGTTGGGGACATTTGTGTCCCTAGGGCTCCTTTTGGATGTCCCTCATCCCTCTGCAGCTCTCAGGGATCCCAGGGTGCCTCCAAGGTCCAGGGAGAGGTATCAGGACAGGCTGAGCCCACACCAAGGCAGAAGCACATCTCCAGACCCTGTCTGGGCTCCAGGAGTGCTGTGAGTGGCACGGCTCCTGCCCAACCTTCTCTGACAAAGCTCAAAACACCAAAAAACCCCTTTTTCTGTCCCTTTCTTGCCATTTGCTGTGGCCAACTCCAACTCCAGCCACCATGAAATGAAACACTCACCAAAGCCCTGGGGATGTGATGTGTGGGGACCAGGCAGCTTGGGCAGGACCTGTTTGTTCTCCTAAGCCTCATCATCACCCTCACCCTCATCCATTAAAGAATTTCTGGCTATTAAAAGCTGTTAGAAACATTGGGTGGACTTGGCAGCTGCCTTGCCCAGCTGCAGCCCCTTGAGCTTTGCAGATCCTATGCAGACACCTACCATTTTAGGATGGTAAAACCAAACCCTGGACACAGACTGGGCCAGGAGGAGCTTCAGTGGGATGGACACAACCCAAGACACTTGTGGATCCACACACCCCCATGGACTCACTTTCTGCCTCTCTCATGGTGGTTTTTTGGACCAGGTTTGCATTAAGCAGCCTCATGGTGTGGTGACATCTCCTCTTGTCACAGTGGAGGGGACCTAACGTGTTTTGAGAGCACAGGTCCTCAAAGAAGAGAGTTGGTCATGCCAAGCTCCTCCCTTTACTGAGCCTGGGGTGCTGTAATTCCAGGTCACCACGTGTGGGCTGAGCTATAGGGCTTAGAAAAGTGCCAGCTGCTTGTGGGGCTGATGTCAAGCAGAAAGGACACTGCAGTGAGAAAATCATGGAACCATGGAATGGGTTGGGTTGGAAGGGACCTTAGAGATCATCTAGTTCCACCCCACCACTCACATGGCCACACACATGCTGTCAAAAACTCACATTTCTTCTGAGGTGGAAAACCAAAAGTGTTGTGACCATGAGCACAACAGGTTGAAACGGTGTCAACACCCTCTGCCCAGGAGATGTTTTCTCACGTCACCTCCGTGGTTGCGTCATTGCCACCTGTCACCCCCCTCCTGGCTGTGAGAGCTGCTGGGATGATGAAGGAGGGTGTGAAAAGCCCTTGTGGTGGGAGCTGTCCCACAGCTCTGGCTGTGTTTGTGGTCACCATGGACTGATCACCAGCCTTGAGTTGCTGATGTTGTTGGACTGATGTCAGGGTTCTGAAGGACTGGGTGATGGATCAAAACTGTAACAGGGGAGATTGAGGTTGGACATTAGGAAGAAATTCTTTGGTGTGAGGGTGGTGAGACCCTGGCCCAGGTTGCCCAGGGAAGCTGTGGCTGCCCCATCCCTGGAAGTGTTGAAGGGCAGGTTGGATGGGGCTTGGAGCAACCTGTGCTGGTGGGAGGTGTCCCTGCCCATGCAAGGGGTTGGGACTAGCTGATCTATATGGTCTCTTCCAACCCAAACCATTCCATGATTCTATAATTAACTGAGCAGCTGGTGTTTGACCCTGAAGAGCTGCAAAGCTCCCAACTGTCACAGGACACACATGAACAACTGGGAGATGCTCTCAAGTGGTGTAAGGAGGACATTGGTGCTGGGACATTTATGCCACTGCTGGGACATTTTAGACATTTTAATACCCCAACAAATCCTTGAAAACCTTCAAGATTTGGAACGTAGGGGTTTACCTACATTAAGCCCAAAGGACATCTGAAGGGAAGCAGGAAAATAACCAAGAGAAGGGACTGAAGAAGGAATAAATCTCTTACATCCAGGCTTCCAGGGGACAAAGGAGCCATGACTGGGGTTCCTCTGTCATACAGTGTCCCTTCTTCAGCTCTTCCCACCTTGGGCAGGTGCCCAGAGACCTCCTTATCCCACCCTTGAGCCATGACCCAGATTGTCCCTCACCCAACCCAGCTGCCACTTTGCACTTCTCAGCTTCACATTCCTCCTCAGCTTTGAACACCAACATCTGAGCTTTCCCACCCAGCGGCCTCCAGGACACTGGAAGATCTGAAGAAAAGACACAGCCAGGAAAAAGGAGCAGAAACCAAAATCATTCTGAGATCAAAGCACTTCTGTCTAGAGAGTTTCAATTAGATCAGGACATGCTCTGGCTGCTTTTCCTTTCTGTGTTCCTAGTGCAGATGAGCTTCGTGTCAGCTTGGCCTCCTTTCCTCCTACCACGTTGACTCCAGCTTAATTTCATTAACGATGGCCTGCCTTAATTAGTGAATTAATTCCCCAGGAATTGCATTGCAATAAACTCTACCAGAGCAAAGACCAGAGAAGCCACATCTTGGGGCTGGCTGGACAACTGCAACTATTTCCTGGACAAAAGGATATTCACAGAAATACTGGAAAAAAAAAAACCCAAACAACACATTTTATTTAAACTAGACCTGGAGTCTTTGAAGCTTTTTCAACCAAGCCAAGTGGAGATGTTGTGTGTTAGATGTGGATTGACCTGTGGGTTGGAGATGTAGGAAGTGAGCTCTTGTCTCTCTCTTGGGGGACAGAGCCCAAAACAAAAGCGAAATCAGTAGAAATCAATAGAAATCAACAGGGCCTACAGGAAAGCTGGGGAGGGACTTCAGACAAGGGCTTACAGTGAGAGGACAAGGGGGAATGGATTCAAACTCAAAGAGGGGAGATTGAGGTTGGAGATGAGGAGGATATTCTTTGGTGTGAGGGTGGTGAGACCCTGGCCCAGGTTGCCCAGGGAAGCTGTGGCTGCCCCATCCCTGGAAGTGTTGAAGGGCAGGTTGGATGGGGCTTGGAGCAACCTGGTCTGGTGGGAGGTGTCCCTGCCCGTGCAGGAGGTTGTGATTGGATGATCTTGAAGGTCCCTTCCAACCCAATCAGTCTGGGATTCTGTGAAATGCAAGATCCCATCTAACACTCAACCCCAGGGCACAGAGCGTGGAGTGGGGACAAGGAGCAGAGGGGTCAGGGACAGACTTTGCTGTTCCCAAGTTTCTGCCCTGTTTATGCCAGAAAGCAAAAGCCTTTTCTCATTTCCCTCATTTTGCATTAATATGATATGGCCGGAGTTTGGGATGGGTCTGGGAGGCAGAAGCACTAGAAAATGCTGATAATGGCTCACAATTAATAAATAATCTCATTATTATCATCAGCATCGGAACACTCGCCAGCATCATTGCAATTTTATTACCACTATTATTTTTATTAACAGCTGTGACTAAAACATCCCTGATAATAGTCACTGCCATCACCCAACAATTTGGATTTGTTTCCTTTGTTTGTGGGTTTTTGAGTCTGAACATAATTGCTAATTTTCCTCCCCCCCCCCCCTTCCTTCACTTGTGGTTTTTGCTTCATCCTTTCCCCAAAGAGATGAGCATGGCCCCAAGTTCTCCTGGATGCTTTGTCCCTTGACAGGAGAAAGGAGCCTGGAGGGAGCACAGCACCTGAGACCCTGGTGAACTGGGCAGGAGCTTTGGTTTTGTTTGGAACAAAAATGTCTTTGAGGGTTGGAAAGATAATGTGAAGAGACAAGAGATCAATTACTGACAACGTGCTGTTTGCATCTCCAGAGGAAGTGCAAAAAGGGGTGGTTGGAGGAGAAGGCAGACAAATTGTCCCCAAGGGCTGCACAGAGCTCTCAGGGAGACACGGGGCAGGCTCCTCCAGGGAGAGATGCTGTCTCATGATAGGATGCTCCAGGAGATGCTGCAGTGTCAGTTTCTTGAAGATGGAGTCACTGAGGGAGATGCTGAGACCCCTCTTCTCCAGAAGAAGATGGAGGGCTCCCTAGGCCCTCACCCCAAGGACACTATCCACCCTCCTTTCCCTTTGCTCAGCATTTCCAGATTAGATTCAACTTCTTCCCTCATGTCTTGACCTTGGCATCCCTCTCTGCTGCAGCCAAGGAAGTCCAGGGCCTGCTCTTTAGGTGTCCAGTGGTGGGAGGGCAAAGTCCCCATGGCCATCTAACAATGGGGACACATCTGAACACAGTCAGAGAGTGGTGCATTCACTGCATTTCATAGACTCATAGAATCATGGGATGGTTTGGGTTGGAAGGGATCTTCAAGATCATCCAGTTCCAACCCCCCTGCATGGACAGGGACACCTCCCACCAGACCAGGTTCTCCAAGCCCCATCCAACCTGCCCTTCAACACTTCCAGGGATGGGGCAGCCACAGCTTCCCTGGGCAACCTGGGCCAGGGTCTCACCACCCTCACAGGAAAGAGTTTCCTCCTCATCTCCAACCTCAATCTCCCTCCTCCAGTTTAAAGACTCATCCCATCCCTCCCTGCTCTTGTCCATAGTCCCTCCCCAGCTTTCCTGGAGCCCCTTCAGGCACTGGAAGGTGCTCTAAGGTCTCCCTGGAGCCTTCTCTTCTCCAGGCTGAACACCCCCAACTCTCTCAGCCTGTCTCCAGAGCAGAGCTGCTCCAGCCCTTGGATCATCTCCAATGGCTCCTCTGGACTTGCTCCAAAAGCTCCACTTCCCTCCTTTAGTAGGGTTTGCAGCCTTCAGAGAAGGTGAGCACCAGGAGAGCTGCATGCCCAGACTCTGTGGGGTGGACAGAGAAGGAACTCAGCCATTTTATGGCCTTTGCCATTCTCTGTGCAAGGCTGACAGGGACCAATGGGCACCCAGAAGCCCCTGGGAGTGGGTTTCCCTGCAGGGTGCTGCAGCTGCCCTTGGCTTGTTGCTTGAAGGATCAAAGGGAACAAATCAGCTCCAAATGTTGCCGATTTCTAGGTATTTTTTTGAAGCACTGACCCACGTTGCCCAAAGAGGTTGTGGAGTCCTATTCCCAGGAGACATTCAAGGTCAGGCTTGATGAGACTCTTAGCAACCTGATCTAGTTGCAAATGTCCCTGCTCACTGCAAGGGGTTGGACTAGATGACCTTTAAAGGTCCCTTCCAACCCAACACTTGCTATGATTCTATTTGATGGATGCACAGCGAAGGTGGGGACATCCATGTGAGGCAGAAAGGGATCCATGTGGATTGAGAAGGGATTGATGGCAACGAGGGATGGATGTGAAGGGAGGAGGGTGGATGTGAAATTAGGGGGACAGATGTGCAGGGAAGAGGTAGGAGGGACGTGCATTTACATGCTGTGACAGCATGTGGGAGGCTTGCTCTGCCATTTGTGTTTTATCCCCCTGGCCCTTGCAGGCTGTGGAGCACCCAGGGAGGTGAGGTCAGCTCCCTGATAGCCATCTGCAACAACACAGAATGTTCTGGAGCTGCAGGGGGCCAGAAGTGCCTGGGCTGGGACAATCCAGGCTGGGTCCCCCCCTCCACCCCTTCTCCTTTGGCTGCGAGAGCAAACTGCTGCGTCCTCTGATCCTGCTGGCTCAGGGCTGACAGAGGGGTCTCCCTCCAACCCCCAACCCAGGCAGGAGGGCAGGGAGAGAAGGGGTGAGTCGTCTGGGAGCAGCCCCATGCCTGGGTGCTGGCTGCAAGCCCTGGGAGGGTCTTCAGGGACCATGGTGGCACTGGTGCTGCTCCCTGCCTTGTCTCTCCTTCGATGGGGCTCTGAGCAACATGACCTAGTGGGAGGTGTCCCTGCCCATGCAGGGGGTTGGAACTAGATGGTCTTAAAATCCCTTCCAATCCAACCCATTCCATGATCCACTGGCTGTCACCCAGCTCTGCAGGGCAGGGAGTGCCGGGATGGCAGCACAGAAAAGACCCTGGAAACCTTTTTTTCCACAAAAGACCCTGGAAGCCCCTGGGCTGAGCGAGATGGGACACAGCTTGTGGGTCCTGCAAAGAAGGAAGGAGCTTGGGCAGGGGGTTGGTGCTGTCATTCCTGTGTGTCCCCCCCTGCAAACCTGGGGAGGTGGGAGGGGATGTCACAGCTAGAAGGGCACATCAGCCCTCCCCAAGGACCTCTTATTGGTGACATGGGGACACAGGCCAGCACACAGCCCCACAGGAGCCTCCAGTGTCCCTCTGCCCACCCACCGCTCCAGTGCCCCCACCCCTCCCCATCTTTCCCTTCTCTTGGCCCACAGCACTGGTGCTCTCCCCCCCACCCCTTGCCCCCTGTGCCCCAGCTCTCCCTGCCCTGTGCCTTTCTCAGGGTCTCCTGCCCTCTCTCCTCCCCACAAGGAATAAATCACCCTCTGGCTTCAGCCTCAGCTCTCAGAGGGAACAGCAGCCCACGTTGCCATCTCCTTCCCACGGGACCTGCCTGCCTCCGGGATGCTGGGAATCTTTTCCCAGAGCAGAAGGGGTTCACTCAGGAAAGTTGTTGGGCACCAGTGGCTCTGGACCCTCTGGACTCCTGGGGTTGGATGTCCACCCCTCCACCTTGCACCACTCCATGCTCCCACCCTGATGCCTTTCCCAGGAGATCGGTCTTGAGAAGGGACCTTCAAGAGGGAGGGAGAGGAGGGGTTGAGTCCATGGCTGTATTAAAAAGCCCTCAAAGGCTCCATTTTCCCACCACTGGTAAAGGCTGCAGAAATGCAGCAGGGACCTCTGAGCATCAGGCTGGAGCTCCAGGCTTCTCCAGGTTTGCCAGCCCCCTGCTCATGGTCTCCATGGTCCCCATGGCCAGGTTAACACCAGCAGCACTGAAAAACCTAGCAAACAGGCAGAGAAACCTTCCTGGTTCAATCCCCTCTGGTGGAAAGCAATTACCCTTGGGCTGCAGATCTTCTCAGCCTCCAAGGAGAAGCTTTCCTTGGAGGCCCAAGGGGAAAAAAATCAATCTAGCAGGCTCTGCTTCCTACTTGAGGAGCTCTGGAGAGACAAGCCCAGCTCCAGCGTGCTCCCTGGTGGCATCAGGGAGGGAGCAGAGCTGACTGGAGTGCAGCTCTCCTCCCTCCTTCATCCCTTGGCACCAGCCCATCAGGAAAAAGGGTTTTGTTGATCGATCCAGCACATCAGGAGCTGGAACAGGCTGTGCCCAGGAGCGTGCCCAGGGCTCCATTAGCTCCAGCAGATCCTTCCTCCAGCCCGCCAAGTCCCAGAGGATGCTTTTGATGGTGATTTCCTCCCCCGGTGCAGGGGGAATTGTCTGGGACAGGGTGCCAGGAGGGCTGGGGCAGGGAAGAGGAAAGGGTGACCTGCTGCTTAGGTGCTCAGGTCTAAGGTGGACTGCTAGAGAGACATGAAACCCCTCCTAGATATGAGGGATGAACACCCAGGCACACTCCAGGATGCTAATGCATATCCTGGCTTGGCATCAACCCCCAGAGCTCCAGGATCATGTCTGAGGTCTTTGCCCATCTCTAGGGGTGGTGGTGAGAGACAGGGTGAGGTTTCCCCAGGGCACATGCAGAGAAACCAGTCTGTTAACACATCTGTCAGAACAAGCTGTTACCCATGGCCAAGGAAGGGAGTGAGGAGCATCATGTCATCTCAGCATGGCCACTATCACCCCAAAGGGAGCAGTCTTGACCTCCAGGCAGATCATCCTGCTGGTGCTTAACTCCTTTCTGGGATTGTTGTCTCCTCCACAGGTATAAGAGCGTGGTGACACCCCGGAGGGCAGCAGTGGCAATCGCCTGCTGTTGGATTGTCTCCCTCCTGGTGGGACTCACTCCTATGTTTGGCTGGAACAACCTGAACAAGATGAGGGGGACTCAGAATCCGAACTCCAGCCACACCGAGTTTGTCATCAAGTGCCAGTTCGAGACGGTCATCAGCATGGAGTACATGGTGTACTTCAACTTCTTTGTTTGGGTCCTGCCTCCCCTGCTGCTCATGCTGCTCATCTACCTGGAAGTCTTCAACCTCATCCGCAAGCAGCTCAACAAGAAGGTCTCCTCCAGCTCCAACGACCCCCAGAAGTATTATGGGAAGGAGCTGAAGATCGCCAAGTCCCTAGCACTGGTTCTCTTCCTCTTTGCTCTCAGCTGGCTCCCTCTGCACGTCCTCAACTGCATCACCTTGTTCTGCCCCTCCTGCCAGACACCCCACATCCTCACCTACATTGCCATCTTCCTCACCCATGGCAACTCAGCCATGAACCCCATCGTCTATGCCTTCAGGATCAAGAAGTTCCAGACAGCCTTCCTGCAGATCTGGAACCAGTACTTCTGCTGCAAAACCAACAAACACGTCAGCACCTCCACAGCTGAAGCAGGTGACTAGGAAGTGGGAGAGAGAGCAGAGAGGGGACCCCCATGTCCAGCCTGATCTCCATCTGGGGACAGGGCAATGGGGAGCAGGGAGGGCTGAGTTTACCCTCCTGTGCAAACCCAACAGCCATGTCCCCCCGATGCCCTGGGGGATTATTTATTCACAAGCATCGTACTGTTTTGATATTGTAGCCTGCACTGTTCCTTCCCCCCCCCTTTTTTTTAATTTTATTTTCTGTTTGGTTTTCTGTTTTCATTTTTTTTTAAGGGTTGCCAAGTATTTAAGCAGAAATTGTACAGACAGAGGTGCAGTTTATCTTCATGTAAATAAAGTAAAGTGATAAAAACCACCCAGGAGGTCCTCTGCTGTTGATGGAGACCTCAGGCTCCTTGGAGAGCTGCAGTCGGGGATGCTGGGGGCACCTCATGTTCTGCCACCCCCCCATCCATGGACTCATGGGGGGACCTGGGCAAAGGGTTGTCCTGGTGGGAGTGAAGCTGCTGATAGCCAGGAGAGCCCAGGGCAAAGTGATTTCTGCAGCTCTGAAGATGGGACAATTCGAGCCCTTTCCCCTCCATAAGCAGGGAGAGATGAGCTGGGCTGAGACATGGGAAGAGACAGGAGAAGGCATCCCATGGCAATGCCAGCACCCACAGGGTGATGAACCCACCCCACAGAGCAAAGGGTCAGTCTCCAACTCTCAACCCTACTGGAGAAGTAGGTAGAGGGGACAGGAAACCCTGGAGTACTCTGCAAGAAGTTCTCTTTGCTGCCCGATGGCTCCTCAGGGACCCCAGCAGCACCCACCACCCCAGAGACCCGCATCCCCTCCATGTGTCTTCTCCCTCCTTTGGCTTTGAGTCATTTTTCCCTCTTTTCTCCTGCCTTTCTTCATGCAAGGCAGTAGCAAATCTCTCCCAGCCACTGTTTATCCCATCTCTCCCATGTCCCTCCCTCCCATCCTCCCTTTTGACCCAAACTTTGGGGGCTAATGCAGCCACCCCCACAGCCTAGGGGAGCCAAGAGGCCCCTGTGCCAATCTGGGGGCAAACAGGGGACATCTGTGGGCCACCATGTTGGTGTTGATGCTGCCACAGGGGCATTTGCCCCCACTCCCCCCACCCATGTCTGGCTCAGGTTTAGCCATGGGAAGGGTACATTGTTGGTGACACTTGAGGAGGGGGTGGCTGGAGATGGACCCTCACCCTCACCCAGCTCTGTGCTCCCTATGGATGCTGGAGCTCCCTGCTCTGCAGCAGGATCTCTTCCAGGGCTGAAGAGGTGGTGGGAAGAGTTAGCTGGAGTTAATTTGGATTAATCTCTTATCAGCATCCCTTGCTCACCAGTTTCCTATTGGAAACACACTCCCCGTGACCCTGTCCTTGCCCCAGGAGGGTCATGCCCCTTGGACGTCACCAAGTGACTGCAGCAAGTTCCTGCAGGGGCTGGGGGGTGGGTGTAGAGAAGAAAAGGACTTCGGGTGGGTGAAATTTATGGGTGACTGCAGCTGGAGAGTGATGCTGTGCACATGCAGCACAGGTCGTGGGGCTGCTGGGTGTCCCCCTCATCCACCACTGCAGGGATCTCCTCCAGTGCTCTGGAGAGGAAGAAGAGGGCAGCAAGGAAGGGTGGAAGGAAGGATGTGAGGCTCAGCCTCCAACATTTTGCAAGATTCTCGATGTATCACATCCAAGGTCCTGGTTTGGACCACACTGGGCAAAAAGGGAGCAGAGCAGAAGAGCAAAGGCCAGGACAGGAGCAAATCCTTCCCTTGGGCTCCATCCCAATGGAGGGGCCCTGAACATCCTCCCAGCCCCCTCGATGTGAAGAACCAAAATCCTTTTTCTGGAGTGCCTGAGGATGCCCCAGGCTAGTGCAGAGGGACCCCCTTGCTCGTGGTCCCTTGGCACAGCAGTGACCTGGCCTCGGATTAGTGCTGCTGTTCCCAAGCACAGGTTTGATTCCTACTCACATCCCAGTCCTGCCAGAGGCTCCTTTCCCAGAACTGATGCCATCTCCTCCTGATCCCTGCGAAGGTGCCCGGAAACCTGACGACTGGGATGCTCGTAAATTCAAAGGCATGTGAATGTTTTCAGAAAAAAATATCAAGTGGATTTTTCCACTCCGTGCTCTCCAGACCTTCCCCAGGGACAGCGACTAAAAGCAGATGTTGTTACCCACCCTGGTCCCCTGGGGGGCTGCAAACGCAGCCCTCGTCCTGTAGGACCACAGGGAGGACCAACCAGGAAAGGGCACAGGGAGCAGCATGGCACAGTCTTGGAGGTGTTGCTTCTCCTCCATGTTAGCAACCCCCTGGCAAACACAGCCTGTTCCCAGGTCCTATCTGAAAAAGTTCCCACTGGCCAAAGTCACATGCCAAGATGCCAGGGGCATCAAGGGGGCCAGAACATCCCCATCAGTGTCCAGGGGTGAGCGTACCAGGAGAAGACCTGCTCTGGATTTTCTGGCTGGACTGCAAACTCCACCCCAGTAGCATCATTGCTAACTCCAACCACCTCAGTCATAGAAACATTGAATCATTTTGGTTGGAAAAGACCTTTAAGATCAAGTCCAACCGTTAACCCAGCCCTGCCAAGGCCACCACTACCCATGTCCCTCAGCACCACATCTACACGGCTTGGAAATCCCTCCAGGGATGGGGACTCTACCACTGCCCTGGGCAGCCTGGGCCAGGGCCTGACAACCCTTTCCATGGAGAAATTGTGCTCAAGATCCAATCTAAACCTTCCCTGGCACAACTTGAGGCCATTTCCTTTTGTTCCATCACTTGTTCCTTGGGAGAAGAGG
The DNA here is from genome assembly GCA_020745705.1 of Hemiprocne comata. Lineage (NCBI taxonomy): Eukaryota > Metazoa > Chordata > Aves > Apodiformes > Apodidae > Hemiprocne > Hemiprocne comata. Next base: position 5,607,223 of record CM036610.1, on the reverse strand, counting down.
CCAGCACCCACCTTGCTCCAACCTCCTTTCAGGGAGTCGTAAAGAGTGAATAGACCAGCCCTGACCATCAGCTGGGATAAAAATTAATGGGACAATGCCCTCTCATGGTGGACAGTGCTGAGCCCCTGGCAGCAGCAAAGCCCCCACAGACTTCAGCTTGGGCATGGAGAGTAGGTGAGTGGGGCAGATGGGGACAAAGAGGGGCTGCAGGAGAAGCTGCAGGGAGGGGTCAGCTATTTGAGCCATAGGCACTGCCTGGATTTGCTCTATAGTGGCACCCACAGTGGGCTGGGCTCAGAGCTTTGGATGCCCAGGTGGGATTTGGACCCACCTTTGCAGTGCCAGGACCCACTGGGAACCAAATCCTGCCTGGCATCCTTCTCAAGCCCAGGACTGAGCTGCTGGGGGTGGCAGCACGTGGCTGCATCATTACCTCGAGAAAGAAATTGTGCTTGGATGAAGCAACACCGACGTGCCTCAGTGTCCACGTTGCTATTTCCCTCCTCACCCCCAGCCAGAACCATTCTCCAGCTCCAGAGGAAACTTCTCCCCATGCCCCTCCTGATTGGTTTGCTTGTGGTTTAGTCATTGTCATATGTGTTTTATAAAGCTGGGCCATCTCTTCCAAGCTCAAATCCCATCTCCTTCACCCATGGTTTGGACCCGTAGCATCCTTCTCTCCTCTACCTCCCCCCACCCAAGTCAACCCCACTACAAGCAGGACAGAGTGGTTTGGGTTTGTTGGGTTTTTATTAGAACCAAAGCCCCTCAGATGGGCTTGTTTTATTGTCACAACTAAGGACACATTGAGAGAGGACCACGCCATGGCAGGCTGAGGTGCAGACCCCCCCCCAAAGCACTGCCAGGGAGGGGGCAGGTCAGCAGGCAGCAGAGGCCATGGCCAGGAGCATCACCATGTGCCACACCACTGCCCAGCAGCATCCACCTGGGGCAAAGGAATGAGATCTGAGTCCTGGGAGGGCACCAGTGGTCAGGGCTGAGATGGGAAACCACATCCCAGCCAGGGCTCTAATGCAAAACAAACCCAGCTCAGCTCTTCCACCCTCTCCTGCCTCACAAAATTCAGGTGCAACATTTTCACTTTGTTTTTCCACCCCGAAACCCCATTTCACACCCAGCCCCAGCACTTGTCCCTCATGTGCATCCAGGCCCTGGTACCCCAGGTCTGAGCCCTCCCTGCAAACTGGGGCTCTGCCCACCATGCTGCCCATGCATCTGCCAGGCACACCAGGTTCCATGCACATCTTGGTCCCCCTGGCCATAACTGCAGCCCTCCCTCCACCTTGCAAAGGGGCAGGTTTCTCTCTGGCTCTGCAGCAGCTGACCCCACCAGGACATATCCAGCTGTGGGATGAGGAAGACCCAAGCTGTTGCTCCACCAAGGTGAGGCAAGGTGACAAGGGCTAATCCAGGACACTCAACCCCCTCTGTCCCCGATGAAGTGACCCATTCTCTCTCCATCCCACAGGCCCATCCCAGACCTACCTTGCTCTTTGTCTTGCCCTCTGGTCTCTCCTCACTGAGGCACTGCAGGAGAGCACAGGAGATACAAAGACCCTGAAGTCCCCTTGTCTTACTCCCCTTTTGACTTCCAAAAGTGACCCAGGGCATAACCAGCCCTCTCATGTGCTCACACATACACCATCCCCGTGCTCACATGCTCTGAGAAATCATGCACACCACCATCACTGCCTTCTCCTGGTCACCTTGCCACCAAGATCACAGCCTGGGTGAATCCCAGGTGCTTTGTGTCCTGAGGACAATGATAAGATCATCCTCCTGGAGCATTGTGTCTAGTTCTGGAGCCCCCAGTATAGGAAGGACATGGAGCTGTTGGAGTGAGTCCAGAGGAGGCCACAGAGATGATCCAAGGGCTGGAGCAGCTCTGCCCTGGAGACAGGCTGAGAGAGTTGGGGATGTTCAGCCTGGAGAAGAGAAGGCTCCAGGGAGACCTTAGAGCACCTTCCAGTGCCTGAAGGGGCTCCAGAAAAGCTGGGGAGGGACTTTGGCCAGGGGCAGGGAGGGATGGGATGAAGGGGAACAGTTTCAAACTGAAAGAGGGGAGATCGAGATGAGATCTCACAAAGAAATTCTTTGCTGTGAGGGTGGTGAGACCCTGGCCCAGGTTGCCCAGGGAAGCTGTGGCTGCCCCATCCCTGGAAGTGTTGAAGGGCAGGTTGGATGGGGCTTGGAGCAACCTGGTCTGGTGGGAGGTGGGTTGGGACTAGATGATCTTTAAGTTCCTTCCCAACCTAAACCATTTGATGGTTCTGTGAATCTCCAGGCCGACTTCACCCAGCTGCCTTCATGGCTGCAGTGCCGACCTTGCCTGCAGGGCAGTGTGACCAGGGCTGGCCAGCTCCACGCTCACTGGAAGCCACCAAGCCCAGCACCAGCCCCGCGCTGGCAGTGCTGGAGCCTCAGCAAGGACTGAAGGTGCTGGAGCCCTGCCAGGGTGGTTAGAGTGCATCTTGGGGCAAGCGTGTGCTGGGAAGCCATGGCAGGAGAAATAACAAAAATGAGACGTGTCTAAGAACCCTCCTCCACTTGAGGAACATGCATGGAGTGTGTTGGCACGCAGCCTCCTGCGTGTGGCTGCAGGGAGCAGAGCCAGGCACCTCCACGCAAGGGCTGGGCTGGGCACTCTGCTGAGGTAGGGAAATGTGAGCTGGGAAGTCTGGGCAGGATCCTGAGACATAAATCACAACAACCCACTTGCAAGTGGAGGGGGTTCAACACAATCCCCCCCACAAACACGTGGTTTGCGGATGGCTTGGGACACGAGGGTTGGTAGATGCAGTGAGGAGCAAGTGACTGGCCCAGCCTCCACCAGCACCTCTGGTCCTTAACTCTGCAGTTTCTGGTTTCCTGCTCATTTTTTGGCCACAAATGGAGGGAAGGTGATTTCAAGATGCTTCAAGACCCAAGAAGCCCAAGGCTCCAGCTCCACCACACTGCCCAGTGTCCTCAAACTCCCCCATCACCAGGATCGACACAAACCAGGGACAAACCTCATCACTGTGAAGGTGAGAGCAGGCAAAGGCAGGCAAGGAGACCTGCTCTTCTGTCTCCTGAGCCAATCGTACCTTTCACATCAAGTCTGCAGTCTACTGAAGCTTCCCCCAAGGGGTTCACAGCTTTGCAGGTGTAGATGCCCCCATCAAAAGGGTTGGGCTTGCGGATTTCCAGGGAGCAGATGCCCTGCTCAGTCATGGCGATGTACTTGGGATCTTCCCGTATCTCCATCTGATTTTTCATCCAAATGATTTTGGGCTGGAAGGCAGCAGGATTTATTTATTTGTTTAAAGCATGGAGGGAAGTGAGAGATCTAACTGGCCCCAAAATGCAGCTGCCCCCCCTCTGCCTTGGCCCTGCCTGAAGCTGGTGACTGTGGTGGGATTCAGTCAGAAGTAGTTTGAAGAGCTAAATCTTCTGTTCTGGAGCCCTAACCACTGCTCCCCACTTCCTCAGGAAGGAAATGGGGAAGGGCTGGAATGAAGATCAGTCTCTCACCTCCATGCAGAAACACCCCAACCCTTCCCCAGTTTCACTCATCTCATCCAACTCTAACCCAGGATGACCAACCACCTCCCAACACCTCCAGCCACATCACCTCATCCAACCCTAACCCAGCATGACCAACCATCTCCCAACACCTCCAGCCACCTCACCTCATCCAACCCTAACCCAGCATGACCAACCATCTCCCAACACCTCCAGCCACCTCACCTCATCCAACCCTAACCCAGCATGACCAACCACCTCCCAACACCTCCAGCCACCTCACCTCATCCAACCCTAACCCAGGATGACCAACCACCTCCCAACACCTCCAGCCACCTCACCTCATCCAACCCTAACCCAGCATGACCAACCACCTCCCAACACCTCCAGCCACCTCACCTCATCCAACCCTAACCCAGCATGACCAACCATCTCCCAACACCTCCAGCCACCTCACCTCATCCAACCCTAACCCAGCATGACCAACCACCTCCCAACACCTCCAGCCACCTCACCTCATCCAACCCTAACCCAGCATGACCAACCACCTCCCAACACCTCCAGCCACCTCACCTCATCCAACCCTAACCCAGCATGACCAACCATTTCCCAATGCCTCCAGCCACCTTGGAAAAATGCCATTGGTGGCTGCCCACACGTGGAGGCCATGCTGTCCATGGAGGAACCACTGACCTGGGGGAAGCCCCGGACGCAGCAGAAGAGATGTGTGCTGTAACCCCGGGTGGTGGTTCGATCTGTCAAGGGCTGGGTGAACTTTGGAGGCTCCATCATGTCCTGTTGGGGGATCTTCTCTGCCTGGTATGAAGTTTCTAAGAAAATAATTCATTCTAGGTTGAGTCAGATCTCAGGCTCCTGGGCTGATCAGCACATGGTCACAGGCCTTTTTCCCAAGGTACCCCAAAATACTTCTGCTTCCTCACATAATAAGCCAGAGAGCATCTAGCCTGACCCGAGGACCTGGCCTTCAGCTTGGACCAGCCCTGTCTCTAAATCCCTTCTCACTCAACCATGCCATGTTAGCACCCAGTCCCTGAGGAGACAAGGGAGATACCAGTCTGCAAACCAGCACTGCCATGCCATGTGCAGCATTTTGGATCCAGGCCAGCACACCTCCGGATCTCCTACTCCACCCCCAGAATCCAGTGCACAGAAGCAGGAGCTGGAGGTAAGGTCTGCAGGTGACAGTGACCCCAACTCACCGTGTGATACCAGGGGGCAGGATGCAAATAGATGGAGGGGGAGCAGGGCTTAGGGTTGCTGCTTTGGAGGTGGACCACTGCAGGGGCCTGTTCCTCTGCTGGCCCTGAGCTGAGGGGCCAAAGCCAGGGCTCTTCCTCACCCTTCCCAGCTCTTGCTTCCATCTCACCACAGGGATGGCCATGCTTTGATCCCTCCACACTCCTTCTTCCATCTTACCCCAAGGACGGCCATACCTTGATCCCTTCCAGCTCCTTCCATCCCACCCCAGACATGGCCATGACTTGATCCCTCCCAAGGGGCTGACCATGGCACAAGCCTTCCCAAAAGGAGAAAGAAGGTGTAGCAAGAGAACAGGGGACCTCTGGACCTGCACAACCTCACCCTTGTGGTGCTTATTCTGTGGACCATACCAGCAGCATCACCACAACACTGAGGAAGTCCTACTAGGCCCAATGGGGACAAGACTCTTCTTGCCCACCATCTCTCCCAACTCCTGAGCCAGGGCCTTGTCCTCACTTGTCTTCTTGATGTGGGCCACCTCAGAGGTTATGGCTGCCTTCTCGCTCAGCCCACAGGCATTCTCGGAAAAAACCCGGAAGGTGTAGGTGTTGCCCATGATGAGGTCAGAGATGGTGCAGCTGGTGCGTGTGCAGCGCTCCAGGACTGTGAACCACTTCTGGGAGGACAAAATTAAAAAATAATACTAGTGAGGAAAGGCAGGTTGTCCAAAAACTGGAGAAGACATAGGGAGAGAGAGGTCATAGAATCATCAAATGGTTTGGGTTGGAAGGGACCTCAACCCACCAGAGCAGGTTGCTCCAAGCCCCATCCAACCTGCCCTTCAACACTTCCAGGGATGGGGCAGCCACAGCTTCCCTGGGCAACCTGGGCCAGGGTCTCACCACCCTCACACCAAAGAATTTCCTCCTCATCTCCAACCTCAATCTCCCTCTGCCAGTTTTCATCCATTCCCCCTCATCCCATCCCTCCCTGCCCTTGGCCAAAGTCCCTCCCCAGCTTTCCTGGAGCCCCTTCAGGCACTGGAAGGTGCTCTAAGGTCTCCCTGGAGCCTTCTCTTCTCTAGGCTGAACACCCCCAACTCCCTCAGCCTGTCTCCAGAGCAGAGCTGCTCCAGCCTCAGATCATCTTTGTGGCCTCCTTTGAACTCACTCCAGGAGCTTCATGTCCATCTTATGTTGAGGACCCCAGAGCTGGACTCAGTTCTCCAGGTGGGGTCTCAAGAAAGCAGAGGGGGAGAATCCCCTCCCTCATCTGCTGGCCACACTGCTTTTGATGCAGCCAGGACATGGTTGGTTTCTGGGCTCCAGTGCACATTGCTGACCCATGTTGAGTTCTAAGGTGTGCATGTCCCCCTTGCCCATCCCCAGCATCAGGACACAGGGGACCCAGGAGTGCCCAGACTCACCCCACTCTTCTTGTCTGACTTCTGCACTATGTAGCCCTTGATCTCGGAGTTTCCATTGTCCATTGGGGGGGTCCACTCCAGGGCCACATTAAAGGCCCATACATCCACCAGCTTCAGGTTCTGGGGGGGGCCTGGTGGCTCTGCAAATACAAACCCTCACAGGGTGGCCTCCTCACTTTTTCCCCCAAAAATTCTGTGCCTCCATGATCCTTTGCACCCCCCTTCTAAACTCTTCTCATCCTGTTGCAGCACATGAGGGATGAGAATCATAGAATCATTTAGATTGGAAAAGACCTTTAAGGTCTTTAAGTCCAACCATTAATCTAACTCTACCAGGTCCACTGCTAAGCCATGTCCCTAAGCACCAGAAGGTGTGATGGACATCGGCTGGCAGAAACCCTGCATCCTCAACCAGAGTTCACCTCCATGAGCCTGGAGAAGACCCCACTGGAAGAAGGACCCCAGAGCCCCTTGTCTTGTTACTGACCCTGTCCCATCCCACCCAGAACATGAGCTACCCCTAATCCAGAAATGAGCATCAGAGCTGATCCTGCAGGGTCCCACCCCTGCCTTACCAATGACTTGGATGTCCAGGATGGCCTTGTCCTCTGCTCCATCTATCCTCACGGCAAGCTCGTACTTGCCCGAGTCGCTGCGCCGCGCCTCGCGGATGAAGAAGATGGTGTCCTTCCCCGTGGTGCGGATGTTGACACGGCTGGTGTCCAGGGGCTGGCCACCCTTGGTCCAGACCACCTCTGGCTGTGGCTTTCCCTGAAGCAACCCGCACAGGCACGTTAGGAGCCACTCGAGCGCACGGTCCCAATGGGTCCTCCTGGGAAGGATGGGTGGGCAGAGCCACCCCGCTTTGTCCAGGCAGCAGTGGCCTGGATACAGCCTGTCCCATCCAGCAGTCCCCAGGGAAGGAACTGCAGCTGGTCCCTGCCAGCTCCACTGACAGCAAGCCATCAAGCTCCAGGAGTGATGCTGGGAACATGCTGGTCCCCCAAAGTCCTCCTGGAGCAAGTCCAGCTTTACTTGCCCAGGGCTTTGCAGGCAGAGCTGTGCTCCTGTTGCCCAGGCACTGAGCCCAGGTCCAAGCAGAGCAGCAAGGGCTTGGATTCAGCATCCAGGGCCAATTCATGGCCACTGCAGGCTCCCAACTGCCTATGAGACATGGCATGGACATGTCCCTCACCTCAGGGGCAGCTTTCTGCCCCTCACTTCACCCTGCTTGACCAGCCAGTTCCATGGCTGTTTTTTTCCAGCCCAGACATCATGGTGGAGATATTTTGCTGATGCTCCAGACAGTATAAGATGGATCAGTTAAGGAAAGCACCTCCAGCTTGGCCCACCAGTGTCAGCATTGCTCCCCCCCATCACACAGGTCTAGGGTTGCCCTGCTCTCCCCGAGGAGACCCCCCCATTGTTGGGGGTCCTGTGGTATGTGGCCAGATCCCTGACAGGCTGGAGCAGGAGAATGAGCAGAACAAGGCCCGTGGGCTGAGGCAGCAGCAACACCCAGCCCATGCCCTAGTGTCTTTGGAGTTGTTTCATTGCCAACACCACCAATAAAGACACAGCAGGAGAAAAAAGGGAGCTAGGCAGGAATGGGAGAGAAGTTCCCACCCCATCTCCCACCCTTAGCCCATGGGACATGGGGACCAGGACAAGCCACCCCACAGCTGGCCCTAGGCATGCCATGGTGGCTAGAAAAGTCACTGCAGAAGTTCACCTGCAGTGAAAAATCCTGGGGGATTAATTCCCAAATGGCCCACCTACCTGGAAAGGGATCATAATGTTCACAGCATCCCCAACATGCCTGAAATAAGTCTCCCGCAGGTGACGGGGCATGCGGATCTTCGGAAGCTCTGGGGACCAGAAAGTCATACTGTAGAGCCAAGGAAATCACAGCCTCCAACTGGCTGACCCACCCCAAGCAACCCTCTGCTTGGTCATCAAGAAATCCCATCCAGAACCACAGCCTCTTCTTCCCTCTTATCTCCTGGACAGTGCTTGCTTCCCCTGCAGGGCCATGTCAGCCTACGTCACTGCCTGGGGTATCTCCATCTTGAGATGGAGTCTCCTTCTCTGGAGGCATTCCAAACCCATCCGGATGTGTTCCTCTGTGATCTACTGTAGGTGATTCTGCTCTAGCAAGGGGGTTGGACTAGATGGTCTTCAGAGGTCACTTCTAACCCTGGTGACTCTATGACTCTATACCAGGTCACCAACCCAACAACATCATCCTGATAGACCATGCCCTTCATCATAGCCAGGCCATGGAGACCTACATGGGCTTAACCAGCAGAGCCACAGCACAGCCTACATGGTAGCAAGGCAGAAGACAACATCTCCCAGTTAGGAAACAATTCTCCCCCAGTTCAGAAAGAAGACAAGAGGCACACAACCCAACTTCCAACAAGGACAAGGCTCACCAGACCTCCACCTTCGCTGTGTGCTCAAGGCCATGGAAAGACCACAGTGGTTACTCTCAGCAAAGCTGTGAAAGCCCCAGGCTTAAAACGAAGGCTGACATGTCCCCAGGGGAACATAACAAAGATAAGCAAAAAAAAAAAACACCACCCTGGAGAATGCTGATGGAGTGTCTCCTTCCCCGGGGTGAAAATAGCAGCCGTGTAACCCTACTCGGTGATCCCTCTGGAGAGGCACTAGGTGTACGTGAGCCCCTCGTCAAAGAGCCCTGTGTCTCTGCCCAGATTAAACATGCTGGAGCTTAGCTGTGGGGAGGGGACATGGCCAGAATTAAACCAGGACTGAGAGGTGGAGAAGCAGCTGTGAGTGTGAAGGGTTGGCGGTGGGCTGGGGAAATGCCGACGGTCCCAGATGGCCCCGCTGACAGCTGAACTGGTCCCTCCTCTGTTCCCTCCAGGGATCCAGGCCCTGATGCTGCCACTTGGGCTCATCCATCTCCACAAGGCAGAGAAACCTGACCTCAAGTAAGGAATGTAAATTCTCCCCAGCTCACACCTGCCTCCCTCAGCTGGAGGGGGCTGGCTGAGCTTGGTGGCCCAGAGGGCTGGCTAAGGTTGGTGGCCCAGGTGGGAAGGCATTTTCCCTGCCCCAGCTCTCTGCAGAACCTGCCTCCCACACTGAATCTTCATCTGGTTTCTCCTCGTCTCTCTCCACTTCCCAATCCCACTCGTCCCACCTGTTTTTAAGCTCTCTGCCATCTGCATTGCTGCTATTTCAACTCCCTTGTGATGCTATAAATGAACTGGTGAGAGGTACAAAATGCAGTCCCCAAGAAAACGTGACGCCCAAAAGGTGACAGACAGGACAGAGAGGAGTGGACTTGAGCAACTGACCCACACCACCACCACCACCAGGGTGGACATGAGGAGGCAGAGGGACATTGAGGCCAAATTGATTCCTCTGCAAAGCCAGGCTGCATTTCAAATGAAATACAAAAGTAGACAAGTGCTGGTGGCTGATGGAGAGTCTCAGTTGGCAAAAAAGAAAAGAGAGAAGAAAAAAACACCCACTCGTGGGGAGTGAGAGCAAGTTGGGTGTGGGTCTTTCAGCTCTTTGGGTTTTACACCTCTCATGTAGCTGGGGCAAAGCTCAGGCAGCTGGGACAAGGGGTTTGAATGGCTGGGAGCAGTATGGGACTGGAAGTGGGAAACATGAGCTGTGTATTTGGCATCTCATGCCTCAGTTTCCCCCTGTTGCGGACCCCCCGTCCCACAAGGTATGGTGGGATGCCTTTGAGATCTGGAGGTGAACATGGCAGCAGACACCAACCACTAAGCTATGTTCATCTCCTCTGGGCAGACTGAGGGGACAGACCCTGCTGGACCCTTCCCAAATGCCTTCTCCAAGCCTTTTCCTATGAAAAGCTGATGGTTCCTGGAATAACTTATTATTATTATTACTATTTTTAAGCAGCTGAAAAATCCGATGTTTTCTTTGAATAACAGGAAAACTTGTGCATTCCTAATTCCTTGTAAAGGCAAAAAAAGTCCCTCTTTGCTGTTTGATAAGTGAAAACAGGCCTCAGAGTCACAGCTCAGCCTCAGGACGTTCACAGCACCCCGGGAGGAATGTGAGTCTTGCTGAGCATGGGAGCAAGTCCCTCATTAGCGAGTTCAGCGTGATTAACGTTCCCATGCTCCAGACTACCAGCTCTGGACTTCCCTCAGCTAAATAAACAAAGCTGTCTGGGGGTATGGGGTGGCACAGTGGAGATGTGAGCATGGCCAAGGAGAGGAGGTCTGATGAAAATGTGTGTTTCTGGGCTCTTGCAATGAAATGGGAAAATCACAGGATCGCAGAATGTTCGAGGTTGGAAGGGACCTCTGGAGATCATCTAGTCCAACCCCCTGCCAGAGCAGGGTCACCTACAGTAGATCCCACAGGAACACATCCAGATGGGTCTTGAAAGTCTCCAGAGAAGGAGACTCCACCACCCCTCTGGGCAGCCTGTCCCAGGCCTCTGCCACCCTCACAGTCGAGAAGTTCCTCCTCATGTTTAGATGGAACTTCCTATACTCAAGTTGGTGCTTGTTACCACTTGTCCTGTCACTGGGCACCACTGAAAAAAGACTGTACCCATCCTGACACCCACCCTTGGAGTATTGATAAGCATTGATAAGATCCCCCCTCAGTTGTCTCTTCTCCAGACTAAAAATACCCAAACCCCTCAGGCTTTCCTCATAAGAGAGATGTTCTAGTCCCCTCAGCATCTTCGTAGCCCTTTATTGTCCCCTCTCCAGCAGTTCCTTGTCCTTCTTGAACTTCACACCCAAAGCTTCACCACCTGCAAGATGTGTCTTGAGGTTGGGAAGCTACTCCATCCCACCCCAAGGGAATTAGACACCGTTCTTGAGGATAACATCTTGGTCAAAGGCTGGACATGTGAGAGGGCAGAGGCTGCTCAGGCTGCAGGGCTGGACTCTGGTTTCTTTGTACCACTGACAAAGCGCAGGGAATTAGGCATGACAGGAGCAGGACTTACGGAGGATCTCTCTGATGAGGACAGGCTGCTCCAAAGTAGCTGGGACACTGGCACCATTGGCACTGACAGCCTTCACCCGGACATGGATCTTGTCACCTGAGCTGAGGTCCTGGATCACGTACCGGGTGGAAAGAAAAGGCTCCTGGTTCACAGCCATCCAGTCCGTACCTACGGTGAACCCAGCAGAGCACTTCAGGACAGATGCACAGCCCAAGCAGCAGGATCAACCCACAGAGGGTGAAGCCCAGAGGCAAGGAAGCCCTTCCTTGCAAAGCCTGAATGATTTGGGGCACCAGCAGGACAAGAGGGGAGGTTGGCCACTCCAGCCTGCCAAGGAGTGCAGGAAATGAAATGCTGGCAGAAGCTCAACTGTTGAGCAGGAGGCATTAGACCAGTAAACATGGTCCCTGCTGAACTTCCAGGTGCATTTCTGGAAGTAGTTATGATCCTTTGACCACTCTGCAGCCTGTCTGCTCCTCTTATTGCCCCAGGATAACTCCTTGGGGTTCACCATGTTGCCCAGAGCATCCTCCACATCAGGCAAGGTCTTTTCATCACCTGCCACCAGCCAGATAGACCTCTCCATCTGTTCTTATTTAGAAGGGACATCCCAAACCCACCCCACAGCCAAGATGCAGAATTCCTCCCACACCAGCCAACTAACAGAGCCTCACAAGGTGCCAAAGCTCCTAAGAGGTTCCTCAGTTAGAAAGCAGACTGCCCAGTCACCAAAGGTCTGGGTTTCCCAGGTGGGCAACTAGAGCAACCAACATGTGCCAGGGTTTGCTAAGCCACCATGTGCACCTTGAAACCAAGAAAATTTTCCCATCGGTGCCATCAGACCAGCCAAATCCCACCAGATCCTCTTTCCCTTCACCACTGGCATTACTCAAACCAGCTCGCATCCAAATCTCACCATGTTTTGGCCAACCAGGGTCATGCACCAGCCCAAATAGACCAGGCACAAAGCCGATGTGGTCAGCACCGAATGGTGAGAGCTGTCCTGTCACCCAGCCAAGCCCAAAGCAAGCTAGGACAGCCTGCAAAACTGTGACCTTCGTGTGGCTGTCAGCCAGCACCCTCCAGGAATGGCTGCATCTTTCCTTGTCCCACACAAAGGCCTCCTCACACATCCCATCCAGCTGTGGTTACTTCCCCAGTTCCCAGCCCAGTGATGATCAACCATGTGTTGATCCTGCCTGATGTAAGCTAAACAGCCAAAGATCATAGATCAAGTTCCAGACCACTTGAGTCTCCCAAGCCACTCAAGCCTCATGCAGGACCCAGCCCATCAGCCCCAGCCTCCCCTTGCATATCCCTCAGCCACACAGGTCACTCAGTCTCACCCCAAAGCCAAGCAGGGCTTCAAGAGGGTGCCCAAAGCATAAGTCTCATCCACCCACCCCATTCCACCAGCCAGCAATGCAACTGGAGAACCACAGATAATTGTTGCCACCCACCAGCCCACCTCCACCTACCACGACCATTTTCCTTCCACGATGAGTCCCATCTCACTTGGGCAGGGCTTGCCTGCTGACACATTCCAACCACTCTTGTGCTTCCAGGATCCTTTCCTCCCTCCTCCTCCCATTTATCCCCACGCCTTCTGGACTTGGTTTGGGGCAAACACGGAACAATTGCATCTTCTTCCTCCTGAGCTTTTGCATCACCAACCCAACCCCAGGTCTCTGCTGAGTTCATCAGAGACCATCCTCCAGGGGATGCTGGTCTCTCCTTCACCCTCTAGCTGGACATGGCAGTGACATTAAACCTGGTCCAGAGCCCCTCTCCCCCCCCAAAGACATCACTACTATCTGAAGCCAACGAGAAGCCCCAATCCTCCATGGACAAAAAAAAACAAGCAAAAACACTATTTATAATGAACCCATTTGGTCAAAGAAAGGGAAATGGTGCCCAGGGCAATGCCCTGCCAGGTTCTGCCCAGCTCCATCCCACCCCCTGCAGCAACACACCAGCTGTCCATGCTTACAAGGCAGGAAAGCCCAAGCCTACTTCCATCTTTGCAGATCTCCACCACGTATCCATCCAGGCCCACCCGGCCTGTCTGCTCCGGAGCTTTCCAGGTCAGAGTCATCGAGTTTTCACTCACTTCTTCCACGGTCAAGGACAAGGGGGAGCTGGGTGGCTCTGGAACAAACCCGCAGGGGTGAGGACTAGCTCCTGAGTACCAGGGCTGTTGGAGGGCAACCACCCAACCACCATGCTGGTCTTCAGCTTCCCCCATCCTCTTAATCCCCCAGTCAAATCCCACTGCAAAAATATCCTTGATGACTTCATCCCTCTGTCCCTTCACCCCCACATGCCCCTTCCCTCCCCTCCCCACTTCAGCATCTGGTCCTGTCCTCACCTGCCTTTGGTTTCTCAGGTTCAGGAGCTGGAGCTTGGGATTCAGCTGGAGGAGCTGGAGGACCTTCTTCAGGGGTTGGAGTCCCTTCTGCCGTGGGGACAGGAGTGGCTTCATCTGTGGGGGCTGTGGGCTGGTCTGCAGCTGGGGGATGCTCAGGGGTTGAGGGCACTTCAGCAGCTGGAGCTGGTGCTGGTTCTTTCCCTGGGCTTGGTGCTGGCTCTTTCTTTGGGTCTGCTGGAGCTGGGTCCATGGCTGGAGGTCCAGTTTTGCCGGTCATTGCTGGGGGCTGGGGAAGAAGATGTTTTGGGGTTCTCTGCTCTGGGATCTCTGCTCTGCTTTAAGGTCCTTGCTCCAGACCAAAGGTCTCACCTCTAGATCTGGGATCTTGACTCTGAAGGTAAGGTCCCTGCTCTCGATCAGGAGTCTCCACTCTGGACAGAAGGTCTCTGCTGCGGGATGGCTGTGCTGGGAGGGGGGAGGAACCAGGTCACTGAGCCAGAACAGAGGCTGGGAGATTTTTATAGGCTTTGGTTGGCACTTGTCACCTCCCTGCAAACCAATCTGCCTGTGCAGGCGGGGACAGCCAGGAATAGCCACCCGGGACCTGCACATTCAGCAGCACGTCCCTACCCCCTCCTGTGGGACTGCAGCACATGGTCCTGGTCCCCCCCTCCTCAGCCCTCCTGGGCTTGCACGGGACTGAGCAGGCCAGGGCCAGGTCACCTTTCTTTGGGGACAAAGCTCCTGTATCCAGCACCAACACCCCTCTAGCTAAGGGCTTCCCAACGCCCCTCAGTGCCACCTCCTCAGCCACCCATTGCTCCCCCCCAAGTCCTCCCCCCAGCCTCCCCATTGACCCTGCACCCCACAGGCCTCCTCAGCCCCTGCATTAACACCAGACCCACCCCCAAGCCTCCCTGTTAATCCTGCTTTGACCCCATAAACCCACCTGCTCCCCCCATGTCCTCCCATAGTCCCTAACATAACCCCAGACCCCTCTGCTCCCCCCTGTCCTCCCCCAGCCTCCACCTCCATCCCAGAAATGTCTGAGGTTGGAAGGCAACTCTCAGATCACCTGGACCAACCCAGATGCCCCTATCCCTGACCCGTGTTCCTGGAGAAGATGAATCACTGCCCAGCCCTGCACCGTGTCCTCCAACCTCTTGCCCCTACAACCAGGACTTTGCCCATGGAGTCTGGTCACCCCAGGACTTGTGACCCACCATCCTTCTGTTAGTCCCCAAACTCAGATTCATCCCAGTGCCCCCCACTGAGCCACCAGTCCTGTAGGGTACAACCCAGCTCACTCCCTGCCTACCCTTGTGGCCCTCACTCACCACGTTACGTGCTGGACGCTACTAAAAATGTCTCCATAACCTACAGTCTCATTCCTTAACCTTCCTCAAACTCAGGTTGACAGAGTATTTTGTGCTGTTCCACAGCTACTTCTCCAGGGTTGCTGCCATGGAGGAGCCAAGCAAGCCCTGCTCTCCTGGGCATTGATCCAAAGGCTCTCGATTTCGTGGTCCCCAGGAAACTCCTCCAAACGGGGACATCAGGATCAAGAGACAGCTCTGAGACAGCCAGAGCACGAAGCTATGTGCTCTGACAGGGCCAGATGATCTGAGCTGTGCTAACAAGGGGGTGGTTTTCCAGGTGGAAGGAGCTGTGATCACCCAGGAAGGGGAGGGAGAGAAGAAACAGCAAAACCCCATTGGCCAGGCTGGTCTTTAAAGGGATGTTGACGTCCAAAAGAAGAGCCACAGGCCTCTGAAGGATTCATCCCAGCTGGAGCATGAGCCATGGACTGGGAAGAGGGAGAGGAGGCCAGGGCAGCAATGCTGGCCCTTTGGTCCATCAGGGTGTTACAGGGGTGCTGGGCTTGGCCAGACACCAGGCTCCTGGCTGCAAGACAACAACCACCATGATGGTTGCATGGAGGCATCTCCGTGAGGACCCTGCCTGTGGTGCTCTGCACAGACAGTGAGACCTGCAACTGCTGATCTCCAGAAAGAGCATGAAGAAGCCATTGCACTT
Organism: Hemiprocne comata; assembly: GCA_020745705.1. Lineage (NCBI taxonomy): Eukaryota > Metazoa > Chordata > Aves > Apodiformes > Apodidae > Hemiprocne > Hemiprocne comata. The sequence continues at coordinate 5,591,671 of CM036610.1, read as the reverse complement.
TCTTCTAGTCCTGCTCCTCCTGGAAGCTGAGAAGAAAGCTCAAGGCCACCAGTCTTGAAAGTCACAAGGGGATCAGGTAACACGAGTGCAAACCTGGTCCCCTACAGGCTCTGATCCTGCCTGGACACTGCAGCCTGGCAGCACCACCCTCCTCCTCCAGGGGGGCAGAGTTTTTCTCCCCTGGTTATTTCAGAAGCAGCGTTTAGCAGCAGGATGAAGCCAGGACACCAAGAGCTGGTATCAGTGTCTCAGGGAGGGCCATGTTTCCTCCAAAACTATGTGATAACCCAGATATTCCTCGATTACTTCTGCCAGTGAGGAGGAACGTGACTAACAAAGGCTCCTCCTTCCCCAAAATACCTTTGGGATGCCAGAGGGATGAGCTCCCCGAGGGTGTCATGGGGCTCCTGGCAATTTTTGCTGCCTGCAGGCCATGGATGGGTACTGGCAGTCCCTCCCACTCTCTCAAGCAGCTTGGACTTCCTTGAACTTGCCAAGTGGGTCACAAACCAGAACATTTTCTGCAGCTGCTCTGGCAAAGGAGAAGACAGCCCTGCTCCCCAGCACAGTGATGTAAGGCTAGAAAAGACTGTCCATCTGTCCTTCTCCAGCTGCCTTTGGCTCCCTGGTGGGTCTGGCACCCAGAGGGGAGGACTGGAGAAACTGCTTTCTCCATATCTTGACCCATAGAATTTCATAGATTTCATAGAATCATAGGCTGGCTTGGAGTGGAAGGGACCTTCAAGATCATCTAGGTCCAACCCCCTGCATGGGCAGGGACACCTCCCACCAGACCAGGTTGCTCCAAGCCCCATCCAACCTGCCCTTCAACACTTCCAGGGATGGGGCAGCCACAGCTTCCCTGGGCAACCTGGGCCAGGGTCTCACCACCCTCACAGCAAAGAGTTTCTTCCTAAGATCTCATCTCAATCTTCCAGTTTCGGTTTGAAACTGTTCCTCTTATCCTATCACTACAAGCCCTTGCAAAAAGTCCCTCCAGAGCTTCTTGTAGGCCCATTTCATTCTGTCTTGAATGATCTTGGCACCTCCTTGACCCCTCAGCATTCACATGTCCAATACCTTGATGACTTTTTCTACCAGCTCACAAGTGGTCACCTCCAGAGTCCCACAGTCATCAACTCTGTTGCATCAACCCTCCTCTGTGCGTCTTTCCCACTGGTGATCAAGATGCCTAATCTAAACAAAAAAGGCTTTGCCAAAAAAAAAAAAAAAAAAGCCATTTTATCTTTATTTGTTAAGAAAAGCAATTTAGAGAGCTCTGAACAAAAAATAAATCAATACCAAAACTCTAGTTCATAAGGAAATGAACTCTCTGAATTCTCTTATTTCAATTTGGGCGAGGGCCGTTGAAAATTAAACGTTTTGCCCAGGAAAAGAACATCAATGAAATTGCTTCCCTTGAAGCTTTTGATTTGGACAAAACTTGAGTTTTTCAACCTGCTGGATGACGTTTAGGTGCTGTTTTCTCTGTTGACTCATGGGGTGAGTCATAGGTTAAGAGCAAGTGAATCAACAGGGTTTATCATCCAGCCTTATCTGGGCCACGTTACTGTAGTATATTGGCATCTTGTTTATTCACACAGTGCTGGCAAGACCACCCTACCTTGAGCAAACCCAAGCATGGAAACCCAACCCTGCCTGCTGGGGGTGACAAAGATACCGTGGCAGGTTGCCCAAGTCCAAAGTCAACAGGTTTCCCTTAGGGACCAGGCTCAGAAGCTCAAGGTTTTGTTACCCACCGTGATGGCTTCACTTGTGGATACACTCTGGGGAGGGAGAAACTGCTCCCACGGGGTCATTCCAACAACACGGGTGGGAATGAGGTGCCTCAGGCCCATGACTTTTGAGTGAGGGAGTTAAAAGGAGTTGGAAATGAAACAAATGCCCACGGGTGCAATTCCTCCATCTCGTTATGAAAGCGAAGACCATGCTGAGTGGGCTGCTCCTGAAGGCAACCGGGGGGTGTTGAACATTCAAACTTTGGTGATAATTTAAATAACACATTTTATTTTTTTTTTGCCTGAAACTCCAAATATTTCAGGATTTAGCTGAAATACTGGGTAGTTTGTTTTCCAGTCAGGTCCTCTTCTCTACAGGAAGGAGATATTTTTTATAAGTTGGTTTTGACCCAGATTTCCAGCCCACCACACCACTGATATGTCATCTTACTGATCTTCCAGCTGAAATACAGCTCGAAATAACCAGTAAATATTAATTTCTTTCTTAAAGGATCAGATCCTCCTCAAGCCATTGTTATCCAACCCCCTTCCCAGTTTAGGAAATGGCAGCATGGAGGATCTGCCAGGTGGGATGGGGGAAATACCTCCTTCCCCAACGTGACAGCTGATGTGTTGGTGCGGGAAGACAGAAGATGCCTCTGACAGCTGAGCCAAATCCTAGAGGCTTTCAGAGATTAGGACCAGCCCCAAAACAGGGCTCCAGGATTAGACAGGAGGTGGCCAAGGTCTTCCCACTTGTACATCGTAAAGCAAAGTAGAGATGGCAGAAGTCCAGAATAAATGAAAGTGGTAACACCCTCCATGCTCATCCCCTCTTGTCCCCATCCTCATGAATATCTCTGGAAAGCCCAGTTTGCTCTTTGCACCCCAGCAGGGCTGTGAAAGCAGCAGTGTGCATGGCACGTGCTGATACCTGGGCCACCACTGGTCACCATCAGGAGATCCAGAGCATAAGCTATGGGCTTCACTGGGGCAGAGAACACAGCCAGGCTCCAAGGGTATCATGAGTGTCAACAAGGAGGTGGCACCCATAGCTTGTATCAGGGTGGGGAAAGGGGACACGCAGCATTGGCAGGGTCCCCATTGCCACCTCTCAGTGGGATATGTTCAGAGCTACCCAACAGGAGAGAGCAGGAACCGTCCCCACCTCCCTATGGACACATCCAGGCTTGCACATATTGTGTGGACCATGAGTCCATTAGAGACTCAACAAACAGCCAGAAAACTGCCCCAAACCTCTGGACTTCACCAGAAAGGAGCTGCCCAAACCCCTCTGGGGACAATAGTGCTGATGCAGCTGCAGATGGTTTCTGTGTGGGGCTGTTCCCTCCTTTCAGCTGCTTCTGCCCTTGCTTGTCCCCTCTCCGGGGTGGGGTGGGGACGGGTGGTTAGGTCAGACCTCCAGAAAATGAGGGACGTCATATGGAAACCACCCAGCAGCTGACCCCGAGCAGCAGCAGAGCTGTGGCTGGGTGCCCTGCCTGCTGCCTCCCCTCTCCCCAGCTCCCGGCAGCATTTCCAGCCTCCCAGTCAGCAGGATATTCCCAGCGTGCTGAGTCAAGCAGCCGGGGTAGGTGGCAGGTGGGTCAGGACATGGACAAGCTTTCCATTTCATGTGTCACACGCAAGTGGACACTTACTTCACCCCGAAGAAATTCCCCTTCTGTTCTGCCCTGCTGAGGCCACATCTGGGGAATTGTGTGCACTTCTGGGCTGCCCCAGGTCAGGAAGGACAAGGAGCCACTGGGGAGAGTCCAGGGCAGGGCCACCAAGATGCTGAGGGGACTGGAGCACCTGCCTGTGAGGAAAGGCTGGGAGAGCTGGGGCTGTTCAGCTGGAGAGGAGGAGACTGAGGGGGGATCTCATCAAATCTTCTCAACATCTCCAGGGGGTGTCAGGAGGATGGGGCCAGACTCTTCTCAGCAGTGCCCAGTGGCAGGACAGGGGCAATGGGCACAAACTGGAGCACAGGAGGGTCAAGATGAACATGAGGAAAAACTTCCTGACTGTGAGGGTGACAGAGCCCTGGGACAGGCTGCCCAGAGAGGTGGTGGAGCCTCCATCCCTGGAGACATTCCAAACCTGTATGGATGTGTTCCTGTGGGATCTGCTGTAGGTGATGCTGCTCTAGCAGGGGGTTGGACTAGATGATCCAACCTTGTCTAGTCTAGAAAATGCAGCCAGGCAATAAGGAGACAGGGTTGGTGTGATTCAGGGTCCCCTTATCAGAACCAAAATTAGCCTAGCCCACTCAAACCAGAACACCCTCCCAGGAGCAGAGGTAGGGTTCCTGCAGCCACACACACTGGAGTTATTCCCGCTGTGTGGTTGCACATCAGTTCACACCACCAGCACCCAGCATCACCACAGGTTGATTCCTCAAGTCATCCACAACCCTTCATGCCCCAAAGAGGTTATCAGGCCCTGGCCCAGGCTGCCCAGGACAGTGGTGGAGTCACCATCCCTGGAGGAATTTCAGAGCCATGTAGATGTGGTGCTGGGGCCATGGGTTAGTGGTGGCCTTGGTAGGGCTGGGTGAATGGTTGGACCTGATCTTAAAGGTCTTTTCCAACCAACACAATTCCTTGATTCTATGATCAGTTGGGATGAGCAATGGGTTCACCCGCACATGGGTCCCACAGAGCTGCACAGCAGGTGCCTTGACCTGCTGGGATCAGGAGATGCTGGACTTGGGCAAGACTCAGGGGTGCAAACACCCAACGGTCTCCTTAGGGTGTTAGTTTGGGGCCGTGATTGGATAATTTCCCTCTGAGCTGTCAGGGGAGAGAAACAGAGAAACCCATGTAGAGTTGCCCCCATTTTGCCCAGTGCCTTGCTGGGAGCTGAGCCAGGGAGCTCAGGGCCACCTCATGTCCCCTCCAGCTTGGGGACAGCCCTGCAGGGGGAACAACCATGGTGGTGTGGCATCACCAGCTGCCCTCAGCTGCAGTGGTCCCCACAGTGCTGTCCATGGGGCCATCACACATGGGTAGGTGGGCAGCACCCTCCAGATCACCATCTGCACCCACGGCCAGCTGGGACAGGATGTGACAGGGTGGCAGAAGCCCTCACACACCTTGCCACCACACTAGTCACCTCCCGTGTCTCCAGCAGCCAAACCATCACTCTGCCATCGGTGGGGTTTTTATTTCCAACCCTGCCCTACCCCTGAGGCTGCCAGGAGGACCTGACCTAGGCTGGGCAGGCAGAGACCCCCTGCCAGCCCCCCTGTCCTCAGCCTGCTGGAGGTCACCTCTACCAAAGGTTGGGGACAGTAGCTGGGGGTGTCAATAAGTCTCTGTCACCACCTGCCCTGCCTGGCCCCGCTCTGGGGCAGGGAAAGGCTGCAAACAGCAGCTTGGGTTTTCCTTTCTGCAGGTGCTCCAAAAGCCCCAAACTGTTGCAAGCCACTTTGCCACATTATTCAGGACATTTCCTGAACCCGGGGGACACAGCCACATACCTGAGTGCTTCTGTCACCAAGCTGTGGCAACCCAGGGGCCAGCAAGTGGGGAGCCAGGGGGCTCTGCAAGAGAAAGAGGAACCAGCTCAGCCCCAGGCTCCACCAGCAAATTTCTTTATAGAATCATAGAATCCCAGACTGGTTTGGGTTGGAAGGGACCTTCAAGATCATCTAGTTCCAACCCCCTACATGGGCAGGGACACCTCCCACCAGACCAGGTTGCTCCAAGCCCCATCCAACCTGCCCTTCAACACTTCCAGGGATGGGGCAGCCACAGCTTCCCTGGGCAGCCTGTATGGAGCAGCTGATATCCCAAGGAAGTCACCAAGGCCAGCATGGTGATGGTTGCCACCACAAGGGCTGCCTGCACCCTGCCATGTCCGAGGGGCATGTGGAGGACTGTCCCTTCCCAGGATGCTCTGAAGCAAATGGGATCTGGTCCCTTAATGGGACACCACGTTCCAGGCCCATCCCACGTCCCTCTCTAACCCAGGCACCTTGGTTTGAGAACTTCCCTGCCGTGTCCCCCTCCCTGGAGAGTCTGCTGGATCAGAGGGGCTATGAGAGGGCTTGGACTATCCCCAAATCCCAGTGACTTCCTCCAGGTCCCAGTAAAAAGGGAAGAGAAACCTGTTTGGGGCTGCCCAACCGTGGCCCAGCTGCACCCCTTCCCTGCTGCCACCAGGGAGCATCATGGGGACATTCAACCAGGCCGCCGTCACCCCGGGTCCAGCTCAAACCCTCCACATGTTGTGTCAGGCTTAGGGAAAATGCTGTTCCCTTTATGCCTGGTCCTTAGTGTCCCTGGTGTCCCCACAGCCAGAGGTGGCCCAGCCCTGCTTTGGATGAAGGGACTTCACCTGCTGCAGGGAGCCAGCTGCCATGGTCAGAGCACCCGGCCACTGCTCCCCAGCCTGTCCCACCTCTGCTGTCCCCATCCAGCCCTGTGTGACAGTCCTGTGCCTTCCCTGGAGGAAGCATCATCCCAAAGCACCACCAGAGCAGCTGGGCCAGGACGTGAGCTCCAGAGAACAAATTAGTTTTGATCTGTTGACCTAATAACCTGCAAGGAAATAACCATGGAAGAGGACACCCCATCCTCCTCCTCCCTGTCTATGTGCAGGACAGGAGGGACACTCTCAGATTTTTGCAGGGGAAGGCCACCTCCTCCAGCCTGCCAAGACCAAGGGACAGTGAGGGCCAGGACTGAGGTTGGTGGTGGCTTTTGCCATGAGCACATGTGATGGATTTGTTCCCATCTTTTGGGCATTATGGAGTGGCAGATCCCAAAGGATCTGGGGACAAGAAGACACAGAGGGGTCATAGGATGGTTTGCGTTGGAAGGGACCTTAAAGATCATCTTGTTCCAACCCCCTGCATGGGCAGGGACACCTCCCACCAGCCCAGGTTGTTCCAAGCCCCAGCCAACCTGCACTTCAACACTTCCAGGGATGGGGCAGCCACAGCTTCCCTGGGCAACCTGGGCCAGTGTCTCACCACCCTCACAGCAAAGAATTTCCTCCTCATGTCCAAACTAAATCTTTCAGTTTAAAGCCATCCCCCCTCATCCCATCCCTCCCTGCCCTTGTACAAAGTCCCTCCCCAGCTTTCCTGGTTCCCATGTCCCCCAGGTGCTGGCCCTTAGGAAGGAAGAGGACTTCCCCAGGGAGCAGTGAGCTGGCCAGAGGGACCCACCTCCTGCTCCGTGACACAGCCAACACACAGACAGAGCCCACCCTTCACAGGCTGGAAATGCCCCGGGGTCCCACTGGATCCCTGTGGCAGGAGGTGTCATTCCTGCCTGGCACCTGTAAAGTCCTGGGAGAGATCCCATCGGGTGGCAAAACGCTGCAGGAATGCCAAGGGACATGCAGGGCTCTCGCCCAGCCCTGAGTGCCACTGAAGGTGAGAAGCTGATTTGATTTCACAACCTCCAAAGCCCTTGAGGAGCTGGATGTGGCCGGGCTGGACACCAGGGCTGGTTATTTTCTCTCCCCAGCAGTGTGACCTGCGTGAGGAAAGCATCAGGGCTCTCCACGAGATCCCACCTTCAACCCCCATCCCACCTCAGCACTTGGAGAAGAAAACAGCAACCTTGGTGGTCTTATTTTTCCACTGCTTGACTGTGCTCACCTGTTCCTTGCAGGGTGCAGGAGAAGCTGATGTCCTTTGACACCCTGGCAGGACAACCCGAAGGGACACGGTGAGGGCAGGGGGAGCAGCCAGGGCCCTGTAACCTGATCCCGGTGGCTCCGGTGTAAACTTAGCCTGGCCTTTTGGAAAGTTCTCGCTGCAGCGAAACACGCAGTAAATCACCGTGCTGGATGCCAACAATATTTCGAGATTAGCAAATCCCACAGAGCTCCTGGGGTCAAAGCTGAGTCTGGGGTTCTGGTTTGGAGCCCTGTTAGGGTAACCTGGGGGGCTCTCACCACCCCAGGACCACCACCACCACACCCCCCATCTCCCAGGGGTGGCACCGAGGTCCAAATGCTTCTTGTTCTTTGGAGGAGATGGGGGAAGGTCTGGGGGAGAGGCTGTGGGATCTCCCACCTTCCTGTGGGTGCCCACCTCGTGCTGCCAAGGAGCAGGACCAACCCTTGGATGTCCCTGCCCTCTCCCTTCCCACTCAGCCCGGCTTGGAAAAATCCCTAATTTCCTCCTTTGTTTTTTATCAAGTAGTAAAACCAGCTCCCCCGTGGCAGCCCCTGCCCCCTCCAGCATCATCCCACACTCCTCAGGGACCCCCAGCACCATCACCCTGACCCTCAGTGTCCCCAGCACCACCAGCAGGTCACTGAACCACAACACTTCAAGGTGGGGATGTCCAGGACTTTGCAAGCACCACCCCAGGTTGCCATCACCTGCCTCCAGCTGTGCCACGAGTTTTCCAAGCTCAGCTGAGAGCTCATTCTGCACCAGGGCCCTGCCTGTGGGCTGGAGAGGAGGGACGAGCACCTGGAATTGAGCAGATAAAGGGGCAGCAAGTACCTGGGAGCCAATCCCAGGGGCTTACAGGTGGAAAATCAAGCAGTTTGCAGGTGATTAACTCCTGAAACAGGCTCACAAGGCTGAAGTGGCCCAGAGCTGGTATCTTAGCCCAGCTTGAGCCCCTGGCTCAGTAGGAGGGACTGGGGACAAGCTTGTGCTACACCTGAGGCTGGGCTCTGCTCCTTGACCCTTGCCATCTTTGGTGCCTGCTTGGAGCAGCAATGCCAGCCCGGCCAGGAGCATGTAAACTGAGACCTCTTTGCACCTTCTGGCCATAAAAGAGCCTCAGAAAGGAGCAGCTTCCCTGCATTGTATTTCCAAGGGGGCTGCAGCCCAGCTGCTCCTCAAGCCCCTCTGCCCAACACCAGCTCTGAGGAATCCTGACGATGGATTGAAATGTTGGGGATTAAAGCCGTTAGGTGGAAGGAGAAGTGGGAAGATCCATCTGGTTTTCTAATCTGCAGGAGTTTTGCAGCCCCCTCTGCAACCACCTGGAGGTTTTTTCATGCCAAAATGTGCAGCCTTTTGGGTCTGTGACCTGGCCTTGGACTCTGTGCACTCCAGGGACTGGAGCAGGGAGAGCTTTGGGGGATTAGGGATGCACCTTGAGAAAGAACCATGATTTTTGTGTCCCATGAGGGGTGACATCTCTTCTCTTTGCCCAGCCTGGGACAGCTTTGCTCCTGGTGGTGGGCTGGAGTGTCCTATCTGGCTCTAAGTCCACCTGTCCCAGCACAGGCACCAGGGAGAAGAGGGGCAGGTGAAGGATGGTGCATAGCACCCTGTTTTGGGGAGCTGGGAGTGATCACCAAGCACTGAACAGGGCAGCAAGTGAAGCATCAGTGGCAGGAGTGGTGCAAACACAGGTGAGCTGAGCCTGCACATCCTCAGCCCAAGCACAAACATCCCCAGAGCCCAATAACCAGAGAGAAAAGTCTCTCAGGAGGAAGGTCCTTTCTCCCACAAGGTCTCCAGGAGATGTTTCTTTGCTCTAATGCTGCCATCCAGTGGGAGAAAATCCCTGGTATGGGAAAGGCTGGAAAAGAGGGCTTTGGGGTCCCCAAACCTAGGGTGGGGGCACCCACCACCAGCCTTGGGGACCTCCCTGCTAGGGATGCTGTGGCCAGACCTGAGCCTCCATTTCCATCCAAGCTCCAACCCCAGCCTGGCTGCAATGGGGAAGATAAAACCCACTCACACCAGAGCTGCTCCAAGGCCCTCCTGAAACACCCAGAGAGGGGACCAGGAAGGGGGGAAGCTACTGAGCTTTCCTTGGGAGGAGGAGGAGGGTGAGAAGCTGCGGTGCAAGCAGTGTCCCAGGGGTAAGGACATGTTTCATGGGTGAGGACACAGTCCCAGGGGTGAGGACATGGTTCCACTGCTGAGGACACAGTCCCAGGGGTGAGGACACGGTTCCACTGGTGAGGACACTGTCTCAGGGGTGAGGACACAGTCCCAGGGGTGAGGACATGGTTCCACTGGTGAGGACACTGTCTCAGGGGTGAGGACACAGTCCCAGGGGTGAGGACATGGTTCCACTGGTGAGGACACAGTCCCAGGGGTGAGGACATGGTTCCACTGCTGAGGACACAGTCCCAGGGGTGAGGACATGGTTCCACTGGTGAGGACATGGTCCCAGGGGTGAGGACATGGTTTCACTGGTGAGGACACTGTCTCAGGGGTGAGGCCACGGTCCCAGGGATGGGTGAGGACACAGTCCCAGGGGTGAGGACATGGTTCCACTGGTGAGGACACCGTCTCAGGGGTGAGGACACAGTCCCAGGGGTAAGGACATGGTCCCAGTGTGGTGCAGCCCCGTGAGATGCTCACCACAGCATCCCCCAGCCATGGGATATTTGCAGTCTGAGCACACCACGCCTGCAGAAAGCCAAATTCCAGCGTGTATTCATCAGCACTGGGGCTGCTAGGAGGGAAAAAATAAAAAAGCCAAACACAAAACTCCCCGGGCTTTGTTCAGAGAAGCAAAATTACTTTGGCAGTGGGGACAAGTGATAGGACAAGAGGAAACGGGCTCAAGTTGCATCAGGGGACGTTTAGATTAGATATTAGAAGAAATTTCTTCACTGGAAGAGTAATTAAACACTGCAATATGCTGCTCAGGGAGGGGGTTGAATCCCCATCCCTGGAGGTGTTTAAAACCTGTGCAGATGTGGTGCTGAGGGACATGGTTTAAGCACTGGACTTGGTACAGTTGGGTTAATGGTTGGTAGAGTTGGGTTACGTTTGGGCTCGATGATCTTAAAGGTCTTTTCCAACCGGAATGATTCCATGGCTCCATGATTCTGTGGTTCTGTGATTCTGTGACAGAGCAGCACGATGGCAGGTGTCCCATCCGTGGTGGCCAGCAGCCCCGAGGATCCCACAATGTGCCCGTTTGTTGTCCCGGTGGGCGGTTGGCTCCCCGCAGAAAAGGAGCTTTCAGTGGGAATATTCACAAGTTCAACCTCTCTCAGCAGCTCAAGGTTTGCTGGATTGTGGGAGGGACACAAAGGGACAGTGTTTCCTGGGAGAGGGGAGGGGGTGTGGCTGGGAACTGGGCTCTTTTCCATGTCAGAGCCATCGGAGCAGAGTCAAAGCGTTATCGAGGCAGGATTGTAGTCGGAGACTTGTTTTAAAGGGAGAAAACAACATATTTGTGTATATGGGGGGAAAAAATGAAAGAATTTGGGGATTTCTTTGGCTGAAAGCAGCAGCTGTTTTCCCAAAGTAGCTCCAGTTTTCAGGAAAGCAGGGATTTTCCTCCAAAATGGAGAGGGAAAACCCCGAACTTTTTATTTTCCCTTCGTGCCAAGAGGAAATTTCTCTCGGGAACAATCCCTGTGCATAAACAAGCTGCCCTTTCCTCCAGGAAGCACGAGTGCTTTTCCACCCACACAAAAGCAGCCAGAATGAAACCCCTGAACCAGCAATTCCCTGATAAATCCAACAAGGTGGGAGCACCCTGCCTGGGTCAGAGGCACGAGTCCCAGCAGAGGCGTTCTGAAAGCATCTACCACCTCTATAAGCTGGTGATGGCCATTCCTTCTGGCTGCAGACCCATCCTTGAGCTCCAGCCCCCACTTGGGGAAGGAAAGGGGATGGGGAAGTGTTGCAAAATGTGAAAAGAAGAGATCTGGTGTAGGAAATCTGCTCTACATCTGCAAACAACCACACTCTGGCTTTAGGGCTAAGAACTGTGCACAGCTCATCACACCCCAAATCCTCACAACCCAGAGCTGTGCCCAAAGCCCCTTCTGTGTCTTTAATTACTTCATAAGCACTGCCTTAAAATGGCAAATATTAGGGGTGTGTGGACAGGCTAAGGAGGGAAAAGGGGTTGGCTTTTGGTTTGTTGGGTTTTTTTTTTAAAGAAATCACTGTGTTTACAGAGATTTTCCTCGCTGGTGGGGCTGGAATGGTTAAACCTCCCAGCGAAGCCCAGCAGCTCCACAGGCTGCGTGTCCGGGTGGTGGGGGCGGCTGTCACAGCGCTAAGGAGCTGCTGTCCCTCCCCGTAACGAAGGGACCGGCCTCCAGCCCTGGAGTTGGCCCAGTCCCCTCTGAGTCCCTTTGCGAGGAGGATAAACCTCTGCCCGGTGGAGAACAGCCAGCCCCGGGTGAAAGCACAAACCGGCCGGCGTTCCCGAGCAGAGCCAAGAGCTCGCAGCCGATGGCCGTGGTGGCAGGTCAGGGTGGCACGGCTGAGTCCCCAGCGCGCTGCAGAGAGGGACACCCCAAAACTTCTGTCCCCTGGAGGGGACAGTTCAGCGCCATCCCCAGCCCTGCCGCGGCTGCGCTGGGGCTGTCCCGGGGGTAAAGGGCTGGGAAGAGGAAGGGAAACCGGAGCAGCGCTCGAACAGGGGGGATGGAAATGTGGGGCAAGGATGCTAGAGGTTTGGGATTGGGGTGCTGGAAGTTTGGGACAGAGATGGTGGAGGTTTGGGACAGAGATGGTGGAGGTTTGGGACAGAGATGCTGCAGGTTTGGGACAGGGATGCTGCAGGTTTGGGACAGGGATGCTGCAGGTTTGGGGCAGGGCGCCTTGTCCGCAGTGGTGTAGGGGAAAGCCACCCCTTGTCCTCAGGGCCCCTGCCCCATTTCCCACCCTACTCCAGGCTCCACCCCCACTGTGCCCAGCTCCGCTCTGCCCCGGGGTGCCCCCAGGCCTGTCCCCCCGGGCAGCTCCCCCCTACCCGGGCTGTTCCCGGCTCCCCACCGGCCTCGTGCACCGGGATGTCCCTTCCTCAGCTCCCCCCGTGCCTGGTGCTCCTGGGTCCCCCCTGCCCGGTGATCGTGGTATCCTCACGGCCGGTTCCCTGGGCTCCCCCATGCCGGGCATCCCCGTACCCAGGGGTGCTTCCGGCTCCCCCATTCCCCTTACCCACGTGCTCTCGGTGCCCGGTACTCCCGGTATCCCAGTGCCCGATACTCCCGGCTCTTCTTCAACTAGGCACTCCTATCTCCCCCCTTCCCGGTGCTGCCGGGACCCCCCGCCCTGTTCTCCCTGCTCCACGTGCCCGCCTCTCCCGGTACCCCCCGCCGTGCCCAGGTGCCCCCGCTCCTGGGCGGGCTCCCGGTATCCCGACCGGTGCCAGGTGCGGCCCGCCCCCCCGCTCCTCCTCTCCTCTCCGCCCCGTCCCATCCCTCCTCCCCCGGGAAAGCGAAAGCGCGGCGAGCGGAAGCCGGAGCCCTCCCCGCCGGGCCGCGACCGCACCGGGACGGCGCCGGGGCCGGTTCGTGCCGGTGTCAGCATGGCTTCCATCAACAACTTCTTCCGACGAAGCCTGCGGCGCTCCGGCCGCAGAGGTGAGGGTCGGGAGGGGACGCCGGGGATCTCCGGGAGGTGCCACTGCCGGGGTCGGGACCGGTGCCGCTGTCGGCGTCGGAACCAATGTCGGTGCCCATGTCGGTGTCGGGACCGGTGCCGGTGCCAGCCCCGGGGCCAGCGCCGAGGCCGCGGCTGCGGGAGCCGACGGTTGCCGGCGGAGCAGGGACTTTCCCGGGTAGCGCAACGCGGCCACGCCGGGTGGCACCGCCGGTACAGGCACCGGTACCGGCTCGGTCCCCTTCAGCCCTGCCCTTAGGCGCCCACCCCCGGGAGCCTCTCCCCTTCCCAAATGAGGCTCCCCCAGCCCTCGGGTGTTCCCCCAGCTCGGGGACAGCCCCCCCAGGCTCCGTCTTTCCACATCCCCAAAAGTTTTCGCAGCCGTTTGCTCACGCCGGAGGGTGACACCGAGGGCACCAGCGGCGGCACGGTGTCCCCGAGGCAGGTCAGTGTCACGGAGTCTCTAGCCTTTAGAAATCGGTCCTTTGGGCTTTGTGAGCTTTTCCGGGATACAGGATATCGGGATTCTCTGGTCAGCCATTTCTCAAGCCACAGCAGAACAGGTTGGGGCAACCTGCGGATTTGGGGGGTTCCCTGCAACCAACCCCCCTCCCCCCCCAGCTCGGGTCTGATCTGTGCCAGTTGGCTCTTGTTCTGGCTGCAATGGATGTTTTTCCAAGCTCAGCAGAGGAGGTTTGATGAAGCAAAAGCTGTTTTCTCTCTGCTGGGGCAGGTGGGCAGAGTTCCCTGCAAACCCTGGTGCCCAGGCTGGGAGATTCCAGCACTCTGCAGCCCGGGAGTTTCCCGGGAAGAAAGAAACAGGTTGGGCCACATCACAACGTGTGTCAGAACATGGCCCTCGGCTGATAAGAAAACCCCACTCTGGTCTGGGAAGCTGGTTGTGCAGGAAAATGTCATTTTCTTTTACTGCCTGGTGCCGTTTCCACGTGGCAGCCTTTGCCCTCTCCGTGCCCGGTGGAAGGAGGGGTGAAAATCCACAGCACCAGCAGCTGGTTCCCATCCAGGAGCTGCATGACCTCCCCAGCTCATTCTCTCCCCCTGGCAGGGGATGCTCCTGCTGCTGGGGGGGCTGTGGGATGATCCCCAGGTCTTCTCTGCTTGGGTTTTGGGAGAGTGTTGGCCAAAGCTCTCATGACAGTGTCCCCAGGACTGTGACTCCTGCTGGATTTGGGGAGTGCTGGGACCTTTGATGCCACATTAAACCAGTCCAAGGCTGCACGATGGTGGCCAGCCATGCACATCCCTGGAGCTCCTCTTCCAGCCCAGGGATGGGGTATTATGGTCCTAGAGGGATGCAGGCTCTGCCAGTGAGGGCTTTGCAAGCAGGCCCAGCTTTGGGGAGTGCTGCCAGGTGACACTGTGCCAGGTGACACTTTGGGCAGGTGTGTGGGTCCATCTGTGAGGGACAGACCCTGCCCAGTGTGACCAGCCTGCCTGGAGCAATGGGATTTACTTGGCTGTTTGGAAACCCCATGGATGTGATGCAGACCCAGCCCTGGCTTGAGAGCTTGTCTGGTGTTCCCTGAACTGCTGGATGGGGCAGGATTTAACCCAACTTTCACCTTCTCCTGGCAATCTGTGATGGGAAAACAACTGATGCTGGAGTCCAATGAGGATGGGGGACACCAGCAGCCCTCCCTGCTGCACAGCCTGTCCTGGGGTCCACAGGGAACCTCCTGCCCCAGCCCCATAGGTGAGATTGGACCTCTGAAGCTGTTGGTGGAGCATCCCAAGGAGGAGCAGGAGAAGCAAAGCAACTCTTGTTGACTCTTTTTGCCTGTCCTGGATCACCTTGTTCACCTCTCACCAAGTTGATCCCCATCAAGGACAAACCAGAGGTCTCTGCAGCTGGGACTTGTCCTTGGGATGCTCCTGGGTTTCCCCCAGCTACAAAGGGACCTCTTTGGGATGAATTTCACTTTGCCAAGAAGAAGGACTTTGCATGCGGAGGTGGAGCAGCCTTGAGGTGCACCTGGGGGTGGCTTCATGGATCTCCCCACCCCGAGCTGGGAAAGGTGTTTCTGGTCCCTGGGAAGGGACATCCCATGATGGGACTGGGAGTGTCACCTCCTCGGATGAACTTCCTGCTCCTGTCAGCTCCCAGTGACCTGGAGGGAAGACTGGAAAGATGTTTCCAGACTAAAGAAGGTGGCTTTGGAGCCAAGGGGGACACGTGGAGTGGGGTCTCCACCAGGACTGCTTTGGAGGAGGAGGGACACAGGGAGAGGGATGGAGAGCAGGTGCCCGTGGCCGTGCCTGGCCCTGCTGAGCTGCTGCACAACCCAAAGAGCCCAGGGCCCAACTCCAGGATACAGGAGACACTTCATCCAGCCACACATTTATTTTCCTGCCCGTTATTCCCAGGAGCTGCTCAAGCATTTCTGCTCCCACTCTCTGCCATAATCAGAGCCAAGACCAAGCCCAGGACAGTTTTGGTGCCAGGATCCAGGGTTTGAGAGAGTCACAGGCAGCTGCTGGGAGAGGGAAGAGCTGTGGCATGACCGGCTGCAGCCTCCTGCATTTAACTCCTCTCCTTCCCAGCCCTCGGACCTTGCTACCCTCCATGATCATCCCAGGGCCCTTGGAGATGTTGGCTTGGGCTCCTTCCACTCTTATGTCTAGTTTTTCGGGTTGTGGCAGCTGACACTCCCCAGCTGTCCTCCCCAACCAGCCGAGCAAGGAATGGGGTGTCATCTTCAGGAGCTGCTTTGCTTTGGGAGCTGTGGGTTAGGGAAACCCTGGAGGATCTCATTTGCCATCAGCAGTTTCCAGGATGGAGGAGATCCATCAGGGAGAGGTTGGGATTCAGCTAGTTGGAGCCTGTGGAGGTGCTCAAACAAGATCTGTGCTCTTTGATTGCTGGTTCTTTTTTCCCCTAAGGGAATAAAATTAACTATAAAGCATCAAGGGCAGGTCGGATGGGGCTTGGAGAAACCTGGGCTGGTGGGAGGTGTCCCTGCCCATCCAGGGGGTTGGATCTAGATGATCTTGAAGGTCCCTTCCAACCCAAACCAGTCCATGATTCTATGATTCCCACCCCTTCCCACAGATGCTGCCTGGAGAAACCCTCTGCAGAGACCATCCCACATGCCCATTTCTCTCTGACCATCCCTCTTCCCTCACTGAGATGGGGCCAAGGGGGGCTGGGGGTGTCTGACAGCACTTGTGATTGTCTCCAAAAGACTCACAAAAGCCATTTCTCTTTCCTTTCCCTGTCCTGTGCCCACATCTCCCTGTCGGGAATCAAAACACCCTGTCCATGAGGTCATAGAATCATGGAATAGTTTGGGTTGGAAGGGACCTTAAAGATCAACTAGTTCCAACCCCCCTGCATGGGCAGGGACACCTCCCACCAGACCAGGTTGCTCCAAGCCCCATCCAACCTGCCCTTCAACACTTCCAGGGATGGGGCAGCCACAACTTCCCTGGGCAACCAGGGCCAGGGTTCCAGGTCCTGGTTCCCTCCAGCCACTTTGGCTGGTTCAGGTGTGTCTCTGCATCTCCTCCCCTGCCATCAGGACACCTCCTGGCCTGTCGTTTCACCCTGCTCTATTTTTTTTTGGGGTGGGGGGTTTATTTTTTTGGCTACAGAAGGAAAAGTGGAGGCCTCTGCTGCAGAGACCAGCTCCTCGCGGGTGCCGCAGGGGAAACCAGGCGAGCAGAGCTCCCTCTTCTATTCTGCTGGACAGTTTTTCTTTGAGTACCTGGTGGTGGTGTCACTGAAGAAGATGTCTGATGGACATTATGAACCCAAGATAACCTTCCAGTTCCCAAAGGTATTTAGTCCCGTGTTTCTGGGAAGATGAGTTTTCAGAATTTAGAGGAAAAGGGGATGTTGCTCCTGTCCCATCACTACAGCCAGAAAAGAACCCTGTGCCCCAATCCCAAGGCTTTGCCCACCATGGGTTGGGGTTCTTGGGACTATCTGTCTCAGCCTGGGGCCACCAAACCCCAGGAGGAAAATCACGGGGTGCTTCTTGGTCTCCTGTCCCAAAATGGGAGACCATGGCAGTGAAATCACACCTTGGGGGGGTGAGGGGGTGGCACAGGATTAGACCCCTTGTTTGCAGAGGAGCCCCTGGTGCCTCTGCTTTGCTGTGCTATCCATGGGGTAAGAGTCAAACATTGGATTTTTGGGAGATACTTGCCCAGGGATGTGGAGGCACCCTCTGCTTTGGTCTGAGCCTAGTGTTACTTTGGGACAGACCCCATCCCATTCCATCCCCTGTGGTGATGGGCACCCTCCATCACCTTGACCCTTGGCATCACTTCGTTCCAGCGTGAGAACTTGCTGAAGGGCCAGAAGGAGGAGGAGGAACGTCTCCTGAAAGCCATCCCCCTCTTCTGCTTCCCTGACGGCAACAACCGGGCCCCTGTCACGGAGTTCACCAGGTACCTGTCCTGCTGTGGGGTCTGGGCCATGGGTTCCCACCTCGTGCTGTTCCTGAGGGCTGGAAGAATGATCCCATCTCCATGTGTTGTCTCTCCTTGCAGTGAAACCTTCTCTTTCGTCCTGACCAACGTGGATGGCAGCAGGAAGATCGGCTACTGCAGGAGGCTGCTGGTGAGCATCCCACCACCCCTACACCCACCTGTGGGTTGGGGGTGTCCATGCCACCCCATCCCCGTGCTGGGACATGAAGCCTTCTGCCATGTAGAGTGTAGTGATAGGACAAGGGGTCATGGTTTTGAACTGAAAGAGGGGAGATTTAGGTTAGATCTTAGGAAGAAATTCTTCACCATGAGGGTAGAATATGTTGCCCAGGGAGGCTGTGGCTGCCCCCTCCCTGGAGGTGTTGAAGGGCAGGTTGGATGAGGCTTGTGCAGCCTGGTCTGGTGGGAGGTGTCCCTGCTTACAGCAGGGAGATTGGAACCTGATGATCTTTAAGGTCCCTTCCAACCTTCACCATCCTATGATTCTATGCCCAAAGCACAACTCTTGGGCATGTGCCTTCAAAAGCCACTTGCCTTGACAAAGGGGACAAGCACCAAGGTGGTGCCCAAAGGGAATTCTTCTGCTGGGGCATCCTTTGGATGCTCCATGGAGGAAAGGAGTGTTTGCTGTAGCCCTGGGCTGGCCTGAAATGCAAACAGGAGCGGTGACAGTTGGGAGGTACCACCCCCCACACACCAGTTGCTGCCTCCCCACCCACCTCCTGCAGCTTCCCTGGCTCCTTTCCCTTGGCTGCAGAAGTTGGGATGGCTGCAAATCCCACTCAGGATCAGGATGGCGATGCACCTGCACCCATCCAGGTGGCAAGGAGCTGGGTGCCCTCACCCCTCATCTCCAAAAATTGCTTCTGAGCAGTGGCTGCTTGTCTCAGCTCAGGGATTGGGCCAGTTTGGGGGCTGCAAGGTGTGGGAGGGGTCTTCCTTGGCTTCTGCTTTACACCCAGACTGCTTAAATAGGGACATAACACTCAGTAACTTGCTGGATCTCACCATCCTTTCATTCCCTGGTGAACCTGCCCCACTTCTGCATCCAGGGCTGAGCTTCAGGTCTCTGAACTGGATGCCTGGAGGGCTGAAAGAGCAGAGGGCAAATGGACCCAGGATAATAGAGCTGGAAAGGGAAAAAAAGCTTGAGGGCTCACCCTGATGGTCCCTGATTCAGGATGCAGGATTAACCCTCGGGATGGGGGGCAGGAGGTCTTGGAGGACACGTCTCTGGGGAGAATGCAGAGCAGGGCTGGGAGATGCTCTGACTCTTTTCTCATCCTCTTCCAGCCATCTGGCCGTGGTGTCCGCCTCCCTGAGGTCTTCTGCATCATCAGCTGCCTGGGCTGCTTCGGGCTCTTCTCCAAGGTAGGGCTGTGGTCACCATCCCTGGAGGGATTTCAAAGCCCTGTAGATGTGGTGCTGAGGGACATGGTTTAGTGGTGGCCTTGGCAGTGCTGGGTTAATGGTTAGACTCGATCTTAAAGGCCTTTTCCAACCAGAATAATTCTACGTGGTGGCTCTGTCTGGCTTGGTGGTGGCCCAGGCAGCCACTCTGTTGCCTGCTGGGGTTTCACAGGTCACTTTTTTCTCCCCCAGATCCTGGATGAGGTGGAGAAGAGGCGCCAGATCTCCATGGCAGTGATTTACCCCTTCATGCAGGGCCTTCGGGAATCACCTTTCCCAGCTCCAGGGAAAACTGTCACCATTAAAAGCTTCATCCCTGAGTCGGGCACAGAGGTTGGTGGAGGTCTTGGGGGCTCAGGCTGCAGCTCCCCCCTCTTCCACCGCATCCCAGGGCTCAGCTCTCGGTCCCAGCACCCACCCTGGTTGGGCACCACGAGCACGGGATGGGCATGGGGCAAACCCAACCCCTGCCTGTGGAAAGGAGCTCTGATCTGGGCACTGTGCCCACCAGGCTCAGCTCGCCCAGGCACGGCCCAGGCTGGCACGGGCAGAGCCTCTGCTTTTGTTTTGCCTTTCTTTCGTGGGGTGGAAAAAGGGGGAGAATCAGCCTTGGTACTGGGCAAAATAACCTCAGTGCTGAGCATCCCAGTGCTGAGACCCCCCTGTAGGGCTGGGTCCAGCTGTGGGGTCCTCAACACCAGAATGACTGGAGAGAGTCCAGAGGAGGCCACGGAGATGATCTGAGGGCTGGAGCAGCTCTGCTCTGGAGACAGGCTGAGAGAGTTGGGGGTGTTCAGCCTGGAGAAGAGAAGGCTCCAGGGAGACCTTAGAGCACCTTCCAGTGCCTGAAGGGGCTCCAGGAAAGCTGGGGAGGGACTTTGGACAAGGGCAGGGAGGGATGGGATGAGGGGGAATGGATGAAAACTGGAAGAGGGGAGGTTTAGGTTGGAGATGAGGAGGAAATTCTTTGGTGTGAGGGTGGTGAGACCCTGGCCCAGGTTGCCCAGGGAAGCTGTTACTGCCCCATCCCTGGAAGTGTTGAAGGGCAGGTTGGATGGGGCTTGGAGCAACCTGGGCTGGTGGGAGGTGTCCCTGCCCATGCAGGGGGTTGGAACTGGATGATCTTGAAGGTCCCTTCCAACCCAAACCAGTCTGGGATTCTATGATGTGTCCTGCCAGGATGGGTCTGAGCTCAAGATCCCCTCTCTCCAGTGCAGTTGAGCTGTTGGATTGCAAGAGATTTCTTCATCCAGGAAGGCTTGAGCAAGGGCCCTGCAGGTTGCTCAACACTTTAGCCACGGGGCAGGCAGCAGGGAGTCCAGCTGGGGGTGACAAGAGGGAGGATCTACCAGGAGGTTCTTCAAAAGAGCTGCTGGGGTAGAGCAAGATGATCAGCGAGAAAACAGGGAAAGAGGAAGCAAATAAATCCTGGGTAGTGCATGAGCTGGGGATCGTGCAGGATTTGTGCTGGAAAGGGGCTGTGGAGCCCAGCCAAGTGCTGTGCTGCTGGCTGGGGAGATGCTGCTTTGCTGGAAAGGCAGCTTGGCACATGGAGGAGGGAGATTTTCCCCCCCTGGAAAGCTGGGAAAAGGGGCCAGGACTGTGTTATGAGCTGCACAGTCCTGGTAAACCTTCAGAGGTGACCACTGGGGGCTGCCAGCAGCAGGGCAGAGATATTGACCAGATTTAAAGCCAGTAGGTAGACAGAGAACCTGCAAATATCCTCAATAATTAACTTCTGGGCCATCCTAGAAAGCCTTTTGAGGAAGTTTTTTGTGGGTTTTGTGGCAAAAGTCATGCCCTCACCCCTCCTCACTTTCCTGGAAGCTGCTGCTCACAGATGAGCTGGGGTGGGAACAGGTCCCTGCCCGTCTCTTCCCAGTGATTCATGAGCACTGCAGAAAAGAGACATTTTGGTTAAAAATCCCGTGTCCCCCTAAATAAACCCCACAGTGCACATCACTGCTGGCTTCTCCTGCATCCTGAGTGCTGCACAACCCAGACCTCCAGGCAGGACAAGATGAGGTTTGTCCCTTGCAGAGGGACGTGATGCAGATGCTGCAAACTCTGGGTCATTAACTGCTCCCAAATCGCCTCCTCAGGGGGCCAGGGTGGCAGGGGGTAGGGGAGTTTGCACCTCCTAAGCTGGGGTTTGGTGGCTCTCCCTTGGCAGCTCATCGAGCTGACACGGCCTGTGGATGCTCACCTGGAGCACGTGGAGTTTCAGGCCCTGCTCCAGCGGCTCAGCCCCCACCTCATCCTGCACATCTTCGCCTCCGCCGTGTTGGAGCGACGGCTCATCTTCCTGGCAGAGGAGCTGAGGTGAGTTCCGATCCACTTAAAAAAGAAAACAAACCCAAACCCTTGAAGGAGCTCAGGACCCACCTGATCTCGAGGTGGGATGTTCCCTCTGAGCGGGGAAGTTCCCTTTCCTCCTACAATGCCACCACGATGGCTCCTTGTCCCACAGTGTCCTGTCGCAGTGCATCCACGCAGTGGCTGCTCTCCTCTACCCCTTCACCTGGGCTCACACCTACATCCCCGTGGTCCCCGAGTGCCTGCTGGACACTGTCTGCTGCCCCACGCCCTTCATGGTGGGCATCCAGAGGAGGCACCTGGAGCGGGTCCTGGACCAGCCAATGGAGGAGGTATTTCAGCTGGGTGGGGGAAAACATCAGGATGGAGTCATCGGTTAGTAGGTGACGCTGGGTTTGGGTTGGTTGCAGAGCTGGAGGCTCTGGTTGTGCCCTTTTCCCATCCAAGGAGGCTAGAGACTGGGGCTTCTTGCATGTCCCACCTGGGACAACATCTCCATGTCCCCCTGGGTGCTGTTGGCCACCCCAGGACCTGCAGCCCTGACCCTGGGGCTCAGGGAGCTTCTGTTGACCAGGCTGGATGTTGGTATCATCCCAACATTGCAGAAGTGGAGAAAGGCTATGTGGGGACAAGCCACCCGGCCTGGGGCAACAACAGGCCATGGGGGGGATGCTCTGGGGGCAACCATGGTCCCTGAGGGGATGCTCTGGGGGCAACCACGGTCCCTGAGGGGATGCTCTGGGGGCAACCACGGTCCCTGAGGGGATGCTCTGGGGGCAACCACGGTCCCTGAGGGGATGCTCTGGGGGCAACCATGGCCCATGAGGGGATGCCCTGGTTCCCTTCCCAGGTCCCTCCAGCACAGAGGGACCCGTCCTTCTCCTGCCACCCTCCTGGGCTGCAGACACAGAGGTCTGATTCCAAAACAGGTGGGAGGAAGCCTTGGTAGAGTTAAACCTGGTTGCTCTCTTCTCTCTTTCAGGCTCTCATAGTTGACCTCTGCGAAGGGAAGATCATCCGAGCGGTAGGTCCCCATGTAGGGTGTGTGGGTGGGCTTGCCTGGCCTGGGTGGTCCCAGGAAAGGTCCCTTCCCACCCTTGGTTCCAGCTACCTGGCAGCTTTCACATTTTGGGTACAGAGATATCTCAGTGTCACCCATGCAGGAAAAATGTCCCACAAAGGGATGTCTCCATCCTCTGCATCCCTCTTGTCATGAGCTGGAGCAGCAGGGTCCATGTGTTGGGCATCCCACCACCAGCATCACTGCAGCACCCTGCAATGATAATTAATTAATGAGCTCTGCAGTAAATCCCCCCTGATTGGCTGCATTAACCACTGCCCACCCCCATCTGAGCCAGGTTCCTTGGTGCTTCAAGGCCCCGTTGCCTTCCAGGTTGGTGATGAGGAGGAGATCCTACCCATCAAGCTGCAGAACGAGGTGTTGACATCTCTGAACAGGCACAACAACAACAACAACGTGCACAGTAAGGGCGTCTCTTTAGATATGATAAAACATGTTCAAGCTGCTCTCCAGAGATGGCTGGAGCCCCCTGTGAAGTTGCTTTCCTACAGAGACCTGGGCTGGGATGGTTCTGCCCCAATTTGCAATAAAATGCAGATATAGTTGGGGGTGTTCAGCCTGGAGAAGAGAAGGCTCCAGGGAGACCTTAGAGCACCTTCCAGTGCCTGAAGGGGCTCCAGGAAAGCTGGGGAGGGACTTTGGCCAAGGGCAGGGAGGGATGGGATGAGGGGGAATGGATGAAAACTGGCAGAGGGAGATTGAGGTTGGAGATGAGGAGGAAATTCTTTGCTGTGAGGGTGGTGAGACACTGGCCCAGGTTGCCCAGGGAAGCTGTGGCTGCCCCATCCCTGGAAGTGTTGAAGGGCAGGTTGGATGGGGCTTGGAGCAACCTGGTCTAGTAGGAGGTGTCCCTGCCCATGCAGGGGGTTGGAACTGGATGATCTTGAAGGTCCCTTCCAACCCAAACCAGTCTGGGATTCTATGAATCCCTTGGTCTTTCCCCTGTCCTTTGGAACATGAGGGCAGGAACAATTAATTCTGCTGCAAAAAACCCAATGGGTTTCACCAATATTTGGCCTGCAAAGAGGCTTCCACCCCAGGAAGCAAACACAGCCAGTGCTCCCTCAACAAAATGGGTCTGGTCTTTCTTTGGTGGCAGAGGCAGCTTTAAGGGGATGCAAACACAGACTGTGAACCAGCCAGGTTCAAATGGGTCCATCCTTTCTCTTCTTAGAGATCTCATCCCCACCTCTTGTGCTCCATGTCCTCTTCCAGCCTCCGAGCAGGTGAACGCTCTGGTCTCTGAAGCCTTCGTGCAGTTCTTTGTCCGGGTGGTTGGTCACTATGCCTCACACATCAAGTGGAATAAAAACGGCTGCGGTGCCTTCCAGGAACGACCCTTCTGCAAAGCCATCACCTCCAAGACCAGCCGCAAGTTTGTGAAGAAGTTTGTGAAGACCAACATGTTTTCCCTGTTTATTGAGGAGGCAGTGAAGAGCAGGATCCCACAAGAAGGTAAATGGCCCCTTGTTCCTTCCTGCTCCGGGTGGGTGAGCTTTGTGAAGTCCTCGGTGGGACTTCACAGGGGAAGGAGATGCCCCGTGTCCTGAGGGGGCTGCAGCTGGAGGCTGAGGATGCTCATGGCAGCAAGGAGCACCAGTTTGCTCTCAACAGCTGCACTTTTCCATCATATAATGGTTTGGGTTGGAAGGGACCTCCAAGATCATGTAGATCCAACCCCCTGCATGGGCAGGGACACCTCCCACCAGACCAGGTTGCTCCAAGCCCCATCCAACCTGCCCTTCAACACTTCCAGGGATGGGGCAGCCACAGCTTCCCTGGGCAACCTGGGCCAGTGTCTCACCACCCTCACACCAAAGAATTTCCTCCTCATCTCCAACCTCAATCTCCCTCTGCCAGTTTTCATCCATTCCCCCTCATCCCATCCCTCCCTGCCCTTGGCCAAAGTCCCTCTCCAGCTTTCCTGGAGCCCCTTCAGGCACTGGAAGGTGCTCTAAGTTCTGAGTAGGAAATCAAGTAAGGGAGCCAGGAGACCAGCATGATTAAACAAGGAACTGCTGGGCAAACTCAAGTGGAAAAAGAGAATCTATGGATCATGGAAGGAGGTGCTGGCCACTTGGGAGGAATATAGGACTGTTGTCAGAGGATGTAGGGAGGCAATTAGGAAAGCTAAGGCCTCCTTGGAACTTCATCTTGCAAGTCAGGTCAAAGACAATAGAAAGGGCTTCTTCAAATACATTGCAGATAGAACCAACACTAGAGGCAATATGGGCCCACTGCTGAGTGAGGTGGGTGCCCTGGTGCCAGAGGATATAAAGGAGGCAGAGGTACTGAACACCTTCTTTGCCTCTGTCTTTAATCCTGCAGACTCTCCCCAGGAGCCCCAGATCCCTAAAGCCCCAGAAGAAGTCAGGATGAAGGAGCAGTTTGCTTTGGTAGATGAGGGTTGGGTTAGGGATCAGTTAAGCAATCTGGACATCCATAAATCGATGGGTCCGGATGGAATGCACCCACGGGTGCTGAGGGAGCTGGTGGAGGTCATTGCTAGGCCACTCTCCATCATCTTTGGTAAGTCGTGGGCAACAGGAGAGGTGCCTGAGGACTGGAGGACAGCAAATGTCACTCCAGTCTACAAAAAGGGCAAGAAGGAGGACCCTGGTAACTATAGACTGGTCTATAGCCTCACCTCCATCCCTGGAAAGGTGATGAAACAACTTATTCATGGCACTGTCTCTAAGCATATCAAGGTTTAGGGGGTCATTAAGAGCAGTCAACATGGTTTTACCAAGGGGAAGTCATGTTTGACCAACCTTATAGTCTTCTATGAGGAAGTAACTAGGTGGATAGATGATGGTAGAGCAGTAGATGTGGTTTATCTTGATTTCAGTAAAGCATTTGACACTGTCTCCCACAGCATCCTCATAGATAAGCTAAGGAAGTGTGGTCTTGATTATCAGGTAGTGAGATGGATCATGAACTGGTTGAAAGGAGAGAGTTGTGGTCAATGGGACAGAATCTAGTTGGAGGTCTGTGACTAGTGGAGTCCCTCAGGGGTCGGTACTGGGACCGGTGCTGTTCAATATTTTCATCAACGACCTGGATGAGGGAACAGAGTGTCCCCTCAGCAAGTTTGCTGATGACACTGAACTGGGAGGAGTGGCTGACACACCAGAAGGCTGTGCTGCCATTCAGAGAGACCTGGACAGGCTGGAGAGTTGGGCGGGGAGAAACTTGATGAAATTCAACAAGGGCAGGTGTAGAGTCTTGCATCTGGGGAAGAACAACCCCATGTGCCAGTACAGGTTGGGGGCTAATCTGCTGGAGAGCAGTATAGGAGAAAGGGACCTGGTGGACAGGAGGATGATCATGAGCCAGCAATGTGCCCTGGTGGCCAAGAAGGCCAATGGCATCCTGGGGTGCATTAGAAAGGGTGTGGTTAGTAGGTCAAGAGAGGTTCTCCTCCCCCTCTCTTCTGCCTTGGTGAGGCTGCATCTGGAGTATTGTGTCCAGTTCTGGGCCCCTCAGTTCAAGAAGGACAGGGAACTGCTTGAAAGAGTCCAGCACAGAGCCACAAAGATGATGAAGGGAGTGGAACATCTCCCTTGTGAGGAAAGGCTGAGGGAGCTGGGTCTCTTTAGCTTGGAGAAGAGGAGACTGAGGGGCGACCTCATCAATGTTTATAAATATGTTAAGGGGGAGTGTCAGGATGATGGAGCCAGGCTTTTTTTCAGTGATGTCCAGTGATAGGACAAGGGGCAATGGGTGCAAACTGGAGCACGGGAGGTTCCATGTAAATATCAGAAAAAAAACCCTCTTTCCTGTGAGAGTGACAGAGCCCTGGGACAGGCTGCCCAGAGAGGTTGTGGAGTCTCCTTCTCTGGAGACATTCCAAACCCGCCTGGACAAGTTCCTGTGTGATGTA
This sequence comes from Hemiprocne comata, assembly GCA_020745705.1. Lineage (NCBI taxonomy): Eukaryota > Metazoa > Chordata > Aves > Apodiformes > Apodidae > Hemiprocne > Hemiprocne comata. The sequence goes on along the minus strand of CM036610.1, from coordinate 5,565,488 downwards.
CTCTAGGTGACTCTGCCTGGCAGGGGGTTGGACTAGATGATCTTTTGAGGTCCCTTCCAACCCCTGTGATTCTGTGATTCTCTTCTCCAGGCTGAACACCCCCAACTCTCCCAGCCTGTCTCCATAGCAGAGCTGCTCCAGCCCTCAGATCATCTTTGTGGCCCTTGTCAAACTGTCCTTGACAAACAATCCAAAGAACCTCTGGGCTCATTTTGGATCTTGTTGCTCGACTGGGGCTGGGACAGGCTGGCTGAGAGCTCCGTGTTTAGGCAGCCATGGCAGTAGCAGTGCAAATATTTGGCTTGGACACGGGCAGCAGCTGGGAGCTGGCTCCTGCCTGCGAGCCCTGACTCATCCCTGCCACCAGCTCTGGCACGGATCCGTGGTGCCTGGGTTGGTCCTTTCCCCTTCCAGGGGATTTACAGAGCACTGGGCAGAGCTCAGCCTCCTCCCAGCCTGGGATGAGAAGAAACTGGGGTGACATTGCAGTCTGTGGTTCCTCAGCAGGGGAAGAGATGGGGCAGGTCCTGATCTCTTCACTCCTGTGACCAGTGACAGGACTGGGGGAAATGGCAGGAAGCTGAATCAGGGCAGGTTTAGGTTGGATATCAGGAAAAGGATTTTCACCCAGAGGGTGGTTGAGCACTGGAACAAGCTCCCCAGGGAAGTGGTCACACCACCAACCTGCCTGAGTTCAAGAAGCATTTAGATGATGCTCTCAGGCACATGGGGTGATTCTTGGGGTGCCCTACACAGGGACAGGAGTTGGACTCGATGACCTTGATGGGTCCCTTCCAACTCAGCATGTTCTATGATTCTATGACAGAGGTTGAGGAAGCCACCCAAAGCATCTCTGGTGGCCAGAGACATCCTAACCCCCTGGGACTTGACACCCCCCCCAAGGTCTTGCTGCACTTGGGGACAGTTGTGCTCCATCAGTGACTGCCACGTCCAGCAGAGCAAACACCCCCAGGATGGTGCCCAAGGTGGGTCCCTCTGCATCCTGGGGGACTCGGGGCCTGGCACTGCCTCAGTTCCTGCTTTCTCTGCCCTTGCAGGTCAGATTTGATAGGGCAGCCATGGCCCTGGGTCTGCCTGGGGTTGGGAGGGAAGGATGCACCATCCCAGCTTCCCCAGTATGTTCCCTGTCTCCTTTTTGCCTATTCCCAGGGTCTCCCACTTTCTCTCTTCCTTGCTGGTCGGAAACACAAAAACTGAAGAGCAGTGGGTTAAAAACTGATGCTGGTGGGTTAAAAACTGATGCTAAGCCAGGATTAAAAAAGGCTCCTCCTGGGTAGATGGGATAGGTGGGACTGCAACACCCTGATTTCTGACGGGTGCCACCGTCCGTGCCCCAGCACCGGTTGATTTCACCGACGACCTTTTCTCACCCACAGGCTATTTCCAGCGGAAAATAACAGAGTACCAAGAACAGAAGAAGCACCGAAGGGACTCCTGAAGTCCAACCTGGGAACACAGGAGCAGGGCTGGGACCCAGCAGGTCCCCACCAGCAGCACCAGACTCAATGTGTGTGCCCCATCCAAGGGCAGAGCCTGCCGGACTCTGCTGGATCCGTCCGCCCGTTCCTGCCCATCTTTGACTCGTGGGATGTGTGGGCAGCACCAACCAACCAGTTTCTACCCTTTCCTTTTTTTTCCTCAGGGCATCATTGCACTGGAAAACTCTTTTGCACAGGGCTCGTGAGCAGGCTGGGGTTTCTCTTTCCAATCAGGGACAAACTGCAGCTCCATCAGGACCTCCCGCAGCGAGGGAGGGAAGGCAGGGAATTGGCTGCAGGACAACAAAGGCTGTGGAGGAATTGTTAGAGAAAAACAAGGAAAAGGATGAGTAGGAAATAGTGTTATTTCTAATTAAAACAAACCTCGGGTTTGCAGACCAGGAACATCCTATTGAACAAGCTTCCAAAGTTTCTATTATTAACTGTTTCACTTTATTTTCTATTGAGATGGTTGTTAAATGCCAGTAGGAACAACATGGCGGATTTCCAGTTTCTGAAGGGCCTCCAGGAAAGCTGGGGAGCTACTCTGGAGAAGGGCTTGTGGTGAGAGGACAAGAGGTAATGGGTTAAAACTGGCAGAGGGAAGATTGAGGTTGGAGATGAGGAGGAAATTCTTTGCTGTGAGGGTGGTGAGACCCTGGCCCAGGTTGCCCAGGGAAGCTGTGGCTGCCCCATCCCTGGAAGTGTTGAAGGGCAGGTTGGATGGGGCTTGGAGCAACCTGGGCTGGTGGGAGGTGTCCCTGCCCATGCAGGGGGGTTGGAACTGGATGATCTTGAAGGTCCCTTCCAACCCAAACCATCCCATGATTCTGTGATTTGAGAGGTTGCCTCTCTAGCAGCTCTCTGCTGCGTTGGTACCACTCAGAGCCCCGTTTAGCTCTTGAAAGAAACAAAAAGACTCTTTTCCAACAGGTTATTTATTTGTGCTGCAAGCAAACTGTGAAGGCCACAGGGCTGTGTTTTGTAGTAGAGGGAAACGGCTGCTCAGCAGCTTCAGGGAGGGAGGAAGTAGTTGTTAAAACCAGTAGTAAAACATGTCAACATCCTCCTCGCTTCTGGTTGTGATGCCAACTTCTCTGAGAACCTCCCAGCTCACCCAACCCTGCCTCTGAACCGTGATTCCTGCAGCAGATTGCAAGTTAAATTATTTCTTCCCCCCCTCCCCTTTCCTCATGCACTCATCCAGGGAAGAAATATTGCAGCAGGGAAAGCTGGTGCTGGCTGCAGATCTGCCTGGTTCCTTCCCAGCCAAACCAAGGCCTGATATTTCTCCCAGCCAGGGGTGGAAGGCAGAGCTTCATCCTCCTCTCTGGACGTTCTAGCCAAGCTGCCATCTCAGTACCCTCTAGAGATGTGCACACAGGCAGAGCTTATCAAAAAATAGAAATGAATGCAACTTTTGCAGTGGTATTGAATGCCACGGGGGGAGGTTTTTCCATCAAGACTAAGAAATAAGCAGGCTGGCTGCCAGGGAGCTTTCACTTCCAGAACATTTGATGTGAATGAGAGAGATGTCATGGGCAGTTCTTGTAGAAGTGACTTTGTGCAGCCAGGCACAAAGGGAAGGGGCAGAGGGTACAAACTGAACAGCACTGAAAAATCTCTAGTCCCACTGAAAGAAAATGGGTAAGTTTCGTTCAGTCCCTGTGTGTGTTTGGAAGGGGAGGGGGGGAACAGGGATTGTTGGGAGAAAAAAAAGGGGATTTTTGGGACTGTGGGTATCTTCTCTGGCTGCTCAAGTCCCCCCTTGAGAGTAGAGGGTGTTGGGGGTTTAACTACAGGAAATTAAGGGGGTTTCTGTGTTGTTGTTGTTTTTTTTTTCATTTAAAAAAATTCATGTGCCAGCATGATATTGTGTGTGTGTAAAATCAAAGGCACCTCTCAAGGATTGTCCCTTTTGGAAAGACTACTGGCCTCCTCCTTCTCCCCCTTGTTCTTTACCATTCTTGAGAAGACACCCACCTGTTTTGGTGGCAAAGCCTTAACACTGAGAAAAATGAGAAGTGCTCCTTGCTTTGGCAGTAGCTTCAGAAAAGAAGAATTAGAAACCACACATGGGACTGGATGGTGTGGTGCTTCATTCCCACCAGAGACAGGTGCAACAGAAAGTTACTCCTTGGCTGCTGAGAGAACAGGGGTACACACAAACTGAGCCTTGCCTTCAAAAAATGAAATGATGTTCAACTGTGGACAGTGCTGCAGATGTCAGCAAGGGTTGAGAGTTAGAAGGGCTGGTGCCACCTGGCCTGACTGCTGAACAAAGAATAGGTTGAAATAGGTTCTTCAGTTACTTAAAGCACTTTTCCTTTTAGTGTTGTTATGGAAAAAGGGAGCTAGAGTCACTCCTAGTGGGAAGCACATCAGGTCTCAGCTCATCCTCTCAGTTGGCTACAGGCCAACAGAAGGGCTTGTGGTGAGAGGACAAGGGGGAATGGATTAAAACTGGAAGATGGAGATTGAGGTTGGAGATGAGGAGGAAATTCTTTGGTGTGAGGGTGGTGAGACACTGGCCCAGGTTGCCCAGGGAAGCTGTGGCTGCCCCATCCCTGGAAGTGTTGAAGGGCAGGTTGGATGGGGCTTGGAGCAACCTGGTCTGGTGGGAGGTGTCCCTGCCCATGCAGGGGGGTTGGGACTGGATGATCTTGAAGGTCCCTTCCAACCCAACCCATCCCATGACTCTGACCATTCTGTGATGATCTGTGTCTCTTAAACCACCTCCTCAGAGGTGGGGGCACTGGGTTTGCTGCTGGGGACAGTGGGTAAACTCGGGTGCTCGTTGCCTGGAGCACAAACACCCTGAGCTGGGCTCAGGTCCCACAGCAGCAGAGCAGCAAATCTCACAGTGTATTTTTCAATCCTTCTTCCCGCCCAAGACTTGTCTAACATTTGATCTAAGTCTACAACAGTAAATAAAACTGTGCCAAGAAATGCTTTCCCTCAACTGGAAAGTGCTCGTTGATTCTGCTAAATTGTTCTCATAGTTCCCAGCCCGGTATTAACCGACTCACACTGGTACAAACAACTCCCGGGCAGGGTTTGGGAGGCAGACTGGGAATGGCTCCTGATTTGCAGCTCAATTCCTGCTATGCAGCTGCCCTGCTGGGAAGGTGTCACTGGATGGCATGTGTCACTCTCTGCCAGCTGGCCTCGGTGCCAGCAAATAACTCAGGGCTTATTTAACCTGCCAGAGTCAACGCAGTCATTAGGACCAAGTGCTTTCAGATTGCTGCAGGACAGTAAGAGACACAGCTCCTACCTTCCATTGCTCCCCACCTGGCTACAGCCTCTGGGAACTGCTGCAGTTGTCACCTCCTGCTCTCTGGAATTGATTAAACTCTGCAGCTCCATTCTGAGCTCAAAGAGGGGGTCCAGCACCACTGGAGGTACCTGGTGCAGCCAGCTGTGTCCTGGGCTGCAGGGCCAGGGAGGGGATTCTGCCCCTTTACTCAGCTCTCATGAGACCCCACCTGGAGAACTGGGTCCAGTTCTGGAGCCCCCAACACAAGAAGGACATGGAGCTCCTGGAGAGAGTCCAGAGGAGCCACGGAGATGATCTGAGGGCTGGAGCAGCTCTGCTCTGGAGACAGGCTGAGAGAGTTGGGGGTGTTCAGCCTGGAGAAGAGAAGGCTCCAGGGAGACCTTAGAGCACCTTCCAGTGCCTGAAGGGGCTCCAGGAAAGCTGGGGAGGGACTTTGGCCAAGGGCAGGGAGGGATGGGATGAGGGGGAATGGATGAAAACTGGCAGAGGGAGATTGAGGTTGGAGATGAGGAGGAAATTCTTTGGTGTGAGGGTGGTGAGACCCTGGCCCAGGTTGCCCAGGGAAGCTGTGGCTGCCCCATCCCTGGAAGTGTTGAAGGGCAGGTTGGATGGGGCTTGGAGCAACCTGGGCTGGTGGGAGGTGTCCCTGCCCATGCAGGGGGGTTGGAACTGGATGATCTTGAAGGTCCCTTCCAACCCAAACCATTCCATGGTTCCATGCTTTGTTCAAGTGGACACAGGCCCTCAGCATCTAAAATCCTTCCAGACTTCTGCCTTCCAGACTGTCTCACTCACCCCATGAAGGGCAGCAGCACAGGCCAGACTATCTCCACCAAACCTTCACCCAGCTGAGTACAGCTAAGAGTAAATCAATCCGTTACCTAAATCCTAGTTGTAGCTAAACCTGTGATACTAAAGGGAGCTGCCACCTTACACACTGGAGATGCTCCCAGTACCACGACACTGGGATTGTCACCTTTCCAGGACTCAAGAGATGTGTCCCAGGTCTGTGGTCAAGATGTGGGAACCAAACCTCAGGCTTCAGCCTGGCAGGGACCCTCTGGAAACCCCCAGTACAACCCACAGCCCCCAAAGAGCCCTCAGCTGCACTTCCCACAAAATAGCTGCTCACAATGCCTGGAAGTTTAAGGGCAAAGTTGGGAAGCCTACATCATTTTTTTTCCTTGACCTGAAGACATTCCTCCTTTCCTAGTGCCCCAATCCCAAGGTGTGACCTCCAAGTCACTTGTTGAAATGGGATCACCTCAAAGGAAGGAACCAAAACTCTTCCACCCAGAGAAGACACCAGACAGAGCACGTCCAACGTGCCAAATGCTGGGCTGGAGAAGTCAGCAGCAGCAACACCTCCAGCAGCAACACCTCCAGCAGCAACACCTCCAGCAGCAACACCTCCAGCAGCAACACCTCCAGCAGGAACCAACCACTGGTTCTTTGCAGAGACCAACACCTCAACTGGAGTCAACCTCCCCCTGTGCTCTCTCTAGCCCACAGTCCCATGTCTCTGCAAGGACACGACCTCAGCAGACTGACCCCCTCCCTGTGACAGCAGGACACATCCTGAGGAGGAAAAAGGGGTTTCAAACTCTCCACTCACTGAAGGAACTGAATTTTCTTTCCATTTCCTGAGCACATTTTCTAATCACTAGGGTATCACCGGAAATAATGTCACCACTTCCTGTGGGGCTTTGATTTCTTGTTGTTTTAAAGTTCAGTTTTCACAGCGAGCTGTGCTCAACTCCTTTGAAGGAGAGACACATCTGATTGTTCTTCAGGTAGTGCTGTGGCTCTGGGTTCCCAGCAGACACAGGCATTTTATAACCCTCTTGATGCTTCTCAGTCAGAGCCAGGTTCCCAAAATTCCCCACCAACCATCTCCCAAGCAGCTTCCTGAAAGCCATGGCAGATCCTGCTCTGGAGACACTCCCTTTGCCCTCTGCAGGCCCTTGGCAGGGGCTGAAGTTGCCCTCAATGCCAGGGGAACTGCACTTCACCACTAAACAATGAAACCCTGCATTAAATCCAACTCAGCCTCCCTGATGCAGTTCACATAAAAAAAAAAAATCATAGAACCATAAAATGGTAGGGGGTGGAAGGGACCTCTGGAGATCATCAAGTCCAAGCCCCCTGCCAGAGCAGGATCTCACACAGGAACACATTCAGGTGGGTTTGGGATCCCTCCAGAGAAGGAGACTCCACCACCTCTCTGGGCAGCCTGTCCCAGGGCTCTGTCACCCTCACAGTCAAGAAGTTTCTCCTCACGTTGAGGTGGAACTCCCTATGTTCTAGCTTATACCCATTGTTCCTTGTCTTATTAGTGGGCACCACCAAAAAGAGACTGGCCCTTCCTCTTGGCACCCACCCCTCAGGTATTTATAGCCATGAATAAGACCCCCTCTCAACCTTCTCAAGCCTAAACAGCCCCAGGTCTCTCAGCCTTCCTTCATACAAGTCCAGTCCCTTCATCATCCTCATACCTCTCCCATTGGACTCTCTCCAGTAAATCCCTGTCTCTCTTAAACTGGGGAGCCCAAAAATGGTTTTAAAACACCACCACCAAAACCCACCCCAAACTTACTGCACGAGGTAGCAGAGGAAGCTCCTGGAGATCATGGAATGACAACACTAAACACAGGAAACCAGGAGAAAACTGCTTCCCAACCAGCAGGCAGGATTGGGCTTCATAAAGCTAAGGAGGACAGAGCAACACACACACCTGAAGGCAACTGTTGCTCTCAGAATTCTCATTTATTAAGAGCAGAAAGGAAAATGTCACTTGAGTTTTTATACATTAAAAAAGTAAACAGTATTTTTTTTATTTTTATTTTTCAATAGTCTTTCCCACTGAAGAAAATGGAGAAATAAAGTTGTCTTTTTTAAGAGCATGTTTATTTAAAAAAATAAAATTAATTGACAAAGATACCACACTATTTGGCATGCCAGTCATCCCTTTTGCTTGCAGAACCCTGCCCACTGCAGTATTTTTTAGCAAGAAACCACTTTTATCAGCAATGCATAAGCAAAAGAACCACATCAGTCTGGACTCAAACCTTGCCAGCTGCTTCAGCTACACAAGCTAGTGAGATATCTCTGGCTCTTGTTTTTGTTTTTGTTTCTCTTTACCAGCTCAGGTCTTTAGTAAATAGATTCCAAGTGGACACTAAACAGGTATTTCACTAAGAGATGATGAAATATTCAAATTAAAAGCAAGTCGTATTGCAGCTGCAATTATACTACATTAGAAACTTCAGTTGTTGGGGATCCATTCACCATAGAGAGATTAATTTTGTAATCAAGGTAATTACAAAGACAGAGCATTCCTCCCTGCATGCTTTCCCAGGCTTTGAACCAACAGAGTTGACTACATGTAGAGTTGACTAAGGTGTAACTTGGAATTCACTCTCTCAGGCAGGAGACTAGTTAAGGAGTGTTACTGATAACAAAGAAGAGAAGTTAGACAACATTGATTATTATCAATTACTTTGTTCTTATCTGCTTTGTGCCTTAAGTCTCCTACTGCATCTTCACATCCATTCCTGTGGAAAAAAAAAAATCAGCTCTTTCTCCTTCTGGTGCCTCCCAGTTGACTAATGGTGGTTAGAGTGTGTGGAGGAGGATTTGATCCTGAACACGTGGATGTGGAGATGGGCAGCGATCTGGTTGCAGACACTGACACAGTACCTCAGCAAATCAAAGAGAGAAAAGAGCTGCCAAAGGGGGAAAAAAAAAAAAAAAAGATACATTTAGGTTTGTCATGACGCAGGGAAAAGCTTTTTCTACTCCATTGTACTGAAAACGGGTGGAATTTGGTTTGTTCCAATTTAAAAATCGAGAGGAGGCACCGAGAACGTCGGCTTGAGAAATACAGGGTGGGGAAAAAAGGTGATGAAAAGGTAATAATTAGATGAAAGCAGGATTTTGCCCAGGGAAGCTGTGGCTGCCCCATCCCTGGAAGTGTTGAAGGACAGGTTGGATGGGGCTTGGAGCAACCTGGTCTGGTGGGAGGTGTCCCTGCCCATGCAGGGGGTTGGATCCAGATGATCTTTAAGGTCCCTTCCAACCCAAACCAGTCCATGATTCTATGATTTTATGATCTACGTTTTCATGGAGTATAAACACCACCCACATGCTTATAATAAAAGCACTTTTCACAGACTAAATCTCCAGCCCTGTAGGAATAATCACTCAGTGAAGAAATGCTTCTAGCCATGCTGGGCTTTCTTCCAGCTTTGGAAGAATACAGGCTCTTAATTCTGGAGTCAAAGAGGGGAAACCAGTTACAGTAGCTACATAGACACTGTGAAAGCCCCATTAACTCTGAATGGAATGGAATTATGGAATTGTTTTGGTTGGAAAAGGCCTTTCAGATCATCCAGTCCAACCATTAACCCACCACTGACCCATGTCCCTCAGCACCACATCTACACTGCTTTGAAATCCCTCCAGGGATGGGGACTCCACCTGCCCTGGGCAGCCTGGGCCAGGACCTGACAACCCTTTGGGAGAAGAAATTGTTCCCAAGATCCAACCTGAACCTCCCCTTGGTGATAATAACCACACAGGAAATATCAAATTTACTAAAAAGGTTAATGTTGCATTTTGGTAGATAACACCTGGGTGCTTGATAAGCATGTGAGTTTAACTTCAGATATGTTTTCCTCACGGGTGCTGCTGGTCACACCAGGAATAGAGGCTTCCAAGAGTATCATAGTATCATCATTCTGGTTGGAAAAGACCTTCAAGATCACCAAGTCCAACCACTATCCCAGCTCTGCCACATCCACCACCAAACCCTGTCCCCTGGCACCACATCTGTCTTTTTAGATGTCTCCAGGGATGGTGGCTCAACCACCTCCTCGGACAGCCTGGATCACCAAGTCCAACTCCCACCCCAGAACAGGACAACCCCAAAGTTCACACCATGTCCCTGAGGGCATTGTCCAAATGTTTCTTGAATATTGACAGGCTTGGTGCCATGACTGCTTCCCTGGGGATCCTATTCCAGTGCTCCACCACCCTCTGGGTGAAGAATCCCTTCCTAATGTCCAACCTAAACCTCCCCCTGCACATCTTCCTACCATTCCCTCGGGTCCTATCGTTGGTCACCAGAGAGAAGAGGTCAGCACCTGCTCCTCCTCCTCCCTAGTGAGGAAGCAGTAACTGCCATGAGGTCTCCCCTCAGTCTCCTCTTCTCCAGGCTGAACAGACCAGGTGCCTTCAGCCACTCCTCATAGGGCATCCCCTCCAAACCCTTCACCAACCTCGTGGCCTCCTCTGGACACTCTCCAGCACCTTCATACCCTGTTTGTACTGTGGTGCCCAGAACTGCACACAGGACTCAAGATGGGGCTGGACCAGTGCAGAGTCAAGTGGGACAATCACCTCCTTTGACCAGCTGGCCTGATGCCCCCCAGGACTCAGTTGGCCCTCCTGGCTGCCAGGGCACCCTGCTGAGAGCTCCAGGCACAGCCCCACCACACTTCCACTGTGCATATATTCCCTTGGTAACAAGGGGTCCTGGTTTGAGCCAAGATGAAGCCAATTTTCCTTTTACTGGCTTCTTTTTTTTCCTTCAGTGAACCCTCTGAAGCAGCACACTTGTTGGCTCCATCCAACGTTCCATCCAGGCATCAACACAAACCTTCAAAACATGCTGCTCCCAGCTTTGAATGTGTGTCACATTGCTTCCAAACTGTTCCATGTGCACCAAGCAAACAGTGTGGACTACACCTCTATTTAAAACCAACTCTGGGAAGCAGGTTCCCAGCCCCACCAACCCCCAAGGTGAGGCACCTGGGCCCAACCAACATGAAAAAGATTTAGGAAAGAGCAGGCAAGAGCTTGGGAGGAACTTGCAGAGACAGCCTGTACTTACCAGGGCAATCCAGAGTACAACATACTCATCAATAAAGCTGTTAAAATACTGATCCAGGAACAACAGTGCTGGGCCTATGAATGCTGTGTCGTGCAGGTGCATTTCACTCTTGGTCATGTGTGCAACCTGCCCATGAAAAACAGAGAAGTTTAAGAAATAAACATCCACTAGTCAAAGCAGAGTCATTTCAGAATGCACCAGGCTGAGAAAGGTGCAGGTCAAAGCACATCACTCTCAGATTTGCTGGGCACTAAAGTAGCAGCAGCAAGATTGTTTCAACCATGGGAGTTTACAGGCATGAGGTGCAAGGTTTGCAGAGAAGTATCTTTCATCAGGACAAAGAGGGGAGCTACAAGGTAAAAACCTAACACAGGTTCCAGCCCACAAGCTCTGCCTCCTGCCAGAAAAAAAACAAAACCCAAACAAAGCAGTAAAAGGGAAGTTACTGGTAAATTTTCAGGTTTAGTTGAGCTTGGCAGCCAAAACTCACAGCTGCTAGATCTTCAGAGCTCAGAGACACTCGTGTTCCTCTCACTCCACCTGTTTGTTCTCATCCCCTAACCTCTCTCTGGTTAGGATTTGATGGTGTCTTTTCATGCTCAGGTGTGACCTCCCCACCCTGCCCCACGTGCACAGGGACTGTCCTACACCACATCCTCCCTTTTACCAGCACAGCTGTTGATGTGACTCTGTAGTAACCTGGTTCTGGTAAGAAACAAAACTTGTCCTCGTTGTGGGTTATGGTCCAACACTGATCCTGTTCATGTGGCACTGCAGGATCTGGGGAGGGGCAGCAGAGCTTCAGTCCCTCACTCTGCTCAACAGGGGCTCCTCTCCTGATACCACTTCCCTGGTACAAACCTGTTCATCATTTTTAATCACTGTTTCTCTCCAGTTAAACCCTGAGCAACTGCTCCAAAACTCAGCAGCTCTGTCACCTCCCCCCAGACTTTCCCCCCTCCTCTGTCTCTGAGGGGAGTTTCAGCCACCTCTGTTCCAGCCCAGCTCATCACACCTATGCACAGATCATAGAATCATGGGATGGGTTGGAAAGGACCTTAGAGATCATCTAGATCCAACCCCCTGCATGGGCAGGGACACCTCCCACCAGCCCAGGTTGCTCCAAGCCCCATCCAACCTGCCCTTCAACACTTCCAGGGATGGGGCAGCCACAGCTTCCCTGGGCAACCTGGGCCAGTGTCTCACCACCCTCACACCAAAGAATTTCCTCCTCATCTCCAACCTCAATCTCCCTCTGCCAGTTTTCATCCATTCCCCCTTGTCCTCTCACTACAAGCCCTTGTTTAAAGTCCCTCCCCAGCTTTCCTGTGGATAAACAGCTGGGAAAAGGGGGAAGAACAGATCTCAGGCAGCCCCCTAGGCTGTACTGGCACTGACTGTGTAACCAGGACATCAGCTTGAGGTTCACCACTCCCCTTTCAACCAGAAGCAAGGCTCTGCTGCACCTCCAAGCTACTGAGGGTAAGTAAAGCACGAGTAGCACTTGAGTACACAAAGATGCAAGAGACTCAACGGAATAACCAGAGAACGTGAAAATCCACAAAAAGTTTCACTGCAAGAACAAGAAACTTGAAGGTTCTGCTGCACTTACCACTAGTTTATTTGTTATCTTAGCAGATACGAAACCAAAAGTAAGGATATAGAGGCAGGGATGCCTTTCAAAGAGCTGCACAGCTGATTTCTTGTAGATCATGGCAGCTAATGCAATCACAGACCCAATGTGAAGGAAGGGTGAAAGGACACTCGTGCCCTACAGCAAGAGAAGGTTAAAGCATTAGGTTCACAAAATGGGCATTTTGGAAAGAAACCTTAATAAGCCCAACACTCCTGTGGCACACAATGGGTGGTTTCTAACTGAAATCATACTAAGAACATGCCTTTCTGAACTCTGGTACCAACAGGAACAAAGTGTGGTGAGACTCAAGGGAGCATCAGATCAGAACGTGGTTGAACTTTTCATAGTATCATGGAATCATAGGGGTTGGAAGGGACCTCTGAAGATTGAGTCCAACCCCCCTGCTGCAGCAGGAACACCTAGGGCAGATCACACAGGAACATGCCCAGATGGGTCTTGAAAGTCACCAGAGAAGGAGACTCCACAGCCTCTCTGGGCAGCCTGTCTCAGGGCTCTGTCACCCTCACAGTCAAGAAGTTTCTCCTCACATTGAGGTGGAACTTCCTGTGTTGTCACTTGGTGCTGTTTCCCCTGTTCCTTTCACAGGCACCACTGAACAGACACTGGCCCATTCTTGACACCCACCCTGCAGATATTTATAGACATTAATAATGTCCCCTCTCAGCCTTCTCTTCTCAAGACTAAACAGCCCCAGGTCTCTCAGCCTCATATGACAGATGTTCCAGTCCCTTCATCATCCCTGGAGCCTCCACTGGACTCTTCCCAGCATCTCCCTGTCCCTCCTGGACTGGGGAGCCCAGAACTGGACACAACACTCCAGATGTGGTCTCACGAGGGCAGAGCAGAGGGGGAGGAGAACCTCCCTTGACCTGCTGGCCACCCTGTTCTTAATAGATCCCAAGACACTATTGGCTCTCTTGGCCACAAGGGCACATTGCTGTCCCATGGATCACTTGTTGCTTCTTGTGCTGGGGGAGAAAAGAAGGATTTAGGCAGTAAGAAGTGCACAGATCTGACACTTGTCACAAGTGACACAGGACAGGACTTGGATCACTCCTTCTGTGCCAGCTGGGAAGCAATTCTAGGTAGCAGGTAATTAACAGGCTGGTATGGAATTGCCTCTTGGAAAACTCCCCAGGCTCCAGAATCAATCCTCATCTTCACTGGCACAGAAGGTACTAGTGCAGATACCTCCACCTGCACTTTTTCCCTGGTAACACAAATCATTCAGATCTTTTAGAAGGACCAAAACCATAACCAATCTTCTTGAAGAACTTCCTTAGGAGTGGATTTTTGCACTGGACTTCCCTATGAACTCTGTGGGGCTGGATCTGCATAACCTATTTGATATGATTAATTCAAAAGCAAATATCAAAATACAACCTACAGTTTAGATCTTAAAACTCCTGCCTCCTCAAGCTACTGTTGTTATGCAGACAATGTCAACTTGTTTTTCCCAAGCAAGGATCTGAAAGGAAAACATCCCATGGAGGAGGTGTTTTGTTAACCAACAACTCAAGATGTGGCTGGAAATACAAAGTACTGAATAATAACTAGCAAAACAAAGTACTTACTGCTATAGTGGATCCATTTTTGCCAACTCCACCTGTGAAGATGACACCAAAGTAGTTTGTACAGGAGAATATGGTTCCTGCCACAGTACAGAGAGCCGGGAATATTTTCACCTGAATATTCAGGATTGGAATCTTAATGGAAGAGAGACAAGAAGTTAAAATATGCCCAAGCAAACTAAAATTGGGCTTCACCACTTCTGGTGCACTCAAACACTCCACTTTCCAATACCACGTTTGCTTTCCTTTCTCTGCCATGCAGAGATCTGCATTTCCACAAGGCATAGAGGAGTATGTATTTTTCCAAGAGTCCTTCCAGTCCTTACTGGTTCCCAGTAAGCCAGGTTGATCTTCAGTTACCTGCAAAGAGCCACCAAAAGCAGAAGCAGCAGAGAATTTGCTGGCTAAACCACCCAGTTATCACATGGAAGAGAAATGCACCAGCCACCTTTGCTGAAGGTGATGGTAAAACTCAGAGCTCCAGCCCAAGAGGGAACTGGGCAAAGCAAAAGCCACAGGAGAAGATGAAGCAAAGCTCCTTCAAAACTGGATACTACCTGATGGGTAAGACAAGGGAAGCAACAGACATCTCAGAGTCACCTAGGAGATCAAGGGGTGAGGTTGCTCAGGAAGTTAAAAATGAGCAGGGCAGCTTTGGAAGAAAGGCAGTGGTTTTCTTCATTTTTTTTTTTTTAACAGTGTTTCAAGCAGAACAGGAGAAACCAGAAGTGAAGAAGAGAGTTCAAAATAAACCACAGGAAATGTGTTATGGAAGCGAGTGTTTAGGAGAGAACTACCCAAAACTTCACAGCTTATCTACAGGACTACCAAAATCTCCATGGGCTCTTAACTGAGGGGCTGCAGTCCCAGCCCTCAGCTGCAGGCACACACTGGGCTGCCCAGCAGCAAGGAGTCAGGAGTGCCAGCTCCACACAGGGGCCCAAACAAGGTCAAGTTGTTTCTGTCTGAATTAAATTACACTCCCAGTGTAGCTTTTCAGCAGGTAAAGATCATTACTTTTCTCTCTCTCTCTCGTTCAATAATTCAAGCTTCCAGGGCACCATGAAGAGGCAGAGTCAGCTTTAACTCTTGCTCTTAGCACCCAGCCCACCTCTCCAAACCACTGCCCTGCAGGCATCTGGCCAGCTGCCAGAGTTTCATGGCACTCCAACGTCTCTCTCCCTTGCTCAGGCTGCCCTCTTCAATCAACACTCATTTTATCTGGAAGACAGTTAAGAATAAGGACAAGTAAACAGCAGGCACATGGTGCCACGGGCTGGAGTGCCAACTGGAACCATTCCTTAGTGTAAGGAGGCACAGGGCTTCTGAAGGTCTCTCCTCAGTTTTATAAAGGAAGGTGCCTGTGCTGCTCTCTGCTTCAGATTCTTTGGGATTTAAAGAATCGGGTGAATTTGCTCTTCTACAGGAAGAATCATGGCAAGCTCCACACAGGAGTCAATCAGCATTAAGCTTGACATTTATCATAGAATGGTTTGGGTTGGAAGGGACCTTCAAGATCATCTAGTTCCAACCCCCCTGCATGGGCAGGGACACCTCCCACCACACCAGGTTGCTCCAAGCCCCATCCAACCTGCCCTTCAACACTTCCAGGGATGGGGCAGCCACAGCTTCCCTGGGCAACCTGTTCCAGAGCCTTCCTACCCTCATGGTGAACAGGATGATGCTCAGGAAAGGCAGAAGGGTGAGACCACAGTTACAACATCCAGTTTGGCTCGTTGTGCTTCATCAACACTCTCCTTTTTGCTTCCACTGAGAGCTGGAGCAGTGACAGGTATCAGGCTGCACTTACTGGGCAGGAACAGTTAATGGGAAACAAAGCTACTCACAGAGATTTGGCAGAGGAAAGTCAGAGGAGAGGTATGAAAAGGCAACACCTGCTCAATGGCTTTGCATACCAAATGGAAGCAGGAAGGCCAAAAGTTGGAAGCAGCAAAGGCAAGAAAACAACATGGAGAAAAAAAGAAAAGCTCTGAGTAAAGAGAGTGAGTGAGTTGTGCTCAAATCTTCCTACCAAATGGCAGGGCAGCCCCTTTTTAAATAAGGGCATGCCACAAGGCCTGGTGCTCTGTGGACCACCACAGCCCATGCAGTTGTTCTGGCCTTGCTGGTGACTGCAGGGGTCTCACCACAAGTCAGATGCACCCAGGACTTCAAAAGACTTTGTCAGGAACACAGAGAGGTCCCACAAGCCCAACATGCTGCAGGTTAATTATGTTCTCTGTGAAACCCTTTGAAGTTGATGACAAGATTACACTGCACAGAAAGCTTCTGAATACAGGTATTTCCTGGTCAACAGAGCATTCCAGATTTTGTCTGGGGGAAAAAACCATCCATGTTCATCAGAACAAGTGGCAGCAGGCAAAGAATGGATGAAGGAGTGCTTGCCAGAGCCTGGATTAAAGCAAGTCCAGAATTACTTGCCAGAAAATTTATGTCAGGCCTCCAGACAAGATGCCACCAGAGTTTTGTGCAGCATGAACTGAGATTTTAGAATAAAATTATATATATAATTAGGAAACAGTCAGGAAAAGGGCAGAGCTAAGGGCTCAGGGAAGCAGCAGTGAAGAGCAAGACTTGCTCATCCACCAGTGGACACAGACACTCCATCCAGAAACCTCCTGCCTAGCTCCTGCTCACAAATACCACAACCAGCTGAGCAACTCTGAGTATTCCAGGAGTCCCTCTCCCAAGGCTGGACCTCTTGCAGATGGGACTGAAGTACAGCTCCAAACTACAGCTGGAGCTGGAGCTGGAGTTTGGAGCTGTACATCTGTGCACTTCAGTCCCACCTGCAAGAGGAATAACAACTCGTGGTGAGCCAAACACAAGCTTGCTTTATATTAATAAAAGGTTTTACACTTTTAAAGATGATGTTGTGGGATAGAACTCCCCCAAGTGCAGCACTTTCCTCACTTCAAACAGGAGAAAAGCCTCGATATCATCAGCCAAGCTGCACCTCAGCTTGCTCAGTGACTCCCATTTTCCAAATGAGTATCTTGTTTGCAGTTGGACTCACCAGGAATGCCTGAGCTGCAGGAGCCTCAGGATTTTAACAGGCTTCCAAGAGAACCTACCCTGAGAGAAAGGAGGAAGCCAGCACAGGTACAGACAGGAAAAAAAAGAAGCTAATGAAAGCAACAATTGATAAAATACACAATTCTGCCTTTAGCCTATTCAGATTGGTTTGGTTTTCCCATGTTAGCATAAGAAAGTGGAATGTTTGAGTACACAACCATATTTTAGTCCATTATTTCCCCCCCCCCCCCCAGATACAAACCAAAGATACAAACCCACCCATTTTGCTGTCTCATAAAACATTAAAGGACAGGGGGGGTAAGGAGAGGTGGTGTGTTGATTTTGCTCTGCAAGCAGCAAATCATTTCTCTCTAAACCAACACTGAAATCTGACAAGTTGAATGAAAAAGGAAAACTCCTCCTCCCTGGAGACCTGGGTCAAGGGGGTACCCTGGAGAAATGCCTCCAGTAATCCAAACACCAGCCCTTCAAAACTGCTTCATCTTTTGGGAGGTGATGCAGCCACGTGCTGCTGCAACCCAGGACATCACAGTTGTGCTCAAGAGGGTTATTGAATAGGTCACTGAGAAGGGTTATTGAAGCCATTTCATACCACGACCATTTCTAAGCTCACACAAACATCACCTTGCACTGAACTGAGCCAGAGGTGCCTGTGCCAGCATTTCCCCCCCCTAGGGACCTAAGAACATGAACTGGGAAATCCCCATTTGTAATGCAGAGCAGCAGCTGTGTGGGGATGTTGGCCACACTGGTCTCTCTGGAAGAGTTTGGCACCAATAAACTGACTTGTCTCATCTTTTCAGAATTAGTTCTAGCCACGCTCATGCTCTTGAGATGGGAATTACACTGCAGTTTACATCATTAATTAGGGGGGGTTGGGGTTGGTTTTTTTTAAGCCTGAAAAGCACACACAGTAAAATTGGGCTGGTCAAAGTTAGCTCCTTGTGTCTAGATGCCACATTTAAGGGTTCATTTCTCCAGTTAGATGAAGCAGATTAGAAATGGACCCGTTTGGCTTCAAGAATTTTTGACCATCTCTTTGGTTTTATTGCAAATCAGGATTTCTTGGTTCACCTTAATATCTGCATTAATCAAGTTGACCAACCAGATCAACACCCAGGAAGGAAAACCTTCCAAGGGAAGGAAAACCTTCCAAGGGAATCAAAGCTTTAGATGTGATTTCCAGGAGATCAATAGTCAGGAAGGAAAACCTTCCAGGAAATCAAAGCTTTAGATGTTGGGTATATTTATGTATGCACATAGATGCTTTTCTCTGGGTTGTTTTTTTTTCCTATTTCGACAGCTCAAGGTGGGTTCAACAACCCAAACCAAGTCAGTGGCAGCCCATAAACTGCCACAGCCTGGTGAGAATATAAAAAGGATCCATAAGCAGCCAGCCCATGAGAGGCAGCTTTCTAAATTAGGGTGCTCACTGCTACAAAAACCCACAAAAACCAGAAAAAAAACCACACTTGATAATATTTTTCCCCCCATATAGGTAGGGGTTGTGAGCCCCATTCAGGCCAGATTATCTACTGATGGTCACCAACTGCTCTCCAAAAGCTTCCCCCCTATCCTTTACCCATTGTAGTCCTCCTCCATGGCTGATCTAGCTTGGTGGATGATATTGATTCAAGTTTTGGCCAGCAAGGAGGAAGCTGAAGGTACATTTCAGTTTGTGCAACGTTTGGTAAGTCTCTACCTGCAAACACAACATCAAAAAAAGCTTGTTTTGAACCATCTGGTAAAACCAGAAGTCCCAATTATTGCCCTGTGACCTATATACAAGGAGTATATATTCCCATTTATGAGGGAAAGCAAGGCTTCCCCCACACAAATCCAACTGTGCTGCTATTTGCAGGTAGGTCCTCCCAGGTGTCTCCGAGATTATCGAAAAGGGTAAAACAAGAACATGAAACACAATTACCAGAGATTGCCAAAAAGGTGGTCCTCCAATCACTGCCAGTAAATGCATGATTATTATGAAGATTTGTACTTCAGTCACATCAATTCTGGTTAGGTACAAAAAGCCAAAAAAATTAAAGAAGCACAATTACTCAAAGCCATTTCAAGTCTGTTATTTGCAAGCTCAGCAGCTCTCCCTCTGTCATGCACAGGGTAAGAACTCCCCAAAACACTGAGGCCAACTTCATAAATCATTTAAAAAGCCAAAAGATACTATTTTAGTTCTATGGTTAAAATGAAGAGCCGTGCTAGACCTTTATTTCACAGTGCAATAAAACCCCTTTTGTCAAAAGGAACTTCTCACTGACCATTGCTGGTTGCAGAGATAAATATTCAGTTTTAACCTTGCCCACCAGAAAAAAAATAAGAATATCTTTCAGGTGATAAAATCCAGGAAAAGGTTTGTTGTTTTGTTGGGTTTTTTTTAATCCCTATTCTGTGCCCTACTTTTTTTCAGAGGAATGTTCTCTCTGAATAGGAGCAAACTGGAAAGAGAGAAGAGACACAAATCCCTGAGGAGCTGATGCAAATGGAGAGGGGGCAGTGAGCTGCAGAGCTCAGGCTGGAAAATGCAGCAAGAAGAGAAACCAGTTCTGGTTCTAACCCAGCTGGGGTGTTTGGGAGAAGGGCAAGAAGGAAAAGCTCGTGGAAAACACTGAGTTTAAGACCTTGTCTTCAAGAGCATGTAGAAGCCTTGGAGCTAGCAAGAGGGGAGAACTACACAAAGCATATCCAAATTGAAGATGAATTCAAGTGAAACAAAGGAGGAGGGATTTGCTGGTGTATTATATGAAGCTGTATAACATGATCTGATGCTGGAGCACTATCAAAAATAGTCCCTCAAGTCAGTTTGAAATATTTCTGCCATATTCCTTCTCTAACAACACAGTTCTACCTGAAAGACTCAAAATTGCTTCTTGCCAATGCATGTTACAAAAAATCCTGTTGATATTATCCAAGTTGGGGGGTGTTCAGCCTGGAGAAGAGAAGGCTCCAGGGAGACCTTAGAGCACCTTCCAGTGCCTGAAGGGGCTCCAGGAAAGCTGGGGAGGGACTTTGGCCAAGGGCAGGGAGGGATGGGATGAGGGGGAATGGATGAAAACTGGCAGAGGGAGATTGAGGTTGGAGATGAGGAGGAAATTCTTTGGTGTGAGGGTGGTGAGACCCTGGCCCAGGTTGCCCAGGGAAGCTGTGGCTGCCCCATCCCTGGAAGTGTTGAAGGGCAGGTTGGATGGGGCTTGGAGCAACCTGGGCTGGTGGGAGGTGTCCCTGCCCATGCAGGGGGGTGGGACTGGATGATCTTTAAGGTCCCTCCCAGCCCAAACCATCCCATGGTCCTATGATCTCCCACTGTGCAACTTCACCTTTCCATCAGCCAAGAGGCTTCCTGAACAATTCCCTAAGAGCAGGACACACACCTATGGATCAAGCAGCAGAACCAGCACGTGGCAGAAACAGGATCTGAATCACCCAAGCCCTGCCTCTCGCTGCTGCAAACCAGCACTGCTCCCTCCCAGAGTCAGCAGGTGACTACACAGTGAAGCAGCAGAGGGGAACATAAAGGATAATGAAAATGGGAGAGCAGCAGCACCCAGGAACTAGCCAGACTCTTGGAATAGAATGGGAAAGTTTAGCCAAAGTTGTCAGAAGTCTAGAGAAGATTCCAGTAAGGGACAGTTTAGTATCATAGAATGGTTAAGGTTGGAAGGGACCTTAAAGATCATCTAGATCCAACCCCCCTGCATGGGCAGGGACACCTCCCACCAGCCCAGGTTGCTCCAAGCCCCATCCAACCTGCCCTTCAACACTTCCAGGGATGGGGCAGCCACAGCTTCCCTGGGCAACCTGGGCCAGGGTCTCACCACCCTCACACCAAAGAATTTCCTCCTCATCTCCACCCTCAATCTCCCCTCTTCCAGTTTAAAACCATTCCCCCTTGTTCTATCACTGCCCTCTCTGGTGAAAAGCCCCCCCCCCCCCAGTTTCCTTTAAGGTGTCTTTGCTTTGTCAATTTTCTTTTCATCACATCAGGCACGGAGACATGAGCTACCCAAGAAATATCCTCAGGGGGCCTCCTGTATTCTGATTTGTTCCCTAACAATCCTGCAAGGCAATCAGAACCAGCCTGGGGAAAAGAAACTAATTTCCACATAGAGGAAAGAATATCCTAAACAATCTGTATTTTCAGTCCTCATACAAAGAACTTAAGCCACTGAGCTACCTTGCAAGCAAAAGTCAAAATGCTCAGTCATGCAAGAAAAGGGATACACAAAACACCTGATGAAATGCAAATTTTTCCTCCTACCTTTTGAAATCAGCATGGAAATGTATTCTCAGTGTGTCCAGCTGAGGAGGGGCTGAAGCAGCCCCATGAACCCACACAGGTTGAGCAGGAATGGGTTTTAGCCTATTTTGCTCCTTCTGTCAGTGACCTCAAAGAATAGAAACTGAGAAAGTTCCCAGCAGCAGTGACTAAAAACTAGTGGGGGTAACTCAAGCTTAGAGCTTTCCCTGGACAGTAAACCAGGTTTCAGCAGCAGCCATCTTAATCATAGAATCATGGGATGGTTTGGGTTGGAAGGGACCTGAAAGATCATCCAGATCTAACCCCCCTGCAGGGGCAGGGACACCTCCCACCAGACCAGGTTGCTAAGAGCCCCATCCTGCAAAAAAAGTAAGGTCATATACATGGGGAAAAAAAAAAAAAGATCACAAATGACAAGGTACTCTGAAAGAAACTCTTCCACAGAAGTAGGATTCCAGCAAATCCATGGAAGCAGTGCTTGGATTCAGGTTGAAGAGACAGCATTATCTTCTTTACACAGCCCTGGCACAACCTTTGCTCCATTGCCTGTAGTCCTGCCCTCCCCAACTCCAATAAAAATGGCATCAGGCAGCTGGAAAGGGTTCAGCAAGGAACTGCATGTTTATTTGGTTAACAACTCCTCCCTGACTTACTGTAAGAATCTCACATTCCAGAACAAATATGACTCTTAACTTGAACTCTACATAAAGAGAAGACAGAAGACAAAGACCAGTTGAGGAGAAACTACACACCTGAACTATCACCTAAAGTCAAGACTAAGTTCTTTGTACCATGGATGAAAAAGGACTGGGAACATCCCATAAAATCACTTGAAAAAGATGCTCAACACCAGTTGAGTACATGCCTGATGCTGGAATTATCCAGTGACTGATTTTTTTGCAGAATGTCAGATGGTCACAACTCAGAGGCAGCTCCTCGAAGCCAGACCACAAAAGGGAACAACGTTTGGAAACAGAAGCTGGGTGAAAGGGAAAAGAGGCACTTGGAGTTCCTCTGCTCATTTAATTTGAATTTCAAATGACTGTGCAACTACAGCATAAACTAGACTAAATCCATGCTGCTGGTGTGAGGAGCAATCATTACAGCTTCTCTAAAGATCAGCAACATCCTCCCCCCTCAGGCTCACTTTGGCCCTTGTGCCAGCTCTACAGCCTCATGCCATCACCTCCATCAGGAAGCTGGCTTAGCTAAAGTGAAAAAAAATAAGGAAAAGAAAGGTTCCTGTCCCACTCAGCAGCATAGCAGCTTTCCCTACCCATCGTGCATGGGCTCAGGAGTGATGCAAACCCCACAGAGAGGGCAGTGGAAGGGCTGTGCTGCCTCCTGGGGCAGCTGAACAAACCGGCGCGAGTCCGAGCGACCGCGCAGCTACAGACACAGGGGGTGAAAGGAACAGATGGGAACGAGCTCAAGCTCCCACATGTGACCCAAGTGGACTGCTCCCAGCCTTGCAGAAAGTCCTGCACAGCCCTTCAAATGCCACACAGTGCATAAAAGTGAAGGGTGATATTAGAAGACAAAGCAACAAAATGGTTTTGTCCAGAAAGATGCGGAGCAAAGGCAACGCTCAGCACTACCTGGGGAGTGTTACCCTGTCAGGCAGCCTGCAGGACATGCATTCATTTTAATCATTAACTTGCAATTTATGAATTGCTTCAAGGGAAAAATGAGCTAGTAATAAAAAGATCCACAAATGGCCTCAGTCACCATGTTGTTTGTAAACTCTGGTAGAACTGGGAAGGTAGCTAACAAAGTGACAGGACAAAAGCAGGGCTGCAAGGAAAGCTGCTTGCTCAGTTTGGATGTAGACTGACTAAAGCTTTAAGAGGAAATATAAAAATATATTTATATATATCTTGCTTTAGTGGCTAGGGAAGTTATTTACAAAGCAGGGTGATAACATTTCTGCTTAAATATGACAAACAGCACTATATTTTTTTTCCACACAAAGTTCCTTTCTACACTGGAGGGCCTCTTCCTGTGATAAGGAGGGTAGAAAACACAAACTTGGAGCAGTGCATCATTTATCAATTAATAGCAGAAAAGTGGCTTTGGTTTCAAAGTTAGATACCACCAGGAGGAAAAAGCCACAGCACTGGGGAATCAAAAGTGGGGAAAAGCTTTAGGTGCTGCAGGACACTCCCCACCCCCATTTAATTACTCCCCAGTAGCCTGGGATCACAAGCAGGTCGAAAGCAAAAATATTTCAAGGCAAGAAGGGAATCAGCCAGTTCAAAGGCTGATACTATTTTCTCCTTGTGTTTGTATTTATTTCCTCATTTAAATGCTGCCATGGACATCCTAAGAAAAAAACAGATGGAAGGAGCAAGCAGCATGAATTCTGCAGCTTAAGGGGGTTTCTTGAAGCCTCTTAACTGGGATATTTTCAGCAATCATTTGAGCCACACTTCCCCTAGCCTGACAGCTTTCTTGCCTGATGTTTCCTGACAAATTGAGTCATGTCAGCATTGCCCAAACAGTTGATGAGCAGACAGGGTGCACAGCATGTGGCAAATCCCTGATACCTACAGCACCGAGACAAAGAAACAAACAAACAGCTTCCCCCAAGAGATGCCCACCCTACAATAGATGGAGGTGAAGTTATTGTAACAGCTCCTCAGCCAGACACAAAGCTGTCTAGCTCCAAAAAAGCATTGCTTCAAATAAACCAGGGGACTTTTTTTTCATCTTCTGGAAAATAAACAGAAGGCCATGAATGGAGTTTGTAAGAACACCGGGAACATCCAGGCGGAGAGCAAGGAACAAAGACCAGACACTGAAGACAAAGCAACAAAGAACCCAGACTCAATAGTTCAACAAACTAAAAATGTCCAGGCAGAATATCTAATTGCAAGGCTGGGAAAAGCAGTGGAAATGACCCTGAAAAGAAAAAAATACTGATCCTGCAGCAAACTGATGTTAGGAAAGAACAACCACCAGCAGCTCTGCAGAACTGAAGGAGGAAAGAGGGGACTAGGTCAGGCAATGTCACCACCACCACCAGCTACCTCAGTGAACTGAAGGGCTGTAAACAAGGGTATCTGAGTGTTTGAATTGGATCAAGTCAGGGAAGGGTAAAAGTTGGGAGTTTTAAAAGCACACTTCATGCCTCACACCCTGTCTGCCTTAAATCCAGCAGAATGCCTGCAGAGCTTCCCAAGGCCTCCCTGTCCTTGCAGCAAGGCTGCACTGGGCTGCAGTGCACACCCTGCACACCCTGCACACCCTGCACACCCTGCACACCCTGCACCACCTTTCCCTTCACTAACCCACCCTTCCTCACCAGCACAAACTTCAGCACAGACTCCTCGCCAGCTTCCAAACTGCTGTTCAGTTTTCTGACAGAATCGATTCCCAGGGAGGTGATTTTAATATTTTCTTTCCTATACAAGCCCGAGTGTCCTCCAGTTCAATCAGAAACATCTTTATTTGCAACTCCTCCACACGGCTGTGCTAAAACCCATTACAAGTGCCCAGCTGTGGTCTCTGAAAACACAGCGAAGTGGGAGGTAAAACATTACAAGCAAAAGTCACATTAGAGCAGGACAAATCCTGAGGAGTGACACTGCAGAGCTGCAGGAACAGGGATACAGGCCTGAAGCTGCCTAGAACCCCACACACCTACATTTCAAGTCAACCTGCTTGAACCTGATTCCCCAAAATCTTTCTTTTCCATTATTCAAAGCCTTCAGGTTGCTGTAAATAATTTCCCCGTAGGCTACAGACATAAGCAAACCACAGTAACAATTTAAGATTTTTTTTCTCCCCCCAAACCCCCCTTCCTTGATGAATAAAAAGCCTTCTGCCCAGCACATGCCAGGACAAGGTTGAATTGTAAGCTGTTCACTTCATGTTTTGCCAAATCATGTGGTATTTTCAAGATAGGACCCTGTTGGTTGCACTTACTTTCTCACTAGAAATGCTGATCACATGAAGCAGCTATCAGATGGAAAAGAGCAGCATGAATTTGTGTTTCCTGTAGCTCAACCACCAGAGATGGTGCAATAAATACTGAAATCAAAAACAAAATCTATACCTCTAACTTCAAACTGGGTAAAATAAGCATGTTGGTTTCTGTGCTCTGAGTGACTTAGAGCAACTGCATCTTTGCTTATTAGTTAAGACTGGAGAGGCCAGAAGGCATCTCAAACTATACATGCAAGAACTTAAGTCTAAGCTCTGGAGCCCTCAGCACAGGAAAGACATGGAGCTCCTGGACAATATCCAGAGGAGGCCATGGAGATGATCTGAGGGCTGGAGCAGCTCTGCTCTGGAGACAGGCTGAGAGAGTTGGGGGTGTTCAGCCTGGAGAAGAGAAGGCTCCAGGGAGACCTTAGAGCACCTTCCAGTGCCTGAAGGGGCTCCAGGAAAGCTGGGGAGGGACTTTGGCCAAGGGCAGGGAGGGATGGGATGAGGGGGAATGGATGAAAACTGGCAGAGGGAGATTGAGGTTGGAGATGAGGAGGAAATTCTTTGGTGTGAGGGTGGTGAGACCCTGGCCCAGGTTGCCCAGGGAAGCTGTGGCTGCCCCATCCCTGGAAGTGTTGAAGGGCAGGTTGGATGGGGCTTGGAGCAACCTGGGCTGGTGGGAGGTGTCCCTGCTTATAGCATGGGGGTTGAACCCTGATGATCTTTAAGGTCCCTTCCAACCTCCACCATTCTATGCTTCTATGATTTTATCTTGTAATTCAGTATATCTAAAAAGTGCTTAAAATCTGCATGCCTGAGGGGACCTGGCACCAGCAAACACTTGGCATTCTGTTACTGGAGGAAAAGTGCCAAGGTGCTCCCTGCACACACCAGTCCTACCAACCACTGCATTCATTTGTAAAACAAATGTCCTGTTGCATGGCAGAGCATCATTTCCAGGGGTGGAAACCACGGGTGGGGTCTAGAGACTGGCATCTCCATCAGCTCCAGGTCACCTGTGCAGAGACTCAGACCTCCTCCCTCTCTGCCCCAGGAGATGGCAAGTCCATATCATAGAATGGTTTGGGTGGGAAGGGACCTTGAAGATCATCTAGATCCAACTCCCTGCATGGGCAGGGACACCTCCCACCACACCAGGTTGCTCAGAGCCCCATCTCATTTGTCAACATCCACTGTAAAGAACAAAATTCTCTTTACAGAATGAGTTGCTTCCTCTCACACAACCCATCCCACCAACAGGTGACTTTGAAAGTCCCTGAATGTTTCAGTGCTAAGGAATTTTTATTTTATTTTTATTTTTTTCACCCAAAGTGACTTCTTGGGCAGAATCCTAAACCACTGTTATCACAAGGGGCTAAAAATCTTTATTAAAGACTTCCTTCCTTCAAGTTATGGCTTTCTACCTTACCATTTCCTGGCACTAAGTATTTCCAGCCCTTCATGGACTGTCAACAAAGTATTTAACAACTATATCATCTTCAGAGCAGCCTAACTGGCACTTGGCTCCAACTCTCAGATGCAGCCAGTGGGTGTGACACACACCATGATCCAGCAGATCTGCTGATATTGTTGGATCTAAAGCAGAGCTGGTAATTAAGGACTCTCTGAAAGCAGAGCTCGTGTTGAATCATTACCTGAAAAACCAAAGGAACGAGAAAATCTGCATCTGTGCAAGTTTAACACAGGGTATGTCAACAAACCACACCAAAAAAATCAGTTATCTTCAATATCTGATGCAGTTTTAAGGCTGTCAAAAAGCTCTTACATCCTCAAGGGAACTCCTGGTTAATAATCCAGCAACTATGAGAAATTTCAATGAACCCAACTTACTTTTAATGACCCTTTTATTGAGGGGGGGGGGGGGGAAAAAACACCCCAACCTGGACACACTGCATTAGAAGAGCTGAAATAAGGAAGAGAAAATCCTTTCTAACAAGTAGAAAACCAGAGAGGGGAAGCACATATTTAGCACAGACATAAGGAAAAGCACTCTGAAAATAAAGACAACCAGGAAATAAAGTTACTGACTGATGAAGCTACAAGCACAGTTCAATGACTGGAAGGATGAAGTGGCAGAGTTCAAACCTGGCATTTTTTAACCAGCAACTCGTGACTTTCTGAGCTATTGCACAGCTCCCTGAACTCCCCAAGAAACTCTCTCTTTTCTGGTGGGAAGGTATTTCAACAGCAACAACAAAATTCTCCAACTTTAAAAAGCAGTTCCAACAAAATTCCTCTCCACCCCGACTTACAGAGCTGCTCCACAACCCTGGTTCTCTTTTAGGTGATGCCAGAACTGGGACAAAAATACATGTTTCAAGCCGATTTTTCTGTTCAACACAACAAAAGTTCTCAAGTAAAACGTGATGCTTTCAAAAAAAGTTTCTTCCTGGTTAGGTCGGATTTTTACTACTCGTTGCTACTTTGCAAACGGGTTTTTTTTATCCCTCACACCTTAAAGCACTTGTGAAATACCCTCAGAAAGGGGTTTTTTTGCCACTGATTGTGTGCATGACAAAGGTGCTGCCTCTGCTCAGCCCGTGCCGTTGCTTGCCAGGTAGGATGAATGTTGGTTTTACCGTGTAGTTCCAGAACCAGGGCCCCAGAGTTCCTGTGAGAAGCTGCAGTGCTATTGTGCAGAGCACAGACTCTGTCACATCAAATCTACGTGCAAGGGAAAGAAACAGTTCAAAACGTTTTCCTGAGCACTTCAGTGAAGTGGAGCCATTAAACCAGATCTTCAGTCCCGGTGTAAACAGCTAAAGCCAGACAGCTAGTGTGCAGCATGGAGGTAATTGAATAAGGGGAGGTCAGAGGAAAGGAATTAACCACCAACAAAAAGGGCAAGTATTGATGAATTAACTAAAATTATATAATTATAAAAGCATATAATTATATAAAATTATATCATTAACCCGCCCAGAATTCCAGACATTTAAAGCTCTACTCAGAGCTTCCAAAATTTACAGCAGTAGCCCCCCCCCCCATGGGCAAACACAATCAGTGTGTGCAGGAGGAAATGAAACGAAATTCCTTGCTCAAAGTGACAGCAAATAAAATCCATCATCCAAAACTTCACGACCTCTCTGTCCCCCGACCCCGTGCTCCTGTTTCCAAATGACACTGAGTACATGAAGATGCTACTGGGTATTTTTGAGTGGGGCAGCAGCAGTGGGGCACCTCTAAGGGAAAGCCAGGAATGACACCTCCCTGCTCACACAGCTCCTCACATAATGCTAAAAAGCCAAGTGAGCTCTGGAGCCCGACTCAGTGGCAACCAAGATCTGTTCTGGGTACATTTATTTTTCATCCCGGACTGAAAGAGATGAAAAAAAACACACCAGCATCCAACAGAGCCACAACTACCACCTGGGCTTTTTATGGAGAAAATGCTACAAATGTGCATTTTTAACTCAAATATTTTAAAGGTAACTGAAATGACATGAAACCATCCAAACAGTCCAAAAGGAAAAGATTGCAGCAACAACAGATTCAGCCACAGCAGAGATCCTGTTTATTGCAGAGCATGCCTGGAGCAGAGGGGGATGCAGCCTGCCATCCACTGATTGAAAAGATTGAAAAGACCCCTCAGAGAAACAAAACTCATCCTGATGGCCCTGGGAAAGCTTAGGAATTGCAGTAAGGATGTGCAGGCCCATGCCTGCTGAGAAGATACAGTGCATTTCAGTCTGGGAAGCATTCTCAGTCTAATAAGCATTCTCAGTCTAATTATCACAGCACATAATATAGTCAGAAAAGGTAACATTTGGTGGTTTAGGGCATAAAGTCACATATACAACCACAGCTCTATCTGCTACTTTGGGACAGCTGCAGTTTCTTCTCCTTTTTATCCTGTGTTACTCTAAGTGGTATTGGTAATTCAGACATCGATTCATTTTTTAAACATGATCCAGGAAAGCTTAAGAGGGGGCCACCAACCTCAGCATGTGCTTAACTCTACTTAGATGTTGGCAGTGACAAGTCTTATTTTGCATGCTGTCTGCTCTGCTGGACTCCCTTGTCAAGCTGGTGAGAGTCTTGAGCCAATTAACAGACAATTGATTAGTCGTGCATCCTCTTGGCAGTGCTAATGTTTTGAGCATATTCCAGAGGAAATTCTTAAAAAGGTCCCAATTGATTAAATGAGCCATTGGGCTGTAAGAGGGCCACCACTGAATCAAGTTTTGGAGTTTAGAGGGAGCTGCAGGGAATTCTTTCCTTGTCCAGAGTGGTGAACCAAAGGGATTTAATTCCAAGTTGGGAGATTTCCTGAGAAAGTGAACCAACCAAGAACAACAGGAAACAGATCCTTACACTGGAGATGGCTCTGAAATCAAGTCAATCACAACCAGTGCAGCTGATCTCACACAGCTTTGCTTTCATAGTGTGTGAAACTAAAGGGGTGTGTGATTTCTCTACCATCCTCCTCCCCAACACACAGAACTCCCTGTCACTGTCCCATCTAGCAAAACACAGCAGACAAGAAAAACACTCATCAAAAGAGAGGTTTTGAGGCTGGGAAGCTCAGGGGGAGGTGTCTGCTGGTTAATACTCTGGGCAGCAGCACTCTGGCCTGAGAAATGATGAGTCTTCCATCTGCCTTATCCCTGTCTACCGAGTGGGGATTACTCGGTGAACTACGAGCATGAGACAAAGGATTGTTTTCTTAAGGGAACCGCCGCAGCAAGAAAAGGCTGTTCAGCAGCACGCCGCCGGGGGGGGGAGGAAAAAAAAAAAGGCTACAAGTCACATGCTAGAAGTCCAAATGCGTAGATTCAAAGGTTATTATGGAGTTGAGTTTTAACTCATTCCAACCCAGCATTTTACTCGATGTAATGAAACAAACAGCGTGGCCAAAGCAAAGCACACAGAAGAAAGCAAAGCATAAGGGCATTAAAAGTGTTTCCAGCTACAGGGAATTCATCTTGATGTTAAAGTAATATTAAAAAAAAAAAAGCCAGCAGCTTTCCTCCTGTCCTTGCTGTAATACACTTACAGTGATATGTAATTGTTTTCCTTTTGCTGCTCACTAAGGCAGATGAAAGGTTGGACAGGTCAGATAATGAGGAGAAGCACCTGGTTGAAGCTCAGAGTTTTGCAGAGCACTTAGAACATCTCTCAGTGCCAAAGGCAGAAAGATCAGCAGCAGCATCTCTGCACACAACAGCCTGGCTCCTGGTTTGCAACGCTGCTACAGGACTTGTGAGAGGGAAAGGAGGAGGAGGAAGAGGACCCTGATGTGGAAAACCCCTGTCACCATTGACACCAGCCCTCAGCAATTCCAGCTGGATGGATTGCTGCTGTAGAAGGCACTTAGACATATTTATAGGACACACAGCAAGCACTAGAGAAGTGCTGGCAGGTGGCAGGGAGTGACTGCAGTCCCAAGAAGAAGGGCAGGTTGCCCACAGCAAACCCAGCACCTCCCACAAAGACACTCCAGGATCTGGCAAGTGCAGAGAAACTAATTCCCCCCCCTGACACCAAGAGAGACTTGCTGAGCTTCCAACTTTCCTCTTGCAAATAACCAAGGTGTTAAAGTTCTTGAAGAAGTGTCGGAAAAAACTCATAAAATGGAAAGTTTTAATCCCTATAATGATGGAGATTACTGCCTTATCTCCTGCCCTAATCCTGAGATCCTGAAGCTGCTGCCAGGAGCAAGGACTCGATGTGCTAAACTTTGACTTGGAAGGCTTCCAGCTCTGTGTTTTGATACTTGGTGTGAACTGTCTATCCCAGACAACACAGCAACTCTTTTTCTGCTGGCTGCTGAAGCAGCAGGCTTCATTTTAGCTGCTTTCTGAAACTCACCCTCATTTATTACCCTCTCCTTTATACTACAATTTAAAGTAGTGAGTGGCATTACTGGCAAGAAGGCTCAGTTTAACCAAATGAACCTTCTTCCCTTCCTAAACCAAGCCACGACCCAAAAGGGTGTCCACATGCTCATGTACATACTCATGTATGTTCCTCATGTACAACTGCTGCAGTGTCACTGAACAAGAATGTTCCCCCAATTTCTCCAGCATTCCTCAATAATGGCTGTTTTGTTAGACAGCCCGAATTCCTTTGCTTTCTCTGGGGACTATTGTTCAAACAGTGAAGGAACATTTATAATCTGCAGTTGCAAGAAAGCTGGTAAGAACTGGCCCTCCCTCTCCCTGTTTACTGATCCACCTTTATGAAGCATCCTTAGAAATTAATTTCCATTTAATTGTGTGTGTATATATTGACATATATATATATTTACACACACATGTAATCATGGGATGGTTTGGGTTGGAAGGGACCTTCAAGGTCATCTAGATCCAACCCCCTCCATGGGCAGGGACACCTCCCACCAGACCAGGTTGCTCCAAGCCCCATCCAACCTGCCCTTCAACACTTTAATATGTGCCCACACACCCTAAAATTTCTACTCTCACCAAGTACCCATATTGTAGTTAAGGTTGAGATAAGCCAGATAATGCAATAACTCATAGGAGAAGTGCTGGAGGCCATGGGGCAGCAACACCCTCACATCTCTGGGAGGACCCTCAGTGAGCGCCCACTGGGTTTTTTAAAATCTGATTCAGCCTTTTCCCCGTGGCCAAATATACAAGGACTTTACCTGTGCTTCACATCTCTGAAGACAACACTCCAGTTGCAGGGCAGAGCCCAGCTCAGACCTGACAGAGACAAACAGCTCTGCTGCACTTCCAACCAGCCTGGATTTGAGACAGCTCCTGCAGAGCCAGCCTGTCTGTGCACTGACCTTGGGAGGTCGGGGAGAGCAGGGGACCTGCTCAGACACTGCCACCTCCCACCTCACTGCCTGCAGCCAGGACAGGGAGCAGGAACAGTGCTGAATCCAAGTGGAATGAGTTTGGAGCTGGAAGAACCAGAGCAAGTAATCACACCTGGGGGCCTAGGAAAGCTGGGAGGGACTTGTAGTGAGAGGAGAAGGTGTAATGGATGAAAACTGGAGGAGGAGAGATTTGGGTTAGACATGAGGAGGAAATTCTTTGGTGTGAGGGTGGTGAGACACTGGAACAGGTTGCCCAGGGAAGCTGTGGCTGCCCCATCCCTGGAAGTGTTGAAGGGCAGGTTGGATGGGGCTTGGAGCAACCTGGGCTGGTGGGAGGTGTCCCTGCCCATGCAGGGGGGGTTGGATCTAGATGATCTTTAAGATCCCTTCCGACCCAAACCAGTCTGGGATTCTATGACTCTAACTGGACTCCAGCAGGTAAATTCCTTCCAGGGTTTGTGCACCAGATTCCCTAATGCTTCTGGTTTCTGCAGCATGTTCCTAAAATACCAGATCAGTTCCCACACAGCCACGTGGCAGTCCATCAGGGCTTGCCAGTTTGACTTGTGTGATATGCAGAAGAACAATGCACTGTTTCCAAACCAGAGATGCCCCAGTTATGGCACAGCTGTCCCTGTACAAGACTAAACCTGAAACAAAGCTCACCCTGTACAGCAGGGCAGCAAGCCCACAACCCAGATAAACCAGTGACTCTGCTGAAAAACAGGACACAAGAACCAAGTAATTATTTGGACTGCTTCAATATTGGACCATTTTCCTACAATTCAGAATCACCTTCTTGTTTCTTCAAAAGTGCACAACATTCCTGCCTTTTCATGAGCACATTCCCAGGTCAGGTGTTTGTTTTTAAACAACATTTCTGCATCCAACTGTCCTCCACGCTGTCCCCTGCTGCCTTTGCTCTGTTGATGTTCCTACAGTGACTCTTCTTGTAGCCAACCCACCTTGCTTTGAGACACTTCCTGCTTCCTCGTGGGGAATTTTTAAGCAATGCTGACCTCTAGCTATTTTGTCAAGCTATTTAACCAACTCGAGCTGCTTTTTGAAAGTTCTGCATCAGCTGCCAACATCTAATTAAGTTCTATGATCATTTAAAGATGGAGACAGATCACTGAGACCTCACTGTCTTAATGGATTAGTCAGAAATCCTGGAATAGAGCAGCAGCTTCCCTCAGGTGTCAGGGGGGAAGGAAAAGAACCTGCAGTTGATGTTCTCAGTAATTGGGCACAATTACACTCAGTTTTCCCACTCTACCTGCCATATTCTGTAGGAATTTAGCAGAAGTGATCCCATTCCCTCCTCCCTCAGGGTGAACACTGCTGCTTGCAGATGGAGCCTGACACAAAATGCCCTCTGCAGAGCTCCAGGGAGTGGTCAAGGCTGCCCCAGTGACAGCACATGGGAATCAGACATTCTGCTCCACAAGCATGCACTTCATTTATCTTTAAAAAAAAAAAAGTTGACCATTCATTTAACTGCTCAAGTTTGAGCTGTCTGGAGTAAAATACCAATTGTGCCCTTTAGCTCTCTGCTGCTCTTCTCTGAACCACTTCCAGTTGCTTATTGAGTTGCTCTCTCTAATGAAATACAATTTCTGGGCCATAATCTCATCACAGAAACCCAGTAAGTGATAACCAACTGCCTGCTCTTCCCTGCTCCTTTGGAGTGGAAAGGCAAGGTTGAAATGCTGACACTTTTCCCAAAGCTTCCCTACTTTTCCCACCCCCCTAAGTGTATTTTTGACATAGTAACTATGTAGGATACACAGACAAGGAAAAGCTACTGGGCATTAAAACCTTTTTGGCTCCTTTCAACAGCTGCCTCCAATTCCACTTACTCAGGAGTAAGAACATCTAAGCCTGTGCACTCCAGGCAATCTGAAAGGATAAATAAAATATAGACTATTTTTCAGTTCTATGATTGGTGAAATGAAGGCTTCAGAAAAAAAACAAACCCAAACAAACCAATACCAGACAACCAGAATCAATTAACTGGATGAATAATCTCAGGTTTTGGCACAGAAATGAACATCAGCTTTTGGCAGGCTATTAACCTTGTGACACAGGGCAAATGAGACTGGTGTGTTTATTATGAAGTGCTGTGTGTTATCTAAATTAATGATACACACATTTGTGTGCTTCTTGTCTTCTCTAAATTAGCTACATACTGATGGATGATCAAATTCTCATAATATTAAGGCCATGCAGAACAACCTTATCTGTTACAGGATGCTGTCACCAAGATCACAGAATTGTTCTGGTTGGAAAAGACCTTTAAGATCCTCGAGTCCAACCATAAAATAAAATACACAGACTCTCCACACACACAGGAAGCAACAGTCCCAGCCTGGAGCACAAAGGCAAATTGGGGGGGTTTGATATTTGCATCTGTAGAGTCAAGCACATGCCAAGGTTGGGCCTTTTTTGGGTTCTTTGATCAAGAAGAGGAAAGCTTCAATGATCAGAGCCCTGTAAAGTTGAAAGGGAGCTAGAAACATTCATGATTGAGACTTTCAGTTTGGCACAGAAGGAAGAAGCCTGAGGAAGTACAATATTTGGGCCAGATGCCTTACTTTAAAGGTTTAACTATCAGAGAATTGACTGAACCAATGCTATCTGCTCTGGTGTAGTCAGGATTAGAATAGGGATCTAGATTTTATTTTCTTCCTCCAACAGACACTGAGAACTGCTCCAACATTTTACAGTTTTTAGCAGAAACACAGGAGGTTCTCCAAAGAATCTGCATTAGTGTTGTGCCCATAAGAGCTGTGACAGACAAGAGGCCCATAACTGTACTGGTTTAGCAGCACCTGGGTACCCACAGATCAATACCAACAGACTGTAAATAAACAGTGCCCCTTGTAGCATTGTTTCAGAACCCCCCCCACACTAAAGGCTCATTTCAGAGGATTCCAGGTGCAAAACCATTTGGCAGTGTATTTGCTTGAAACATACCTGTTCAACCTCTGAATGCAAACAGAATCCATGCACATTTCCACATGAAGGGTAGTGAATCCCACAGCTCACTGGGTCCTTGTGTCCTGTTTCCCCACCTGCCCTCACCCAGCAGTAAACAGGACTTCAGCTGTTGACTTCCTTCCAATTTTGGTGCCATTACTGACAGAACCACAGTCTACACTAACTGAAAGGGATTGGGAACTTCCAAGTTGTAGGCACAATGTCAATTAATAACCATAACCCTTAAAATACAGTGTAATAGTGAAGATTAAACTATACATCCTCACCAGTCAAGCCAGACCAAGAGAACACTGCATACTAAAGCCAGACTGCCACCATGTGACAAAAGCATTCAATTCTTGGGAATGAAACCCCAGGTGCTTCTTTATTTAGGCTTAAATCACATCAGAAGCTCCTAATGAATATGACAAAAGGATATTTTACCACCCCGAAAACAAGCTAAGAAACTTCCAGTATGAACCACAGCTGCCACGAGCTCGAAGGGTGTCTATGAGTATCAACCATGTCATAGATGAGTATCCACAGTTCACTGCTGATTTAAGGGGCTGAACTGTGACCACATGAAGTGCAACTAGAGAGGGGAGCAGCCTCAGTGTCACTTGTCCTGTCAGCCAAGGTACTTACATGCCAAAGCGCAGGGTCCCCGAGACGTACGTCTGCCAGTGCGCGCAGTAAAACATGAACGTTCCAGCAAAACAACAAAAGAACATCCAGTCAGGATTCGTTCCCAGCTGCACAGCAATACAAGTTCCCAAAACCACAAAGACTGCAGAAGAAAATCAGTCACATAATAAAAAGATGAAGTGCGGGCGCGTGGAAAGAGCCTCACCAGAAACAAAGCTAACAGAAGGGGACAGCGTGGAGGTGTCCTGGTGTGGTTTATCTCACAGACAGAGGAGAGCAACGCTTGCATTTTTTTAAAAGTACAGGCTGTCAAATGCACATTTAAACTCAGATCAGTTTTCAGAAGTTTTCCTCAATAATGAGGGTTTCTTAGTCTCCTGCTTCTTTTTTTTTTTTCTTCAACTTAATGGGATTAGACACCAAGAGACTTGAGCCATTTGTGCCACTGCAGCCCGTGGCCAGAGCGTGGGGCTTTTCTCACTCATCTAAGATTTGCTGGACATATTTCTTCCCCACTTTCTCCATTTTTATGATCCCATTAAGAAGATCCAAGTTTTGTCATTCGAGATTCATGCTTTCTCAAACCCCCCCCCCCTCCCTTTAGATACACAGCTTTGATAAAGCATCCATCAACATTTCAAGCAGAGCAGCTTCAGAACTTAAGTCACCACAAGCACCTGATCTTGCTTTCACAATGAGACTTCAGGAAGTCTCCTTACCCAGGAGCTCATCTTGCTGATTCTGACCTTAAACTCAGCTTTCTACCCTCCCATTTTTCAAGCTTCCTAACTGTCTTGCCATTGCTCTGTATAGATTCAATCTCAAATTATACAGAAGAGCATTTTGACAAGTTCTCCCTGAGTTTTTTTCAGAACCAAGACTGAAGCACCCAGAGAAGACACTGATTTAGACACATGCTTAATTATTTTTTTCAGAGTAATGCAAGAGAAGATATTCAGCTGATCAAGGTACTGTCTATGGAAAGGAAAGGAGGTTGAAAAGCTATAATATCAGTTGTCCTCTTCTTCAGTAAGGAAACATTTATCTGTATTCCAGATTTGATCCCTGAAACGGAGTCATTTAATCCTCATAGTTCAATTAAAAATGACAATACCTGTGGAAAGGGAATCACAGCCATGATCAAAAAGTTCTCCTAATGGAGTACTGCTATTTGTCCTTCTTGCTTGTTTTCCATCTATAGCATCCAGAGACTGGTAGATGAAAAGGCCACATGCACAAGCAACGTATGCCCAGGGAGGTGCCTAAGAAAGAAACAAGTCAGTGAGAGTAAAAGCTTTTTTAAACCTTAAAAAAACCCTCTAGGTTGAAAGATCTTACACTCTCCAACAGTAGTTTTCCATTTGCACACACTTCCCCACCACAGGCCTGTCAGTAGCTGGTGCTTGCAGGGTCAAGGCAGAGGGGATAAACAGAACAGTGACAAGAATTCCAGGCTTAGATGAACAGGCAGAGCATATTTACTAAAGCAGGAAGCTGCACTGGACATCTGAAAAAAAATTCTAGTCCTCCATCTGCAAAGCAGTGCAGGGTGAACTTCTTATTGCTGGAAATCTTCCTTAGCCCCCAAAATGTGTCCCAACCACTGAGCTCATCTTCACAGGACCTCAGGGAGGTGTCACATTCCACAGTCCTGCCAGGCACAGGGGGCCTGTGGTGGCATTTCAGAACTGTGTCACTGCAAAGTGCTGAAGCCTCCAGAGCTCCAGTTCAGCCCTTCCATTTTCTGAGGGCATTTTCAGTGCTCTGCAGCACACCACCTCCACCACCACCACCTCCACCACCACCTCCACCACCACCTCCACCACCACCTCCACCACCACCTCCACCACCACCTCCACCACCTCCTTTTGCTATTACCAGGTAACAGCAGCTTTGCCCAATCTGTCTTAATAACCCTTAATATTCTCTTGCTGCGTAGCAGTTTATTTCTACAGAAATACAAGTGACACCAAACCCCTGCTGGACCAAAGCCTACAATTCAAGATTTGTCAGTATTTGAAGCATAAACCACTATTATCACAAAAGCCAGAGGGTTGCCATCAGTCTGTCTCAGTTTACACCTCCACAGAACAGGTATTGTTGGACATTTTTCAACCTTCACATTTGACAGACTTTTACAAATCATAGAATCATGGGATGGTTTGGGTTGGAAGGGACCTTCAAGATCATCTAGATCCAACCCCCTGCATGGGCAGGGACACCTCCCACCAGACCAGGTTGCTCCAAGCCCCATCCAACCTGCCCTTCAACACTTCCAGGGATGGGGCAGCCACAGCTTCCCTGGGCAACCTGGGCCAGTGTCTCACCACCCTCACACCAAAGAACTTCCTCCTCGTGTCCAACCTCAATCTCCCTCTGCCAGTTTTCATCCATTCCCCCTTTTTTTCCACCATTCAATTTAATTCTCCTCCATTACAACGTAAGCAGCTCTATTTTACAGACCACACCAACACAGTCCAAACACAGCTAAGTATCTCAGTCAGATTGACTTGCCCCTCATAAAGCTCTGGACTCCACCTTCTTTTGGTCTACAGAACCATGAGTCATTTGCAGCA
Source organism: Hemiprocne comata (assembly GCA_020745705.1). Taxonomy (NCBI): domain Eukaryota; kingdom Metazoa; phylum Chordata; class Aves; order Apodiformes; family Apodidae; genus Hemiprocne; species Hemiprocne comata. The sequence continues at coordinate 5,527,323 of CM036610.1, read as the reverse complement.
CATCAGCTGAAGTACATTCTTTCTACAGCTCCCATTGTTCCTGCTCCTGCATCTCCCCAAACTGTCCATTCTGCCTCCAAAGGTGGCACCATGCTCTGCTTTTCAATCTGTCCCCACCAACCACCACAGAAGAGAGGGAAGGGGGAAAAGGTGTCCCCCAAAAGCAGAGGGTCACAGTCAGACAAGGTTGTGATGCTACAAAATCCCATCCCATGGTATCTCTATTTCTTGTGGATAGATTTTACACACAAGGTTTAAATTATCTTTCAGTATCATGCAATTTTTCCTCTATAAACTTAAAAAAAAATAAATCAGACTGCTGGCTCTTCTGTCTTTACCACTCTAGGTGTTTCCACTCAGATATTATTTGTATCTCCATAAAATTTCACAGCTTCCTCTCTTACCCATATATTTTATGTTTGTTTTTTTTTAAAACAAAAATTCAGGTTACCATCCCATTGCTCAGAGCTTTCCCAGGTGAGGTTCCCCCCATCTAAGCAGGCAGGAGAACTATTTGTGTTTCATTTTCTTTTTGGCTTCCCAAGCAACAGCTACATCCCCTGGGCTGCACCTTTCACCAACAGGAAGAGAGAAGTGAAAAAATTAGAACTAAGACCAAGCTGCAAGGAAGGGACAATTTACATCTGAAAGCAAGGGTGATTTTTGGAAAAAAAAAAATGAAAATAATAAGAATTGTGTTTCTGGCATTTCAATGCCCCATTTTCTTCCCTATTTGACACTAAAAAAGCATGAGCTCAGAGCTCCATCCTCCCTGGCAGGGCTGCAGCACCATATGGCAAACCAGTCCAGGCTGGAAGCTGCCTCAGCTAAGTTATTTTTTTTTTTAATAAGTTCTTTTTCAGCTGAAGTGAGAAGAGAAAAACTCATTCACTTTGCACGAAGTAACCCTCCAACTCCTTCACCATGCAACCATGTTTTAGCCCAGGGGGCTGCAGCTGATGCTGCACCTCCTCTCTGATGCCCTGAGTTATGCTCAGAGGGTTGATGAACAACCAAAATACAACTGTACTCTGAATTCTGCTCTGGTTCAGAGCCCTGTTCCAGCTGCTCAAATAGACACAGGATGAAGTTGCTCTGTCAAACTGGGTCCCCAGATAATCCTGGGATCAAAGAGCAAGTTAAAACCCAGTCACACAACGATGCCACAGTCTGACAAAGGAAGGAGCTGCTCCAGGTAGTCACTGCTCCAACTTCATATTCCTTTTTATCTGCCAAACTCCACAGGTTGCTGGAAGGGAGCTGCTGGAATAGATGGTTTCAGAAAGGCAAAGATCCCTTTTCTACATCATATGTGGAACACGGATGGGGAGTGTTGGATGTTCCCACATCCATGGGTTTCTCTTAGAGACAAGGTGGAAACAAACTGGCATTGTTTAAGGACAAAGCACTTTCCCAACCTCAGCTGGGAGACTTGGCTACAAAGGAGTTAACAGCCACAACTTGAGACACTCACCAGGCATTTTCTGTAACAAATCATTCCCTTTCTCAATGCTTATAGACAGGAGCAGCTTTTAAAATTCAACATTCAAGTGACAAAGCTTCTCCAGCCCACAAAATTGGGAGTTCTCAAGAGCCTTACAAGGCATTTCTAGTGAAACTAGTAACTCAAAGGGCCATGTGGAGACTTGTGTACCCCTGCCAGCAGGAGGTACAGAAAGTTATGACAGTTCTCCCAAGGACACATCAGGAGCTTTTAGTGCTCTCAGAATAAACCTACTGACTTTTTATCCAGCCTTCTCCCAGCACAGACTCGGGCTGCTCAGGAAGAGAACTCTGTGTTCCCACGGGCCTGATCTGAGCTGCCTGGGGACACCAACTGCCAGGGCCCACCCGGGATGAAGAAAGGTGCTCCTCCATTTTTCTAAGCTGGGTTTAGTCACACCAACCATGGAGGAAGCAGCAGCCTTCATCTCCTAAGCTGCACCATTGTGGAGCTCAGCCCCTGGTCAGAGCTCAGGCTCCTGGCTGTGTTGCAACCCTAGCTGGGTGCCAAGCAGGCTCCGTGCTGCCACCCGAGTCACCTTGCACTGCTGGTTGTGTGGTAACTCTAGAACAGAAAGCTGAAGGTGACTAACCCAGGCACAACCAGAGAAAGTAAACAGGCAAGAACCCTGCGTGTCACACAGGACAACTGCAAATCCACTTCCTAACTGCCTGCACACCCACTCCAGCAATCTGGGGCTGCAGCTTCTGTGCAGCAGGCCCTTCATGCTGCCACCACAGCAGCTATTTTGGTCCTAGACCCTGTTTCATGAGGTGCACCTTGGCCAGAGGAACCCCGGTTCCACTCAACCAGCAGCAGGTTAACCCCAGAAACTACACGTGCTCTTTTTTACACACCAGCACTCCCACAGAGGCACACACATTTAAAGAATTCAGCTTAAAGGCATGAGAGCTGCAGGCTGGTCAACGAGAAGCAGCTCTCCACAAAGATGAGAACCCACCAGAGCACAGTGCCAACTGCCACTAGCTCCCAGCAACCCCAAAGAAAGATCATCAAAGGTCCATAACTTACCTGTTCTGTAGCTGTTGGGCAGTAATACACTAATAGCAGAGTGGTAAATATGTTTATTAACAGTCCAACGATGGTGATCAGATTCGGGGCAATCCAGGCTGGAACTCTTCCAACTAACCATTCCCAGTAACCTTGCATGAGGGGTTCAAGCAGGGACCGTCCAGCACTCTGGTACTTGTGTTCTTCTAACCGTTTCAGCTGGTGCTTTGAGAGGGGAGGTGTGGGCAACTGAACCAGTTTGCTCAACACGCAGCCGGCGGCCGGACCGTGGCCGCAGCCCGCGGGGGATTCCAGGTGGGATTCCCCACATCGCCTCTTGATGTTCCGATGCCCACTCATGGATTGGGAGGCCTCAGGGGTTTTATTTGGCAGGTAGCAGCTGTTAGGGAGAATCATAAGATCCTGCAACATAAAAGGGGGAGAGATATTAAAGGTGAGGAGCACGGAGGTGATTATGTGTGAGGAGGAGCAGCTGAGGGAGCTGGGGGTGTTGAGCCTGGAGCAAAGGAGGCTGAGGGGAGACCTTCTGGCTCTGCAACTGCCTGAGAGGAGGTTGGAGCCAGGGGGGGTTGGTCTCTTCTCCCAAAGAACAAGTGATAGAACAAGAGGAAATGGCCTCAAGTTGTGCCAGGGGAGGCTTAGATTGGATATTGGGAACAATTTCTTCTCCAAAAGGGTTGTCAGGCCCTGGCCCAGGCTGCCCAGGGCAGTGGTGGAGTCCCCATCCCAGGAGGTGTTCAAGAAACGTGACACTTCAGGACAGGCTCCAATGGGTTGGTTTTTTTCTGGGTTGATGGTTGGACTCTGTGATCTTAGAGCTCTTTTCCAACCCTGACAATTCTGTGATTCAGTGAAATTGCCCACACTGAGCCAGTGCCAAGCTGCTCACTTGAAGTTTCTTTCCCTTTTCCCCCCTCCTCTAGAAAATCTCCCTGCGTGCAGTTGTCAGCCTGCAGGGACAGACCCTGCACAACCCCCCGCAGAGCTCTGGGACTGATGAGCAGCCCCTGCTGGTCGCAGGGAGCAAGTTGTGCCAGGGATGGTTTAGATTGGATGTTAGGAAGAATTTATTCACCAAAAGGGTTGTCAGGCCCTGGCCCAGGCTGCCCAGGGCAGTGGTGGAGTCATCGTCCCTGGAAGGATTTAAGAATGTTATAGACACAGTACTTGGGGATCACAGAATTGTCAGGGTTGGATGGGACCTCTAGAGATCCAGGATCCCCTGGAGCACATTTCACAGGAGGCATCCAGGGGGGGTGGAACATCTCCAGAGAAGGGGACTCCACACCCTCCCTGGGCAGCCTGTCCCAGGGCTCTGTCACCCTCAAAGAAAATAAGTTTTTCCTCATATTTCAATGGCATTTCCCATGTTCCAGTTTGTGCCCATTGTCCCTCATCCTGTCCCTGGGCACTGCTGAGCAGAGTCTGGCCCCATCCTCCCTGCACCCACCCTTAGACACTTACAGACATTAACAAGGTCTCCCCTCACCCTTCTCCTCTCCAGGCTGAACAGCCCCAGCTCTCTCAGCCTTTCCTCATAAGAGAGATGCTCCAATCCCTCAATCATTAGTTAAGGACTTGTCAATGTTAAGTTAATGGCTGGACTCTCTGATCTTGAAGGTCTTTTCCAACCAAGGGAATTCTGTGCAATGAGATTTTTAAGGTATCACAAGTTTCTCTGCACTGCTCTAAGGAGCGGTTCCTTTGCCATCAGCAAGGCAAGAAGATTTTGTAAGAGTTCTCCCTCAGGAAAGAAAGGTATTTGGAGAATTGCTGAGAGGAAGCCAGGAAACAAACCTCCACAATGCATTTATAAATGTCAGTTGCTCTTGTTTACTGTCTTTGCTGCCTACTGAAGCAAATATCCTGCAGCCACCAGCCTAAATTTCAGCAGCAGTAGAACCTCACACCACAGCACTGCCTTGTGTTACAGACTGAGGCATGGTCAGTCCCTCACATCTCCCTCGTAGGAGAGGTAGTGATAAACAACAGACCTACACCACTTCAGTTATCAATTCCTGACACTAAAACCAGTACAAGTACTGAGAAGTTTTAAGTTAAATTGGTTTGAAGCAGCTCTGCCTCTTTGGTGAAGCTGAAAGACCAACACGAGGCGGTTACAAACGGTTTTTTCAGATCACTTTTCCTTATTTCCGTTTTGCTGTTGCTTTTTTCTTCTCAAGATTTAACCCAGCTCATTGTCTATTCAGCTCTTAAAATATGCAAGACACATGCAGGAGTTAGAGAGCTTGAGCTGGCCAAAGAGAGCCTGCAGACACCAGCACGAGGTGCCTGGAAGAGCATTTCCAGCACAAACAAGGACCCCCCGTGATGTTCCATCTCTCCTGAAGGCAGGTGACCAGAAATATGTAACTCTCTGCACAAACTGGAGGAGAAGCAGCACAGAAAGGAAACTTAAAAGTTGGCTATTTATCTACAGGAGCCAACCAGTAAAAAAAAAAACAACAACCAACCACCCAACCCAAAACCTAGCTGTGAAGTCTAGCAGAATGAAACCAGAAAGGGGAAGGTGGCTGCTCTCTCTCTCAAGCCATCAGCAGTGCACATACCAGGTAGGGAAAACAACCTATGCAAATCAAAGGTCAATAGTCTGCTTCTCATTTCCACCCTCCACAGCTTAATTAAGGCAATTTCCAACAGTGAAAAGCCAGCCTAAGAAAGCCCTGGGAGTGGGAGGGGAGAAAGCAAGCAAGCAGAGCCTTGCTCATGCAGGAACCCGGTGTGCTGGGGAGCAGGCAGACCTGCACCCGCTCCTTTATCAGGGAATCAGACTTAGTCACCTAGGATGTCCCTGTAGGTGTTGCCTTGGATGACAAGAAAAATTTAGTTCCAATGCAGAAAACTATACGCTTTTCCTCTCTGCCTGAAGACTTGCTTTCACCCAAGGAGAGAAAGCAACCTCAGCCCACCTCGTCCTCCAAAACAAACAACCCCACGCTGCCCGGCTTCCGCAGGACTTTCACCCGGGCCTGGCCGCTCGTCGGCAAACACCCGGGTGAGGGGAGGGGGGCCATAGGCACCTCTCAGCCCAACCAACCGCTTCGCCCGAAAGAAGCAGCCCCCGGGGCTGCCAGGACCCACCCGCACCCAGGCCGGGCCGGGGTACCCCAGCCCCCCGGCCCCGCCCGCAGCACAGGCCCAGGCCCGACCTCAAGAACCTCACCCACACGGCGCCCCCCTCCCTCAGAGACCCCGTCCCACCGAGAGGGAGCGCGCAGAGCCGAGAGGACTGACCCCATCCCCCGGCATCCCGCCCGCCACCGAGGAGAACCCGGCATTTACCTCAATCTCCCCGCACCGGGCGGCGCTTTTACGCCCCTTTTGCGACGGCCGGAAAGGAGGTGGCGGCGGCGGCGGCGGGAGCCGGGGGCGGGGCAGGGCGGGGCGAGGCCGCCGCGGGGTCGGCGCGGGAGCGGCTGAGGTAAATGGAGGGCGGGGGGGGGAATCCGGTAACCTCCTGGGTTATGTCCTCTTAGAGACCCTAGGGCCTCCCTCCGCCCCCGTGTCACCCCCTCAGTGACCCTCCGGCCTCCCCTCGCCCTCCCGTCACCCCGCGTCACCCCCTCAAGTGGCCCTCGTGTCCCCCTGTCAGCCCTCACCGCTGCCCTCCGGCCGCCCTGGAAGCCCCCAGCGCCCCTAGAGACCCCCCGTTATCTCATGCGTGCGTCCTCCCTCCCTTTAACAAATGCCCTGCCACCCCCTCTCGTGTCTCCCCGTCAGCCCTAGAGCTCTCCCTTATCTCTCTCTGCTGCCCCAGTGACCCCCCCGTGCTCCGGGGACCCCATCGAGTCCCTCTACCCTTTCACTTCCCTGTCGCAGGGCTCACCTTTCCCCCCTCCATCTCTTCTTTCCTGCCCAGTCGCTCTCCTAAACCTTCCTGTTCCCTTTTCCCTCTCCTGACTACCCTGAGCTGCCCACCAGGCACCTCCAGTCCCTCTCCTTGACCTCACGGTAGCTTCCATTCCCCAGCAGTAACGTGGGAAGCTGCCTCCCCTGCTTTGCTTCAAGTACTCACGTATTTTTTTAGCTGCTTTCCTCTGCTTATTAGACAGGTTGGACTGACAGGTTGCGTGGGTTCACCCCAGACCCTGAGCTCCTCAGCCAGCTGGTATCGTGGTGTGCCACGTCTCCAAAACAGCCATTGGGACATCCTTGTGTCGGGATATCTTGTGCCTGGCTCTGTTTGGTTTGGGGCTGTGCCATTCTGCTGCTTCCCCAGCTGGGGAACAGGGGGGGCTTAGCAAGGGCAGCAAGATCCTCTCCTCAGCCCTCTCTGCAAGCTGACCCCCAGATACAAAAGACTTCGTAGCAACTTTTTTTGGTGTCTGTATGAGAAAACACTCAAAGTGAGTCACCCCTCATTACCACCCCCAAGTGGGGACAACAAAGGGGACACATTTCCTGCTTTCTTCCTTCTAGTCCTTTGAGGCTTAGTGACCTTTCACCGTTGTTATCAGCTGGACCCTGACTGTACCTTGTATAAATGAACAAGTTCAGTCCCTTTCTGACTCAGCCTCATCCAACCTTCGTGTTTACTTAGATGCACACAGCAAATTGCTTTGTCTGTCTGTCTGTCTCCAACACGGTGTCTGTTGGAGGATTTTGCTGGAGAGAAAAACAAGGAGCCCTTCCTACAGTTTTATCTCTGCCCATCTGGCAGGGAAGAGGCAGGTTGGCAGTCAGAGTATCAGTGTTCATTTACAGATTTCCCTTTTTCTTCTCAGCATTATCATTTGAGACCACAGTAACTTTCTGCCCTTAATGGGCTTGGCCCCCTTTCATTTCACCTGTAGTTTCTGTTCTATGTGCTCAAGGGTGTGCAGGATGCATTTAAAGGAAACCTGAGAGATGGCTAAAAATCTCCTTTGCTTTTCAAGCACTTCCTTGACTTGCTCTTGATAGTGATTTTATGTCTATCACGGGAGAGACCCATGATACTCCAAATTTGGGGCTTAAAACCTTAGGACACAGAAGTACCTACAGATCAGGTTAAATGTTTAATAAAATCATAGCTATGTTGGAAAGAGGGACCAGCTATCCCATTGTATAACCAGTTGGCAAAGGACCTTGTGGAAAAACAAGGAGGTTGAGTGTGGGTTTTTTTTCCTCTCTCTCTTGAAAACAACAGGACAGGATGAGGTGTTAATTTATTTCAGGACCTTCCAGCTGGCAAACTGGGAGGCAGTGCCATCCTGCCTCTGAAGATCTTGACAGAGCTAAGAAAGGTAATTTAGTAGAGGGGGGAAAATTACAAACCAGTTTTAAGCATAAGAAGAGCTTGTCAGGGGGTTCTGCCTGTGAAAACAGGAGGACCAGGGCTGCAGTTTTCTGGCAGAGCTCAGACCAGCTCTCATCCCTGGGCAGTTGGGATGGACCAGCTTGGAGTTAGATTCACAGTAAGAGCCTGAACAGAGCTCTCAGGTTGCAGCTGAAGCCACCACACTGCTCCTCACACCTGACCACATGAAAATGAGCATAATTTATGGCCAGGCCTCAGCTGTGGGTTGAGATGCCCAGTCCTGACTGACTGGAGCAGACACTGGTGCTGAGCTGCCTGCCTGGGCACGTTTTGTATTGGATCAGAGCAATATCCAGGGGGAATATTGGGAATAGCTCTTCAGGCTTCACTAGTCCAAGTAAATCAACCTGCAAATACTCCCCACAGGGGGAGGATCTGCCTTGTCCCTGAGGTTTCCCCCCATGTAGGATGGCTGGTTAAATTCAGGTGGCTTCAGCACTCATCCTGCCACACCAGCAGCACACTGGGATGCTCACAGTGGAACTGGGACACTCCAAGTTGTGTCTTCTGCCCTGTGTGTAAGCAGTGATCAGGAATGATGCAATTACACCCATTGAAACAGTTGCATTATTTTCCTTTTTTTTTTTTTTCTTTCTTGAAAGCTTCTCATTTTGAGTTAAATCTTTGAGCAGACAAGCCCTATACATCCAAAGGTCTGAAACACCCATTTTCTGCATTTCTCCCATCCCACCACACACAAGCTTTGCTCCATAAACCACTGGGAACACAGGAAAAAGGTGTGTCAGTCTGACAGTCCATCAAATCATGGGATGGTTTGGGTATGAAGGGACCTGAAAGATCATCTAGATCCAACCCCCTGCGTGGGCAGGGACACCTCCCACCAGCCCAGGTTGCTCCAAGCCCCATCCAACCTGCCCTTCAACACTGCCAGGGATGGGGCAGCCACAGCTTCTCTGGGGAACCTGTCCCAGGGTCTCACCACCCTCCCACCAAAGAATCTTGCTGTCCCAGGCTGGGCAGCACCAGGAAATCCCCACTACAACCCATATTGCAGCTGCACTGCACCAGGGCTGGACACAGGACCTTTGTTTTGGTCTTTCAGTTTTCCCAGGGCCTTCCAATCCAGCAGCAGTGACTAACAGAAGCTGCCAAGCAGGTGAATTAATACCACAGACCAACAGGTATGGAAGGACCTCACACCTTGATTATTCTCCTTTCTATCTTAAAGATTTAGGGGGAAAAAAAAAAAAATGAAGTGAATGTGGAACCTCCTCAGAAGGATGACTCTGGATTCTCCTTGATGTGTCATTCCCCCTGGTGCCCTGGTTCTCAGGTATGTGGCACAGGGTTTGTTGGTTTGTTTTCAGGCAAAAAAACCCCATCAGCTCAGAAAGAAAATGAAGGCACTAGTAACATTTCAATGCTCCAGGAAAAGGAAGACCTCAGCATCAGACTGAGGTGTTGAATTACATGCTGGTGTCTGTAGCAGAGAGTGCCATGCACAATTCCTCTTTCACATTCCCAGTTTATTTCTACAGGAGATGGGATTGTGAAGTTATAATGAAGTTGGTTATAATGAAGTTCTGTTCATGACTATCTTTGCTGCCTTAAAAGGCAAGTCAGCATTAGAGATTAAATGTACTTAGCTTCAAAAGGAGCACTGAAGAGTAAGAAGGCAAACACCTCTAATTCTGTTGCTATTCTTATTCACTGCACCTCCTCTTAGACACTTTATCTGCTGCCCAGCATCTTCCTTACCAGCAGCTGAGCCTTTAATTGCAGGAGGACTCATGCTTTTCAAGGGTTATCAGTTAGAGCTGCCTCTTGTTACCTCCCAGGGTCAGTTGTTCTTACTTGAACCACTGATATTCTAGGTTTAAAAGCAGCACAAAACCAAGACTGACCAGTTTCTGGTAAATGAGGAATTCTCGTGGTGGGTGGTTGTGCCTTATGGGATCAACCTGTCTCCCTGAAGCTCCCCTAGATGTGCATGCTGGTGGAGGTCAGCAGAAGGGTGGGCCATGGAGTGACAGAGGGCTGCCTGGGACCCAGTGCCTGCTGAGTGCATCCATGGCAGGAGAGTGCTGAGGTCTCCCAAGTGAGGTCCAAAGGAGTTGATCAGCTCTGGTCTGTTGCCAGTCTCACCCATTTCCATTTCAACTTACTTTTCCCTCCTATGAGTCACAGAGTGCTCAGGCTTGGAAGGGACCTCTGGAGATCATCTAGTCCAACCCCCCTGTAGAGCAGGGTCACCTACAGCAGATCCCACAGGAACATTTCCAGATGGGTTTGGGATGTCTCCAGAGAAGGAGACATTAGGAGACATGAAGGAGGCATCTCCACCCCCTCTCTGGGCAGCCTGTCCCAGGGCTCTGTCACCCTCACAGTCAAGAAGCTTTTCCTCATGTTCATCTTGACCCTCCTGTGCTCCAGTTTATGCCCATTGCCCCTTGTCCTGTCACTGGGCACTGCTGAGAAGAGTCTGGCCCCATCCTCCTGACACCTGGAGATGTTGAGAAGGGTTGATGAGATCCCCCCTCAGTCTCCTCCTCTCCAGCTGAACAGCCCCAGCTCTCCCAGCCTTTCCTCACAGGCAGGTGCTCCATCCCCTCAGCATCTTGGTGGCCCTGCCCTGGACTCTCTCCAGTAGCTCCTTGTCCTTCCTGACCTTGGGCAGCCCAGAACTGGACCCAGTTCTCCAGATGTGTCCCCCCCAGGGCAGAGCAGAGGGGCAGGAGAACCTCCCTGACCTGCTGCCCACACTCTCCTTGATGCCCCCCAGGAGCCCATTGGCCTTCTTGGCCAGCAGGGCACATTGCTGGCTCCTGGTCACCCTGTTGTCCACCAGGACCCCATGTTCCTTCTCCCCAGAGCTGCTCTCCAGCAGGTCCCCCCCCACCCTGCACTGATCCATGGCCTTGTTCCTCCCCAGATGCAGTACCTGACAGTTGCCCCTGTTGAACTTCATGAGACTTTCCAATCTTGGTGCTTCCTCTCTCTTCCTTCCTTTTTCTCTCTCCTTTCTTTCAGTCTCCAGGCACATCCCACCTCCTAAAACTTCTCAGTGCTGCACTCCTCCTTATTTTGTCTCAACATTATTTTGCTTTTCTCACACAGTTTGATCTTTGCCTGGGTGCCCTTGGATCTATACTCTTTATTATTGGCTCTTCACCTTCTTCCTGTTTCATATTCCATTCCAGTCTCCAGTTTCAACTATGCTTTCTGTGTCCTTCTCACCAGTCTTACTGGAAGGGAATGTCCTCAGTGAAATGCCAAAAAAAAAACCCCCACAGGGCCAAGTGTAGCCTAGAGAAGAGAAGGCTCAGGTGGGATCTCACCTCCCTACCTGGAAGGAGGGTGCAGGGAGGTTGGATCCAGGCTTTTTCCAGTGGTGCCCAGTGCCAGGACCAGAGGCAACGGGCACAAACTGAACCACAGGACCCTCTGAACAGAAGGAAACACTTTTTCACTGTGAGGATGACACAGCAGGGGCTGCCCAGAGAGGTTCTGTGATCTCCATCTCTGGAGACATTCACAAGCTGTCCTGCACAACTGGCTCTGGGTGGCCCTGCTGGAGCAGGGGGGCTGGACAAGGTGGCCTCAAGAGGCCTCTCCCTTCCCACCTCAGCCTCTCAGGGCTCCTGAAATCAGCTCTGCTTAACTTTAATTAAAATCAGCTCGTGTTCATCCATATCTGGGAGCTTCTATAAGGGATGTTTGTAATAGATGCTGAGTCACACAGCGTGACAGGTAGTAATTAAAGTCATTTTAGGTCATTTTCTCCATGTCTGCCCAGTGGATTGTTAATGGAAATTAGGGGCTCCACTATCAGTTAAACTGTCACTGCTGGGACACGTTCTCTGCCAGCCTCACTAATTCTAACATGGGGTGATGACACAAGGGGAAGAAGAAAATAGAGTCAGTTATTCACAGTGACCCATTTGGCCTTCTTCTGGCAGCAACAAATGCTGAGACGTGGTAAAGTGACACCATTGGTTTTGTTTCTCATGATCCTCTTAAGAACTTCAGAAAGAACATTTCCTGATGTTATTTCATAGAATCATGGGATGGTTTGGGTTGGAAGGGACCTTCAAGATCATCTAGATCCAACCCTGCCATGGGCAGGGACACCTCCCACCAGCCCAGGTTGCTCCAAGCCCCATCCAACCTGCCCTTCAACACTTCCAGGGATGGGGCAGCCACAGCTTCCCTGGGCAACCTGGGCCAGGGTCTCACCACCCTCACAACAAAGAATTTCCTCCTCATCTCCAACCTCAATCTCCCTCTGCCAGTTTTCATCCATTCCCCCTCATCCCATCCCTCCCTGCCCTTGGCCAAAGTCCCTCCCCAGCTTTCCTGGAGCCCCTTCAGGCACTGGAAGGTGCTCTAAGGTCTCCCTGGAGCCTTCTCTTCTCCAGGCTGAACACCCCCAACTCTCTTAGCCTGTCTCCAGAGCAGAGCTGCTCCAGCCTACATCTCCTAAGGTTCCCCTCTTCCAGTTTAAAACCATTCCCCCCATCATGATTGCTTCCATGCTGTGAAGTCAACTGTTCACTTTGGGTTTGCTGGACAGGACAGAGCAATGTCAATCACTGTATTTGAGGCAGCTTGCCTCAAGAAAAGGAAAACCTTGGAGAAATCTTAAGAAACCTTTGTATTTGATTCCTCAGTGTTGGGAGCCAGCAGCCACCACTGCAATGTGGTGGTTTCAACAAGGCCTCTCAGTCCTGCCTGTGGCTTTGGTGGTTTGGTCAGCTGCATCTTTTGTCTTTTCATACATCACTGCAACCATCCTACACCACGTGGACCCCCTGGTGCCCTACATCAGGTCAGTGACATTTGTGCTTCCTCCTGTGCTGAACTGGCCTCTCCCTCCTCTGAATTCCTCCCCAGCTCCCAACTTCCTTACCTAACAGCTCCAGTTCTAAAGTCACCACCTGTTTAGAGTTATTGGTGTGTAACTCCATCCAAAGGTGTCCATTTTTGTGCAGAATTGTCACCTTTAAGCTGTGGCTTTGTGAATGTGGCCTTCAAATGCTGATGAACAAGGGAACTCCAGCCCTCTGTGCAGCATGAAGCATCTTCATAGAATCATATCATAGAATCATGGGATGGTTTGGGTTGGAAGGGACCTGAAAAATCATCTAGATCCAACCCCCCTGCATGGGCAGGGACACCTCCCACCAGACCAGGTTGCTCCAAGCCCCATCCAACCTGCCCTTCAACACTTCCAGGGATGGGGCAGCCACAGCTTCTCTGGGGAACCTGTCTCAGGGTCTCACCACCCTCACACCAAAGAATCTTGCTGTCACCAGGCTGGGCAGCACCAGGAAATCCCCACTACAACCCATATTCCAGCTGCACTGCACCAGGGCTGGACACAGGACCTTTGTTTTGGTCTTTCAGTTTTCCAGGGCCTTCCAACCCAGCAGCATTAATGCTCTTTATTCACCTTTTATGGAACCAAGACCAAGACAAAAGGAAAAGTCACACCAAGTATGCTCATTCCTTCTCTTTACCATGCTTATCTCTGCAGCTCTAAAACCAGCAGAGTCTAGTTTGAATCATGAAAAATTCAGCATAAAAAGATACCTGGGAGGGGTTTTTTTTCCCAAACCTGTTTCTTATTGTTTCAGTCTACAAAGGAACCAAGTTCTGTTGCAAGTGTTTTTAGTATAGACAGAAAGAAATCACTCCATTTCTCTCTTCCAGTGACACAGGGACAATACCTCCTGAAAGATGCTTATTTGGGATCATGTTAAATATTTCTGCTTTCTTGGGTGAGTATGGAAAGCTGTCCTTGGCAAAAACTGCAGCTCTGGAATGCCCACGACTTTAAACAATTTAGTTTCATGATTCAGATAATTCAAGAGCCCATAATTCTCAGGCAAAAGTGAAATTCCAAGCAATCAACCATAATTATCTTAAGTCATTCAGAGGAATGTGGATGTCAGGGATGTTATCCATGAAGCCAGCCTGTCAGCTGCAGATTCCAGAAGGACAAATATTTCTTTGAAAAAATTTCTTGTCGAAGAAATAGAAATGCAAATTCAAGACAGTCACTGTGCTGCCTTTATGGAGAGGGGGGAAAACAACCTAGAGATCATAGGATGGTTTGGGTGGGAAGGGACCTTCAAGATCATCTAGATCCACCCCCCTGCATGGGCAGGGACACCTCCCACCAGACCAGGTTGCTCCAAGCCCCATCCAACCTGCCCTTCAACACTTCCAGGGATGGGGCAGCCACAGCTTCCCTGGGCAACCTGGGCCAGGGTCTCACCACCCTCACACCAAAGAATTTCCTCCTCATCTCCAACCTCAAACTCCCTCTTCCAGTTTTCATCCATTCCCCCTCATCCCATCCCTCCCTGCCCTTGGCCAAAGCCCCTCCCCAGCTTTCCTGGAGCCCCTTCAGGCACTGAATCAAAAAAATCAGGTAATGTGCCTTGTTTACCTTGATATTTTTTCAGTTTTCACTTCCAGCTTCTCAGCTTTCCCATTTCACCCTACCATAAGAGAGGTTCTCTGGTATTTTAAATAGTTGCCTCTCTCACTCAGCAGTTAAAAAAGGGACACTCTGCTCATCAGCTGAGAACCTCAGTGCATTTGGGTTCCTCCCCAACAGGCATGGCCACCATGTACGTCCGTTACAAACAAGTTCATGCTTTGAATCCAGAAAAATCCAAGATCCTCAAGCTTAACAAGATTGGCCTCACCCTGGGATTGATGAGCTGCTTTGGACTTTGCATTATTGCAAATTTCCAGGTTGGTGTTTATTTTGCCACCTCCTGAAGCTGCCCAGAGTTGTGTGTGTGTGTGTTTGTCCTGATGAAATGGGGGTTTTACTGAAAGCACAACTTGTGGGGGCAAACCTGGTTTGTTGTTGTGTTCCCTACAAAAGCTGTTACAAGATTTAATGTTTGGTTTGTAATTTTTTTTTACTTACTCCTTATTTGCTTTACCTACTGGGACTTGGGAGCAGCCATTCAGGAAATCTCAAAACAATTAAAACCCCATGAGTTTTGCAGGAAGAAAACTCACCTTGGATCTCCTCAGAGGAGGTCTGAAGGCCCCAGCTGCAGAGTAAAAGGCCACAATTATCTTGTGTTTTGACTCAGGAGCAGCAGGTGTCAGTCAAAATGTGTTACAGCTACAAGCAAAACCAACAAAAACACCCACCAAGAAACCCACCTCTGAAAAATCTGCCCTCTGAGGTGGTTTTTTCCCTCACAACCAACACCATTCTTGAAAATACTGCACTGACTTGCTCCAGCTTTTCAAATTTCTCTCTCCCAGTGTCTCTTTTTTTTTTTCCTCCCCAATACTTCCCACCAAAAAAATGCCCAGACACTCTCTCATGTCTCACACCATCAGCAGGGCCACCTTCTGCGAGAGAGCTGCACAAGTGCCACCCTCATCACATGAATTCCCTGCTGAATTTTTTTTTTTGGGGGGGGATCTGCAGCGGTGCCTTTAGCCACTAGAGGCTGCAGGGGACACGTCGCTCTCCTGCTGGGTTAGGGCCAGGAAAAAGCGACCAGGAAAAGCTCTTGGAAAGCTCCACCTTTTTCCCCAGCACAGCTCTCCCAGTGCAGCAGCACCTCCGGGCTTACAAAGCTCAGCACGCTCATTTTGGGTTGGTTTTGGTGGGCTCAATCTGTTTTCATTTTTTGAGAGCCCCAGTTGAAGCAGAGGTCACAGCCCCCCCTGCCAAACCCACCCAGCAAAAGCTTCCATCTGTGTTCAACTCTGTGATTTCCCTCCACCACAGGTCAGGAGAGGGGATGTCCACTTTCTGTAGATTTCAAGATAATCAAAATATAGAAGGTGTTGATTTGTTAACTAGTCTGTGTAACACTTAATCTGGAGCAAGGCAAAGATTGGAAGTGATGGACCTGCACCTGACCTGGTTGAGTCACAGAGTGGTCAGGCTTGGAAGGGACCTCTGGAGATCATCTAGTCCAACCCCGTGTAGAACCAGGGTCACCTACAGCAGATCCCACAGGAACACATCCAGATGGTTTGGAATGTCTCCAGAGAAGGAGACTCCACCACCTCTCTGGGCAGCCTGTCCCAGGGCTCTGTCACCCTCACAGTCAGGAAGCTTAAATCATAGAATCATAGAATCCTGGGGGTTGGAAGGGATCTCGAAAGATCATCTAGTCCAACCCCCAAGCTTTTCCTCATGTTCATCTTGACCCTCCTGTGCTCCAGTTTGTGCCCATTGCCCCTTGTCCTGTCACTGGGCACTGCTGAGAAGAGTCTGGCCCCATCCTCCTGACACCCCCTGGAGATGTTGAGAAGGGTTGATGAGATCCCCCCTCAGTCTCCTCCTCTCCAGCTGAACAGCCCCAGCTCTCCCAGCCTTTCCTCACAGGCAGGTGCTCCAGTCCCCTCAGCATCTTGGTGGCCCTGCCCTGGACTCTGTCCAGTAGCTCCTTGTCCTTCCTGACCTGGGCAGCCCAGAACTGGACCCAGTTCTGCTTTTGAGAGGTACTCAAGTTAAGGGCCACCCCAGAAGCAAAAGGAGCCCAAACCCCTGGAACCCACCAGCTACTGAAGACAACTGAAGTGTGAAAAGACACAAAGATGACACAGGAACAGCCATCCCAGAGAGCTCCAGGCAGCTGTCACTGCTGGGCTCACAGGGCTCATCCTCATGGGAGATGCAATTCCTGCTCTTCAGCCAGTGCTACTTTAGCCCACCTGTGGCTATAGATTTCCTCTCCTGCAGGGCCAAGATTTCTCTCTGGTGACCCCTCAGCACTGAGCAGCACACGATTTTGGAGCCCACACCTTTGCAAGCTGCTCACTGACTTTTTAAATTCAAATTCCCACCTCTCCCCTGCTGTGGGTGAGGCCCCTCGGGTTGATTTGTGCACACGAGGAGCACGTGGAGGAAAAGGTGACTCCAGTTCCTAATTTTAAGAATTAATCAGTCAACTACACAGACCATACCTGGTGCTTCAGGGCATAAAAGATCACCTGCATGATTGGAGCTCAGGGAGGCTGCCAGGCCTGGCCTTGCACAACTGCCAAGACAACACTTCTGAAAGTCCTGCTCTTGGGTCCCTTGCTTAACCAGGGAGGAGAGGAAAGGACTGAACTCCGTGAGCTCTGAGGGCACCAATTTTAATTTGGGTGGTTTTTCTTGGAATAACTTCTGGTTTTATGGATTTTTACTGTTTGATAGTTGAAGCTCCTGGAGTGTTCTTGAAGTTCAGAGGTATTATTGTTTGATTCAACCTTGTTCCCTTGAGTATTCAAAGATTTGACAAACCAGACTTCTTCAAACTAGAGTAATTCAGAGAACCTTGTTATTTTTAATCCAGTTTGGGGTATTAGAACTGTGTCCTTTTTATCCTGGATTGCATTATCCTTCATGGATGTAGATCTCTGGGATGGAAATGCCCAGTGACAGAATCACAGAATGTTGGGGGTTGGAAGGGACCTCCAAAAATCATCGAGTCCAACTCCCCTACCAGAGCAGGACCAAAAACTAGGGCAGATCACTCAGAAAGGCATCCAGATGGGTCTTGAAAGTCTCCAGAGAAGGAGACTCCACAACCTCTCTGGGCAGCCTGTCCCAGGGCTCTGTCACCCTCACAGGAAAGAAGTTCTTCCTCATGTTGAGGTGGAACTTCCTGTGCTTGAGTTTGAATCCATTGCCCCTTGTCCTATCACAGGGCACAAGTGACAAGAGGTTGTCCTGCCTTCCTGACTCCCACCCTCATGTATTTATAGACATTAATTAGATCCCCCCTCAGTCTTTTCCTCTCTAGACTGAAAAGCCCCAGGTCTTTCAGCCTTTCCTCTTAAGGCAGGTGTTTCAGACCCTTCATCATCCTTGTAGCCTCCATTGGACTCTCTCCAGTAGATCCCTGTCCCTCTTCAACTGGAGAGCCCAGAACTGGACACAACACTCCAAGTGAGGTCTCACTGGGGCAGAGTGGAGGGGGAGGAGAACCTCCCTTGATCTGCTGGACACACTCCTCCTAATGCACCCCAGGATACCATTGGCCTTCTTGGCCACAAGGGCACATTGCTGTCCCATGGATCACTTCTTGTCTACCAGGACTCCAAGGTCCTTCTCCCCAGAGCTGCTCTCTAGCAGATCACCTCCTAACCTGTTGCCACTCTCATGACCAGCCCAACGGCAGGAATTCCTTCATGCAGTGTCTGTGTCACTGTCCTTTCTGGCTAATGAGAACAGCTCTTACAAATTCCTGTACTTAAGATGTAACTGTGACCTGTAACTCAGCCACAAGAGTGTCACCAAAGCAGCAGGGCTGGGCAAGGTGCTGAATTCCAGCAAAAGTCTTTAGGGGGTTTCCAAGGAAGATCTCCTAAGGACTAGAAGGTTCCAGGAGAAGAAACTAGCAGGTTACAGAAGAAAATTGTTCTCAGAGGTGACAGCAGGTTCTGTACCAGCAGTGCTTTCTTTCCCTAGAAATGTATCCTGTACTACATCCACGTGGTTGGAGCCTGCCTGACCTTTGGAGTAGGGGCCATTTATATGCTGGTTCAGACCATCCTGTCCTACCTGATGCAGCCAGAAGTTCACAGCAAAGACATCTTCTGGATCCGTCTGACACTGCTGGTCTGGTGTTGCTCAAGCATCGTGAGCAGTATCCTTTTGGTGTCACCATAACCCAAAGCAGCCTTCCCAGGTGGCAGGGATTGTCACTGTGTGGTGAGGTGACAGGCTGGAGGGGAGGGATCCATCCTGAGGGACCTGGACAGGCTGGAGCAGGGGGCTCGTGCAAACTGCAGGAAGTTCAACAAGGCAGAGCAGAGGGGGACAATCCCCTCCCTGTCCTGCTGGTCCCTCTGCTGGTGACACAGCTCAGGACACGGGTGGTTTCTGGGCTCTAGTGCCAGCTCATGTTGAGCTTCTCATCACCAACACCCTCAAGTCCTTCTCCTCAGGGCTGCTCTCCATCCATTCTCCCCCCAGCCTGGATTTGGGATTGCCTGGTCCAGACACGATCAGCCTGGAAAATACCACTAGAAATAAATCAATTCCAGATGCCAAGTATCACCTTTGATGATAGTTGGAAGGCCTGCAGAAGGATGCTGTGTTTGATGAAGGAGGTGTAACAAGATATAGAGAACAAAGATGATAATTTAGATTAGAATGAACCTTTCCATGTGACAGGAACTAATGAGTTGCACCAACAAGTTGCAGGGAATGATGTGAAGCAGCCCAGGTCACCATGACTCTTCCTTACGCCGAGGAGAGGACTAGAGGGAAAGTCTTATAGGGAGAGGTTGAGGATGGTGGGATTGTTTAGCCTGGAGAAGAGGAGACTCAGGGGGGACCTCATCACTCTCTTCAACTCCCTGAAGGGAGGTTGTAGTCAGGTGGGGGCTGGGCTCTTCTCCCAGGCAACCAGTGACAGGACAAGAGGGCACAGCCTGAAGTTGGTCCAAGGGAGGTTTAGGTTGGATATTAGGAAGCACTTCCTCATGGAGAGGGTGATCAGACATTGGAATAGACTTCCCAGGGAAGTGGTGGAGGCACCATCCCTGGATGTGTTCAAGGCAAGGCTGGATGTGGCACTTAGTGCCATGGTCTAGATGGTGTGGTGGTGTTGGTCACAGGCTGGACTTGATGATCTTCAAGGTCTTTTCCAGCCTCGGTAGTTTTGTGATTCTGTTCTGTGACTTTGTGGAGAACAGAGAGATCTCCTACATCCTCAGCTTGCCACAATCCAGAGCCCAGTCTGAAACTTCCAAGTTGCTCATTCTTGGCCTTGAATTTTCCTTAACATATTTCTTCAGTGTTTGTTTCCTCAGTTGTCTTATACAGTGGCCTGTATGGAACAAATCTAGTGCAGAAGTTGCACTGGGACCCCCAGGAAAAGGTAAGTGATTGAGCAGAGAAAATAGAATCATAGAATCATTAAAGTTGGAAGGGACCTTAAAGATCATCAAGTTCCAACCCTCCTGCCATGAGCAGGGACCCCTACCACTAGCCTAGGTTGCACAAAACCTCATCCAACCTGCCCTTGAACACCTCCAGGGATGGGGCATCAACCACCTCCCTGGGCAACCCATGAAGAGAGAACAAAAAGCAGCTCCATCATTTGCAGTGACAATTGCACCTGCAGTTGCACGCAGGTTCCTGGGGTGGGAGAGGACAAGTGAGCCTTACCAGTTGAGCCAGTATGCAGCTGAAGTTCTGCTCTGAGCAACCAGTTGCAGCTTCAAGGGTTATTTTAAATTAATCTTGCCGAAGGGCAGTAATTGAACTGCCTCAAGATGTCAAACCACCAGCCTGGCTGGTCTGTGCTGGTGAACAAGTCCTGGTCACTGTTCCACGGTGACTGTAACTAACCTCTTGTGCCCGTTGGTTGCAGTGAGGCAGAGTTCCTGCCTGGGGGGTGTCTGGTGGAGTCAGGAGGAGAAAAAGGCCAAAGGACACAAGTGGTAGAGCTGCCCTTGAAGGGAGAAGTGAGGGATCCCCTGTGGGATGGAGAAAGGGCATGTAGGTCTGCACAGCTCTGCTGTCTCCCTGAGCCTCCCCATCCTCTCCACCCACTGCTGGAGGTGGGACACTTCCTGGAGGTGGGACACTTCCTGGAGGTGGGACACTTCCTGGAGGAAACACCTTCCAGGTTTGAGGGCTTTTCCCACCCCTCCCTTTATGGAAAGCATAAGGATCTTCTCAGAACTCTGCCTACATCCAAGGAAGGGCCTTGAACTTTACTTTTGTAAAGAGTTTCTGCAGAGTCCCACCAAGCTCTAAATGGAACCTTCAGCTTGTGCAGGTGGGTAATAAACTCCCAGTGGGGGTTGTCCCAGGTGTTTTCCTGCCCTTTCTCCCTCTTCTGCCAAATTCAACACTTCACTCTTGGAGACAGCAGATACCCAGAGAAATTCTGCTCTTTGAAGAGGAATATTTGTGGCTGTGGGATGTCACGTGCAAGCCACCTTTGTACCTCTGCAGGTTCCAGAGGAGCTTCTCACCCTGATCTTCTTTTCCCCTTCCAGGGCTACACAGCTCACATGGTCAGTACAGTCTCAGAGTGGTCGTTGGCATTCTCCTTCCTCAGCTTTTTCCTCACCTATATCCGTGACTTTCAGGTAAAGAAAAGTTACCATGAAGTGCTTCTGCTTCTCCAAGCTCTAAATGCCTGACATGATGCAGGGTGGGCTGTCTCGTGTCATCAGCCAGCAAGGTTGGGAGACCCCAGCCTGTGAGATCTGGCACAGGGGACCTCTCCTCCAGGACTGCCAGGCAAATGATGGAGTTAGGCCAGGAGAGCAGCTTGGGAGTCAGGCTTATAGTTCTGGGGCCAATCTGCACTTTGGGCTTTCATCTGACTACTGAAACCCCAGGTGATGCTCCAGGCTTGGGGAAGAGTGGCTGGAAAGTTGTCCAGTGGAAAGAGACCTGGTGGTGCTGGTTGACAGTTGGGTTCACATGAGCCAGCCTGTGCCACCAGCATCCTGGCTTGTGTCAGCAAGAGTGTGGCCAGCAGGACCAGGGCAGGGATTGTTCCCCTGTGCTGAGGTCACACCTCCAACCCTGGGGTCAGTTCTGGGCCCCTCACAACAAGAAGGACATTGAGGGGCTGGAGTGTCTCCAGAGAAGGAGCTGGGGAAGGGGCTGGAGAACAAGTCTTGTGGGGAGCAGCTGAGGGAGCTGGGGGTGTTCAGCCTGGAGCAAAGGAGGCTGAGGGGAGACCTTCTGGCTCTGCAACTGCCTGAGAGGAGGTTGGAGCCAGGGGGGGGTTGGTCTCTGCTCCCAAGGAACAAGGGGTAGAACAAGAGGAAATGGCCTCAAGTTGTGCCAGGGGAGGTTGAGATTGGATCTTGGGAACAATTTCTTCATGGAAAGGGTTGTCAGGCCCTGGCCCAGGCTGCCCAGGGCAGGGGTGGAGTCCCCATCCCAGGAGGTGTTCAAGAAACGTGACACTTCAGGACAGGCTCCAATGGGGTTTTTTTTTTCTGGGTTGATGGTTGGACTCTGTGATCTTAGAGCTCTTTCCAACCGTGACAATTCTGTGATTCAGTGAAATTGCCCACACTGAGCCAGTGCCAAGCTGCTCACTTGAAGTTTCTTTCCCTTTTCCCCCCTCCTCTAGAAAATCTCCCTGCGTGCAGTTGTCAGCCTGCAGGGACAGACCCTGCACAACCCCCCGCAGAGCTCTGGGACTGATGAGCAGCCCCTGCTGGTCGCAGGGAGCATCTAATGAAGGTGAAGAGAACATGTTCTCAGCTTAACTCAGGAACTTCCAAGCAATAACAGGTGTTATTTCTAAGCACTTCTTTTCTATCAAGATGACATGAAGTGATCGGGTTGGACTTGACACGAAGGGCTTTGCTATTAACCCGCCCAGCAATGCACATGTATCAGTGTTGTACACAAGCCTGTCACATTTCTACACACCCCAATTGTCATGGAAGGTTTCAATGAAGGTTATTAAAGAGCTGTGTCTCCTCATCACTCCCCCCACACCCAGTTTGACCTCCCTCAGCCCCTCTCCAATGTTCCTCAGCCCCTTTGGATGATGCATGGAGCCCCCAGCCCAGAGCCAGGCTCCAGCCTCACCCTCCCACAGCTCCCTCATGGAGGCCCATGGCCTGCAGAGTGGAAGGACCCCGAAGCCACCTCATCCTTTTCAGGAACCCAGAGGGAAAGGCCTTTACACCTCAGCTCCCTCCAGAGGACAGGAGGAGGCTCTTCTCTTGACCAGCTGCCCTCTGGCTGGAAGGGCAGCCATGCCTTTGCTCCTGGGGAGGAGTGACAAGGAGCAGCAGCAGGGCCAGACTCTTCTCAGCAGTGCCCAGTGACAGGACAAGGGGCAATGGGCACAAACTGGAGCACAGAAGGTTCAAGTTAGACATGAGGAAAAACTTCCCTACTGTGAGGGTGACAGAGCCCTGGGACAGGCTGCCTAGAGAAGGTGTGGAGGCTCCTTCTCTGGAGACATTCCAAACCTGCCTGGATGTGTTCCTGTGGGATCTACTGTTGGTGACCCTGCTCTGGCAAGGGGGTTGGCCTAGATGATCTCCAGAGGTCCCTTCCAAGCCTGACCACTCCATGACAGCAGCCTCTGCAGCCTGCTCAAACTGCTCTGCACCAAGTTTCTCCTTCCCTCCCTCTCTCCCTGGCAGTTGTTGAAGCTGATGGGCAGGTTCATCCAAGAGTCCAGGTGCAGAGTTTCCCACTGCACAAGTCTAGGAAGAGTCAGACTCCACAGCCCATGTCCTGCTCACTTGAGGGGAAGCTCTGGAACGAGCACAGAGCAGAGCATGACACGTGTCCTTGTAGCCTTGATGTCCCCAGTGCTCCCCCAAGAGTCTCCAGCCCAAGACCCAGCTGGTCCTTCCTATTCCAGCTTCCCAAAGCCATCACGTGGTGCTGCCAGCCCCAAACCTGACCCTGCAGCAGGTCAGGGTGCTCCAGAGGTCAACCTCCTCAAGCCTTTCCATGCTGGACACTCCAGATGTATGCCAGGGTGTTCCTACTGTTTGCACAAGGACAACCTTCCCCACACAACCATCACATCCAGACCAAGCCAGAAGCCTTAAAAATATTTGCTCTTGTTCTATCAAAGTAAAACAAAGTTATAGTATCACAGTATCATCATTCTGGTTGAAAAAGACCTTCAAGAAGAAAAGAACTTCAAGAAGTTATTTGATATTTCATCCCAGACAGAATCCCTGTTTAGCAGGAATAGCTCAGCTTCCTTCCTAAATCACTGCTCCAGTTTAAAGCCACACAAGCTCCAGCATTTGTTTCCTCCCACACCAAAAGCCACCTGCCCTTCCCTGGAGGGGCAGGTAAAGGACCAAGAGGGGGATTTCAGCTGGAGGCCACCTGGGAGGCACAGCAGCTGCCCTGGGCAAGTTCCTTCTCCCAGGTTACAACGGGATGTCTCCATCACAGTTGTGCATTATTTGTATTGGCAGCCTGGTCCAGCCCGAGTTCAGACACTTCCTGTGAGGAAAATGAGCTTTGGAGCCAAAAATCTGCTAAACTGCTGAGGCCTGGGAGTGAGAGGACAAGCTGAGACCATTCAGCTGAGCGAGGGAGATTTGGGTTAGATATTAGGAAGAAATTCTTCCCCGTGAGGGTAGTAAGGCCCTGGCCCAGGTTGCCCAGGGAAGCTGTGGCTGCCCCATCCCTGGAAGTGTTGAAGGGCAGGTTGGATGGGGCTTGGAGCAACCTGGGCTGGTGGGAGGTGTCCCTGCCCATGCAGGGGGGTTGGATCTAGATGACCTTGAAGGTCCCTTCCCACCCAAACCATCCCATGATTCTGTGGTTAGCACAGACTCACATTGACCCCAGGGACTCCACAGCTTGGAAAGACTTCCCCCAGTATTCCATTTGAGCTGCTGATACATCCCCAGGGATCAGGGCCTCCCTGCTGAGCTGCACACGTGGCCACACGTTCTAATGAGGCAACAAACAACCCCCAGCTCCTGCTGAGCTGCTCCAACCTGGGGAACCTGAGGGCTCAGCAGCAGAAACCCCTTTTCTAGGTCTCATGGAAGTCTCATGAGGCAAAGGGCTTAACCAGGAGATTGTCACAACACACATGCTGCCCTGATCCCTGCTGGGAAGGGGACAGATCCCTTTTCCTGCTCCAGAAGGGGGAGAAACAGAAACCTCCTTCCTTCCTGCAGCTTCTCGGGAAGCTCTGGTAGGACCCACCTTCTCACAGGGCTTTTCCCTCCCTTCCCCACGTTGCCTGGCACCACCTTCCCTCATCTCTACCTCCTATGGATCACGACCAAGCTCAGGGAGATTGATCCTGACAGCCAGCACCAGGGAGCTTCCCTGGGAGTGATTCCTGCTCCAGGAAGCTCCAGGAAGCCTCAGGTTCCTCTGGAGCAGCACCCTGAGGAGCCAGCCAGGGCAGCCCCACACATGAGCCATCAGGAACCCAAGCTCTGGGAAGGCTTTGAGCTCCACCTAAACCAGCACCTTCCTGAGTTTGTAGTTACAAACAACACCCCCCAATGCCCCCCCACCTGGTCCTCACCCCCTGGGGGGTTTCCTGCTCATTTGCAGATCCACAGAAGTTCAACCTCAGAGCATCAAACTCTGTTTAACAACCTCCCCAGCCCAAGGACAACATCCTTCCTCTCAACCTTGTCCAAAGGGACAGGGACGAGCAGCACCCAGGAACAGGTCCACACTCCTGATGCTCCAGAGACACACACCCCATTGCATCCCTGCCTCTTTCTCCTCCTTCTCTCCAGTCCCACCAACACAGAAGCTGGCTACTCAGGGGGCTGCTCAGTCCCCTAAGGGCTGGGCAAGGTCCTACCTCTCAAACTGAAGACTTCTGGTGGCCAGTGCATCTGCAGGAACTTGGGAACAGTCCTGTGCTGGCTGAAAGAAGTTGGAAGACCCAAGTGATCAACCCAAGGCTCTCAAGGTCTGCTGTCCTCACTGCTACAGGACTTCCAGCCTCCTGAGGGCCTTAATATACCCTAATTGCCCTGACCAGCCTCACCTGGGACCTCCTCCCACACTTCCTGCCCATGGCCCAGGAGCTCCATACCAACCCAGGCTCAAGCACCCAGTCCTGCCCTACACTATGTTGTGGGTAGACATGTCTTCAGCTCCACCTCTGGCTTTATTTTGTGGTGGAACTTCAGACTTAGACAGTAGGTAAGTTTCCTCCAGCCTGATCTCTGTGGACCTCAAATGTGCAGTCAGGGCCACAGAGATGATCCAAGGGCTGGAGCAGCTCTGCTCTGGAGACAGGCTGAGAGAGTTGGGGCTGTTCAGCCTGGAGAAGAGAAGGCTCCAGGGAGACCTTAGAGCACCTTCCAGTGCCTGAAGGGGCTCCAGGAAAGCTGGGGAGGGACTTTGGCCAAGGGCAGGGAGGGATGGGATGAGGGGGATGGATGAAAACTGGCAGAGGGAGATTGAGGTTGGAGATGAGGAGGAAATTCTTTGGTGTGAGGGTGGTGAGACCCTGGCCCAGGTTGCCCAGGGAAGCTGTGGCTGCCCCATCCCTGGAAGTGTTGAAGGGCAGGTTGGATGGGGCTTGGAGCAACCTGATCTGGTGGGAGGTGTCCCTGCCCATGCAGGGGGTTGGATCTGGATGATCTTTAAGGTCCTTTTCAACCCAAACCCTTCTATTATTCTATGATTCCCTCCTTGTCTGGGTGTCTTGTGACTCCTCCCCCATCTTCCCACCATCATCTCCAAAGGCTTGAGTTTTCATTTTAAGCTCTTGCCTTTTTTTTTTTAGACTCATTAGTTTCCTGAGCTGCCAGTCCTCAGTAGCTGCTGGGATGTGCTGGGATCTTGCTGACCTGCTGATTTTGGTGCCATCAACCCCTGGCCATTTTCCCAGCCCTTCTGCTGCTTGTTTTGTTCCTTCTGCTGCTGCCACACGCTCTTCATTCTCTCTCCAGATTGGTCTTCTCTTTTTTCTTTCAATTCTCTACAACCAAAGACAAAATCCCTGCAGGTTTTGTCAGGACAAGACCTGCCTCAAATTCAGCGTCATCAGGAAGTGGTGGCACTGAAACAGGCATCTCTGGTCAATCATCTACCTGGACTTCCTTCACCATAGTTTTACAGAAACCAGGCTCCTGTGGTGAAACTGTCCTCAGCCATGGAAATAGCTTTTCTGAAGAGAAGAAAGGCTGGTCCACAGTTGGTTCTCAATGAAAGGAAGAAGTCCTGGATACTCCTCTTGGAGCTCTTCAATATTCACAAATTATTTAGAAAAGCAGGTGAAGAGCAAGATGTCCAAGTTTGCTGGTGGTAAAGCTCTCAAGAAGATTGCAAAATGCTTCAGAAGGTTCTTGTCACACCCAATGGCTGAGCAACAGAACAAGTGAGGGAATTCAGTGTAGATGAATGAAAACCCTCATGTTTCCATGCACAATCATGAGCTCTGAATGAGCTGTTGTGTTCCAAGAGGTCATGAAATTCAGTAGATCAACCACAAAAATATCAGCTCAATCATAAAGAGCCCTGGAGTAGAAGGAATTCTTAGGGAGGTACAGAAAGCAGAACAAAGCCCATCAAAATGCCACAGTAACTCCACGGTGCAATGACACTTCCATCAGTGTTGTCCTTCTGGGCCATCCCTTGGAAAAAGATGATGGTGGAACTGGAAACCTATGGAGAAGGGCAAGAAAAACGGTCAAAAGTTTGGGATAGTTTCTATTCAGAGGACACCTGTGCAGGATCTCCCAGCCTGGGAAAAGAAAGACTGAGGAACAAGAGGGGAAAAAAAAAAAGTCTAGGAAATAATTTTCTGGTTGGATGTGGCGAGTTGAGGACTGGTGACACTGCCCTCAGAAAGGATGGGGCTCTGAGCAACCTGGTCTGGTGGGAGGTGGCCCTGCCCATGCAGGGGGGTTGGATCTAGATGATCTTTGAGGTTCTCTCTAGCCCAAACCATTCCGTGATTGCACGAACAACAGAACAGGTGAAGAAAAACGAACCCAAGGAGCTTGAACCCAAACGTAAAGATACAACATCTGTTTAAGGGCTGGAAGCTCGTGAAATCTTGTCCAATTCCCCTGCACGGGCAGGGACATCTCCAACCAGACCAGGTTGCTCCAAGCCCCTTCCAACCTGGCCTTGAATATTTCCAGGGATGGGGCAGCCACCACCTCTCTGGACAACTTCAGCCAGTGTCTCACCATGCTCAGCATCAAGAAATTCTTCCATCTGAATTTCCTGTCTTCCAGTTTAAAACCATCATCTGTTGTCCTACCAAAAAGTCTGTCCCCATCTTTCTAAGCCCCCTTGAAGTATTGAAAGGCCACAATAAGGTCTCCTCAGAACCTTGTCTTCTCCAGGCTGAACAACCCCCAACTCTTTCAGCCTGCCTCCATAGGAAAGGTGCTCCAGCCCTCAGATCATTTTTGTGGTCATTCTGGTGATCTTTGGACTCTCTTCTAGGCATCCACCATTGGTCTCCATTCTGATTTCCTTCCCCATATTGGTCTCTGCTACGGAGATGATGATGGTCCAGATGGAGCTTCATGGTCCAGATGGATCTTTAGCCTAATCCAGCACTGACTACTTCTGGTTTTATGTCTTGCTTTTGAAAGGAGTGTCACCTCCCTTCCCACCTACCAGAAGCTCTCTTCAGACTGCACTGTAACTCCTCCACACCACCCACATCCAGAAGACATGTAGGGCTCTGCCAAATGGTGCCACTGGAAATCCATCATGGTTTGTCCACTCAAATCAAACGACTGTAGGAAATTCAGGGTCACTTCCACGTTGCCCAAAGTGGTGTGAAGGCTGAATCTGCACATCCCTGATGACCCAATGTCTGCAGAATAACTTGGTTTCTAGTATTTCTGCACAGCTCCACCCTGGCTTTCCAGGAAGAAACTGGACCTGATGGACTCCAAGGTACCCAGCTTCCAGGTGGCCTCTTATGCTACATAGTGTTGACCCACCATCCCTGGAGGTATTTCAAGACACGTAGATGTGGTGCTTAGGGACATGGTTTAGTGGTGGATTTGGCAGTGTTGGGTCAACGGTTGGACTCAACAATCTTAAGGGTCTTTTCCAACATCAGTGATTCTATAAATGGCTGGGACAGACCTCTGTGAAGAGCTGTGTCCTCATACAGAAATGCAGGTGCTGTGGTGGGTTGTCCTCTAACTGATAAAGTCCTTTGTGCATGGATAGTTCTGCCCAGATTCTCCACCTCACCAGGTTAGGCTGATGTTGGTGACTGGCCCAGCATCATCCTTGCTTCCCAGCCTGTGTTGTCCAGCACTCTCTGCTGCTGCCTTTGCTCTCTGGACCCAGAAACTCCAAAAAGACCTTCCAGTGGTTCTTCCTGCATATTTACTTGCAAGTTACACTTTTAGTTCATGGCCTAAATCCATGGTTTCCACATTGCTGTGTGCCTCACACAGCAAGCACGGTGTGGAACTCCAATGCCTTCTGCCAGCCAAGGCCACCCACCAGGATGGCTGCCAGTAACTCCCACTCTTTGGACCACAGCCAGCATCCCCAGGACTCTTTCTGTCACAAAGAAGTTCTTAACAGATCACAGGAACTCAAGGATGAACAGTGCAGAAAAGCAGAACCAGTGCTGCAGATGATGTGGCTAGAGGAGGAGTAGTTCCAACCACCTGCAAGGTCCTTACCTGCTGGAAGTCCCTTTGCTCCTGCTGTTGGTGCAACCTTCCCACATCATTGCACCAAGAGGCTTCTCTTGGCCCTCAGTGACCCTTTCAGCTTTGTCATGATGTTGTTCCAAGAAAGACACCTCTGCCATAGATGGCTTGGCTTTGTCCTCCTGAATTGCTCCAAGTGGTTTCCAGCACTAGGTCCCAAGGAAACAGCCCATTCATTCCATTCCCTTTTTTCCACCAAATCCTACTGGTTACATTTCTTCAAAACATTGCCCTGAGGATCCTTCTCTGAGTTTTCAGTATTTTATCACTGTCTCTAGAGAAAACTCAGGCTAAAGGACCACTTCAGTAGGGCAGAAGATGTTCTGGAAGGTGATGTGTTGTAGGGCGTCCAACCTGGAATCCTCCCAGTGAAAAGAGAGGATCAGTCAACTTGGATTCATTCATTTCTTTGGAGATCTTTGGAAAATAGAAGACTTTTGCCAGAGGACAGTTAGGTGAGGGACGTCTGTTGGAAGAGCATCTCCACAGGTGACTGCATCACCAGAGAGAAGACGTGAGGCTGCTTCCATCTCCTTTCTGATTCATGTTCCATCACCTTGGGTCTGGCTGGGATGGAGTCAGTTTTGTTCCCAGCAGCCCTTGGTTGGGCCTTGTGAAGGAGGCAGAGTTGGTGCCACAGCTGCTGCCAGGCTGGTGTCTGGCTATGGCTGAACAGCTCTGGCACAACATCAAGGCTTCCTCTTCTTCTCACCCCGCATCCCACCCATCAAGTAGGCTGGGGAAGGACAAGGGGATGAGAATGGCCACAGCCAGGACAGTGGCCCCAGACTGGTCAAAGGGATAGTCCATCCCATAGGATGTCATGATCTGCAAATGAAAGCTCAAGAAAAGAACAGGATGCAGGGACGTTTTTGATCACAGGGTTTGTCTTCCCCAATAAACACTGTGCACATGGAGACCCAGGAAATGGCTGAACATCTCCCTGCTGATGGGACATGGGAATTCAATCCCTTCTTTTGCTGTCCTGCATGCAACCTGTGCTTCCCAAGTCTTGCCTACCTTCCATTGTCTCCCCATCCTTCAGGAGAGAGGAGCAGGCTGGGTAGGTGCTTGGCAGTTGGCCAGGATCAACCCATCCCACCCATAGGGAACGTTCCCACTTGTCACACAGAACAATTGTCTCCTCACTGCTGTTTGTATTCCACAGGCAGGCTTGGCCAAACTTAACACTTCTTCCATGCTTTCTGGAAGAAACCATCTCCCAGAATCATAGAATCATCCTGGTTGGAAAGGACCTTGAAGATCATCAAGTCCAACCATCACCTAAATCCACCCACCATAACCTAATCTACCCGTTCAGGCTTAAATCATGTCCCTCAGCACCACATCTCTATTTCTTTTAAACACCTTCAGGGATGGTGACTCCACCACCTCCCTGGGCAGCCTGTTCCACTCTCCAACCACTTTCAGTGAAGAAATTCTTCCCAATATCCAGTCTAAACCTCCCCTGGTGCAACTTCAGGCCATTCCCTTTAGTCCTGTCATTACTCACTTGAGAGAAGAGGCCAACTCCCACCTCCCTACAACCTCCTTTCAGGTAGTTGTAGAGACCAATGAGGTCTCCCCTCAGCCTCCTCCTTCTTCACACCAAACAATCCCAGTTCCCTCAGGCTCTCCTCATAGGTATTATTCTCCAGACCTTTCACCAGCTTGGTTGCCTCTTTGCTTTGCACACTGACCAAGAAAGGACACACAACATCTGGGCACACGTGCTCCATGAGTGACTCGGCCTCACCTCAGGATGCAGGGCATTGGTCCAACCAACAGGTCTTTGCTCAGGTGTCCTGCATGTGCTCCTGGCTCTGTCACACTGAGGCTGCATGACAGCACAGATCATGAGACCCAATCCATGGACATCATTCCCTCTGCTGTGCATCAGCCCTTCATTAGGGTCTGTTTCCCTTTCTGAACTATGGGATTTCTGCCCCAAAACACTCACTCCACACCCAGAGAACCCATGGATGATAACATCACCCTTACCCCCTTACTCTATCACAGGCACTTGAGTCTTCCACAGTCATCTCAATCATGAAAGGGTTTAATTCCATTACACACCTTCCTTCTCCACCCACCCTTGTGTTTGGTGTATCATCTTCTCCTACACCTGGTCTATCTCAAACTCTTCAGAGCAAGGACCATCTTTTCCATCCCTTGTAAAAGGCTGTCCTGTCTCTCTAAGCCAACTGAGTTCTTCACACCATCAAGATGCACAATACATGGGGCTGATACAGTCTACTGGGCTCTCCCAACGATCCATCACCAAAGCAACATCCTTCACCAAAACCCTATGGATACACCAGGCACCACGTGATAATAAAAACCTTGCAGATGAAAAATGGATTAAAAAACAGAAAATAAATAGTAGCAAATAGTCTCCTGTGAACAGAAATCAGCAATGGAGCTCTAGAGGGATCAGTGGTGTTGAACACAACCATAAATGGACAAAGAATGACGATAAATTCTGTTGGCACAAGAGTTATTCATGGCTGGAACAACAAAGAACTGCAGAAGGACCTTCTGAGAGCCAATGACATGGACAACAGAAGGTAGGGAAAGGAATCCACACAACACATGACACAATATGCTGGGAAAACACACTGCAAAGATCCATAAATCCCAACAGCAAGGGCAGCTGGAGAGCACCACCTCTCCTACAACTCAAAACTAAGGTGGCATCAACACGAGGTGGCAAGAGACACGTTCAAATAACAACGGAACAAATTCATTGAGAGGATACTGACCCAGCAGCGTTCAAGATACCACCCCTGGAGAAAGAAATATGCCTTTTTTTTTGCTTCAACAAGTTATTATTCAACACGACTTGGTTTAAAAAAAAAAAAAAATACACCTTCCCATCCAATAAATAAACTCACAACCAAATGTTAACACTGCACGGCTGGCAAAGGCCTTACAAAGGCTCACAATAGTAACAGGAAGAGACAGGTATCCAAGTAACTTCAAGCAGGGGTTTCTGGTGCTTCCATCTTCATGTCTTGAAGTGGTTTTGTATAAAGAGCTCAGCATTACTGCCTGAAGTCTACTTCCCAGGTCACTGAAATAGCACTTCTTAAACACTGACCTTTTATGACAACGGACAGTCCTCAGGAGCCAGGAAGCATCAGGAAACCAACCCAACCACCAGAAATCCCTACGGTTGGGGTTTGCCATTTACCTTCAGCTTCCAAGAGGCCAAACTGGCCCAGTGGCCTGTTCCAAAGTGGGGAAGTTTATTTGCTACGACTAATACCAAAACTCCTCGATTCAAAAGATAGAGAATAGACCCATAAAAATGCCTATTTTCTGCGTTCTTTGATACATACAATGTCCCAGAAGCAGAATTTAATGGTCCAAGTCTTTTATTTCTGGTACGTAACAAGAAACCTATATTCTTTCTAAACACACACATACTGGAAATGTCATTAAGATCTTCCATCTACCAGAAATATTCATGTTTAAACAAGGAATTTCTTCTTGGAAGTGTCTGAAATGAAGAGGAATGTGGTCCAGGTCACCAGCTTCAGCTTCTCAGCTTTGCTGCATTTTTCTCCTCATCTCTTCTAGAGCTGCTTCTCGTTCCCTTAAGAGCTGCTTAAGTCGTTTGATTTTTTCATCCCGAATTGTTTCGTCCAAGTCTGGAGGAGTCCACGGGAATGCATCATCTCGGAAAGAACCTTCCAGAACTGAAGTGTCACCTTCACAAGACACTAAAACTGGAAAACTTGAGTCTGTAACGTCGCCGTATTGAGAGTGTGGGTCGTCCTGAGAGTCCCTTCCCTGTGCTGATGGGGCTGAGTCTGTGGAAACACTTTCCTCTGGGAAAACTGGTGGAGGTGAAACACCTCTGTGCAGCACGCTGCAACTGGAGTCTTCTGGACTTGTGGTTGATTTGACAGATGTTCTTCTTCTCTTTCCACTGTCTGACTGTGGTGAGGATTTTATTTTCCTCTTCTTAGTCAAATCCTCTTCCAGATCCACAATTATCTGTTCAGTCAAGAAACACAACAAAGACACTGCTGTTAAACTGAGCACCATTCTACGTTATAACATCACAGTTCACTAAGCACATATACAAGTTATTTCTTGCAACCTTCCTAGAATGACTATGTGGAAGATGTTTCCTTCAGCAATTCAAGCAGACATCCTTCCACGTTCCATATTTTTCTAGCAAAGAATCCCAGATAACAATTCCAGAAGGCTGAATTCCTTCCTTAGTGTGGACTTTCAGCCTGAAGAAGAGAAGGCTCTAGGGGGGACCTCATAGCAGCCTTCCAGTACCTGAAGGGGGCCTACAGAAAGGCTGGGGAGGGGCTTTTTACAAGAGCACATTGTGGTAGGACAAGGGGTAATGGTTTGAAACTGCAGGAGGAGAGATTGAGGTTAGAGATCAGAAGGAAATTCTTTGCTGTGAGGGTGGTGAGACCCTGGCCCAGGTTGCCCAGGGAAGCTGTGGCTGCCCCATCCCTGGAAGTGTTCAAGGGCAGGTTGGATGGGGCTTGGAGCAACCTGGTCTAGTGGGAGGTGTCCCTGCCCGTGCAGGGGAGTTGGAACTCGATGATCTTGAAGGTCCCTTCCAACTCTAACCATTCTATGATTCTATGACTTCTGCCCTTCCTGTGCACACCTGTCACCCCCTGTTGCTGCTGAAGTTCTTTAACTGGAGTATAAAACAAAACCTTTCTATTTGTATATTAGATGGGGCTCTGAACAACCTGGTCTGGTGGGAGGTGTCCCTGCCCATGGCAGAGGGGCTGGATCTAGATGATCTTGAAGGTCCCTTCCAATCCAAACCATCCCATGATTCTGTGATCTAACTTGATGGAAAATTCACAACACAGAAGAATTCCTCACACTTACATTTCCAAAAAGCTCCAACATGAGCAATAAATTCCATGACAAGGCTGCATTTCCTCCCAGCTGTTTGGTTACTTCCATGTTAATGGACTTTATTAGGAGCAGCCTAATCTGCTCTTAACACAGAATTATTAAAACCTGAGAAACACTTTGACTGGGTAGAGTAGAATCATACAAAAGAAAATGTAGAACATCATCACTCAGCAGAACTACTTTGGATGGGCAAAATCATTGTCATGCATAAAAGTGAAGTCCTTCCATCAGGGGAACCTTTCCAGAAGCACCCAACCAAGCTCCTGGCCAACGACAAAGGACCAATTGGGCTGATTTCAGACTCAACCTGACCAGAAATGATTCTTCTCTTATTCTGCCTGTGCTACTGAACTGCTGGATAAACATCATTGTTTGCAAAAGGCTAAATATTAATCAGGACACAGAGCTATGGTTTCTACTCCAATAAGGACTATCCCTTTCACCAGCCAGCCACCACTGGAGGGTCCAGTCTTCTTCAGAGCATTTGGTTTTCACATTTCCTCTAGTGGAACCCAGAAAAAGACAGAAACTGGTTGTAGTGAGACCACCCAACGCTGCTGCAGCGCACAGACAGGATCCGGGAATAATCCTCACAGGGACAACAACAACTCCTGACTTGCCCTGATGATTCCACAGGTGGGAAGTTCCAAAAAAACCAGGAGCTCTGTCGGGACAACACATCTGCTGCTACCTGAACGTGTCGCAGTACATATTTTATCACTGAAAAATCCCAGGATACCTTTTCCTCCTTCACACATGGCTGATGTTGAGTCGTTATCTCCGCGTCTAACGATGACGAACTGCAAGAACCGTTTCTCCTCCTCAAGCCGTTACTGGAACAAACCCTTTCTTCTGGTTTCTCACAGGAGGTCCTTAACGGTATCCTCTTCAGGTACACTCTCTCCTCCTTCAAGAGACCAAATGTTCTCCTTAATTCCAAGTATTGTTTCCAATGTGGCTTCTCTTGCTCTTTGTTTGGAATAAGCTTTCCCGGGGAGTGCATCTTTTCACACTGGATCTGAAATACAGAAGCAGTGAGAGCACCATCAGTCACACTCTTTCCCTCTCTCTTTCTCTCTCAACACACATCAATTAAAAAGTAGTTCCTAGGAAGACGGGTGAACCTTTGCTTTGTTTGCTGTTGTTCCTAGAGTCAGCCAGTTTTGAGAAATGAGGTACATATTCTCACTTTCAAACTCCCAAGTACATTGTGGAACAGCCAGTCCGACCAATAAACCACAGAAGTAAAAGAAGCAACAAGAGAATCACCTGCTCCACAACTTCCAACACAGGAAGATGATGAAGATCAAGACAGTGTCTTTACAGAATGTGTTTCTTGTTGGCATTGAGGTTGATGGTACCACCAAAGCACCATCAACCATCTCTCCTATCCAACCTCCTTGTAACCTGAGCTCTTCATGATCTTCAAGCTCAATCTCACCCCACAATGTCTTCCAGCCCCTGGCTTGCAAATTTAGGGACTAAAAAAGCAGCAAACATCTGAGAGGTCTTTTTTTTTTACAGAGCTTAAGCAAAGGAGAACACTAACACTTGGCATCACACAGCACTGAAGGGAAAAAAAAAAAAAAAAAAGACTATTTGCACCATTTTTCAGGTGAGGAACAATCAAAAAAAGAGGCCCTAGAGTCCGTCGCAATGATCAAATGTCTACAATTTGGACAAATATGCTCAGCTGACATTTCTCTTCTGCCTGGTCACCACAAGCAAGTATAAAGTAGCTTCAGAATTCTCTGGTTTTTATCCAGAGGCAACAAATTCATTCTGGCCTCTTGAGCAACTGAAATCTTGACCCACCATCCTTCATGGGTTGGGTTTGTGGGTTTGTGGGATTTGAGGCTAAGGACTTTTAACGTATTTTCAACATTGTGATCTTAAAAGAATAAGCAGGTCCAGCCTGAAGGGGGAAAGCCATTCAAGATCTCAAGAGTTTCTTCTGCCTGATATGAAACCATGAGTCAGAGGAGGTGGATCCCTCCCAAACATGGCATGAAAAGAAGGAAAAGCAACTCCTGCTGGTGGCTGCCTGAGCTGGTGGGGACTGGAACTGAATGCAACACCAGAGGTTGGCTCTGGAGGACAAACCCTGCTCTTCCACCTTGTTTTCAGAGCCAACTTCTCTACCTGACATCACCCTACAACTCAATGGCTGTGCTGTGAGAACGTGCCATCAACACCAATTCAAAGCAGAAGCTCCCAGAGCTCAAAGGGCCAACCACCTCCCTATAGCTTCAGTTGTTACCCACAACTGACCTTGTGAGGAAAAGTCATCTTTTCCCTGTGCCTTTCTTTCCTTTAGGCAACTTTAGTGCAAAACCATTCCGTGATCCTACGACCTTATTGCAAAAACATCACAATTTCTCCAGCAGAACCCCACTTTAGACCAGTCTACCCAGTGACAGGACACCTGCTCACAAACAGGAATTGATCAATAGCCATTTTATTCCAACAGAACCACACAACAATTGAGCAGAGACTGAGAGGGGCATTATTGGAGAGAGTTACCTTTTGCCAGTCTTCACTGAAAGCACAATCTTGCTTAAACTGAGGTAAAACAGCACCTGCTGCTTGGGGGGGAATGACTCTTTTCTTGGCCATTTGGGCAGGGGTGTTCCTGCTTCCCTACTGCTGGACCAGGGATCACTCCACTTGAAATGCTCTCGCTGAGGGGCAAACTCTTTCTCTGGTTTACTGTGGAGTTCTGCTGATTAGGACTTGGTGTCACCAGAGCTGCAGGTTTTAAGTCATTTCTTAAGCCAGCTGGTGGAGAATTGTTGGAGTCTGTACCTGGGTTTGGATCTTTCTGAGACAGCACCATGCCTTTGTTTTTTGACAACACCAAATTCACTACTTTATTGGTTATTTTTTTGACTGCAGAAGAATCAATGAGCTTGGATGTCTCCTTTTTAATTAAAGCATCAGAAGAGGAAGATGCTTGTTTGTCAGCTTGGCCTGACAGAACATCAGAACCTCTTCTGGTCAACAGAAAGACTCTCCCGTTGTACATGACCAGAGCGTTGTCTTTAATTGGTGTGATTTTTGTTTGGCTTCCACCAGGACCACCAGAACAGAGTGACAAGATATTTGGAGAGTTAATCTCTACGTTCTTCATCTCAGACAACGTTTTCAGGATCTTGGTAGCCATGTTATTGGATGACCTGACAGGAATAAGGCGAGCTGCTGGTGACTGTGGACTTTCTTGCACAATCCATTTCATGGGGGTTTGCTGGCACTGCTGACCATCAGGTGTTACTGTCTCAGGAGAAGAACCATTTCCCTTTTGTGCAGCTGTCATTATGACTGGTTTGGAAACTTCTGGGGCAGGTTTGGGGCAAATGGGTTGCAAATGCTTGGGAATGACAGTTTTCACTGTCTTCACTGGTGTCACACAAATGACTGTTGGCATTTTGGTACTGTCAGCTCCTCCAGACACGTTTGTTGCTGCAGCTGCAAGGATTTTTTGCTGTATTGCAGATGGCAAGAAAGAAGCTGGGACAGATTTCACTTCTGCATCAGCTGGGATCTGGAGGTGGTGGCCAGAGGGCAGCACTGAAGGCTTGACATTAAGTGGAAGAGTTTTTGTGTTGACCAACATGTAGGCAGTCTTACCCTGGTTAGATGAGCTGGTGACAGCCATGTTCTGCACTGACAGTCTATCAACTGACACACAACTGCTCTGGATGGCAGCACCAGATTTGGGACTTAAGCTTTCTTGTTCAGAACCTGCCCTACCACCTTCCTGTTTGTCTAATGTCCTTGTAAGAAGAATCTTTCCAGGATTAGGAGACTGAAAAACAGGTATCTTAACAGATGAAGGTGCAGTAGTATTGGCAAGTTGGGTCTTAAAAGTAAGATGGACTGGATTAGAAATATTGGCTTTAGAATTATTTGGCATGACTGAAGACTGAACTATTGGCACAAAACTTCCAGAAGATTTAGAAATGGGAAGTAATCTCAGAAGGTTTTTTCCATCTGGTCCCGTGGTCTGAACGACTCGGTACATAGAGCCTGCAATGCTGAACAAAACAAAGAAAAGGGAAAAGAAAAAGAAAAACAAAAACATGAAAGAGAGAGTAAGTGAACACAGCACAGACACTTCATCAATGTGCATCAGTGAACTCCACAGCCTAACCACTGAGAAATGCCAGGTCTTATCTGCAGGAATCACCCTGATCTACCTGGTGTACATTTGGGGTTAGTGACTCCCAGTGCCACAGGCTGCCTGGACATCATGTCCTACTTTCCCATCACAGAGTAGCACGAAATGGCATCTTTTTTTCAGGTAAAAATCACTTCAAAGACCCAGCAAACACCTTAGATTATCCTCCAGAAAAACGTTCTCTCCAGATTCTACAGAGGAGCCACATTTTTTTATTTTTTTTTTGCTTTCCCATCTCCTTGTTACTATGAAAAACCCTCCTCAGTGAAGCATGAATTTCAGGAAAGGCTCAGGGAAATACAGGCAAGATGGAAGGAGAAATTACTTCAGACACATACACACAAAAAAGGAATGAAGGTGGAGAACACATCGACCTTGTGGAACTGGATGCAGGGTGACCAGCTCACCTGGCTACATCTCACCTTCCTGCTCATCCTGAGGCAGATACAGACCACCAAGGTGGTCAGCTTCCAAGAGATGAAAACCCCCTCAAGTTCTACCAAGGTCCACACATTTATGAGAAGTCTAAGGCTAGGAAACAAAAGGCTTAAAAAACGAGGAGGAACACACAGAACCCGGTGAAATCTGAAGAGTAAATGTAGATTTTATTTTTTTTTTTTGGCAGGTGAAGATAGGACCTCAAACCAGACAGAACCTCATCAAATCAGAAGTTAGTGGGGACTGCTTCAAACGCCAAGATTTTTCAAGTCCATTGCAAGACAGAGAATCCTTCCCACCTCAAGGGAGTTGGCCTGAATGCAGGCACCTTCCCAAAGAGCTCTTGGACTCTCAGAACAGCCTAATGCCCAAGGCAGTGCAGAGGGACGTGGCACCCTGAGAGACCCTTGACCAAAACAGAGTAAAGAGGAGACCAAATGAACTGCAAGTGGGTTTCATGGTCTTGACACCAGATCCAGAACGATTAAAGGGCAAAGCTGCCACTTTCAGCCACCAAGAGCACTCTAGCTCTGTCCCACTGGCTTTCTGCATCAATAAATTAACTGAGAACATGGACATGAGATTATTTCCCAGCCCAGATGACATCAGGATTGTGTTCTGTACACTCTCCACTGGCAATTTTTCTGGCCCTGAGGCATTATGGTTTGGGCTTCTAACTCAGCTTGGACCAGAGTGACTAGGAGGTATCATTTCTGTGTCCCAAGGTTGTATCTGCTCAAGAAGCCAATCAAGACTTTGCCTCTTCCATAATGAGAAGCCACAGGGATGCTCTTCACTCCCAGAGTTCCTGCTAAAGGCTGAGGGGGCCATGTTCCCCTTGGTGGTCAACAGAAACAACCTCACCATGTTCTGTCCAAAACACAAAGGTTCTAGACACGCCAAGTTTTCATTCCTGTAACCTTAAAATTAACTCCCTTCTCCAGTATTTTGGTGCAGTGCCTCATTTCTGGGCACACTGTGTGAAAAAGGGAGACACTCCTGTGCTTTACCACTGCAGTGGACAGGAAGTTCTGCACTATTTTTCTTTTTAGACGTTTTCATTTTGAAAATGAAAACACGGGCAAGACACCACACGGCTCCTAGAGGAAGAGGTTCTAGTAGTAAAAGGGAGTTGGATGGTTTGGAGTCAGAAATGACAGTTGAGAAGGACAAGAACTGAAGGGTAATGATCTTAAGAGAAATAGTTTTGCTTCAACAAAGAGCAACTTAGAAATATTTGCAGGTTTGAACTTCATTAAAGCAGAAATGACTCATTTTTGGAGGCACTTGAAAGCTTCCAGCACTACTGAAAATCAACCCTGAGCTCCTGGACAGCTTTCTGTATCAGTATCAGAAGCCTGGAACCTCTCCATTCTTCTTTAATAACCCTGTGATCAAAAGTCTCAACTTCTCTATATTAGAATTAATATTCTGAAGGTTTCCAGCAAGCTCCACAGACACAGAACTGCTGAACCCCCCCAGCTTTTAGAGAGAAACAGGCACTTACCTCCACTCAAACTACCTAGCACTGCAAAGAGGCATCCAAGGGCAGAAGAAACCTTGGAAGAGGCACGTTCCTCCACCTGTCAAAGCAAGGGGAGACCTCTGACTGTTGGGCAGGAGGAGGGGAAGGAGATCAGAGAGGAAGCAACAAAACCAGAGAGATGAAGAGATGAGATACAGGATGCCCTGGCAGGAATATCTTCTTCAGTTTCCAGTGCTCACCTCCACACTTCTCCTTTCTACCTTGAGTCACTGTTCACCTCCCTTTGGAGGGACTTTTAAAAAAAAAAATGGCTTTGTTTGTGCTACCAACAGGATATTTTAAGCAGGCTGAGGAAGAAACTTCCTTCAAAAAAAGCCAGTTTGTCTGAACTCCAGATCATTCTGCTTCTCAGGATTACAGAAGGAAACCTTTTGATCTTGACACTCCAGGCAAAAGGAGCAAGAACCAAACCTACAGTTTTCTGGGAACATCTTTTCCTTGAAACAAATCGTGGGTCCTTATGGATTGCAGAATGACAAAGAACTATAAAGCAGACAAGAAAGGAGGAAGGGAAACATTCAGGTGAGACCCTGAGCAGTTGTGCTCAGACACGTTGACTCAAACATCTCTGAAGGAGGAAGGAAAGATGTGGTGGCCAAAGTTTTCAGACACTTGGGCTATTTCAGACACAAGTTGAAAATCCTTCAACGTGTGTATCTCCCACCACCCCTCCAAGTGACCCAAAGAAACATCCAGGATTGACATTTCAGGCCATTCAAATAAAACTGAGCATCTTCAGCATTGGCCTACACTGTTGAGTGATGAAGAGGAGAGCTAGGAGCTATTTCTTCTTCTCTCTGCAGGCCACTCTTTCTTTGAAGAATATCTTGAAATAATCCCTTCAGCAGAGGGAAAAAATCTTTCCCTCAGTATCTCCCCTTTCAGAACATCAGATTCATTGGGTTTAAGAGGAGGTTAATTTCTTTTCCTAATGAAATATAATAATATCAATTCTGTAAACCAAGCCAAGTTGTACTTGGGGATTTTTCTCCACAATAACTGGAGTTTTCTTTCTCCTCCTCATCCTCCTTCACTTCCCTGCCCCACAAACATAAACCTCCTGAAATCTGGGCCATCAACGCTTCAAATACATCATTTTTTGATGATACTTCCAGAGGACCCAAGGCCTGAACATGAGGCAGATCCCTGAGCAGCACTTAAGGACCGTAAGCTCCTGGAAGGAAAAATTCAGAAGTGGTGGATTGGTAGAAATCTTATCTAACGTCACCATGGAAACCATCAGATCCAGGTGGTCTTTTTTTTTTTAACAACTAAAGAAATCAAAATCCTTTGACATTCACCGAGGCGACGGCCAACGAGATGATCTTTTCCTTCACCCAAAAAGGTCTTTATCTCCTGAGGTCACTGATCTGTGTGGCCACACTAGAAGCTTCCCAGTCACCACTGAGCAAGCCAGGGAAGCAGCAGCAGCAGCAACGGAAAGAAACAGGAAGATGTTTTTATTTCTTTACCTCCCTCAAACTGGAACAATAAAAGAGAAGAATAAAAAGAGGGGAACTACCTTTCCCCTCCGTTGGAAACACAATTTCTGTTTCCTTCACTTCCACGATCAGGCAGAACCATTTCATTGTCCAACATTCTCATCCCCTATTCTTCATTACTCCTACTAAGCAACAGGCTCAAAACAATAAAATACTGAATCTTTTTAAATCCACCTTCAGTCCCTCGTTTCTGCATTAAATAAAATGCCCCCCCAAATATTTTCAGGAGCTCAAACCATCCACCAAAACCACTGCAACCACCAGGACAACCCCACACATTCCTGCACCAGAGGAAGAAAAACCATCTAAAAACCACTTCAGCCGAGGACAGAAAAAGACACAAAGCCTGGCTCAAACTTCAATTACACCTCAAATAATTCATAATTATACTTCAAAGTGGCCAGAAGAAACACACCTCCCATTTGGGAGCTCCTTTTTATTCTGCTTTTACTCCTATTACTTTAGGGACAACTTTGATTTTCTATGAGTATCAATAAACCAAAGAGGGACGAGTCACGACAACCCCCAGGGATCCAACTTCATTTACCTCGATGGGTTATGCAGCAAAATTACATTTATTTCTAATTATTTATTATTATTGGTATCATTATTATTATTATTGGAAGCATCCACTGAGGGACAAAGCACAATGCATTGATT
This sequence comes from Hemiprocne comata, assembly GCA_020745705.1. Taxonomy (NCBI): domain Eukaryota; kingdom Metazoa; phylum Chordata; class Aves; order Apodiformes; family Apodidae; genus Hemiprocne; species Hemiprocne comata. Next base: position 5,485,140 of record CM036610.1, on the reverse strand, counting down.
GCAGTCAATCAGTCTAATCATCATTAACATCATCATCATCATCATCATAAGCATCCACTGAGGGACAAACCACAATTTATTAATCATCATCATAATTAATTATTATTAGCATCCACTGAGGGACAAACCACAATTTATTAATCATCATCATCAATTCTTATTAGCATCCACTGAGGGACAAAGCACAATTTATTAATAATCATCATCACTATTCATTATTATTAATACTAGCACCCACTGAGGGACAAAGCACAATTTATTAATAATCATCATTATTAATTATTATTAATATTAGCACCCACTGAGGGACAGAGCACAATTTATTAATCATCATCATCAATTATTATTAGCATCCACTGAGGGACAAAGCACAATTTCTTAATAATCATCATTATTAATTATTATTAATATTAGCACCCACTGAGGGACAAAGCACAATTTCAAATCATCATCTTTAATTATTATTAGCATCCACTGAGGGACAAAGCACAATTTATTAATAATCATCATCATTATTCATTATTATTAATATTAGCACCCACTCAGGGACAAAGCACAATTTATTAATAATCATAATCATTATTATTATTAATATTAGCACCCACTGAGGGACAAAGCACAATTTATTAATTGCAGTCCACATTTAATTTTTATTGCCTCCTCCCATCCATGGCTTAGGCTGAGGGTTGTAAGGACATATTTTTTTAACTACTGGAAAAAAAAAAATAAGCTGGAAATTGAGACTGAATTGACAGGAAAGACTAGGAATTCTGTCCCAAATTGAGATCCAAGCCATTCCTAGTTTTTTATCCTAACCCAGCAACTCAACAACAGGCAAAGAAACATCCTCTGTTTGACAACCATTTAGTATGGAAACAATTTCACTCAGTGTGGAATATTCCCCAGAGGAGGGATAATTAGGATCAGCACATCTAGGATGTGCAAACTGCCAGGAAATGATCCCTGGGCTTTATGATAAACCCATCAACAACCAAGTCCTCCTCCAACCACAAAACCTCTGGTCAAGAGCACCAGGGCACCCACCCGTGAGCGAGGCAGCTGGGAGGCTCCCGTGGGCTCAAACCCTTCACTGGAGGGAAGAAGGGATTGGGAAATTCAAGGGAGACCAGGAAAACACCGGGAGAGTCCCAGCCCGGCTGCAGCTCCAGCCCCTGCTGAGCTCCTGCCAGTTTAATGCAGGAATGTCAACAAGGAGTCTCCGGCAGCCCAGGAGATTTCCTTGGCAGGATGAGAGTCAAGATCATCCGCCTGTCATCGGGTCTAGGGCTGTGCCAGTGTTGTAGCTGCATTAACGGGTTGTGTAAAGCTGTTCTGCTGCTGTAACAGGTGAAATCCCTGTATCACAGTCATGGAAATGGGGTTGGAAAGACCCTTAAGATCCTCCAGTTCAAAAGATCCTCCAGTCCAACCATTCCCCCAGCCCTGCCGAGGCCACCACTGACCCACGTCCCTCAGCACCACATCTACACGGCTTGGAAACCCCTCCAGGGATGGGGACTCCACCACCTGCCCTGGGCAGCCTGGGCCAGGGCCTGACAACCCTTTGGGGGAAGAAATTGTTCCCAAGATCCAACCTAAACCTCCCCTGGTGCAACGTGAGGCCATTTCCTCTTGTTCTACCCTTTGTTCCTTGGGAGAAGAGACCGACCCCCCAGGCTCCAACCTCCTCTCAGGGAGCTGTTCAGACCAATGTCATCCTCCATCCCTCTTTTCCGAACATCCCGGCTGCCCCGGCACAAGCCGGCTCCCCCCGTGCCCCCCCCCCCGCCCTCACGCCACGATCCTCGGCAGCGAAGACCCGGGTGCCATCGAGCCGGGTAACGGCACCGCGTGCGGGGCGGAGGCCCCGCCCTAAGCCCCGCCCGTTCCCCTCACACCGATCCCGGGGCCGCCTGACGTTCCCCCCACCACCGCCCCAGCACCGGCGGCCCCCTCGCCTGCCCCCACCCCCCCCCCCCCCCCCGACCCCGCTCCGGGAGAGGGGCGGATGGCGGGGCTGGGACCCTCCGGGCCTCTCCCGCGCCGCCGAGGGCGGGCGGCGGGACCGTACCTGACGGGTCTCTCCCTGCTCGGCCGTGCCGGGCGCTCCCGCGCTGTGCGGGAGAACAGCGGGAACGGGGCGGAGACGCTGCCCGCCCACCTCAGCCCCACGCCGGGAGGGGGCGAGCGCCGGGCCGCTCTGCGCCGCCCCGCGCCGCCCGGGGCCCGGTACTCACAACTGCGCGGCGCGGCCCGGCCGCTCCTCTGGGCTGCGCGGGACCCGCGGCGGGCGGGCGGACATGGCGGGCGGCGGCGGCAACAACGGCCACGGCGGAGGGGGAGAAACGGGCGGAGCGGTACGTCATTTCCGCTAGCCCCGCCCCTCCGCTCGCAGCGCTGCTCCGCCCAATCGGCGGCCACTTCCGGCAGACGGAGGAAGTGCGGCTCAGCGCCGCCTGGCGGCAGCGAAGGGAACAGCAAGAGGAGAAGGCACTTCCGGCGGCGGCGGAAGTAGTTGGAGGAGGCGAGGAACTGGTTCTTGCCAGGTCGTTTTGAAGCTGGAAATGGTGGGTTTTGTCCGCAAAGATGGCATCATCTTGTGGGGGCTGGAGATGGACAGAGCTGAACGCTCCTGCCTCTCAGTCCTTCCTCATGAGAGACACTCTAGTGCCCTCATCATCTTCATGGCTCAGTGTTGGACTCTCCTGTGTCTCTCTTGTACTGGGGAGCCCAGGATTGGACACAGTGTCCAGGGGTGGCCTCAGGAAAGGGATCCCTCCCTCAACCTCCAACACAGGAAGGACATGGAGCTCCTGGAGGGAGTCCAGAGGAGGCCACAGAGATGATCCAAAGGCTGGAGCAGCTCTGCTCTGGAGACAGGCTGAGAGAGTTGGGGGTGTTCAGCCTGGAGAAGAGAAGGCTCCAGGGAGACCTTAGAGCACCTTCCAGTGCCTGAAGGGGCTCCAGGAAAGCTGGGGAGGGACTTTGGCCAAGGGCAGGGAGGGATGGGATGAGGGGGAATGGATGAAAACTGGCAGAGGGAGATTGAGGTTGGAGATGAGGAGGAAATTCTTTGGTGTGAGGGTGGTGAGACCCTGGCCCAGGTTGCCCAGGGAAGCTATGGCTGCCCCATCCCTGGAAGTATCATAGAGTCATAGAATCCTAGAGTGCCAGGTTGGAAGGGACCTCAAGGATCATCTGGTCCAACCTCTCTAGGCACTACTCTAGTTGATGTGAGGTGGCTCAGCAGCCTGTCAAGCTGAGACTTAAAACTGCCCAATGTGGGGGAATCCACCACTTCCCTTGGGAGACTATTCCAATGTTGGGCTGTCCTCATGGGGAAAATTTACCTCTTGTGTCCAGTTGGAATCTCCCCAGGAGCAACTTGTGCCCATCACCCCTTGTCTTTTTCATGGGACTCCTTGTAAATAGGGAGTCTCCATCTTCTTGGTGGCCACCCTTTAAGTACTGGTATGTGATAAGGTCTCCCCAAAGCCTCCTCTTCTCCAGGCTGAACAAACCCAGTTTTCTCAGCCTCTCCTCACATAGCTGGTTGTCCAGTCCTCTGATCATCCTTGTGGCCCTTCTCTGGACCCTCTCCAGCCTGTCCCATCCTTTTTTGTAGAGCAGGGACCAGAACTGAACCCAATACTCCAGGTGTGGTCTGACAAGCGCCAAGTAGAGAGGGTTGATGACTTCTTGGTCTCTGCTGGTGATGCCCTTGGTGATCCAGCCCAGCCTCCTGTTGGTTTCTTTGCCCTGCATCACACTGGTCACTCCCATTGAGCCTGTTGTCCAACAAGACCCCCAGGTCCCTTTCCACAGGGCTGCTCTCCAGCCAGGTGGATCCCAGTCTGACCTGTGCTCCTGGCTTACGTGTTCCCAGCTGCAAGACCTTGCACTTCTCCCCGTTGAACTTCCTCAGGTTCCTGCTAGCCTGCTTCTCCAGCCTGTCTAGGTCACCCTGGAGGGTGGCTCTCCCAGAGTGTCAACCTCTCCACTCATCTTGGTGCACTCTGTGATTTCAGCTTTACTTCATGAGCTCATTCAGAAGGACAACAAATAGACAGGGCCACCAGGGCTCAGTCCCCTTTGTCCACCCTGATCTACCACATGAATTCACTCATTCACCACTTGACTCAGAAGGTTTCATAATTTACAACCCATCACTTCAGAGCAAAAAATAAATAAATACTGAATTTTTTTACCTTGCCAAGGGTGACAGAGCTCATCCTCCCTCCTCTGTCACGGTGTGGGTGTCCCCTGTGTCACACTGCGACTCACAACAGCCTCAACAGTCCAGCTGCTGTTGGGGCCACTTCAAAGCTTTTTGGGTAAAATGATGGTTTATACTTTCCCTCTTGGAAGTTGGGTCTCCATGAGTGAAAGCCCAGGGAAGCTGTGGCTGCCCCATCCCTGGAAGTGTTGAAGGGCAGGTTGGATGGGGCTTGGAGCAACCTGGGCTGGTGGGAGGTGTCCCTGCCCGTGCAGGGGGTTGGATCTAGATGATCTTGAAGGTTCCTTCCAACCCAAACCGTTCCATGACTCTCATTCTATGACAGGACGGTGGCAGCAGCTCTCCAAGCAGTCCCAGCTTGGTGGCACTCTCTCATGCCACCACGGGTGGCACTGTCGCAGGGCACGGTGGCTCTGCTGGCCCGGCTTTCTTCTCACATGCTCCATCTGCTGTCCCCACTGCACTTCCTGCCCACGCTCTTTGCTCCCGGGAATCCCTATGCTGGGTACAGGTCTTCTGCTCCCAGTCCCTGCTCTGGAAGCCCCTCTGCATGTTCCTCAGGGCTCACATCTCCTTGGTGTGAGCGCTGATCTTCATTAATTGCCTTGAACTGATGTCTTCTGACTCCTGCTGAACCTGCCTCTCTGAAGTCTTCTCATCCACAGACATCCTCGGTTACTGCCCTTTTGTATCAGCTCTGCTTCTCCCATCGAATCAGCTCCACCTGTCCCAGTCTCCAGAGGTGGTTTGAGAGGACACCAGACAAGCACTGGGACAAGACCTCTCTCAGGCATCCCTGAGCCAACCAACTGCAGCAGCCTCAGGAAATCCCTGACCTGCAAATCCTTAAAATCACAGAGTCCCAGACTGGTTTGGGTTGGAAGGGACCTTCAAGATCATCCATATCCAACCCCCTGCATGGGCAGGGACACCTCCCACCACACCAGGTTGCTCCAAGCCCCATCCAACCTGCCCTTCAACACTTCCAGGGATGGGGCAGCCACAGCTTCCCTGGGCAACCTGGGCCAGGGTCTCACCACCCTCACACCAAAGAATTTCCTCCTCATCTCCAACCTCAATCTCCCTCTGCCAGTTTTCATCCATTCCCCCTCATCCCATCCCTCCCTGCCCTTGGCCAAAGTCCCTCCCCAGCTTTCCTGGAGCCCCTTCAGGCACTGGAAGGTGCTCTAAGGTCTCCCTGGAGCCTTCTCTTCTCCAGGCTGAACACCCCCAACTCTCCCAGCCTGTCCTCATGGGATGCTGAGTTGCAGTTTTCCATGTATTCCCTGCTCAATCCACATTATAAGCTGTTCCAAGAGTTTCCAGCACCATTTTTAGTGGTGGGCCATCAGTTCTACGTGTCCTCCACAGGCTGGTTCCATGGAGCTTCACACTACATTACTATTTTCAACAACATAAAGCCAACCTGCAAGTCTAAAACCATCCTGCTGCCTGAATTCCCGGCCACTTATAGAGCTTGGAAAAGGAAATGGGTGTCAAAGTCTATCCTTATTTGGTTAAAATTGGACTTCTGGAGGGGTCACAATGACTTGGCATTCCACCCTCCTGATTTCTAGACATGAAACAAAGTCATCCTTGACGTTCTATAAGAGGGCCACCAAACCTTAGCTAACGTTGCTTTGTTTTTTAAAGATGTTTCCTTGTACAATTCCAGCTAAACCACGACGACGTAAAGTTGAGAACTCATCCAAAGTCTGACACCCTCTGAGGCTCCATCCCCACCCTGGTTATAACCCGTGGGTGCTTTAAAACTGGCGAATGGCTCATTAAAAACTCAATTAATTTGAGTATTTTCTAATGAGATCAAGCGCAGAAAGTTCCAGGACTAGAGGAAGATCATTGAGTAAGAAAGGAGAGAGGGGGAAGCTTTTGAGAGGATAATTCAGGGTACAAGGGGAGTCAATCTCACACAAAAGCCACAATTTCTACCTTAGAGTCCACGCTCCTCTGCCTCCTGCACATAGGGAGGTAATTATTGCTCCTGCTAATTAACGCAGTCATTACTTAGAAGTCTAAGTCTTATTTAGAAATAAGGGGTCTCTCATTTTTTCGGTGGGATACAACTGAAGAAATGAGGAGACAGGTTGCTGTGTTCTCGGAGTGTGGATCTGGGAAAGGATGTCACAGAATCACAGACTCATCGGAGTTGGAAGGGACCTCTAGAGATCATCAAGTCCAACCCCCCTGTAGAGCAGGGTCGCCCAGAGCACATCCCACAGGAGGCATCCAGGAGGGTTTGGAACATCTCCAGGGAAGGGGACTCCACACCCTCCCTGGGCAGCCTGTCCCAGGGCTCTGTCACCCTCACAGTCAAGAAGTTTTTCCTTGTATTTAAACAGAACTTCCCATGTTCCAGTTTGTGCCCATTGACCTTTGTCCTGTCCCTGGGAACTACTGAGCAGAGTCTGGCTCCATCCTCCCTGCACCCACCCTTAGACACTTACAGACATTAACAAGGTCTCCCCTCAGCCTTCTCCTCTCCAGGCTGAACAGCCCCAGCTCTCTCAGCCTTTCCTCATCAGGGAGATGCTCCAATCCCCCAATGATCTTTGTCACCCTCCCCTGGGCTCTCTCCAGCAGTTCCTTGTCTCTCCTGAACTGGGGAGCCCAGAACTGGTCCCAGTTCTCCAGCTGTGGCCTCACCAGGGCAGAGTAGAGGGGGAAGATGAACCTCCTCAACCTACTGGCCACACTCTTCCTAATGCACCCCAGGATCCATTGGCCTCCTTGGCAACCAGGGCACATTGTGGCCTCATTAACTTCTTGTCTACCAGGACTCCCAGATCCTTCTCCTCAGAACTGCTTCCCAGCAAATCCACCCCTAACCTATATTGGTACCTGGGGTTCTTCCTCCCCAGGTGCAGGACCCTACACTTGCCCTTCTTGAACCTCATGAGGTTCCTCTCTGCCCAGCTCTCCAGCCTGTCCAGGTCTCTGGATGGCAGCTCAGCCCTCTGGAGTGTCACCACCCTTCCCACTCTTGTATCATCACTGAACTTGCTGGTGCAGATTTAACTCAGACACCAGAATTTTCAGATAGAAAACATCAGACATTTTTTTTATGTCTAAGTTTCATGCTCAAAGCTTCTCCCATCACCAGAAGCCAAAGAAACCAGCACTCATACCTCATGGAACAGCCCAGGTTAGAAGGGATCTCCAAAGTTCATCTGGTCCAGCCTTTCATGGGGAAGGGAGCTTAGGTGAGACTGTCTTGCATCCTATCCAGCCAATCCGAATTGGATGGGATGATTGGATCATGGTTTAGTTTCTCCAGGAGAACCCAACCAGCCTAGAAACCAGCTATTTCTCCTCTGCACATCCATCCAAAACAAGACAGTGGTGTCTGGGGAACAGGCAGGTTGCTCTTCAGGCTCCCCAGCCTGTGAAGGTTCAGCTGGATGACACCCCGAAGAACCCAGCCCAGGTTTAGCTGGAGCTGTGCCCCAGGGCATGCTGGGAAACTGAAGTGCGTTGGGCTTGCAGTGAGCAAGACTCATCCAAAAAGCATCATCCTTAGGAAGCATGGGCAGGTGACTTCAAGGTCAGCTCCAGGCTGGCATCAAACCCTGATGGGTCTTCACTGGGTGGTCCTCATCCAGCTGTGACTGTTTGCACTTACTGCCTTGGGGGTGGGAAGATGTTGGAAGACAAATGCTGCAGCACTTCCCAGGCAGGGTTTGCTCCATGTCTTGGAGATGACCTGACTGGGGTGAGGCACAGAACTGCCCTCTGCTGTCACTCCTGGCAAAGACCCACCCATCACCATCCAGGGAGGAGTCCTCCAGGATAAGGTTACAGAGCAGCTCCTGTTTCCAGCCAGTGATTTCAGTCCTTCAAGCCAACCAAGTCAAGTTGGTTGAACCAACAGCAGAGAAGGTTCTTCAACAGCAAGGAAAGAAAGTGTCTCTTCAAAACCCCTGGTGTCAGAAGCTTAAAGCAACTCTGAAAACTCTACATCTGGTTGGGAAAGGCCCCTCCCAAAGCAGGAGTCACCACAGGCAAGCAGATGACCTAATTTGGCCACCTACCTATGGCATGATTCACCACGGCATCGACTGGGACAGAAACCAAAGGAAAGGAGGTCAGAAAAGGCACCTGAAGCCCTAACTGACAACTCCCAAAATGTAAACTTAAAAAGATAATCCTCATAAAGAAGGAAGCATGAGGAAAAATATCACCTGGACATCCAGAGCAGCTTGTTGCACGTTGGAGAGGAGCGAGGGAGCCAAGGGAGGGGCAGGAGTGGTGACAAAAAAATTGTCAGAGAAGATCAATCATCATCAGGCACCTCCACCTGCTGTAGGAAATGCTCCTAAGAGGAGCCAGGTTGAGGTGTCACCACTGCCAGGCCACGTGCTGTGCCTCACAGAGACACCATCACTCATCTCCTACAGGAAAGCTGGGGAGGGACTTTGGCCAAGGGCAGGGAGGGATGGGATGAGGGGGAAGGGATGAAAACTGGCAGAGGGAGATTGAGGTTGGAGATGAGGAGGAAATTCTTTGGTGTGAGGGTGGTGAGACCCTGGCCCAGGTTGCCCAGGGAAGCTGTGGCTGCCCCATCCCTGGAAGTGTTGAAGGGCAGGTTGGATGGGGCTTGGAGCAACCTGGGCTGGTGGGAGGTGTCCCTGCCCATGCAGGGGGTTGGATCTAGATGATCTTGAAGGTCCCTTCCCACCCAAACCATTCCATGATTCTACAATTCCACAGCTGCAGCTGTTCCTGTCTTCTGCTGTAGCAGGTGGTTCCCAGGACTCACAGTGAAGCTCAGGTGACTCAAAGCTCTCCAAGGTAGCTATGGTTTAGGTAACCAACGACCAGCCCATTTCAGGCTTGATGGCAATGACCACACTTTGAAACACGAGGCAAGAACCAGCTTCACATTCCTGTGGCCACCTGCACTGGGCTACAGCCTTGAGAAGGGGATGCAACAAATCCCTTTGAGGGCAGGAAGGAACCCAATTAAAGAGATGATGGATGCCCAGGAGGCTTCAGAGCAGCATCCTCCCCAAAGTCACAACTACTGCCTTGGCCTTCTCATCAAGGGCTCAGGAACTGCCTTTCACACTGGTCATCTTTGCAAGTCATGAGGCTTGCTGAAGAGCTGAAATGTTGAGTAACATCAGCTCCTCCAGGAGCTCGATGGGGCAGCAGGAAGGGGTGACCAACCTCTCATGTGGGCCTGACAGTCCTTGCAGTGTCTGTATTTCCTGTAGAAGGCAGTGCCCCTGCTCTGCTACCATCACACACCCCCCCAGCAGGTCCTGCAGGTCACCAGCAGGGCTGGAAAATGCTGCTCTGAGCAGAGTTTGGCCTCCTCCCAGTGCAGGAGGGTCCTGTGCTGCTTCTGCTCTGGATCCACGGATGATTTCAAAGGGAAGGAGTTTGGGGGCCCTGGCTTGCTGCTGGAGTGGTCTTGCCACCAGGTTTCCACAGAGGACCAAGAGATGCCAGTTGTGACAATAGATTAATCCAATGACCTTACATTTTTCACGTCAGAAATCATTTTTATTTCTTTAAACAACAAAAGCAGGAGCTACAGTGATTAAAAACCCAGTCTGCTCCCCCCAACCCCACCAAAAGTTCACCCATATCAAAGACCATTGACTAATCCAGCCTGGTGAAACTTCATGATGAGACAGTCCCATGGAAGGGTAAATTTTTTTCCATCAGGTACATGATGGGCAACGGTTTGAAACTTAAAGAGGGGAAATTCAGGCTGGACATCAGGAAGAAGTTCTTTCCTGTGAGGGTGGTGAGATGCTGGAACAGGTTGCCCAGGGAGGTTGTGGCTGCCCCCTCCTTGGAGGTGTTGAAGGGCAGGTTGGATGGGGCTTGGAGCAACCTGGGGTGGTGGGAGGTGTCCCTGCCCATGCAGGGGGTTGGAACTAGATGATCTTGAAGGTCCCTTCCAACCCAACCCATCCCATGATTCTATGATAGAAATCTTAGCAACCCAACCATTCCAGAGGAATTAGGAGAGCTGTGCTGAAGGAAGTTGTGACTCCACCCTACTCAAGGGACACTTTCTGCAATGTTCTTGTGAGGGACCAGCCTTCAGGACCCGAATTTGTGGGAAGTGGTGTCAAACACCCTTGTGAGCCCTCCAACAAAGCCTCGTTTGCATCCCAAAAGGGCTACCTGAGGGGATGGAGACAACAACTGAGATAATGACACTGGTTGAGGAGCAAGATCTGCTCCAGTTTTGTGACTCAATCACGTTTACTCATCGTTGTTAATGAAGGAGACAAGGCCTACAAAACAGGAGGCTGCAACGGTTGGGCTACAAGGACTGAGGGACTGGAACATCTGTCTGATGAGGAAAGGCTGAGAGACCTGGGGCTGTTTAGTTTGGAGAAGACAAGCCTGAGAGGGGATCTTACAGCACAAGGGGCTGCGTTCTGCTCTGTCTCCCCAACCTGGGGACTACCAGCAGAACCTCTGAACTTAAAACCCATCTCTGAAAACCTCTAATCCTCTGTCTCTACAAGACAAGCAAGTCACACTTCTAACACCACTGTGTGATCACATCAATGTGCTTATATTCAACTGACACTTCTCTGGCTGGATGGGACATGAGGAGGAAACTCTTTGGTGTGAGGGTGGTGAGACCCTGGGCCAGGTTGCCCAGAGAAGCTGTGGCTGCCCCATCCCTGGAAGTGTTGAAGGGCAGGTTGGATGGGGCTTGGAGCAACCTGGTCTGGTGGGAGGTGTCCCTGCCCATGCAGGTGGGTTGGAACTGGATGATCTTGAAGGTCCCTTCCAACCCAAACCATTCCATGATTCCATCATCTGCAGGGCAAGGGACCAAGTACATCTTGCCCAGCTCAGCTGGCCTCTGGCTCTCCCCTTTTGCCATTTTTTGGTTCCCCAAGGGCAATCCCTGATGGGACCTCTGTTTGTTCTGTCATCCTGGCCACTTTTCCTCTTGATACATTTGCTTCAGAGTGGTCACGTTTTACCTTCATTTCCATCGGGTCATCGGTGTCATCTGGGGCAAGAAGGAAAGAAGAATTCAAGTTTGCAAATCCACCTCCAACTTCAGTGCAACACCCGATGGCAGCAGTGGGTGAAGCTCAACACACACCAGAAAATGCTTCTAATTACAGGCTACATGAACCTGAGGGTGGGAGGAGCAGGAGGCAGCACAGACAACAGGATGAGGAAGAGGAGGAGGAAGAAGACAGAGAGAGTAGGAGGAGACAACAGCATGAAGAGATGGAGGCAGCATGAGGAAGAGGTGGAGAAGGAGGAAAAGCAGGAGGAGGATGAGGAAGATGAGAAGGAGGAGGCAGAAGACAACAGCATGACCATTAGGAAGGAGGAGGAGGCAGCAGGATGAGGAGGAGGATGAGGTGGAGGAGGGAGCAGGAGACAAAAGCACGTAGAGGATGAGGAGTGGACAAGAAGAAACGAGGCAGCAGGATGACACAGCATGAAAAGGAAGAGGACGTGGAGGAGCTGTAGAATGAGGAGTAGGCAGAAGGAGACAACAGCATGAGGAGGAGGAGCAGGAGAGGGAAGAAGAAGAAGAGAAGGAGGGGATGGAACAAGAGGCAACAGAATGACACAGCATGAAAAGGAGGAGGAAGCAGAGGAGCAGGAAAAGAAAGATAAGGAGATGGAGGAGACCACAGCATGACAAGGAGAAGAAGGAAGTAAAAGACAAGAGAAGGAGGAGGAAGCAGGAGACAGGAGACAAGAAGAGGAGGAGGATGAGAAGCAGGAGGAGGAAGCAGCATGTCAGCACACCGTGGTTACAGCTTCAAGGTACCAATGTGCAAAGTCCTGGACACGTTGTACACACGGGACCTGGAACAATTAAATCCATCTGACCATGGGAATGAAGCAGAAACACTTCAGATCCCTCAGCTGCTGCACCTTGGATTTCTGTGGTATCTCCAGAGGCTGCTGGGGCACATTCAGTCCAAAAGCCTGGCTTCACTTCCCTCCCTGCACAGGATCCCTCTGAGGCCAAGAGCTCCTCACAGGATCTCAGTTTGAAGAGCACAGAGGCCACCCCAGTGAAACGTTGGTGTGACTGGAAAGAACTCGGGAACTCGGGCTCCCCCAAAGCCCGAGGGGTCCAGCCTTCCCTGGGAACTCCCAGTTTGTGCTGCAGCTGCTGGACCTACTGAGCAAACAAGGTCAAAAGGTGAACCTGGAGCAGATCAGCTCTCAAGGGCTTTTGGCTCCTTAGTGGTCAGAAGGGATCTCAAAGAATTCCTGCCTCAGGGCAAGGTGAAAAGGAGAAACAAAACTGCTCTGGCTCCAGGGGCTGCTGAGATTTCTGCCCCTTGGAGATGCCCCTGGGGCTGAGGAGTCTGTTTGTGAAGCCCTGCAGAAGGCCTGTTGGTGGGGAGGCATTTCCTCCAGCAGCAAGCTCTCCCCCAGCCAGCAGGGAAGGGACACTCCTCAACCTCTGGTGGTCCCTCTTGGGACACCATTCTACCAGTAACTAGAAGGTGGTGTTGAGAACCAAGAGGAAAGGTGTCCTGGAATCATGCGATGGTTTGGATTGGAAGGGACCTTCAAGATGATCTAGATCCAACTTCCTGCATGGGCAGGGACACCTCCCACCAGACCAGGTTGCTCCAAGCCCCAGCGAAATGGGTGGATTGAAAACACAACCACACAAAAAGAGTGGGAATCACCACAAAACCAGCCCCCCTCTCCCGCAGGTGGTGGCAGCCTCTGGTGGCCGCAGGGTGAACATCTCCTACCTCTGGTGAGCTGGGCTGTTCTGTGCTGCTCCTCTCGGACCTGCTGCATCCGCTGCAGGTTGTGAGCACTGGCTTCTGTGTGGTTCACCATCGGGAAGGGGTAATCCTGGCCTGGGGCAACACGGAGACAGCGGGATTTACAGACTGAGCAAGGAGGTTTCCCTGGATTTGCACCAGGGGAAACGCCTCCAGCTTTCCCTAAAATAATCATGGGATGGGTTGGGTTGGAAGGGACCTTCAAGATCATCCAGTCCCACCCCCTGCATGGGCAGGGACACCTCCCACCAGCCCAGGTTGCTCCAAGCCCCATCCAACCTGCCCTTCAACACTTCCAGGGATGGGGCAGCCACAGCTTCCCTGGGCAACCTGGGCCAGTGTCTCACCACCCTCACACCAAAGAATTCCCTCCTCATCTCCAACCTCAATCTCCCTCTTCCAGTTTTCATCCATTCCCCCTCATCCCATCCCTCCCTGCCCTTGGCCAAAGTCCCTCCCCAGCTTTCCTGGAGCCCCTTCAGGCACTGGAAGGTGCTCTAAGAGACTTCAAAGATGCATTAGAGCGTAAGTCAAAGCACAAGATGTTCTGATACTATTTCAAGACAGCCAAGCATCTGAGACAGATAAATGCAAAGTCAGCAACTTGGAGTGATCAATATTTTTAGAACATGAAGTTGGGGCAAAAATAAATACTCTGAAATCAGACTCCAGTAAAAAACCTTTAAAGGTGAATTGACAGAAGGTCAAATTCATGGTTTAAAATGGATGAAAAAGGAATGAAATGAAAATTTAGGGCGGGACTTTGGCCAAGGGCAGGGAGGGATGGGATGAGGGGGAATGGATGAAAACTGGAAGAGGGAGATTGAGGTTGGAGATGAGGAGGAAATTCTTTGGTGTGAGGGTGGTGAGACACTGGCCCAGGTTGCCCAGGGAAGCTGTGGCTGCCCCATCCCTGGAAGTGTTGAAGGGCAGGTTGGATGGGGCTTGGAGCAACCTGGGCTGGTGGGAGGTGTCCCTGCCCATGCAGGGGGTTGGATCTAGATGATCCATCAGGTCCCTTCCAACCCAAACCATCCCATGATTCTAAGACTAATCCATTTTCAGAAGATCAAATCCTAACTTTTGTTGGAAGTGAGGTGCATCCACCTCATGCTTATCATTCTCCTGGCCAGGTAGCAGCAGCAAAATCCTTAGCAAGGAACCAAGGGAATTACCAATGATACATCCTGCTTCCTTCTGCTCCTCTTCAGATGCTGTCCAGGGCTCATAGATGTACTTGGAGGGAAAGTTCTTGAGTATAGGCAAGTATTTCCTACAAAACAGGAATAACAGGAGGTTTTATTATTGTATTTATGGTTTATCTCTAGAGATAAACACTCATACATTTAAGAGAAGTGTCAACCAACCTCTGCCCCATTCATTCTTGACCATATTGATACCACAACCCATGGAAGATTTCTGATTCATGTTGTACAACCCCCCTGGTTTTATGTTCTGAAACCTCCAGAGGGTGACACCTTCCACAAGTCAACTTTACAGCATGGAATTGGTGGCTTGGTTGAAACTTTACTTCATTTTTTAATTCATCCAAGATATTTTGGGGGTTTTTTTTAGCATTTTCACTGACCTAAACCTTAAGTTTCCAAAACAATCACCGACTAAAAAGAAAGCCCAAGGTACCTTCTCTACAGATAAGGAAATGGAGGCTTTGAACCAAAAAGGACTCAGAGTGGGGAATCAACCCAAAGTTTTCTCTGAAATCCATCAGAGCACCAACAAAAGCAGGAAATGTGGCCCAGACTGGAGCAGGGGGAGCTGTGGGAAGTTCTACTCAAGCCCTTCAGAAAAAGGAGTCAGGCTGGTGGTCAAACACGGTGCTGGAAGCATCAGGTGCTCACAGATCAATACAGTCACCACCCCAGCTGCCATGAGAATGTCCCTTTGCTTCTTTGGAGACCTTAAAGCACCTTCCAGTGCCTGAAGGGGCTCCAGGAAAGCTGGGGAGGGACTTTGGCCAAGGGCAGGGAGGGATGGGATGAGGGGGAATGGATGAAAACTGGCAGAGGGAGATTGAGGTTGGAGATGAGGACGAAATTCTTTGGTGTGAGGGTGATGAGACACTGGCCCAGGTTGCCCAGGGAAGCTGTGGCTGCCCCATCCCTGGAAGTGTTGAAGGGCAGGTTGGATGGGGCTTGGAGCAACCTGGTCTGGTGGGAGGTGTCCCTGCCCATGCAGGAAGTTGGATCTAGATGATCCTGAAGGTCCCTTCCTTACCCAAACCATCCCATGATTCCAGGACACCTTTCCTCTTGGTTCTCAACACCACCTTCTAGTTACTGGTAGAATGGTGTCCCAAGAGGGACCACCAGAGGTTGAGGAGTGTCCCTTCCCTGCTGGCTGGGGGAGAGCTTGCTGCTGGAGGAAATGCCTCCCCACCAACAGGCCTTCTGCAGGGCTTCACAAACAGACTCCTCAGCCCCCCAGGGGCATCTCCAAGGGGCAGAAATCTCAGCAGCCCCTGGAGCCAGAGCAGTTTGGTTTCTCCTTTTCACCTTGCCCTGAGGCAGGAATTCTTTGAGATCCCTTCTGACCACTAAGGAGCCAAAAGCCCTTGAGAGCTGATCTGCTCCAGGTTCACCTTTTGACCTTGTTTGCTCAGTAGGTCCAGCAGCTGCAGCACAAACTGGGAGTTCCCAGGGAAGGCTGGACCCCTCGGGCTTTGGGGTTGCCTGAGTTACCAAGTTCTTTCCAGTCACACCAACGTTTCACTGGGGTGGCCTCTGTGCTCTTCAAACTGAGATCCTGTGAGGAGCTCTTGGCCTCAGAGGGATCCTGTGCAGGGAGGGAAGTGAAGCCAGGCTTTTGGATTTCAAGTGTCCTACCTGATGTAGTGGCCCTGGGGGTCCGTGCGCTTCCCAAAGCGGACGGGGCAGAAGATCCGTGTGTACTGGTGGAAGAAGGCACTGGCTGAGAGCCACATCCAGTTCCCAGCGTTGATGCTGTAGTCAGCATCCAAAAGCAGCTCTTCAAACACCTGCACTTCAGGGATGGGGAAGAAGAAGAGAAAAAACAAAGCCCTGAGGTGGCAAAAAACAACCCCAAGCAGGCTGGGAGATGAAGGGTGAAGGTTGGCAATGTCCTGAGATACCCTCTGCTAGGGTGTCTCCTTCCATGGTCACGTTCTTCACACAGGGCACCATGGAAGGTTCTCCAGCAGGACAGCTTGCCAGCCAACCCTGGAATTTCTTTCAGCTCCAAAAGAAAAGGGAACAGCCAGAGGCTGCTCTGCAGTTACAGTCATTAGGGCCCTTCTCCGGCTTCCTTGACAAGGTGTTAATTGCCTGCCTGGCCAGTGGGGCTGCTGGGCTGCTTGCTGCAGGAGGCTGCAGGGGCTTTTTTGTTCTTGTTCCTCTTCAAATGGAGGAATAAATATCTGCAAGGAGCCTTGTGCTTTTCCCCATCCCTCCTGGGTTCAGTGAGGTGGGCTGGACTTGTGCTCCAGATGCCCAGAGAGAACCTCTACATCCCCACCACTCCGATGTGCACAACTTTGTGGAGCAGAGGAGACAAATTCCCTCTTGGCCAGGACTGAGGATGGACGCTGCTCCCTGCCCAGATTCTTGAATCCATGTCCAAGATTCCCACTTTCCCCCTCTCCTAACCCCTGCCAGGCTGGGAGTCCTGCCGAGGGTCAGTAAGGAAGCTCTGCTCTGCAGTTCCACCTCCCACTGCCAGGCTCAGGTTTCACAGGCCTTTCTCAAGCTCAGCCAGAACAGAAGAAAACCAAAAACCAGAAATGAACCTTCATGCCCTCCTCCCAGCTGATCCAAAGGTCCCCCCGTGTCAGGAAGCAGGCGACAGCGTGCCGAGCAAGGTGATGGATCCAGCCTTCCTGGCGCAGCTGGGTCATGATGGCATCAATCCATGGGAACCCTGTCTGTGCCTGGGGCAGAAAGGAAACATCAGCCCTCCTGACACTTGGGCTGTAGAGTCATCAGGGTTGGAAGGGACCTCTGGAGATCATCTAGTCCAACCCCCCTGTAGAGCAGGGTCACCTACAGCAGATCCCACAGGAACACATCCAGATGGTTTGGAATGTCTCCAGAGAAGGAGACTCCACCACCTCTCTGGGCAGCCTGTCCCAGGGCTCTGTCACCCTCACAGTCAAGAGATTTTTCCTCATGTTCATCTTGACCCTCCTGTGCTCCAGTTTGTGCCCATTGCCCCTTGTCCTGTCACTGGGCACTGCTGAGAAGAGTCTGGCCCCATCCTCCTGACACCCCCTGGAGATGTTGAGAAGGGTTGATGAGATCCCCCCTCAGTCTCCTCCTCTCCAGCTGAACAGCCCCAGCTCTCTCAGCCTTTCCTCACAGGCAGGTGCTCCAGTCCCCTCAGCATCTTGGTGGCCCTGCCCTGGACTCTCTCCAGTAGCTCCTTGTCCTTCCTGACCTGGGCAGCCCAGAACTGGACCCAGTTCTCCAGATGTGTCCCCCCCAGGGCAGAGCAGAGGGGCAGGAGAACCTCCCTGACCTGCTGCCCACACTCTCCTTGATGCCCCCCAGGAGCCCATTGGCCTTCTGGGCCCCACAGGAGCCAGCAGGGAACAGTCCCAGGGCATCAGAGATCCCCTACACCGACACGGAGCAGTTGTGGTGACACCTCCTGTTACCGTCTTCCACTTGTGGAGCTGCTCTGCATCCTCGTACCAGCTGATCTGGAGGCAAATGGGGTTCCCAGCCATCCTGGTGAAGTTTGGTGTGGCTGATGCCACCGTATAGAAGAATTCCCTCCACAGAAGCTGCCCTTGGAGTGACACAGGGGGCAGAGAGTGATCCTTGGCCTGAAAAAGACACGAGGTGAAAGCTTCAGATGATCCAGACCACTCCAGTCTGAGAAGAAACAAATTGAAGACACGTTGTTTTTTTTATCCCTAAGATCTATGGAATTAGTCCCATGGATCTTTGCCCAGGGAAGCTGTGGCTGCTCCATCCCTGGAAGTGTTCAAACTCAGGTTGGATGGGGCTTGGAGCAACCTGGTCTAGTGGGAGGTGTCCCTGCCCATGCAGGGGGGGTTGGAACTAGATGATCTTGAAGGTCCCTCCCAACCCAAACCATCCCATGATTCGATGGGTTTGGGATTGTCAGGCCCATGATATAATAAGATTAATCCAGTGACACTGCTGGTTTCATGGCACTTCACCACACAAGCCAAAGAACTCAAAGACCTGAAGGCATGTTCAGTGCCCCAAGGCAAAGCTGAACTCTGTTTGACTTCAACGTTCCCTCAAACATCCTCCATCTGCCTTCCAAAATGGTCTCACTCTGGGATTTCTTCAACCAAACGTGTGTTTATTAACATTACTGCTCAGTTAGCTGAATTCAAGTAGCTCAGCCATGTCTCAAGAGATAGTCTTGAGGTTCAGGGACACCTTGGGTTCCTTGGGGTGTCTTCAACCATTTCTTAACGAACCAAACGAGTTTTCAGGAGATGCTTTTGGCTCATGCTCCTGTTAAAACTTGTCTCAGATGAAAACAGAGGCTTCCTAGCAACAAAACTGCTAAACTGATCCCCAATTTAAACATCAAGCAGAACTCCTGGAACTTCAGGAGGGTTTCATGGGCTTCCCTGCTGCTTCCAGGTCTCATTGCTCCCTATTTATCATGGTTCTAAAAACTGGGACAGGCCGTGGACCTTCACAGGTGCTTCACACAGCACAAAACCCCTCCCAGGTTTCACAGCACCTCATGAGAAGACAAAGCAAAGCAGCATGTTTTTTGAGGCACCAGGTCCCTACCAAGATGATCCAGGTGTTCAAACCCACCCGAGGGTGCTGGATTTGCTCACCTGGGATTCATTCTTTTCTCACCTGAGCATAAATGTTGGACAATCTATAAAAAAAGGTGCGAACGGACAGGCAGCCCAAGCTGAAATAGGGGCTCAGGCCTGTGGTGCTTGGCAGCAGAGAATTGGGGATTGTCCTGGGTTTGGTAAAACTTGTCACCCAACCCTGCAATGGAAAGAGAAATCCAGGTTCAGGCAGGATGAAGTGACACGTGTCCAGCTGGTGAAACAGGGACAGACTCTTGGCAGTTGGGTTCTGCATCACAGAGGCCTGTTCAGTTAAGGGGGGATGGATGAAAAGTGGAAGAGGGAGGTTGAGGTTGGAGATGAGGAGGAAATTCTTCCCTGGGAGGGTGGTGAGACCCTGGCCCAGGTTTCCCAGGGAAGCTGTGGCTGCCCCATCCCTGGAAGTGTTGAAGGGCAGGTTGGATGGGGCTTGGAGCAACCTGGGCTGGTGGGAGGTGTCCCTGCCCATGCAGGGGGAGTTGGATCTAGATGATCCATCAGGTCCCTTCCAACCCAAACCAGTCTGTGATTCTATATCATGCCCATCCTCCCACAAGGATGTTGTCCCACCAAGGACAACAAAGCCTTGAGACCAGGCTGCCATCCTCTTCCAAGATCCCCACATACATGGACCTCCTCCAAGCCCAGTGTCAAGGCCATGTCCCACCCTTGGGTGCCATGAAGCTCTGCTCTCCCCAGAGAGCCAGGTGGTTTTGTAACCCAGGGAGCAGCTCTTTTGGTCCAAGTGCACCTCACTGAAGGTCTTTTCCACTTTATGAAACTGGGGGTGAGTAAAACATCTTAAAAGCAGCCAGCACCAAGGCAGGCTGCCAAGAGCTGGACCCTGGTGGGGAACAAGTCAGCTGGAGCTGGAAGAGCTGAGAAGTGTCTTGAGGTCGAGACATGACCACACATAAAAGGAGTGAGGTGGACACTGACCTGGCATGGAGCACCTGCCTGTGAGGAAAGGCTGGGAGAGCTGGGGCTGTTCAGCTGGAGAGGAGGAGACTGAGGGGGGATCTCATCAACCCTTCTCAACATCTCCAGGGGGTGTCAGGAGGATGGGGCCAGACTCTTCTCAGCAGTGCCCAGTGACAGGACAAGGGGCAATGGGCACAAACTGGAGCACAAGAGGGTCAAGATGAACATGAGGAAAAACTTCTTGACTGTGAGGGTGACAGAGCCCTGGGACAGGCTGCCCAGAGAGGTGGTGGAGTCTCCTTCTCTGGAGACATTCCAAACCATCTGGACGTTCCTGTAGGTGACCCTGCTCTACAGGGGGATTGGACTAGATGATCTCCAGAGGTCCCTTCCAACCCCCACCACTCTATGACTATGACCTCAGCCCATCTAGAGCCACCATCACCACCCATTAGAAGCCAAGGCTGACCTGGTCAGTCAAGTGTCGCTCCAGGCGCTGCAGCCCTTCGGTCTCCCCTCCTCTCCAGGGGGAAAGGCTCTCCAGGGGGATCTTCAAATCCACAGGGAGAGGCACCTTGTAGCACTCAGCCAGGCCCGGGTCAGGGGGCCTACATCTCCTAATGGGAAAGAGAGACCACTCTCAAAGAGGAACCAGAGCCAGAGGAGGGAGGAAGACCCCTGCCCATGGCAACACCGAGGTCTCCTCTGTCCCGGCACAGCCAGGGTGCAAGAGATGGAGAGCAGAGCCAGAAAGCCCAGGCTGAACCTCCTGGGGGAGAAAGAGCTCGTCCTGCCATCATTCTGGGTGATTCTGGCCTCAACTGGGAGAGGAGGAACTGACCCAGTAAATGATGGGGCTGGGAGCAGTTGGTGCAGCCCCCACAGCTCCAACACCCCTCGCTTCCCATCTGCTCCATATGGTGCCTCCTCTCCAGCTTCCCCACCTCTCATCCATCCCTGGGAAGAAGCCAAGAGTCTCCTCAGGCTCTAGACACCATCATGGGGCACAGTCACTCTGCCTCTCCAGCTTCCCCACCCCTCATCCATCCCTGGGAAGAAGCCAAGAGTCTCCTCAGGCTCTAGGCACCATCATGGGACATGGTCACCCTCGGAGATGTTCCACAGAGAAGGAAGCAGCTCAGCTCCCTGGGCCACCTCCACAGCTACTCCCTCCTATCCAAGGTGGGGGCTCCCCAAGCCCACCTCTGAGCAGTGCCCCCCAGATCTCAGCTGAGGCTTCCCCAAGGTAGGGAAGAACATCAAGATATGCTTATCCCCCCCTCTGTAAAACACAGAGGAGGAGAGGTTCAGGGATGAGGACTCCTCAAGCCCCAGGAATGAACTTGGATGTCAACAGGGATCTTTCTACTCACCTGAGCTCAGCTCTGGTGCAGACACCTACAGGGGAAGGGGCCAGTGCAGCTCTCAGAGCACTGACACCACACAGGCCTGCTGGGAAGCACGTGGACCACTTATGTCTCATCATCAGTCATTTTCCAAGTGCAAACAAACAAATTAGGGCAAAAAATGGGCAAAAAAAAAAAAAACCCAAACCAATCCCAAACCCCACCCAGCGCAAGAGAAAAAAATGTTGGAATTGAAATATCCCAACACTTCCTTGGGTCTTATCATTGAAGTATCTGAGGACAATGTTCAGGAATTAACAGGATTCCCCCCACAAGATGGGAAGCCCAGAGCCTTGGTCACCACCACAGAGCTGAGGTGACACAGGAGGCACCTGGTGGCCCAAGTGTCTGCAGCCCCAACCCCAGGGACCAGCTCTCTCCTACCCCAGTCTTACCTCCCTTTGGATCCCTGACCTCTCCTCATGAAGAGCTAACCATCCTTGACCCTGAGCTTCTTCTCAAGTCCTGGGAGACAGGAGCTCAGTCCCCCCTTCCCACACAGCAGCGGGGAGGAAAGATTTTAAAAAACCAGAAGGGAACGTGTGATCATGGCACCAAAATTCCTGCACAAAACAAACAAGTGGTTCATCCAGTTCCTGCCTTAAATCTTGATTTCAGAGGAATCTCCAGCGAGCCTTTGTGAGGGACCTGGAGCTCCTTAGTCTTTGCCCTGTTCAACTTCTACCTGCCTTGAAAATGTCTCTCAATGTGCTGTAAAAAAGCTGAAGCCTTTGGGTCGTGCCACGTTCCCCTCCTGGATCCCACCCCCTCTACACCAACAACCCTCCACACACTGAACCGACGCGACGTGCCACCTAAACCAGCCCAGTTTTGGAGCCCTGGCTCTTCTTTTTGGGCAGAGAAAAAGGTTTTGCCACTTCCTGCTGGGCAGGTGGCACTTACTGGAAGTCTTCAGCTGTGACACTTCGGACCGGCACCTCCGGGTCACCGAGCAGGGACAGAATGTGAAGGAACCTCTTGTATGTTAGGGGAGGACTCCCACCGTTCAGCTCCAAAATCCTACAAGTAAATCACTTTTCACCATAATAGAAACCAAGAATCATAGAATCACAGATGGTTTGGGTTGGAAGGCACCTTCAAGATCATCTAGTTCCAACCCTCTGCATGGGCAGGGACACCTCCCACCAGCCCAGGTTGCTCCAAGCCCCATCCAACCTGCCCTTCAACACTTCCAGGGATGGGGCAGCCACAGCTTCCCTGGGCAACCTGGGCCAGGGTCTCACCACCCTCACACCAAAGAATTTCCTCCTCATCTCCAACCTCAATCTCCCTCTGCCAGTTTTCATCCATTCCCCCTCATCCCATCCCTCCCTGCCCTTGGCCAAAGTCCCTCCCCAGCTTTCCTGTAGGCCAGTGGTAGGAAGGTGACAGTCCAGCCTGGAACAGCCCCAGCTGGAATGTGGAAATTACAGCTTTTACAAGTAAAACTTCCCTGGGTGAACGTGTCCCCATCCCAAGAACAGTCTCTCAGGACTGGAAACAACAAAATCTGCCCCAAAAAAACAGGTTCAGGGCAGTAAATAACTCTTCAATGTGAGCAACCACCAGTGCAGACAGACAGCTTGAGCTCAACATGGCAATTAGTCATTCATTTATGTAAATGAGGGGCTTTCCAGGAGTGTTCAGGCTGTTTTAGCTACTCCTAATTGTCTCCCAATTCTTATTAATTTCAGAATCTTCAGTCATTCATCTCTGCCTGGATCCAAGTGTATCCAGACACCAGTGAAAGTTGATTAAGATGATGAAAACCAAACATCAAAACCACAAAAAAAAGAAGACACAAAAAGCCCAATTTAAATGTGTTAAAAGAAATTTCTTCCACTCTGCTGAAGAAGTTAATTAAACTGCCCAAAAGGCAAAAAAAAATAATGAAGTCTTTAGGCTGAAACCCCAGCCCAATATCCTAAAACCTGGGCAAAATCTCTCCTGAGACTTTCCAGCAGACCAACACACATCAGTTCTTCAGCAAAGGGGGCCAGGTTCACCTCAGAGAGTTCAGTTTTCTCCAGAAGAACACATTAGGATCCAGAAAGATCAAAATAATTGGCCTTTTCACCCCAATTCTTGCTAAATCTAAAATAAACCTTCCTGGAGACACCTCACTGGTCTTCAGTAATGGAGTCCTGGGACAGGCTGCCCAGAGAGGTGGTGGAGGCTCCTTCACGGGAGACATTCCAAACCATCTGGATGTGTTCCTGTGGGATCTGCTGTAGGTGACCCTGCTCTACAGGGGGTTGGACTGGATGATCTCCAGAGGTCCCTTCCCACCCCCAGCACTCTGTGACTTTGGGGCAACCACGTACCGTTGGGTATCGTACAGACTGTGGCCCACCAGAGAAAGCACCTCAAAGCCCAGCTCATCTCCCAGACGTCGTATGTTGGCCTCCATCTCCTTGTAAAATGGCTCCATCTCTGCATCCAGAGTCACTTGGGTGATATT
This sequence comes from Hemiprocne comata, assembly GCA_020745705.1. Lineage (NCBI taxonomy): Eukaryota > Metazoa > Chordata > Aves > Apodiformes > Apodidae > Hemiprocne > Hemiprocne comata. The sequence continues at coordinate 5,461,529 of CM036610.1, read as the reverse complement.
CCACCTCTGGACATGATCTCTGAGAACAGATTCATACTCTCCTTGAATAACCAGCAAGGAGGAGCCCAACTGACACAAGTTCTTCTGGAGATCTTCCAGGGACTGAAGGAGAAATTGCCACCTCAGGGTCCCTATGTGCATGACAGATGTCATGAACTTCCCATCCAGGATGTAGACAGGGTAGATGACCTCTGAGGACTCCAACGCAGCCACCAACGTTGGATTGTCATGGAGCCGAAGTCCCTTCCGGAACAGATGAATGGTGTGATGTGACATCCTGGCTCTTCTCCTCAGATCTGCTCAAGGAGGGAGGGAACAGTTGGCTTTCAGGATACACAGGGTTAATTAACAATAGTTAATTAACAATCATAGCATCATGGGATGGTTTTAGTTGGAACGGACCATGTAGATCCAACCCCCCCTGCATGGACAGGGACACCTCCCACCAGCCCAGGTTGCTCCAAGCCCCATCCAACCTGCCCTTCAACACTTCCAGGGATGGGGCAGCCACAGCTTCCCTGGGCAACCTGGGCCAGGGTCTCACCACCCTCACACCAAAGAATTTCCTCCTCATCTCCAACCTCAATCTCCCTCTTCCAGTTTTCATCCATTCCCCCTCATCCCATCCCTCCCTGCCCTTGGCCAAAGTCCCTCCCAGCTTTCCTGGTGGCTTTTTCATGGTGCTCCCAAGTGTCAGGAGAAGCCCCTCCTCGCTCCAAAGCAGAGCTGGGTGCTGGTAACTGCACAAAATGACTCTTTCCCTGAGGCAGAGCTGATGCAGGGACATATGAATGTCCCCCTCAGAGGACAGGCAGGAGGGCTGAGCCTGGTTCTCGGGCTGGGGTAGCTCAGGGTGAGGTTTGAGTCCCTCCCCGAAGCTGCGGCTGCTGCTCCTGGGGATGGAGCAGGAAGGAGAAGCCCGGCTGCCACCTGGTGTCTGTACCAAACCCAGCAGCATCTCCCAGCTCTCTGGAGCCGCAGGAACGTTTGGGTTGGGAAAGACCTTCAAGATCCTCCAGTCCAACCGTTCCCCCAGCCCTGCCAAGGCCACCACTGACCCATGTCCCTCAGCACCACATCTACACGGCTTGGAAATCCCTCCAGGGATGGGGAGTCCACCTGCCCTGGGCAGCCTGGGCCAGGGCCTGACAACCCTTTTGGGGAAGAAATTGTTCAAACCTCCTCTGGGCAACTTGAGGCCATTTCCCAGGTAGAAGGGGGGGAAGCTCAACGCCCACATCCAAGGCAGGTCCCCAACTCCTCTGATTCAAGCGTTACCACCCAGAGAAGAATTAAGAGATTAAAAATTAGCAAAGAACCAAACAATGATCTCTAATCCAGTTCAGCTCTTCCTGCCAAACTCCTCCACTCACACCCTCCCCAGTGGCTGCAAGAGGTGACTGGGTCCCTTGTCCCCGCTCAACCCACCATCAATGATTGACAGACGGTCTGATTTCTTTGGGGGACACCCCAAAACACTCACCAGCCTCACCCAGACAAACCCAGGCCGTGACACAGCCCGTTACAAACCCCTGACACGTGGCACTGGGTGGTCCCTGCACAGCTGAGCAGGGGGGGTTTGCTTTGTGGGGGGCTCTGCCCTGCACCCCAGCTCAGGCACCGCCCGGCCCGCACCTCCCGGGAGAACAGGAAAAACCGGGTGACTCTCCCACTGCTCAGCACTTTTGGGGAGCAAGCCATGCACAGGGGGTTAGAGGAGTCCCCTGCATCCCCTGGCAGGAGCACAGGACCTGCCTGCACCCAGTGGCCTCACCGAGGGGCTGCTCCGAGTCGGGGAGCTCTCTCTTGGGGAAGAAATTGTTCCTAATATCCAACTTAAACCTCCCCTGGGCAATTTGAGGCCATTTCCCACATAGGAAGGGGAAGCTCAATGCCCACATCTGAGGTGGGTCCACAACAACTCCAAGCTCCAAGCCTCTGGGGCTGTCCCAAGCCCTGTGGTCCCCCATGGGGGGCACCAGGCCAGGGCTAGAAGGGACGTGAGTGGGCGGTGGGGCTGGGATGGGGGGCAGCTCTGGGGACCCCAGCACAAAGGAGTGGGGAATCAGAGCTGGCAGGGGTTCCATTAAAAGGGGCTGGGGGACACTGGGGAGGGAGTGAACCCAGAGCCAAGGGGGTGTTGGGGCTGGGTGAGGAGCTGGGACCCATCCCTGGGTGGGCAGGAACAGGGGGGGTGGCTGGTGTGGGGCTGGGAGGGCTACAGGTGGTAGCTCAGCACCAAGGGATGCACTTCAGGAGAGGTTACACCATGACAGAAAGCAGGAAAAAGCCCAAATCAGACGACTGGGTCTTACCTCAAAGGTTACCTGGCTGGTGCTCCGGGACCTTTACAACATGTTGTCCCAAAAAGAAGATGCCCCACAACTGCTGATCACAAGATACACATTCCTCTCTGCAGGCAGAGATCTGCTGCAGGGACACTGTGGTCCTCAGAGGGTCACCACCCAAGGTCCAGCTGTGCTGCTCCTAAAAGCGTGGAGAAATTAGTTGTCCAGGTTTAAACACTTCTAAACACCATAAATATACACATCGAGGTGGATTCTGCATCAAAGATGGTGTGAGAGACTTGAGGCTTTTGTGTAATTACTGAGGGAGGAGGAGGAGGATTGCAGCTGGCTCGGGCAGAGCAAGATGGGACACAGCCCAGGAGCTGGGAAGGAAACTCTGAACAGTTTAATTTCCTCTGTGGCCACTCATGATCCTCCACTGAAGTCAAACCACGGGGTTCTCCTCGGCTGTAAGCCTGTCCACTTTAGAAGTGACAGTGATGCGATTAAAAAGCTTTTAAATACACGTGTCAGCCAGCTGGAAAAAGCAGCCACGACCACCCTCTAAAAGTGCAATTTGGGGCTTTTGAAGCGGAATAATTGTCACCATTAAGTTGTTTAACAGCGTTCTGATTTGACAGGCTTGAGAACAGTTCCTTCATTGGCATTTAAGAATGCATTTTTTTTGCATAAACCGGGTTACATAATCGAGCTGCTGTTGATCCAAAACCTCTGTGCGATTTCTCTACATCTAGTAGCGTAGGCGATAAATAAAGTGCTACATATAGCACCTGATGCCTAAAAATGGCATTTTAAGTCGCATCAGGCAAAGACCCCCAAACCCACCCGCCTGCAGGGGTTCGGGGAACCCGGGGGAGGGTGGCCCGGGGGTTTCAGACGGGCGGGAAGGGCAAAGGACGGGGCAGGGGCGGCCGCCCCCCCGCCAACCCCAGCGGCCCAGCCCGGCCCCGCGCCTCCGCCGCGGCTCCCAGTGTCCACTGCCTGCTTTTACCTCCTTCCCCGTGGGCGCAGCGGGTCCGGCGCCCGGTTCTTCCCAGAGCCCCGCGGCGGCTGCGGGGCCTGGCCCGGCCCTAGCCCCGAGGTGCGCGGTTACACAACCCTGGCTGGGGGAGGAGAGCCAAGCCAACCTACCGCGCTTACGCAACAACCACCCTCACCGGGGCGCCGCCCGTGGAGCTTTAAAGCGGTTCGGGGCAGGGGGCGGCGGCCTGGGCCGCCCCATGGCGGCGGGGGCGGAGCGGCCACCGTGCCCCAGGCCCCGCTCCCTATCGTTCTGGCCCCGCCCGCCGCTCGCCCGCACTGCTTCAGCTACGCCCGCACCGCGGGGTTTTATTGAGTGGGCGGGGCTTGCGCTCCCGCCAGCCGGGCTCATCCAATGGCAGCCTTCCTCCGCTTCGAATTCGAACGCCCGCCGCCGAAGGGGCGGGGCCGGGCTGTACCCAATCAGCGCCGGCGTGGAGGGCGGTGGGGCGGGGCTGCCCGCCAGGCGTCCCTCCTGGTTGCCAGGCGACGGGGGAAGTCCCGCCTCCGCCGCGCGCTCCCTGAGGCCGCGCCGCCGCCTCCCGCTGCGGGCGTGTGGGGGGGGGGGGCGAGAAACCGGTGGGTAATTAATCAGCCTGAGGCGGGTAATTAGGCTGATGAGGGGGTACTTAGAGTGGGGGAAGCAGCGAGGCTGGGGAAGGAGGTTGTTCTTGGCGGGATTCTGTGAGGGCTTTTGTGGGGGGGTTAGGCCAGGGGAGGCCATTCCCAGCTCTGTGAGGGGCGGTTGGGCCCTCGGGGCGGGGGGGATAATCCTTGTCCGTGTGAGAGGATAATTGGGGTGAGGGAAGGGGTGAAACTCCTCCACGGAGGTTGTCAGGCTGAGAGGGGGGTTAGGCAGGTATTTGGGGGGATTTGGTGTTAATTGTGCTGGGGGGGGTAAAGGTAAGGCCTTGGGGGGTGGTTAAGGCAGGGAGGGGTTCACTCTCCTGAGGGGTGAGTGGGTAGGTCTGGGGTGGGTTGTGTGACGGTGGGTAAGTCCCCACTGTCCCTAGGGGATTACCCCTGTCTGTGGGAGGTGGGGGTGTAAGCTCAGGGAGAGCTTTCCTGTCCGTGGAGATGTAAAAGTGCAGAGCAGGGACGGGGGTCCCTGCCTTTTGGGGGGGGTGTCCGTGGTATTCCCGTAGCAGGGATTGTCCCATCCCTGAGGCAGCTCTGGGGTTTCCTGATACAAAGGAAAGGAGGCAGGGGGGGCTTTGGGGTGGGAAGAGGGTCCCTGTCTGCTGGGGGGTGGACAAAGGGGGCACTGGGGGTATCCTACTGGGGTTATCCCAGCCTGAGGCAGCTCTGGGGGTCGGTGTCCCCAGCGGGACAATAGGGGGGGTGTCCATGAAGGGACAGCATTTCACCCTGAAGGGATGAAGGTGGTCCCAGGGCAGGTGTTAGAGCCCCGTTAGGGGTGTAGAGCCCAGTCCTGAACTGGGACCGTTTATTAAACTGGGAGAGATGACTGATTGTAACGGGTGGGGACTTGGTTCTCCTCCAGTTGGTGGCAGGAGCAGCTCCAGGAACAGACTCCCAAGACTCTGGTGTCGCATCAGGATAACAACTCGAAACCCAGGTTAAATTCTCCTCAGCCAAAACCAACCAAACAAAAAGAAAAGCCTGACTATTCAATGCTCGTTTTGAAAAAGCTTCGTTTTGCCAGCGGGAAAATCCAATCTCTCCGTGTTCCAGCAGGATGCAAAGAGCATCGCGGCTGAAGAGGGAGCTCTCCCTCCTGGCCACGGAGCCGCCTCCAGGCATCACCTGCTGGCAGAAGGAAAACCAGCTGGATGAGCTCCGGGCACGTAAGTCCTGCTCCCCAGGGGCTCCTCTCTAAGTCACTGGAGTTTGCTGCAAGGTCTGAATTTGCTGGGTGACATTTAATTTAGAAGTCGCATGGAAGCGTGGGGGTTTATTTCTTGGTTTTCTTTAAGCTCAGCTGGGCCTGTGGCTGGTTGGTTGATGTGGATTGTGTGGGGTGGAACTGGTGTCAGATAAAATGATAGATATTGTCTTTTTATTCCTGGTTCTGGGACTGTGGGTTGGACAACTTCATGTGATTTTTTTGAATGTAATGCTGCTGTTTTGATCTTTACATCTTTTTATATCTTTTAAAGAAATTTTAGGAGGTGCAGAGACACCGTATGAGAGAGGAATATTCAACCTGGAAATTGTTGTTCCTGAAAGGTCAGTGGGCAGGACATCTGTGAAGCAGCTGGTGGGGCTCTTCCTTCAAAGATGAGTTAATTGATTTAAGATGTTGGCTAGAATTGCTGCCATCTTGGTCTTTAGCCTCCAACAAAGAATGTGGTTGGTTGCCAAGTCCATTAATTAGTATTTCCCCTGCCTGACGTTCTTATCTCACGTTGGGCATCTTAAGATGTGTGATTAACAACCTGAAAGTGTTACTGTGAGAGCTCTACTTTATGATCTCTAAATATTTAATGTCTAATATGAATGTATCATTATAGACTAATGGGATGATTTGGGTTGGAAGGGACCTTCAAGATCATCCAGTCCCACCCCCCTGCATGGGCAGGGACACCTCCCACCAGCCCAGGTTGCTCCAAGCCCCATCCAACCTGCCCTTCAACACTTCCAGGGATGGGGCAGCCACAGCTTCCCTGGGCAACCTGGGCCAGGGTCTCACCACCCTCACACCAAAGAATTTCCTCCTCATCTCCAACCTCAATCTCCCTCTGCCAGTTTTCATCCATTCCCCCTCATCCCATCCCTCCCTGCCCTTGGCCAAAGTCCCTCCCCAGCTTTCCTGGAGCCCCTTCAGGCACTGGAAGGTGCTCTAAAGTCTCCCTGGAGCCTTCTCTTCTCCAGGCTGAACACCCCCAACTCTCCCAGCCTTTATATTAATGATATATTAAATATTTAAAGATATTCCAAAGCTTTTTGGAGAGGACCTTGTTCATGAGCAGTTTCCTACCACGTTTGTGGGAAGCCACCCAGAAAAGTGCCAGTCCAAGACATGGCTGGAAGCACCAAAATCTGTTCCAGAACTCTGTGGGGAAGGATGTCACATCCCAGGAGGGGGGAGATGGCAGCATCACTTGGGTGACAAGCCACCTGGAGCACAAACACACAAATAATTTGGTTTCTTAACTCTCCTCCCCCAAAGGTACCCCTTTGAGCCCCCCAAGATCCGTTTCCTGACCCCAATCTATCATCCTAACATTGACTCTGCTGGAAGGATTTGCCTGGATGTTCTTAAATTACCACCAAAGGTGAGAGCTTGGGGCTGGGTCACTGAGCCCAGGGGATCATGAACTGATCTGTTCTTCTAAGAGCCTTATTGAATGTCTCTCTGCTCCTGATTTATTTACAAAGGAGCACGGGAGGAACGTTCCTGAGCAGCATCTTCTTTGTTCAAAGGCTGGAATGTGACCTTCTTTGTTCCATCTAAGTTTTCAGGCTCCTAAGGATTGGAGGCAAAAGGCCTGAGGTGGATCTGTGAAATGGGGCCACCCTGATACCACCAGCAGGGATGGGAAGGGTAGAACCTCTGGGGGGTTGGTTGGACCTCCCCATGGAGGTCCCAGCCTGGGTGTTGAGGAGGGAGCTGGTGTTTTTCCCTGGGGATTGAAGTCCTGGAAGCCCTGAAGCAGCCCCTGGGCAGGTTCCTTTCCATCAACAGCTCCACATCCAGATGGAGACCAGTGGTGGGTGGTGTTCCCCAAGGGTCAGTACTGGGAGCAGTGCTGTTGAACATCTTTCTGGTGACATGGGCAGAGGGATTGATGCCCCTTCAGCCAGTTTGCCAAGGACACCAAACTGTGGTGAGGTGACAGGGGAAGGGGACATCCAGAGGGACTGGGACAGGCTGGAGAGGTGGGCTGTGCAAACTGCATGAAGTTCAACAAGGCCAAGGCCAAGGTTCAGCACCTGGGTCGGGGCAATCCCAACCACAAACACAGGCTGGGAGGAGAATGGATGGAGAGCAGCCCTGAGGAGAAGGACTTGAGGGTGTTGGTGATGAGAAGCTCAACATGAGCTGGCACTAGAGCCCAGAAACCACCCGTGTCCTGAGCTGTGTCACCAGCAGAGGGACCAGCAGGACAGGGAGGGGATTGTCCCCCTCTGCTCTGGTGAGACCCCCCCCTTGCAGGGCTGGGTCCAGCTCTGGAGCCCCCAACACACGAAGGACATGGAGCTGTTGGAGAGTCCAGAGGAGGCCACAGAGATGATGGGAGGGCTGGAGCAGCTCTGCTCTGGAGACAGGCTGGGAGAGTTGGGGGTGTTCAGCCTGGAGAAGGCTCCAGGGAGACCTTAGAGCACCTTCCAGTGCCTGAAGGGGCTCCAGGAAAGCTGGGGAGGGACTTTGGACAAGGACAGGGAGGGATGGGATGAGGGGGAGGGATGAAAACTGGCAGAGGGAGATTGAGGTTGGAGATGAGGAGAAAATTCTTTGCTGTGAGGGTGGTGAGACCCTGGCCCAGGTTGCCCAGGGAAGCTGTGGCTGCCCCATCCCTGGAAGTGTTGAAGGGCAGGTTGGATGGGGCTTGGAGCAACCTGGGCTGGTGGGAGGTGTCCCTGCCCATGCAGGGGGGTTGGATCTAGATGATCTTGAAGGTCCCTTCCAACCCAAACCATTCCATGATCCTAGGATTCTTTCTGCTTATCTGCTTCTCTTATCCCCTTTCCTTGCAGGGTGCCTGGAGACCTTCCCTGAACATCTCCACCCTGCTGACCTCCATCCAGCTGCTGATGGCAGAGCCCAACCCAGATGACCCTCTCATGGCAGACATAGTCCGTGAGCTCCTCCTCTCCTGTCCCAGCCCTTCCCCCCAGCTCCTCACTGGAATCTTTGGGTTCAATCCAGTCTTGTCTGGTTTCTTCCATTTAGTCCTCCCAGTACAAGTACAACAAGCAGCTCTTCCTGCTGAAGGCCAAGGAGTGGACAGAGAAGTATGCAAGTCAGCAGAGGATGGTAAGGACCACACTCTGCCTGCTCAGCACCATCTCTGGGAAGTCCTTCTTGTCCCAGTTTGCCTTTCCCAGCTCCCTCTGGCCATTTGTTGTGTCCCCCCTTCTGTCCTGTTCCAGCTCTGTTATTAATTTCACTATAAATCATTTTTTCTGAAGGTCAGATTCACTCCCTCCCAATAAATGTTTGTTCACAAATCACAGAATTCCCTTGGTTGGAAAAGACCTTCAAGATCCTCCAGTCCAACCACTCCCCCAGCCCTGCCGAGGCCACCACTGCCCCATGTCTCTCAGCACCACATCTACATGGCTTGGAAACCCCTCCAGGGATGGGGACTCCACCACCACCCTGGGCCAGGGCCTGACAACCCTTTCCAGGAACAAATTGTTCCCAAGATCCAATCTCAACCTCCCCTGGCACAACTTGAGGCCATTTCCTCTTGTTCCATCCCTTGTTCCTTGGGAGCAGAGACCAACCCCCCCCTGGCTCCAACCTCCTCTCAGGCAGTTGCAGAGCCAGAAGGTCTCCCCTCAGCCTCCTTTGCTCCAGGCTGAACACCCCCAGCTCCCTCAGCTGCTCCTCAGAGGTTCTCCAGACCCTTCTCCTTCTGCTCCAGCCCCTTCCCCAGCTCCATTGCCCTTCTCTGGACACGCTCCACACCCCCAATGTCCTTCTTGTTTTGAGGGGCCCAAAACTGCCCCCAGGATTCTGCATGTGGCCTCAGAGCAGAGCTTCTCCAGAAGAAGGAAGGCCAAGCAAGACCAAAAGCCAGACAAACCCCCTCCCAAGGATCTTCAGCCCTGTTTCTTTCCCAGCTCTGTTCCTACCAGACTCTTCTTCTGCTGTGGTTGTGCCTCATGCCTGTTCTCCACCTGCTCCTCCATCCACTGGTGACTCTCCCTAATCCCAGTCCCTCCCAGTCCCCTCCAAACCCCCACCCTTCCTCTCCCACCTCCATCCCACCCTTCCAGGCTCAATTATTATCCTGCTCTCCTCTCATCCCTCCTTCCTAAAAACTTCCAGCAGTGGCAGCAGGACACTGAGGGCTCTGCACAAACACACTCAAGTCCTGCTCACAGTGACATGGTGTCCACACACACAGCTGGGAACAGCTGGAAAACAACACTATTCCCAGCAGTTCCTTTTCTTTCCTGTGCTCCCACAGGCTCCCAAACCTTTGGAAGAGAAAACCAACCAAAGGGAAAGAAGCCCCAGCAACGACTCCGTGGGGCTGAAGAGAAAAGGGAGCAACATCAGGAAGGAGGAGAAGAAACCTCACCTGGATCCCTGAGGAGGGTCTGTTCCTGGTGTGGGGTTGCCTTGGCTTTCACCCTCCTTCCTCCTTCCACAGGAATTCTGGAAGATTGGGACCATTCCAGAGCTGCCCCAGGTTTTGCTTTTCTCTTTCCTAGTTCTTTGGGTGTGAAAAGTTCCCTTTGAGGAATAAAAATCTCAAGCTCTGATTTCCAGAGATATCTTTATTTTTCTGGGGAATATTTGAAGCAAAGGAAAACTTGGAAGTTCTGGTTCAGGCTTTTCAGGTTTATCTCAGATAAATGGGAACTGCCCCAAGTTTCTATTTTCCTGTCCCTGGAACAGAAGCATTAGGAGCAGTTGGAGGAAATTCTTCTCTGCTGAAGGGCCTCGTTTTCCTTGGAACATCAAGGCTCCTACAGGACCAAGTCTCTCATTGAGGACCAAGCCTCTGAAGACTCCAAACTCCAGGTCCTCCATTCCAGCTGCTCCTTGGATCATTCAGGATGACCCAGGTTGTGTCTTGGCTCTGTTGTGTCCCCAGGAGGTGGCCAGTGAGAAGCACCAACCAAGAGGGATGAGGAAAACCCCGGTGGTTTGGGAGTGGGGAGAGAGGAGGGGGTCAGGGAGGTGATGTGTGGGGTGAGGAGCTGGAGGGGATTGGGAGGAAGGAGGAGGAGGAGGAGGAGGTTGGGTCTTGGCCCTGCCAGGCTGGGTCCTGCTCAGTCAAAGTTGTAATAAAGGCAGAAGGCAAAGAACATGGCGAAGATCTGCAGGGAGAGGAGGGGGAGCAGGTCAGGCCCCACCTCCAGGAACTCTCAGAGCCCAAATTCCCCCCAGGACCACTGGGAGGGTGACAGAGCCCTGGGACAGGCTGCCCAGAGAGGTGGTGGAGGCTCCTTCTCTGGAGACATTCCAAACCCACCTGGACATGTCCCTGTGGGATCTACTGTAGGTGACCCTGCTCTACAGGGGCTTGGACTGGATGATCTCCAGAGGTCCCTTCCAACCCCCACCACTCTGTGACTCTGCTACTGTGCAGAGGACACCATGGTGGACCTTCTGTTGACCTCCCCAGGGCCTGCAGAGAGCCCCCCCCCACCTCCCTGGGGGAGCAAAATCAACCCCTCCCCAGGCCTTGAACCCAGCTGATCCACAGCAGGAGGTTGGTTTCCTGGGTGCAACCATGAGAACTGGAGGCTTGGGTGGGTCCACCCTGAGCCCAACTGTGGTCCCTTCACCCCCAGCCCCTGCCAGGTGACCCTGCCCACCCCTCCTGTCCCCTCCAGCCCCGCTCAGCACCTCAATGCCCAGCACGACCAAGCTGCAGGTCCCAGGGACTGAGCTGTACTTCTGCAGGGTCCTGCTGAAGGTGGAGAAGCAGCCCTGGGGGGAGGGAGACACTGCAGGGGCTCCTTCCTGCTCCCTAGGGAGTGTCTCCCTCCCCCTGGGATGTTGGGAGCAGCAGGGGAAGTGCTGGGAACAGGAGAGGGACATGGCAGGGTCATGTCCCACCAGCCTGGGAAGTGGTGAGGACAGGAGAGGGACAACAGGAGCCTGTGCCACCAGCCTGGGGAGTGTCAGGGACAGGAGAGGGACATGACAGGGTCCTATCCAAGCTGGGGACAGGAGAGGGATGGGACAGGATCATGTTCCACCAGCCAGGGAAGTGCTGGGGACAGGAGAGGGACATGACAGGGTCCTATCCCAGCTGGGGACAAGAGAGGGATGGGACAGGATCATGTCCCACCAGCCTAGGAAGTGCTGGGGACAGGAGAGGGACATGACAGGGTCCTATCCCAGCTGGGGACAGGAGAGGGATGTGACAGGATCATGTCCCACCAGCCTGGGAAGTGCTGGGGACAGGAGAAGAACACAACAGGATCACGTCCCACCAGCCTGGGGAGTGCCAGGGACAGGAGAGGAACACGACCCTGCCATGTCCCACCAGCCTGGGTCCTGTCCCACCAGCCTGGGAAGTTCTGGGGCCAGGAGAGGGACAGGCAGGGTGGTGTCCTACCTGCTCGTGGATGTACCCAGGGCTCCTCTCCTGGCAGAGCTCCCAGCCCAGCAGCTCCCCTGCCTGCAGGAGCCCATCCCGGGCACAGCACGCCCGTGGCCAGGGTGTCCCCGGGTGCAGCTCCTGGAAGAGGGACCCATTCCCAAAGTCTTCAGGTCCTAAAACTCCACAACACGAGAACTGCAATGGAAGGGAAACACCATCAACACGCTGACAACACGGGGGGTGTCACCCGGGGGAGGTGACAGGGAGGGGGGACAGCCCAGTGTGTCTGGGGTCACTAGCCCCCCTCGTCTGAGCTTGGGGTCACCCCTGGGTGCTCCACAGCCCACTAGGAACCTCCCAGCTGCTCACCGTGACCATCAGGGTGTTCCAGGCAGTGGAGAAGACCTCAGCATCCTCATCCCCACGGTAGTTCCTCCTCAGCTCTGACAGGAATTGCTCTGGATGGATCTGTGGGATCAGTGCCATCTGTGAGCTCTTTGGGGACCAGTGACAGGGCCGGGGTGGCTGCACACCCACCCTACCTCTCTTTGAGGGGACATGGGGACCCACCACAGGACCCTCCCACCCACTTTCAGGCTCGGGTCAGGGTGCTGGTGAGGAAGATGAGGGTGAGAAAGGATGTTCCCACAGTGGTCCTAGTCCCCTGGAGGGAGGAGAGGGGCTGGGCACACCAGGGCTGGCATGGAGGGGACAGGACCTGCTTCCAGTGCACCAGGAAGAGAACAGCCCCAACCAGCTGTGTGATGAAGACCAGGGTCACCAGGATGAAGAACTGGAAGACAGTGGGATGGAGGAGTCAGGGCAGCCGGACCCCACGGGCAGCTCCCTCTGGCCACCCCCCCCCACCACAGCCAGCCCTGCCCACCCCTCAGCCCAGGGGGACACAGGGGACAGATGCCACCTCCCCCAGCCCCATGGCTGCAAGGTGGAGGGTTCAGCTGCCAGGGGTGGGGATGCCAAAGGGGCACTGGGGCTCAGGAAGGGGTTTCCAGCCCTCCCCATTGGGGGGGAAGCTCAGAAATGCCCCATGGCACAAGGCAGTGGCTGAGGTGACCCCGCTCAGAGGCTTTAGGAGATCCTAAAACCTCCATCCCCTCATCCCACATCCCAAACCCCTCCATCCCCTGGTCCCTCATCCCCCAACCCCTCCATCCCCTGGTCCCCACATCCCCAACCCCTCCATCCCCTGGTCCCTCATCCCCCAACCCCTCCATCCCCTGGTCCCTCATCCCCCAACACCTCCATCCCCTGGTCCCTCATCCCCCAACACCTCCATCCCCTGGTCCCTCATCCCCCAACCCCTCCATCCCCTGGTCCCTCATCCCCCAACACGTCCATCCCCTAATCCCACATCTCCAGCACCTCCATCCCCTGGTCCCTCATCCCCCAACCCCTCCATCCCCTGGTCCCTCATCCCCCAGCCCCTCCATCCCCTGCTCCCCACATCCCCCAACCCCTCCATCCCCTGGTCCCTCATCCCCCAACACGTCCATCCCCTAATCCCACATCTCCAGCACCTCCATCCCCTGCTCCCTCATCCCCCAACACCTCCATCCCCTGGTCCCTCATCCCCCAACACCTCCATCCCCTGGTCCCCACATCCCCAACCCCTCCATCCCCTGGTCCCACACTGCCAACACGTCCATCCCCTAATCCCACATCCCCAGCACCTCCATCCTCTGATCCCACACCCCCTCTGATCCCACACCCCCAACCCCTCCATCCCCTGGTCCCTCATCCCCCAACCCCTCCATCCCCTGGTCCCTCATCCCCCAACACCTCCATCCCCTGGTCCCTCATCCCCCAACACGTCCATCCCCTAATCCCACATCTCCAGCACCTCCATCCCCTGGTCCCTCATCCCCCAACACCTCCATCCCCTGGTCCCTCATCCCCCAACACGTCCATCCCCTAATCCCACATCTCCAGCACCTCCATCCCCTGGTCCCTCATCCCCCAACACCTCCATCCCCTGGTCCCTCATCCCCCAACACGTCCATCCCCTAATCCCACATCTCCAGCACCTCCATCCCCTGGTCCCTCATCCCCCAACCCCTCCATCCCCTGGTCCCCACATCCCACAAGCTCCTGCACCCCACACCCCCCATCCCTCCTGGCTCCCTGGCTCCCATGCCACCCTTCCCCCTGTCTCCCCACCTCACCCCCAGCAGCAGCACCCGGCTCCGGCGCAGGGCCCCGCAGCAGCCCAGGAAGCCCAGCAGGGCCAGGGCGATGCCCACGGCCAGCAGCAGGTGAGCCCCCGCGCTCAGCACGGCCTTGGTGGCCACAATGTCCTGGAAACCAGACGGGTCCACGGCCACCCACACCCCCAGGCCCACCAGGCACGTCCCCCCAGCCTGTAGGACACGTCGCGGTGTCACCTCATGGGGACTGGGGGTGTCCTAACCTCTGCTGGGGTCCCCTCCCTTGGCGTCACCCACCCCCTGAGCCATCCAGGGGCATCATGACCTGGGGATGGGTCCCCTCCCTTGGTGTCACCCACCCCCTGAGCCATCCAGGGACATCATGCCCTGGGGATGGGTCCCCTCCCTTGGCGTCACCCACCCCCTGAGCCATCCAGGGACATCATGCCCTGGGGATGGGTCCCCTCCCTTGGTGTCACCCACCCCCTGAGCCATCCAGGGACATCATGCCCTGGGGATGGGTCCCCTCCCTTATTCTGGTGTCACCCACCCCCTGAGCCATCCAGGGACATCACGCCCTGGGGATGGGTCCCCTCCCTTATTCTGGTGTCACCCACCCTCTGAGCCAGCCGGAGGTGTCACACCCCGGGGACAGGTCCGCCCCCCACCCCACTCCACAGGGCCCAGCAGGACTCACAAACACCAGAACGTTGAAGATGAACATCAGGTACTTCATGCAGCTCAGGACCCCCATGAGGACACTGCGGCGGGGGGACACACACGGCAGCGTTTGTCCCTGCGGAGGGGAGAGCAGAGCCCTGGCCACAGCCAACCCTGACCTGTCCTGGACCCCCCGGCTCTGGCGGGACACGGGGCTGCCCCCATCCAGCCCCCCCAAAATCCCCAGAGCATCTCCCACCCCTGCCACCCCCTGCTGCACCCCCAAATAGCCCCAAACCCTGTGTCCCCCCACCCAAACCCCGTGTCCCTCCCCAAACCTCGTGTGTGTCCCCAAACCCTGCGTTCCCCCACCCAAACCCTGTGTCCCTCTTAAACCCTGTGTGTCCCCCCAAACCACAGGTCCCCCCTCGAACCCCGTGTCCCCCCTCCCAAACCCCGTGTCCCCCTTAAACCTCCTGTGTGTCCCCAAACCCCGTGTCCCCCCATCCAAACCCTGTGTCCTCCTTAAACCTCCTGTATGTCTCCAAACCCCATGTCCCTCTTAAACCCTGTGTGTCCCCCCAAAACCCCATGTCCCACCCCCCCCGTGTCTCCCGCCAAACCCCGTGTCCCCCCACTCACCCTGTGGGGCCAGCAGGTGACCCAGGCACCTCCGCCCTGCCCCAGCACCTATTTAACTCTGGGAAGGTTGGAAAATCCCACCCCTCTTTCCCACACCAGCAGCCCCGGAGAAACCCCCTCCAGCGGCAGGGCCATGAATGATTGATGGGGAACAGGATCCGCCATTGTGCCGGTGGCGACGGGGAGACTCCGGCCCCGGCTGCCGTTAGCACGGAGGTAATTAAACCTCCGGGCGGGGAAAGACGAGCCGGCCCCGGCAGGCCCAGGTCGACCTCAGCCATCAATGACTGCTGCGGACATTGACTCTCCGGGGCCCTCGCCGCCGGGGAAGCCCTCGAGGGCTCCAGGGGGATCTGAGGGATGGGGATGGACGGGGCTGGGCCCGGCCTGGGCACTCCTGGGGGCGGCGCTGCCATGGGAACGGTGCCACAGTCCCTATAAGCTGAGGCCCGGGGGGTTCTAGCCCCCTCCCGGCTGCCCCCGCTCCCGCAATCACGGGACTCCCGGAGCTGGCGCTCCCGGCGCCGCGCCCCGCCCCGCCGCTAGGGGGCAGCCGAGCGCCGGGGCAGCGAGACACACCACCGGGCTAGAGCGCCCCCGCGCCTGCACGTCAGGTGGGCGGCTCGGACCAATCGCTGCTTCCAGCTGCCGGCGGGGCGGGGCGAGAGAGGGACAGGCAGCGGCTGCGGCCAATCAGAACGCGGGATCCGCGCAGCGCCCCGCTGCCCCGCCCCGGGGCGCGGCCAGTCCACCGGAAGCGGCCCGTTCCCTCGGTGTCGCTTCCGCTGCCGCCGCCGCCGCCCTACCCGGGATGTAGCGGCCGGTGAGTGCGGGCGGGGGGTCCCGGGCGCTGCGTCCTCATCCCCGCCGGTACCAGCTCCCGGGACGAGCTGCACGGCCGTCGGTTCTCGGTCGCCTCCCGGTGACTCTCTCCTCCCTCCCTCCCCAGCGCGGCGGCAGAAGGACGCGGAGGGACCTGCACCGGCTGCCCTCGGCCACCGGGACCGACCCCGCCGCCCCCATGGCCTCCCGCAAAGCCTCCGCTACCGGGCAGGGCAACGGGCTGGCGGCCGCCGGCCGGGACAGGGCCCACCTGGAGCTGGCGGAGCTGGGGCCGCTCCTGGAGGAGAAGGGGGACGCGGGAGCCGCCGGCCCGGCCAGCGTAAGCATCACCCCGGGGGGGACACCTCCCCCGAGCCCCACTCGGGCTCCCGCTCCCTCCTTTAGCATTAACGCAGGAATTTTCCCGTTATCCCGTTAGCAGCTCGGAGCATGCTGCCCGGTGCAGAGCCCCGAGTCCAGCCGTGGTCAGCGCAGGGAGCCCCGGGGATGTCTGGGTCGGGCTGGTCACAGAACCATGGGATGGTTTGGGTGGGAAGGGACCTTCAAGATCATCTAGATCCAACCCCCCTGCATGGGCAGGGACACCTCCCACCAGACCAGGTTGCTCCAAGCCCCATCCAACCTGCCCTTCAACACTTCCAGGGATGGGGCAGCCACAGCTTCCCTGGGCAACCTGGGCCAGGGTCTCACCACCCTCACAGCCAAAGAATTTCCTCCTCATCTCCAACCTCAATCTCCCTCTGCCAGTTTTCATCCATTCCCCCTCATCCCATCCCTCCCTGCCCTTGGCCAAAGTCCCTCCCCAGCTTTCCTGGAGCCCCTTCAGGCACTGGAAGGTGCTCTGAGGACTCCAAAGAAGCAAAGGGACATTCTCATGGCAGCAGGGGTGGGGACTGTATTGATCTGTGGGTCCAGGTCACCCCGAGCAGAGGTGTCAGCCCAGCCAGGCTGTCTCCACTACCAGGGGGTTCCAGGGGGTGTCCTGGGGCTGGAAATCCCCTTCCCAAACCTGCTAACAGGAAAGGAGCCGGGACAGGCCCTGAGGGTGCTGGGAAGCCTGGGCTCACAGCCCGGGTGCAGAACCAGGTTTCCTGGGTGGGCCGAGGGGCTGTTCCAGCCCTGGTTGTGGGGATGAAAATCCCCTGTGATAATCCTGCCTTTTACAAGGATAAATCTGGGATTAGCCTCCTGGGATGGTGCAGACAGGGGTGTGTTGTGTAAGTGGTGGTGACCGGCAGGTCCTGCCTGTCCCCTGGGCAGGGATGGAGCCCCGGGTCCTCCCAGCAGGGATGTTGGAGCCCCAGGTCCTCCCAGCAGGGAGGTTGGAGCCCCAGGTCCTCCCAGCAGGGAGGTTGGAGCCCCAGGTCCTCCCAGCAGGGATGTTGGAGCCCCAGGTCCTCCCAGCAGGGATGTTGGAGCCCCAGGTCCTCCCAGCAGGGATGTTGGAGCCCCAGGTCCTCCCAGCAGGGATGTTGGAGCCCCAGGTCCTCCCAGCAGGGATGTTGGAGCCCCAGGTCCTCCCAGCAGGGAGGTTGGAGCCCCAGGTCCTCCCAGCAGGGATGTTGGAGCCCCAGGTCCTCCCAGCAGGGATGTTGGAGCCCCAGGTCCTCCCAGCAGGGATGTTGGAGCCCAGGTTCTCCCAGCAGGGACTCGCTGCTCTCCCCAGGCTCTTCCCCCTTCCCTGGGCAGGAGTGTCTTCCTCCTGGCCTTCCTCCCTCTAGGCTGAAGACCCTCCATGCCCAGCAGCCCGTGAGGAGGAGGAGGAGGTGGTTCGTGTGCTGACCCTGCCTCTGCAGGCTCATCATGCCATGGAGAAGATGGAAGAGTTTGTGTATAAGGTAGAGGAACCTGGGGTGATCCCCAGATCTTGATTTTTGGAGTGTTGAGGAGGCCAGGATGACATGTCACTGTCTGGGTGAAGCTCCACGGGGCTCGGTTGGAATCTGCTCCAACTGTGCTCACCTGGGAGCAGTGTGGGAAGGGAGTGGTGGTGACTGGGGAGCACTGGTGGGTGTTGGAGGGCGAGCAGTGACCTGGGGAGCAGGTCCCAGTGTCCCCGTGTCCTCTAACAGGGACCAGCAGCACTAGGCAGTGGTGCTGGTGGCACCAGGAGCCTCTCCCCACGATCTGTTCCCAAACCTCTTCCCTGAGCCAAGTGGGAATCCCCCACTCCAGGGACCAGTTCCTTTGGGTGCAGAGAAGGGCTCAAAACCCCGAGTCCCTGGGGGGTGGGATGGAATATGGGGGGGTGGGGAGGGGGTTCAGGTCTCCCCCGGGGGCTGGGGTTGCACAAACTCAACTTCCTCTCCCCGAGGAGCCTCACGGGGCCTTTCCAGCCCTGGCTGAAAGTTCCACACGTGTCCCCAGGCTCCTGGGGGGGAGTAGGCACGAGGCTGGGGGGCCAGCAGGGTGGGCTCTGGGGGGGGGGGGGGGCTGGGTGGGCTCTGGGGGGGGCAGCAGGGTGGGCTCTGGGGGGCTGGCAGGGTGGGCTCTGGGGGGGGCAGCAGCGTGGGTGCTGGGGGGGGCTGGCTGGGTGGGCGCTGGGGGGGGGGGCAGCAGGGTGGGCTCGGGGGGGGGGGGGGGGGCCGTGGGTGCTGGGGGGGGGGGCAGCAGGGTGGGCTCTGGGGGGGGGCCGGTATGTAGGCTCTGGGGGGGTCCAGCAGGGTGGGCTCTGGGGAGGGTCCGGCAGGGTGGGCTCTGGGGGGGGGGCAGCAGGGTGGGCTCTGGGGAGGGTCCAGCAGGGTGGGCTCTGGGGGGGGGGCAGCAGGGTGGGCTCTGGGGAGGGTCCAGCAGGGTGGGCTCTGGGGGGGGTCCAGCAGGGTGGGCTCTGGGGGGGCAGCAGGGTGGGCTCTGGGGAGGGTCCGGCAGGGTGGGCTCTGGGGGGGGTCCGGCAGGGTGGGCTCTGGAGGGGGGGCAGCAGGGTGGGCTCTGGGGAGGGTCCAGCAGGGTGGGCTCTGGGGGGGTCCAGCAGGGTGGGCTCTGGGGAGGGTCCAGCAGGGTGGGCTCTGGGGGGGTCCAGCAGGGTGGGCTCTGGGGGGGGTCCAGCAGGGTGGGCTCTGGGGGGGTCCAGCAGGGTGGGCTCTGGGGGGGTCCAGCAGGGTGGGCTCTGGGGGGGTCCAGCAGGGTGGGCTCTGGGGAGGGTCCAGCAGGGTGGGCTCTGGGGGGGCAGCAGGCTGGGCTCTGGGGGGGGCCGGCAGGGTGGGCTCTGGGGGGGGTCCAGCAGGGTGGGCTCTGGCAGGGTCCAGCAGGGTGGGCTCTGGGCCACCAGCATGGCTCGTTGCAGGTGTGGGAGGGGCGCTGGAGGGTGATCCCCTACGATGTCCTGCCCGACTGGCTGAAGGACAATGATTACCTCCTGCACGGCCACCGGCCCCCCATGCCCTCCTTCCGGGCCTGCTTCAAGAGCATCTTCCGGATACACACCGAGACCGGCAACATCTGGACACATCTGCTAGGTGACCAAGGGGTGGAGAGGCCTGGGGTGAGGGTGGGCTCAGCCCCCAGCCACAAGAGGTGGTCTTTTACAACCTGGACTTGCTGGGTCCTGAGGATCTTGTGCCCTGGGATAGGACGAGGGGCAGTGGGTTCAAACTGGAGCACAGGAGGTTCCACCTCAACGCGAGGAAGAACTTCTGTCCTGGGAGGGTGACAGAGCCCTGGGACAGGCTGCCCAGAGAGGTGGTGGAGTCTCCTTCTCTGGAGATGGTCAAGACCTGTCTGGATGGCTTTCTGAGTGATCTGCCCTAGTTTTTGGTCCTGCTCTGGCAGGGGGGTTGGACTCGATGATCTTCAGAGGTCCCTTCCAACCCCCACCATTCTGTGATTCTGTGATCTCAGGAGCTTCCTGGCTCTGTGGGTGCAGGCAGCTCCATCCTGGGAGCTCCTGGAGCCCTTTAGGGAAGGGAGGTGGGGGCATTTCCTCATGGCCAGGTCCAGTTTGTGGCGTTGCTGATATTCCAGAAGAGCAGGAGGGGGAGAAGTGTCCTGGGTGCAAGAGGAAAGTCTCCAAGTGCTTCCCTCTGACACCCAGGGATGGGTCAGGGACTCCTTTCCACAGTGCCCAGTGACAGGACAAGGGGCAATGGGCACAAACTGGAGCACAGGAGGGTCAAGCTGAACGTGAGGAAAAACTTCCTGCTTCCTGACTGTGAGGGTGACAGAGCCCTGGGACAGGCTGCCCAGAGAGGTGGTGGAGTCTCCTTCTCTGGAGACATTCCAGACCATCTGGATAGGTTCCTGTGGGATCTGTTGTAGGTGACCCTGCTCTACAGGGGGTTGGACTGGATGATCTTCAGAGGTCCCTTCCAACCCCCACCACTCTGTGACTCTTCACCCTGTCCCTTACTGTGCCACTGTCCCCAACTCTGCTTGTATATGGTGACCAGAACCTCACCTAATGGCTCCTGGCCAGGCCAGCCCTGGTTGTGCTGTGAGGAGGAGACCCCAGGACCATGTTCCTCCTGCTACTTCCCTGAATTCATCCTCTCTCCTCCCTGACCACCCCTTTGGTGTCTTCCCTGCAGGTTTTGTCCTGTTCCTCTGCCTGGGGATCCTGACCATGCTGAGGCCCAACATGTATTTCATGGCTCCTCTCCAGGAGAAGGTGGTGTTTGGGATGTTCTTCCTGGGAGCAGTGCTGTGCCTCAGCTTCTCCTGGCTTTTCCACACTGTCTACTGTCACTCAGAGAAGGTCTCCAGGACTTTCTCAAAGTGAGTGAGCACAAGGGAGGTCGGATGGTCCTGCAGGAGGTTTTGGCAGCTGAACTCCCACATAGGGGATCCTTGAGGGAAGGGAATGCTCATCAAATCCAGCGTGGAGCCCAGGGGGAACCACAACTGGATCCTGGAGGGCTCTGCCTTGTGCTGAGCACCTTAAATCCTCCAGCTCCAATAGAGACAGGCACCCTGGAGAGCCTGCAGCTCCCAAGGGAACAGCCCGTGTCCCCTGGGAGCAGTCGGAGAGGTCTTGGATTCATGGGATCTGGCAGGTTGGCAGTTCCCAACTTTACCAGCTGCTTTCAAAAACTCTGGTTTGGATCCATTTTGGCCCGAAAGCAAATGGATAAAAACAAACCAAGGAGGATTCCTGGAAAAGGGGAAGGGCTGGGCTGTGGTTGGAGCAGAGGTTGCTCCAGGGGTGCAGCTCAGGGGGGGTTCAGCTCACATCCATGTGAGCTGGACCCCCAGAAGGTGCTGCTTGCAGGGAAACCCCCCCATCTCCTTTGTACAATCCCTAGGGATCCTGGGGGCTGCAGAAGAGACTGTGCTGGAATGTCCTCATGTCCCAGGGGGGTGGGGGGAGCTGTGTTTTGGTGGTGAGATGGTTCCTGGCTTGGGAGGTAAAAGCTCTTTGCAGTGGAGGGGAACGGGCAGATCTGTGCTCACCACGTCCTGCTGTGGTGGTTGGAGCACGTGGCTCTTTGAATCCAGCCTCTGTGCTCCTGCCCAGCTCCACCAGTGTCCCCAGGAGCTGTGGACATGTCCAGGCCCTTTGTCCTGTCCTGAGATGAGGCCTGAGATCCTCCCCTCACCAGACACTTCTTAAGAAGAGTGTGGGCAGCAGGTCAGGGGGGTTCTCCTGCCCCTCTGCTCTGCCCTGGGGGGGACACATCTGGAGAACTGGGTCCAGTTCTGGGCTGCCCAGGTCAGGAAGGACAAGGAGCTACTGGAGAGAGTCCAGGGCAGGGCCACCAAGATGCTGAGGGGACTGGAGCACCTGCCTGTGAGGAAAGGCTGGGAGAGCTGGGGCTGTTCAGCTGGAGAGGAGGAGACTGAGGGGGGATCTCATCAACCCTTCTCAACATCTCCAGGGGGTGTCAGGAGGATGGGGCCAGACTCTTCTCAGCAGTGCCCAGTGACAGGACAAGGGGCAATGGGCACAAACTGGAGCACAGGAGGGTCAAGATGAACATGAGGAAAAACTTCCTGACTGTGAGGGTGACAGAGCCCTGGGACAGGCTGCCCAGAGAGGTGGTGGAGTCTCCTTCTCTGGAGACATTCCAAACCATCTGGATGTGTTCCTGTGGGATCTGCTGTAGGTGACCCTGCTCTACAGGGGGTTGGAGTGGATGATCTCCAGAGGTCCCTTCCAACCCCCACCACTCTGTGACCCTCCCAGACACTCTGTTTCCCCCTGGTCCCTGTGGGGCTGCAGTGACTATGCTGGGGTGCAGAGAGGCTGGAGGGGAGCGAGAGGACACGAGGTGGGGCTGGATCTGGGGCCTGACTGTGACCCTGTCATTGCCCCCCGGCTGCAGGTTGGATTATTCAGGAATTGCACTGCTGATCATGGGGAGCTTTGTCCCGTGGCTCTACTACTCCTTCTACTGCTCCCCTCAGCCAAGACTCATCTACCTCTCCATCGTCTGTGTCCTGGGCATCTCGGCCATCATCGTTGCCCAGTGGGACCGGTTTGCCACCCCCAAGCACAGGCAGACAAGAGCAGGTAGGAGCTGTCCCTCCTCATCCCGAGTCCCCAGCCCCAGGAGGGACTCTGGGAAGATCCCCTTGTGGGATGATGCTTTTCAGCTGGAAGAGGGGAGATGTAGGTTGGAGAGGAGGAGGAAATTCTTTGGTGTGAGGGTGGTGAGACCCTGGCCCAGGTTGCCCAGGGAAGCTGTGGCTGCCCCATCCCTGGAAGTGTTGAAGGGCAGGTTGGATGGGGCTTGGAGCAACCTGGGCTGGTGGGAGGTGTCCCTGCCCCTGCAGGGGGGTTGGAACTATATGATCTTTAAGGTCCTTTCCAACCCCAAGCCAGTCTGGGATTCTTTGATCCCTTAGTGTTTGGCTCTTCGCATCTGGGCAGGATTGATCCCCCCAGCGCAGCTCAGCGCCCTCCAGCAGCTCCTTCCTCCTCTCGCTGTGCGGGGGATTCAGCAGGGCCGGAGTTTTGGAACGTTTCACGTTACCCCGGGTGGCTGCGGGGGGCGCTGGCGGGGCCGCCGGGAGCCGCCTTCTCCGGGAAGGGGTTTGGCAGCAGCCCCAGAGGAGGAGGAGGAAGAGGAGGAGGAAGAGGTTCCCTGGTCCCTCCCCTGCCAGTCCCACGTTGGCTCGTTTCTACCTGCGGCCTCGGATTAAATCAGCCTCGCAGAGCGTGGAGAAACCCCCCTGTCCGCCCCCCCCCCCTCCCCTCCCGAGGGGCTCCAGCAGCAGAACGGCCCTGGCAGCAGTGATGCTGGGCTGGGGGGGTGACCCAGAGACCCCCTCGGAGAAGGGCAGGGGACAGGGTGGCAGTGCCAGCCCCACGGCTCCTGCAGAGGGGCTGCTGTCCTCGCTGGGGTGAAGCCAGAGTTGCTGGCTGGGCCAAATCCTGCTGCCACGACCCTCCGGGCCAGAGTCTGGCCATGGTGCTGTTGGTTCTGTTCATGAGATGCTCAAGCTGATAATTTCAACCCCACTAATTGGCACCTTCCCCTTGAGCTCCAAGGAGCTTCACCCCACGAGTGACTCTGGCAAAGCCTCCCTGGGAAGGGCTGGCTGGGTTTCCAGGCTCTGGGAGGATCCAAAGGGTTGCCACTTCCCAAAGGGTCATTCCCATGGGCAGGAGCCCTGCAGCTGTTTGGAGAACACTGGGTGAGCTCTGCCCAGTGAGCACTGGTTTTAACTGGGAAGTAGAGCTACGGGTCCCTCATTTTGTGAAGGATCAATGTCATGGGGGTGGGATGAGCCAGGAAGAGCTGCTGGTGCCTCCAGGAGCTTCTCTTGGCGCGGGATGAAGGTGCTGATCCCTCCTCTTGGCCATAGGTGTCTTCCTGGGGCTGGGGCTGAGCGGGGTGGTGCCCACCATGCACTTCACCATCGCCGAGGGCTTCGTCAAGGCCACCACGGTGGGGCAGATGGGCTGGTTCTTCCTGATGGCCGTGATGTACATCACGGGCGCGGGGCTGTACGCCGCCCGCATCCCCGAGCGCTTCTTCCCGGGGAAATTCGACATCTGGGTGAGTGTGGGGATGGGATTGGGGTGGGGGGGGAGCAGTGGGAGTGGGGGGGAGCCCTGAGGGGAGGAGAAGGTGGGTGGGGGGGCCTGGTGCAACCCAACACGTGCTGGCAGGCAGACCTGGAATGGTCCAGAGTGGAAAAAGCGGCCTGGGAACAATGGGGGCGGAAAGCGGAGCTGGGAGGAGAATCCTTGGGTGGTGCAGAAGCAGTGAGGAGGAAGAGGAGGAAGGTGTCCCCAGCGCTGCTCTGTCCCTTCCTGGTCTGGTTGAAAGGGCTTTTTCCCCTCCCCCAGTTTCAGTCCCATCAGATCTTCCACGTGCTGGTGGTGGCTGCTGCCTTCGTCCACTTCTACGGGGTGTCCAACCTGCAGGAATTCCGCTACGGGCTGGAAGGGGGTTGCACAGACGACTCTCTCCTCTGAGGGCACCTGGTTTTAGTACAAGCTCCCTAAGTGCTTTTTAAACTCTTCGTCTTTGCTACAAAAAAAACAAAAAACAACCCAAAAAAAAAAAATCAAAAGGAAGATTCCAAAACTGCTCGGGGTTGTTGGGTTTTTTTTTGTTGTTTTTTAAGAAAACCACCCCAGAAGAATTCTTCGGCAAAAGTCGATGACCAAATCCTGACACCCTCCCCCTTCCCCAAATGGTGCTGGGACCCCCTGTGCTCTCTTTCCTCTTCCAGTGTTTTAGCAGCACCAGGGACCCTCCCCTTTTCCCAGGCACGCCGATTCCCAGCAGCAAAAGGGGGCGGATTCCCTGCTCCCAGCGCCCCCTTTTCCCAGCACACGCACTTCCAGGCCCCAGAGAGGTGGGTTGATTTTGCATATCCCTGCAGCCTGATTGATTGGGGGGGGGGGGCGAGCCCTGCAGCCCCCCCTGGTGCTGCTGCCCAGGGCCCAGATTCCTGTCGTTTTAAGTTTTCATCGTCCTTGTTTGTTTATTTTGTTGTTTGTTTGTTCGTTTGTTTTTTTCCTTGACAAAGTAATGTAAACAGAAATGAGAGAATATTTAATATTTAATACTAAGCTTTAATAAGACTTGTTGCCACTGCAGTGCACCCAGACCCACCCCCCCCCCTCCACGGCCCCCCCCCCCCCATCATCTGTGGTGGTGGAGGAAGGTCCGTGTGGGAGGGGGATGTAGAGCTGCTGTAGCTGATTGAAAATAAAATGGTCAGTAGTTCAGTGTCCTGCTGGGGGGGCTGTGTCTTTTTTTGTTTTTTGAGGTGGGTGCAGGGAAGGAGGTCCTCGAGGTGTTGGCTGCGACTGAGGAGGGGTCTCCTGGGAGGCAGGAGCACCCTGAGGGGCAACGAGGGGGGGGTCAGGGCAGCCCCCAAGGGTTGAAATGAACCTTGGGGAGCTCTGGGGTGTTGTGGTGATGGGTGGGACAGAATGTGTGGGCAGCAGGATCTGCTGGGGTGTGGGGAGCACAGGACACCCCCAGACCAAGGGTTTCTCCTCGTGGAGATGTGAGTGACCATCCAGTGCAGAGGGGTGAGAGGGAAAGGCTGAGCAAAGCCCCCTGCCTCACCGAGGGGTGCCTGGCAGGGCCACCACAGCCCCTGGGCCACAGCCCCTCCCTGGTGGCTAGTGTCCCTGGCTCCCCCGTGTCCCCACCACTCCGTTCCAGTCATGGGATGGTTTGGGTTAGAAGGGACCTTCAAGATCATCTAGATCCAACCCCCTGCATGGGCAGGGACACCTCCCACCAGCCCAGGTTGGAAAGGTTGTGTGGCCTTTTTGAGATGTTTGGACACGGCCAGGCCTTGGGGACCACCAGGGCAGGGCCAGGCTGGAGCCCCCAGGGTGAGGAGCAGCAGGTTCCCCTGAGGCAGCTCAACCTCCAGCAGGTTTTGTGCACCCCTGTGTGTGTCCCCCCCCCAAACCAAACACCCAAGTGCCCCAGGCTGCTGCTTAAATACAGGCCAGGAGCTCCAGGTGTCCTCTCCCCTCCCAGCCAACCCCCAGGGACAGCTCAGAGCTGCCAGGGCTGGAGAGTGAAACCCTGGAGCTCCACCAAGATCTGAACAGTGACCCTGGGGAGTGACACTTTGGCTGCACAGGGAAGGCTCTGAGGGGTTAATTCCACCTTCAAGATCAGAGACTTGCCCACTCTGGGGCTGGGATCTTAACTGGGAAGAGGGGACAGCACTGGCAGAGTGACACAGAGCATGGAAATGGTCTTGAAAGTTCTCCAGGTAAGCAGCAAAGCAGGATGAGCCTTCAGAGAGTACTTGGAAGAGGAAGGTACCAGGGACACAAGTCCCAGCCATCCTGGAACAGATCTCAGACAGGCTGGGGGGGGGTGGAAATGGGGAAATGTCACTTTTACAGGGTGACAGGACACTGGAGGTGGCCCTGTGCACTGCACACACATTTGTACACTCCTCACCCGTTTGTGACTTCCCCCCTGCAGTGTCACTGTCACCCTCTCCTCCTGCTACATGGGGCTGACTTAGTTCCCTGATGGAGCAGAGACCAAGATCATTCCTGGGCAGAGGAAAAGCCACGGAGCAGCTCAGGGCTGAGGCTTCTGGAATATAGATATTCATAGAATTAGAGTCATGGGATGGTTTGGGTTGGAGGGACCTTCAAGATCATCTAGGTCCAACCCCCTGCATGGGCAGGGACACCTCCCACCAGCCCAGGTTGCTCCAAGCCCCATCCAACCTGCCCTTCAACACTTCCAGGGATGGGGCAGCCACAGCTTCCCTGGGCAACCTGGGCCAGGGTCTCACCACCCTCACACCAAAGAATTTCCTCCTCATCTCCAACCTCAATCTCCCTCTGCCAGTTTTCATCCATTCCCCCTCATCCCATCCCTCCCTGCCCTTGGCCAAAGCCCCTCCCCAGCTTTCCTGCAGCCCCTCCCTGCCAACAGGTCACACTATCAACTGGTATTGACAGAAAACCCCACTGGGCTTTTTAACTGCTGCCAGGAGGGAAGGTGCCTCCAGAACTGGAGTTTCAGGGCAGGAACATGGAGCAGATGCTGTAACTGTGCTGAGTGTGGGACCTGGGGTGAAAAGCTGGAGCTGGGCTGGCAGCACACATGCAATGCTCCCCCCCCACCCATAAGCCCTAGGGGGTCTCCTGCCCCTACACACACCCCCCTGCAGCCCGAGGAGGGGCAGCTGGCTGTGCCATTCCCCTGGGAGCCTCGGGCAAAAGCCACAGGCAGCAGGAGCAGAGGTGAGGAGTTGGTTGCTGCTGCCTCCCTGCTAAGGGGGCTGGAGCCCTCAGGGCTGAGGGGGGGCAGGGGGGGCTGGAGCCCTGGGGGCTGAGGGGGGGGGCTGGAGCTCTGGGGGCTGAGGGGGGGGGCGGGGGGGGCTGGAGCCCTGGGGGATGAGGGGGGGGCAGGGGGGGCTGGAGCCCTGGGGGCTGAGAGGGAGGGCAGGGGGGGCTGGAGCCCTGGGGGCTGAGGGGGGGGCAGGGGGGGCTGGAGCCCTGGGGGCTGAGGGGGGGGCTGGAGCCCTGGGGGCTGAGGGGGGGGGCAGGGGGGGCTGGAGCCCTGGGGGCTGAGGGGGGGGGCTGGAGCTCTGGGGGCTGAGGGGGGGGGGTGGGGGGGGCTGGAGCCCTGGGGATGAGGGGGGGGGCTGGAGCTCTGGGGGCTGAGGGGGGGGGCGGGGGGGGGCTGGAGCCCTGGGGGATGAGGGGGGGGCAGGGGGGGCTGGAGCCCTGGGGGCTGAGGGGGGGGCAGGGGGGGCTGGAGCCCTGGGGGCTGAGGGGGGGGGGCAGGGGGGGCTGGAGCCCTGGGGGCTGAAGGGGAGGTGGGGGGGGGGGGGGCTGGAGCCCTGGGGGCTGAGGGGGGGGCAGGAGGGGCTGGAGACCTGGGGGTTTGAGGGGGAGGCAGGAGGGGCTGGAGACCTGGGGGTTTGAGGGGGGGGCAGGAGGGGCTGGAGACCTGGGGGCTGAGGGGGGGGCAGGGGGGGCTGAGGGGGAGGCAGGGGAGGCTGGAGCCCTGGGGGTTTGAGGGGGAGGCTGGGGGGGCTGGAGCCCTGGGGGTTTGAGGGGGAGGCAGGGGGGGCTGGAGTCCTGGGGGCTGAGGGGGGGGGCTGGAGCCTGTGGGTCCACCCAAGGCAGGTTCTGCTCTAACCAAAGGACTCCAGCTGGTTGGGGGGGGGGGGAGGGTGTTGAAAACAAAAGCAGCAGTGAAACACACGTTGCTGGCAGGAATTTTCAGTGGCTTGAATGTTCTCCTGAGAATATTCCCTCTAGGAATGCAAAGCTGGGTGTAGATGGAATTCTGTTCCTGGATCTGAAATGTATGTAGTGACCTAAATCCAATGGGGAGGAGGTTAAATCCCAACTGTGGGCACTGTTGGTGGCCAAGGCCACATCCCAGAGGAGACTCCAAAGACTTTCACTTCAGTCCATGTCCAAAGGATGACAGAACTCCATTTGGTCCTGGTCTTAAACCTCCATGTATTGTATCAGAGAGGGATCAACATTACAGCCATGGAATCTGATCATGAATAAATAGATTTATCATCTTCTAAAAGTTCTCCTGTTTCCCACTGAGAAGTGCTGCAGGTCCCGGGTGGTGTGGTTTGTGTCAGAGGCTTCCCCTGGTGGAGGCATACCATGACTTGGTCCTCCAGCCTTTGAAGTGACAGCTTGGGTATCAGGAGGAGGAGGATGGTCACTGGTATTGTCTGTAGTCACCAAACGGTGTGGGCTGCAGCTGGGAGGGGTCATCTGAAAACTGAGGGCCTGCAGGAACAGGGGGAAAAAGACAAATAATCATAGGATCAGATCATGGGATGGTTTGGGTGGGAAGGGACCTTCAAGATCATCTAGTTCCACCCCCCTGCCATGGGCAGGGACACCTCCCACCAGGCCAGGTTGTTCCAAGCCCCATCCAACCTGCCCTTCAACACTTCCAGGGATGGGGCAGCCACAGCTTCCCTGGGCAACCTGGCCCAGGGTCTTAAGAAACACCAGAAGACAAAGACATTCTTCCTACTGACAGCAGGAAAGAGTCCGAGTATGAAAGACTCTCCTCAGCAGTGCCCAGTGACAGGACAAGGGGCAATGGGCACAAACTGGAGCACGGGAGGTTCCAGCTGAACATGAGGAAAAACTTCTTGACTGTGAGGGTGACAGAGCCCTGGGACAGGCTGCCCAGAGAGGTTGTGGAGTCTCCATCCATGGAGACATTCCAAACCATCTGGAAATGTTCCTGTGGCATCTGCTGTAGGTGACCCTGCTCTACAGGGGGTTGGACTAGATGATCTCCAGAGGTTCTTTGCAACCCCCACCACTCTGTGACTCTGTGAAACAGTCACAGCAGGTTTCATGTAAATCCCCTCTGAAGCCATAACCAGACTCCACGGTGGATTTTCTGTCATTCAAAGGAGGTCAAGAGCTTTCTACACTGCCAAGAGCCTCACCCCAACAAAGACTGTGGTTTTGTCTCTTTTACTAACGGGGAAACGAATCAGAGCAGTGAGAGGGAAACATTTTCAGCCACCCAGAGGAGCTGGCAGCCTGTGCCTTCCTGCCCTTCAGCTGACCTGAGCCACTGTGGAGGTTGTCCCAGGGGAACTTGCCTGGCAGGACAGCAGTGACACGGGACAGGGCACTGCAGAGTCAGCTCCCCGACTGCTCTGAGTGAGGCTGTGCTGGAGGGAAGAGACAGAACCACATCATGGGATGGTTTGGGTGGGAAGGGACCTTCAAGATCATCTCGATCCAACCCCCTGCATGGGCAGGGACACCTCCCACCAGCCCAGGTTGCTCCAAGCCCCATCCAACCTGCCCTTCAACACTTCCAGGGATGGGGCAGCCACAGCTTCCCTGGGCAACCTGGGCCAGGGTCTCACCACCCTCACAGCAAAGAATTTCCTCCTCATCTCCAACCTCAATCTCCCTCTGCCAGTTTTCATCCATTCCCCCTCATCCCATCCCTCCCTGTCCTTGGCCAAAGTCCCTCCCCAGCTTTCCTGGAGCCCCTTCAGGCACTGGAAGGTGCTCTGAGGTCTCCCTGGTCCCTCCCCAGCTGTCTTGTACCTTCACTGAATGCTGACTGGGAGAGAATAAATTGTCCCAGGCAAATATCAGCCTTTCTCTAAAGCAGGAAGATTAGTTTTTACGTTTCTTGGTATTAAAACCATAAATTGTTATAATTTAGATCAAAGAACATCAGCAAACACACCTGAGAGAGGAAACCCCTCAGGAATTAGGGGTTTGCTACTAACCCTTCCAACACTTAGAATCATATCATAGAGTCATGGGATGGTTTGGGTTGGAAGGGACGTTAAAGATCATCTAGATCCAACCCCCCTCCACGGGCAGGGCCACTGGTTTTGTCTGTTTTCATCCCAAAATACAGTGGGGAAGTAAAGATAGTAAGTATTTTGCCCAGGCAGGTTCTGACACAAACAGCTGCTGACCCCTCAGCTTGTGTCTTACTTAAGAGAAAATAACAAGGACTCAAGTTTTTGAAGCAGCTGAGGAACAAAAACCATCCCTCCTGCCCACAACTCCCTGTTCCCTCCAACCTCTCCTGTCACACCGTGGTGACTAAACCACTGCTGCCACCATCAGAGAGGACATCCCTCCTTCCAGCCACGTCTAGTGGGAAGGAGCTGGTGCTACTCATCTCACCAGCAACGTGTGGCTCCTGCTGGACTTTCTGCAGAAAGCCAAGGAGAAGCCACACGTTGCTGGCAACTGGCAGAGGAGATTGATTCTGTGACAAAGAGGTGACTGGAGGAAGGACATCACTAAAGACCTCATGCTCTGGTGGCTCCTCACCATTTGTGAACTGAGTGGAGGCAAATCTTGTCAACAGGATCCCAGCTCCTTCGATTAAAGCCAGGAGAATCCCTCCCATGGCAGCAGATCCGACCATGGCAACGGGGCCATCTGAAAAGACAAAGCCCAACATGAGGGTTTTTTTGCTCTCTCTCCCACCCTCCAGGCTCAGAAGCAGTAATTTGGCAGCCCTGAAGCTTCATTAGCATCACCAATAAAGGGATAATTACTGGGCAACCCCCCCACACACACCTAATTAAGGAAACAAAGGAGCACTGGTGATGTCTCAGAACACCATTATTAATTTCATAAGCTCAAGACAGAAGTTTTCAGCTTCTCTTTCCATTTCTCTGAGAAATTAAATTCCAATTCAGGTGCCACAGCCTGTTGCTTCACTGTAACCATGACAACGGTACAACGAGAATCCAAGCTTTTCAATCCACACCCTCCCCAGTGCTCAGTTTCTTACTTCTGGCAGCTAAGATGGCTCCAGTCAGGGCTCCACTTGTGATGGAATTCCATGGATCTTCTTTCCCTCTCATTCGGACCATGCTGCAGTCAATCATGGAGAAGAGGCCTCCCCAGACAGCAAAACTCCCTGTTCAGGACAGAAACCAGTTTGGTTTGGCAGAGAAACCAGTTGTGCTGCAGCAAGGGGTGGGGCAGGAGGGGGGTGCTCTGCTTGCAGAGGCAGAAGAACATTCAAACCCAAACCAGAACCAAATGTGGGTTAAAATCCATAGTGAGAAGAACCCTCAGCTTGCCAGGGGACACACACACGTTACAGACACACAGGGGGTGGACAACCTGCTGTATGGACCCAGTTATGTGAGAGAACAATGGGTGATGGATGAAAACTGGAAGAGGGAGGTTGAGGTTGGAGATGAGGAGGAAATTCTTGGCTTTGAGGATGGTGAGACCCTGGCCCAGGTTGCCCAGGGAAGCTGTGGCTGCCCCATCCCTGGAAGTGTTGAAGGGCAGGTTGGATGGGGCTTGGAGCAACCTGGTCTGGTGGGAGGTGTCCCTGCCCATGCAGGGGGTTGAATCTAGATGATCTAGGAGGTCCCTTCCAACCCAAACCATTCCACGATTCCATGATTTATACAGAACTGATTTGTATTTAATGACAGGAAGCTGATCAAACAGTGATTAGAGTGGAACTTCCATCCCAATAAAGCCAGAAGAGCTCACAGAACTTTCACAGAATCATCAGTATCTGCTGGTGGATGATTCTTTCATTGCATTTTTGTCTGTGGGATTATGTCTAGGGTGGGTTCAGTAACTCCCTAACAGTCTCATAGAATCATGGGATGGTTTGAGTTGGAAGGGATCTTAAAGATCATCTAGATCCAACCCCCTGCATGAGCAGGGACACCTCCCACCAGCCCAGGTTGCTCCAAGCCCCATCCAACCTGCCCTTCAACACTTCCAGGGATGGGGCAGCCACAGCTTCCCTGGGCAACCTGGGCCAGGGTCTCACCACCCTCACACCAAAGAATTTCCTCCTCATCTCCAACCTCAATCTCCCGCTGCCAGTTTTCATCCATTCCCCCCTGTCCTCTCAAAGAAGCCCTTGTAAAACTTGTGGAACTTTCCTATGATTCACTTTTTGACCTTATTTCCTCACAGAGAAGGAGACAGAGCAATTTTGCCCCTTATCCTAATCCTGCCCCTGGCACCTCAGGTCGGTGCTGGTCGGAGCCACGTGACAGTTCCCAGAATGCAAATTATAAAGACTTTGATCAATAATGTGTGTTATAAATGATAAGAAATATTGATCTCCAAGCCCATCGTGGAAAAACTATTTAGAACAAGTTCAGGCCTCCTTAATTTGAAGTGTCTTCATGCTTTAGACACCCCAACAACAGCTACAGAGCAGGAGGAGCCTCCCTCTGGGCACCTGGTTTTGACTCCAGCTGCAGTGCTGTGATTTTTAGGCTTTTTACACCCCAAATTCCCTCCACAAAACCAGCTGACACTTCCCTGGCTGAGCCCAGGGGAGCAGCCTGAACTCCTCCTCACTCCCACCCACCCACTTCATGGTTTCCCTGAGTTGGATCATTTTAAGGAGTCCATGCTGTTCATTTTAAAACCCTGCACACCAAGCACAGCCCCCCAGGGAGGTTAAAATATGACAATTATTAACCCTGGCTTGAAGACACCATGAACACAAACATGGTTCCTCCTGGCCTGAAGACACCATGAACACAAACACGGTTCCTCCTGGCCTGAAGACACCATGAACACCAACATGGTTCCTCCTGGCTTGAAGACACCATGAACACCAACATGTTTCCTCCTGGCTTGAAGACACCATGAACACAAACATGGTTCCTCCTGGCTTGAAGACACCATGAACACCAACATGTTTCCTCCTGGCCTGAAGACACCATGAACACCAACATGGTTCCTCCTGGCCTGAAGACACCATGAACACCAACATGGTTCCTCCTGGCCTGAAGACACCATGAACACCAACATGTTTCCTCCTGGCTTGAAGACACCATGAACACAAACATGGTTCCTCCTGGCCTGAAGACACCATGAACACAAACATGGTTCCTCCTGGCCTGAAGACACCATGAACACAAACATGGTTCCTCCTGGCCTGAAGACACCATGAACACCAACATGGTTCCTCCTGGCCTGAAGACACCATGAACACAAACATGTTTCCTCCTGGCTTGAAGACACCATGAACACAAACATGGTTCCTCCTGGCTTGAAGACACCATGAACAGAAACATGTTTCCTCCTGGCCTGAAGACACCATGAACACCAACATGGTTCCTCCTGGCCTGAAGACACCATGAACACCAACATGTTTCCTCCTGGCTTGAAGACACCATGAACACCAACATGTTTCCTCCACACCTAAACTGCTTCTGGATGCACCAGATCTGTATTGCCTGGTTACCTGGACTGACAGACCCATGAAACCCAGCTCAGGTGTCACTCCACTTGTCCCACGTGATGTTCCCAAACTGGGGTTATCTACCAACTGATTGCAACAGGA
The DNA here is from genome assembly GCA_020745705.1 of Hemiprocne comata. Lineage (NCBI taxonomy): Eukaryota > Metazoa > Chordata > Aves > Apodiformes > Apodidae > Hemiprocne > Hemiprocne comata. Next base: position 5,427,981 of record CM036610.1, on the reverse strand, counting down.
ATTAATTAATCACCTCCTAGTTGGGGAGCTCTTGTTTTAATGGCTGTCAAACTGCCCCGCAGCCGGTGGTTCACACCCTGCAATGAAAGAGGAATGACAATTAGAAGAGGAATGACAATTAAAAGAGGAATGACAATTAGGAGAGTCAAGCCTCACAGCCAGACTCCAGCACATAAACTCCCCACAGGCCCAACACCTTTCTAAGCACCCCCAGGAGGTGACAGAGATTTTAGAGGTGCTTTAGAATTTATTACTGGTTTGTATCTACAGACATGAACCACAGCCATGAGGCACCGAAGCATCTGAGCTCCAAGTCTGTGTGGGTGGCCTGGAGGGGGCTGAAGGAGACATCAAAGTGACCCTTTTTGCAAGATAAGCTTGGAATCATGATGGGTTTGGGTTGGAAGGGACCTTCAAGATCATCTAGATCCACCCCCCTGCATGGGCAGGGACACCTCCCACCAGACCAGGTTGCTCCAAGCCCCATCCAACCTGCCCTTCAACACTTCCAGGGATGGGGCAGCCACAGCTTCCCTGGGCAACCTGGGCCAGGGTCTCACCACCCTCACACCAAAGAATTTCCTCCTCATCTCCAACCTCAATCTCCCTCTTCCAGTTTTCATCCATTCCCACTCATCCCACCCTCCCTGTCCTTGTCACGTGTGTCACTTCTCTGTCCCCACCCAATGCCTGGTCCCTGCACTCAGGACAGGAGGGGAGCCAAGAGCAGCACCAGGGGAGGGAGGAGATTCTGCCCGTGGGGACTGGCAAGTCCCCCCAGAGGAAGAGAGGACATCTAGCTGAAGATGTTCTGGCTGCAGGGGGGTGGCAGTAGGTGACCTTTAAAGGTCCCTTCCAGCCCAAACCACTCTACAATTCCATGACTGCATCCCAAGGGTGCCACAGGGCTGTGGCAGAGGGAAGGTTCATGCTGTCCTATTACCTTTCCACCAATACTGAACCTATTCTACGAGAACCACCCCAAACCTGTGGCAGATGCCTTCAGCCCTCCATACTGATGGAGTATTTAGTCCTTGCCCCATCAGCCCAGTCTCAGTAGGCAGGAGAAGGGAGTGATTCAGCTCCTCAAAGTGGTGCTGAGCCCTCCAGTGTCTGACAGGGAACACCTCATCCAGGACCCTGCAGAATGATGACCAGGTGCCTCCCAGACCTTTAGAGGATTGCAAGAACACACACCCAAGTTTTCTAGGATGAGGGGACGATGGTTCTAACCAGGAAGAAGGAGATTGAGGTTGGAGATGAGGAGGAAATTCTTTGGTGTGAGGGTGGTGAGACCCTGGCCCAGGTTGCCCAGGGAAGCTGTGGCTGCCCCATCCCTGGAAGTGTTGAAGGGCAGGTTGGATGGGGCTTGGAGCAACCTGGGCTGGTGGGAGGTGTCCCTGCCCTGCAGGGGGTTGGATCTAGATGATCTTGAAGGTCCCTTCCCACCCAAACCATCCCATGATTCCATGACACAAGCCCTCAGAAGCATGGAGAGGTTGATTTAAAAAGTCTTAAGCAAAATGAAGCCTGTATTTAAGCAGATCATCCTGTTCAAGTTCAGTGCCTGCAGGATCTGACCAGCCTGGCAACATTTCTGTCAAAAAACCTCCCTCAAACTGGTGGCTCATTAAGTGTCCCAGTAACACCAAAAAACCACTCCACAAAAAAAGTCTTCTGTATGAAGTCAGAGAAGTGTTTTAAAACAAATGTTCAAGGAGAAACTGGGTTGTACTTTACCCAGTGTCTCTACGACAGGTTTAGAGTCAACATTTTGCAGCAGAAATCCTGAAAGAGAAAACTTCAACCTTCACATGGCCACACTTCTGCATTTTCAAACCCCTGGCTAGCAAAATACCCAGTTCATAAAAGGTGTTAATAATTTTAAAAGAGATTAATTAAAGAATACTCCCTAATATAAATCTAAAGGCAATAAAGACTCTGCCTTTGAGACTTCCCATTCCTCAACAGGAGGAGGAACAGCCCAGGCCCCACATCTCAACCTGCAGCCAGAGACCAGCCCAGAGGGCCACGTTCTGCTGAACCCTCCAGCTCCCCAACCCCAGGGAGATGTTCCTCAGTGAGGGTTGGTTGTGTCCCACCCCTGCCATGGGATCCATCAGGGAAAGCTGCACTTTTACCCCAGGACAAGGAAGGTCCCATCTGGCCCCTGAGCTGCTCACCAGATGCACCCTCCTGGGTTGGGTTAAGGCCATGCAGCAATTAATCAGCCCCACTGGCTGCAGGGGGATCTCTTCTCCCTCACCTTGGGTGATGGAGATGGGCAGAGGGGGCAGGACTGGCCCCTGAGTGCACAACCCCATGGTTTTACTTACCACTGGGGAATTCCTGAACCCCTTGATGGCCTGGAAAATGCCCCCTCCGATGGCTCCCATGGTGAAAGCACCTCCACAGTCATCTACTATCCTCCAGGGACTGGCCAGAAGAATGAAGATGAGAATGTTCAATTCCATCATGTCAAACTGCTCAAGGAGCTGCCAAGGCTCCACTGCTCGTCCACTGAGGGACAACCCAGCCACACTGTCCCACCTCCAGCAGCAGCAAAACAGGTCAAACACACCCCAGGTGCCCCAACTCCACCAACCCCTGTCAATGGTCAGAATTCCCTGAGCTCCTCCCACAAGGCAGGAAGATCATAGAATCATAGGATGGTTTGAGTTGGAAGGGACCTTAAAGATCATCTAGTTCCAACCCCCTGCATGAGCAGGGACACCTCCCACTAGACCAGGTTGCTCAGAGCCCCATCCAACCTGAGCCTGAACACCCCCAGGGATGGAGCCTCCACAACTTCCCTGGGCAACCTGTTCCAGTGTCTCACCACCCTCACACCAAATAATTTCTTCCTAAAATCTCATCTAACTCTCAGCAGTGTCGTTGGGAAATCAACTGATGGGAAACTCTCCATTTCATTCTGAGTTTCACATTTCTATTCTTGCAGATCTCCTACAGCATCCAGCTCCTGCATGTGGGAACAATATAAGAAGGACATGGAGCTTCTGGAGAGTCCAGAGGAGGCCACAGAGGTGATCTGAGGGCTGGAGCAGCTCTGCTCTGGAGACAGGCTGAGAGAGTTGGGGGTGTTCAGCCTGGAGAAGAGAAGGCTCCAGGGAGACCTTAGAGCACCTTCCAGTGCCTGAAGGGGCTCCAGGAAAGCTGGGGAGGGACTTTGGCCAAGGGCAGGGAGGGATGGGATGAGGGGGGATGGATGAAAACTGGAAGAGGGAGATTGAGGTTGGAGATGAGGAGGAAATTCTTTGGTGTGAGGGTGGTGAGACCCTGGCCCAGGTTGCCCAGGGAAGCTGTGGCTGCCCCATCCCTGGAAGTGTTGAAGGGCAGGTTGGATGGGGCTTGGAGCAACCTGGGCTGGTGGGAGGTGTCCCTGCCCATGCAGGGGGTTGGATCTCGATGATCTTTAAAGTCCTTTTCAACCCAACCCATTCCATAATTATCCCACCACTCACCACCCTTGTCTTCACTACCCTGCCTGTGACACACTTTGATCTCCCCCTCCCCTCACATCCCCTCCAGCTTTGACCCAACTCCATAATCCAGCCCCACTTCACATTTTCTTTTCCTTCCTCCATTTCCTGCATTTACATCGTTGTCAGAGCTGCCGAGATGAAAAGCCACTCAGCCTTTCTTCTCAGGGCTTTTTTTGTTGTTGTTTTGTTCTCCTCCACGGCTCCTGCCCACCTTTTGATCTGCTCTGTTATGAATAAAACATCTCATCACAGCTCTCCCCCTTCCTCAGCTTCCTGACAGTGATCCTGCTCAAAGGTTTGCTGGAAATCTAACTCGGTCCTGTCAAGTTCTCCTCCTTTACCCACGAGGTCAAACAATTCCAATTTAGCAAACCATGACTGTTCTTTACAGAAGCTTCATTAATTAGACCCCAATCATGGCCTGCTTGCCTAGATTTTTATCCATCTTTAACCCTCCTTTAGGTGTCAAGCTCGTTTCCCTTTTCAACCACCCCCCCTCCCCCCCAACCCTCTGCAGGAGCAGCTTTTAAATGAGAACCCCCCTTAGATACCAGCAGAGCCTTTTTATATCTCAGCTCCTTTCAACTCCATGTGGACCTGAAAGCTGGTAGAAGACACCCCCAGAGGGAAGGAAGAGAACAGAGGAGATGATTCCATTATTAATTTGGCACTTCCCTACGAGCTCAATCCCATGGTTCATTATTGCTTGACTTTAAGGGGACACCTCCCAGCAGGGACGTGATGTCCTAACACAGGAGATAAGGTTGGATTCTTGCTCCAGATGGCAACCAAGACTGAGGAGAGCAAAGGGCTCCAGGGCAGGCACACACCAGAGGACACCCCACACCTCAGACACGAACGCAGAGGGAGCCGTGGTGGCTCACAGGTCAAAAAGAGAGGAGAAGGTGTCAGGGCCAGCAGAGTGAGGACAGCTCTGACTTCTCAGAGCAGGGAATTGTCCCTCCCAGCAGCTCTCCTAAGGGCTGGTGAACCACCAGAGTCAGAGGCCACCACGTTTTAAATAAACAAAGCTGCCATTTAGGTTGTGGGGGTCCTGCTGGAGAGCAGCTCTGGGGACAAGTTCCTTGGCGTCCTGGTGGACAACAGGGTGACCAGGAGCCAGCAACGTGCCCTGCTGGCCAAGAAGGCCAATGGGCTCCTGGGGGGCATCAAGGAGAGTGTGGGCAGCAGGTCAGGGAGGTTCTCCTGCCCCTCTGCTCTGCCCTGGGGGGGACACATCTGGAGAACTGGGTCCAGTTCTAGGCTGCCCAGGTCAGGAAGGACAAGGAGCTACTGGAGAGAGTCCAGGGCAGGGCCACCAAGATGCTGAGGGGACTGGAGCACCTGCCTGTGAGGAAAGGCTGGGAGAGCTGGGGCTGTTCAGCTGGAGAGGAGGAGACTGAGGGGGGATCTCATCAACCCTTCTCAACATCTCCAGGGGTGTCAGGAGGATGGGGCCAGACTCTTCTCAGCAGTGCCCAGTGACAGGACAAGGGGCAATGGGCACAAACTGGAGCACAGGAGGGTCAAGATGAACATGAGGAAAAACTTCCTGTCTGTGAGGGTGACAGAGCCCTGGGACAGGCTGCCCAGAGAGGTGGTGGAGTCTCCTTCTCTGGAGACACTCCAAACCATCTGGATGTGTTCCTGTGGGATCTGCTGTAGGTGATCCTGTTCTAGCATGGGGTTGGACTAGATGATCTCCAGAGGTTCCTTCCAACCCTCACCACTCTCTAAATTTCCTCAGCACTGACAGCTCAGCAGGGCACCAGCCCCACACCAGCTCTGCTGCACTTCATCCTCGTTGCCCAGCTGTCGTGACACACCAGCCTGAACCCCCCAGTCTCCTCCTCCCCCACCAGACTGAGGCTACACAACAATCCACACTTCTGAAGTGACAGCCAGGCCCTGCAGTGTCACCTTCCAGGGAAGCCACACTGCTCCCAGGGGACTGACACCCCTCAAGTGCTGCGGGGGGAGATAAGGGGGTGACCAGCAGCAAATAGGACAAAACAGTGTGGGGGGGGCCCAAAAGTGTAGCAGCAAAATCTTCTAAAGGGCCCACAGCAATCAATCAGTAAATAATACTTGCTTTGCTTAGGCCCCAAACTTTGTGCTAAGCTGGAGCTGAAATTTATGGAGAAACTTAGAACTGCAAAGTTTTGGGGAAAGCCTGGCAAAGAGTCTCAGGTTGCATGTTTAATCCTGAGCCCAGACTCTCGTTTAAATGCTTTATTACTACAAATGAAACCTTTACGTTATCAATCAACGCGGCTGTAAATGTTTCCAAAGACCCTGCAGAAAGGTGATGGGTGTCAGATGGTACCAGAAATGAGGCTGGACAGGATCTCCTGCAGGGAAGAAGGGCAGAGCCACCGGGGATGAAGGGGCACTGGGGGGGAGCCGTGGGGGGAACTGAGCAGCGAGTCGAGGGGGGAACTGAGGGGGGAATCGAGGGTTGCTGGAGAGCTGAGGGTACGCTGAGGAAGGGCCGAGGAGGAGCCGAGGGGACGCTGAGGAAGCTGTAAGGGAGGGAAGCACCGCCTACCCAGGGAGGACGTACCGCCCACAGAGGCCTAGGCACGGGGGAGGCCGCAGGGCCCAGCTGCCACGCCGGTACCTTCCCTCTCAGCAAGACTCCTCCGGGCTTGGTACCGACGGGACTTTGCCTAACCCAGGCCCCAAACCACGGGGCCGCCCCTCGGCCGGCGCGGCCCGGCCTGTGTCGCCGCCTCTCCCTCAGAGGGGCCTCGCCAAGGTCACACCACCATCCGGGTCCGGGAGCGGCCCCGGCGAACGCCGGCCCCGGCGAGCGCCCGCCCCGCGTCACTTTGCTTCGCTTCGCTTCAGTTCACTTCGCCTCCCCGGTCCCCGCCGGTCCCTCCCGCTCCCCAGCCCGCCCGCCACTCACCAGGGCTCCCGCGCGTACTCCTCCATCTTGCCAGGCCCCGCCGGCCGGGCCCGCCCCCCACACCCCCCGCTATCCTATTGGCTCACCGCCCCTCCCCGCCGGCCAATGGGAATGGAGGGCGGGACTAGGCGGGAGGGCGGGAAGGCCAGGCGCGAGCAGCCGGCTCTGCGCATGCGCGGCTGCCTCATCGCCGCGGCCGGTTCCCCGGGGCATGAGGGGACCCTGGGGTCGTTGCGGGGAACGGGGGGTGGCGGTTCTTCTGCTTATGATAGAATCACCATCACAGTGTGTTAGGGGTTGGAAGGGACCTCTGGAGATCATCTAGTCCAACCTCCAGCTAGAGCAGGGTCACCTACAGCAGATCCCACAGGAACACCTCCAGATGGTTTGGGATGTCTCTGTAGAGAAAGAGCCTCCACCACCTCTCTGGGCAGCCTGTCCCAGGGCTCTGTCACCCTCACAGTCAAGAGGTTCCTCCTCATGTTTAGATGGAACTTCCCATGTTCCAGTTTGTGACCTTTACCTCTTGTCCTGTCACTGGGCACTGCTGGGGCACTGCCCCATACTCCTGACACCCACACTTGGAGTATTGATCAGGATTGATGAGACCTCCTCAGCCTTCTCCAGACTAAACAGACCCATGTATGGCTAATTTTGGAGAAGTGGATATTCCAGATAAAAAGCTTAACATCTAACAATGAAGTCAGGGGAAGAGAAGTGGGAAAGAAAAGGGTAGAATTAGGTTAAATATTAGGAAGAAACTCTTTGCTGTGAGGGTGGTGAGACACTGGCCCAGGTTGCCCAGGGAAGCTGTGGCTGCCCCATCCCTGGAAGTGTTGAAGGGCAGGTTGGATGGGGCTTGGAGCAACCTGGTGTGGTGGGAGGTGTCCCTGCCCATGCAGGGGGTTGGATCTAGATGATCTTGAAGGTCCTTTCCAACCCAAACCATCCCATGATGATTCTATGAACAGGAATGTGGGTTGTGTACCAAGGAACTTAATTGCTCTAAGAAATCAAGGGCTGAAGCAAAGGGAAGGAGCTGAAATGCTCCCTTTGCTTTAATTTGCTTTTTTTGAAGGCTTTAAAGGCCTCAGTGTGACTGTGAACCTCCATGGCCTGGGCACTGTGGTGGGTGTTTGTTCTTAATTCTGGCAGGATGGGAGCAGAGGGTGATGCAGTAATGGAGATTACCAGAAGGTGGTATTGTGGCTTCTGCTTTGGCCGGGGGATGGTGATGGGGAGAGCGGAAAATCTCAGCCTGGTCCACCCTGGGAGCAGACCTCTCATGTCCTCTGTGGCTGCTGAGGTGCTTCTTAGGGTTGCAATTTCTTGCAGTAGCCCTTGTCCTGTCCCCTGATCATAGAATCATGGAGTGGTTTGGGTTGGAAGGGACCTTCAAGATCACCCAGTTCCAACCCCCTGCATGGGCAGGGACACCTCCCACCAGACCAGGTTGCTCCAAGCCCCATCCAACCTGCCCTTCAACACTTCCAGGGATGGGGCAGCCACAGCTTCCCTGGGCAACCTGGGCCAGGGTCTCACCACCCTCACAGCAAAGAGTTTCCTCCTCATCTCCAACCTCAGTCTCCCTCTTCCAGTTTTCATCCAATCCCCCCTGTCCTCTCATTAAGGTTGGAAAAGACCCCTAAGATCATCAAGTCCAACCATCACCCCAACCCCACCATGCCAACAGAGAATCATTAAGGAATTAATGTCCCCCTTTAAAAAGAGATGTGTGGCAGGCAAGATAAAATGCAGTAAAACCATCCACCATAAACCATGGGAAGTTCAGGGTGATCCCTGCTCCCCTCCCAGATTTTCTGCTGATGAAGGAATGTTTCTCTGCAAAACTTGGAGTTACCTCTACAGTGTGAGCTCAGAGGAGGACAACCCAGCAGACGTGGGCTCCCAAATCAAGGAAGGATGGGTGATACTTCAGGAGAAACTCAGGGCCTCCCAGGTCACATTTACAGCTTCTTAGGGAGCTCAGTGTCTGGTGAGTCTTGTCACAGGAGTCAAGGTTCAGGAACAACAAAACAGAGACCTTTTTGAGGTGTCAGTATGGATTTTATTCTGTGGAAAACTGGTTTACAAGACAGGAAAGAGTCATGAAGAAAAAGCAGAGAGACAGAAAGACAATTGTAGGTTTTGGAGTCTCCAACAATATAAGAAGGACATGGAGCTCCTGGAGAGAGTCCAGAGGAGGCCACGGAGATGATGGGAGGGCTGGAGCAGCTCTGCTCTGGAGACAGGCTGAGAGAGTTGGGGGTGTTCAGCCTGGAGAAGAGAAGGCTCCAGGGAGACCTTAGAGCACCTTCCAGTGCCTGAAGGGGCTCCAGGAAAGCTGGGGAGGGACTTTGGCCAAGGGCAGAGAGGGATGGGATGAGGGGGAATGGATGAAAACTGGCAGAGGGAGATGGAGGTTGGAGATGAGGAGGAAATTCTTTGCTGTGAGGGTGGTGAGACCCTGGCCCAGGTTGCCCAGGGAAGCTGTGGCTGCCCCATCCCTGGAAGTGTTGAAGGGCAGGTTGGATGGGGCTTGGAGCAACCTGGGCTGGTGGGAGGTGTCCCTGCCCATGCAGGGGGTTGGATCTAGATGATCTTGAAGGTCCTTTCCAACCCAACCCATTCCATGACTCTGTGATACCGAATGGGTGCAAAATGCTGTGCTTGAGGTAACACTGCCCTGGAACTTGGAGAGAAGAGCCTGTTTGCCTCTGTCTCTCTGGGAGAATTTCCAGGTACCAAGAAGCTTCTTCAGGGATTAGGTTGATGGAAAGTTGGTGCCTTCAACCAAAGCCCAGGCTTAGGGCAGTGCCTGAGCCAGAAGCAGGAGAGACTCAGGAATTTATTCTGTGCAGAAGGAGGGATGTCTGTGGGGCTTGGGAGGGGAAGTGGGAGTCTTGTGGTGACAGGCAGCTGCAGAAGCTCCCCTGGGGAGGACAGGGAAGCAGAAGAAGCTCTGATGCAGTGACCAGGGAGGGTGCTGGGGTCAGACTTTGGAGAACCAGGAGCAGGCATCAGGCTGGCCCTCACTGCCCACTTCCTCCTGGCTCTAAAGGCTCTGCACATCCTTCCAAAAGAAACCAGTCTGCACCAGCAGCACAGCCCCCCGCCCCCTCATTCCCAAAGGACTGTGTTCTTTTGGATCCTGGAGACCAGCAGGAGAAAGATGAAAACATTCTCCAGGACGGGCACTTGATTTCAGCCCAGAACAGTCACGGCAGGAACTCCAAAACCCTCCTGAAACAGAGGAGACGCCTCAAATCTTTTGGAGCCAGGAGGGGACACCCATATCTCCAGAGCCAGGAGGAGACACCCTGTATCTTCAGAGCCAGGAGGAGACACCCTGTATCTCCAGAGCCAGGAGGAGACACCCTGTATCTTCAGAGCCACACTGGGTTCTTCGTAGCCCTCTAGCCCCAGGGGCTCAGCTCCCCCCCCATCCCCAGCAGCTTGTGCATATTTTTTTTTTTTTTCCTGCCTGTTTTCTCACTAGGTTGGCCCATTGCCTTTAAAAGGCTAAATGCTCCGGACTAAATTTGGTCATGCAGCTCTGCATGGTTCCCTGGAATGTCCTCGGGTTTCAAGCTCCTCTGATAGCACCATTCCCCGCCTCCCGCTGGGTTCCATTGGCTTCCCAGCACCCAAATCCCAGCCGGATCCTGTTATTGGCCAACTCATGGACCGAGGGGTGTCCCCTCTTTATAACCACAATATCCCGGGCTGCAGGGCTTGAGAGCTGCTGAGATTTAACACTTCAGCACCTGCTGCTCCTTGGGGGAAGCAGTGTTGGAGCTTCTTCTTCCCTGTTTGTTTTTTCTCCTCCCTTGGGTTCCCACACAACCGCCACCGTGTCTCGCCAGCGAGCCAAGATGTCCAAGGTGGCCAAGTATCGGCGACAAGTCAGTGAAGATCCTGATATTGACAGCTTGTTGTCTACTCTTTCCCCGGAGGAGATGGAAGAGCTGGAGAAGGAGCTGGATGTGGTGGATCCAGATGGAAGCATCCCTCTGGAGCTGAGTCAGAAAAACCAAAGGGAAAACTCCCCAGGCGGCCAGCAGAACTGTGACACGGTGCTCAACCACTGCGAGAAGGAGACCAGGAAAGTGATCCAGAGGGAACACTCCGTAGATGTAAGTCACATCTCCCCATGTTTCCTTGAGAAAGGCAGGGGCAGGGACATACCTGTGAACTCTGGAAGGGATGAGGTGGAGAACGCAGAGCCTGGACTAGCCATCGTGTAGAGACCTGAGGAGCGAGGCAGGGAGCTGGTCCAGGCACTCCAGGAGGGAACAGGGAATCTCAGGAAATCCCAGTGTTGCTCACAAAGTCAAAAGCTGTGCTGGTGCCAGGGATTTTCTCTCTCCTTCTGCTCTAACATCCTTTGGCAGGGTTGGGAGCAGAGGTGGCATTCCCAGAAGGTGGCTGGAGGAGACAGTGCAGTGACAACAACCCCGTGGGCTGCAGTTCTTTTTCTTCCTGTTTGTTTGGTTTGTTTTTTTTCCTTTGGAGATCTCCAGACTCTCCATCCCTTCAGATCCTCTTGTGCAAAAGCTTCAACACTCTCTGATTCTCACGGAACTGAAAACCTTTTGCTGCTTTGTGGAAATCACCCCAAGAAGCAGCTTTTGCCCCAGGCCGTTTGTTTCGTGTTTATTGCTCAGTGAAAATTCCTCCTTTTACGTCGATTTGGGAACGTTTCTCTCCTCCTCTGCCCCTGGTAAATCCTTTAAAAGCCTGATTTGAGGTAGGGAGCATCGTGCCAGCCCCTGTCCTCTTCCTGTGCCTTCGTGGGAGCCAATCCCACTTCCCTGGAACATTTATTAACCTCTGCACTAAGAATATTTGGAATGTGCTCAGTGGGTGGGAGGCTGGGAAGCAGTTGGTTTCCCTAGTTTTTCAGGGCGAGTTGAGCCAGAGAGTGGAAGAAGGAGAGTCTGGAGTTATTTGTCCATGGAATTACTGGCAGATTTTGTGTCTCAAGCTGGATTTGCATCCCTTGGGATGGGACAGGGCTGGGGAATATCAGCAAGAGGAGCAGAGGTTTATGTGGATGACCCTCTGAATGGGCTGCTCCAGCTTCCTTGGGTGTTCCAGGTCACCCAGCAGTACCTTGGATCTTCCAGCTGAGTAACCAAGCTCTCACTAGCCCCTGGGCACCCAGAAATAGGTTTGTTTTTTTTCTGGATGTTTCTGGAGTTTATTACAGGAGGGTCCTCTCCTGAGCGGGGTCTGGGAGGAAACAGGGAGACAAAGGTGAAAACTGCAGCTGTAGGAGCCAGAAATGAAGGTTGCTTTTGGAGACCTGAAGAAGGGGTTAACACGTTCCCACACCCCTCTCCAAGCTGGGAGCTTCTCGCTGGCTGTGAGAACAAGGCACTGGCAGCCTTCACCTTCTATATGTGGCCTTTGGCGTGGGCTGGGGGACAACAAGCACCGTGTCCCTCCTCAGGACAGGGCTGTGGGTGGTGGGGAACTCCCAGCCCTGCAGGACAAACCTGCCCGGGAAGAGGAAGGTGGTTCTTTGGGACCAGTTATCCCAGTGACACTGAAAAAGCTGCTTTTTCAGGCAAGGGGGGGGACTTGCTTTCAGCAGCACTGGTGGTGCTGGTTTGCTTTAAACTGTGGGAAGATGAGGACTCGACTGGGAATTGGGGTGGGAAGGGTCCATGATCAGAAGGAAGGGAGGAAATGTGGGGGTTTTGGGGGGAGAAAGCTGAGAAATTGACTGGTTAAACTTATTTTAGAAGATGCCCGAGGGTGTGTGTGGGTCCTTGTGCTGTGGGAGGGGACCAGGGGTGGTGGCAAGGGGTGGCACAGGGAGGGGAGGCACCCAGGAGAGGGTGTACAGCTCCAGCTGGTGGGGAGGGCAGCCACGGAGGTCCTGAGAAAAGTGCTCCTTGTGCTTTCTGTGGAACTTCAAGGGCTTCAGGAGGTGGAAGACAAAGCAAGTTGGCTGCTGGTCAGATTTGTCAGTGCAACTGGGCCAGTTAGCTTGTGTTGCAGTAACTGGATATGGCAGAACTGAGTTTCTTCTTCTATTTCAATCCCTGGAGGCCAAGAAAATAAATATCCTCCACCCCTTCCTCCTTGGCATTGTTAGGACCTGGGATTAGCACCTAGAAAATGCCAACTTGTAGCACTTGTAGGTCAGCCCACGCTGGTGGTGGAGCAGGACTTTTGCTCCACCATGGGGCATGGAGGATGGGATGGGGTGGGATAGGATCATCCAGTACTATGGAGTACTGTGTCCAGTTCTGGAACTTCAACGTAAGAAGAACATGGAGCTGTTGGAGAGAGACCAGAGGAGGCCACGGAGATGATCTGAGGGCTGGAGAAGCTCTGCTCTGGAGACAGGCTGAGAGAGTTGGGGGTGTTCAGCCTGGAGAAGAGAAGGCTCCAGGGAGACCTTAGAGCACCTTCCAGTGCCTGAAGGGGCTCCAGGAAAGCTGGGGAGGGACTTTGGGCAAGGGCAGGGAGGGATGGGATGAGGGGGAATGGATGAAAACTGGCAGAGGGAGATTGAGGTTGGAGATGAGGAGGAAATTCTTTGGTGTGAGGGTGGTGAGACCCTGGCCCAGGTTGCCCAGGGAAGCTGTGGCTGCCCCATCCCTGGAAGTGTTGAAGGGCAGGTTGGATGGGGCTTGGAGCAACCTGGGCTGGTGGGAGGTGTCCCTGCCCATGGCAGGGGGTTGGAAGGAGAGTGTGGGCAGCAGGTCAGGGAGGTTCTCCTGCCCCTCTGCTCTGCCCTGGGGGGGACACATCTGGAGAACTGGGTCCAGTTCTGGGCTGCCCAGGTCAGGATGGACAAGGAGCTACTGGAGAGAGTCCAGGGCAGGGCCACCAAGATGCTGAGGGGACTGGAGCACCTGCCTGTGAGGAAAGGCTGGGAGAGCTGGGGCTGTTCAGCTGGAGAGGAGGAGACTGAGGGGGGATCTCATCAACCCTTCTCAACATCTCCAGGGGTGTCAGGAGGATGGGGCCAGACTCTTCTCAGCAGTGCCCAGTGACAGGACAAGGGGCAATGGGCACAAACTGGAGCACAGGAGGGTCAAGATGAACATGAGGAAAAACTTCCTGACTGGGAGGGTGACAGAGCCCTGGGACAGGCTGCCCAGAGAGGTGGTGGAGTCTCCTTCTCTGGAGACATTCCAAACCATCTGGATGTGTTCCTGTGGGATCTGCTGTAGGTGACCCTGCTCTACAGGGGGGTTGGAGTGGATGATCTCCAGAGGTCCCTTCTAGCCCTGACCACTCTGTCACTCTGTGATTCCAGTGGGACTTGGCCCTCTGCACATCTGGGAAATGTTATCCTGCATCTGTGATGTCTCATCCATGGGGAGGGACAGGAGGTTAGGGCCTTGTCCTTAAACTACAGGGAGTTCACAGGCCTGTGGTGGCCTCCCAACTGCCCTGCAACACCAACCCCAGCCCCGTCCTTCTTGTCTCCCCACCCGTTTTTCTTCCTCTTCTTCCCTCCCTCCTCGTGCACTTGCTGGTGGGACGTCACCTCCTAGCTGGATGTGCAGGAACTTCTCCAAAGTTCAAAATAAGATCTTTTAAAAGGGAAAGTTCCGTTCCTGCCCATCTCACCGTTCTTCTTGCAGTCGTTGCTCTCTTCTTGGACCAGCTCCAGGCATCCCCATTCCCTCCTGAATAATGGGAGGAGTGGGTATATTTAGAAATATTGTAACTGCAGAATAACACGTCTTCTTGGTGATGAAAAGGGCAAACTTGGGTAACTAGGAAGCAGTTTATAAACAGCCCAAAATAGACGTGAGCTTTGCCCTAACTTCTCCGTGCTGAGGAGCCAACTTCACATCTTGGCGATGCATTAATTAATTCATCTTCATGTTGTTGGCGAGTCAAAGGTTCCAAGTGTGGGGCTTGGGACAGGCCCTGTCTCAGCAAGGCCTTTGTGTGGGTCCAGGTAGCAAGGCAGCCAAAGATAAACTTATCTTCATGAGTAGATAAATTAAGAGGTGATTTCTAGTAGCTCGTGGCTCCTTAATGTTGTGGGGAAAGACAAAATGGGAGAGGAATCCAGGTTAGAAACAGGCTGTGAAGCTGAAGCATCATCCCAAGGGTGATGTTTTGCCCAGTTCCTCCTCTGCTGTTGGTGGAACTGTCTTTAAAAAGAGGGGAGGTTTGGGTTAGACATTGGGAAGAAGTTCTTCACCAGGAAGGTGGTGAGACACTGGAATAGGATACCCAGGGAGGTTGTGGATGTCCCCTCCCTGAAAGTCTTCAAGGGCAGGTTGGATGGGGCTTGGAGCAACCTGGGCTGGTGGGAGGTGTCCCTGCCCATGCAGGGGGGTTGGAACCTGAAGATCTTGAAGGTCCCTTCCAACCCAAACCATTTTAGGATTCTATGATAAAAGACATGTCTTTGTGCCTATAGCACCATGCTCTACACCCAGGAGATACCCCCCTTTCCCATTGGTGTTCCATCCCTCCTAGACCCCCTCAGGGCTACCTTTTCCAGGGGGGACCTGGCTCAGAAGAGCTTCCCCACCGGAAGGATCATCACGTGCCGTGGGACCAGGGGGTTTGGTGGCCCAGTGCTCCTTAGCAGTTGCCATATCATAGAATCATAGAATGGTTTGAGTTGGAAGGGACCTTAAAGATCGTTTGACTTTTCAAGACATGCCACAAAATCCACCTGCTGCTGTTCTTGGCTCTCCTTGGATTCCCACCCAGCCTCACCGCCAAGTTCAGGTGGCTCCAAAACACCTGGAGAGCCCTTCCATGTGGTCTCCTTCTCCAGCACCACCATCTTCCCTGGGAATGGCTGAATCCCTGAACTTCACCTGTGAGGAGAGGACATCTGGATGTCCCATCATAGTCCCCAGTCCTGCCTCCCAACAGGGACACACTGATTTCATGCTGCTTCAAGCAGGGATGGCATGTATATTGGCTGAGGGGACATCGTCCTGCTGGTGGAGGGGACTCACTCCAGGGCCACAAAGCTGCTCCTTTTGGCCAGGTGCTTGCACACAGGGTGGATGTCTCTTTCCATGGGAGCTGAAGGACCAAGTTCTTGGAGGAGAAGGCTCTGAACAGGACACCCTGGAAGTGCAGATGTGCACAGTGCAGGTGGTCCCCACATTTTTGTCTCCTGAAGGTTGAACACCCTTCCCACAGGAGAAGTTGAGGTGGTTCAGGCAAGTTTCCTCCAACACCCTTCTCCTTCTTCTCCACACTTCTGCATGGACAAGACACCCTCATGCTCCAGCTCCAAGATGCTCTGTTTAATCCAAATGCAGCACATCTGAAGGATGCTGGTGCCAGAGGGCAGCAGGTCCTCTCACCACGGAGAAGGATTGCAAAACTCCTTGGGAAGGGCTTGTAAAAATTCCTGCCTTCCTTTCCATCTCACTGGGCTTCGTGCTCATGCTGGGTGGGATTTAATCCAGTCACTGGTGGCTGGATGATGGTGGCTCCCTCCAGTATGTGGAGGGCAACACCATGGATGGAGATCCAACCCACGAGCCCTTCTTTACCACCACAGAAAAACCATTTAGGGTTTAAATGTCTTCTTCATGCTCAGAGTTTGTCATCTTTTCATCAAAATCTCTGGAGGAGAAACCAGATCCGCGTTTCAATAGCTGGGACGGGCCCAAGGGACATGGCAAACAAGGGAGAAGAAGTGGTTGGATCATTCCTTAAGCATCTCACCAGCCTGTGACTAACACACACGTATTTAAACTCTGCTCTTCTGTTTACCAGCTTCTCCTGGCCACGTGCCAAGGCTGTTCCTTCCCTCTTCCAAGGTTCTCCACCAATTCCCAGGTCTTTTCTTTCTTTTAACCACATCCGGGGCAGTGGGCTCCGGTACCTGCTCTTCCCTCATCAGAACAAGTTGTTCTTCTGCCCAGCCCGGTCTCCAAGAGAGGTGGAAGGGGTGGGTGGGACTGGGACACCTTCCTGGTGCTTCTCCAGCAGCACCCAGCTCGTGCTGCGGTGGGAGAGGGACAAAAGTGTGAGTCCTTCCACCAGCACGATGTGGGAATGGAGCTGGTGGCTCCCTGGTTTTTGTGTTACTCCCATGGACAATAGGCAGGGAGATCCAAAGGAGTCACAGATTTTGAAAGAAACCCAAGGTGTTGAGTCATAGAATCATAGAATCATGGGATGGTTTGGGTATGAAGAGACCTTAAAGATCATCTAGTTCCAACCCCCTGCATGGGCAGGGACACCTCCCACCACACCAGGTTGCTCCAAGCCCCATCCAACCTGCCCTTCAACACTTCCAGGGATGGGGCAGCCACAGCTTCCCTGGGCAACCTGGGCCAGGGTCTCACCACCCTCACACCAAAGAATTTCCTCCTCATCTCCAACCTCAATCTCCCTCTTCCAGTTTTCATCCATTCCCCCTTCTTATTTGGTCCTTCAAGGAGGCCATGGAAGGTCTCTGCTTTGTGGCCTCTCCATCCTGATTCAGGACAGCCCATCCAGGAGAACCCATTTATTTATCTTTTTTCCTTGTTCACAACTGAAAAGTGCAGCTGGTTTTTGCTCAGATGTTTCCTCCTCCATTGCTGAAACCATCCCAACCCTGGAACGAGACCCTTGTTTGGCTGGGACCAAGTGGCAGCACGGAGGGTTCCCAGTGACCCGGAGGTCACACCAAAGGCACAGTGTGTCTGGGAGGCATTCTGTCCTTCTAGGGACACAAACGGGGAGGGGAGGGAAGCTGGATTTGTAGTCAGTCTGAAAAAAACAAGCATAAAAAGCCAAGGTCTGTGTTGATGTAAAGCCCACTGAGATGCAGACAGAGCCATGGAGATGTTTGGGGTGTTTAGCTTATCTGGGCCAAGCTGCCACGGAGAGGGAGGTTTATTATCTGTTTGTGTTGAGCTGATAAATAGACATGGAGAGGAGGGAAAGAGCTGGGATCCATCTGGGATCGGTTTCCTTCCCGGTGTTACGACGTCCTGTGAGGGCTAAAACGGTCCCGGTGACTCAGCTCCCAGCAGGACCCTGGGATTAACTGGTGGTGTCACCCAGCCCACCCTCTGCCGTGGTGGGAGTGGTGGCATCATGGAGTGGGGATCTGACCTGGCAGGGGAGGAGGTGTTGGGGCACTTGTCTGGAAGTGATGGTGGGGACCAGCCACACCGTGAGGGGACACCAGGACACCATGAGGTGGGGAGGCCTCAGAGCACCTTCCAGTGACTGAAGGGGCTCCAGGAAAGCTGGAGAGGGACTTTGGCCAAGGGCAGGGAGGGATGGGATGAGGGGGAATGGATGAAAACTGGCAGAGGGAGATTGAGGTTGGAGATGAGGAGGAAATTCTTTGGTGTGAGGGTGGTGAGACCCTGGCCCAGGTTGCCCAGGGAAGCTGTGGCTGCCCCATCCCTGGAAGTGTTGAAGGGCAGGTTGGATGGGGCTTGGAGCAACCTGGGCTGGTGGGAGGTGTCCCTGCCCATGCAGGGGGTTAGAACTGGATGATCTTTGAGGTCCCTTCCAACCCAAACCATCCCATAATTCCATGATGTGACAGCAGCCCTGCTCAGCCCGTTCCTCTGCCCGGAGCAGAGCGCAAACAAGGTTGAGATGAGGCAGGACCAAGAGCTGCAGCAATGCCACAGCAGAGGTGACAGCCCGGCCACCAAGGTGTTGGGTTGAGTAGCCCAGGGCTGAGACAGGGTATTTGGGGTCAGGATTTACACCGAGTCCTTCTGGCTGCTGCTCCAAGGGGCTCTGGACCACGGCAGAGGGAAGAGATGGGAAGCAGCACATGCAGAGCCAGGAGAGCTGCAGCAGAGAGGAGCTGTGCTCTGCTTCCTTTCAGGGAAGATCTTTGGTCTGTAAGAACTGGAGCTCGTGACTCCTGGCATGTCCTGCTTTATCTCACAGTGCTGCGCTCTGGCTGCAGCTCCCACGGGGTGCAGGAGGAGCCAGAGCTCCTGGCTCTCAAAAGCTGTGAAAGGGTTTGACCAGCAAAGCAGCTCTCTGGTTTTGGCAGGTGGGCACTCGGGGCTGGGGCTCATCTCACCTGCTTCTGACACCTTGATTCATCCTCCCTCACTGGGTGCCCACAGCCACTGGTGGTCATGGAATCATGGAATTCTTTGGGTTGAAAAAGACCTTTCAGATCACCAAGTCCAACCATTCCCCCAGCCCTGCCAAGGCCACCACTGACCCATGTCCCTCAGCACCACATCTACATGGCTTTGAAATCCCTCCAGGGATGGGGACTCCACCTGCCCTGGGCAGCCTGGGCCAGGCCCTGACAACCCTTTCCAGGAAGAAATTGTTCCCAGGATCCAACCTAAACCTCCTCTGGGCAATTGGAGGCTGTTTCCTCTCATCCCATCACTTGTTCCTTGGGAGAACAGACCATGGGGTGTCTGTGGGGGTCCCATGGGCTGGCTGATGGGACCTCTGGGGGACCTGCACCAGCAAGGGGCCTCTAGATCATAGAACCATAAAATCATGGAATGGTTTGGGTTGGAAAGGACCTTAAAGATCATCCAGTGCCACCCCCCTGCATGGGCAGGGACACCTCCCACCAGCCCAGGTTGCTCCAAGCCCCATCCAACCTGCCCTTCAACACTTCCAGGGATGGGGCAGCCACAGCTTCCCTGGGCAACCTGGGCCAGGGTCTCACCACCCTCACACCAAAGAATTTCCTCCTCATCTCCAACCTCAATCTCCCTCTGCCAGTTTTCATCCATTCCCCCCTGTGCTCTCATTAAGGTTGGAGTCCTGCTTCTCCAGCATCTCCCTCATGATGCAGAGGACGAGAGACAGGATTTAAGACTCTCTAGGGCTGATTTGTTCTTCTCTTCCTAAAAATCTGAGGAATGTTCTTCGTGGGCTGCCCACAGAAAGTGTGTCGGGCAGAAATCCAGCCTGGAGGTGGCCATGGTGTGAGACACTGATGTTCACTGCCCTTGGCAACCCCAGCTGAAGAGGAGGTGATCAGAGAAAAGGTCTCAGCTTGGGAATAGCCACTTCAGCCATGGCAGTGCCAGAAGAAGGGGCTGGGAAAAGAGATGAGGAAAACCCCTGACTTGTAAAACCAGATTTTGTTGGAGAGATGAAAGTCTCCATTTGCATCCAGAAGCTTTCAGAACTTTCTGGACACTGGCTGGATGTCAGCAAGGAAGAGCTGGAGCTCTTCTGTTCCAGGAAACCCAGCTGAAACATTTGTGATCTTCATTAATTGAAGGCAAAGCGAGACAAAAAATCAGGGCCAGAAGTTGTCCAGTCTCTGGAGAACAGAGGAGGAGGTTTTTAAAAACAACATTGGCCTGGGACGTGCAAAGAGCCAGTGATATTTGGGGGCAGAAAGGTCTGAGCAGAAGGGATGGGGAATAACTGGAGCTCCTCGTTTAAATAACAGAGGGAGGACAGGGCGAGGAGTTGTTTACATCCCTCTGGGCTTGAGCACACAGAGCGTGGCCTGGGGGGGAGATGTTTGAGCTGCCTGTGTCCCCAGGCTGCAGCCAAGGGCCCTTCACCCTGGCTCCATGCCAAACAAATCCCACCATGCCAAGAGGGAAACTCTTGGCTGCCTGGGAATGGTCCTACCAGGGAACCAGAGCTCTGCGGGGAGGATGAGCAAGGAGATCACAGCCAAGAAGGCCAATGGGCTCCTGGGGGGCATCAAGGAGGGTGTGGGCAGCAGGTCAGGGAGGTTCTCCTGCCCCTCTGCTCTGCCCTGGGGGGGGACACATCTGGAGAACTGGGTCCAGTTCTGGGCTGCCCAGGTCAGGAAGGACAAGGAGCTACTGGGGAGAGTCCAGGGCAGGGCCACCAAGATGCTGAGGGGACTGGAGCACCTGCCTGTGAGGAAAGGCTGGGAGAGCTGGGGCTGTTCAGCTGGAGAGGAGGAGACTGAGGGGGGATCTCATCAACCCTTCTCAACATCTCCAGGGGTGTCAGGAGAATGGGGCCAGACTCTTCTCAGCAGTGCCCAGTGACAGGACAAGGGGCAATGGGCACAAACTGGAGCACAGGAGGGTCAAGATGAACATGAGGAAAAACTTCTTGACTGTGAGGGTGACAGAGCCCTGGGACAGGCTGCCCAGAGAGGTGGTGGAGTCTCCTTCTCTGGAGACATTCCAAACCATCTGGATGTGTTCCTGTGGGATCTGCTGTAGGTAACTCTGCTCTACAGGGGGGTTGGACTAGTTGATGTCCAGAGGTCCCTTCCAACCCCCACCATTCTGTGACTCTTTGATCCTCCCAACACTGGCCTGGGATGAGGTAGATGAGGACCAGGAAGGTGGCTCTGGCACTGCTGCAGGTGGAGCAACCCCAGACCCGTGGTGGGTGGGATGGGTGTCATGTAGATCTGGATTTGGCTGTCCTGGGCAAGCAAGTCAGCAGAAGCCTCACGGTTCTGCTTTCTCTGATGGTCTCACCAGGCCAGGTTTAGCAGCTCTCAGGACTCAGCCAAGGATGCAGCATTTTCTCCAGGAATGTCCTTGGCTCTGAGTTGTCCCTGGGTTACCCAAAATTGGCCCAGGAAAGGAGCAGCTTGGCCAGCTTGTTGTGGTTGGCTCCAGCAACCTTCTCACATGCCTTAGAGCTTCATGGCAACAGGTACCCAAACACCCAGGAACAGCAAGTGCAAAACAACCTGCCACTGGCCACCTCAGGGGACTTCTCCATGCTGTGGGACAGTCTCAGGGGACATCCCTGTCCCCTGGGATCTCTCACGTGTCTTGTGCCCAGTCTCCTCAGTCCCTTCACCCATGGTCACACTGGGGGGGGTGGGATTAGGTGCCTCACTCACTGCTGGGATTTGGGATAGCTGGGCAGGATGGGGGGGGATACTGGGACCCCTTTAGAGCCCAAGCTCTAGGTAGGCATCTCCAGAGGATGGTGAGATGCTCAAGGTTAGAGGTATGGGTTGGATCTCAGAGTATCTTGGTGGCTCTGGAGACCTTTGTAGTGTTTGGTAGCATGTGCAGGACAGACTGAAACCTCCCGAGTGACTCCAGATTGGCTCGTTAGGATCTCTAATGATGCCTAAACCCCCAACTCCAACCAACCAAACCCAGCTTCCTCCCCTGGCCAGGCTGGGCTGGGAGACCCCAGCTGACCAACAACCTTTATGGAGCTGGGCCTTCCCCACCTCCAGAAGCCCCCCCAGGCACCCAGGATTTGTGTGGCACCAATGGAGCTTTGCTGGAGGGTGCTTTGCTGGAGGCTCCTTGTTGCTAAGCCAAGAGACCAACTGGAAAATGTTCCAACGGCTGTGGGAGAAGTTTGTTATCCCAGCAGGGGGTGGGAGAAAGGGACAGTCTCTTGACCTGGATTTTATCTCCCATCCCTACATCTCTGGAGGGATTCTGTTGGTGGTGAAAGCCACGCTCCAGGCAGCCAGCACACCAGAAGGGTTCTGCTGGTGGAGCTGCTGGAGAGGAGGGAGGCAGTAGCAAGGAGAAGACTTGTGGGCTCCAGGGGGCTCCAGAAATTACCCCGTGTGGCTGAAAGAATTGCTGGATGAATTAAGTCTGGCTGGTCCAGTTGTCCTTCAGCAGATGTCTGCATCTTGGTGTAGGAGGACCATGCACTGGTGTAGGGCAGTCTGGTTACATGCAGTGATAACTCCTTGGTGTCTGCAAGACCTTGTTAGATCCATGGGATCTCCACGAGTGGGCAGGTTCTGAAGGCACTGATCCTTGCCTCTCCCTTTGCTTCATGTTTTCCCCCCACATTCCTCAAGACCAGATGTCCCCACAGCTGCACACAGCAAGGACCCTGCCCCTCTGCTTGGGTGGGTGCAGCCCATGTCCCCACTGCCACCCAGAGCAGCTGGAGCCATCAGCCATCTGGGAGTTATCACTGGACTTTCCAGCAGTGCTGATGGTCAGGGTGGGCCTGATCCTGGCTCAGGCTCCTTAAAGGGCTTTTCCAACCTAAACGACTCTATGATGGGTCCAGAGGAGAGCAACAAGGCTGGTGAAAGGACTAGAGGGAAAGTCTTACAGGGAGAGGTTGAGGATGTTGGGATTGTTTAGCCTGGAGAAGAGGAGACTCAGGGGGGACCTCATCACTCTCTTCAACTACCTGAAGGGAGGTTGTAGTCAGGTGGGGGCTGGGCTCTTCTCCCAGGCAACTGGTGACAGGACAAGAGGCCACAGCCCGAAGCTGCTCCAAGGGAGGTTTAGGTTGGATATTAGGAAGCACTTCCTCATGGAGAGGGTGATTAGACATTGGAATAGACTTCCCAGGGAAGTGGTGGAGGCACCATCCCTGGATGTGTTCAAGGCAAGGCTGGATGGGGCACTTAGTGCCATGGTCTAGATGGTGTGGTGGTGTTGGTCATAGGCTGGACTTGATGATCTTCAAGGTCTTTTCCAGCCTTGGTGATTCTGTGATTCTGTGTGATTCTCTGAGTCCCCTCTGGATGCTCTCCTGCCATCTCCTGGGGGTGATGTTTCACAGCTGGGGGTTTGTCTTCCAGAGGCCACCAAAGCTGCAGGTGACATTGGAGGCCCAGGCAGTGTTGAGGTCACTATTTCTGGAGCCCCAAACTGCAGCTGCAGATTTGGCCCTGAGATCTTTTGCTGATGGTCCCGGGCCACGTGCCCCCAGCAGTGACCCTGGCAGAGGAACCATCCTGGACTCCTCTGGTTTCCCCCCTTCAGCCAAGTCCTCCCTGAGCCTCCATGGGCCGTGGCTCCTCGAGCCACCACGTGTCCCCCCAGGTTTCCATCCCTACGGCCTGTTCTCCAGCTGAGCCCAGCTCAGGGTGGGGTGTTCTGTCCAGCCTGGGCATCCAGACCCTGAGGGCCTCTTCCCAGGACACGGGTCTGAAAATAACTGCAAGCTGGCCCCTTCCAGGGACAAAACATTTTTATGACATTTTTATTATCCCCTTGGCCAGGGACTGGTGTCACAGCAGCAGCAGCCAGGCCACAAAATGCCCCTTTTCTACAGTTTGGGTACAAGTTTTGCAACTCCTCTCCTCCCCTCTCTCCTCTCCCCTCTCTCCTCTCTCCTCTCCTCTCCTCTCCTCTCCTCTCCTCTCCTCTCCTCTCCTCTCCTCTCCTCTCCTCTCCTCTCCTCTCCTCTCCTCTCCTCTCCTCTCCTCTCCTCTCCTCTCCTCTCCTCTCCTCTCCTCTCCTCTCCTCTCCCCTCTCTCCTCCCTCCTCTCCCCTCTCCTCTCTCCTCTCCTCTCCTCTCCCCTCTCCCCTCTCTCCTCTCTCTCCTCTCTCCTCTCCCCTCTCTCCTCTCCCCTCTCTCCTCTCTCTCCTCTCCCCTCTCCCCTCTCTCCTCTCTCCTCTCCCCTCTCCCCTCTCTCCTCTCTCTCCTCTCTCTCCTCTCTCCTCTCTCCTCTCCCCTCTCTCCTCTCTCCTCTCCCCTCTCTCCTCTCTCGCCTCTCCCCTCTCCCCTCTCTCCTCTCTCCTCTCCCCTCTCTCCTCTCTCTCCTCTCTCCTCTCCCCTCTCTCCTCTCTCTCCTCTCTCCTCTCCCCTCTCCCCTCTCTCCTCTCTCCTCTCTCCTCTCCCCTCTCTCCTCTCTCTCCTCTCCTGTCTCCTCTCCTGTCTCCTCTCCCCTCTCCTCTCTCCCCCCTCCTCCCTCCCCCTTCCTCCCTCCCCTTTCCCCTTTCCCTTACAAACCTCCCTGTGACACCTCAGGGTGCCCTTCCCTCTGCCAGCTCTCAGCCCCCACCCTGACCACATCCATACCTACCACCCAAAAAGCCATTTTTTACCCCCAAACAAGGGCCTTTCAGAGCAGGAGCCAAAAACCTACCTCCACCATCCCATCCCCACCACCCCCAGCAGATCTTAGGATCTCCCACCCATCCCACCCCCTTCCCAGCCCCCGGAGCAGTGCAGCGAGCTGCTCGGATTCCAGGCAAGAACTTCCCAGTCTCCTTTCCCTTTTAAGGCAACATCTCAGTGGGTTTGAGGGTTACAAATGCTAACAAGCAATAGCAATGCTCATTTTAGTCTATTTAGAGGAAACGAGGAGGCATTTCAGTTCATCAAAACACTGGTGATTAATCAGCCAAGTACCAGGCTGTTTTCATTAGGCTTATTTTTAAAGGTCTGACACGCTGTGTAAAAATATTCCCCTAATAATCGTGCTGGGAGCAGAGGGAATGGCACAGGAGGGGGTGCAGCAGCCCTGGTTTCTAGGTATCCAAGGTAAATATGTCAGAGGAGGGAGCAGGCAGGACTCAGGATGGCCATGGACAGGGTAGAGGGCTGGTGGTAGCAGATGGAGACAGCCTGGCTGGCAGCCTGGGCAGCAGGAGAAGGTGGCTGGTGGCTGTGCTGGCTTCAGCCAGAGCCTGAGGGGCAGAGGGGAAGGTGCTTTTCTCTCTCCTCTTCTGCATCATCCCACCACGCAGCCCCTCTGCTGGGCTCCAGCTGGAGAACCTGCTTCATCTCCAGCCTGGAGGCGAGGACTCGGCACTGGCACCAGTGAGGAGAGCTTGGGCTGGTGGCACCACCTGGGCTGGCTCCTTTTCCCTGGCTCCTTTTCCCCTGCCTCCTTCATCTCCTTTTCCCTGGCTCCTTTTCCCCTGCCTCCTTCATCTCCTTTTCCCTGGCTCCTTTCCCCCTGACTCCCTTTCCCATGGCTCCTCTTCCCCTGCCTCCTTCATCTCCCTTTCCCTCAGCTCCTTTTCCCCCAGCTCCTTTTCCCCCAGCTCCCTTTCCCTCCGATCACTTTCCCTTAACTCCTTTTCCCTGGCTCCTTTTCTCCCAACTCCTTTTCCCCCTGTTCCTTTTCCACATCCCACCCTGGCTCCAGAGCCCTCCTTCCACAGACCTGCCCCACTCCACAGCACCTGGACATGTGGCAACACATCATGGATGGACACTTGGCTGGGATAACCATGGGATAATGAGACATTCCCAGGGGCTTTACTGAGCAGGGATTTGGTGTGCATCTTATTTTGCTCTAATTTCCTCTTGTTTGGAGAAATCCAAGTCCTCTGAGTGTGGGAGATGTTGCAGGTCCTGCTCTCCAGGGGGTTCCTCCCTTTCACCATCATCTGCTCATTCCTGGACAAAGCCTTTGCTCTGCTTGGTCTTGGGGGGGCCTGGGGAGCTTAGAGGAGGCTCAGGGCTCCCCACTGTCAAGCTGTGTGAGCTTGGGTTGGGAAGGAGAAGGCTTTTTGGAGCAGTAAGTGTGGAGAACATGGAATCATGGAATTTTTTGGGTTGGAAAAGACCTTTAAGATCATCCAGTCCAACCATTCCCTCAGGCTAACCCATGTCCCTCGGCACCACATCTACATGGCTTTGAAATCCCTCCAGGGATGGGGACTCCACCCCCACCCTGGGCAGCCTGGGCCAGGGCCTGACAACCCTTTCCAGGAACAAATTGTTCCCAAGATCCAATCTCAACCTCCCCTGGCACAACTTGAGGCCATTTCCTCTTGTCC
Organism: Hemiprocne comata; assembly: GCA_020745705.1. Taxonomy (NCBI): domain Eukaryota; kingdom Metazoa; phylum Chordata; class Aves; order Apodiformes; family Apodidae; genus Hemiprocne; species Hemiprocne comata. The sequence goes on along the minus strand of CM036610.1, from coordinate 5,402,197 downwards.
CATCACTTGTTCCTTGGGACAAGAGATCGACCCCCCCTGGCTCCAACCTCCTCTCAGGCAGTTGCAGAGCCAGAAGGTCTCCCCTCAGCCTCCTTTGCTCCAGGCTGAACACCCCCAGCTCCCTCAGCTGCTCCTCATCAGACTTGTGCTCCAGGCCCTCCAACTGGATGAGGCAGCTGGACCTGACTGGAGCATGCTCAGCCTGTGGACACAACAAGGCTGCAGAGCCCTAGGGGGCACCTCTCTGTTCTCCCAGGAACCTCCAAGAAACCTCCTCCAACCTGGGACATCCCCAAAGACCTTTGAAAGGCACCGTTGGGCATGGGAGTGAGGGGAGAGCGAGGCAGCCAAGTCCTCATCCCCACACACCCCCTGCCAGGGCAGACGTGGCTCTTCTGAGGTGCCTCAGGATGTCACTGAGCATCCTCACACCATCAACAGGGCACATCACAGGATCACACAGAATCACAGAATCACCAAGGCTGGAAAAGACCTTGAAGATCATCAAGTCCAGCCTATGACCAACACCACCACACCATCTAGACCATGGCACTAAGTGCCCCATCCAGCCTTGCCTTGAACACATCCAGGGATGGTGCCTCCACCACTTCCCTGGGAAGTCTATTCCAATGTCTAATCACCCTCTCTGTGAGGAAGTGCTTCCTAATATCCAACCTAAACCTCCCTTGGAGCAACTTCAGGCTGTGCCCTCTTGTCCTGTCACTGGTTGCCTGGGAGAAGAGCCCGCCCCCACCTGACTACAACCTCCCTTCAGGTAGTTGATGAGGTCTGGGCGGGCAGGGCCACCAGCTCAGCGCCAGAGGAGATGGCATCACAGGGATATCACAAGGGGTGGTGGTGGCCTTGAGGCACCTCTAGGAGCCTCATCCTGTGTCCGTGGGGTTGGCAGTGGCCCATGTGGAGGCAGGGACAGGCTCTGCCAGGGCCTGGCACGTGCCTTTACTGTCGCCTGTTTATGTCCACGCAGGGGAGCCAAGAACTCTCTTAACTAAATAAACATCTCCCTGGCCCCAGATGGCATCTGCTTGTACATCAGGTACAAACAGTCCCTGCTCACTGCCAGGCCAGTTCTTCCCACACAGCAGCAGTCCCTGAGGGCCAGCAGAGCCCTGGCATGGCCACCACAGGGGGCTGGGGACAGCACTGGAGCATCGCTGGGGGGAGGAGGCCAGTCCTGGTGTCTGGAGCCTGGTTTGGGGGTTCAAGGCACTGGATGAAGCCGCGGTGCTGTGGTGGCCCTGGGAGGGCCCAGGGAGATGGTAAAGGTGTCACAGCAGGGTCTCCCACAGGCAACTTTCCTCCTCCTTTCCCTGAAGCCCTCAAGTTCCCCTGGCAAAGTCAGCCTTCCAACCTGAAGGGGCTCCAGGAAAGCTGGGGAGGGACTTTGGGCAAGGGCAGGGAGGGATGGGATGAGGGGGAATGGATGAAAACTGGCAGAGGGAGATTGAGGTTGGAGATGAGGAGGAAATTCTTTGGTGTGAGGGTGGTGAGACCCTGGCCCAGGTTGCCCAGGGAAGCTGTGGCTGCCCCATCCCTGGAAGTGTTGAAGGGCAGGTTGGATGGGGCTTGGAGCAACCTGGGCTGGTGGGAGGTGTCCCTGCCCATGCAGGGGATTGGAACTAGATGATCTTTCAGGTCCCTTCCAACCCAAACCATCCCATGATTCTGTGATTCTAAGGTGATGAAAAAGAAGACAAAAAAGGTGATTTAAAAGAGGACAGCTTGTAGGAGATATGATAGGAAGGGGTCACACAACGCTAAGGAAGGTGCATCCTGCTGCTTGTTGGGTTATTGTCTGTGCACTGGGGAAGAGGAGGACATCCCACAGACCCCTGGAGGCCTTTGGGAAGGGGCTGGAGGCAGAAGGAGAGCAGAGATGTCCTGGAGAGCTTCAGCAGGACCTTGGCCCTGCTGGGTCCTGCAGGCTTTGCCCACACTCAGGGTACTGAGATGCTGGACCCTTCTCTGGACCCAGGACCTCGGCTGGGTTGATCTCCCTCTTCCAAAGCCAGAGCAGAGGCTGCAGCATGTGAACATGGGATGGGAAGTCCCTCTGGTGAGGTGGAGGAGACCCTGGCCCATATTTAGTGCTAAACCATCCCACTAGGAGCAGGTCGCTCACCTCCCTGCAGGGTCCTGGCCTGTCCCCTGCCACCACACAGACCAGAGCTCGCTGTCCCTCTGCTCCCCATGGCACCTCCCTGGTGCCTCCTGGAGACCCTGCACCAGGATCTCACCAGGTTTCTATCATAAACACCTGGATTAGGGAAGCTCATCCCTTGTAGGTGCAGACCAAGACCTTCCTGAGGACTGTCCTGCACACCATCCCCGTGGCTGCTCCTGGGTGACAGGGGAACAGAGTTGGTGACAATGGACTGGGGTGGCAAAGTGTGGAGGTCAGAGTCTTCTCTCTCTGTAACACCTTGGGTTTTTCTTCTCTTGTTAGGAAAGCAGATTGAGCGAGAAGAAGAAGGGAGACAAAAATGAAGAAGAAAAGGGAAAGGAAGCACCTTCCAAAGACCTGGCCAGGAAAAGGGATACAAAAGTGGGGAAAGACTTGAAAAAGGAAGAAAATGTTGAGAAACCAGACCCAAAAGTCAAAGGTGAGACCGAGACCAAGGCCAAAGAGGAGAAGGCCATCAACAACAAAGTCAAGGCCATGGAGAAAAAGCTGATGGGGAAGGACAAAAAGGAGGAAGAGAAGAGCTCGGGATTAAAGAAGGAACCAGGGAAGGATAAAAAGGAGGAAGAAAAGGGCTCAGTTTTAAAGAAGGACACAGGGAAGGAGAAAAAAGAGGAAGAAAAGGGCTCAGTAGTAAAGAAGGACACAGGGAAGGAGAAAAAAGAAGAAGAAAAGGATTCTGCGTTGAAGAAGGGCACAGGGAAGGACAAAAAGGAAGAAGAGAAGAGCTCGGGATCAAAGAAAGAGGCAGAAAAAGACACCAAGGGAGAAGATAAGAAAGAAAAAGATAAAAAGGAAGAGGAAAAGAGCTCAGCTTTGAAAAAACCAAAGGCAGACAAGGAGAAATCCCAGGCAGAAGAGGAAAAGGCAGAGGAGAAGAAACAGGAGACCAAGGTGGCATCAGAGAGCAGCCCCTCCAAGCCCACCAGCACCAGCTCCCCAGATCAGGCCAAGGATGACGAGGCCTCCAGCATTTTTGATGAGCTCATCGAGAAGGTGAAGAACAACGACGCTGAGGTCACCGAGGTGAACGTGAACAACTCGGACTGCATCAACAACGAGACCCTGGTGCGCTTCACCGAGGCCCTGGAGTTCAACACCGTGGTCAAGCTCTTCGCCTTGGCCAACACCCGCGCCGACGACCACGTGGCCTTCGCCATCGCCATCATGCTCAAGTCCAACAAGGTGTTGACCAGCATCAACCTGGACTCCAACCACATCACAGGCAAGGGCATCCTGGCCATTTTCCGGGCGCTGCTGCAGAACAACACGCTGACGGAGCTGAGGTTCCACAACCAGAGGCACATCTGTGGGGGGAAGACAGAGATGGAAATCGCCAAGCTCCTGAAGGAAAACACCACGCTCCTGAAGCTGGGCTACCACTTTGAGCTGGCTGGGCCACGCATGACGGTCACCAACCTGCTGAGCCGAAACATGGACAAACAGAGGCAGAAACGCCTCCAGGAGCAGAAACAGGCACAGGAACGTGGGGAGAAGAAAGACCTTCTGGAGGTGCCCAAGCCCGGAGCCCTGCCGAAGGGGTCCCCCAAGTCATCCCCACAGCCATCTCCCAAGGCTTCCCCCAAAAGCTCTCCCAAGAAAGGGGGGGCACCCAGCGCGCCGCCCCCGCCTCCTCCTCCACTCGCCCCACCACTGATCAACGAGAACCTGAGGAACTCACTCTCACCAGCCACGCAGAGGAAGTTGGGAGACCGGGCACTGCCTGTCCAGGAGAAGAACTCACGGGACCAGCTGCTGGCGGCCATCCGCTCCAGCAACCTCAAACAGCTGAAGAAGGCAAGTGCAGGGCCATGGTGGGGTCCACCATGGGTTCCTCTGTGGGCTGAGATCCGAGGTCACGTCATTTGGGTAGTGGAGAGGTGAGGGCTGTTGTTCTCCTGCATCCCTGGTCCCAACCCCGGCACAGAGAACGTGGTGGGGCACATCCACCCCTTTGCCAAGCAGGTGGTGGGGCAGATCCATCCCTTTGGCACCATCCCTTGCAGAGCAGGTGGGATCAGCAGAGCCATTCAAAAGAAGATCCATCCCTTGGCAGAGAGCAAGGGGAAGATCCATCCTGTGGCAGAGCCCCTGGGGTGGGCCAATCCACCTTCTTCAGCCATCAGTTTTGGCTCCAGGGTTTGGGACACGAGGAAGAAGCCATCTTTAACGTATAACCCCAGGGATAGGATCTAGGACCTTCTCCTCCTTCTCCTGGAGGCTCACAACCACCTCCATGGAGCAGTGTCCATGCAGGCAGCAGGTCCCCAAGCTCATTGAGCTCTTGCTGCCATGTTGGCCGGGCTGAGGGGGGGGAAGTAGCCCAGGGTGGCCAGAGCAGCTGTGTCACCAACGCTGGTCCCACCAGGACACCTCAAAACATCTCACTCACCCCAGGTGATTGGTGTCCTTGGCTGGACTGCCCACAGGCTGGAGCATGGGGACAACCAGCCTGGTCAAGATGCACCATCAATGAAGAGAGGTTCCTGGCTCCACCACGCTGGGTCTGCACAGGGTTCCTGAGCCATCCCAGTGTCCCCAAGCTATCCTAGTGTCCCCAAGCCACCCCAGTGTCCCCTCCATTGCTCCCCGCAGTTAACGAGGTGTCCTCTCCGGCAGGTGGCGGTACCGAAGCTGCTGCAGTAGGGATGGGGAGGGGCGGCCCGGCGCGGTGGCCCAAGGGACACCGGCCTTTCTCGCGACCGTTTCCATGACAAGCCCTGTGGGACCCTGCAGTGACCGACGCCGAGGAGCAGCGATCTCTCTGGGACGGACAGACGGACGGGCTGGCCCGAGGACGGCCACCGCGGCCCCTCCGTGTCTCACGGAAGGAGGACGTTGTCGTCGTATTTATGATGTTGAGGGTTGTGAAGCCCTTCAAGCTGCCACCAGCACCGCGTCCCCGCCCCCTGGGGACACCGGAATGAGGAGGGGTCTTGCATGGGAAACTCCCCTCGGTGCGTGGCCGGGGAAGGGGGGGTGGCACCTGCCATCCCGGCTTGCCTGATGGCCCCGAGGTGGCCCAGTTTGGGGCGAGCAGAGGGGATCTCCCCGCCTTGCAGGGGACACAGCCTGTTGTCACCTCATGGCTGGTGTCCCCAGGGGGGTCTTCAGGTGGCCAAGCACAGCGGGGGGCGGGGGTGGACACTGGGGAGGAGCCGGGGGTGGGAGATGAGACAGGAGGTGGGGCAGGGTCTGGAGCCCCCCAGCCCATTCAGGACCATTCCTTAAACTTTTCAACCCCATTTAGGGTTGAGGGGTTTTTTCCCTCTTCTTGACCCACCACCCTCTCGATGTGACACCCAACCCCTCCACCTGCCCCCCCCCCCCCCCCCATGCAGAGACTCTCCCTGGGGACAGCAGGGTGGGCTCATTGGCAGGGGGGCAAGGGGGTGGCACGCGGGGGACAGTGCCTGTCCCCAAGGTGGGTCTGGGGGCCACTTGGTGCCCACCCCCCCAACCCCCCCCCCCCCCGGCAGGAAGCCACCTGCGCCTTTTGTACGACCGCGGCCACTGCATCAGCAATAAAAGCTCACCCAACGCTTGCCACCACCTTGGGGACATTCTGCTCCCCGGGGTCCCCTGGGGTCCCCAGGAGCGGTGGCATGGTGGGGGAAAGGGGGGGTATTTAGAAATGGGCTCAGCCCCCCCCCATGGTTGGGGCAACCAGAGCTCCACCATGGGCCACCTCAACTGGACACCACCAGATGGTCACCCCAAACTGGTCACCCTGGGGCCACCCAAACACCTTGGCCTGGGTCTCTCTGGTCACCCACCCACCCAAACAGACCACCCTGGAGACACCCTAGGCTCCCGGGGTCACCCAGCACGGGGGCTGGGGGCTCCTTCAGGGTCTCCCCGACCACCCAGTGTCCCCCCCGAGCCCGGGGGTCCCCCCAGGCTGGGCCGGGGTCTCCCCCAGGGTCCCCGGGCTGTGGTGGTGGTGGTGGCACCACCGTGGCGGGGCACGACGCGGGACGCTGAGTGGCCCCCGGGGGGGGTTCCCGCCGGTTCGGGGTTTCCCCCCGCCCCCGGGCCCGGGCTGTGGGGTGAAGCCGCGGGTCCCGACACCGGGCGCCATGTCCGTATTTGAGCATTTAGCGGGAGGCAGCGCTCGGCCCGGCGGGCAGGCAGGCCCCGCGACCCGCCCCCACTCTCCCCCGAGTCCCGTCCCTCCGGGACACACCGGGAGGGGACGGGGAGACGGGGCTGCGGGGAGCGCGGCGCCCTTGGCGGGGCATGGGGTGCTCTGTTTCACCCGCACCCAGCGCCCCCTGGCCGGGTCCGGAGTCGGTGGGGACCCCACACCGGGCATCCAGGGGCTGCCGGGACACCCCGAACCGGGCACCCAGAGCTCCCCGGGCGGGCACCGGGGCCAGCGGGGACCCCACACCGGGCATCCTGGAGCTGCCGGGACACCCCGAACCGTGCACCCCCGACTGGCCCCGAACCCGTACACCGAGGCCATCGAGACAACCCTCCCGGTGCACCCGTTCCGTTCCCCCCCGCCTGGCTGTCCACCTGTGACCGGCAGGGGGCGCCATAACAACGGCGGGGCGGCGGCGGCGGCACCGGCAGCGCCCGGCGGCGGCCGACAGAGGGAGCTATAATCAACACCAGAGCAGTGCACCGGGAACGCTCGGCGGCGACCGGCAGGGGGCGCTGTAACGTCACCGGGCTTGTGGCACCCGCTGCTCCCGGCGGCGAGCGGCAGGGGGCGTTATAACAGCACCGGGGCGGCGTCCCCGGCAGCGCTTGGCGGCGGCCGGTAGGGGTCGCGCTGCCTCCGGTCCCGCTCGTCCCCGGTCGGTGTCGGGGCTCTCGGTATCGCGGAGCCGGTTAGAAGACAAAAGGCGCGAGCGGCGGGGCGATGGGCGGCGGGGCGGCGCCATGAGGAGGAGGAGGAGGCGGCGGCGAGCATGGCGGCGGGAGGCGGCGGCGGGGCGCGGCGGGGGCTGCTGAAGCGGAAGCCGAACTTCACGCTGCAGGAGATCGACATCCTGATGAGCGAGGTGCTCAAGTACGAGCAGCTGCTGTTCGGCGCCGCCGCCAGCACCGTGAACGCCTACGAGAAGCAGAAGATCTGGTGGCGCATCACCAACAAGATCAACGCGGCCGGGCGGAACCAGCGCGACATCGGCGAGGTGAAGAACCGCTGGCGGGGGCTGCGCCGCAGGGCCAACGACAAGATCACCCGGCACCGGCAGGAGAGGCAGGGACCGGCCGCTCGGCCCGCCGGTAGAGCTGGCAACGGCAATGGCAATGGGAATGGCTCCGGGCCGGGCCCACCGGAGCTCGGCCCCGGGCCCGCTCCCGGTTGGGGAACGCGCGGAGCCACTGGGATCGACCCGCCGCTGCTCAGCGTGGAGGTGGTGGCACCGCACGGTGGGTGCGGGGGGTGGGACAGGGGGACGGGGGACCGGGACAGGGACGGGCACGAGGGTTATCGGGACAGGGACGGAGGGGATCGGGAGATGGGCACGAGGGACCAGCATATGGGTAGAGGGAGCTGGAACAGGGACTTGGGGGAACTGGAGCAGGGGGGTCACTGGGACCAGGACAGGTGCATAGAGGGACAGGGACACAGGGGACCAGGACAGGGACACGGGGGACAGGCACATGAGGGCACCGGGACATGGACATGAGGGATTGGGACAGGTGTTAGAAGGGGTTGGGGACATGGACACAGGGGACTGGATGTGGGGGGACCAGGACACAGACACAAGGGAATGGGACAGGGATATGGAGGACTGGGACAGGGAAGCAGGGGACCAGGACCAGGACAGGTGTGGGGGGCAACGGGGACCAGGACGTGGGAGGACATGGACCAGGATGCAGGTGGACCAGAGCTGTGTCAGGGGCACTGGGACCAGCATGTGGGGGACTAGGTCAGGGACATGCAGGACTGGGGCAGGGATGTGGAGGGACAAGGACAGGGACATAGGACACAGGGACAGCAACAGGGGTGCTGGGACCAGGACAGGAGGATACGAGAATCTGGCTGGTGACATGAAGGGCTGGGACCAGGACAGGGGCAAGGGACAGCACACTGTGTCAGGGCACCAGGACAGGGCCAGGAGCACCAAAACCAGGTCGGGGACATGGGAGGACCTGGGCCAGGACAGGGGACTGACACCAGGACAGCAGCAGGAGGGGACTGAGACCAGGACAGAGACTGGGACAGGGGCACAAGGAGACCAGGATCAGGACAGGGGTGTGGGGGGACATGGACCAGGGTGGGGACAGGGGCAGTAGAATTGGGACAGGAGGACTCCAGGATCAGGCCAGGGATATGAATGACTGGGATTAGGTCAGGGACAAGGGACAAGGGGTATTGATAAGAGGGGACTGGAAATAGGACAGGGACATGGTGGGACTGGGACAGTGACATTGGCAGGACTGGGACAGGGACAAGGGTCATGGGAGGACTGGGACCAGAGCAGGGACATGGAGAGAGCTGGACCAGAACAAGGACGTGGGGGGGTACTGGGACCAGGATAAGGACATAGGGGAACAAGAACAGGGGCATGGGAGACCAGGACAGCAACATGAGGGACCTGGGCAAAGACATGGATGTTACTGGGATTAGGAGAGGGACGTGTGGGGACCAGAACAGTGACATGAGGGTACCAGGAACATGCAGGGACATGGGGGCACCACATTCCGGACAGGGATATGGGAGTCTTGGGACCGGGAGAGGGACAAGGGACATGGGATGGGGCTGGACCACGCTGAGGGATCCACACATACAGATGGGACCAGGAGCGGGTGCAGGGGAGAGGACATTGGAGTGCAGGGACAGGGATAAGAGTGACGGGGATGGCGGAAGGGGCCGGGTGGCTCGGTCCGTGGGGCACTGGGGACACGGGGGGTCCCGCCAGCTGCCCCGCGCTCTCCGTCCCTCCCGCAGGCGTCAAGGAGGAAGTGGTGAAGGAAGAGCCGGTGGAAGTGAAGACCGAGCCCTTCCCCGGCCCGCCCACCGACGGCATCCCCGGCCGCGGCCCCGAGCGCCGCCCGCCCCGCGCCGCCATCCGCCCCCCCGGCGACTTGTGCGAGGGCTGGAGCCGCAGCCCCCCGCGCCCCCCGCCCCCCGAACTCCCCCTCGGCGACCTGAGCGGGCAGCAGGACCCGTTGGCCTCCGACTTCCCCGGCGTCCTCTTCCAGCAAGAAGAGGTCGAGCCCCTCACTAACTGCGGCGGGAGTGAAACGGGCGGCCCCCTCGGGACGACGGGTTTGTCGGAGGGGACACCCGATTGTCCCCAACTCACCCCGGCTGAAAAACGCATCGTCCAGTCCAACGAGAGGCTGGTGCAGGAGATGCGGGCGTTCCGCCGGGAATACGCCGAGAGCCGCCGGGAAACCAGCTCGGTGCTGAGCCTCATGGCCCAGGCGCTGAGCGGGCTCAGCCGCAGCCTGGCCGAGATCCGGGACCTCTACCTCCGGGAGCGGGGGGTCCCCAAACCCTGACACCCCCTCCCCGCTCCCCACGCAGCTGGCTGTGTGCACCCTGTTGTCTCCGCCCCCCGGGAACAGTTTTTTTTCCCCAGCTCCCAAGTTGCTTTTATTATTTTTATTATTTGTTTCCCCCCCCCCCCAACGCACTTAAATAAAGCTCAGAGCTGCCCCTCCCCCCCAAGTTCCTGGATCCCCTCCCCGGGCTCGTTGTGGGGTTTGGGGGGGGCCATGGGATCCCCCTCCCTGGCCTCGTTTTTGGGGGAGGGCGATGGGATCCCCTGGGAGATGGGGCAGCAGTTTTTCCCGAGGGGGGGGGGGGGGGTCGGGATGGCTTTTCCAGTGTGCTGCTTTTATTATTTTTATTATTTTTTTCCCCCTCCATCCCACTTAAATAAAACTCAGAGCTGCACCCCACCCACCCACCCAGTCCCTGGATTTCCCCTCACCGGGCTCGTTGTGGGCTTTTAGGGGGTGGGTGACAACGGGATGCCCTGGGAGATGGGGCAGCAGTTTGTCCCGGGGGGGTGGGGTGTGGATAGCTTTTCCAGTTTGCTTCTTCTATTATTTTTATTATTATTCTTTCCCCCTCCATCCCACTTAAATAAAACTCAGAGCTGCTCCCCCCACCCCCAGTCCGTGGAATTCCCCTCCGCTGGCTCGTTGTGTGGTTTTGGGGGCGGGGGGGGGACACACAACGGGATGCCCTGGGAGATGGGGCAGCAGTTGGTCCCCGGGGAGGGTGGTTGTGTCTTGATGGCTTTTCCATGGAATGATGGACTCGGGCAGTCCCAAATTTAGCCAGTGGCTGGACCCCCCCTACTCCGGGTGATGGGGCGGGGGCGATGAATGACCCCGACAGCCATCCAAAACAGCCGGGGGGGGGATGGGGTGGGCATCACACCCCCCCCAGGGCCTGTTCCGTGCCGGATCCCAACTCCAATGACTCGGGATGAGGGGATGAATGGAAGAATCGGACTCACACCCGAAGCGCCCCCCTCCTTCCGGGGGTTAAATTTGCTGCTTTCTGCCCCAAAACCACCACTCGGGTGGGGTTCACACACACACACACACACACACCCCCCTCAATTTTGAGCGGTGGGGCTGGGAGAGCAGCAGTTTATCCCAGTGGCTGGTTTGGTGGGAATTAACCATCCCAGCCCAGTTTTTGCAAGGAGAAGCCCTGGGAGTGGAAGGGTAAGGGGTAAAAGTCGTGTGTGTCCCCCCCGCAACAGCTCCCTGGGTGGGGGGGGGGGTGCGGGGCTCTGTTCCCCCGCCCCCGGGACGGAGCCACCAAGACGACACCGGCCGTGGGACACAGGACGCAGTTTAATGCCAATCCCGGGGGGAAAAACCGGGGCCAAATCCGGATGCGGGCGTGCAGGGGGGGGTGCAGCGATGCTCGGCCCTCGGGGGACCACTCCCCGGGTGCTCCCCCCCCTCCTCCATGTGTGCAGCGGGGCCGTTGGCACCCGGAGCCGGGGGCGGAGGAACCCACAAAGGGCCCAGTGTGTGGGACAAGAGCCATCCTGTGCTGGTGACACGGGGTCAACCCCCCTCGGGGTGGTTGGGAAGGGCCCGATCCGGCCCCAGATCCCTCTCCAGCGGAGGCGGGGGGGGTGGATGGTGGTGGGTGCGGGGTCCTGGTGGGTGCTCAGGCTCCGGGGTAACTGGGCTGTGCTGGGACGTAGGGTGGAGGAGCTGTGGGGGAAGCAGGACGGGGGGGTCAGCACCTACCAGGCCACTGGGACCCCCTGGGGAATTAGGGAGGGAGAGGAGGGGGTCCCCATCACCCCCCCACACACACACCCAGTGCTTACCTGTGGGGTTGTAGACAGGGGGGGCGGAGGGGTACATGGGGTACTGGGCGGCGGGGTCGGCGGGAGGGTACATGGCCATGGGGGTGAAGCCGGGCTGGGGGGGCACCGGGCCGGCTTTGGGGTCCATGGGGAAGGGCGCTGGGGGGGGCGCGGGGGGGTAGCTGGTGAGCGGGATCTCCGGGCCTGCGGGAGACACGGGAGTGGGAGCTGCGGCACCCGGCACGGGGACAGGGACCGGGCAGAGCCCGGCGGGGCCCGCGGTGTCCATGGCCCTTCGGGGAGCGCCGGGGGGGGGGGGGGCGGTGGACACCCGCTCCAGGGTCCTCCCCGGCACCCAAGCCCCTCACCCTGCACATAAGTGCCCCCCTATACATCCAGTCACCCCAAATACCTCCACCCTGTTATCTACAGCCCCTCCTGCACCCAACACCCCTCCCCACACCTCACCCCCCCCTGCATCCCCCCCCTCATCCCTTCAGCTCCCAACCCTGGACCCAAGTGCCTCTCCCCCCGCACCCTCATCCCCTCCACCATCCTTCCAGACACCCCCTTCTCCTGCACCCCAACCCCCCTCCTCGCACCTCACCCCCCCTCCTTCATCCCACTCCCCCACCCTGCCCCCAAGTGCCTCCCCCCTCACCGCAAGGCCCACCCCTCCAGTCACCCCAAATCCCCCCACCCTATACCCACAGCACCCCTCTCCTGCACCCCAACACCCCCTCTGCACCTCATCCACCTTCCTGTATCCCACCCTGCAGAACCCCCCCCCGCACCCAAATGCCTCCCCTCTCCCCCAATGCCCCCCCCCCCCGCCACCCCTCCAGACACCCCAACCCCCCTCACCCTGTACCTACAGCCTCTCCTCCTGCACCCCAACCCCGCCCCCACCCTGCATCCCCCCCCTCAGCCCCCCCACCTTGCAGGGGGGTGCGGAGGTGCTGCCGGCGCTGGTACAAGTAGCAGCAGGAGCACATGAAGCAGCAGACGATGGTGGTGACAATGGCGATGAAGAGCACCACGGCCGAGGCGATCCCCGCGATGGTCTTGGGGCTGCGGGGGGGCGGGGAGGACGTGGGGGAGGGGGGTCTGGGAGGGGGCACCCACCCGGGCAACCCCCCACCTAGTCACACCAGTGCTCAGCACTGAGGGGCAACCCTTGGGCACCTACCTGGGGACGGAGGGATGGGGAGGTCCAGACAAGGACCTGGTGCCACTGCCCGGTGACACTGCCCAGCACCAGCACCCAGCACCACTGCCCAGTGCCCACCATCACTGCCCAGCACCCAGCACCAACACGCAGTGCCCAGCACCTAACCCAGCACCCAGCACCCAGTCCCCATGACTCCATACCCCAAGACAAGCCCCCAGCACCCACAGCCCAGGCCCAGCCCACAGCCCAAACACCCCCTACCCACACCCAGCTCTATCACCCATCACTGAGGCTCTGCCCCCACCACCCCATTGCACCCAGCACTCACTGCCCAGCCCCAGCACCCATCACTGAGTCTCAGCCCCCACCACCCCATTGCACCCAGCACTCACTGCCCAGCCCCAGCACCCATCACTGAGTCTCAGCCCCACGGTCACCTGAAGGCTCAGATCTCCCATCACCTGCAGCCACCTGAAGACTGGTCACCCCCTGGTCACCTGAAGACCCAGCCCCAAGCCCCATGGTCACCTGCAGCCCCAGCCCCCTGGTCACCAGCAGGCCCAACCCTATAGTCACCTGAAAGTTCAGCCCCCAGCAGGAGGGGGCTCCCTGTCACCTGCAACCCCCAGCCCCTTGTCACCTGCAGGCCCAGCCCCATGGTCACCTGAAAGCTCAGCCCCCAGCCCCCTGGTCACCAGCAAGCCCAACCCACTGTCACCTGAAGGTTCAGCCCCCAGAAGGAGGGGGCTCCCTGTCACCTGCAGTCCCCTGTCACCTGCAAGCCCAGCCCCATGGTCACCTGCAGCCCCAGCCCCCTGTCACCTGAAAGCTCAACCTCCAGCCCCCTGTCACCTGTAGCCCCAGCCCCCTGGTCACTAGCAGGTCTAGCCCCACGGTCATCTAAAGGTTCAGCCCCCAGCCCCCTGGTCACTAGCAGGTCTAGCCCCACGGTCATCTAAAGGTTCAGCCCCCAGCCCCCTGGTCACTAGCAGGTCTAGCCCCACGGTCATCTAAAGGTTCAGCCCCCAGCCCCCTGGTCACTAGCAGGTCTAGCCCCACGGTCATCTAAAGGTTCAGCCCCCAGCCCCCTGGTCACTAGCAGGTCTAGCCCCACGGTCATCTAAAGGTTCAGCCCCCAGCCCCCTATCACCGGCATGCCCAGCCCCCTGTCACCTGAAGGTTCAGCCCCCAGCCCCCTGTCACCTGAAGGCGAGGCAGTGGCGCTGCTGGCGCTCGGTGAGCAGGCGCATGGGGTCCAGGCAGCAGTAGCGCTGCTGGCAGGTGCCGCAGCAGAAGGTGAGGAACTCGCAGTCGAAGCCGGGGTGCCAGGAGCCGTTCCTGTCCATGTACCACAGGCAGTCCTCGCCCCCTGCCGCTGGGGACAGCCGCCTGTCACCGGGGCCTCGGGCCACTGGGCCACCGCCAGCCACCAGGACACCACCAGCCACCGGGACACTGCCAAGCCCAGTGGCACCAGAGCCAGCCCAGTGGCACCAGCACCAGACCACGTTCTCCATTCCCCAAATGCTGCCTCAGAGGGACAGGACAGTCCGTGCCCCCCTGTGCCCTACCCTGTGCCCTGTGTCCCCCTGTACCCCTCTGCACCCTGTCCCCATGTCCCCCCACATTCTCCTCCATCCTGGCCCACGTCCCCCCCCTGTCTCCTGCTCCATCCTGCCCCACATCCCCCATCCACTGCCCCATGTGCCCCCATACTCTGGTCCATCCTGCCCCACTTCCCCCTGGACCTAGCTCCATCCTGCCCCACATCTCCACTGACCCTGCTCCACCCTGCCCCATGGACCCCTATACCACACTCCACCCCGCCCCACAACGTTGTGGATCCCCCCCTCCATCCTGCCCCACATCCTTGCGGACCCCTCTCCATTCTGCCCCACATCCTTGTGGATCCCACTCCATCCCGCACCACATCCTTGTGGATCCCACTCCATCCTGCCCGACACCCTGGCAGCCCCCACTCCCTCACCCAGCCCCCCCCGCCCCCTCCAGCCCTCCTCCCAACCCCCCCCCAGGCCTCCCAGCTCTATTTCTGGCCAGAGCCACCTGCGCTCCCAGAAATAGCCCGGGAACAAGGCCGGGGGCGGCTGGAGGCGCCGGGATGGTGGCCGGGAAGCCACCAGGGTTGGGCCGTGTCCCTCCGGACTCCCAGCTCGCTCCCCACGGGCTCCAAGCAGCTTCTCAGGGGTCTCATATGGGGTTCACTCCCCACCCAACTGGACCACGGCAACTCAGAGCCAAGAGGGGAAACTGAGGCATGGTCTGCGTGCATGGGAACCACCCAAATCCCTTGGGATTGGGCAGCCTGGCTCTAGCGGCCATTGGCACGCTGCTCCTGGGGGCAAGTGGCTCTTGGGGACACCCTGAAAGTGTCAAATGGGGAGGAGTGGGGACAGTGCCCGGAGGGATGCATTGGTGCAAGTAACCCCCTTGCCAAGGGGCTGTGTGAGGGGACAGGTCACGGT